>CP099842.1:3039821-4257321 GCA_030062745.1 Capitulum mitella
AAGAAAACTCATTTCAGACAATGGTTTTACATGCACAGCATGCATCAAATGCAAAGAGAAATGTAAATTTTGCCTCCTTATGGGCTACGTTCCCAAACCTGTAGCTGCTGGACATTCAAAATTTCCAAAGTATGCCCAGGCACATATCAAGAACTTATATATGTACCATTTCAAAGTCATGGCTTTATGTTTGCTATCAGATGAGGCTGTGTCCCAAATCAGCTAGTCCGTCTGAGGTATCATCTTTTGGAAAAATAATCATGAGGACTATGGGGAAACATAGTTTTAATGCCATAAATGATTACAGCATATTACAAAAGGTTTAAGACTTTAAGATCAATAATCATGATGCTGGGTCTGGACAAAATGGCTTCTGAATAAGATGTTACAAGTTTTTCTTATAACCCTCAAACATACCTGGGAATAAAAGAAAAATATTGGGGTGAGAAATCCACAATGGGTTTCACACTGCTTCATTCCATTTAATATCACAGGCCTAACCTTAAAATCTTTCAATATTAGGGGTTTGGACCCCAAACCCCCCAGGACCACTAGCCATGCCCAAGAAGCATGGCTTAAGGTCCTGAGGGATGGAGGTCTAGATTACTTATTTCTCAGCAATTTAAACATTCCCCAATGGCAAAAGAACTGAGCTGAAACCCTAGTCACACCCACTTCAATATTTCTTTTGGAAATCCTTGGCCATGATTAGAAGAGAAGGATTTGTCCCTACGGTTGTGAACTCCTTTCAGGTTACAAAAACTCATACATGGTCAATGTTCAGTAAACAGTAACAATTTTGGCAACTTGCAGACACAACATACAGGTCAGCAAGTAGCAAGCAGTTGGTCAACCATACAACACATTTGTCAACAAGCATTAACCTTGTTAATTTCAAATGATCCCAATCTTAATGTGCCATTAAGGACCCTTGTGTGAGCCAGGTTCCATGAAAATTGCTTCCTAAATAAGCTGCTACTGTCAAATAACTGGTGAGTTTTGTCAACCCCAAGTTCCCAATTTATGTTTGATTTGAAGGGATGGAAGCTTACAAATGTCAGGCCAGCAATCCTACTTTGCACATGGTCCTGATCCACCAGCATTGCAAGCTAATGTGAACATGGCTGGAGATCCCAGGGAGGTTGGGGGGGGGGCAGACCCCAAGTACTTGAGGATTTTGACATTAAACCTATGTCGATGACTGAAAAGAAATGGTCTGAGATCCTAAGTGGACCCCCCCCCCCCTTCTACGAATCTTTGGAAATCTCCAGCCATGAATGGGAACCTGAAGACCTAGGGTCACCAGTAACGCGTGGAATTCCACTGACAGGCGGGCACGGATGATTACATGGAAAGAAAACTACACGTTACACAAGACATCTCTCCACCAAACCCGAGCTAAAAACAGCAACGCAAACCCGCGATGAATGCACGCCGTCCTTACGTAATCTAAGTGTTGTGACCGTGAAACATGCTCCCGCGTGCTCCCGCCAGGTTCCCGCTCAGGGGTCTCATCAACTTTCGGGCTAGTATGAACTATACGATTCGTGTGCCATGGCTTCCGTTTGCTATAGCTCGGATGATAAAGAATCTTTATGACGTCACAGCTAATCGGGCCCACAATTCGTCACAATTCTGGGGCCGCCAAACCGTGACCAATTGTGATTCCGGTTGGACGTGACATCACAAAGATTCTCTGTCGTCCAGGCTATGGCAAACATATGATGTACAACTAGAATATAGTAGAAGCTAGTACAATACAGCAATGTTTTGAAGTTCCATCTCAGATATGGCAGCATACTAGTTGATTTGGTAGTCTGCAACAGCTGTAAATATATCGCAACTGGAGGAGACAGACTTTGAAGGCCATTGGCGCACGCTTCCAACCGTGGTCGGCCATCAAGGTCGGCTACGAGGTTTGCGGAAAGTGTGTTGTGCGTCCTTGAAGTGGTACTGTTTTGCCGAGTTCCGTTCGTTGTGTTACTTGTATTTCTCATTTGCATCGGCTAATTGGGCGTTATCAAATTATCAATTTGTGCCGTGAGTTTCGTCGTTTCTGTGGGAATCTCAGTCTCGTTCGTGCGCTTCATTCTCGTTGATCGTGTGATGAACAGGAAGGGAATAGGACACGGGCAATCCTTTAGAAGCGCACGCCATAAACCAAGCACACTGGATGACACATATACGGCGCGCGTGGCAAAAGGAGACGTCAGCTGTTGCGAGAAACAACAACATTATACACTGGAGCTCCAGGTCGTAGATCACCTACTATTCGCTCTTGTTTTACACAGTAGGTTAGGTGAGGTTAGGTTAGGTTAGGTTAGGTTAGGTTAGGTAAGGTTAGGTTAGGTTAGGTTAGCGAATAGTAGGTGATCCACGACCTGGAGCTCCAGTGCATAATGTTGTTGTTTCTCGCAACAGCTGACGTCTCCTTTTGCCACGCGCGCCGTATATGTGTCATCCAGTGTGCTTGGTTTATGGCGACACGTGCTGAAAATGCGGCATTAACGGTTATTTGTGGGTTTTCTCAATGATATGGCCAGAAGTGAAAAAAGAAAAGGAGGGCGTAGTTCCCATTCGTGTTCTTGTCTTGGCTGTCAAGTTTTCCATAACGGACAGGCAAGCATTAACTCGCGGTAATCACCTCACATCCTTGACAGTGGTGCTTCTGAATGCGACTAGGGAAACGTGAAACAGTCTGCTGGTGCACTGAAGTTCATGTGCTCCTCTTCCAGTAGTTCAGATGATGTTATGGATGTAACTCTGTTGTCAAGTTTTTGCTGCAAACCCATGGGCTTTTACTGCATCTTAACCCAGTCCCCATTCAGCTGAATTGGAACCCTATCTCCCTTCAGCTGAATGAGATAATTGGTTCTAGTTTGTGACCAGTCCCTAAAGTCATTAGACAGGTACTATGCAAAATCAGCATAAATCAGCAGGACATAGTCTTCATGTGGGGATTGGGACACACTGGTATTCCTTGGAATGAAATTGCATGATTGCTGTGCCAAACACTGTGAGAAATGAAGGTATGACAAACATTCTGATGGATCATCAAGATTTCTGACCAGATTTGACATAATCTACTCAGTATTTTGGAAAGATGTAGAATCTGTGTCAGCATGCTGTCCTTAAATTGATTAAGGCTGTTACAGGTGAATGGGAAACATCTTACCCAGCCTCAAGGCAAGAGAAAGATGCAATAGCAGTGTTACAGATTGGCCATGTCAGGCTCACTGTTAGCTTCCTGTTACAATGGAATCCTCAGCCATTGTTTTTCACTTGTGATGCATCTTGCATGTAGTGACAGAATGCCAATGGTATGCAGAAGCCTGTGGAGATCTGAAAAACTGCTGTGTTCCAATGCATATACCCTGTGATCTGCCTAACCTGTTTGGCAATGAACATCCCATGGTATTTGGTGCAATATGTATATTTTTCAGGTGATCCCAGCTGTTTGATGAGATTCAAATGTCCTGGTACTTTATGTGCCTCTCTGATACCTCTGAAATGGCTCCCAACCAGCTGATGCATCAGTCATCCTAAGGAGATGATCCATGCTCAGGGGATGTTTCAGGGGACCAAGACTCAGGACAATCAGGAGACTAGGACCAGGATTCAAGACATTCAGGGGCCCATGAATATGCAGTTTTTGTATTCTGAATTATTTCAGTCAAAGGAAATCACTCTGCTCCTGTGAACATAAGAACAACAATTGTAATGATCAGGACTGAGTGATGTGCCAAAAAGGAAGCTAGAAAACAAACAATTATTTCTAGAGATAGACATGATAGAGCATTTTCTGACTGATGCATAAACAAAGAAGCCAGAACACAAACATGTTGAGTCAAGACCTGCCTGGCTGTTAGAAATCCTGCTACTGTGGTTGCAATATCACCTTCCAGTTCATTGCATAGAATGATGGAAACTCAGACCCTGGGTCATGCTTTCAGTTACTACACTCATAAACAGTTCATGAAACTGAGAGTTTTTCCAACACTAATTTACAGTCAATGAAAGGAAGTCTGATTCTGATTCTGATACACATTGAAAAACAGGGAATCAGTTGTGTTATGGTTCAGAGGTCATGTTTAACTGCAAGGAATTAGTTGGATGCTTGTGATTCACATTTCAGTTCCATGTAAAAGCACAAAAATTGCTTTGTTTTTGTTGTCATCAATGTGATATCAATGTCATTAATGCCATCATTGTCATCAATGTCAAGTCATGGTTTGTGTGTTATTGTATGGCTTGTGATATATTGTGGGATGTTTTAAGCAACATTGATCAGGAGTGTCTTCCTGTGTGACATTTTTATGTATGGCATCTTTTTATGAATGCATGACATTTTTATGAAATCCCTTTTGTTAAATTTCAAAGTTCTGGAAATTGTGTTGCCAGTGGGAATGCCTATTTGACATCTTAGAAGTTAGCCAGGACAAATCATCACATCTGGAAAGCTGTGGATGACATGGCTTCTGCAGCCTTGTAGAGATTACACCTAGGGCATAGGGCACTGTGTTGAAATTCAATTTTTGTTCGGTATCATGATGTCATAAATACCACTATGCAAATATTTTGGTGTCAATAGTTATAGGTGAGGGAAAATCGCTCAAGAGTAATCACCAGGCACAAATAAATCATGTACAACTGATAGTCACAAACGCAAATAATTGCGCAAATTGTGTCCTCAGCGTAGGCTTTGCAGTATGGCTGGGGTTTACATGTCTGTGGCCAGCTTGGTGCTGGTGAGTGGCTCTTGAGTATGGTGGGGCAGTTGGGCCTGCAGCATTGACCTCTGCCCTGACCTGGTGGCTGAGTCAGCAGCCATGGGGCTAGCAAGAGCAGCTGCAATTAGCTGGGAGGACCTCCTGTGTTTTGACAGGTGCTGTGTGGATCAGGGTTGGGAAAGATGGTGTTTTGTGGTTTTGAATAACACTGGGAAATAAGTGCCCCAAAAACATTTTAGACTCCAAAAGTTTGATCCGTATCCCCATCAAAAAGCTACATCATAACCATGTTGACAAATTTCTAATTCAGCAAGCAGATGGTTCTGTCATCATTGAGTGAGAAGTGGGTATGATGTCATAACTGATGTACACAAAGAATGCCAACTTAAACCATTACTATTCTTTGGAAAGTTGTGTACTACAGAACAAAAAATGTACATTGACACCAAGAAAAAAAACTAATGTCCAACCCTAGTGCGGATGTTGCGCACATGGTGCGGCCCGTGCTGTGTGCTCCCTGTCAATGGCCATTAAAACGCCTGCTAAATGCGTCTAAAATGTCATCAAAAACGGCTGCATGAACTGCACATGAGAGGACTTGCATAGCATTAACTCCCGTACCTGTATCCATCCGCGCTGAAAGACTCGCCTGCCGAAGGGTCGGTCGAGGAGTGGCGCGGCGAGGGAAAATAACTCTGAATCAGAACGCTAGTCTGTTTTTGAGGGTGCGCGCGTACCGCCAATCTCGCGCCGTCAGTAGGTGAGATTATGGCCACTTGTCGCTATTTATGGATGATGTCCGTTATTCCCTTACTGCCGTTTCTGGATGTTAGGATTTCTATCCTTTATGGTTTCTGACAACAGTACTGGAAAGAAAACATTCAAAATGCCAATTATGTGATGGGACTCAGGATAGGTTGCTTGCCCATATTTTGAAGAATATAAGCAGAAAATTGGAAGAGATAACTTAATATTAGGGTAGGCTGTGGCCATAGTGAATGCTAATACAACTCCTGTTGAATTATTATTATTCAACTTAATATGAGGTAGGCTGTTGTGCTAGTGAATTATGATACCAATAGTAATTATTATGCTTAATTGGAATCGTTATACTATTATGCTACTCAGTTGTATGTTGTGTTACATAATTGTAATTATTGTGGTTAATAATGATAACTTCCCAAAACTAAACCCCCAGATTATCAAGGGTACACAATGTGCACACTTCTGTTCGACATTATAGTACACATTTGATTTTTCATTGTATCATAAGCAGAATTGTTCATTTTTTCATGTAGGTTACACCAAATGCTTGTAGACACAATGTTTTTTCTTATAAACGTGGATCATAAATGGTTCATTTACTAGGTACACAGAGCATATATTCAAAGGCATCAGCATTGGGCAGTCGATTCTTGGAATCGATTCCCGGAAATTTTGAGAATGGATTGTATTCTGATTTCTGGCCGAAAAAGGTGATTCTGATTCATATTTGTCAAATAAAGAATCGGTTTTGATCCAGATTTAAAAAAAGAGAAGGGAGTTGAAAATTTCTGACTCGATTCTGAAGCGGTTACAAGTCTGGTAGTCGCATGTCAAATCTATAAAAAAATTGCCTGAGTTTGGTGCCGCAAAATGAGTTTGATTCCGCAGTATGATGGGTTTCCAATGCGAAATGTATTGCACCCCACTGAGAAGTGAAAATCAGGTCTGATCGTAATGCGTTTACTGTCCATCGGAGGTTAAATTCACGCGTCGTATGATGACCCACTTATGAGGCACTTGCGCGACATCGGATCTTGCATCAGAAGCATGCAAACTGGGTGTTTTTAGCGATTTTGGCTGGATTTTGGCTGTGCTTATCATTGGAATACCTCGCATTGCAATGCACCGATGTTTCTTCGAGGCCAACAGAGGTAAAAAGAGGAACGTAGGATAACTGTACGACTGCCAGCACGCTTATCCAGCGTTCTTTTTCAGAAGTGGTGCCAAGGAAGACCAGCCTGACCTTGTCTCTGGGGACCCGTGGAGCAAAAGCTACCAGGTTTTTATAAGACGATGGATCTGAAATAATCGCCAATGAGGCAGTGGCAGAAACTCAGTACTCCGTAGGCTCACAGCACGTCTCATGTACGTACGAAACACTGTTGCAATTTGTCCGTTATGCAGATAGACGATCTTGTAGGTCTGATACTGGTGTGCACTGTCTTGTGACCACCGGAAGCAATAGGGCGACACGTCTGCATAGCTGATTGCTGGATGCATGCAACATCTCTTTTCTGCCGGTCATGTGGTATTCTCAACTAGTCTTTTCCCTTGTTTGGCTCTCTACAACGCATCCAAGGTTTTAAAGTGTCTTGCATAGATTTTACGTAAAATATTGAAGGAGGATCTGTGGCACGTAAGTAAATTTGTTGTTCGGAAGGGTTTTAAGAGCGCAGGGTTTGAAGTCTTTGTAGATGTGATAACACTGCCTGAAAGACGCAACGCTGTTGTAACGTGTGTTTCCCAGTGGGATGTCAGTTCATCAATACCTCAAAATACGGCGGCAGAATTTAAGTGAGACACAGCCTCCCGGTGCCTCCTTGTGTCCAGTTACACTGATGCACGGTATCCCCAGCGTTCTGCCGCCTATGGATGTATACCTTGCATAGCGAATGCCCGTTTTCAGATAGCTGTTTTTGGAGAGCAGAAAACAACTGTTGGGTAGAGCGGAAAACAACCATTGGTGAAATGAAACAGTTGGAAAACCTACTGGCCCCATACGGTGGTTTGACTCATGAGGTAATCCGTCGACACGAGAGCCAGATGTCCGCGGATGCCCTCGCCAGATCGACGCTGGCTTCGCATATTGGTGAGTACAGAAAGTCCTCTTTAGTCTTTGTCGTCATTCTTGATGTCGTTTTCGGATTTTGATCCATGCATAGTTTTATGTTCAAGCGATGTTTTATTTGAAAAACACGCACAATGAGAAATTGGGCAGTGGCGCGGTGTTTGAGACGCGCATCGATTCAGTTTGATCCCGAGGTGAAAGACTGATCTTTTAACTACGTGCTTTGCTCCGGGGATCATTATTGGAATTTGTTGCTTTTTCGCTCCTGCTCGCAGATTGATACAGACGAGGGAAAAAAATGCAAAGGCATATTTCGTGTAGATCTTTCAAACCTTGGCCGAAATAGTCATCCAAGGTAAGCCGACTTTACCTTCATCAGGAGAAAGAAGGTTTTCTGCATTCTGTTTGTGTGAAACAGAGCGTTGTCCTGAGATCTGTGTTAAGATGCAGGCAAATATAAGTTGTGTTTGTGCATTCCTTGGCTCGGATCGGAAGTTGAAGCATGAAATGCCATTGGTTCAAACTTTGCAGGGGGTCGTGGGTGTCAGTTAGGATCGTCGATAATGATGAAACACCATGTAACCGCTTCAGTGTTGCACTGCAGTCCGCAAACAGGGGCTTCTGCGTCCTGCGCCTTCTCTTTGCTGCAGCCAGGGCGTGTGCCACTTAAGCACCTGAGTCTTCTGCGTTTCCAGTGCGTCTGCGGCGTTTTTTTTTTCTCCCTGCAGACGTCGGAGATGATCTCCAGGACAGCTATTGCTTTATGCCGTCATCCATGGACTCGTGCCAAAGTGGACCCGCTATCCCTCCGTGCCCGTCGTGGTTTCGTTTTCTTGTTTTCTTTGTGGCTGCGGCCACAGCTGACTTTTTGCTGTTTACGCACGACTGCGTTCGTATTCGACTTCCAGTGATGCTTCCTCTGTTCATCATGGTCACTTTCAGGTGTCATGTTCTGGTGAGGCGACGCAAGGAAAAGATTCCCACCCGACTTATCACGTTTGGAGCGTTGTGATTTGCTTTCCAGTGTTCCAGTCCAGTTCCAGCTGTCTGCAAATCGCCCTTCTTTGTCATGATGGCATGAATATCCGCTGGGGAGAGCGCGACTCGACCAGTTTTCTCATTGCTCTCGTTGCCAGTTTTTTGGGCAAGACGAATGATCTGTGTGATTTTGTGCCATGAGCCAAGTCTCGCCCATTACCGCGCATGTTGTCCTGGTGGCGAACGTATCAGGACGTCAGTTTGGAGTCTGGGACCGTCGGTTGGAGATGCTCCTGCTTTGTCGCCCGGCCGGCGGCGTCCGGCGGAAGGAGCGGGGGCAAATAGCAGGTAGCGGGAACCAGGCGACGGTCTGAGGAACTGGCACCGGACGTGGTGCAGCGGGATGTGCTGGAGTGAGCGGGAGGGGAGGAAACTGTGAGCAGACGGCGAGATTACAGTCAAGCAGGGAGACTGGCGACACTGGCGGAACGTGGATTGTGGTCACCCCGTCCTTGTTCATTCTGGAAAGCACGCGGTATGGTCAAGGTTCCATTGCCTTTTCTGTGGAAGTAATAGAGCGTCATTGGCATGGTGTCTGGTATCTCGTAGTTGCGCACTGGGCAACATATTTTGAGGCGATAGCACAACACGCATCCGAGCAGCTCGCACCGTCTCAGTTCGGGCCGACTGCTGCACTGGTGCCAGCGGACGGGGAGGCCTCTCGGCCAGCGCCTGGCCTCGGACGCCGCGCCGCAGGCGTCCAGGCCTGAAGCGGCCAGCTAAGGAGAGTTGGCGGCGCGACTCTGTGTTCTGCTGGAAAGCTCAAAGGCCAAAGGAAAGCCCGTTTGGACACGGTGTTCAGACTGTGTGGGCTTGATGATGCGCGATGACTGGCTTTCTAGGAGGAGCGACACGAAAGGGGCAATTATATTCAAGCGGCCGTTTGTGGACGCCAACCCGTGTGTAGCCCAAGATGGTAAATGTGGGTCGTCACGTCACGCATGGTATGTTCGCCCCATTGCAGTGATTTATAGCTGTTGAAGTCAACGAACAATATTTGTATACTTGCCTGTCTTCAGCGGAAGTTTCTGTCCCTTAGATAGATCGCTCCATTGCCCTGGCTTGCCATTATTCACTCGGAATGAAGATTCTGACTTCCCTTCATTAGTGCGTCATGACGTATGAGATTTTCCACGACAGTCATTGCCATCCAGAAACGAAGGCCGGGCATGGATGGCTGTGAAAATCACTGCAGCTTTCCTCTAAGAGCGGTAGCTTCTTGCCTTGATAGGCTTTCCTCGGGCGACGGAAAGCAGTCGGCAGACCTGTCGCTCAGGCAAAGCTTACGCCTGGAGGAGGGGGGTGTGTTAGTCGCGTCCCAAGCGGCCGAGGCTGCGCTGGCCAGAGGAGAGGTCTTCGTGCCGCCACGTGCCGCTGATCGTTTGGCCACTGCCATCGGCGTCCTGGCGCCCTCTCAGTGACAGTCGCCACCGCGAGATGGTTGTGCGCGCGCTGCCGTCGCGATCGTAGTTCTCGGTCCGCTACTAGATGGCCTGGTGTGAACCCCTCGGGAAGTTGTGCGTGTTTTGCCTTTGACGTCCGCACTGTGTACATGCCCATAAAATGTGTAAACGTAATCATTGCGTGGCACATATGGTCACTTTCAGGTGACTCAGGTTAAGTGTAGCCATTGTTGTAAACACGACTTTTTTAAAAGTTTGTAGGACAGGGATTTACACCAGGCCTTCTGCGGAACAACACCTGCGGAATCGGGTCGGCGTCGGCTGCGGCGGCGGTGGCGCTGGTAAACGCGGTAGCAGCTGTCGTTCTTGTGGAGCAACGATGGCAGGCGGCCGCCGTCACAGGGGGCGCCGTCGGTCAGGCTAAAGGGTGGCTCTCGTGCGGCCCAGGCTCCCAGTGAGCTCGGTCCACGGGTCGGGCTTGAATTGGGCCCATCGGTCCGTTGTTACCTGCGTCGGCATGCCCAAGCGTGCCATCCAGCCGGCAACGAAGGCCGGGGAGACTGGCGGCGCGGATGTCTCTCATGGGCCCTGCTTCTGTCCAGCGGGTGAACGGGCCCACACGATGCAGCCGTCTGACGGGAGGGTGATCCGACCAGGCTGATGTGGACGACGTTTATGGGACAGTTTTTTTTTGTCCGGAGGCTTGAAGGCTACGATAGAAGCCTTCGTGTGCCTTTGCACCTTCGCCCGCTGGCAAAGGATGCAGGCCTTTGTGTACTTAGCGATGTGCCTAGCGATGCCGGGCCAGGCGAAGAAGCGAGAGATGAGCTGGGTGGTGGCACGACCGTCCGGATGGGCGAGGTCGTGCTGCTGTTGTAAGCATTGGACACGCAACAATTTCGTTAACGTTGCTTTCTCCTTCATCAATGGACTTTGCGCAGCTGTAATGTATTACTCATTGCGCACTTCCGCTGTCATTTATTCCGAAATCGCGATGATAAGTCTTCTATGTAACATTCAATCTGCTGTTTATTTACACTTTGAACCAACACCAAAGTAGAACGAATGCCAAGATCCTAGTTATGTCCTACTTACACACCCTACCAACACACCGTACAACACACCTTCCATTACAGTCACATCGTACACATTGTATCACGTGCCCTGCCCGGGACGGACCGAAAAGAAATCCTAAGGCCTTGCCCTCATCCCCCCCACCCCAGGGGCTTGCCGGTTACCATTACATTTTTGGCGTTAATTATTCGCATCTAAATTGAAAAGGGACAGGCTGACCGGGGATCGAAGCGGGCGCGGACACTCATTGTCGGTGGATGGTGACTGGAGAGGTGTCCGACGGCGCGACGTCTGGGAGGACTGCAGAGCAGAGGTGACTTCTCCCGCCGCCTGCCAGTTCACGAGTGAAGCCATCTCTCCCGTGCTCCGTCGTCACTCCGCTCTGTACCCTGCTGCCCCCAAAACTCCGCCCGACTCCGCTCCGGGGTCCTTCTGGGGAGCTGCAATTCGTTGCCGGATGCTACGTCATCTTGTTTCCCGCCGCGCTGGTGCTCTGTTGGCACTTCTCCCCATAGGAGGAGTGGCCTGCCCCAGGCTGCAGGCCCCGCGGCGGGTTCCTGTTTGTCCGTAGCTGGCTCCTGGATGTCCGACTTTCAGCTCCACGGGACGCTGCTCTGCGTGCCGTGGACGACGCACATTTCACACGTACTGACCCATTTTTCTTTTGTCCATTTGAAATCTTGTGCAGTTTGGGCTTGATTTCTTCGGCAGATTGTCACCGTCCGGCAGATGGACGCCTGGGAAAGTCCGGTTGGCCGTCCCATCCCCGGTTTATCTGACCCCATTTTCACGACGGAGCGCACTTTTAGCCATTTTGAGTCATGTTCTCCGGTCGATTTTGGACGTTAAATTCATTCATCTGCCAGTTGGCCACCCCTGTGGCAGCTGGGCGCCTGGGAAAGTTAGGCCCGACGTCCCCTCCGCAAAGGTTGTTCGTTGGATCTTGTTCCAGCGGCCGGCTGGGCTACACTTGTGTAAGAACTAGGTAGGCTACCGTTGCTAGCAAATGGTTTCTTCAGATGGTGGTATCCCCTGTGAAATACTTTTGCCACCTTCGTCGTCTTCGATGATGCCGCTGCTTGCAGAGATGATTGTGGATGCAGATGATGGGCGTTGTCGGGATTGGGGGTAAAGAAAAAAGGTTTTGGTACGGTATGTTGGCACAAAAACGAAATGTAACCCGTTACATCCACATGGCACCTAAAACCGTAAGTGTTCTAGCTGCTGCAGTAAAGCATAAATGTGCGTTACTGGGATACACACGTACAGACGCATTAACACGCAGACCATCAGCCATCCTCTGTGGCCCAACGTAGGTCCATACCCCACTCAAGGTTAGGTTTCACCCTAATTACTAAAATCCTTGATACAGCTCATATCAAACTAAAACTTTGCATACATGTACGTCATAAAGTAAGAAGTTTATTAAGAGAAAAATTTCACCCCAACTAATTTGCATAATTTATTCAAAATGGGCGACAAATGAAAACATCTCCTCTGTACGAATCCAAGTAACTTGAAAATGAATGAAGGTGCACCATCCAAACTTTGCACACACAAAGAACACATATGAAGACGTGTTTTGACCAAAGGGATTTTTATAAAACGAACTACAAATCAAATTTTGCAGTATTTAAGTCTGATGTTTGAAAATTATGAATTAAGACACGGAAAGTACGAATTTGATCGACCAGTACTCCATCATAGTAGCACATATAAAAAACTGTCTGGTCAAAACCTTTCCTGAACTCTGAAGAGGAATCCTGCAAAATTTCAAACGATTTGGACGAAAACTGAACGAGAAATTTGGCTTTACACCGAATACAGTCTCTAAAAATCAAGATTCCAGAAAATCCTGTTTAAAGTTTTTGAGGTAATGCCATGAGCCAGAGGAAGTGGCTATCAACAAGGATATAACTTGAAAACCCCCAGGAACATACTTAGAGTCAGTATAATCAATTGTCTTTGGCATTTTGATGGATTTTTGCTGCCTAGCTTCCCTTCTATCTGCACAGCCGGCCTCTACCGAATTCTTTTTTTTGACTTTTTTTGAATTTTTTTTTTAATTTCTTTTTTTTTAAAATTGTTTTGACAGCGGAGGCTGTCAAAAACAGAGTGCACGTATTCTGTATACACACCACAATTCAGTCCAAGAATGTCATGCACAGTTTGTCTCGCACTCTCTCTTCCATTATACACAAGTGTGGTATTAGCGATTCATCATATCACCATATTCATTCATATCACCGTTTTCGTCCAACAAATGTACTTTTTGGACACCTCTGCCATATGACGTGGTGATAGGCCTCATTGGCGTTTTGAGTACCGCCGTGCTTACACCTTTCCAGGAGATCGTCTGAAGATAGTTCTTCAAACACGGGCCTTATCTTCTCCATACCAAATTGTGGAAGACAGTTCTTGTTTGCCTTCTCCAAGTCACCAGACTTGGTAAATGCACACCAGTCAGGACAGTCTTGATGCTGTCCATTCCTATGATGAAATATGGCCCAAATGGTCTTCATGGCTGGGACATCTCCTGGATGGCTTCCCACTGCAGCCCCATAATGCCCCTGAATAATCTTTATCTTTTTGTCTGTGAGGCGACGTTTACCAGAGATCCCAATATAAGTTTTTCCATTGTAATGGAACTTCACCTTCTTGTTGTCACTGACATCCTTTTTCATTCTGTTGTGAATCCTCTTTTGAACATGTCCACAACACTCCAATTTTCTGATCTCCTTACCAGGGTAGATAGGTGGATCAGCATTTGCAACTCTGGGGTAGCTGTTACCATCGTCATCCCCTAAAAATCCAGTGTACTGTAGAATAAATTTTTCAGGTGCATAATTAATGAGCTCACGTAAACAAAAGATCGTCATTTAGGACCCTAATTGTACATCATAATTACAACAGTTTGAAGTGTTTTCAAGCACTGTAAGTTTGCAGGTGGAAACATTGATAATAAATCCATATTATCATACCAAAATTGAAAATTTGAGATTTTTGGAGAAATTTCGTATTTTGAGGGTGAAACCTAACCTTAAAGGCGCAGAAGCCGCCGACCGGCCTTGCGCATACGTGCGGAGCCGTCGGGAAAGTTGGTGCGCGCAAAAACGTGGACATTACTTGGGGATATCCCTTTTCCACCGCTTGTTGCTTGAAGGCGGACATTGCACCATGCCAGCAAATGAGACCTGGGACATGATGCACCATAAAAGCAGGTAGACGTTGCCGACTGATAAAGCTTCTCGATCACGTCCAAGAACGTTGTGTACTGCATGCACACGTCATCCGCGTCCACGCTGTTTTCGACCACATCCATTGTGATTCGCTTCGTTTCTCGGTCCACGCAGCAGCAGTAAACGCGTGGACTCCTGATGCCGTGTGTATTCCGACTGAGACTCCTCCTCGCCCACGCACGCGCTGCGCTGTCATGGCCTTCTCGAGCATTCTGACCCGGCGGCGGCGGCGGCCGGTCACCCAGCCGGGGCGGCTGCGGCGGTGGGGAACATAACGCCTCCCACCAAGACGTTAAACGTGCCGTGACCCAAGACACCAAGACACCAAGACGTTAAACGTGCCGAGACCCAAGACACCAAGACGATAAGCGTGCCGTGACCCAAGACACCAAGACATCAAGACGATAAGCGTGCCGTGACCCAAGACACCAAGACATCAAGACGATAAGCGTGCCGTGACCCAAGACATCAAGACGATAAGCGTGCCGTGACCCAAGACACCAAGACATAAGACGATAAGCGTGCCGTGACCCAAGACACCAAGACATCAAGACGATAAGCGTGCCGTGACCCAAGACACCAAGACACCAAGACGTTAAACGTGCCGAGACCCAAGACACCAAGACGATAAGCGTGCCGTGACCCAAGACACCAAGACATCAAGACGATAAGCGTGCCGTGACCCAAGACACCAAGACATCAAGACGGTAAGCGTGCCGTGACCCAAGACATCAAGACGATAAACGTGCCGTGAAATCGTCTGGACAACGCCATATCACAAAACGCGCGGTACACGAACATCCGTAACACAAATGCACGGCCGAAAGCAAAACAACACATGCAAACAACACGCTACGATTTGGCGTAAGTCGTGGTGCCCCAGTGCACCGTGAGGCGCTGCGGCGGCCGACGTGGATGACAGACCCGATGCATCACGGGTGCCGGCAACGATGGGCCGTCCTGCTCTTGGAGGGACGATAGCTCAATGTCTTGCGTTTCGTGTAGTTCCACTTCTTGCAGGGTTTTGGTGTAGTTCCAGGCGTTCGTGACGGGGTTGAGATTTGGTGCGTTCCGTGGCCACTCGAACACTGGAATGTTGTGGAATTCCAGCCGCATCTTGACCGTCTTGCGCCGGAGCGCCATCGTGCATGAAGAAGTTTTATTTGCGAATGGCCCAGAAGTCCAGCATGTGGTCCTGCAACACCACCAAACTGTTGGTCTCCCTCAGGGGAACTCTTTGGGGGGGGAAGAACAGACCCCCTCGTCCACTGCTGCTGAGAGCGCTCCACACTATCACGTTATCAGGGTGCTTTGCGGTCTCCGCCGTGAAATACAAGTCTTGCCGGGATGAGGTCGTCGGTCTTCTCACCACTTTGGATCCTCCCCTGACCAGCCGAAAGGTGCTGTCATCGGAAAACATCACTTTCCGCCAGTCGTTTGGTGTTAATTACTGATATTTTTGCGGAAATCCAAGCGCTTCTTCTCCATGACTGTAGTAGCTTTGGCTTTTTCGCGACGTCGTGCTTCGGGGGAATGTGCTCGGTGTGACGTTGTTCGCGACATTAACAAACGGTATCGGTGACAATCCGCCACGCGGTATCGGCGGGTCACTTTTCGTAGATGACTGCGATTTGGAACTGAACGTCGAGCACGCGCTCGATGGAGAGACAACACCAGCTGGCTGTTGCTCTCGACGGCACTGCCCAGGCATTCTGGTTGTGTTGTATGGTGAGCCAGTCCCGCCGCACCCTGTAGTCAGATTCCTTGGAGTGCACCTCGACCGTCGTCTGACGTTGAGGGATCATCTGAAGGGGTTTAGGGAGAGATGTTTTAAATCACTGGACATTTTAAAATGTCTAGTGCGGACATCCTATGGAGCGGACTGGAGCACGCATTTGCTGTTGTATCGCTCCCTGATCCGTTCCAAGCTTAATTATGCATATCGTATCTACGACGGTACGTGCGGGTCCGCCAAATGCACTGGACATTATTCATCAAACTTCCATTTGCATAATTATAGGAGCATCTCGCACTTCGCCGGTTGCGAGGAAGAGACATATCTTAACGGACCCACTCAGCAGCCTTTTGGCTCTGAGGAATCGATCCGCCGCACCGCCCTGTGCAGGATTCTGTAATTCTCCTCACGGTGCTGGACCGGGCGGAGAGAATAATCACGCCGTGTTGGATTCCCAGCCACGCTGGTATCACGAGGAGTGAGCTCGCCGACGCCGCTGCGCAGCGTGCCATGCTCACAGTGTGCACACGAACACAGCCGTTGTCGGTCAGAGATATTTTCCACGAAATCTGCTTTTTTGCGTAATAAATGGCAGTTCAGCTGGGATGGACTGGCCTCCAGTTAACCGAGAGCAGCTCAGCCCCGTCTCGGCGAGTGGTCGTCGTGCTTGCTTAAGGCGAGACGCGATGAGGTTGTTCCGAGCCGTTTGCGCATTGGACACAGGACACCTGTGCATCGCACGGTTATTTGTTGTGTGGAGACGAGAGGCCGCTGTGAACTCGCTGTGCCGAGCTGCTAACTTTGCGTCACATGGTGACCTCGTGTCAGGCTTCGTGGCAGAGCGTTTGCGTCTTTCCGGTTGCTCTGTTCTGTCTGGGTCGCAGGAGCACACACTGACTCGCTGTCCGCGGGGACGCCGGTCAGTCTGCCGCGACCGACCGCTATGCCTGCGGCGTCGGCTGGCGCGACCTTGTTCGACCTTCGTAATACAAAACCTTCGTAACACAACATCGGGCAGAATGCGCCGCCTTCCGCGATGGAGGAGTTGCCGGGGACGAATCTTGTTTTACAGAGACGGGAGAGTTGTTTCGGTTCATGTGAGACGTGGTTTCGTCTGCCGTGCATGCACCTCGACAGTCGCTTGTGTGTTCTGTTTATGCATTATTTCCATGTTGCTATCGATTCTGCTTTGGCGTGGATTTTGCCATATTCCTTTGATGCAGTATGTTAGCCGTTGTCGCTTTTACGGAATGCACGTCTTGAGAAGTTATAGGCGCCGTATGGCCACGAGGTCGGCGTGCCCCTAAGCCCTTATTAACTAACTAACAAGATGAACACGTAGACGTGAGTCTTTCTGAAGGCGATGCTGAATGGTCCAAATTGACAGTCTCTGGGATTTTATTGGTGTTTTGCTGCGGCAGTTACCTATAGGTTAGACACCACCTCTCGCTGGCCGCCAGATCCATCTTTTCTCTTCAGTCTGTACGACACATGGTGGCAGGGTCGCCACCGCCCGCCGCAGCCTTCCGCAGGCTATAAACTGTCTGCCTGTTCACCTTCAGTCCTCAGTTCTGCTGCTACCTGCATAACGCAAGTTCTTCTCTAATAGGTAGTTTCGCGTCTGTAGTCAATGACTCACCTCTGGCTTTACGGCGGAAGGTGCTCGGGCTGCGGTATGCGTGTAAGTTAGCGCAGTTCCCTGACCACCCGACGTACCTGGTCGTGTTTTCAGCCAGCACAGCCTTGTTTCGGACCGACGACTGCCGAAAGCCACCCCTTTCTGTGTGAGGATCACCACCAGAGAGCGGTGTGCGGTTGCGATCCGTGGCACGTCCTTGCAACATAGACATGTCCCCCTGGGAACTCTTGTCTCCTGCGTTTGACGCATCTTTGGCTCAGAACCGGAAGCGCGATGTGGTCTCGGAGGTCTTACGATGCAGAGCACTGGAGCACATAGCATTTTACGATGGCCATATCACTAATTGCACCGATGGTTCGAAAACAGAGACTGGCGTCGGCTGCGCTTTCGTGCCTGGCCCTGACACTCGGTCGTTTGCGTTGCCATCCCATGTATCGGTATAAGCATCGGAGTTTGTGGCTGTTTGCAAGGCATTCTCTTTCATCGAGACTAGCGTCAATGTTTTACACGTACTTCTTACAGACTCTCTGAAACAGAGTATTTTGACACGATTGACAGTGCTGGAATGACTTGGGCAGCAGTCGGCGTTCTGCTGGATCACAGGCCACAGGGGGATATCATGCAGTGAACGGGCTGATGCAGTTACGAACCGTACGTCACACATACGTTTGACATGACGAATGCCGTTGCCCGCTAAGGATTCATGCCCAGTGTGTTCGTCGTAGACGTGTGACTTGTGGCCGCGTGATTGGGTCGCGCCTGGTTCGAATGGGCTTAAAGCTCTTAAGCCCCGCCTAGGAACATGGGCCTCGAGTTCACGCCAGAACTGTCGAGAAGAGGCTATCTCTCCCCTTTACGCCTAGGCCACTCGTGCGCATCGACACCTGTTGAGTGACGAGTTTGTGAGATTGGGAAGAGTAAAGAAACTGTGTCCTCGCTGCGATTAGCCGCTCACTGTAAAGCATGCGCTAGTCACCTGCAATGGCTTGACGGCAGAGCGTGTTTGTCACTTTGCGCAATGCACCAGCTCTCATCATAGTCGACGTGCTGGGTGATGACTGCTCGGACGTTGGTGTTTATGCACCTCACCAGTCGTTGTGTTTTTTTCGGTAGGTGTTGTGGTTGTGCATGACTATACGTTTATCATCTATTATGCAACGAACTTCGCGAGTTAAGTATGGTACAGTGAGGTACTGTTGCGCAGTTTGAACTTTTTCGCTGTCTTCCGTCGTTGGACTACATGAGCCGCCTTTGCCTTTACTGATGTCGGCGCCTGGACTGCTGAGGCTGCCGCTCGGCCTGCCGCGGACCGCTGAGCAGGGGCTCACTCTCCACAGCGAGGCGGCCGAGCAGGTCCGCCATGGTGTGGGGCCGGCTGTCCCTGCGCGTGTGGTGCAGCCTGAACAGCCGCGCGTCGTTGCTTCCCCACTCGTCATCCGGATCGGCGAGAGGCCCTGCTGCGCGCCCATCTGGTGCCGAAATATGGAGGGACTCCAGACCTGCTGAAGTCCTCAGCCGCAGCCACAGGCGTCCCTGCTTCCTGGTTCGAAAGTTCGCGCAGCGGCACTGTGTTTCACTGTCAACATAACACATACACATTGAGACACGTCAGTCGACAAAATCCTACGGGCCGGCCGCCCGGACGTAGGACATGGACCGGGGAAAAGGACACCTCCACCCCCATGCCTGCCCAGTGCTCCCTTACTTGCCCAAAACTTAAAGCGATTAATCTCCGTTGCCCAAATGAAATACATGCTTTCACATGCTACTGATTACCATGCATCTGTTCGATTGTCATAAATGCTTCACATGCTACTATCCCACTATCATGCATTTGCCGTTGTATCGTTCATTGGACTCTAATTTCATTCCTACGCCCACACCAACTACTCCATCTTCCACGCTGTTTCTCCATAGATAAGGTCCTGCCCATAACTGTCGCATTCGAGACACCCGTTGACGGCCATATTGGTTATTCCATGTCTACTCCTTAAACAAATAACTGCCCACCACCTGTGCATCCCAAGACTACACCCTGACGCCCACACCGATTACTTCGTTTTTCGCGCTCCGTCCTCAAAGAGAAATAGCTGTCTTCCACCTTCGCATTCAAAATATGCATCTCTCTCTCTCTCTCTCTCTCTCTCTCTCTCTCTCTCTCTCTCTCTCTCTCTCTCTCTCTCTCTCTCTCTCTCTCTCTCTCTCTCTCTCTCTCTCTCTCTCTCTCTCTCTCTCTCTCTCTCTCTCTCTCTCTCTCTCTCTCTCTCTCTCTCTCTCTCTCTCTCTCTCTCTCTCTCTCTCTCTCTCTCGCTCGCTCGCTCGCTGGCTCAATTTCGAATACATGCGTACGTCGGTACCCACCAAATCACACACAACGCCCTCGGCTTTGATTTTCCCGGTTCACACATTGGCCTGGCCTGCTGTCCCCCTTTCAAGGCTCTGGATGCAGTCTTCAGTTATCACTGCGTGAGGCAAAACGACAAGACAGTACTGGTGTATGCTCGCCCGGACAGAAGAGATGTCCCATTACATTCCACTTACAGCACATGCTTCCCTTCATTGGAGGCCACTCGTTTTCTTCAGGTGGACCAGATGAAGTTGTAGCTTTTCACACGGATCGGAGAGCTCGCCGAACAGCTCCGAAATTCGTCAGCGCAGTTTAATGTCCTGGGTCACCAGGTTCAATTAAATTGCGCCAACGCGACGGAGGAAGTGGCGAAAAGGCTGACTGAACTAAACGCGGAGATCAAATGGTAAATCCGAATCGAGATGTAAATGGTTAACCGAGAACGTGCGGTAACAGGGTCGCGGGCAGTTGGACGTTGTTTGGGTAGTACGCGTTTTGTTCCAAAATGGCATATGTGGCCCGCCGAATGCAAAGGTCGAAGCTTCTATCGGCGGAAATGGCGTGGCTTGTCCTAACATTTTCCGGACGAGAACAGTCCCCTCCATTATTCAGGTCGCGCGATGTTATTGACGAACGTCAGCGGAATGGCGGATCTGTCATTGCTCAGCTTTGTCCTCAGGATGTCCTGGCTATCCCCCACACAGCTACTGACACCTGCGCCTGGGTTTGCTAATCTACCTGTGACGAACGCGCCGAGATCGCCTGGCGGTACGTAATGGCTCGCGGTCATCGACCTCGGCATCACTTAGCTCGCGAACAGTCGCAGGCGGCGCTGGAAGCGAACGGATTGCGCCCCGAGACGCAGTTTGGTCGCGGGAGGACAATGACGTCACGTGCATGGGCGTCACTTGTGGAGGTGTGGATTTCGACTTCATGTTTCGACACCGACGGATGAAACAAAGTTGAAATGACGGTTATCATGATGACAATAACCACCATAGCTGTGGCGCTGAGCGCAGGCGGAAAAATGGTTGAAGTAATTGCTCTGGTATTTGCTTCGTCCCATTTGCTTTTTAATGTTGTCTTGAGTCGTTTTGTATTGCTGTAGAGGCATAGAAACACGTGAAGAATTACGCAGAGACATGAATTTTTTCCATAGTTGGAGATTCTCGTTCACATTACTGGTCACAGGCAGCCAGTGAATGGATTCGACCTTCACAAATGGTTGGTGATGGGGGCACGATATGTTTCTTTGAGTCTGTAGCCGGCTGGCAAAGTAAAGGTGCCAAAACTTCCCTCACACCCCTCTGGAAGATGAATGAGCCCCCCTCGCGATTTGACAAGATGGCCTGGTGCGAATTCGCTTGCTCCGACGGGTACACAGTGGGAAGTACGAGTATATCAGGCGGTCCCGGCGTGACTATGTGTCCAAAGATTTTCGATGACATGTCCAAAGACTGGTCGCCCTGTTAATTCCACATTCTGAGCGCAGACGGCCGAGATGTGCGGGCTGTCCAAATACATCGCTTCTGCGGAAGAACCCGGACTTTGGTCTGGTTTATACTCGTACACTGAGATGCTGGTTGATGGAGTGTAATAATGAGGCTGAACATTCATTTTGGCGTAAGAGTCTCCTGTCATGCAATCCCTCAGGAGCTCCTGAGACACAGAGAAGCACCGTTGATCTGAAACCGCTAAAATGTTTTCCTGAAGCGGCTAAATGCTTGAGATGGAAGGTATTCGTTGGCCAGAAATGTGAAGAGGATGCAAGCGATAAGGGTGAAGACGCTCCTTTCGTGATGTATTGGCAATTCCATCATCGTGCAAAGTGGTACACTATCATCGTTTTGGATCAAACTAACCTTGGCTGTCGGTAAGAGATTGGCCACTTTCTCTGGAGAAACCGAGAAGGCGAAAGAGGGAGGTAACTTCAGCGCGGCTCCAAACATGATCTCGTGGAATTCCCTTGGGCTTAGAAGAGAGGTAGGAATCCTGCCTGACGTCAGATATGATATTTGCGACAAGTCTTCGTCGAGGTATAAGCGCAGCTCAGAGGTGAAATGGAATACGCCGATGATGATTCGCTTAAGAGACACTAGTATCCCGTACAAAGCCATTTCACCGTGAGTGGCACTGGCAAGTTGGTCTACTCAATTTTTAAACTCGGTGGTCTTTGCGAGCAGGTTCAGACGATTTCCTTGCCGATTTACCTGCCGAATGGTTTTGTTGAAAAACGTAAGCTGCTGTTCCGTCGCGTGAATGATTTGTTCGTCAGATTTTGTTACGTTTTTCACCCAGTCCCGTAAGTTAAGACTGGTTGCAACTGGCCAAAGCACAGAAATTCGCCACGTTTTCCTTCCTGGCTATTCTGTCGGGAGGTTCCACGGTTGCTTGATTCTGGGGATACCAAGCGTTAAGCATGTTGTTCTTTTGAATTAACACTGCCTTTATTTCTTTGGCGCGCTCGATTTCCTTGAGAAAGGCGTCCAACACGGCATTCAGCACCTATCCTCTCTTGCCCAGTCCAGAGACTGTTCCCTGGCCCTCTTGTGACAATGTTTCTGCTGATGGTAAATACGTTTCCATCGCGTTAATATCCTTTTCATACGTGTATGAACTAATCTGAATCAAAAAGGAGTACGTAGTCCCGTCTAAACTCACCGTGCCATGCTGGATAATCAGGGTCCCCGGTTTTCGCTCTGTATCCACCACTCCGTTCACGAATACCAATACCATTAAATCTCCGATACCAAAGCACTTCCCCCCATTTCACGTCCGACAAAGCTCCCCGTAGAGCTGCTCGCTCCAGACCTTCCGCAGCGCGACTGCGGATCCTCTGCTTCGTTCCCAATTTTAGTTTCACCACCGACGGTTTTCTTTTAAGGGTGAGTACCTGTTCGGGGCTCGCCGCTGACGCGTGACGGGGTAACGATTTTCTAACGGCACTATCGACGCCGGGGGCTCTTTGCCGTCAGAAGAATCCAAGGATTCCGTGTCAGTAAGGCTGGCCGTCTCTGGCGCCGTCCGGCCTGAGTCCGACCCGATGTCACTTCGTGGAGCCGGTGGGCGCTCGACTAAATGGTCCGCGTTTCCCGTCCCTCTATTGTGCGTGCTGGACGTCCCGGTAATCGCCGGCCCGTCCTGCCTCGGCCTGCTGTTCAGATCGAGGTCAGACACTGCTCTCCGCGCGCTCGACCCTCGAACTGCCTTTGGTGCCGGTGTAGCGCGTGCCGTCCTCGCGGCCGACGAGCGCTGAGCTTTCAGGCGATCTACGTGAACCAGCTGGCGTTTGCCAGATTCCTCATGCGCAGTGTAATAATTCAGGGCTCTGAATTTGTCTACCACCTTGTAGTGCCTCACCCATAAGTTGGATAGTTTCTTTTTGTCTCCTGACAGAACCCGCGGCGTCCACAACATGACTCGATCCCCAATGGCAGACCTCGTTCTTTAGTCCCTTTGTTTACTCGGACCTGGTTGAGGCGTTTCGTCTTTTGGACATTTGTCTCGACTGTCTCGAAGGTTCGCTGGGTCGACCTTAGCAGGTCATCCACGCATTGATGGTAACTGCGCCATTGTATTGGATGATCAGGTGCTATTAGAGCCTCCGATGGCAGCGTAGCCGGTCGACCATGCACTAGATAATACGGGGTGTACCCAGCAGGGCTGTGCACCGAGTTATGATGGCAATATATTATATATTATATGGCAAATTATACATTATGATGGCAAACTGACCCGACGCGGCAAACAAATCCCACTGCTGCTGGCCATCAGACGCATACTTCGCCAGCATGTCTGCTATCACACGATGTGACCGTTCTGCCATGCCCTGGGACTGTGGATGATACGTAGTGCATTTGGCCCGCACTCCAGCAGCTCGTGTAGTTCAGACATCACCACATCACACACTGGGACACGAATTCCGCCCCATTGTCGCTAACGACATTGCAGATTCCATGGCTGAAAAACATTTTGTCCCTCAGCGCTAGAGCCACTTCTTTGGCCGACCGAGCAGCTAACGGTATCAGTTCCACCCACCTACTGAAACAACAGATGACCGTTAGCATCACGGTCATGCCGCGATCCGTTGGCGGAAGTCCCGTGAGAAAATCTATATTGACGTTTTGAAAGTTATCCTGGCAGTTATCCTGAATGGGTGCTCCCATCTGAACTCAGGGTTTTTCTTCTGGCACGCTGGGCACTCGGTGACGTATTGTTTTGTTTCCGTTCTCATGTCATTATGTTAAGTACGCCTTGGGCGCCTTCCTACCCTACCATCGACTCGGTGATCAGTCGGGCCACCAAAAAGGATTTGGCCGTGCAACTCGTGCTCCGCCTGCCACGTAGTAGTTGCAACCCGGTTTCGGTATGGATACGCGTTCACCGTGGAGCAATCCCGGCACCCCGCACGAAGGAGGGAAAGATCTTTCACTCTTACAGTTATTAAAGTCGATTCTACGATGCCTGTTACATAAATCGTGTAACGTAGAAGTGGATGCTAGTATAATCGCACAAACACGTAAAGTGCAAAATGTCTAAAGAAATTTCCAACACATCGGCACACACGGGCGATCACACGCACGGACACAAGGGAATCACATCGTAATCGGCCGAACACTCTTTGGCCCTACCCGGGAGAAGCCACGGTACGGAGTGCCTCGATCTTGGGGCCAGCGCCACCGACAGTCCGTCTCAGCGCACGCACGCGCGGGAGCCGACCGCGCAGGCGCGACCACCTGTTCCTGGCGGCCGCGCCTCTCGCTCACGCGCACGCTGTTCCGCGCCTCTGCCGCCTGACGCCAACCAATATATTCCGCGCCGTGGCCATCTATATTCTACATTTCCACTGGAATTTTAGTTTTAGACGCAAGTAGTTCGCCAGACGCAAAGTCGTTCCCCGTGGCATACGCCACGGGGAACGACTTGTCTGGCCACACTTAGTGTGGGGCAGCATCAATGGCCTTGTCACTTTCATCGATGTACACGTGGAACGGATATTTCCGGGAGAAATATGGATACCGCAGCGCAGAGCTGTGACATATGCTTCTCTTGAGCGCTTCAATGGCCGTCCGACACTCCTCCGTGAACAAAAATGGTTCATTACACTGGGCAACAATTTTTTACTTTTTGAATGTTGTCTAGATTTCTACAACTGATTTAGGGTATTTTTGCACTGCTGAATCAGGAAATGGCATCCGTTTCTCTCCTTCAGGTCAGGTTTTTGTGCTAAGTTGATTTGAAAAAAATCAGATCTTGTGACAAAATCGATTACATTTTTGTGGCATTATCAGCTGATTTTTGTCAACACATATCATCCTAAATATGTTTTTATGAGAAAAAATGTTTTTCCAACAACATATATTGATTACCTGATAGAAACAGCGATTAAAGGCCGGTGGCTACCGCCGCTGCGTGCGTGATGGCCACTGTCCTGTGTGATTGGTTCAGCACTGTCCTCACGGCGACCGCGCGGCCGGCGACATCCAGGCCGCGGTGTTTTCCGTGCCTGTTTATGTGGCTGCTCAGTACCTGCTGGAGCGCTTTTTTCGGTGTCCTTGTCAGCACCAGGCCGCACGTGCATCTCAGCTCTTCTTGCGCGTGAGGCGCAACAAATGATCTGAGGTTGTCGAGTGTGCTGCGGGGGTGGTTCATGTCATCGTGCTCCTACCTGCAGAAGTTTTTTGCATGCCGGGCGTGGCGTCGGCGCTCCACCATCGTGCCGCATCGGCACCAGAGCCGATCGGCCGGCGCCGCTGTCCATCCCGGCGGCGGCGTCCACATCTCCGGCAGTTGATGAGTTGTTGAGTCGCCCCCCGCTGTAGACGGCGCTGCCGATCCGCCACGAGATGGCGTTGCCGGTGGCCGGTGGCTCGGACAGTAAGTCAGCGCTCACCGTTTGGACTGGATAGGTGGCCTGATAATTGTCCTGTATGGGCGCCCGCCCGTGGTGTCCGCGGTTTCGTTGCTCACATTCCGTGCACTCAGCCGCGTAGCGCCGCACGTTCGCCGTCATGTCATTCCATGTATGTCGTCGTCTGAGCCCTGCGAGCACGTTCGCGGCTCCCACGTGTCCGCCGAAAAGGCTTGCGTGATAACCCGCCGTAAGAGGCCCCGTCAGAGACGACGGCACCAGTAAGGTTTCTGCACCTCTGCGCGAACTGGGCGACGTTGAGCGCGTCTCCACTGCATGCCTTTAGCCCCACTTCAAGCGCCGCGCTCATTCGCCGAATTTTTGCATCGAGATCCACCCGCACTCGTTCTGTGGTGGAACCAGCAGTCATATTTTTCCACCGCAGGCGGCTCAGTCCGTCAACGTGGGGAAGGTCTTTCCCGACTTTGTAAAGCACATCAAAATCGAAGTCCAGCAGGATGATTGCGTCTCGCACCAACCGAGATGAGTCCTCGGCTCTTTTGAAGCGTGCAGCAGGTAGCGTAAGGCCGAGTTGTCCGTGAAAAGGGCGAAATGCGGACCCTGGGGTATACATAATAAACTTGTCACAGATCGCAGATATCACCGCCAGACTTTCCTTGGCCAGGCTAGACAGCGGAAGTTCAGATGGCGTGAGCATCCGGCTAACATAAGCTACCGGGTGCGTCCCGTCGGGCCATACTTGGTGCAGCACTGCCGCCACGGCTTTGTCGCTGGCGTCAGTGAAGACATGGAACGGATATTTACTCGAAAAATCGGGATATGGTAGCACGGGACTGTGGCCAAGAATTTTCTTCCGTGCTTGAAACGCCTCCCGGCACTCAGCCGTAGACGGGAACGGCATGTTTTTTTTTGAGGAGATGCAGCAGTGGCTGTGCGAGTTTTGCCAAGCCCGGCACAAAGTGCTGGTAGAAATTGGCCATGCTGATGAACCTTCGCCCCTCGGCTTTATTGGTCGGCTCGGCAACCCGCGCAGTGGACCTTGTCATACAGTCGTCCACCTGGATGCCCTCGGGTGATAGACATGTCTGAACAGACGGATGGTCCGGCACACAGTGGCCTTGCCGGGCTCGTATCAGACATTGTGTCATGTGGCGAGCTCAGGTACCGAGCCGAGCATTTTGAGATGCTCCACCGCACTGCTAGTGCTACGCACGAGGTCATCCAGATAGCAGTGCACGTTGCCGGTCGCCAGCAATGGGGCATACACGGCTTCCATCGCTCTTTGCAACGTGACGCTGGCATTTTGAGGCCCATAAGGAGGACGTTGGGTTTAAAGTCTGCGGACGGCGTGATAAATCCGGCTAATTTTGCGCACTCTGACTGCACACGAATCTGGTAGAAACTCTTGGCCATGTCCACGGAGCTGATGTAGCATGGATGGCGGCCGAGCGCTTCCGACGTGCGCTGCTTGTTTGAAACGAGAGTTTTAGTCCTGAGAGTTTCCTTTTCTGAGAGTTTCCGTTCCGGAGTTCATTTTCACAAAGGATTTGCAGAGGCGCCACTGATCGGTTTCCGATGTCGCTCCGGGCGTTTTCACCAAAATTCCGGGGGAGCGGAACCCATCATAGGCAGATTCAGTGAGGTCATGCCGCAGCATCTCTTCTAGTCGACGCTTCAGTTCTCGTCCTTGGTCGGTACATGGGCGAGGACGGCTGTACACTGGGTCCGCCCCGGGTTTCAGTCGGATTGTGTGTTTCGCGATTTCTGTGCGACCCAGGTCATATTCGTGGCTTACGAATACCCCCTCATGCTCGCAGAGCAGGGCCTCGACCCGGATGCGCAGGTCTCCTGGGTGGTCTAAATCGAACTGATCCAGGTACGCTGCTGTGACCCGCACGCTGCATGGCGACGAAACTCTTTCCTGGTTAACTCCACGGCGGTATCAAAACCCTTGTTGCCCGTGAGGTGCAGGCGCTCGAACCCCCAAGGACATTCACGCCGACATGGTTGCTACATTAGGGGATGATGCTCCAGCTTTATCAACTGTGCAAAAGTGGGCAGCTGAATTCGAGAGGGATAGGGAGAGCCTTGAAGATGACCCAAGGTCCGGACGTCCTGCCACAGCAACCACCCAAGAAAACATCGACCGTGTTCACCACATGGTGATGGATGACAGACGTTTAACTGTTAATCAGATAGCTAATACCGTAGCTATCTCCCGTGAACGAGTAGAGAATATTCTGCACAAAGAACTAGGCATGTCAAAGGTTTCCGCTCGGTGGGTGCCACGCCTTTTGACACCTGACCAAAAGCACACCAGGCTGGTCATGTCGCAGGAAAACTTGGCACTGTTTGAAGTAGATCCAGCCAGTTTTCTCGAACGTTTCCTCACCCAAGATGAATGTTGGGCCCACCACTTCGAGCCAGAGACCAAACGGCAGTCGATGCAGTGGAAACACCCTCTTCTCCTGCTCCAGAGAAGGCCAAGGTGGTGTCGTCGGCAGGGAAGGTGATGGCCTTCGTCTTCTGGGATGCAAAGGGCATTGTGTTCATTGATTACCCTCAGAAAGGACAGACTATCAACGGAGAATACTATGCCAACTTGCTGAGGCAGCTGCGAAAGGCTGTCAAGTCAAAACGGCCTGGAAAACTGACGAAGGGGGTTCTGTTTCACCAGGACAATGCTCCTGCTCACAAGTCGGTGTTTGCAATGGCTGCTGTGCGTGACTGTGGTTTTCAGCTGGTTGATCACCCCCATATTCTCCTGATTTGGCGCCATCTGACTATTTTCTGCTCCCAAACATGAAAAAACACTTGGCTGGGAAGCAGTACCGGACTAATAAAGAGGTCATATCTGCTGTTGAGGACTTTTTTAGCGATCAGGATGAGAGCTCCTATACCACCGGGATCCAAGCGCTGCAACACCGCTGGAAGGTGTGTGTGGATTGCAGGGGAGACTACGTTGAAAAATAAACCATTTATGGTCTTATTCGACCACTGCATCATTGTGAGCCTATGAACTTTTCAGCCCACCCTCGTATATATATATATAAAGTATTCTTGTCTGCTGTTTTGTCTGCTGCGGGTAATGATCTATCACTGTCAAGGCTAAGTAATTACGGAGAAATTGGTCTCCGTTTTTCAGTTCGTCATCTTTCTGTGCGTGGTGGCGGCCGTGAAATCCATGGAGCAGGCCTCCATGGCGGCCGCAGGATCCACAGAGGAGGCCTCGCAGTGGTCGTGGTGTTTAAGGAGGAAGA
Source organism: Capitulum mitella (assembly GCA_030062745.1). Classification (NCBI taxonomy): domain Eukaryota; kingdom Metazoa; phylum Arthropoda; class Thecostraca; order Pollicipedomorpha; family Pollicipedidae; genus Capitulum; species Capitulum mitella. Next base: position 3,068,992 of record CP099842.1, read on the forward strand.
CTCTCTGGTAGCTGAGTAATCTATGGCGACCGTGGCACCTACGGGGCCATCTACAGAGGCAGTGGAATCTATGGACGGGCCTCTATGGCGGCAGTGGATACGGTAACAGCTTTGGTAGATCTGCGTTGGATTTGGCACCTCCTATTAGGTAACTATGGCTGTTCGTATGACACTGTAAAACGTTTCCGTACATAATTTTGGCCATCTTCGGCTTAAGGAAAATTGCTTGGTATCTTACCATAGAAAGCTGAATATGGAGAGGTACTGAAAGCCTGGTGGGTCTGTCACAAACGGAAGTCGTTAGGGAAACGCATGGACTGGAAGGCGCGCTGTCTCAGGGGTGAATGTCTCTATCACTAATGCACGGGTGAAAACATGATTGTGAAGATGGGCCACCTGAAAGTCTCTTGAGAGGCAGACCTTGAAACAAAGCTATTCCCGTGACTTGGCCGTCAAGGCAACATTCGTAAGTGGCAGCCATGCGCCTGCAAAATCCGCTTTTTCCTCCAGCGGTTTCCTTGGCACGGAGTGAATCGCCCACATTCGTATCTCGCACAGAACAGCTATCGGAAGGAGGAAAATCTCCGCCGTCGCTACAAAGCGGCCAGGTGAGCGTGGTCGCCACGGCAACGTGCAGCAGTCTGCGGCCTCCGATATGCCCGCCATGAAGGTGAGAGTGCTCGGTCAGTTGTACTGGAACTGACGTCGCAGCCATGAGGCCATTCCAGTAATGTAAACCTTGCACGGCTTGACGCTGACTTTGAAAGAGATGCTGGGCTTCAGAACACGAAGCTTATTTATTACAAATTACACCGTTAGACCGACTTCGAAAGCGAGTGACGTTCTGTTGGATCCCAAGCCACTTGAGGATATCTGGCAACGAACGAACTGATGCAGCCACAAAGCGTGCGTCACGCATGTGTGTGACGCGACGAATGTCATTGCCTGCCAAGGACTTTTATCGTGTGTTTTCGTCGTATATGTATGACTTGTGGCAGCGTGAGTGGGATGCGCTCGGTCCGAATAAGCTCAAAAGTATTAAACCCCGCCTAGGAACTTGGGCCTCAAGTTCACGAGAAAACCGGCGAGAGGAGGTTATTCTCTGCCGTTTGTGCCTAGGCCACACATACGTAACGCATCACCATCTGTTAAAGGGCGAAGAGAGAGGGATGTGCCCCCGCTGCAGTGAGCCCCTCACTGTGCACCATGTGCTGATCACATGCAATGGTTTGACTCCAGAGCGTTTGCGGCACTTTGGCCACAGTGCGACTCCTCGCACTTTGCAGGATTTGCTGAATGACGAGTCTCGTTTTATAGAGACGGGACAGTTGTTCCGGTTTTTATTGGATGTCGGTTTTTCTGCGGTTTTTTCACGCTACTAGTCACATGTGTTTTATTTTGTGTATGCCGTTGTAGGTAACTTTTTTGTCTTGACATAATTGCGTTATATCACGCCGTCGGATTTTATTAATCGTCGTGACTCTTTTTAATGGAGCCACTTGAAGAAGTTATGGGCGCCGAATGACCCTGCAGTCGGTGCGCCCCTAAGCCCCAATAACCAACCATTACAAATTACAGCTGAAATAGGCAAACGTCATGTGTCATCATTTTAGTATTTTGATATTTCTTAACTAGACCCCAGGCTCATGTAGCGGTAGTCCTTTTATAGGTATCTCGGATGGATTAAACCGGGCTTTGCGTTCTTCTCCCGTTGATCGTTGTGTACATCTGCCACAGCTGCCGTAGCATTATGGGTCCCAATTCTCTTCTGCTCAGTTATCCTAACCGCGTCCTGTTCCATTATAAAGTCTTGCTTTCAGTAGTGAAGGCTTTGGCGAGGTTGTTCGCAATAATCTTCTCGTCTCACAGCTGTATTCCGTTTTGAACACTCAGTAAAAAAGCCGTTCATTGGAGGCATAAACGGCTTATGACAGGCGACGAGCATAAAAAGACAGGCCGTGGCATTGTAAGACACTTCAAAATGTCGTTTTAGCGAACATCTATACTAAAGACAGCAACAACTAACATCCCATCTTCGCTGCAAAACGTTATTCGGAAAACCTGCGCTCGTGGTTGAGATTTTCTAGGCTCTCTTGCATGCCCGATGTTTGTTACCCCCTTCCCTCCAAAAAAAAATCATTATCCATATTACTAAGCAACTATGGGCAGCCTCTGATTACAGCGTACGATGTAGGAATGGCAACTGAATTTCAGTCAGTGAACTCCGCTGCAGTTTTGATTGCACTCAGACTTATATTGGCGGCAATTGGTTTCCATCGTACCTTCCTCTTTAAGCCAGCAGCAATGTTGCCGGATGAGAAGGCGCCGCACGAAATCCACCTTTGTAAAACTACGCGGTCAATATGCTATGAGTTAGAAAAGCTGCATTAGATCACGTAACATATTGACAACGAACATATCAGTGTGCTTATTGTGCAAGAGGTCATTATTTTAAGTCATCGACACGGTTGCCACATTTCTGTCTATGCTGTTTTCTATGTACAATCTCAATACAGTGTTCTTGCTTTTCTTTCTTTCTTTTGGGGGAAAATGCGCTCTGGTCCGGAGCCGAAACAGGTTGACGGATCGGCACGTGCCGCGCACCGTTCGAAAGGTCTCGCGCTCTACCAGAGTATGGACTAACAACACTGCAGCCCTTCGTTGGCGCGTGATGCGTGCTTTAAGGGGATTTTTAGCCCATAGGGATAACACGTTAAACGAGAATCACGAACAGCGTCAAATATCGTCTCGATTCCGACAACTTTTCTCGGTAACCACGGGTCGGATCAGCTCGAAACGCGTTAACCAAGAACGATAATTGAACAGGCAATCGCTTGGTTTACACTACGTTTCAGTGCTCGCGGCAAGTGCCACGCACAAGCAGCAACAATATTATGAAGTGGTTCCTGAGCGCTCGTCAGGACTGTGTGGCGCTGGCGATCCAGAGATCGCAGCGACCTGAAGAAAGCGCCACGGCGGAGCTCCGTGTACCGTCTTTCGTTTTTACCCACAGCCAATTGTCTCCGGCCGACGGTTTGGGCGTCACACCGCCTGGAAGGAAGCCATGCACTTATTTTCCAACCTCTTATCGTTTCCGCGTCAATACCGCATAGAGACCGTCGACTTTTTGCAGTGAAAATTACACCAACTGTAGACCGTTCTGTTTTCCTCCATATCCACACAAAATATGATCGTATTTTATTATGGTTCGGCGACAGTACATCTTTTCGTGAAGTCGTGCGCGACCAAATACCGATGACTTAGAATCGCTTACTGGCGGCAGTCTGGCTAAATTTGCAGTGGTTTAAGCTTACTGACGCACGCACGACCCAATACCTGGGAACCGCTGGGTGAAAAAAAAACTTTGGCCTCTTCGTGTTATCAAAGTGGTCATGGTTCCAGCTAGCCGTATGGACAACCCAAGATTAGAGGGGCTCGAAATGGGTATCTTTTCGAATCATGGGTTCCGCGACAGGGGAAGGGAGATGGAGGGATGCATTCCCTTTAATCGTCTGATGGGGGATTATACTCCCCTATAATTGCCGAGTGTAGTCTTTATTATTTACACTCCAAAAGTCTATGCTGTAGTTACAGGATATTGAAGTAAAAACGTACTTTGTTTCGCGTTTTCATTCCTGCTGTTGAATCTGGCAGTATAAGGCAACTACAGTGATATTCAAAAGTGACGCAGTCCGAGGTAAGACATTCATGGCCACCTGCATACTAGCGTTTGTGCGACAGCTACAAGATTAAGATGGATAAAAGAGATGTATTCATAAAAAAACGTTCGTTTTTGTACGTTATCGAATACTGAGAAATTAGAATGATGTGGAATATGCAAAGCTGTATTTTTATTTCTATATCGTTTGCTGAAGATGGAACATACAGGCACTGGCAGAGTCACGGGGTAATCTAAGAGTAGGCATCTACCTAACCATTTATTACCATTATTCGTGACAGTGGGGCCACCAATAGCGACGGTGCAACTAATCCTGCTCAGAACTATAGTAAACTCGTCTCGGCTAGGGTTGGGAATCGTAAAGGTTTCGATTTTTATCGATAAACGATAAAATGTGATCCTCTTTCTCGGCTGTCGATAAACTTATCGATAAATTGGGGTATATTGTTAAAGCTGTTAAAGTTGGGTCTGTCTGATGGCCAGGTGAGGTAGTAACAGAGTGTTCCGAGGATTTCCTCATGGGGTCTGGATCTGAGCAGTCTTATTCAGTGCTCCGACTTTAACTTCATTTACCGTGCGTAGTATTCTAAAATAAACTTTTACGAAAAGGCTGCTTATATTTCATGTAAAATAGAGTAGGCGCACGTGTCCGATTTTTGTGCCGTTTTACCATCCTTAAAGGTGGGGAACCTCCCTGTGGGCGGGCATCTGGGTAGCATTAAGATCGTTATACTTATAGTTTAAGTGTAATTGCATCCTTTCAGCCGGATTCCGGAGACAGGTGAGACGCATTGTTATTCTTTTTTGAGGGAAGAAGGGTTTGAAATTCCATTGTTTATTTGAAATAAGATTTTGAGACGCAGAGTGTTTTTACTGGTCTGTTTCTTTCGTTACCTTTCAACGTTTTTTCCTCACGAATGTTCTTATCTTAGACTGACTGCTTCTTGTCTTCGTTTTGTTGAAACTTTGCCCGTCTGTGTTTGTCTCACCGATCTGAACCTAGTGTTCTCTAAAGACGATAAAAGAGTCCTGCTGTAGTGTTTTTGCTTTTCAGATTTATCTTGCAATGTTTGCAAGTAGCCTCGTCGTCTCCACACCATAAATAATCCCACACTGTTGGTCGCTTACCCCTTTCTTGCTAGCAGAGGTCATGGTTTTATCTCGTATTGACACAGCCACGAGGTATTCTGCGCAGCCTAATGACGCGTTTCCTTAAAAATCGCCTTCATATCGTTATGAAATTGCCATGGAAATGTCCATCCATCGGCGGGCAGGCAGCGAAAAGCTGTGACGGTTTGGTGGCGAGGTCAGGTAGTAACAAGGGCTTTCGCAGGATTTTCGTATGGGGCCCGGATCCGACCAGTTCTATTCAGACTTACGATTCGAGTTTGCTTTACCATGCGGAATGTTTTAGAATGAAGTTTTGGCACAAAAGTTGCTTACATTTCCTGTAAAATAAAAAGGGCGTTTGTCTCCGGTTTTTGTGACGTATTATAAATCCTTAAGGGGTATGGGGACCCGGGATGGGAGACGCCTCCTCGTGGGTGCACATCTGGATAGTAATAAGGCTCTTATATTTATAATTTAAGTGTAATCTACCTAAAGGATTAGGGCCAGTCGTTGACTTCGTGAAAGGTGCTTTTGTTAAAAAAGTGCTTTTTTATTGATAACTGTAGTGGGTTTTTGTCAATAAACGATGAAAAAAATCCAAACAAATAACGAAAAAATTTATCGATAATCCCAACTCCAGTCGTGGCGGATAAACTTGCGTCATTTTCCGAAACAAAAGCCTAGTTCTCGGAAAGCTCAAGCGAAGGGACAGGAGTAGGTATAGTACCAGGTGTGAGGCAGATTAGTATGGTCAGGTAAGGTGTTATTAGGTTTGGATATGTATTTAAAAGCTGCCAGCAATACTGGCTTCGGTGATCTTGTCTCCCAACAGTTCAAGAGTTTTAACATTAACTCTGTAAGACATTGCATAATGAATAATGAGTTGGAAATTGACGTTTGTCTCCCCTCCCCCGACCCCAGATATGGCAGTTTTTTGTCAGATCTAGTTGGGACAATGGTGGAAAGGGAAAGATGGGCGGTTTGGAGTGGACTTTCAAGATCTGGGGACGGCTCTTGACATTTTGTGATAAAATGGAATTGTGCGATGTGCTGTCATCTCCCTTGTACAGACGATGGAAGACGGATACATGCGTTACATTACCTCACCCGTTTAATTCGTAATTTCCAAAGTCAAATAGGGTAGGGCATAACGTATCCGTGTAAGCTCCGAATCCAATTATCTATCCGATTAATCCAATTATCTCCGAATCCAACTATCCGAATCCAATTTGGTGCCGGGTGGGGGAAAATTGTAACATGATTGCCTTGCAGTATGGGTTGCGCGCATACCAGATGAAACCCGCCTCGCGCAGGCGTGTATAACGGATACAGTGTTTTTATTTCTCTCCACTTTCGATTAGATCTGGAAATCTGAGTGACACAACGTTGCTGTCATTGCATTTGCATACTACGGAGTGCAGAGGGGTGCATTAACCTTGCGTAAGGAAGTAAGCGGTGAGTCCTAATCTGTATATTATTTGATGATTAATTATAAAGGACATGTTTCTTTTTTAAGGACGTTCTGTCTGATTTGTAGTTGGTCATCCTTCTATGCCTGGTGGCTGCCGCCTCTGCTGGCTTCTACGGCGGCGGACGCTACGGCAGCGGCCTCTGCGGAGGTGGACTGTACGGCGGCGGCCTCTGCGACGGCGGTCTCTACGGTGGCGGCCTCTACGGCGGAGGGCTCCACGGCGGCGGACGCTACGGCGGCGGCCTCTCCGACGGTGGCTACTATGGCAGAGGATACGGCTACAGATACGGCAATTACTGCGACAAATGTTATTAAGATGACCAATTAGTTACGGAAAATGTTTATATATATATATATATATATATATATATATATATATGTGTGTTTGTGTGTGTGTGTGTGTGTGTGTGTGTGTGTGTGTGTAGAAATGCTAGCAACGTTATTTGGAGAGCACGCCAAACTTTCTGAGATGATCTCAGCCAGCATTCGCAAGTGAGCGCGGAAGCTGTCTGCATACAAGTAAGACATTGGGTATCGCGGCAAGGAGGGGATGGGCAACGCTGACGCCCTGAGCCGACATCCCTTGCCAGACTCCACATCATTGCGGGATGAAGATCTCGTAATTGGTGTTGCTGGATGACGGACTATTTGACTCAAGATTTGGCTGCTGACGTTTTTTCGGATAATGCACTTAGTTCAAAAGGATGGCTGGCTAAGCAACTCTGGTCCTCAACTGTCTGTGTTTGCTGCCATACTACTGGAGCTGTCCGTGTGTTTCTGACGTACTGATGTGGAGTCACAGAGTTGTAATCCCCAGCAGGTCCCGTGAGGCTGTCTTGACGGAGCTTCCTGCAGCTCATCCTGGTATTCGTCGGGTGAAAGCTCTCGCCAGAGGCTGCGTATGGTGGCCTCGCATGAACCAGGTCATTGAAACGCATTGTGAACGCTTGCTGGGCGTGCCAGGAGAGTAGACGCGCACCGGACCGTGCTGCCCTCTGCATGTGGCCCTGGCCTGACTGTGCCTGGTGGCGGGTACATCTGGAAAACATGAAGGTACGTGTTAGTTGTGGTAGATGCGTGCTTCAAGTGGCCTGAGACCGCGATTAGTGCTAGCGTCTGCTGCAAGTCCACGAGTATTGATTATTGGGGCTTAGGGTTGCACCGATTATCAAACTACGGAAGATATTCTCCAGGTGGGGACTCCTAGACATGATTATAATTGACAACGCTACCTCGTTTACATCCACAGTTTTTCAAATCACTGAACCTCGTCACAGTCAGGGGAAGGGCCTCGTAGGGCGTGCGGTACACAAAATGAAGCTTGCTTTGCAGCGGACTGACAACTGGGAAACCACCTTGTCTCGTTGGATGTTCCATCAGCACATCACAACTCACAGCATTACCTTCGTCACACCCCCAGAGCTCATGGTCGGCCGTCTTATCCGAAGCAGTCTGGACCTGCTGCATCCGGACAAAAGGAAGGGGGTGATATGGCAACAGGTGGCACATAAGGACAACCACAATCCCAAGATAAAAGGAGATGGAAAACTGGACGTCGCAAATACTGTATTTCCAAGAACTATGGCGCTGGTACGCCTTGGCCAGCTGGAACGACCGTCAGTATTGATGGACCAGTGTCGTATGCAGTCAAAATGGCGGATGGTAAGGTTTGGCGACGAAACATCGACCAGATACGGTGCGGGCTAAGGGATGGCCAGTTTACATAGTCTCCTGAGGTGATCGCCGACCCTGACGTGGCTGCCGGTCGCGATGCCCGTGGGCAGCGCCGGTCTCTGGCACCGTGGACGGTTCGTGCTGAGGTGGCGCCACCGTCGGGGGCTTCGATGTCCGATCTATGCTTGCCTCTGTCGCACGTGTCGAGCTCGGTCAGCGGTCGGCTCCCGCTTCAGGTGCTTGAGGCGGCTCCTGTGAAGTTGGCGTCACCATCGGAGGCTCCGATGCTGCGGGAGACCCTGCCGGAGACGGCTGGGGCCGAGTCGTCCGAGGCTTTCGCGGGCGCCCCGTCGGACGAGCCTGCGCTGGGGAAGGCCGATGTGCGGACGTCGACGCCCCAACAGCCGGTGACCGCAACAGCCGCGTCGAGTCGGTAGAGCGCGAGCGTGACGAATGTTCTCTGACGGAGGGAACAGACGAAGTTCTTTGGAGATTGAGCGCCATATCACCAGAGAAGTCGTTTTCTTTGTTGTCGTCGCTATCATTTTAGGCAGGAAGTTTAGTGTACAGGCACTGTACCGACCGGGCTGCGAGCGACTCGCTTGGCTGAGGTGCGCGTCCCTGGGCCGTGGGATGGGGGCCACTGTCCCCATCCCATTCATGTCCCACTGCGTGGGCCATGAATATGGGGCCGGGACATGCCGCCGGCTGTTTATGACCGGTCCGATAGTTTGTCCCGACACCCGATACATGGTGGCGTTGGTCTTTACAGTGTACCTAAGTGGACAGGTTGTTCACGTCATCTATGTGGTGCCTTTTTATGTATACGAGGTCTGTTTTCTGATTCCAGATACGTTTCGCTATTTCGAAACCAAAAATTTGGCGTGTGCCAAGTGTTGCTGAAACAACAGTGAACAATGCGGACGGAGCTTGTTCATTGTTTCAAGAACCTCTGGCACATGGGGCTCGGTCCAAGGCTGGCCAAACTGAATAACTCTTTATACATACGTAATTTATCCAGGTCCCTAGAAACAATGTTACAGGCTAAAGGATTACGCACGCATCACTTTTTTTTTGCTCCTGTTAACCCGGCATTGGCTGGGGTATTTCGCCACCATCCATTGTCGGGGGAGCGATTAACGCCCCTGCCTGTCTATCTCAAGAACCGATGGCTCGATTCGGCTGATTCAAACCGCAATCGATAGTGCCGAAACTTGCGGTCCTTTGACATCCCTTTGACGTCCTCCCAAAAACACCGTGAGCTCCGTTTCTTTAACAATAAGGAGTTCTCAAGTCCGGTCGCACATTTCTTATCTCGTGACCGTTATGATCACCAGCAGCCATTTGTTCTCCCCAAACGCACACGTAGAAGACATGCGATTCGTTTATTTCCACATAGATTGGGATCTATCCCTTCCTCTGCACTCTTTTTTATTTCATGTGGTTTCTGGAATTCAAGAAACCAATTAACATACAATGTGACCGACTACTTGCTTTTCATAACGGCACCGCCGGACAAGGTTAAACGCAACATTCTGTTCATTCAACAGCTCGCCACCAATAAGCGTATATATCCGGACCCAAAATAATGTTGGTGGTTAAAATATTGAAATCTTTATGACTGAGGTTTCCTTTAAAAGCAATACCACTATCCATACTCACCAAGATTTTTCTGCTCTCATGGTTTCTGGCTTCTGGCTTCTGGCGCAACATTTCCGTGAATGCAAACAATTTGCCAGCACGTGTCGTCTTAAACACTGAATAAATTATGCGGCGCCTCAGTAAATGAGATCACTTAATCGCACAAGTCGCAACAACCGCGGCATGCGGCATCAGCCATGAACGCAGTCAGCTGATCTCCGCCAGTAATGTATTCTAGCCTTCGGCGGATCACGTCATCAGACTGACCGACCGCGCAATCGCGACGCAGAAAGGTCACTAGATGCCGTGAGAAAAGTATTATCTGGACAGAATTTTATTTGATTATCAAAGCATGCGAGGATTGCGACATTGCAAACAGAAACACGGAATTGGTGGAGCTTTTCGGGTATTTTGACACTGACGAGGCTCACTCTTGTCAGTCATGCACACTCTCAATCATTGCACGGGTCGCAAAATGCCACCGAAACGACCCCCTAGCTACTGTACTGTTCTGTCCACCAAGACGCTGAGTTCACGTGCATTGCGCAGTGTACCTGCTGCACGCGACCGACAACGGTTTCACGAGCACCTTTCACCGAGCGCAGTCGGACGAAATGCTCAGAATGCCATTACGACAAATCACTTTGCTGTGCCTTATCACACAGATCCGCACCCGTCCGGGGCTAAAGCTCGTTGCCGTTTGCACGGCAGCAAGCGGGACAGCTCCCGGTTTACAAAACACTTCAACACGTGGGACTGTTGAGGTTGCGGTTGAGAGCAAATCGGATTTTTTGTTCTTTTACAGCTTGCACTGGTTGTTTTATCTTAAATGTGGTGTTCTTCTAGTTCCGCCTACAAAAAATACTACGGCACTGTTAAGTTGCTTACTGCGAGGCTTTCTGACGAAAGGTTGCAATACCTTTCGCTGAACATTGGCACGGGAAGGATTTTTTTTCGGGAGGATGCCAAGTGAGAAGGGTTCCATGAAAGCAAGGGGCCTCCAGAAGCAGTAGGAAATCCGAGGGTAGATGAGAGAAGTGGCTAATACCCCAACTGTATGGCATTACCCTTGTGCCAAGGACATGTCATCGCTCAACGCGACTACAAATGTATGAAGTCAAGTATTTACCTGGCCTTTCCCTGGCATAATAAGTTAAGTATAGCGCAGAACTGCGCTTGATTCCACCTCGGGGTTAATCGATTCCGAATCCGACTGATGGCCTGCCGAGTCGATTCTGGTTCCGACTCAACGTGGTTTTCCAAAAGCGATTCTTAAGATTACGACTCAAAATAAAATGAGTCGATTTCGGAAGAGATTCCACTAAGACCCATTGTATAAGATTAAGTCATTGGAATGGAGTGCAGTATTGAGTCCGCACACAACCGTGTGATTCAACTACTGCTCTGATCCCGGCACTTATCAAGATATATGCTAGTTCTAATTTTCCGCAACGGAATCGATTCCGGAATCGATTCTGATCCCAAAGGAATCCAGCACAAGTCTGGTCTTGCGCCTCATTCGTGGGCTTTGGGTTGGGACGGATGTAGCGTTTAGTCAGATACAGGTTTTTCTGACTAAGAGTGGCATTTTCGAAAAATTAAAACAGACAAATTGTGGAAGATGAGTTCTTGACTCTTGCCAGGATATGCAGTCAAGTGGCATGTGTAGAGCAGGGTGATAAAATGACACGAAAATATGCTTATGAATCTACCACACCGAATTACATTAAACAGGATGCCAAGTAAGTCAGATAACCAACTCTGTCTCAAACCGCACACGATTTAAACTTCCTCAGCCAAGCTAATGGACACATGCTTATTAATACTAAGCATATGCCTCTACGGAAAGGTAAGATTAAAGGTGTTTTTGAAGTATGTGGTCGTTTTTCATAAAATGAACAATGAAATCCTCTAGATACTTCTGTTGATGTGAAATCCCAGCCACTGTGTACCGCGTACTTAGGTATAAGGCTATTAGTCGGTACTCACGTTTGGGTAAGCTGATCGGAACAGCCGCTCTCGGAATCGGCACTTTCCCGATTCTTTAGAATACCACCTGATTTTCTTTGTGTTATTCAATAGTTATCGCGTCACTGTTTCCAGCAGCGGATACTGCGGGGTGGTGCCCCCCCCCCCCCCGCAAAACTGCTGTCTGGAAAAATACGCACGGATTCTGCAGGAAAATGCACTGTATACAGAATATAACCACTGATATACCGCCGTTTGTTGCCTAGTTTCGTCTTTCTCCTACATTCAGGGGGATTTTTCTCCATGTCGTACTACTGCAGCATTAATTCGGCCGTCAATGCCGCGGGAGCGACAAAGAGAGAAATCACAACAGTCAGTTCTACGGAAGTCGGCTACGGTGCAATGTTAAATAATACAAAAGATAAACAGCATAAATAATAGTCTCCGCCCCCCCCCCTCCGCCAGTCGAGGACCGTACTGCCCCCTCTCGGCACAGATTCTGTATCCGCCCCTGGTTTTCATTTGCTTTTGGCCAAATAGCCCACGAACGCCTGCGAACAAACACGAACAGACGTCAAACACAGAGATGAATATATTGACGTATGCATTTGTTCGTCTGCTTGGGGTGAGGTCACACAGTCTTTTGGACTGAGGTGCCCGAAGTCTTGTGTCAAATCGTGTATCTCATTCCCATTTCTGTGTCAAGATAACGTATATGTAGTTATTGTCGTCACTAGTGCGCAGTTACTGGGAAATAATGGTCGATTAATATTAAGTGGCAAGCAGCGCTAAATTGTAACCAGAGCTAAAACTGCTACGTGCAGACACTCGAAGCTATGGCTGCGGTAGTAATGTACTAATTTTGGGTAGATACTGATGCTATATTACATTCCTGTCTGCCATCTTATTTCAGTGCCTGGAAACTGGAGCCTACATAACTGTGTGCATTTTTGTACGCAATAATGTATACAGCACACTTACATACATGCATATGTGTTTAGCCATCTTCCATGTGCATATAAAGCGTAACACAAATTTCATCACTTTCCACACATTTTGTAGACTTAGGTCCAATATTACCTAAACACTAATAAAATGGTACAGCCCTTTATATGTGTGTATATATATACATAAACATGCATGACACACACACACACATATATATATATATATAGTTTCAGTTTCTGTTGGATATGAGACTTTTTGTCCTTCGTATATTTTTTATTGCATTCTTCACATATGCATATAAAAATCTCGACTCTTCGGTGTCATGATATGGTGCCATCTTCAGGAGAGCAAAATTATTACGCACATTATACAGTGAATCTGAAAACGGTGCGAAATAGAGTCACTGCGAACAAAAAAAGACGAGTCGGACATTCAAAAAAACATTGGTAACCACCCTCATTTAGCAGGGTTTAAGACACAATTTTCAGTGGAAAAGGTGAAACCATAGTATTTAGGGCTGGCTGCTCTTTTTTAATGTATAAAAATTCAGGAATACGTAAACATAGCGCTTTGCTTGGTCTGCGAATGATGGTGAAGTTGTCAATGCGTGCTAGTCATGGTTGGTTGGTTATTGGGGCTTAGGGGCGCACCGACTACAGGGTCATTCGGCGCCCATAACTTCTTTAAGTAGCTCCATTAACAAGAGTCACGACGATTAACATAATCCGACGGCGTAATATAGCGCAATTATGTCAAGTTGGTTGGTTGGTTGTTGGGGCTTAGGGGCGCACCGACTGCAGGGTCATTCGGCGCCCATAAATTCTTTAAGTAGCTCCATTAAACAGAGTCACGATGATTAATAAAATCCGACGGCGTAATATAGCGCAATTATGTCAAGACAAAAAAGCTGCCTACAACAGCATGCACAAAATAAAACACATGTGACTAGTAGCGTAAAAACACCACAGAAAAACCGACATCCCATAAAAACCGGAACAACTGTCCCGTCTCTATAAAACGAGACTCGTCACTCAGCAAATCCAGCAAAGTGCGAGGTGTCGCACTGTGCCCAAAGTGCCGCAAACGCTCTGAAATCAAACCATTGCATGTGATCAGCACATGGTGCACAGTGAGGGGCTCACTGCAGCGGGGGCACATCCCTCTCTCTTCGCCCTTCAACAGATGGTCATGCGTTACGTATACGTGGCCTAGGCGCAAACGGCAGAGAATAACCTCCTCTCGCCGGTTTTCGCGTGAACTTGAGGCCCAAGTTCCTAGACGGGATCAGCTTCAGTTTTTTTCATGATGTCCGTTCTGCTGCATATGTGGACTTAAACTTCGTCCAGAGCGCGGTTTTTATGTGCCAGCAGGGTTCCTCGACTACAGGAATGCACAGCACACGCTTTAAAAATCTGTGATGAAATAAATATGTTGGCTGTCGATTAAGAAGGCGTACCTCAAAATATCTGTGAATTACTTTCAAGCAAGCAAGCATTCAGAACCCTGGTTTATCTCTCGATTCGCTGGCCGACTCCGTCTGATTAATCTGGATGTCTCTGGATGTCCGTTGCGCTACAACGGAAACGGAAGCCGTTCTGGGGCCTCTCGTGTTTTTTTTTTGTACCTAACTTAGAGACATCAGATGAAACACGTGAAACCTTCGATGACTCGTTTTTACGGCTTTATACATTTCAACAAGGTTTTAAAATCATACTATATGAGGTCACTGACCCATTGTTTATTCAAGACGTCAGCAAACCTCAGAAGAAGTTTAGGGTTGCACCGGAGACAATCAAAGTAAAAAAAGGAAAACTTGCCGTAATCGGTGACTGATTTTCCGCGACTGTACTTTTTGATTTTGCTAAGGGACAGTTAGAAATTATCTGATTACCTTAACTTGAAATCTGCTCCGACCCACAGCATACCAACAACGTAAAACAGCTTACTCATGGTATCAGGGAAAGGCCAAGCTAATACATAGCTTCATACATATGAAGTCGCGTCGGGCAGCTGGGGAATCAGTCCCTCCTACCACCCACCCCCGACCAAGTGCTGCTTCTGTGGGTCCCATGATAAACACGGGCTCCTTTCACTAGGCATCCTCCCGAAAAATCCTTCTCGCGTTCATGTTTTGTGGAAGCGTATTGCAATATTTTTACAGTTTTTGTTGTTGTGGCGAGTGCATAGCGAAAGTCTCAACATAAGCAGCTTAACTGCGCCGGAATGTTTCCCTCAAAGAAACCATAGCGGAAGCACTTTTAAGATAAGGCAACCTTATCTTAAGGCTGCCGTTGCAAGCTGTAAAAAAGAGACAGAAAAGCCGACTCATTATAAACTTAACTAGAGCTAGAGCTCCACGAGCTGAAGTCTTATGTAAACCGGGAGCTGTCCCACTTGCTGCCGTCCAAACGACAATGAGCTCTAGCCACAGGACCTGTGCAGATCTGTGTGATTAAACGCAGCAAGTGACTTGTCCTAATAGTATTCCAGGTATTTCATGCGACTGCACTCGGTGAAAGGTGCTCGTGGAACCGTTGCCGGTCGTGTGCAACGGTTACGCCTCCCCATGCACGTAAGGTCAACGTCTTGGTAGACACAGCACCCCTCGAATGTGCGTGGACAGGCGTCGTGCGGGCATGCAGGATTCACGACACAAAAGCATACTTGTATGACGTGCCTGTAATCCGTTTTCTCTTGCGCGTTAGTCACAAATACACAATCAAAGCAAAAAATGCTGTGCCATTTACGACGAGAGAGGCCGCAGGCCATATGGGTCTTAGGGCCGGTACCCACTGCCCCACACGTACTAGAGCCCACCGTACGTTTGCTGCCGTAGCACGAACGCGCCCGTTTTTTATGAACGCAGTGTGCACCGGCCAGTTTTCACTCTGGAAGGTCAACTTCGATTCCACCTTTCTGGCCGGAAAAGGCTCCGTAAACCATCCGGACGCTTTTCCTTTCAGTATTTGTGATTCTCCATGTGAGTTGCCAGAGAAATGAGAACATGCTATTCCCAAATTATATGACTGAAGTGACAAATATACCGAATGCGACACGGTGATACGGTGCTATATGATGATGGAGATGAGCATCATATAAAACTTTTACTCACCTACACTCCAAAAAGCTTAATCAATCAGCAGCTGCATAACACGCCACAACGTTAACTTTTTAAATTTTTGTACCTCATCTGTAGTTAAGCGCATTTATTACGACACATTTCTGATGTCAAACTTTTACTCATGACGCTTGCGTGACATGCTGCTGAGCGCGCAGAGAATTTAACGTTTTGAAATCCCCTGGAAATCGTCGCTGGGGCGTGGCTCCACGAGCATGCAAAATCTTGGGCCATAGTATTGTGCGATTCCTGGGATTAACGCGAACATCGTCGGTCAGAAACATATAATGCAGTAATATAATGGCTGTAGTCATATATATATATACATATATATACACATATATATATGCATATGCACGTATAACCGTCGCGCGGCGGCTCTGATCTTTAAGAGGTATGTGATGTGAGATCATGTATCTTAAATCGGATCTGATGTCTATTATTGGACATTTTCGGACGTAATTGTTGCCATTGTCAGCTTCAAAATTCTTTCATACCCTGCGACATCACATTCTGTGAAGAACAGGTATTGGAAGTTTGGTAACCCTGACGCAAACCGTCTTCAAGTCGCAAACGAAAACGGGGGGGGGGGCGGGAGTGAGTATGGGGTCCTAGGAACTTCCGGCCACTGGGCAGGTTAAAAGATTATATAGCTGTGAAGACGGACCGTTTGAAAGTCTTCTTCGGAAGACATAGCGTAGAAAAAGAATGACTCCCTCGAACTTCGCCGTCAACACCAGCATTCGTAAGAAGCAGTCATGCGCCAGCCAAATCCGCGTTTTCCTCCAGCAGTTTCCTGTCACATTACAAGGGGCCCCACATCCGCATCTCGCACAGAGCAGATACCAGAAGGAGGAACATCTCCGCCGTCGTATATAAAGCGGCCAGGTGTGCTTGGTCGTCACAGCACAGCGCAGCAGTCCGCCGTCTCCGACATCTCCGCCATGAAGGTGAGATCGCTCGGTCGGCTGTGTTGGTGTGATCTCACAGCCGTGTAGCGATTCCAGTCGTATGGCAAACGCTGCCCGGTTTGAACTGCAGAATACGAGGCTAGCTAGTTACAAATTCTAAATGAAATAGTTAAGTGTCGAGCCATGTTTTGGCACCTTGGAGCTGCTAACCGGACTTCAGAATCATGCAGTTGTGGGTATTTCGCCAGCATCATTTATGGATCAAAGCCAGGCTATGCGTTCTTCTCGTCTTGATATTTGTGTATCTATGCTATAGCTGCAGGACCAGTCATGGGCCCCAAAACTTTAACGCTCTCAATATTCTTTTCGTATCCTGTTCCCTCATGGTCCTTTTCATGCAGTAGTGAAAGACTGGCGTGGTTGTTTGGCTTCGAAGTTTTTCTTTCCTTTTGAATGTTGAGTAAGAAACACCATTCAATGGAGACATGTACGGTTCATGGCATACGGTAAGCATAAAGACATGCCGTGACTTTGTAAGACAACACAAAACGTTACGGTGCTGGACAACGATGCCAAAAATATAGCAACAGGTAACATAATATCATTGCTGCAAAACATTATTCCGGAAACTTGTCCGCGTGATTTCTAGTTTTTTATTGCTCTACACTGCATCATTATCCCTATTACGAGACAACCACGAACAAGATCCAATCACGACGTATGACATAGGATGGCAGTGAACTCCACTGCAGTTTTGTTTGTACTGGAACCGATATAAACGGACTTTGGCCGAAAACGTACATCCTCGGCACTTTGTGGCGGTGTTCCTCTCTGAGCCAATAGCAATGCTGCCAGATGAGACGGCGCCGCACGAAATCCGCCTGCTTTCATGCGGTTAATATGGCGTTACAGCCAAAAAGTTTCATTAGGCCACAGAAACGTATTGAGAAGGAGGATATCACATAAATGTGCTTCTTGTACATGGAATATAAGTCGTCAACACGCTTGTTGCGTTTGTATCCGTTTTATTATCTGCATACTATTCGATTATTAATTATTTGAAATATGAGAGCTGACAATCCTGAGCTGCGAAAAAAACGATGACGAAGCGCATGGTTGTTGTTTAAAGACGTTGTTTCTGATTTTCAGTTGGTCATCCTTCTGGGCCTGGTGGCTGCCGCCACCGCTGGCTTCTACGGCGGCCTCTACGGAGGAGGACTCTATGGTGGCGGCCTCTACGGAGGTGGACTCTACGGCGGCGGACTCTATGGCGGCCTTTACGGCGGTGGACTCTATGGCGGCGGCCTCTACGGCGGTGGACTTTATGGCGGCGGATTGTACCGCCGTGGATTCTACGGCGGTGGCCTATATGGCGGCGGCCTCTACGGTGGCGGCCTCTACGGCGGCGGTCTCTACGGTGGACTCTATGGCGGTGGACTCTACGGCAGCGGCCTGTACGGCGGTAGCTATTATGGCAAAGGATACGGCTACGGATATGGCCATTCCTACAAGTATTATTAAAATGATCTGTTGGTGAGGAAGAATGGATCTAAATATATCTTTGCCCTGCATGCAGACTAATGTAACAGGTTTATGGCATGAGAGGTGAACAAACGACTTTGTATTTAAAACGGTGCCGAAATACGCAATACAGAAATGGCTGATAAACATAGTTTGTAACGGCACATCAGCTTTAAACCGAATAATGATGGAATTGAAAAAGATCGCGATGTGATCATTAGCAGTATTCGCAAAATGGTGGGACTTCTCTGAAAGGCGTAATTTGGCTGTCGGGATAGGGTCTGTGAGTAGGGATAGTGAGATAGCGAGTCTGTAAGAAGTACGTAAAATCCATCGTCGCTAGCCTCAATAAAACAGAACGCCTTGCAAATAGTCACAAGCTCCGACGTGTAAACCGATGCATGGGATGGCAAAGTAAATGACCGAGTGTCAGGGCCACACACGAAAGCAAAGCCCACACCAGTCTGTTTTCGATACATCGGTGTAAGTAGTGATGTGGCCATCGTAGGATGCCATGTGTTCCAGTGCTCTGTACCGTAACTCCTCCGGGGCCACACCGCGCTTCCGGCTCTCAGCCAAAGATACGTCGACCGCCGGAGACAAGAGTTCCCAGGGAGGTATGTCTAAAAAATGTCCATTGTACGAAAGATCTGAAATCTCCGTATTGTGCAAACGGGACAGCGCATCTGCAGTAACGTTTCTGGGTCCTCTGATGTATTCCATGGACCTGTTCCATTGCTTTTTGGAGGAGTCTGGAGGAAGACAGGACTGATGAGCTTAGGGGATGTTCGATTACGTTGGCCAATGGAACGGCTGGAGCAGTTTG
Source organism: Capitulum mitella (assembly GCA_030062745.1). Classification (NCBI taxonomy): domain Eukaryota; kingdom Metazoa; phylum Arthropoda; class Thecostraca; order Pollicipedomorpha; family Pollicipedidae; genus Capitulum; species Capitulum mitella. The sequence goes on from CP099842.1 coordinate 3,087,859, forward strand.
GAGGAGTAGTCAGCCGTTTGCCGGCGGGTGACAAAAACGGCGCTTTGTTACACTGATGGCGCGATTAACGCTAGCGCCTTAACAAGAGATAAGGGATAGTGTGATGCAGTCGTGAAAAATTTTAAAAGACTGATACTGGTCTGATGTGATGGCGTTTGGAGGCGACCACAAGCACACATAAAAAACATGTATTACATCAGCTGTCTAATGTTTTTTTTGTGTTCCACAGCAGGGACAGAGTGCAGAGAGTCCGTACCCAGGGTAGCTGGAGATCACCATACCAGAGTACAGGGATGATGATTTCAGAGGGCATTTCCGGTTAGTTTGGTAGTTTCTTGTGTTGAGAAGCACCTGTGGCAATCTTGATCAGTCACGCCAGAAAATGCATGGCCATGTTGGCATAACTGCCATTACTGTATCTTGAATGAATACTAGCAGGCTGTAACTTGACCAGTCGTGAAGATTGTGGTACAAGCATAATGTACGAGGGTCGTTCCAAAAGTAATGCCTCCTATTTTTTTTACTCCGCCCCAAATTATCGGAGGGGGTTGAAATCGCACCGTATGATGACTGAACCTTTGCGCACATTCCCTGAAAGTTTCATCCCTCTATTGCAGATATTGACGGCGTAACGCCTTGACAAACAAACTCTGTCATGGAAGCTCGTCAGAGGCAGAGGTGCGTGATTGAATTCCTGCATGAAGAAGGAAATGGGCCCATCGACATTCACCGACGCCTGGTGAAGGTCTACGGAGCAGACGCGGTCGATGCAAGCACAGTGAGAAGATGGGTCCGCCGGTTTGAGAGCGGAGACAGAGATGTCGATGACAAAGCGCGCTCCGGACGTCCACACACCGCCACCACCCCTCAGAACGAAGCGCGCCTCGATGAACTCATTCGCGCCGATCGGCGGATAACGGTGAATGAAATGTGTGCACAGTTGGATGTGGGTGTCAGTGCACTGGAAACGATGCTGTCGTCTCTAGGGTACAGCAAAGTTTGTGCCAAGTGGGGGTTCCAAGGATGCTCACGCAGGACCAAAAGGACCGGCGGCGGGATGTCTGTCAGGACTTGTTGGACCGGTACGAGGCTGAGGGTGACGGATTCTTGGACCGCATCATCACTGGTGACGAGACGTGGTGTCACCACTACGAGCCGGAGTCCAAAAGGCAGTCGCTGGAATGGCACCACTCCAACTCCCCAGCAAGGAAGAAGTTCAAGACGCAGGCATCAGCAGGCAAAGTGATGTGCACCGTCTTCTGGGACAGGAAAGGTGTCATCCTCTTGGATTGCCTGGAACCAGGGGCGACTGTCAACTCTGATCGTTACGTTCAAACGTTGACAAAACTGAAGGCCCAGATTGCCCGCGTAAGGTCAGAAAAAAGGGAAACACTCTGCTTGCAACATGACAACGCCAGGCCACACACAAGCCTGAAGACCACGGAATGTGTGGCAAAGTTTGGCTGGACGGTGCTGCCCCACCCTCCGTATAGTCCTGACCTGGCACCGTCCGACTTCCACTTGTTCGCGCCTCTGAAGGACGGCTCACGTGGGCAGCGTTTCCCAGACAACGACGCCGTCATCGCCGCCGTGAAAAAGTGGACCGCCTCGGCGGGCACTGACTTTTACGAGCGAGGCATCAAGGCTCTCGTTCATCGCTGGCAAAAGTGCATTGAGAATGGCGGTGACTACGTAGAAAAATAGCCATAGGGCAAAGAAAGTCCGCTCGTTTTAATGGTGCCACCCCCCTCCTCGTATCTTAACTTTTTGAGTTAAAAAATAGGAGGCATTACTTTTGGAACGACCCTCGTAAATTGTCCGCTTGGGCCTTTGAGAGTGGGGGGCTTCCCTGTGTATTCTGGGCGTATGGAACGTAAATATGCGCACTGGCTGAGTGTCCAGTTCGAGCTGTTCGGTTTTCTGATTGTGTTTCTTCGTTTGTACTGTTAATTTCGAGCGCCACGTTTGGGATTTGTGATTTTATTCTTTTCCCGCTTTCTGTACCATTCGGTTCTTCATTGCGTCGATATGTTTTAAATTTTCCCGGTTACTGATTGGAACGTCACAACGAGAAACGTATAATACACTGCCGTGTGTGAAGACGGTGTTTCTCCTCCTTAATGAACTCCCCGGGACCTCGAGACTTCTCTGCGGTGGGCGCAACACATCAGTGTGTGCCGGGTCGCACGTAACGACCGTGTGGCAGGCGAGCGAGACGGCGATACCGATGCTTTTGGCTCTCAGTGACGACTTCGGCCGACGACTCACTGCGGAGGGTGGAGCTGCGCCGGGTGGTGCGAAGCGCTGTTTGACAACGTGACGCCGACCGACCCCGGACCACTTTTACATTAATGGCGTATCAGCCAGGAATCAACAGTGACTGATCCCGTTCATGGTAAACCCAGCGGATCCTGCTCCAAACGCATCTGTCATGGTCACAGGTAGACGCGCAGTCCATGATCGGGACAATTGGCCCGTGCCCGGTGTCATCATTTTCACAACTCTGACTACATGTCGGAAATTTTATCCCTGGAAAATCCCAAAGTTCAACGTCTTTCTTGTCGTTCACACGAGACGAACTGTCCTTGTCCCTCATGGGAGTGGGGATTTTCGGCCACATTTATCCTGCCCCTAGCGACTAGCCGAGTCAGGTTACAGTGCCGAACAGGGGAAGGACGAAAAGGACTGCGGAACTGACGACTGTGAGACTGACCGAGCGGCACGAATTACGAACGGCCGGCGCACCAGCTGGAGGCGTGGCACACCGAGGCGGTGAGTACCGAGCCGGGTGGACCTTAGGGGAGACCGGGGTCAACTGTAACACGGGGCAATTGAAACAACCACAATAATTCCAAAACTGTTCGTTAGATGGCAGTATGCGTTCAACTGCGCATGCGCGGTAAGACACCCTCTCTTTTCACAAACGTTTGGGACGATCGGACGGGTAAGTGTTGTTTGGTGGATAAAAACGTGTTTTTTGATAGTTTTGTCAACATATTGTATGTGTACATTATTCTGTCTATTGTCAGAACTGTTGAGAAATGGGACTTATGCTCTATCTGAATGAAATTTTAGCCTTTTCTTCGCAATCTTGCACCCGAATGAACGGCGCAGTTTGCATTGTTCTTTGCGTGGAGGGGTTTAAAAATGGCGCGTAGCTGTGGGGCTGATTGTAACGACGCCAACGGGGCAGATTGTAACATTGTTACAATTAACCCCTTCCCCTTTCACATTGTTCTATGTAGTCTTACCTACCTTTTTATGCCAGCCTTTAAATAATGATTATTAATTTCCACTCTTTGTCTTTTGAGGTAAGTTACCTCATGTTTATTATATCTATTTTTGCTTTAAAATAACTCGTTTTTTACGTCTGTTAAATGTTATTTTTGAATTGGTTAATCTTTAATTTCGTGTTCCTTTATTTCAGTATGGTACGAAACAGACTAAGAACAACAAACCGTGGTGTCCCGCAGGCACGCGTGGATTTAGCGATTCGTGCTGTTGAAGCCGGTGAAAAAATCCGAAGAACCGCAGAAATCTACAAAATCAACCATGTCACTCTGAGCCGGTATATTCGGACCAAGAAAAGTGGGGGTGATGTGAGAGTAGGATACAAGCCAGCTTCACGGGTATTTTCAGATGAGGACGAGGGCAAGCTAGAAGAATATCTTCTTAAAGCGGCCGACGCCTTTTTTGGACTCACGCCAGTGGACGTTAGAACTTTAGCGTATGAGTGGGCGACAGCCAAGAATGTCAAAGTGCCACAGACGTGGGCAGAAAAACGCAGGGCGGGAGTGGACTGGTTCTCCGGTTTTCTTAAGCGCCACCCAAAGCTGGCCATAAGGTCGCCGCAGCCAACTAGCCTGGCTCGAGCGTCCAGCTTCAACCGACACAATGTTTCAGAATTCTTCAGCAAGCTGGGATCTGTCTACGAACGACTGAAGCTCGACAGGTCAAGTATATGGAACTGCGATGAGACTGGCTGCACGACGGTGCAGACTCCAAGCTGCATCGTTGCCGGAAAAGGAACCAAGCAAGTTGGAGGCATAACATCAGGCGAGAGGGGACAACTGGTGACGGTGTGCGCGGCTGCTAGTGCCCTGGGAAACACTGTGCCCCCGATGTTTGTGTTTCCTCGAGCGAGGTATAAGGACTGGTTTATCCGAGGTGGCCCAAGCGACTGCATCGGGAGTGCTAACAAGTCTGGATGGATGATGAAAGAGGATTTTTTGATATTCATGCGACATTTCATCAAGCACGCGAGACCCACGCCCGACAAGCCAGTTTTGCTTCTTCTCGATAACCACTCCTCACATCTGTCAGTTGAGGTTTTAGATCTGGCGAAAGAAAACGGAGTTGTAATGCTATCATTTCCTCCGCACTGCAGTCACAGGCTGCAACCGCTAGACCGCGGTCTGTTCGGACCATTCAAGAGGAGTTACGCAACTCATATGGATTGCTGGATGCAGAACAATCCTGGCAAGCCTGCGACAATATGACATCCCAGAAATCGTCGCTCAGGCGTGGACTGCGGCAGCCACGCAAGCAAACATTAAGAGCGGCTTCGAATCTGCTGGTATCAGTCCATTCAATCCTGAAAAGTTCACTGACCAGGACTTCGCCCCCAGCTACGTAACCGACAGGGATCTCGGCCAGAGCACTGAAACGCCAGGACTCGGCCAGGTCGCCGGCGGGTCAGGACTCGGCCAGGTCGCCGGCGGGTCAGGACTCGGCCAGGTCGCCGGCGGGTCAGGACTCGGCCAGGTCGCCGGTGGCTCAGGACTCGGCCAGGTCGCCGACGAGTCAGGACTCGGCCAGGTCGCCGACGGGTCAGGACTCGGCCAGGTCGCCGGCGGGTCAGGACTCGGCCAGGTCGTCGAGGCGGCTAGCAATTCATGCAAGGTGAATTTTTTTCAGATAATGCTCCTTTCAATACATTTAAGCGTTTTTATATGAAATGATAACAAGTAAATATTTTCTTAATTACGGGTCTCATGCTTTTCATCTTTGAAGCGAAGTTGATGCCAAGTGTTCTAGATCGTAAATGAGGTTTAGAACTTTCCGTTGAATGGGTTTCTTAGTGTGTGATAAATTCTTCGTTGGATTTGTTTGATTGTTTGACACAGCCTAAAATTTTGTTGTTTTCTTAATAAGTCTGGTCATTTGTATGGTGCTTGAAAAAATGAAAAGACGTTATGCCAAAAAAGAACCAGTGATTGGCAAAAGCTGAAATGCTATGATATACATCTGGTTGCAGGGCTCCAGCGCGACTAGGGGAGACCACGTGATTGGTGGTGTGGAGTCACCGGATGGAATACGGCCGCTGCCGAAGGCTGGCCCACGTAAGACAGCACGGACGGGAAAGAGGAGGAAAGCCGCTATTCTGACTGACACGCCCGAGATAACCGCAATCCAGAGGGATGAAGAGAGCCGGAAGAGGAAAAAGAACACCAAAACCAAAGGAAAGGCAGGGAGATCAAGGAGAAGGCTGAAGCTGGACGAGTCGGATAGCGACTGCGAAAATGATCAGTTCTGCCTCGTCTGCGTCGAAAGCTATGGCGCGAGCAGGCCGGGAGACAGGTGTATTCAGTGTCAACAGTGCTATATGTGGGCCCACCTGGCGTGCACAGCGCTCGGGAGTAAGCAGGTGTTCTATGTCTGTGAAAACTGTGAGTCTGACGGGTAAGGATGTAATGCATCGTATAGCTTTAGAAGCTTTTTCCTGTTCATGTCTGATTCATCGGATTTGTGATCGATACCAGCGGCTGTGATCGTGCCTGAATACCTGGTCGTAATAGCTTATCACTCCGCCTAGATAGCGCTTGGATAGCGCTTCGCATTTGGTAATGTCTGCGTCCTTTAATTTCGTGGCATTGACGAGAGATCTTGACCCTACTTCGACGGTCAAATGCAAACGATGGCCAGTGGTTATTGTCGTGGAAGTTCATGTTTATTTTCAACGTAGGAAATTTGAAAACCAGGTTGTGAATATGATACCTGTAAAGCGGAACATGCAGATCTTCACAACAGTTGATCATTCGCTAATAAAGGTTCATTCGGATAGAGTTTGATTTAAGAGAAGGGAAGCGGTTTTATCATTCAATGCGACAAGTCATCCGTGGATATACGGCGTAACAATTAACCCCCTGCCCTGTAACATCTTACCCCGTATCTGGGGCAAATTGTAAAATCTGCGGAGGTAACTTAAGCCCAAATTTTAAAGTACTTAGAATTAGGTTTTCATCCGTTAGTGGTGACGAAAATGAAGAGGAAGAATCATGCTACAAGATAGTGCAGAGCAGAGACCTGTGAGATTATTCGTTAAACAAGACAGGATGGACAATGTGAAAAACGTTACAATGTACCCCGGTCTCCCCTAGGGACAGAACGCCGTGAATGTGATGAGGCGCGAGTCTGAGTGATTGTGGTTGAATGTGGAACGAAGCGGGGAAAGTATAACGTCGTGCCTCGTGAGCTGGTGACATTTTATCTTTATATCGATGGTGGCGTCTTCCTGGACTGTCAATTCGGGAATACAAGCGTTCTGGTCAGTTTCGAGCAAAGACCGTCAATTCATTCTGCCCTTGGGGAAAGCAAATACAAATAAAGGACAACCCGGATCAAACCCAGCAAGGGCCGGGCAGTAGTGCCTACCAAACGGTGGGTACTGGGACAATGTACGGGCGCACGGGGGCGAATAAGAACTTGGGTACTTTGCACGAGATCCCTAACTTTGAACCAAATAAGGAGGGAGTGTATCTGTAGTCGACCTTCCAGGGGCTGTGGAGAACGCAGCGATCCTGGGGAATTACGACGCTGCTGAAGTGATGCGCGTAATGCCTATGCGGCTACGTGGGCAAGAGAAAGGGTTCTTTCGCACATCTGTGGCCTCTAAAAATCTAGAAGTTGGCTCCCTAGCATTGGCAGAAGTCTGGCAAGAGTTTAAAAGAGCCCTTCTGGACCAGTTCCGAAAGCCGTCGGACCCGCTAAAGCATCTGATGCAGCTGACGGGCTGTCAGCAAGGAGATTCGGGACCGGCACACAGTTATGCGCATCGCGTGAAAACATTGACTTTCAAAACTTGGCCTAAGTTAACCCAGTCTCAAGATCTGGAAACGCAGCGGACGACTAGGGAGCTGATCCGCTAGCATTTTTTGGAGGGGTTGAAGCTAAATTTGATCGAGCGCCTGCACCTCACGGGCAACAAGGGTTTTGATACCGCCGTGGAGTTAACCAGGAAAGAGTTTCGTCGCCATGCAGCGTGCGGGTCACAGTAGCGTACCTGGATCAGTTCGATTTAGACCACCCAGGAGACCTGCGCATCCGGGTCGAGGCCCTGCTTTGCGAGCATGAGGGGGTATTCGTAAGCCACGAATATGACCTGGGTCGCACAGAAATCGCGAAACACACAATCCGACTGAAACCCGGGGCGGACCCAGTGTACAGCCGTCCTTGCCCATGTACCGACCACCAAGGACGAGAACTGAAGCGTCGACTAGATGAGATGCTGCGGCATGACCTCACTGAATCTGCCTATGATGGGTTCCGCTCCCCCGGAATTTTGGTGAAAACGCCCGGAGCGACATCGGAAACCGATCAGTGGCGCCTCTGCAAATCCTTTGTGAAAATGAACTCCGGAACGGAAACTCTCAGAAAAGGAAACTCTCAGAACTAAAACTCTCGCTTCAAACAAGCAGCGCACGTCGGAAGCGCTCGGCCGCCATCCAAGCTACATCAGCTCCGTGGACATGGCCAAGAGTTTCTACCAGATTCGTGTGCAGTCAGAGTGCGCAAAATTAGCCGGATTTATCACGCCGTCCGCAGACTTTAAACCCAACGTCCTGCTTATGGGCCTCAAAATGCCAGCGTCACGTTGCAAAGAGTGATGGAAGCCGTGTATGCCCCATTGCTGGCGACCGGCAAAGTGCACTGCTATCTGGATGACCTCGTGTGTAGCACTAGCAGTGCGGTGGAGCATCTCAAAATGCTCGGCTCGGTACCTGAGCGCGCCCAGCGCCACAATGTCTGATACAAGTCCAGCGAGGCCACGCTGCTGTGCCGGACCATCCGTCTGTTCGGACATGTCTATCACCCGAGGGCATCCAGGTGGACGACTGTATGACAAGGTCCACTGCGCGGGTTGCCGAGCCGACCAATAAAGCCGAGGGGCGAAGGTTCATCAACATGGCCAATTTCTACCAGCACTTTGTGCCAGGCTTGGGAAAACTCGCACAGCCACTGCTGCATCTCCTCAACAAAAAAAAAACATGCCGTTCCCGTCTACGGCTGAGTGCCGGGAGGCGTTTCAAGCACGGAAGAAAATTCTTGGCCACAGCCCCGTGCTACCATACCCCGATTTTTCGAGTAAATATCCGTTCCATGTCTTCACTGACGCCAGCGACAAAGCCGTGGCGGCAGTGCTGCACCAAGTATGAGCCGACGGGACGCACCCGGTAGCTTATGTTAGCCGGATGCTCACGCCATCTGAACTTCCGCTGTCTAGCCTGGCCAAGGAAAGTCTGGCGGTGATATCTGCGATCTGTGACAAGTTTATTATGTATACCCCAGGGTCCGCATTTCGCCCTTTTCACGGACAACTCGGCCTTACGCTACCTGCTGCACGCTTCAAAAGAGCCGAGGACTCATCTCGGTTGGTGCGAGACGCAATCATCCTGCTGGACTTCGATTTTGATGTGCTTTACAAAGTCGGGAAAGACCTTCCCCACGTTGACGGACTGAGCCGCCTGCGGTGGAAAAATATGACTGCTGGTTCCACCACAGAACGAGTGCGGGTGGATCTCGATGCAAAAATTCGGCGAATGAGCGCGGCGCTTGAAGTGGGGCTAAAGGCATGCAGTGGAGACGCGCTCAACGTCGCCCAGTTCGCGCAGAGGTGCAGAAACCTTACTGGTGCCGTCGTCTCTGACGGGGCCTCTTACGGCGGGTTATCACGCAAGCCTTTTCGGCGGACACGTGGGAGCCGCGAACGTGCTCGCAGGGCTCAGACGACGACATACATGGAATGACATGACGGCGAACGTGCGGCGCTACGCGGCTGAGTGCACGGAATGTGAGCAACGAAACCGCGGACACCACGGGCGGGCGCCCATACAGGACAATTATCAGGCCACCTATCCAGTCCAAACGGTGAGCGCTGACTTACTGTCCGAGCCACCGGCCACCGGCAACGCCATCTCGTGGCGGATCGGCAGCGCCGTCTACAGCGGGGGGCGACTCAACAACTCATCAACTGCCGGAGATGTGGACGCCGCCGCCGGGATGGACAGCGGCGCCGGCCGATCGGCTCTGGTGCCGATGCGGCACGATGGTGGAGCGCCGACGCCACGCCCGGCATGCAAAAAACTTCTGCAGGTAGGAGCACGATGACATGAACCACCCCCGCAGCACACTCGACAACCTCAGATCATTTGTTGCGCCTAACGCGCAAGAAGAGCTGAGATGCACGTGCGGCCTGGTGCTGACAAGGACACCGAAAAAAGCGCTCCAGCAGGTACTGAGCAGCCACATAAACAGGCACGGAAAACACCGCGGCCTGGATGTCGCCGGCCGCGCGGTCGCCGTGAGGACAGTGCTGAACCAATCACACAGGACAGTGGCCATCACGCACGCAGCGGCGGTAGCCACCGGCCTTCCGCTCCACGTGACGGGAATCGCCCCGGAACGCGAGGAGCCGGACGCCCCCCGCCTGCCGCCCACAAGCAACGTGGCGGCGGACCGGCACCGGACTTTCAAAAATGCTGCGTAGTGCGCAGACTTCACGCCGGAAGAGGCCCTCTCCGACAGCGGGACGAGGAGCCCGCGGACATACCGCTCCGTCCTCTCGAGACTTCTGGAGGAGTCGGAGATCCACGTCCCCGACTGGCGATACGTCTTGCTGGACACGACGATGCTCAGACGGGTTAGCGTTCATTACATGTAGTCTTTTCAATGGCAACCATTCATAAATGATCGTGGTGTTGAAAGCCAAGCTTGTCAAAAGCGAAATAATCAATAAAGTGAATAACTCAGTCATCCCAAATCCAGGAAAAGGGCATGACATTATCAAAATATATGTGTAACACTGAACACAATGAAACGTCCAAACGCACTCCAAGATTACACGACCACATGTCTGCAATGACAATGGAACTTTGTCCGTAGGTACGGGACGTCCTCCGGCAGACGCTGGAGGAGCAGCCGCCGACAGGGCTCATTATGGTTGCGGCCATAAAGGCGTTCATGGCGAGCGTCCAGGCCAGCGCCGCCCTAATCGCCGACGAAGTCATCTGGGGCAATCACTGCCAGAACCTGTCCCTGATCGCCAGGAATGAAAAGTTCAGAGCCGCCCAAGGTGTGCTTTATTCACAATCATGGCACGCATCGTCCACGTGTGACACGTCCTTATTGAAAATACGCTAAATTCCGACTTCGACAGTCATAAGCTCAATACTAAGTTCCACAGCGAAGTTTCAAACAGGCATGTTCTGCGTATTTGTTGCGGTTCAAAAAGTCACGATATAATAATCACGACTTCATGAGCACGGCACACAAAACCATACATTACGAATATCTTGCGGTTTCCAGCCATCGCCAAATACAAGGCCGGGCAGGCCACCCAAAAAGAGGCCACCAGGACTCTGCTGACCACGGAGGACCGCAAGCGGCTTCGAGAAGCGGCCCTCCGGTGGCATCGGGGCATCATCGACGCCCCGCTGCCCGAGGGCCGAAATGTGCCAGATTGTCTTCGGGACTGTCGCTGCGCGATTGCTGAACTTTTAAATCAGCGTGGACGTGTGAATCGGCGTAAGTGACTGGAAAACGCATGTAACCGGCAGAGTGATCGTGTCTTTCGTCTGTTGCAAATTATAAATGCACCATTTTTGTTCACGGAGGAGTGTCGGACGGCCATTGAAGCGCTCAAGAGAAGCATATGTCACAGCTCTGCGCTGCAGTATCCATATTTCTCCCGGAAATATCCGTTCCACGTGTACATCGATGAAAGTGACAAGGCCATTGGTGCTGCCCCACACTAAGTGTGGCCAGACAAGTCGTTCCCCGTGGCGTATGCCACGGGGAACGACTTTGCGTCTGGCGAACTACTTGCGTCTAAAACTAAAATTCCAGTGGAAATGTAGAATATAGATGGCCACGGTGCGGAATATATTGGTTGGCGTCAAGCGGCAGAGGCGCGGGACAGCGTGCGCGTGAGCGAGAGGCGCGGCCGCCAGGAACAGGTGCTCGCGCCTACGCGGTCGGCTCCCGCGCGTGCGTGCGCTGAGATGGACTGTCGGTGGCGCTGGCCCGAAGATCGAGGCACTCCGTACCGTGGCTTCTCCCGGGTAGGGCCAAAGAGGGTTCGGCCGATTACGATGTGATTCCCTTGTGTCCGTGCGTGTGATCGTCCGCGTGTGCCGATGTGTTGGAAATTTCTTTAGACATTTTGCACTTTACGTGTTTGTGCGATTATACTAGCATCCACTTCTACGTTACACGATTTATGTAACAGGCATCGTAGAATCGACTTTAATAACTGTAAGAGTGAAAGATCTTTCCCTCCTTCGTGCGGGGTGCCGGGATTGCTCCACGGTGAACGCGTATCCATACCGAAACCGGGTTGCAACTACTACGTGGCAGGCGGAGCACGAGTTGCACGGCCAAATCCTTTTTGGTGGCCCGACTGATCACCGAGTCGATGGTAGGGTAGGAAGGCGCCCAAGGCGTACTTAACATAATGACATGAGAACGGAAACAAAACAATACGTCACCGAGTGCCCAGCGTGACAGAAGAAAAACCCTGAGTTCAGAGGGGAGCACCCATTCAGGATAACTGCCAGGATAACTTTCAAAACGTCAATATAGATTTTCTCACGGGACTTCCGCCAACGGATCGCGGCATGACCGTGATGCTAACGGTCATCTGTTGTTTCAGTAGGTGGGTGGAACTGATACCGTTAGCTGCTCGGTCGGCCAAAGAAGTGGCTCTAGCGCTGAGGGACAAAATGTTTTTCAGCCATGGAATCTGCAATGTCGTTAGCGACAATGGGGCGGAATTCGTGTCCCAGTGTGTGATGTGGTGATGTCTGAACTACACGAGCTGCTGGAGTGCGGGCCAAATGCACTACGTATCATCCACAGTCCCAGGGCATGGCAGAACGGTCACATCGTGTGATAGCAGACATGCTGGCGAAGTATGCGTCTGATGGCCAGCAGCAGTGGGATTTGTTTGCCGCGTCGGGTCAGTTTGCCATCATAATGTATAATTTGCCATATAATATATAATATATTGCCATCATAACTCGGTGCACAGCCCTGCTGGGTACACCCCGTATTATCTAGTGCATGGTCGACCGGCTACGCTGCCATCGGAGGCTCTAATAGCACCTGAGCATCCAATACAATGGCGCAGTTACCATCAATGCGTGGATGACCTGCTAAGGTCGACCCAGCGAACCTTCGAGACAGTCGAGACAAATGTCCAAAAGACGAAACGCCTCAACCAGGTCCGAGTAAACAAAGGGACTAAAGAACGAGGTCTGCCATTGGGGATCGAGTCATGTTGTGGACGCCGCGGGTTCTGTCAGGAGACAAAAAGAAACTATCCAACTTATGGGTGAGGCACTACAAGGTGGTAGACAAATTCAGAGCCCTGAATTATTACACTGCGCATGAGGAATCTGGCAAACGCCAGCTGGTTCACGTAGATCGCCTGAAAGCTCAGCGCTCGTCGGCCGCGAGGACGGCACGCGCTACACCGGCACCAAAGGCAGTTCGAGGGTCGAGCGCGCGGAGAGCAGTGTCTGACCTCGATCTGAACAGCAGGCCGAGGCAGGACGGGCCGGCGATTACCGGGACGTCCAGCACGCACAATAGAGGGACGGGAAACGCGGACCATTTAGTCGAGCGCCCACCGGCTCCACGAAGTGACATCGGGTCGGACTCAGGCCGGACGGCGCCAGAGACGGCCAGCCTTACTGACACGGAATCCTTGGATTCTTCTGACGGCAAAGAGCCCCCGGCGTCGATAGTGCCGTTAGAAAATCGTTACCCCGTCACGCGTCAGCGGCGAGCCCCGAACAGGTACTCACCCTTAAAAGAAAACCGTCGGTGGTGAAACTAAAATTGGGAACGAAGCAGAGGATCCGCAGTCGCGCTGCGGAAGGTCTGGAGCGAGCAGCTCTACAGGGAGCTTTGTCGGACGTGAAATGGGGGGAAGTGCTTTGGTATCGGAGATTTAATGGTATTGGTATTCGTGAACGGAGTGGTGGATACAGAGCGAAAACCGGGGACCCTGATTATCCAGCATGGCACGGTGAGTTTAGACGGGACTACGTACTCCTTTTTGATTCAGATTAGTTCATACACGTATGAAAAGGATATTAACGCGATGGAAACGTATTTACCATCAGCAGAAACATTGTCACAAGAGGGCCAGGGAGCAGTCTCTGGACTGGGCAAGAGAGGATAGGTGCTGAATGCCGTGTTGGACGCCTTTCTCAAGGAAATCGAGCGCGCCAAAGAAATAAAGGCAGTGTTAATTCAAAAGAACAACATGCTTAACGCTTGGTATCCCCAGAATCAAGCAACCGTGGAACCTCCCGACAGAATAGCCAGGAAGGAAAACGTGGCGAATTTCTGTGCTTTGGCCAGTTGCAACCAGTCTTAACTTACGGGACTGGGTGAAAAACGTAACAAAATCTGACGAACAAATCATTCACGCGACGGAACAGCAGCTTACGTTTTTCAACAAAACCATTCGGCAGGTAAATCGGCAAGGAAATCGTCTGAACCTGCTTGCAAAGACCACCGAGTTTAAAAATTGAGTAGACCAACTTGCCAGTGCCACTCACGGTGAAATGGCTTTGTACGGGATACTAGTGTCTCTTAAGCGAATCATCATCGGCGTATTCCATTTCACCTCTGAGCTGCGCTTATACCTCGACGAAGACTTGTCGCAAATATCATATCTGACGTCAGGCAGGATTCCTACCTCTCTTCTAAGCCCAAGGGAATTCCACGAGATCATGTTTGGAGCCGCGCTGAAGTTACCTCCCTCTTTCGCCTTCTCGGTTTCTCCAGAGAAAGTGGCCAATCTCTTACCGACAGCCAAGGTTAGTTTGATCCAAAACGATGATAGTGTACCGCTTTGCACGATGATGGAATTGCCAATACATCACGAAAGGAGCGTCTTCACCCTTATCGCTTGCATCCTCTTCACATTTCTGGCCAACGAATACCTTCCATCTCAAGCATTTAGCCGCTTCAGGAAAACATTTTAGCGGTTTCAGATCAACGGTGCTTCTCTGTGTCTCAGGAGCTCCTGAGGGATTGCATGACAGGAGACTCTTACGCCAAAATGAATGTTCAGCCTCATTATTACACTCCATCAACCAGCATCTCAGTGTACGAGTATAAACCAGACCAAAGTCCGGGTTCTTCCGCAGAAGCGATGTATTTGGACAGCCCGCACATCTCGGCCGTCTGCGCTCAGAATGTGGAATTAACAGGGCGACCAGTCTTTGGACATGTCATCGAAAATCTTTGGACACATAGTCACGCCGGGACCGCCTGATATACTCGTACTTCCCACTGTGTACCCGTCGGAGCAAGCGAATTCGCACCAGGCCATCTTGTCAAATCGCGAGGGGGCTCATTCATCTTCCAGAGGGGTGTGAGGGAAGTTTTGGCACCTTTACTTTGCCAGCCGGCTACAGACTCAAAGAAACATATCGTGCCCCCATCACCAACCATTTGTGAAGGTCGAATCCATTCATTGGCTGCCTGTGACCAGTAATGTGAACGAGAATCTCCAACTATGGAAAAAATTCATGTCTCTGCGTAATTCTTCACGTATTTCTATGCCTCTACAGCAATACAAAACGACTCAAGACAACATTAAAAAGCAAATGGGACGAAGCAAATACCAGAGCAATTACTTCAACCATTTTTCCGCCTGCGCTCAGCGCCACAGCTATGGTGGTTATTGTCATCATGATAACCGTCATTTCAACTCTGTTTCATCCGTCGGTGTCGAAACATGAAGTCGAAATCCACACCTCCACAAGTGACGCCCATGCACGTGACGTCATTGTCCTCCCGCGACCAAACTGCGTCTCGGGGCGCAATCCGTTCGCTTCCAGCGCCGCCTGCGACTGTTCGCGAGCTAAGTGATGCCGAGGTCGATGACCGCGAGCCATTACGTACCGCCAGGCGATCTCGGCGCGTTCGTCACAGGTAGATTAGCAAACCCAGGCGCAGGTGTCAGTAGCTGTGTGGGGGATAGCCAGGACATGCTGAAGACAAAGCTGAGCAATGACAGATCCGCCATTCCGCTGACGTTCGTCAATAACATCGCGCGACCTGAATAATGGAGGGGACTGTTCTCGTCCGGAAAATGTTAGGACAAACCACGCCATTTCCGCCGATAGAAGCTTCGACCTTTGCATTCGGCGGGCCACATATGCCATTTTGGAACAAAACGCGTACTACCCAAACAACGTCCAACTGCCCGCGACCCTGTTACCGCACGTTCTCGGTTAACCATTTACATCTCGATTCGGATTTACCATTTGATCTCCGCGTTTAGTTCAGTCAGCCTTTTCGCCACTTCCTCCGTCGCGTTGGCGCAATTGAACTGAACCTGGCGGCCCAGGACATTAAGCTGCGCTGACAAATTTCGGAGCTGTTCGGCGAGCTCTCCGATCCGTGTGAAAAGCTACTTCATCTGGTCCACCTGAAGAAAACGAGTGGCTTCCAATGAAGGGAAACATGTGCTGTAAGTGGAATGTAATGGGACATCTCTTCTGTCCGGGCGAGCATACACCAGTACTGTCTTGTCGTTTTGCCTCACGCAGTGATAACTGAAGACTGCATCCAGAGCCTTGAAAGGGGGAGAGCAGGCCAGGCCAATGTGTGAACCGGGAAAATCAAAGCCGAGGGCGTTGTGTGTGATTTGGTGGGTACCGACGTACGCATGTATTCGAAATTGAGTGAGCGAGCGAGCGAGCGAGCGAGCGAGCGAGCGAGCGAGCGAGAGAGAGAGAGAGAGAGAGAGAGAGAGAGAGAGAGAGAGAGAGAGAGAGAGAGAGAGAGAGAGAGAGAGAGAGAGAGAGAGAGAGAGAGAGAGAGAGAGAGAGAGAGAGAGAGAGAGAGAGAGAGAGAGAGAGAGAGAGAGAGAGAGAGAGAGATGCATATTTTGAATGCGAAGGTGGAAGACAGCTATTTCTCTTTGAGGACGGAGCGCGAAAAACGAAGTAATCGGTGTGGGCGTCAGGGTGTAGTCTTGGGATGCACAGGTGGTGGGCAGTTATTTGTTTAAGGAGTAGACATGGAATAACCAATATGGCCGTCAACGGGTGTCTCGAATGTGACAGTTATGGGCAGGACCTTATCTATGGAGAAACAGCGTGGAAGATGGAGTAGTTGGTGTGGGCGTAGGAATGAAATTAGAGTCCAATGAACGATACAACGGCAAATGCATGATAGTGGGATAGTAGCATGTGAAGCATTTATGACAATCGAACAGATGCATGGTAATCAGTAGCATGTGAAAGCATGTATTTCATTTGGGCAACGGAGATTAATCGCTTTAAGTTTTGGGCAAGTAAGGGAGCACTGGGCAGGCATGGGGGTGGAGGTGTCCTTTTCCCCGGTCCATGTCCTACGTCCGGGCGGCCGGCCCGGACGTAGGATTTTGTCGACTGACGTGTCTCAATGTGTATGTGTTATGTTGACAGTGAAACACAGTGCCGCTGCGCGAACTTTCGAACCAGGAAGCAGGGACGCCCGTGGCTGCGGCTGAGGACTTCAGCAGGTCTGGAGTCCCTCCATATTTCGGCACCAGATGGGCGCGCAGCAGGGCCTCTCGCCGATCGGATGACGAGTGGGGAAGCAACGACGCGCGGCTGTTCAGGCTGCACCACACGCGCAGGGACAGCCGGCCCCACACCATGGCGGACCTGCTCGGCCGCCTCGCTGTGGAGAGTGAGCCCCTGCTCAGCGGTCCGCGGCAGGCCGAGCGGCAGCCTCAGCAGTCCAGGCGCCGACATCAGTAAAGGCAAAGGCGGCTCATGTAGTCCAACGAAGGAAGACAGCGAAAAAGTTCAAACTGCGCAACAGTACCTCACTGTACCATACTTAACTCGCGAAGTTCGTTGCATAATAGATGATAAACGTATAGTCATGCACAACCACAACACCTACCGAAAAAAACACAACGACTGGTGAGGTGCATAAACACCAACGTCCGAGCAGTCATCACCCAGCACGTCGACTATGATGAGAGCTGGTGCATTGCGCAAAGTGACAAACACGCTCTGCCGTCAAGCCATTGCAGGTGACTAGCGCATGCTTTACAGTGAGCGGCTAATCGCAGCGAGGACACAGTTTCTTTACTCTTCCCAATCTCACAAACTCGTCACTCAACAGGTGTCGATGCGCACGAGTGGCCTAGGCGTAAAGGGGAGAGATAGCCTCTTCTCGACAGTTCTGGCGTGAACTCGAGGCCCATGTTCCTAGGCGGGGCTTAAGAGCTTCAAGCCCATTCGAACCAGGCGCGACCCAATCACGCTGCCACAAGGCACACGTCTACGACGAACACACTGGGCATGAATCCTTAGCGGGCAACGGCATTCGTCGTATCAAACGTATGTGTGACGTACGCTTCGTAACTGCATCAGCCCGTTCACTGAATGATATCCCCATGTGGGCTGTGATCCAGCAGAACGCCAACTGCTGCCCAAGTCATTCCAGCACTGTCAATCGTGTCAAAATACTCTGTTTCAGAGAGCCTGTAAGAGTACGTGTAAAACATTGACGCTAGTCTCGATGAAACAGAATGCCTTGCAAACAGCCACAAACTCCGATGCTTATACCGATACATGGGACGGCAACGCAAACGACCGAGCGTCAGGGCCAGACACGAAAGCGCAGCCGACGCCAGTCCCTGTTTTCGAACCATCGGTGTAAGTAGTGATGTGGCCATCGTAAGATGCCATGTGCTCCAGTGCTCTGCATCGTAAGACCTCCGAGACCACATCGCGCTTCCGGTTCTGAGCCAGAGATAGACCAGCCAGAGATACGTCAAACGCAGGAGACAAGAGTTCCCAAGGGGGCATGTCTAGGTGGCAAGGACGTGCCACGGATCGCAACCGCACACCGCTCTCTGGTGGTGATCCTCACACAGAAAGGGGTGGCTTTCGGCAATCGTCGGTCCGAAACAAGGCTGTGCTGGTTGAAAATACGGCCTGGTACGTCGGGTGGTGAGGGAACCGCGCGAACTTACACGCACACCGTAGCCCGAGCACCTGCCGCCGTAAAGCCAGAGGTGAGTCATTGACTACAGCCGCGAAACTACCTATTAGAGAAGAACTTGCGTTATGCAAGTAGCAGTAGAACTGAGGACTGAAGGTGAACAGGCAGGCCGTTTATAACCTGCGGAAGGCTGCGGCGGGCGGTGGCGACCCTGCCACCATGTGTCGTACAGACTGAAGAGAAAAGATGGATGTGACGGTCAGCGAGAGGTGGTGTCTAACCCTTCGGTAACTGCCGCAGCAAAACACCAATGAAATCCCAGAGACATGTCAGTTTGGACCATTCAGCATCGCCTTCAGAAAGACTTACGTCTAACTGCTCATCTCGTTGGTTAGTTAATTAGGGCTTCGGGGCACGCCGACCTCGTGGTCATAGGGCGCTCGTAAATTTTCAAGACGTGCACGCCGTAAAAGCGACAACGACTAACATACTGCACAAAGGAATATGGCAAAATCCATGCCAAAGCAGAATCGATAGCAACATGGAAATAATGCATAAACAGAACACACAAGCGACTGTTGAGGTGCATACACAGCAGACGAAACCACGTCTCACATGAACCGAAACTACTCTCCCGTCTCTGTAAAACAAGATTCGTCCCCCGGCAACTCCTCCATCGCGGAAGGCGGCGCATTCTGCCCGATGTTGTGTTACGAAGGTTTTGTGTTACGAAGGTCGAACAAGGTCGCGCCAGCCGACGCCGCGGGCGTAGCGGTCGGTCGCGGCAGACTGACCGGCGTCCCCGCGGAGAGCGAGTCAGTGCGTGCTTCTGCGACCCAGACAGAACGGAGCAACCGAAAAGACGCAAATGCTCTGCCACCACGCCTGACAAGAGGTCATCACGTGACGCAAGGTTAGCAGCTCGGCACAGCGAGTTCACAGCGGCCTCTCGTCTCCACACAACAAATAACCGTGCGATGCACAGGTGTCCTGTGTCCAATGCGCAAACGGCTCAGAACAACCTCATAGCGTCTCGCCTTAAGCAAGCACGACGACCACTCGCCAAGATGGGGCTGAACTGCTCTCAGTTAACTGGAGGCCAGTTCAACCCAGCTGAACTGCCATTTAGTACGCAAAAAAGCAGATTTCGTGGAAAATATCTCTGGCCGGCACCAACTGTGTTCGTGTGCATACTGTGAGCATGGCACGCTGCGCAGCGGCGTCGGCGAGCTCACTCCTCGTGATACCAGCGTGGCTGCGAATCCAACACGGCGTGATTATTCTCTCCGCCCGGTCCAGCACAGTGAGGACAATTACAGAATCCTGCACAGGGCGGTGCGGCGGATCGATTCCTCAGAGCCAAAAGGCTGCTGAGTGGGTCCGTTAAGATACGTCTCACCCTCGCAACCGGTGAAGTGCGAGATGCTCCTATAATGGGACACTAGCCTCGAAAGCTTCTCGTTTGGGGCGGTAGATGGCAGCAGTGTGACAACAGACAAACCTTGGTGACGCAGCTTTAACAGTGATTGCCGCAACCGTGAAATCGAGTGCCCCAGCGAGCGCGGTCGGTACAAATCCGCATCAGCAGTGACCTTGGCAGATAAAATAAACAGCACACGATGCCTTCAGACGATGGTCATGCGTATCATTCTTGGACAGTGCCCAGACTAAAACAAGAGCTCGGCCATCGCGGTGCCTCCACGAAGGGCAAGAAAAAGGATCTGGTAGAAAGGTACGGTATAGAACACATTTCGGATGTTCAGATGATCGTTCAGAGGCTTGTGGCGTCCAGTTGCATATGTTACATCAAAGAAATGTTTTAAGCATGGTCGTACATGCATGCAAGCAAGTGTTTGAGATTTTGCAAGGCATTAGGTGATCATTAGGTGATCAGCTAAAATCTTGCACCAGATTGGGATTTTACACGTTGTGAATCACAGTTTTACATGCATTGATATCAAATTAGTTCTATTTTCTTTTAAGGAATAACCTAGTCAAATTCCTCTCAAAATATGCCTTTGGTGGTGATCATTTGCATTATGCCAGCATGCAAAGCATAAGGAATAATCTTCACATGAAAAAGGAACACAGGCTGTGGAGAAATGCATGCCCAGGTGCGCAAATGGCCATGTTGAAGTGCATCAAAAAGACTCTATGTTAGGACTTAAAAAATACTATTTTGCTTTGTCAATGAGACTACACCGGTGAAATATCGCATGTAATCCACTGCTGTGAGAACAGTTGTTGTAATTATGACAGATTTGACAAAAATGATGTAATTTTTAGAAGAATGGTGATTTTTTCATCATTGTTATTTTCCAGAGAAAGTTCCACATCATCCCAATTGATATTTATCCTAGCTAAATATGAATATGTATGAAATAAACATATAAACATTGACAATTGACATGGCTCCTATCACATTCCAGAGGTCAGTATATTATGTGATTTGTAAGCCACTGGAGTAGAAAGGCTGACCATAGCACGTACTGATCACAGGCTGATCATAGCACGTGCAATGAATGCTGTAAACATGGGATAAAGTAGTTACATTCATGTTCCTTACATTAGTTATATTTTTCAGGCTGCTGGCGTACGACCGGAACTTTAACTTCTGCCCTCAAGACATTGTGATGGAAGATGTGCTGGAAGGCTCCAGTATGCCCTGGACCAACCTTGAGTTCAAGTACATCAACTCAGAGTTTGTTTGCCCTCCTGTGAACATTGACTGCATTTACTCATACTTTGAGCAAGACGGGGATGCTACCAAAATCCCAATGTCTGCACTCCGCATGTACAAAGAAGGTTATATAGTGTCTCTCATGCAGGCAAAAGAGGGTGACAGGTCATTTGTAAGGTGCCAAGTGATGGCTGAAATGACCAAATGCATGAGATACATCTCAAAGGCAGTAATCACGAAGTCTGGAACAGTCTGCAACAGCAACTGTGACTGTGCTGCAGGAGCAGGTCACAAGGCCAAGTGTAAGCATGTTGCTGTAGTTCTTTTCGGCCTGGAGAGCCTCAGTAGAACAGGCAAGATTAAGCTGCAGAAAACGTGCACAGATGTCCCTCAGAAGTGGCATGAGCCAGCAAAGACTCCTGCCAGGTCGCCAACAAAAGCCAAGGGGATCACCTACTGTGAACAGAAAGAGGTCCCAGAGCAACATGATGCCCCTGAGCCGGCACCCAAGCCAGGAGCCACTGAGAAGATTGTGAACCTGCTGCTTAACTTTCAGGTGAGTCGGTACATTGCAGCCATCAGAAGGTGCAAGTCCATGTGGAGTGCTGTTTGTTTGCCTTGGGCATGTTACTATCGAAAGGCATCTTCAAATATGCCTCCATGTGGGCAAGATTTTTCATATTGTTTTTGCCTGTCAAGCCTTGGATTATATCATGCTTTACGTTATGCCCTACGTTTTGGAAGTTGCAAATGGAAGATGCAAAAGAGGAAGATGCAAATGGAAGTTTGATGAATAATGTCCAGTGCATCTGGTGAACCCGCACGTACCGTCGTAGATACGATATGCATGATTAAGCTTGGAACGGATCAGGGAGCGATACAACAGCAAAAGTGTGCTCCAGTCCGCTCCATAGGAAGTCCGCACTCCACGTTTTAAAATGTCCAGTGATTTAAAACATCTCTCCCTAAACCCCTTCATATGATCCCTAAACGTCAGACGAAGGTCGAGGTGCACTCCAAGGAATCTGACCAGAGTGCGACGGGACTGGCTCACCATTTAACCGAACCAGAATGCCTGGGCAGTGACGTCGACGACGACGGACGTGAACAGCGGCCGTCTTGCCTGTCGAAAAGCGGAAGCCGTTCACGGTGTTCTATCTCTCGAGGCGGGCAACAGCCAGCTGGGGTTGTCTCTCCATCGACCGCGTGCTCGACGTTCAGTTCCAAATCGCAGTCATCTACGAAAAGTGACCCGCCGATACCGCGTGGCGGATTGTCACCGATACCATTTGTTAATGTCGCGAACAACGTCACACTGAGCACATTCCCCTGAAGCACGTCGCGAAAAAGCCAATGCTACTACAGTCATGGGGAAGACGCGCTTGGATTTCTGCAAAAACATCAGTAATGGACACCAAACGACTGGCGGAAAGTGTTGTTTTCCGATGACAACGCCTTTCGGCTGGTCAGGGAAGGATCGAAAGTGGTGAGAAGACCGATGACCTCATTCCGGCAAGACTTGCATTTCACGGCGGAGACCGCAAAGCACCCTGATAACGTGATAATGTGGAGCGCTTTCAGCAGCAGTGGACGAGGGGGTCTGTTTCCCCCCCCCCCCCGAAAGAGTTCCCCTGAGGGAGACCAACAGTTTGGTGGTGTTGCAGGACCACACGCTGGAGTTCTGGGCCATTCGCAGATAAAACTTCTTCATGCACGATGGCGCTCCGGCGCAAGACGGTTAAGACGCGGCTGGAATTCCACAACATTCCAGTGTTCGAGTGGCCACGGAACGCACCACATCTCAACCCCGTCAAGAACGCCTGGAACTACACCAAAACCGTGCACGGAGTGGAACTACACGAAATGCAAGACACTGAGCTATCGTCCCTCCAAGAGCAGGACGGCCCATCGTTGCCGGCACCCGTGATGCATCGGGTCTGTCATCCACGTCGGCCGCCGCAGCGCCTCACGGTGCACTGGGGCACCACGACTTACGCCAAATCGTAACGTGTTGTTTGCACGTGTTATGTTTTGCTTTCGGCCGTGCATTTGTGTTCCGGATGTTCGTGTACCGCACGTTTTGTGATATGGCGTTGTCAAGCCGAGTTCACGGCACGTTTATCGTCTTGGTGTCTTGATGTCTTGGGTCACGGCACGTTTATCGTCTTGATGTCTTGGTGTCTTGGGTCACGGCACGTTTACCGTCTTGGTGTCTTGGTGTCTTGGGTCACAGCACGTTTAACGTCTTGGTGGGAGGCGTTATGTTCCCCACTAGTCTGCGTCGCCGCAGCCGCCCCGGCTGGGTGACCGGCCGCCGCCGCCTCCGGGTCAGAATGCTCGAGAAGGCCATGACAGCGCAGCGCGTGCGTGGGCGAGGAGGAGTCTCAGTCGGAATACACACGGCATCAGGAGTGCACGCGTTTACTGCTGCTGGGTGGACCGAGAAACGAAGCGAATCACAATGGATGTGGTCGAAAACAGCGTGGACGCGGATGACGTGTGCATGCAGTACACAACGTTCTTGGGCGTGATCGAGAAGCTTTATCAGTCGGCAACGTCTACCTGCTTTTATGGTGCATGATGTCCCAGGTCTCATTTGCTGGCATGGTGCAATGCTGGCATGGTGTAATGTCCGCCTTCAAGCAACAAGCGGTGGAAAAGGGATATCCCCAAGTAATGTCCACGTTTTTGCGCGCACCAACTTTCCCGACGGCTCCGCACGTATGCGCAAGGCCGGTCGGCGGCTTCTGCGCCTTTAAGGTTAGGTTTCACCCTCAAAATACGAAATTTCTCCAAAAATCTCAAATTTTCAATTTTGGTATGATAATATGGATTTATTATCAATGTTCCCACCTGCAAACTTACAGTGCTTGAAAACAATTCAAACTGTAATTGTAATTATGATGTACAATTAGGGTCCTAAATGACGATCTTTTGTTTACGCGAGCTCATTAATTATGCACCTGAAAAATTTATTCTACAGTACACTGGATTTTTAGGGGATGACGATGGTAACAGCCACCCCAGAGTTGCAAATGCTGATCCACCCATCTACCCTGGTAAGGAGATCAGAAAATTGGAGTGTTGTGGGCATGTTCAAAAGAGGATTCACAACAGAATGAAAAAGGATGTCAGTGACAACAAGAAGGTGAAGTCCATTACAATGGAAAAACTTATTCTGGGATCTCCGGTAAACGTCGCCTCACAGACAAAAAGATAAAGATTATTCAGGGGCATTATGGGGCTGCAGTGAGAAGCCATCCAGGAGATGTCCCAGCCATGAAGACCATTTGGGCCATATTTCATCATGGGAATGGACAGCATCAAGACTGTCCTGACTGGTGTGCATTTACCAAGTCTGGTGACTTGGAGAAGGCAAACAAGAACTGTCTTCCACAATTTTGTATGGAGAAGATAAGGCCCGTGTTTGAAGAACTATCTTCAGACGATCTCCTGGAAAGGTGTAAGCACGGCGGTACTCAAAACGCCAATGAGGCCTATCACCACGTCATATGGCAGAGGTGTCCAAAAAGTACATTTGTTGGACGAAAACGGTGATATGAATGAATATGGTGATATGATGAATCGCTAATACCACATTTGTGTATAATGGAAGAGAGTGCGAGACAAACTGTGCATGACATTCTTGGACTGAATTGTGGTGTGTATACAGAATATGTGCACTCTGTTTTTGACAGCCTCCGCTGTCAAAACAATTCAAAAAAAAAGAAATTCAAAAAAAAAATCAAAAAAGTCAAAAAAAGGATTCGGTAGAGTCCGGCTGTGCAGATAGAAGGGAAGCTAGGTAGCAAAAATCCATCAAAATGCCAAAGACAATTGATTATACTGACTCTAAGTATGTTCCTGGGGGTTTTCAAGTTATATCCTTGTTGATAGCCACTTCCTCTAGCTCATGGCACTACCTCAAAAACTTTAAAAAGGATTTTCTGGAATCTTGATTTTTAGAGACTGTATTTGGTGTAAAGCCAAATTTCTCGTTCAGTTTTCGTCCAAATCGTTTGAAATTTTGCAGGATTTCTCTTCAGAGTTCAGGAAAGGTTTTGACCAGACAGTTTTTTATATGTGCTACTATGATGGAGTACTGGTCGATCAAATTCGTACTTTCCGTGTCTTAATTCATAATTTTCAAGCATCAGACTTAAATGCTGCAAAATTTCATTTGTAGTTCGTTTTATAAAAATCCCTTTGGTCAAAACACGTCTTCAGATGTGTTCTTTGTGTGTGCAAAGTTTGGATGGTGTAACTTCATTCATTTTCAAGTTATTTGGATTCGTACAGAGTAGATGTTTTCATTTGTCGGCCATTTTGAATAAATTATGCAAACTAGTTGGGGTGAAATTTTTCTCTTAATAAACTTCTTACTTTATGACGTACATGTATGCAAAGTTTTAGTTTGATATGAGCTGTATCAAGGATTTTAGTAATTAGGGTGAAACCTAACCTTGAGTGGGGTATGGACTGCGAGGATGGCTGATGGTCTGCGTGTTAATGCGTCTGTACGTGTGTATCCCAGTAACGCACAATTATGCTTTACTGCAGCAGCTAGAACACTTACGGTTTTAGGTGCCATGTGGATGTAACCGGTTACATTTCATTTTTGTGCCAACATACCGTACCAAAACCTTTTTTCTTTACCCCCAATCCCGACAACGCCCATCATCTGCATCCACAATCATCTCTGCAAGCAGCGGCATCATCGAAGACGACGAAGGTGGCAAAAATATTTCACAGGGGGTACCACCAACTGAAGAAACCATCTGCTAGCAACGGTAGCCTACCTAGTTCTTACACAAGTGCAGGCATCGATGTAGCCCAGCCGGCCGCTGGAACAAGATCCAACGAAAAACCTTTGCGGAGGGGACGCCGGGCCTGACTTTCCCAGGCGCCCAGCTGCCAAAGGGGTGGCCACCTGGCAGATGAATGAATTTAACGTCCAAAATCGACCGGAGAAAATGACTCAAAATGGCTAAAAGTGCGCTCCGTCGTGAAAATGGGGTCAGATAAACCGGGGATGGGACGGCCCATCGGACTTTCCCAGGCGTTTATCTGCCGGACGGTGACAATCTGCCGAATAAATCAAGCTCAAACTGCACAAGATTTCAAATGGACAAAAGAAAAATGGGTCAGTGTGTGTCAAATGGGCGCCGTCCACGGCAAATGTGCGCCGTCCACGGCAAATGGGCGCCGTCCGCGGCACGCAGAGCGGCGTCCCGTGAAGCTGACAGTAGGACATCCAGGAGCCAGCCACGGACAAACAGGAACCCGCCGCGGGGCCTGCAGCCTGGGGCAGGCCACTCCTCCTATGGGGAGAAGTGCCAACAGAGCACCAGCGCGGCGGGAAACAAGATGACGTAGCATCCGGCAACGAACTGCAGCTCCCCAGAAGGACCCCGGAACGGAGTCGGACGAAGTTTTGGGGGTGGCAGGAGTACGGAGCTGGGCGGCGACGGAGCACGGGAGAGATGGCTTCACTTGTGAACTGGCAGGCGGCGGGAGAAGTCACCTCTGCTCTGCAGTCCTCCGAGACGTCGCGCCGTCGGACACCTCTCCAGTCGCCATCCACCGACAATGAGTGTCCGCGCCCGCTTCGATCCCCGGTCAGCCTGTCCCTTTTCAATTTAGATGCGAATAATTAACGCCAAAAATGTAATGGTAACCGGCAAGCCCCTGGGGTGGGGGGGATGAGGGCAAGGCCTTAGGATTTCTTTTCGGTCCGTCCCGGGCAGGGCACGTGATACAATGTGTACGATGTGACTGTAATGGAAGGTGTGTTGTACGGTGTGTTGGTAGGGTGTGTAAGTAGGACATAACTAGGACCTTGGCATTCGTTCTACTTTGGTGTTGGTTCAAAGTGTAAATAAACAGCAGATTGAATGTTACATAGAAGACTTATCATCGCGATTTCGGAATAAATGACAGCGGAAGTGCGCAATGAGTAATACATTACAGCTGCGCAAAGTCCATTGATGAAGGAGAAAGCAACGTTAACGAAATTGTTGCGTGTCCAATGCTTACAACAGCAGCACGACCTCGCCCATCCGGACGGTCGTGCCACCACCCAGCTCATCTCTCGCTTCTTCGCCTGGCCCGGCATCGCTAGGCACATCGCTAAGTACACAAAGGCCTGCATCCTTTGCCAGCGGGCGAAGGTGCAAAGGCACACGAAGGCTTCTATCGTAGCCTTCAAGCCTCCGGACAAAAAAAAAACTGTCCCATAAACGTCGTCCACATCAGCCTGGTCGGATCACCCTCCCGTCAGACGGCTGCATCGTGTGGGCCCGTTCACCCGCTGGACAGAAGCAGGGCCCATGAGAGACATCCGCGCCGCCAGTCTCCCCGGCCTTCGTTGCCGGCTGGATGGCACGCTTGGGCATGCCGACGCAGGTAACAACGGACCGATGGGCCCAATTCAAGCCCGACCCGTGGACCGAGCTCACTGGGAGCCTGGGCCGCACGAGAGCCACCCTTTAGCCTGACCGACGGCGCCCCCTGTGACGGCGGCCGCCTGCCATCGTTGCTCCACAAGAACGACAGCTGCTACCGCGTTTACCAGCGCCACCGCCGCCGCAGCCGACGCCGACCCGATTCCGCAGGTGTTGTTCCGCAGAAGGCCTGGTGTAAATCCCTGTCCTACAAACTTTTAAAAAAGTCGTGTTTACAACAATGGCTACACTTAACCTGAGTCACCTGAAAGTGACCATATGTGCCACGCAATGATTACGTTTACACATTTTATGGGCATGTACACAGTGCGGACGTCAAAGGCAAAACACGCACAACTTCCCGAGGGGTTCACACCAGGCCATCTAGTAGCGGACCGAGAACTACGATCGCGACGGCAGCGCGCGCACAACCATCTCGCGGTGGCGACTGTCACTGAGAGGGCGCCAGGACGCCGATGGCAGTGGCCAAACGATCAGCGGCACGTGGCGGCACGAAGACCTCTCCTCTGGCCAGCGCAGCCTCGGCCGCTTGGGACGCGACTAACACACCCCCTCCTCCTCCAGGCGTAAGCTTTGCCTGAGCGACAGGTCTGCCGACTGCTTTCCGTCGCCCGAGGAAAGCCTATCAAGGCAAGAAGCTACCGCTCTTAGAGGAAAGCTGCAGTGATTTTCACAGCCATCCATGCCCGGCCTTCGTTTCTGGATGGCAATGACTGTCGTGGAAAATCTCATACGTCATGACGCACTAATGAAGGGAAGTCAGAATCTTCATTCCGAGTGAATAATGGCAAGCCAGGGCAATGGAGCGATCTATCTAAGGGACAGAAACTTCCGCTGAAGACAGGCAAGTATACAAATATTGTTCGTTGACTTCAACAGCTATAAATCACTGCAATGGGGCGAACATACCATGCGTGACGTGACGACCCACATTTACCATCTTGGGCTACACACGGGTTGGCGTCCACAAACGGCCGCTTGAATATAATTGCCCCTTTCGTGTCGCTCCTCCTAGAAAGCCAGTCATCGCGCATCATCAAGCCCACACAGTCTGAACACTGTGTCCAAACGGGCTTTCCTTTGGCCTTTGAGCTTTCCAGCAGAACACAGAGTCGCGCCGCCAACTCTCCTTAGCTGGCCGCTTCAGGCCTGGACGCCTGCGGCGCGGCGTCCGAGGCCAGGCGCTGGCCGAGAGGCCTCCCCGTCCGCTGGCACCAGTGCAGCAGTCGGCCCGAACTGAGACGGTGCGAGCTGCTCGGATGCGTGTTGTGCTATCGCCTCAAAATATGTTGCCCAGTGCGCAACTACGAGATACCAGACACCATGCCAATGACGCTCTATTACTTCCACAGAAAAGGCAATGGAACCTTGACCATACCGCGTGCTTTCCAGAATGAACAAGGACGGGGTGACCACAATCCACGTTCCGCCAGTGTCGCCAGTCTCCCTGCTTGACTGTAATCTCGCCGTCTGCTCACAGTTTCCTCCCCTCCCGCTCACTCCAGCACATCCCGCTGCACCACGTCCGGTGCCAGTTCCTCAGACCGTCGCCTGGTTCCCGCTACCTGCTATTTGCCCCCGCTCCTTCCGCCGGACGCCGCCGGCCGGGCGACAAAGCAGGAGCATCTCCAACCGCCGGTCCCAGACTCCAGACTGACGTCCTGATACGTTCGCCACCAGGACAACATGCGCGGTAATGGGCGAGACTTGGCTCATGGCACAAAAGCACACAGATCATTCGCCTTGCTTGCCCAAAAAACTGGCAACGAGAGCAATGAGAAAACTGGTCGAGTCGCGCTCTCCCCAGCGGATATTCATGCCATCATGTTCAAGGGCGATTTGCAGACAGCGACTGGAAAGCAAATCACAACGCTCCAAACGTGATAAGTCGGGTGGGAATCTTTTCCTTGCGACGCCTCACCAGAACATGACACAGAGGAAGCATCACTGGAAGTCGAATACGAACGCAGTCGTGCGTAAACAGCAAAAAGTCAGCTGTGGCCGCAGCCACAAAGAAAACAAGAAAACGAAACCACGACGGGGACGGAGGGATAGCGGGTCCACTTTGGCACGAGTCCATGGATGACGGCATAAAGCAATAGCTGTCCTGGAGATCATCTCCGACGTCTGCAGGGAGAAAAAAAACGCCGCAGACGCACTGGAAACGCAGAAGACTCAGGTGCTTAAGTGGCACACGCCCTGGCTGCAGCAAAGAGAAGGCGCAGGACGCAGAAGCCCCTGTTTGCGGACTGCAGTGCAACACTGAAGCGGTTACATGGTGTTTCATCATTATCGACGATCCTAACTGACACCCACGACCCCCTGCAAAGTTTGAACCAATGGCATTTCATGCTTCAACTTCCGATCCGAGCCAAGGAATGCACAAACACAACTTATATTTGCCTGCATCTTAACACAGATCTCAGGACAACGCTCTGTTTCACACAAACAGAATGCAGAAAACCTTCTTTCTCCTGATGAAGGTAAAGTCGGCTTACCTTGGATGACTATTTCGGCCAAGGTTTGAAAGATCTACACGAAATATGCCTTTGCATTTTTTTCCCTCGTCTGTATCAATCTGCGAGCAGGAGCGAAAAAGCAACAAATTCCAATAATGATCCCCGGAGCAAAGCACGTAGTTAAAAGATCAGTCTTTCACCTCGGGATCAAACTGAATCGATGCGCGTCTCAAACACCGCGCCACTGCCCAATTTCTCATTGTGCGTGTTTTTCAAATAAAACATCGCTTGAACATAAAACTATGCATGGATCAAAATCCGAAAACGACATCAAGAATGACGACAAAGACTAAAGAGGACTTTCTGTACTCACCAATATGCGAAGCCAGCGTCGATCTGGCGAGGGCATCCGCGGACATCTGGCTCTCGTGTCGACGGATTACCTCATGAGTCAAACCACCGTATGGGGCCAGTAGGTTTTCCAACTGTTTCATTTCACCAATGGTTGTTTTCCGCTCTACCCAACAGTTGTTTTCTGCTCTCCAAAAACAGCTATCTGAAAACGGGCATTCGCTATGCAAGGTATACATCCATAGGCGGCAGAACGCTGGGGATACCGTGCATCAGTGTAACTGGACACAAGGAGGCACCGGGAGGCTGTGTCTCACTTAAATTCTGCCGCCGTATTTTGAGGTATTGATGAACTGACATCCCACTGGGAAACACACGTTACAACAGCGTTGCGTCTTTCAGGCAGTGTATCACATCTACAACGACTTCAAACCCTGCGCTCTTAAAACCCTTCCGAACAACAAATTTACTTACGTGCCACAGATCCTCCTTCAATATTTTACGTAAAATCTATGCAAGACACTTTAAAACCTTGGATGCGTTGTAGAGAGCCAAACAAGGGAAAAGACTAGTTGAGAATACCACATGACCGGCAGAAAAGAGATGTTGCATGCATCCAGCAATCAGCTATGCAGACGTGTCGCCCTATTGCTTCCGGTGGTCACAAGACAGTGCACACCAGTATCAGACCTACAAGATCGTCTATCTGCATAACGGACAAATTGCAACAGTGTTTCGTACGTACATGAGACGTGCTGTGAGCCTACGGAGTACTGAGTTTCTGCCACTGCCTCATTGGCGATTATTTCAGATCCATCGTCTTATAAAAACCTGGTAGCTTTTGCTCCACGGGTCCCCAGAGACAAGGTCAGGCTGGTCTTCCTTGGCACCACTTCTGAAAAAGAACGCTGGATAAGCGTGCTGGCAGTCGTACAGTTATCCTACGTTCCTCTTTTTACCTCTGTTGGCCTCGAAGAAACATCGGTGCATTGCAATGCGAGGTATTCCAATGATAATCACAGCCAAAATCCAGCCAAAATCGCTAAAAACACCCAGTTTGCATGCTTCTGATGCAAGATCCGATGTCGCGCAAGTGCCTCATAAGTGGGTCATCATACGACGCGTGAATTTAACCTCCGATGGACAGTAAACGCATTACGATCAGACCTGATTTTCACTTCTCAGTGGGGTGCAATACATTTCGCATTGGAAACCCATCATACTGCGGAATCAAACTCATTTTGCGGCACCAAACTCAGGCAATTTTTTTTATAGATTTGACATGCGACTACCAGACTTGTAACCGCTTCAGAATCGAGTCAGAAATTTTCAACTCCCTTCTCTTTTTTTAAATCTGGATCAAAACCGATTCTTTATTTGACAAATATGAATCAGAATCACCTTTTTCGGCCAGAAATCAGAATACAATCCATTCTCAAAATTTCCGGGAATCGATTCCAAGAATCGACTGCCCAATGCTGATGCCTTTGAATATATGCTCTGTGTACCTAGTAAATGAACCATTTATGATCCACGTTTATAAGAAAAAACATTGTGTCTACAAGCATTTGGTGTAACCTACATGAAAAAATGAACAATTCTGCTTATGATACAATGAAAAATCAAATGTGTACTATAATGTCGAACAGAAGTGTGCACATTGTGTACCCTTGATAATCTGGGGGTTTAGTTTTGGGAAGTTATCATTATTAACCACAATAATTACAATTATGTAACACAACATATCACTGAGTAGCATAATAGTATAACGATTCCAATTAAGCATAATAATTACTATTGGTATCATAATTCACTAGCACAACAGCCTACCTCATATTAAGTTGAATAATAATAATTCAACAGGAGTTGTATTAGCATTCACTATGGCCACAGCCTGCCCTAATATAAGTTATCTCTTCCAATTTTCTGCTTATATTCTTCAAAATATGGGCAAGCAACCTATCCTGAGTCCCACCACATAATTGGCATTTTGAATGTTTTCTTTCCAGTACTGTTGCCAGAAACCATAAAGGATAGAAATCCTAACATCCAGAAACGGCAGTAAGGGAATAACGGACATCATCCATAAATAGCGACAAGTGGCCATAATCTCACCTATTGACGGCGCGAGATTGGCGGTACGCGCGCACCCTCAAAAACAGACTAGCGTTCTGATTCTGAGTTATTTTCCCTCGCCGCGCCACTCCTCGACCGACCCTTCGGCAGGCGAACCTTTCAGCGCGGATGGATACAGGTACGGGAGTTAATGCTATGCAAGTCCTCTCATGTGCAGTTCATGCAGCCGTTTTTGATGACATTCTTAGAGGCATTTAGCAGGCATTTTAATGGCCATTGACAGGGCGCACACAGCATGGGCCGCACCATGTGCGCAACATCCGCACTAGGGTTGGACATTAGTTTCTTTCTTGGTGTCAATGTACATTTTTTGTTCCGTAGTACACAACTTTCCAAAGAATAATAATGGTTTAAGTTGGCATTCTTTGCGTACGTCAGTTATGACATCATACCCACTTCTCACTCAATGATGACAGAACCATCTGCTCGCTGAATTAGAAATTTGTCAACATGGTTATGATGTAGCTTTTTGATGGGGATACAGATCAAACTTTTGGAATCTGGAATGTTTTTGGGGCACTGATTTCCCAGTGTTATTCAACACCACAAAACACCATCCTTCCCAACCCTGATCCACACAGCACCTGTCAAAACACAGGAGGTCCACCCAGCTAATTGCAGCTGCTCTTGCTAGCCCCATGGCTGCTGACTCAGCCACCAGGTCAGGGCAGAGGTCAATGTTGCAGGCCCAACTGCCCCACCATACTCAAGAGCCACTCACCAGCACCAAGCTGGCCACAGACACGTAAACCCCAGCCATACTGCAAAGCCTACGCTGAGGACACATTTTGCGTGGTTATTTGTGTTCCTGACTATCAGTTGTACACAATTTATTTGTGGCTGGTGATTACTCTTG
This sequence comes from Capitulum mitella, assembly GCA_030062745.1. Classification (NCBI taxonomy): domain Eukaryota; kingdom Metazoa; phylum Arthropoda; class Thecostraca; order Pollicipedomorpha; family Pollicipedidae; genus Capitulum; species Capitulum mitella. Next base: position 3,121,054 of record CP099842.1, read on the forward strand.
AATGATTCCCCCTCACCTATAACTACTGACACCAAAATATTTGCATAGTGGTATTTATGACATCATGATACCAAACAAAAATTGAATTTCAACACAGTGCCCTATGCCCTGGGTGTAATCTCTACAAGGCTGCAGAAGCCATGTCATCCACAGCTTTACAGATGTGATGATTTGTCCTGGCTACCTTCCAAGATGTCAAATAGGCATTCCCACTGGCAAAACAATTTCCAGAACTTTGAATTTAACAAAAGGGATTTCATAAAGATGTCATGCATTCATAAAAAGATGTCATGCATAAAAATGTCACACAGGAAGATACTCCTGATCAATGTTGCTTACAACATCCCACAATATATCACGAGCCATACAATAACACACAAACCATGACTTGACAATGATGACAATGATGGCATTAATGACACTGATATCACATTGATGACAACAAAAACAAAAGCAGTTTTTGTGCTTTTACATGGGACTGAAATGTGAATCAAAAGCACCCAACCAATTCCTTGCAGTTAAGCATGACCTCTGAACCATAACAAAATTGATTCCCTGTTTTTCAATGTGTATCAGAATCAGAATCAGACTTCCTTCCATGGACTGTAAATTAGCAATGAAAAAAACTCTCAGTTTCATGAATTGTTTACAAGTGTGGTGACTGAAAGCATGACCCAGAGTTTGAGTTTCAACCACTCCAAGCAATGAACTGGAAGGTGACATTGTAACCACAGTGGCAGGATTCCTAACAGCCAGGCAGGCCTTGACTCAAAATGTTTGTGTTTTGGCTTCATTTTTATGCATCAGTCAGGAAATGCTCTATCATGTCTATCTCTAGAAATAATTGTTTGTTTTCTAGCTCCCTTTTTGGCACATCAGTCAGTTCTGATCATTACCATTGTTGTTCTTATGCTGACAGGTACAGAGTGATTTCCTTTGACTGAAAGAATTCAGAATACAAAAACTGGATATTCATCGGCCCCAGAATGTCTTGAATCCTGGTCCTAGTCTCCTGATTGTCCTGAGTCTTGGTCCCCTGAAACATCCCCTGAGCATGGATCATCTTGTTAGGATGATTGATACACCAGTTGGTTGGGAGCCATTTCAGAGGTATCAGAGAGGCACATCAAGTACCAGAGCATTTAAATCTCATCAAACAGCTGGGATCATCTGAAAAATATACATATTGCACCAAATACCATGGGATGTTCATTGCCAAACAGGTTAGGCAGGTCAAAGGGTATATGCATTAGAACACAGCAGTTCTTCAGATTTCCACAGGCTTCTGCATACCATTGGCATTCTGTCACTACATGCAAGAAGCATCACAAATGCAAAACAATGGCTGAGGATTCCATTGTAGCAGGAAGCTAACAGTGAGCCTGGCATGGCCAATCTGTAACACCACTACTGCATCTTCCTCTTGCCCTGAGGCTGGGTAAGCTGTTTCCCATTCACCTGTAACAGCCTCTATCAATTTAAGGACAGCACACTGACACAGATTCTGCATCTTCCCAAAATATTGAGTAGATTATGTCAAATCTGGTGAGAAATCTTGGTGATCCATCACAATGTTTGTCATACCTTCATTTCTCAAGGTTTGTTTGGCACAGCAATCATGCAATTTCATTCCAAGGAATACAATTGTGTCCCAATCCCCACACGAAGACTATGTCCTGTTAATTTATACTGATTTTGCAAAGTACCTATCTAATGACTTTAAGGATTGGTCACAACCTAGAACCAATTATCTGATTCAGCTGAAGGGAGATAGGCTTCTGATTTAGCTGAATGGGGACAGGGTTAAGATGGCAGTAAAAGTTCATGGGTCTGCAAGCAAAAACCTGACAACAGAGTTACATTCATAACATCATCAGAATGACTGGAAGAGGAGCAGATGAGCTTCAGTACACCAGTAGACTGTTTCATATTTCCCCAGTCGTATTCAGAAGCACCGCTGTCAAGGGTGAGAGGTGATTGGAAATCCTTCAGAAGCACACATCATAAACCAAGCACACTGGATGACACAGATACAGCGCACGTGGTCAGCTGTTGCAAGAAACAACATTATGCACTGGAGCTCTGGGTCGTAGATCACCTGCTATTTGCTCTTGTTTTACACAGTAGGTTAGGTTAGGTTAGGTTAGGTTAGGTTAGGTAAGGTTAGGTTAGGTTAGGTTAGGTTAGCGAATAGTAGGTGATCCACGACCTGGAGCTCCAGTGCATAATGTTGTTGTTTCTTGCAACAGCTGACGTCTCCTTTTGCCACGCGCGCCGTATACGTGTCATGCAGTGTGCTTGGTTTATGGCGTGCGCTTCTAAAGGATTGCCGAGGTGATTACCGCGAGTTAATGCTTGCCTGTGCGTTATGGAAATCTTGACAGCGAAGACCAGAACAGGAATGGGAACTACGCCCTCTTTTCGTTTCTTTTCCATTTCTGGCCATATCACTGAGAAAACCCGCAAATAACCGTTAATGCCCCATTTTCAGCAGGTGTCCTATTCCCTTTCTGTTCATCACACGCTCAACGAGAACGAGGCACACGAACGAGACTGCGATTCTCACAGAAACGACGAAATTAACGGCACAAATTGATAATTTGATAACACCCGATTAGCCGGTGCAAATGAGAAATACAAGTAACACAACGAACGGAACTCGGCAAAACAATACCACTTCACGGACGCACAACACGCCCACCGCAAACCTCATGGCCGACCACGGTTGAAAGCGTGCGTCAAGGGAGTACAAAGTCTGTCTCTTCCAGTTGCGATATATTTACAGCTGTTGCAGGCTGCCAAATCTACTAGCATGCTGCCATATCTGAGATGCTACTCCGAAACGTTCCTGTATTGCACTAGCCTCTACTATACTCTAGTTGTATATCCCGCGCACGACCGTCGGTCCGTCCCGAACACCGTCGACTGGGGGGGGCAGTTGACTGCCCCCCCTCTAACTCACGAACGGTTGGTCGCACGATAAAAATAAGCATACCGTTGGAAAGCCCGTCACGAGTAGAGCTCGAAACTGGTCTCATTTTTAGTTTTAGATAATATGTAAGCCAATTTACGCCCTATATATGTTTTCTCATAGCCGACTGCATGAGACCGAAAAATGGCCTGAATCTCAAGGGCTGTGACTAATAACGCATAGGTAAAGGCACCAGCGCACAAGTAAATGTGCGCGGATGCCGATACACGTCTAATTTCCTCAGATTTGTTCAATATATACGCCGAAACGTTGAGTTAAAGACACCGTAATTCTCCCGTCAGGCGTCACTGTGCGCCGCTGCCGTATGCTGTACCAAATTAACGGGAACTGATTTTAGCGTTCCTTTATTTTCGCGAAAAAAGACAATCTATGTAAATTTTATTGATCTTTGTGGTTCTTGTGATGGTTTCTCATGCTTAAATTTTGGAAAAATTAATTAGTTGCCAATCTACAAAGTTGGCGGAGCTTTATTCGCGAGAGCCTGTTTATTTCCAAAATATGCTACTTTTCCAAACTTTTTGAGGTTCCTGGTATTAACTACGTCTGTGCAAGCTAGTTCTGCCATTTTCTACCCATTCTGAGTAATTCATCGTCGATTTTGACGGTAGTACATTTTGGCCCACTTCAGTTATTCGTGACCTGACCTCAGGTCAATGGCTGGAAGTCACTGATACTTTGCCCAATGACGGTAACTAGATGTCTGCTTCACTCCACACTAAAAATGTGATGAAATATTCCGTCAATTTCAGAAAAAACGGCGATATGTCTTAAAAATGAGCTTGACCTTAGGTCAATGACCCGGAAAATTCCGAAAAATCCGAGATAGTAGATTTGTTGCATCTATCACGATCACTAATCCCTGAAAGTATTATTGAGATATCTTGTTTTGCGAAAAAGTTAGAGAGCGCTAAACTTTTTTGGACTTAGGTCTGTTTGACCTGGTCTAGGTCAGGCACCTGACCTGACCTGAGGTCAAAATTTTGACACGAGACGTAAAATTGATGGAGCAAAAGGTACACAAAGTTTTGTGACTCTGTGTTTGTTGGTTCTCTCGCAATCCCAGAAAAACCTCATGGGGGGGGCAGTCAACTGCCCCCCCCCAGTCGGGGACGGGATATCATATGTTTGCTATAGCCTGGACGACAGAGAATCTTTGTGATGTCACGGTCAACCGGAAATACAATTGGTCACGGTTTGACGGCCCCAGAATTGTGACCAATTGTGAACCCGATTAGGTATGACGTCATAAAGATTCTTGATCATCCGAGCTATAGCAAACGCAAGCTATGCCACACGAATCGTATAGTTCATACTAGCCCGAAAGTTGCTGAGACCCCTGAGCGGGAACCTGGCGGGAGCAGGCGGGAGCATGTTTCACGGTCACAGCACTTGGATTACGTAAGGACGGCGTGCATTCAACGCGGGTTTGCGTTGGTGTTTTTAGCTCGGGTTTCGTGGAGAGATGTCTTGTGTAACGTGTAGTTTTCTTTCCATGTAATCATCCGTGCCCGCCCGTCAGCGGAATTCCACGCGTGTGTTACTGGTGGTCCTAAGTCTTCAGATTCCCATTCATGGCTGGAGATTTCCAAAAATTCTTAGGAGGGGGGTCCACTTAAGATCTCAGACCATTTCTTTTCAGTCATCGACATAGACCTACTGTCAAAATCCCCAAGTACTGGGGATCTGGACCCCCCCACCTCTCTGGGATCTCCAGTCATGTTCACATTAGCTTGCAATGCTGGTGGATCAGGACCATGTGCAAAGGAGGATTGGCAGCCTGACATTTGTAAGCTTCCATCCCTTGAAACCAAACATAAATTGTGAACTTGTGGTTGACAAAACTCACCAGTTTTTTGACAGTAGCAGCTTATTTATGAACCAATTTTCATGTAACCTGGTTCACACAAGGGGAACCAGGACAAATCTTACCTTAGGGACAAATCCTTCTCTTTGAATCATGGCTAAGGATTTCCAAAAAAAAATAATGAAGTGGGTATGACTAGGGTTTCAGCCCAGTTTTTTTGCAATTGGGGAATGTTTAAATTGCTGAGAAATAAGTAATTTAGACCTCCATCCCTCAGGATCTTCAGCCATGCTTTTTGGGCATGGCTAGTGGTTCTGGGGGGTTGGGGGTCCAAACCCCCAATATTGAAAGATTGTAAGATTAGGCCTGTGATATTAAATGGGAAGAAACAGTGTGAAATCCACTGTGGATTTCTCACCCCAATAGTTTTTTTCTCAATTTCCAGGTATGTTTGAGGGTTACAAGAAAAACTTGTAACATCTTATTCAGAAGTCATTTTGTCCAGGCCCAGCACCACCCAACACCTAACCCAACCTTAAAGTCTTTTACCCTTTGTGATATGCTGTAAGCATTTATGGCATTAAAACTATGTTTCCCCATAGTCCTCATGATTATTTTTCCAAAAGATAATACCTCAGACTGACTAGCTGATTTGGGGCACAGCCTCATCTGATAGCAAACATAAAGCTAGGACTTTGAAACTGTATGTATATAAGTTCTTGATATGTGTCTGGGCATACTTTGGGAATTTTGGATGTCCAGCAGCTACAGGTTTGGGAAATGTAGCCCATAAGGAGGTAAGATTTACAGTCGTCTTCACATTTGATTCACTGCTGTGCATGTAAAACCATTGTCTGGGATGAGCCTTCTTTGTGGAATGAAAGGATTTCTCATAACAAAAACCTGAGCTGCACAAAAACAAGCTACTTTTAACAAGTTTGGCCCCTTCTTCACCTATAAGATATTGACATAGGATCATGGATGTTATGTGATCCTATATGATATGATCCTATATGATGTATAGGATTGTGGTACATACAACACAATCCTATATGCTCTCCATCAACCCTGAACATTTCATGTTGCTGGACAGCTTAGTTTTAGAAAAGTCATAAGTGATGGGTTTCACCCACCCTTTGCCATGCTGCACAGTTTTTAGAGGCCCTTCACTCTGTGTTGGTGTGTGGTAAATGCAATTTCTGGTAATTAAATCCCTGAGATGTCACAATTTCCCCATCAAACATGATCTGAAGAGGCCTAACATCTGAAGGAGGATTTTGAGAATTTTGGGCCTGATGTATTTTTGTTCACAGTTGTACCCCTATAGCTATGGGTTATCAGGTCTCCTCTGAGCTTGTCACATTTTCCCATTATGATGGAATTTCTTTATACTGATTTTGATAAGATTTCCATGCCATTTGTATGGGCTTGGAGTGATAGTGAAAATTTCCATGCCATTTGTTTGAGCTTGGAGCAATCAGATGCTCTGTTGCCTGTCAGTTTTTGTGGTCCTTTCATTGGACTTCAAGTTGATCAGCTATTTTTTCCATTCTCAGCATTTTGACAAAATGGCACCCAAACGTGGAGGTCGGGGCGGTGAAAGTGAAGGAGCGACGGCCAGCACACATGTACAGGCAAAATCATATCCCAGGCAGGCAAGGAAGGTGTCACGAACCATTCATCGCGCCGATAAAAAACCGGACGCGCTCCTCGGAGAAACTCGCCAATCGCCGAATCCGATGAGCCCTGCCAAGAAGTTGGCGAAGTTAGTGCGGACCCACCACTTGGCGTCCAACACTGTACCTCCTGGAACCACAAACAAAACGATTACGGAGAAGGCCAGTGTCAAGAGACCCATAAAAGTCATGACGTCAGTGAAGTCGAATAAAGGGGATACCATGCAGGCCAATGAGAGCAAGAAAAGGAAGCTTTCCAAACGCGACTGTCTGTCAAGCTCCAACAGCGAACAGAAGGACGACATAGCCTCCAAAGAACGTCCCAAAACTAAACGCAGCACCAAGCAGAAGCCCAAGGCTGAGTGCAAGGATGCCGGCGAGCAACCGAAGAAAGACAAGCCTGGGCGCCGCGAGCGTAAACGGGCTCCTGAATCGGACGGAAAGCGCCCTCTGGTAAAGCAGGAAGCCGGGCAGCCCGAGACTACGGCCGCAATCTCCGGGGGGAACATCGCCGCCCTGCTGTTGCTCGGCGAGGGTCCTCGTGAGGAGGAGGCAGCCAAGTCGGACGACTCGGACTGGGAGGCGGTGGAGACGGCGGCGCACAGCTCGGAGCTGGCCACGAACGGGTTCGTCGAGGTGACGCTGCCTTCCGACGTCGCGATGCAGAAGAAGAAGAAGAAGGGGTTCGACGTGGCTGCGTACCTGAAGCGCCAGATGAGCCGAGCTCGCCGCGAGCTGCAGGTGCTCGTCCACAAGACGCACGTGCTTTGTTTGCTGTCGCGCAGCCTGCAGATCAACGCGCTGCTGAACTCAGAGACGATGCTGGCCTGCGCCATGTCGATGCTGCCGTCGAAGTACGCTTATCCGCCGGAGCGTGTAACTCTGTCGTACGTGGAGAAATTTCTGAAGTGGTTTCGGGACAAAGTGCCTCTGGAGTCTTCTTCCGAGGGCCAGAAACCTTCCGAGAACGTGTTTCAGACTCTGGCGAGTCGCTTGAGAACAAAGAAGGCGTACACGTCGCTGGAGCTCGTTTGCCTGTTCGTGCTGATCATGCGAGCCATCGGGGTGGACTGCCGTCTGGTGCTGTCGCTGCAGCCAGCTCCTCTGAAACCCTCTCCCGTAGACAGCGTGCCGGCTTCCGGCGCTAAGCAGGAGACATCCGCCAGTGAGAAGAAACCGGCGAGTACCAAAAAACCCAAAAAGGCTCGCGAGAAGCCGTCCAGGAGCGGCGAGAAGACAGCCTCGAGCGGGGCCAGGAATCGCGTCCCTCCGGCCGCCGGCAGTCGCCGCTCGGAGCGGAACACGAAACGTCCGCCCAGCCGGCCGGCGCCCTCCTCCGACTCGGACGACGACTTCGAGCCGGCGGCCGACCGGCGCGTGCTGAGCAGCCCCAGCGGCTCGGAGCGGAGCTGCGCCGGCCGCCGCGCGCGCGCCGCTGTCGACCACTGGGCCGAGGTGTACGTCGAGGAGGAGCTGCGCTGGGTCAGCGTCGACGTGTGCGGCGGCGGCGTCCACTGCCCGGCGCGGATACAGGTCAGCGGCGCTGAAGTGGGTTCAGGTCAGCCGTTGTAATGGCAGGCCGCTGTAGTCGCTAGAGGCTCGACACCGGGAGCTTTGGCGAGCCGTTGGCCGCGTTGGTGTGGTTGCTTCCGGGGGCTCACAGAGATTCTCCGTTGTTTATTCTCATTTTTTAGTTGTGAACACTGGGCGCAAAATGACCTCAGTAGTCGGCGCGCCCAAAAACACCAGTAAACAACAACAATAAGTTGTGCACACGGCAGGGAATGTTTTGAGCCCCGGCTGTGGCCTTGTTAGTGCTATTCAGAGCGCGAAATTAATCAAACCCCATTCGTTAGCCATGCATTGACTTCAGGACCCTATTCGTTAACTATGCCTTTGTTTGAAGACCTCATTCCGTTACTATGTTTTCACTTGAAAAAGTCGTTCACTACACCTAGTGGTGTTCTTAAATGCTACACTATTATATTGTCACCTGCGATTTCCTATACGAATAGACCTGTTTCCCGGACATCGCTTAATGCTTGCCGGTGAAGTTCCATAGATGCATTTGTAATGGCCGACTGTTTGGGCCATTGGTGTACTTTATGTGGGCCGAAGGGTTTAGTGCGAAATGCGAAAAGCCGTATTTTCAGCACACCCATCTTAGCATATAGGTCTCATGCTTTTATATCGTTTTCGCATTTCATTGCCACTGAGAGTGACTTAGGAAGTAAGCAACGTTTCGTTATAGCTGGCCTGTTTTGAATCGCAGCGGTCGTTGTCGTCCTCAGAAGCACGCCAGCAGTCCGATGATGTACGTGCTGGGGTGCGACAACGGCGGCCACCTGAAGGACCTCACGGCCCGCTACGACACGAGGTGGCACACGAGCACGCGCAAGCTGCGCGCCGAGCAGCCGTGGTGGGACGAGGCCATCTCGCCGTGGAGGGCGGGCCCGTCGCGCCGGGACAAGGAGGAGGACGAGGAGCTGGAGAAGGAGCTCCAGCAGAGGCCCATGCCGCAGTCTATCGCCGGGTACGTGCCTCGCCTAAATCGTACGTTTTTCGTGGAGGTAAATTGGGCGTAAATGCGCCGATTTTGCTCCGACATGTCAACTGATCACTTTGATGTCCTGTACCTTAAAGTGTGACCGCCGGACTTTTTGGCAGGGTTTTTATCCATTACTCCTGTGCAGTCTTAGTGCGCCTGCCGCGGCCGTTCACCGTCCTCAGCCCTCACCACCGCCGCAGGTTCAAGAACCATCCGCTGTACGCGCTGGAACGGCACCTGCTCAAGTTCGAGGCCATCTACCCGCCGTCGGCCGTGCCGCTGGGCTACATCGGCAAGGGCGAGAAGCGCTCGCCGGTGTACGCCCGCGAGTGCGTGTACATGCTGCACTCGCGCGAGACCTGGATCAAGCAGGCCCGCGTCGTCCGGCCCGGCGAGCAGCCCTACAAGATCGTCAAGGCGCGCCCCAAGTGGGACAGGGTGAGCGGCGGCGGCGCGGTGGGATGCGGTGTTGAGACGGACGGGGGCGGCGCCGGACGGCCGGTGGGACGGAGAACGGCTCTGCTCCGGTGGGCGGCCGGAAACTGGGCGGTTATCCCGTGATGTCTTCGGCAGTCGTGAGAGATGGCATCATGCATACCGAATTGTACTAATCGACTGAAACGCCCAGTCTGTACTCCGTTTTTAATTGAAGAACCGCTCGACTGGTCAGTTGTAATAGAATAGCATGTCAGGTGTCCTAAGCACGCTGAATGCAGATGCTACGTGAAGAGCGGGCGCTGGTGCATGACTGGCACTGGGTTCGAGTCCCAGAACGGGCGTCTGTGTTTGTGCCCAGACCGAAAGGTCCATTCGGTTCGGGGCAGCCCTGTCGCGGTTTTCAAAAAGGTGTCTCCAGCGCAGTCCGGTTAGACGGCGACGTGAGGAGAAGTCATCCCGTTAGTAGAAACACGTTGGCAGCGAGGTCGATGCAAACAACAAATTTGTTCTTGGATGAGCCTCAGGAAGCGACGTGCGACTTAGTTTTGATCGTTGTTTCAGGTGCTGCAGAGGGTTATCACGGACCAGCCGCTGGAGATCTTCGGCCGGTGGCAGACGGACGAGTACGTGCCGCCGAACGCCGAGGGGGGCATCGTGCCAAGGAACGCGTACGGCAACGTGGAGCTGTTCAAGCCGAGCATGCTGCCGGGAGGCACCGTGCACCTGGCCGGTGAGCGCGGTGCCCGTTTCTCTCCTCCCCCGCGGGTGAAAGGACAGCCTCAGCCCCAAGTGTGCTTGCCGTTCAAGTCGCCGGTATGCCAGCTCTCGATGTGTGTATTGTTGACCACGTTTTGACGTTGGACGGGATGAAAAGGTATGCAATCGTTTAACCCTGCCACAAAAAGAAACTGGTGGAAACGCCGTGATAGGCGAACGTAGGTTCGGATGTAGGTTTTTCAGATTTTCATTCATATGCACCTGTGTTAGCCTGAGTGCCGAGAAAAACGAAATGGGTGACGTAGAATGCTATGCTGTTAACGACAACAAGGCCACCGCGATGTCTCTGTTCAGTCCGCCGTGGTGAACCATGCTAGTTGAACGGCTGCACGAACAGCTACCTCGATCAGTTTGTCCGTGTCTTGAGTCCGTCCCGAGGTGGTGGCCTCCGTGGCCGTGTCGGCGGTCGGCGGCAGTTCTCAGCGGTCGTTGTCTCCCCTGTTCAGTGGACGGGCTCAGCCGGGTGGCCAAGAAGCTGGGCATCGACTGCGCCCCGGCCATGGTCGGCTGGGACTACCACTGCGGCGGCTCGCACCCCGTCTTCGAGGGCTACGTGGTGTGCGAGGAGTTCCGCGACACGCTGATGGACGCCTGGGAACAGGTAAACTGTTATGTCTTGACTGATGCTTCTGCCTGTCATTGTACTTGACACCGCTCTTTGTGGTTCGTTGACGTCGCGTATTCGGAGGGAGTGAAGGATTGCCCCCGAACGACCACCTAAAACATGCGTAAGTCGGGATTGAACGTTACGCTTGTTAAGCAGTCAGGGCTAGCGTGGCTTGTTTCCGTGGTCTGTCGCCGTAGTACCGTTCGGTGTCGTGTCCGCCGCAGGAGCAGCGCGAGGCCCGCCGCCGCCAGAAGGAGCGCAGAGAGAAGCGCGTGCTGGACAACTGGCGCCGTCTGGTGCGCGGCCTGCGCATCCGCCAGGCGCTGGCCGACAAGTACAGCTTCCAGTCAGTCGCCGCCGCCAAGAAACGGCCCGGCTCGACCGACCGGGCCGCCGGCGCCAGCAAGAAGGCTCGGCCCGGCGCCGGCCGGCAGCGGGCGGCACAGGAACAGAAGCCCCTCGCTGGGGCCGAGCCCAAGCCGGAGCCGGGACTGGCGGGCGTGAAGACGGAGCCGGGGTTGGGGCTGGTCGGCGTGAAGCCGAAGCCGGAGCCGGGGCTGACCAGGGTGAAGTCAGAGCCGGAGCCGGAGCCGGAGCCGGAGCCGGAGCAGGCGGCCGTTGACAAGGCTGAGGAGGCGCGCCGCGTGGAGGCCTCCATCGCCGGCATGTCGCTGGGCCGGCTGGCGCTGAGCTCGGACAGCGAGGCCGATTCGGACGCTGAGGACGCCGGGCGGCGCCCTGCCGGCCCGCCGCCGGCCGCTGCCTGCCCCAGCCGACCCAGCGCCGTCCCCGGCCCCAGCCGAGCCCGAGCCGACGCCGAGCCTAAACGGACCCCAGCCGGCGCCGGGTCCAAGCGAGGCCGCGGCGGTGCCGGGTCCAAGCGAGGCCGCGGCGGTGCCGGGTCCAGGCGCGGCCGCGGCGGCGCCCGCCCGAAACGGGGCCGGACCGGCGGCTGCGAGTCGGACGGCGACGTCACGCCGGCCCGGGACAGCGGGGAGTCGGACAGTGACGTCACGGAGCCGGTCCGCGGCGGCCGGAGGTCGGCCCGCCGGAGCGCGCGTACTGCGGTCAACTACAGCGAGCTGGCCGGGCAGGACGGCCAGGCGCCGGACGAGGCCGCCGCAGCCTCCGACAGCGGCGACGACTTCGAGCCGGTTGGCGGCAGCTCAGACGACGATTTCGTGCCAGTGTAGCCGGCGCGGCCGGCCGTTGTGGGCTTGTTACTCTGTTACCTGACCAGTGCGCCAGGAGGCTACAGGCGACTGGAGACTGTTGCATTTCTCGTAGTCGCGCTGCTGTTTGTCATTGTTTTCAGAATATTTTGTCCAGTCACGGGTAGGTCGCTTTCGCAACTGCATGCGTAGTTTTTTATATTTTTTAAATGTTTTACGCTGTCGCGAGTAGGTCTCTTCGCTGGATCATGCCTCATCTCTCGCAGAATATGCAGAAATAAAACGCGTCGGTACAAACCAGTATCTCTGTATTATCCCCTCTTGCATACGATGACTAGTTGGATTCTAAACGCTGATATGAGTCCGTGCGGGTCGATGTGACGGCTCCCGTATTGCTGGTCGGCCGCCACATTTGGCACGGAGCACAGCATCCGCTCTCTCTCGTCACAGGCCGGCCGGGCGGCGCGGGGCCTCGCCCGCCCGGTCGGCCGCGATAACAACTAGGGCTCACACAACAGTGTCGAGAACGTGATTAAATAGAGGGCAGCGGCAGGCAGGTGGCGTCAACACACTCGCGGCGGTGTCGGCGGCGGCCGCGGCGCGCGACGGGACGGGCCGAGCGCCGCCGGACGCGCCGCCCGGCCGCCTGTGGGAGCGGAGTGGGAGATCAGGGTGCCGCGTGCGAGGGCGACACTATCACAGGCGTGGCCGCGGCCGCCACGGCCTGGCCCGGCCGGCGCCGGCCGGACGGTCACTTGCGGTTCGTCCGCATCAGGCCGCGCTGTGTCAGGCCCTCGAACCTCTTGAATGTGTAGTTGATGAAGACCCAGTCCTTGCAGCTGGGCTCGCCCTCCTTGTCCTCGGGCGCAGACGCTGTGGGCGGCGAGAAAATGAGCAGTGAGCGAAAGCAGGTCGGCACGGCCCTGAGCACATCACGTACCACGCAGACGCGAACTTCTACGGAAATGCCCTTACAGCAAGTAGGGCATACGTCACACGAATTCCAAAACTAGCGGCTTCGCCTTTTATATTCCGGACTTTGTTCCGCTGCACCCCAAGGAAGACATCAAAGCGTACGCGGTGTGAAATGACGTGTTCAAGGTTCGCAGGACATCACCACAGCCATCTGGCATGGTCGACCTGTGGCCGGGGCGCCGAATTATATGATCGCGGCGTTGGTCACGCTCCAAATGAAATAAATCCTAAATTATCGGGGCCATTGCGCGCCGAACCTTCCTACGGCTTCGCGGCAGCTCGACGCCTTCCCCCCCCCCCCCTCCCGCGACACTTACGAATGGCCAGCTCGACGTCCGGGATCTCGTCGAAGTTGGAGGTGTCGTCGATGGACCTGACGTCCACCTGTATGGCGGCCGGCCGCTCGCGAATGTGCTCCCAGTCGACGCCCTTGAAGAAGTCGACCGGCTTCAGCTCCTGCAGGCCCTTGGCGCCGAGCCGCACGTCCGCCTCGCTGCAGAACCTGCAAATCGAGACGGCCACGGTCACGGGCGCGTCTGTCCGCTATGGCGGCCGCCGCGCTGCCAGAGCGGACGACCGTGTGTTACGCCGTGGCGTGAACGTTCTGCACGATTCCGATAACGTTAGCTGATAGTTTACGCCCGACATCACACATGTCTACGGCCTCGCATTGCGTACGGCTCAGCAGCGAGAGTCACCGGAACGGGAAAGCGTGATCTTCAGCTGTTGTCGTGATGGTCAAAGCGTAACGAACTGGTACAGAACCGTTACAACGCAAAGGAGTGTTTCCGGGTGGCGGGGCTACTGCTGTTCGGCCTTGCAATGCACCTGCGAAGACGAGTTTTCCCACTATCGTAACACTTTTTCGCTAATGTCACGTGCCGATGTGAGTATCCTGTACCATTCCGCCGTTACGTGTCGATGTGAACATTTTGTGCGCTCCTGATAACGTTACGTGACAGCTTACGCCGGACTCCACGTCTTTGTTTGCCGCTTATACCCGGGATCTCTCCGAGGTCAGGCACCGATACGAGGCCTTGAGGCTGACCACCCCCCGCGGTTTGCGGTGCCCTATCGCTTTGTAGTGGCGGGACCCACGTCAGTGTGGCACGAGCCGGCATGGTTCGTTGCAGAAGGTCCCAGGATTGTCACCACTCCTGGATCTCGTAGCCCGTACAGGCCTGAGCTAGTCGGTTGGTTATTGGGGCTTAGGGGCGCAACGACTGCAAGGTCATTCGGCGCACAGCCTAAGCTACTCAAAACAGCTCTAACAAAATAGTGAGACCCGAGTTCTCACACAAAATGCAAACCATGCATCGATTTCCATTTGCCGTGTCCACGACGTGACTATCTCACACGAAAAGCAATCGTGCGGGCTCAAAGGTCCCGTTTACCGCCTTTCATCTGGCCTCGTGCTAGACCGACGGCCCGGCAACAGAGACGTATTCAGAGACGGAGGGCAGGGCCGGGCCATGCGCCGGCGGCCGGCAGCTCAGCTTACATCAGGATCGCGTTGCGCGCCTCCTCGGAGATGGGCGTCTCGGGCGGGAACACCAGCGCGTCCTTCCAGTTCATCACCTTCTTGTAGGTCTCCACGGCGGACTCGCTGGAGAAGGGCGGGTAACCTGGCGGAGGCAGTCAACAGTCGGCGGACTGAGGCGGGTGACTGGTGCCGGACCTGGTACCGGCACCAGCCGCGGGCACCAGGACATCGGCACCGAATGCTTCACTACAAACTGGGAATGCGAATGGCGATAGTGACTACCTGTGGTACCTAATAAGCGGGGTGTACCTTAAGGGGCGTAACGTGGGGACTAGCCCTAGGATCAGCGTTTGGTGTCTGTGAATGACAGTTCCGAAATAGCTGTGCATCGACCATGAGGTTGGAATGTGTTTCCAAAAGCATTGGGGCAGGTTTGGTACAGTCACCCAATGGGACCAAACCATAATATTTCGGAGAATACTTAAGCTCTGGTCTCGCTCGAAAAATTTAAACATTTCATCCATCATATTTACGACCGGGAAATCAGAAATCGGAACATGACTTCTGAGCTTTGCCAGCCCCCATCCATTAGAAAGGAGTACCACGAAAGGCATCGAAAACGACAAGACATCAAATTTGTATCGACAGCCCCCCCCCCCCCACACTTCCATGTCAACGTCGTGTATGAAGCCAAAACAGCGGCAAGGACGCGCCATGGAAGTTCCTAATCCTTCCACCCCACCTGGAAACACTGCATACATATACGATTTTGAAACTCTGCCACCCCACTTCCACCATACGGGAGCATTGCGAATATTTCCGTCACCTGAGACTAACGGGCTTGAACTCGCATGTACCACATGCAACATACCAACAATTCATTACACGTGAGCCTCACGCACGAACCTATCCATCCACGCGACGCTACAAAAACGACCGAAGGTACCGTGCGAGTCAGTCCTCGCTGTTCCCGTCAGATCGCCCGAGGCACGACCTCGGACGGGGCGCCACCACGGCCCGTCCGCCGGCCTCTCACCTATGAGCATCTCGTACATGATGACGCCCAGACTCCACCAGTCGCAGGCCGGCCCGTAGCCGGTGTGGAGGAACACCTCCGGCGCGATGTAGTCGGGCGTGCCGACGGCCGAGTAGGCCAGGGCGCGGCGGTTCTTCTTCCAGCTCTCGGCCCGGCGCTTGCTGTCCATTGGGTTGCTCGCTGTCGGGAGGAGATCACGGCGCTGAATGCGTTTTGATGCCGAGAACGCCGCGAGCGGATACCCCTGAAGACCGACGCACGGCAGGACGGACATGCAAAGGTATATGTCTGACGAAAAAACCATGGTCACAGGACCCACTGCTGGGCAAGTTCGCCCACCTACTGCAATATGAGTGGACGGGGCCACAAAGCAACGTTTTCCGCCTTCTCAACCGACTGGCCCGTCCGTATGTAGATCGCATCTGACCTGGATAGCCGAGGTCATCGATCCCGCCAGACCATTGTCACGAGTGCTCGGGAAAATCGACCCGGACCGCGAAACTCAACACGAAGCCAGCTCCATCGGCACGTCCGAGTTAGACAATGAGATAATGCTGCTCTGACGTGGGCAGGACGCCAGCCCGGCTCCGAACTTACTGAAGTCGGACGGTTTCGCCTGGCTCAGGTCGCGGTAAAAGTCGGTCCGGTGGGACTTCTTCAGACCGGTGCACAGGCCGAAGTCGGACAGCTTGATGTGCCCCCGGGCGTCCAGCAGGAGGTTGTCCGGCTTGATATCCCTGGGGTGGTGCAGCAGAGCGTCAGAATGCATCATCACAACGTCGCCGCAGAGAAGCGAGCAGCTCGTACGGGAAGTCAAGGTCGGCGCAGGCCAATAACCTTATCATCGGTTGGAGACGACGGTGGACCGACACGGTCCGTCTCCAGTTCATCGGCAGAGCACCTGTGGCGTTCGCGTGGAGAGCATGCCGTGCTCGCCAAACACCACTCACCGGTGTATGAAGCCCAGCTTGTGAATGGACTCGATGGCCAACGCCACCTCGGCGACGTAAAACTGCGAGCATTCCTCCGACAGGGTGTCCCTCTTGATCAGCAGCGTCATCATATCGCCTGCGGCCGGACAGGGAAACGGTCAGTCGAATGGCGTCCCCGGCGGTCCGCGGACCCACGGCGCGGGAGCGGACGGGTCACCACAGGCAGAGACGAACCGCAGCTTCACAAACCAGCAGAGAGGGATCGATCGCAGCCTCCCATTCAGCGGGTACAGATTGGCGAAGGCCTCAGGCGATGGCGGTCACTGATAGCGTATGGCCGCGCCTGGTAGGCATGACATTTTACGATCAAACTCTTTCAAGGCTAGCCCAGTTCCAAATACAACTTGGTAGAATTTCTGTCTCTTCACTTTCTCAGCAAATCTAGGTCACGAAGAATTACGATTCCGCCAAACATCTCTGCTCGTTTCCCACTCCATGCTATCAAATCAATGGTCATCTTTGGTCATCCGGTCATTTATCAGGCAGCCTGGTTCAGGGTCAGCCACGTTGACGGCCAGCCAAACCAAACCCGCGGCTACCTGAGCTGAGAGTCTGCCCAGTGCTGACAGGTCGTCTGGCCGGCAGCCAACTCGACCGAGAGCTGAGCGCTGACAGACATGTAACCAGCACCAGCGGTGGCGGTAACCCGACGCTGGGTGATGCAGGGCAGGCACATGATACGGCCAGGCGGCCTGGGGCAGTGCGTCAATGAATGCCGAGCGAGCTACACTGACCTCCCGGCAGAAACTCCATGATGAGGTAGAGATTGATGGCGTCCTGAAAGCTGTAGTACATTTTGACGACCCACTGGTGGTCGGCCTCCACCAGAATGTCGCGTTCGGCACGCACGTGCGCCACCTGCTCCTTCTCCAGCATTTTCACTTTGGCTAGTACTTTCATGGCGTACACATGGCCTGTGTCCTTTTTCTGCACCAGGCGCACCTGTGAAGGGAACCAAGGTCAGTGAGGAGTGCAACGACAGTAGGCTAAAGAGCTCAGTCATGTAAGGACACCTACTGCAGAGAGGGACGGAGAGAGAGAGAGAGAGAGAGAGAGAGAGAGAGAGAGAGAGAGAGAGAGAGAGAGAGAGAGAGAGAGAGAGAGAGAGAGAGAGAGAGAGAGAGAGAGAGAGAGAGAGAGAGAGAGAGAGAGAGAGAGAGAGAGAGAGAGAGAGAGAGAGAGAGAGAGAGAGAGACTCGCTCGCCCGCTCGCCCTTCACGCTCCGCTGGCGCCGTACACCGTCTCCGGCTCCGGCTCGGCGCGGTTCACAGCCCAAATGGAGCCCCGGCGTCGGGCCACGGCGGCCGCGCATGTCGCCAAACTGCGCCCAATTGTCTACCACGGTGACGGCGGAGTCCCGGCCGGCGCAGCGCCGCCCGCGCGGCGCGCGCCGCTCCGACCGAGGCCGCCTGAGAGCGGGACAGACGCCCGTCAGCTGGCGGTGACTCCCTGACGGCGGCGCTGGCCTTGGCATCACCGGGCAGCCGTGCGGCCGAAGTGGCGTAACCGAGCGCCGGGCCGGCCGCCCACCGCGTCCGGCTCCCGGGCGCCGGGCCGGCCGCCCACCGCGTCCGGCTCCCGGGCGCCGGCGGACGGCCGCCGCCGACTGCGGCTCACCCCGCCATATCAGCCCTCCGATCACTGGCGAAACCCGTCCCACATATGGAGCCTCGACTACCTGGGGACACTGCCCTTCATGGCAACATTCTGCTGTCTGGGAACCCTGCCTCTAACGCCGACAGTCGACTCACTGGGGACAATGCCTTTCACATCAGCGTTCCAGTGCCTCGGAACTCTGTCCCTTATCTCGTCCCTGCGCCTGTTTGGAAACTCTGTCCCACATATCGACCCCCCTCCGCCCGGGGACCCTATTCCGCACATCAACTCCTCACGGCTGGAAAGCCGAGAACCTCGCCTATCGTACGGACCCGCCGCTGTCTGGGCATCAACATACATTAACGACCAGCCATCCGTTTACTATGACGGCAGTAACCGATACGGTGTAAAAAGAGACATAGCTGACGCAAGTTCCAGACAGGGAATTCACCTAATGTTATAGGAATTCACGTAATGGCTCGTCAGGACACCGCCATGTTATTATATATATCCTAATGTTAAAGGAATTCACCTAACGGCTCGTCAGGAAACCGTCATGGAATGATTCATTTACGACACGCGCGACACCTACCGAAAATTTCATACATGTCTTTTGGTCTGAATCAAGATACAAAAGACATTTCCTATGGTCCAGTAATGACAAGGAATGCGACGAAAACAAACTACAAAGCGGAGTGGCAACAACCTTGGATAGCAGAGGACCCTAAACCAACAGTCAACAAAACGAGTGCATGAAATTTCATCGCACGGGTACTTCCAGACCTTGGGCGGTGAAACCACACGCTGCGCTCGGCCAACCTTGGTTCGACTGCCTGGGAAGCCCGCAATATGTGCCGAGCAGTGACGGGGATTACGCCGGACTGGTCGCCCCCTCCCCACCAGACCGGGCCGGCATCGACAGTGGTGCGGCACCGCACACCGGCACAGAGAGAAAGCCCGTCGGGTCTGGCCAAGAACTGAGTCACCGGCAGGGCAACTCCTGACCGCTAATCCGTGATACCGCCACACGGTTACGACCTAGTCCTGATAGCTGATGCACAGCACGTCAGGATCTAACTACAGCGGTCGCAGTACACCGGCCACAACGTCAGGATCTATCGTGACAGCTGACCCATGGTACCGTTACAAGGCCAAGGCCTACCCTGGGAGCTGACCCACAGTAACGCCACCAGGCTACGTCCTGTCCGGACAGATGACCCACGGCACCGACAAGGCCAAGGTTCACCCCTGCCAGCTGACCCACGGCACCGCCACAAGGCCAGGAGCGCACGGCCGGCTCCACCGTCGGCCAGCATCGATCAGGCTCGACGGTCCCCGCCCCTCCCCCCGTCCCGCCACCGATCGTTCCCAGAATGCATATATAGAGAGCGTCGGTCGACGGCGACGGCCGGCGCCGCCGTCGGCGGCCGTCGGCGCGCCGCCACCCTCTGTTTCGCCACGTCGCGCGGCCCGCCCCTGTCCCCGGTGACGTCACGGCGGGATTGCGCGACGCCGTCCGTCCGGCCGGCCCGGCCCGGCCCGGCCCGGCCGATGGCGACACGGTAGCGCGCGGCCGCCCACTTCACCTCTCCGAAGGCGCCTTTGCCGATCACTTTGATGGGCGTGAAGTCGTCGACGCCGAGCCGGGCGCGCTTGAGCCGCAGGAACTCGGTCTCCTTGACGGCATGCTGCTGTCGCTTCTCGACCTTCTGCGACTCGGAGAGTCCCTCCTCACGCATCGACTCCTCGAGACGGTTGTGCCTGCGGAGAGTGAGGAGAGCGTCGATCACCGGAGCGGCCTCGGTCGGAAAGCCCGCGAGCCGCGGACGGCCGGTCGGTCCCCCCTCCCCCCTCCTCTCTCCTCCCACAGAAGCCGGGTCTCGTAGCGGCCCCCGACCCCGGCGCCGGCCGGAACACCCGGAACCGGCGGCGCGCCGCCGATGACCCAAACAGGGCTCCAATGGCAGCCGCCGGGGGGAGGTTGCGCAACACGACCGGTTTGAATCACGGTGGCCCATTTTGCACGGGCCCTGAATCATCCCCGTCTACAGAGCAGTCGCCCTATGCAAATCCGGCGAGAACAGGCACTGCTGGGAGTCAAGGGTGGACTGGCGATGCGGTGACCCTGATTTCCAGCGGTGAAATCGAGCCGTCTGACGCAAGACCCTGGCGCTGATAACCTGTGACGTAGGTCGCTTGGTTACTGGGAACACAAAGGATGCAGCCTGACCTCGAAGACTCGAAAGGCAGCGCAGGTAAATCGATGCACAAAGACGACTTCGACGACCATGCCGCCCCTGCAGCTGCGCGCTAATTCACAAGGACGTCGGAATTTCGGTGTGACCGTCAGAGCGACCCCTAACGAGAGAGGATGGGGGACTCGTGGGCTTTCGGAGGACGGCCAGGCAACTCAAATATGACCCAGCCATGACAGAACATCTGTTTTTTCATCATTTTGACTCGGGTGAATTTCAGGGGACTTGTTGCCAACCTGGAAGTTCAGAAGGTTCTGGCGTGAAACTATTTGCCCTTTTTAACCGTTGAAAATAAAATGGTTGATTCCTGAACGTGTGTCAATAATACCGAAAATGTGATGAGTTTCCGATGAGACAACGTGACTTCCCGTCGCTCCACTGGACCCAAAACCATGGGTTTCCCAAAGCCCCGCCAGCACGAAGGACGATCAATACATCCGACTGAACGTGGATTATCAATTATCCATGACAATACGACGCGGAAAACGTTTCATTTCCGGGATCGACTTGGATAAAAGTTCACACGTTTCACATCTTCACATCTGTCACAGAAGAACAGCAACCTCCAAACCCACCGACAGAAGTTTTTCATTGCGTTTGCAGTGAAGACATCACCGACAGAATGAGAAGCCCCACAACATTTTAATATCAAATTGGAGCACTCTGGAACCGGCTGGTGCAGCCTGCTGGCTCACACGACCTGACACCAACCACAAGCGCCATGCACCACTGACTGACCTCTGCTTCCGTTCGAGATTCTGATGCAGCAGGTTGCTGTAGTAGTTCTCCAAGGTGACCTTGGCTTTGACGGCTTTGTCCAGCGTGTGGCCGCTGAACCGAATCGGGTTTTCTGTGGTAGCCATCCGCGGCACTGTAACAAGGAGAGGCACAAGGTCAGGTCATGTCAATGAGGCAGAGCAAAACGCTGTTCGGAAGACATCGCCTTTCGTCGGTG
The DNA here is from genome assembly GCA_030062745.1 of Capitulum mitella. Lineage (NCBI taxonomy): Eukaryota > Metazoa > Arthropoda > Thecostraca > Pollicipedomorpha > Pollicipedidae > Capitulum > Capitulum mitella. Next base: position 3,142,360 of record CP099842.1, read on the forward strand.
AAAAACGTTTTTTCCTGGTTTTTATTTAGTTTTTACAACAAAAGACGGAAAACCCCACCTTTTGTACGATTAGTTAACGAAACACTGGGATCAAGCACGCACAAGCGTTTGCATACCATCTGGTTACAAACGCACCGACCAGGATTTTTCCTGGGCCACAGAAAATGCTCGGTTTTTGAACCTACACAGGCACCACAGTTCTCGAAAGCGTCCTCCTAATATTTCCCCATCAATTTAGTACCGGTTTACCGAAACGGGAAGCGTTGGTGAGTACCGCTGGCGTGCGCGGCATTTTTTCTCCCGCCGTGGAAACGCCTGCGATCGGTTGCCGACAGACGGCGCCTCCGGCGAGCTCCGACAGCTCCGGCGAGCTCCGACAGCTCCGGCGGGCTCCGGCAGCCGGTCCCGGCCCGCCGCGCCGCCAGCCTCCACAACAAACACCAGCCGCTCATGGCGAGTGTTGCGAAAGCCCGTGACGAGCCGCGGCCAAGAGCCGTCCCGCCAGGTGGGAGAGAGAGGGGCCCCGCATCGTCGGGACGTTAGGCAGGCCGGCTCTCTTCCAGGCAAAACAAACCGCCCGGCGGCCCACGCCCGTCCGCCCGGTCCACAGTCCTGCTCGTGCTGAGATTCCAGAACGTTCCCAGACGCGAGAACGGCCGGGCGCGGCCTGACGCTGCCCCCTCCGCGACAGCACGGTGATCCGCCGCCGGCCAGTCCGCGCCCGACTTGAGGCCCGTCCGAGCCGGCAGGGGGCGGCCGGCCGCCCTCTGCCGCGGTCACCGCGCTCCCAGCGGCGTCCAGCCCACAAACCCGGCCCGACCCCGGCCGGCACGGCTGAAGCCGGCACCAGGCTGCGGCCGACTGCGGCTCAAAGGCCGGCCGCCGCACCGGAAGCGGAAGTGCAGTCACGAAACGGGCTTTCCGCAGGTCGCGACCGCGAAGCGGCGCGCTCGCACGCTTTCGCAACGTGGCAGCCTGTTTGCAGAGTCGTTATCACCGGCAGCGGTGCCCGGCTGGGAAGGCTCCTTTGCAGCTACTTCACCCAGGCCATGGAACGGGTTCATGAGGCAAACCTATCGGTGTTAATCCCGCGGATTGCGCAGTTCCGAGTCTATCATCGCAGCGACAACGCACAGCCAATGAAGAAAGTAGTCAGGCATTTAAATCCGCAACGTGCAACCGGTGCACCACTGCGCCCTAAAATGGTCATCACAAGGTTTTTTAATACTTGGAGCCTTGAGAACCAGTGCACTGACCGGTTTAGTTCTCAAGACACGCGGACAAGTCGCCGGATTATACGTGCAATTCCAAAGCAGTCTTCCTGGTCGCACTTAGGATCTTATAATGGAAGTGATCGCCATCATACTCCGTTTTTACTCCGATTCCCCAGTACGTCATCCCGCCCCTTTATAAACAATAGCCACAAAACTGGAGCACTGAAACACCTGAGCCGTGCGTCCAATTGCCGTTCCACCCCTGCCCCGTGCTCCCACAGGCCCTCCGTCTCGCTGCAGCGCCACGCGGCGCAGTCTCGAGTCGAGCCAGGGCGGCCGGCCGGGCGCAGCTGTGCGCGCCGCGGCCAGGTGTCGGCTGACCCAGTTCGGCGCCGGCCCGCCGCCGGGTCGCCGCGCCGTGGACCTGGGAACCGGACCCGGCCGGCTCGGCTGACCGCGCGGCCGCCCGCCGCCGCCGGCCGTGCGACTGTTTCGCCCCGTCGCCCGGCCTTGACAGGCGGCGGCACATGCGGGGCGCTCCGGGCGGACAGGGACGGCGGTCGCTGCAGCCCGGCCAGTGTCACCGCCTCAGTGCCGTGGAAACAGAACAGGACATTCCGCCGCAATTCGCCAGACCACAGAAGTACCGAAATCATTCCGTCTTCGAGAAGACCTCCTAGGTGACCAAACCAGATCTCGGCCAGTGCCAGTTCCCAAATATTTATCTCAACCTACGACATCAGCCATCTCACGTCGTCTTTTCTTTCCGTCCCGAAGACCCACTCCCGAGATATCACGTTTTTTACAAGTAAGATCCGAACGTCCTGCTAGACTGCGGCTTCGGAGAGGGGCGCGTACCCGGCCGAGGATCGCGAGCACACTCTGAGCCCCACACCCGGTCGCGTAGTTCCGGGTTAACGAACGCGTACCGAGGGCGCTTGATGTGACGTCAAGAACGATACGGATGTACTACTAGGAGTTACGCCACTACTTCTGGCCGTGAGCAGTGGCGCAAAAAGTTCCATGAATACTAAAAACCGGTAAAAACGGACCAAACAAAGCGCTGCCCTCGTCACGGTTTCGAAGCCCCTCAAAGCAAACAAGCCCGCCAGACAGAGGCGGTATCAGGAGGGCTGGCCGATTCCATCCGCTTCCGCATTGGGCAGTGAGTCACCAATATCGGCCTGTCCTTCGTCACGACATGTGGGGGGTGAGACGATTCCGACCCCTTCTCCACCAGCCACTGAGTCAGCTGCACCTGCACGCCCGCCGTCCAGGCTCAGGGCCGACTGGAATTCCACTGAGGTCGATGGGACCGAGTTCTTGAGTCTTGATTACCGAAAGCCCTCCAGTTGCCTAGCACTGTCGTGATTGGGTACCCTGTTCTATTCCGGTTTCAAGTGTGACCTTTTCCAACACGTGCCTGGTTCTCAGCATCCTGACGTGACATTTCACGGAGCTCGTGGGGCTCAGTAGCGGCAACATATGAAGGTGGACGTCACAGGGTGAACGCCGGCCGAAAATACCATCGTCTTCACGATTCCGGAAAAGGGCAGCAATAAATCGTACAAATGCAATCAAATATGCGGCTTCGGCGGTAATAGCGCAGTTCATGGTTGCGAAAGAACAGCTAGACAAACCAATACCAGTGCGAAATTACGTCAATACGGCGTAAACTGGCGCCACTTGTACTAGGCTTTCAAGGCCAATCCAAACCCAGAGAGTTTTTTCCGCCGCCGAAGATTTCCACGACACGAGTCAAGTCGATCCATTTCAACAGACACCCACTGCGCACTTGGCCAGATGTTCTTCGAATCGCATCGAGCGCAGCGGCATCACGCCATTAGGCCAACCGTGTCCTTGAGTTCCCACAAAACTGGGCCGTGCGTGGTGGACGGATCGAACAGCTCTCCCGTCGATCCGAAACCAACACCCGTGGCCTCTCCAGCGCGACCGTCGACATCAGAACCCGAGCTCGCGCGCTCCGATTCCACTGCGCCATCAGCACCGCTTGGACGTCTGCCTGGCGCTAAAAGTTAACCCCCGTATTCCGTGAATTGGTCCCGGTCGGGATGGCCGGCGTCAGCGCCCGGCACGCCCGCCGCCGCCGCCGCCGCATGACGTGACCCGGAAACGTTGCCGGGCGGCGGTCGGCCCCGATACGGTGCCGGTCGGCTGACGTGACCCGCGCGCCGCCATTGGCGGCGGCGGCCACGCCACCCCGCCGGCCGGCCGGCCGAGTAAACACCTCGGGCCGTGCCGGCGGCCGGCGGCCGGGCGTCGCGTCACGCGGCGCGGCAGCTGCGGCGGCCGGTACCGTTAGCCGCCGCTGACGGGCCGACGGCCGCCGGCATCGCCCGGCCGCCGGCCGACGCCGCAGCCGACCCCGGCGACCGTCAGCAGCGGTCCGCGGCCGCCGCCGGCCGCTAGCCGCGACCTCAGCGGCCACTGGCGGCCACTGACGGCCGGCGGCCGGCCCGCCCGTCCGGCGGAGTCGCCGGAGTCAGGCGTCACCGCACGGCCGCACCCCTTCCGGGTGCCCACCGGGTCAGCTGTCGCGGGCCCGGGAGGTCAAGCGGCGGACCCACCCGCAGCCGCTCCCCGTCCCAGCCGAGGCGGGCGCGCTGAGTGTGTGCGCGCGGCCTGCCGGCCGGCTGGCTGGAGGGCGGCCGCCGCCGGCGCCTCAGCGGCTCAGTCGGCCGCCGCTCGGCGCGGCCCACTAACGGGACCGGCCGACCGGCCGGGCAGGCGCCGCTCCGCTGAGCAGGCCGTGACCGGATCCGCGGCGGCGACGATCGTGACCCGGCGGCCGGCCCCGGCCGCCAGGCCGGCGTCAGCTGGCCGCCGGCCCGGCCGCGCGCCGACCGACCGAAGCAGGCCACCTCAGTGGTGCACCACCGCAGGCCGCCTCAGTGGTGCACCACTGCAGGCCACCTCAGGGCGGTACACCACTGCAGGCCATCTCAGAGTGGTACACCACTGCAGGTCATCCCAAGGAGGCACACCACTGCAGGCCACCCCAGGGAGGTACACCACTGCAGGCCACCCCAGGGAGGTACATCACCGTGCGCCAGCCGGAGCGACGGCCGCGTCATGTGGCCAGCTCCGGCACAGCGTGTTAAAGACGAAAGCGAGACGGCCAGACTGGCGGCCCGGCAGACGGCGGCCTCCAACAGTGAGCGGCGTCGGCGCTGGTCGACCGGCCCTGACGGCCGCCCGGCGCTGCAGGGCGCCCGGCGATCGAGGGGCTTTGCACGGAACAAAAAAGGAAGCAGACACAGGCCCAGACTGCCTCCCTTTCCCGTAAGAGGTCATGGCTCGGGGATTACGGCCGCGCTCACGCTCGCCTGCCGGCGGCGCTGCAGAAACTTTCCTCTCTGCAAACCTCGACCTCTGCCATTTTCACAGGTGGCTGTCGTTTGCTCTCCCGACTCAGCGCAATGTCATCAGGGGAGGGCTGTGTGCTGCGAGGGGCTCCAGAAGCCCCGAAATGTTTCAAAGCGTTCTCCAACCACCCAAGGCAATTGGAAACTATCCGCTTATGAATGCAGCTCACAAGATCGGTATTAACTAATTAACTTTAGGATATAATAATAATTAACTTCACGAATTCATTCGTGTCTAACGCCAGTTTTACTACGTCGCTTGGTGAAAGAAAAAATGGAACATACGGCAACGTCCGTTTTCCTGATTGTTTGCGTTGGCCGTACAATGGAGCACGCCTCCACTGCGGCGCGCCAAACACTGCCGTGTGAACGAAAAAGTCCGGTGAAACGGGCTGCGGCGCTGCAGGCGACACGCCGCCCGGCTGCAATGTGAGGCCGGGTTTCCGAGCGGCGCGGTCGGCCGGCGAGCGGCCGCCGGTACCGCGGCCCGCCGCGCCGCCGCCGAGCGGTGCACCCGGCGTCACGCAGCCGGCCCGCCGCCCGAAACTGCAGCAGCCGGGCGTGGTGAGGCCGGCCCCGTTTTCCTCGAGCGCGGCGCGATTGCATCGCGCCCTGCGCCGCAGCTGTCCGCCCGCCGCCGCCGGCGGAACGGTCGAACTCACCGGGGCTGACGGTGGCCGGCGCCGACGGCTGGCCGAAGATGCCGAAGATGTTCTCCACAAAGCGCATGGGGTCGTGCCGCGTCATGCGGGCGGCGTGGCGCGGCCCGGTGCGGTGGGCCGCGGACGGGGGCCGCGCCGCGGCGAACCACGACGTCCGGGCGCCGGCCGCCGGCCGGTCGGCGGCCTCCAACAGTCGCGCCACTGCCGCCTGCGCCGGGGCCCAGCACGGCGCCACGCGCCCGGCGACCGCCGCCGGCCAGAAACAAAGCCCGCCCGGCCGCGCTGCACTCGCCGGCCGCCGCACCGTCACCGGCGCCGAGCTCCGGCCGCACCGTCACTCCGCCAGCGTGCGCCGCCGGCCGCCGCACCGTCACCGGCGCCGAGCTCCGTCCGCACCGTCACTCCGCCAGCGTCCGCCGCCGGCCGCCGAGGCGTCGCGCGAATCGAGCGCGGCAAGAGCAGGGTCTGTCCGCTGCGGACGGGACAGCCGACAACGGTTCACGTTCGGCCGGACGCCTGGCGCCCACTGGCCGGCCGGTCGCCAGCCGCGCCACGCCGCGCCACGCGACGTCACGCCCGGCGCCGTGACGTCACGAGGCCCGTCGTGACGTCACAGAGCGGCGACCGGGCGGGGTGGCGCGGTGTCGGCGGCCGCTGGCCTTGGCCCGACTGAGCTGCCTCTGACTGTCATGCGATGTTGCGAGGAAACGGGAAGGGCTCGGTCCTGGCAGCAGGACGAACGACCGCAGCTGACCGTGCACAGGAAGCGTCCCAGAGGTGAATCAAACAGCGGTCTGACCCCAGGCGGGATTCCCGAGAGGGATTTACAATACGCCTATATTGGTTTCATTCGGATTCATGTCTGGATTACAAAATAGTCCCATGGTCAGCGATGAGTAGCCGGATATTTAAATAAATCGGAAAACCAGCAGAACACTGGGGAAAATACATGCTCCTGTCTGGATTGTAAAATAACACCACGGCCAACGCTAAAGTGCATGGATGCTTAAACACATCGGAAAGCTAAAAGAAAAGCACGGCATTTATGTCTAACAACAGTGGGAAAAAAAGCCCGGGAACCTCTTTCATGGCCATGTTCTTCGCTCAGGAGCCACGGTAGCATAGCGGCTGAAAGGGTGGCTACCCATCGCACAAATAACTTGGAAAATTAAACATTATCCCCGTGACGGAGCAGAGAATAAATCCAACCTCACTGCCGACACGCTTTTGCGGCATCCATCTCGGAGCTATTGCGTAGAGCTCAGGGATTCACAAACGTCACGAACCTCCCATCAAATTCACCCCGTGTGAAGCAAGGTCTTCCGAGCAGCCATACTGTGAATGGTATGGTATGGTATGGTATGGTATGGTATGGTATGGTATGGTATATAATGAAAGGTACTGACGCGCGTCGGCACTGAGAAATCCAGAGGATTTAGTGGCCAGTAAAGGTCAGCCTCTCCCCTTTTCGGCGTAAACACGAGCCGATACGTTCGTGTCGTCCAAGGCCGCATGCACGGGCGCAACAATGGTTTTTCGAGTGGAATGTTACCCTGATGGAACAAGAGGGTATAACATAAACATGTCCGTCAATTACGACTAAAACCGCTATGTTCATCACACAAACTTCAGTGGATACACCAAAAAATGCTTCATAAAGGGAAAACAAAATTATGCTCGGACTTCGTTCTGCTCAGTGGCGTCTGCCTGAGGGTGTAATCGCAGCGACCCGGATGACGTAGAATCTACGTGACGTCTCGTCGTCAACATCATCCATGACGTCATACCCAGAAGATTCTGCGCGTTTTGGTGTTCGCAGCGATCGGCACGACAAAGCTTCTACCTGGCGTCACGTAGGATCTTTGCCAGACGCGCAGAATATTTTTCCGTTATTTGACCAAAGTTAGACAGAAATGGCGCATCGGGTTCATTTACAAAACTGGTTTGTTTATGCTCAGTTCCAAGGGGTTACGGTGCATGCAGTGTACAAGTGAACCAAAACTATTAAATAGTAATGCAGATCAGGCAGTGGCAGCGACTAATGCGTTAATCTGTTACTGTGAGGGTGACGCTGCCAATATCTGAAGGGATCTGTCAGGCGAAGCTGGAACCGAAGGGGCGCAAATTATATTGCCTCGCCCGGCAGCCAGTAACTGCATTTGAACAATGTCAGCTCTTTGAACTCTTTGTCTATCCGAACTCGTGAAATACAGTGGGTTCGTAAGCGATTCACTGCTGATTCACGATGCTCACTGTCCATTGTCAGCAACTGACAGACACGGTGATGTCTTGCATGCGCAATTATTGTCATCAGCGTCACACAACAGTAAACAAGAAAACTGGCACGCTGCCAACAGGTCCGGAAGATTCTTCGTGGCGTCAAGTAGCACAGAATGTTCTATGCGCGCTACGAACACACCCTTAGTCTCTCCCGTGGTGGACATCGAGAGTCCACACCAGACCTGAATCTAAGCCCAAAATACACAACCTGATTATGAATCTGAGCCCCGATGGCCTAAGTCCGGATGGCTTAAATCCCAGTTTGAGCCCGATTCAGTACCTCAGTGATCTGCTGGTTCCGGGTCAGAGTCTGAGTCATGCCTAAAAAGGCAAAGCTCCGATCCATTGTTCTTTCATCGCTGAAATGTCGCGTCATGAGTTTTCAGCTGAAAAATTGGACTGCATCTGGCTCGTATCACTCTGCCTGTCTAAAGGCTCTAAAGGCTGGCGTGGTCGATGTAGTACTGAGGCTAAAAATGGCAAAATGGGCCAGGTGGATAACTGTCTAGCCCCTGAAACACGTTTCGCAGCTAGCCAGTCCACACGACCGTATTAACGTCAAACTTCAATAATTTTGTGTCCGTGCTACCACTGAGCTTGGAAAATGCTAATACTGGTAGCAGTAATAAGTTTAGGGCCCAACTGCACTACAGTAACTTGCTCTGTGCCAAGTGCATGTCTTAACAACCGTCTGACCACTAAGGAAATATTGAGACAATTTAAGTAGCTGTAACATCTCTAATCAACAACGTCATTTGATCTTCAGCTTTACCAAAGGCCAGCAAAACCTACAATCCTCACGACCTGAGCAACATTTATGCTATTTCCAAGTTAACCAGTTAAACAAGTGAAGAAGCATTAACTGAAACGTTTGAAGCCATGAAAAGATTTCACGACTTTGCGAAATACCAGTTCTGATATCTTCTTATGTCTCCAGCAGAGATCACAACAGCCGAATCACGTCTCACGCCGATGTCTGCTGGCCGTCCAACTTTTGGTCTGCCCTTCAGTCTTTCCCACACCAAATTGTCTATCCACTGTTGTTTCACAAGTTACGTTTTACGTCGCGTTTTAGGACACAGACAGCTGCAGCGGCCTGATAGCAGTCACGCATAAGCCGCACAGGCATACTCGCGTCCGCTGATCCAAAGACGGCGATGGATGATTTCCCGTGACTTGGCCCGAGGGTTACTCGTGTCGCATGTTGCGACTATGCAAAATGGAGGAGAATATGTATAACTTGCTTAAAAACAATTTCCTAACCCGCAATTTGCAGAAAAGCTTTCACTGGCTTGATATATCCATCGGAACTGCCATAGCAGAGCATCCATGATGTGCAGAACTTTACTACATCTCAAAAACCCAGTATCTGCACTACCCCGCACATAAAAATAAACGCAAAGGTAATTTATTTTTCTTCTTTGAATATGAAAACTGTTTCTAGTCTTAGAACCACAACGTCCACGGTAACGAACAGAGCTGGCGTGGGTTCAGATGCGGTTCAGGCCATGTTTGTCTGCGAGGGGTCAATTCTGTTAGTCTGAGCTTGATTCCGAGCCCCGTGTTCCGCGATTTTGTGAGCCTGAGCCTGCGTCCGAATCCAGACCAGGGTTAGAGAAGGTGTTGTTTTTTGGTGTTGAAGAACACCAGAAAATATGTACTCCAGGAACATTTTATACTCCAAAAGTTTTATTTTGCGCCTCTATCATAAAGCTACATAATAAGCATGTTGGCAAATGTCTAACTCTGCAAGCAAATGACTGTCTCCATTCAGTAAGACGCAGGTATAATGCCACAACTGATTGATACCAAAAGCGCCAAACTGAACCAGTATTGCTGTTTTCAAAATGTTATACCCCAAACCGGAAATTATGCTCCGACACCAAGAACGAAAATCCAATTTCCAACATTGGCCCGGCCCTGGGAAATTCTGCATCGATTCGCAATGGTCCAACGCCAAAAACATTTCCGAGTTCCAAACGATCATACCGCCCACTATCGACGTGACGTGAGCCCTGTTTTCAGAAGCGCGCATCCAGGGGCCCGTTAAGAAAACGACGAACATCACAGACGAGGCCACCTCTGGCCCCTGAACAGCCTTTGGCAGCAAGGCCGTTTTTTCCATTTGCTTCTGTGTAAAAAAAAACGACCTCGCTCCCTAATGACGTTTTCGAGCAATAGCGTGACCTGGCGAGCGACCAGGTCAGTTCCTGAACGTAACCCGACGTCCTCGATCCGCCAGGACGCACCTGAACACGGGCGGGCCGTGACACAGCCCGCCGCCGACTAAGCACACGTCTCCCTCGAGACGACCTCCTCAGCGCGACAAGAGCGCGGACCACATCGCGGAGGCGACGAAGCTCGAGTATTGACACGGCGCCGGCGGCCGCGTATCGCCGGGCGCGCGCAAACACTCGGCGCCTGATCATTCCGAGTGGCCGCGGGGAACATCGCGGCCCTGTGCTCGGAGTCTCGCGATGGGATACGCAGCACGTGCGCGCCGTCTCCTGCCTCCTGCGGCGGTAGATGAACCCGGAAACCGGGCGTGACAGAAACGGCCACGGACGCCGAGCGTCAGCTGCCTCGAGAGACTGTCTTTGGGTAAGCAAAAACGTTACAGAGCATGGACGGGGAGAGCGGACGGGGTGCGGCGGGGACAGGCGCCCCAGGATATCGTCGAATGTTTCCCGCTGACCCTAAGACGTCGAACTGAAAGACCTGACACGGCTTTTGCCGCCGCCTGAAAGCGTTCCGCCATCAATGGTGCCAAGGGAGTCATTTGACCCCACGGGTCTGACCTATCCCTGACTCCGCTATTGGTCTGAGCGCTGCGCGTGCAGCCATCGGCCCCGTCACCGTGGGGTGCAGGCGGTACAAGCACCCGCACTCCACAAATGAAGGTTGTAAATATCAGTTTTATCTCCACCTTCTCATGCTGATCAATTTCCTTCCAGTCAAGTATGACACGTCTATTCGTACCACATCTGACCCACATAGTGCACGCAACAGTCAGAGACAGCTGCGTTTATAACGTACCCTTTTTTGGTACGCCCTCTCGAAGTTCATGGCGGCACCCGACCTCTGGAAGGCGGAGCAGCGAGGTCTCTGCTAATAGATCAAACGGGTGTGATATTCATTTCCGTCAAGACGGCGTTTCACCTGCCACTCACGACCGCGGAAAGAAAGGTCCGATCACGCGCAAGCCTTGCGTCCCGCTGTTCGATGGCCACCATGAACTGCCCAAAGGTCTTTGTCAGTCATGCCCGGCTTCTCGTGAGCGCAGAACACATGCGATTTTCATTCGCTCCGTTCTTCTGCACCCTTTTCGCCAACGCACGGTCTGGAGAGGCCTGCAACGTTTCACGGCCAGTCGGCGTCGTGATTTGGCAACATTCTGCCGCAGCTGGCGCTCCACCCGTCAGGAACAGTCGTCAAGGTCACGTCACGATAACGCTACAATCGCCTCGTATCGCTGTCACAGCGCGTATCATGCCCCGAAACTGCTTTGAAAAACGCTGCCAAATGTTTCAATTGCCGCGTTTTTGTAGTAGTACCCAAGACACATCATTATCCGTAACATTATCCGCTATCTCAAGAATATCTTTTAGGCTCTTTTCCAGTCTGGTTTAGCATTAGTCCTGGCCAAAATCATTTTCTCTTTGTATCAGCGCCATACGCCATACTCTGGCGCTGCACACAAACACACGAAAAAAATACTTAACCCCTCCAACCAAGACAACGCTCCACCGCTACCAACGACAGCTTCTGGGAAGAAGACTTCTTGACGACAAGCCCGGCAGCTCTACAGGTGAACGACTGCCGGGCGGACTGCACCAGGGACGGTTCGGCGCGGCCACTCCGGGTGACCGCCGTCAGGCCGTCCCATCGCCTACCTTCATCCAGGTCGGCGTCGCGCCAGAAGAAGGCGCTGCACGAGCGCCACCAGGAGGGCGTGACCGGCAGGCGGCGCCGCGAGCGCAGCGCCTCCGCCAGCGTGCCGACGCCGGCCATGGCTCGCGCGCCCGCCAGCCTGCGGCCACCTGCCCGGGCCGGCCACGCCTGCCTCGCCACTGGCCGCCCTGCCCGCCGCCGCCGCCGCCGCCGCGATAAGCCGAATCGGACCGATATGACGGCACCGCCGACAAGATAGCGCGCTACACCTGTGCGACGCGCCGCCGGGCCAGGTGTCAGGCGTCCACCGCCGGCCGGGCCGCGTCTCGAAGGCTGCGACTGCGCCTGACCGCGCCTGGCGGCTCCGGCCTCCTCCGGCCTCCTTCGGACGTCCCTCCGTCGCCGGTCAGTCGACCCAGAGCACGCCCTGACCGACGGAGCTACGTCGCGCCGTCCCCCAACCAGCGCTAGGTACGAACGCGGGCGGGGCTGCCCCGCGCCGCAGGATTTCTCTGTATCTACCCGAGCCGTCTTACCCAGGTGCAGCTTTCTGTGTCTGTTTTTCCCGCTGCGCTTAGCCGCTAAAACACACCACAATTTGATAAGTGTGCCGCGTGTGAACGGCACGAACGAGGTCACACTGCCCGCAGGAGGGGGCGCCTGTGCGAGCTACGCCGAGCCCGCGTACAACAAAGGTGACGCATAGTGTCTTCTGATGCTTGGTGACCACAAATCACGCCACGTTTGTACAATCTAACTATAACATATATGTGAAACGTCTGTGCAGACAGCACGGGTTGCCCTGATCTTCGACAGCAATAGTCCGGTCAATGACACCGATGGTAACTGGCACTGGCTGCCAGCGCAACTTTTGCCAGCATCTCGACGAAACAAAAACAAATCCATGCAAAACCACGCGGGACCCCACTGCTCGACCCTACGTCCTAAATAAACAACGATCACGCAATATCGACCGCGGGGGGAGGGGCGGCAGGATCTCTGGTATGTTGTACCACATTCAACACCCTTACTGGGACTGTAAAGAGTACATGAAGCACAGGTTGTTTGTATCATTCCGTTTGCGGGGATCACGCTGCAAAAAAACATACCAACATACACATGGCAATTACAAAAATGACCGTTTGCTTCACCTCAAAAATGAGCGCACACAATGTGAGGTCACTTGTTTATGATCTCATTGTCGAGGGCTTAATCTCAGGCAGGGGCGTAACTTTCATTCATAACCTCCAAATTCATAATCACTTACCGAAATTTTGTCATAAGTGTCATGCCACCTGGATGGAACATGTAAAACTATATACATATGTGATATTACATATGATACATATTACATATGTGATATCCCGGCCTGAGTCTTTGCCAATTTTTGCATGGTTTGTCTCACGGATGCAAATCACGAATGGTTTTTGTCTGCTAAAGAGTATTTTCCCAGGTTTTGGGAAAAGACAATTCAGTGATTCTGATTGGAAAACTAGTTCAGGTGAGTGTCACTTCCCATCCAAAACTCAATGTTATGAGACACTGGTAGTGCAAAAATCGAGATTTAAATTTTAGTCTGCTTTTTTGAAAACAGAATCATTCATCCCCAAAAATGTTGCTGGTCCTGTTTTTACCTTTCAATTCTTTGGAAAATGTACAGATTCATGGGAAATGTATTTAACCAAAATCTACATCCTCAACTGGTATGCTGATATGATGCAATAACAGTCTTATGCTTAACTGTAGTAGCCTGTGCCCCTCATGATGCCCCACAACACTTAACAGTAGGATACTGTTTAACAGGACAGAGTCAAAATTTGCAGGAAATCAATATGAAACTCCATAACATAAGAGCATAACATAACATATATAATGGTTCAACCCATAGTGCACATAATAAATTGGCTTTTAAGACAATGTGTTACAACTTGATATATAACCCCAAAACATGTCTGAAAGATGAAGCATTCCCTCAAAGATAGCCACATGCAACGCATCAATGCAAAATAGGACTTACCAAGGCCGGGAAGCTCGTCCTGACTGGTGGGATTCAGTTTGAATCTCTCCAGAATGCCAAAATGTGATATTCCACCCAGCTGACCAACCAGAAAAAGTGTCAGTGCCTGAAAATGCTGAAAGACATTAGAAGGCCGTCAGTCACCAATGATCTTTGCATGAAAATACCAGTGCCATTTCAAAGGAAATTCTCTCTGCACACAACACATAACCAAAAAAATGGTGATGTGTTTTACGTATCACTGAACAAATATACCATCTCTGACAACTTTTCAATAAAATCATGAAAACGGAGTTAGTGCTGTTTTTCTGAACAAAAATGTGATGCAACCAGATTTTGCATTTCTACTCTAACTGACAAGATTGGAACATAAATAATGCATATTCCACAGGAATTGTGCTGAGCATTTATCCTCGTTCAAGGTACAAGGACAGAAATCTTTCTAGACTACAAATCTTTCTCAGACCAAGCAGTAATATGCCTTAGCTGCTCAAACACATCTAACCACAGTTCAAATCAGCATGCGTTATGCTTTCACATATCAGTCATAGGAGAACTGAAGAGCCTGTGAAGACCCTAAATAGTGCAGTCCCATTTGACTGATTTAAACTGTGATTGACTGCTCTCGATCATGCGGCCACGGGCATGTCACAATTCCTGACCTCAGTGTCATACTTCAGATCGCGGGCCATGCTGAAGGTGAATACTTGACCGATTTCGGCAACGCCGTTTTTGCGGTGCAAAAAAGTCCATAGGCCCCAATTAACTCCATAAAATGCATAGTCGTGGCTGCACCAGAAAATCTTCAAATGGCTCCACAGCTCGTTTTATGGTGTAAGCTGACACTTTTAGCCCTACGACCTGCTGAGAGAGGGTCTGACGCCCTTCCTCCCCTTTTTTCCTATGCCGGGTAACTCCCAAGCCAATCGGCACAGCATTGCCAAACTTCCCAAACCCCTAATCACATCCATTATCCATATTTTGTCAAAAAAGAAAACTTTTAAGGCATCTAAGGCTCCATAAAAATAACGTCAAATGGGCGATGCTGTTCCCACTTTCCTGTTCTGTCGACTTCATTTGATCATAATTGATACAATGGTGCATGGCAATAGTTGATAATGTGCAGTATACATTATGATGCGCAAATAAATGTTGAGCCTCCATGGCTCACACAAGGATGCAAAGAAATTGCATTCCTGGAATTGGTTACGCATGGGCCTTTGATGTAACCTAAGATCTGTGATAAAACTTCATCTCCAGAAATGTAATGTACCTGGGCCAAATATTGGAAGCACAAATAATTACTGCTTAAAACAGCCAAATTAGTTGCAGGGCTACCATGCACAGGTGTCTAATGTCCCCCAGCAAGTGGAAGGTGGAAACAATCTTGAGGAACTGCTGGGTTTGCCTCCCACTACATCTTCCTGATAACTGGTGATAAGGATTCATTTTCAACTCCTTTAAGACTGGCTGGGGGAGAGGCTCTGACAAGGTAGCACATTTTTTTGTAATGAAAATGTGAGACAGGCCATAAAACACATTGCTTGGTGCATTTCATAGGTCCATATCACTTTCGGAGTGGCCCTCTGAGTTTCAAGAGCAGCTTTTGCCTCTCTGACCCAAACAATGACAAGGTTGGAAACATTGTAGTTTTTTGGTATTGAAGGACAACAGAAGGTGTGTGTTCCAGAAACATTTTGTATTCAAAGAGTTTGATCATATCCCTGCATCAAAAAGTTACATTATTATCACATTTATTATCCAACAAGCAAATGGCTCTGGCTCCATCTAGTCTATATGCAACATTTTGTACTCTTAAACAAAAATTATATTCCAGTGCCAAGAACCAAAACAAAATATCCAACCCAGCACAGGGCATTGCCTTGGAAGTTTAACAGATGGTAATAGCTTAGCCTGTAGTTGATTATTTTCTAGAGAAACTACTTGCAGAATTTCCCATGTAATTCAACACCAAAAACCATTACAAAGACCACAGATATGAAAAATGATCCTTAGCTTCCAACCAATGTCCTGGGTCTAACCCCTGGTGGAAGCATTGGAACCCCAGACAAAGCAGGGAGCAATTAACAGGGTTCAGGCCAGTGCTTTCCATATGATGCCTTAAGGCTAATGTAAAAACTTAGGAAAAGTGCCTCTCCTGTTCCTGCTTCAATCTGCACAATGCCTCTTAGTGCTTCTTCATGTGATGGGACAGCAGAAACCTCAGTTGGCTGAATCTATCTTAGTGTGAAGGAAAACCTCCTGCATATCAGCATGATCTGTCAAATGAAAGGCCAGGTATTTACTTAGAATTTGAAATGAAAATTTTCTACAACAAGGATATCATTTCAGTTAGGTACAATTAATTTTCTTGGTTGATTATACAAAGCATCAGTTAGGTCTGTCCTGGAATATGGGGACAGCACATGGCCCCTGTGATCATGATCACAAAAACAAAATAGAGAAGCATCAGCTGAAAATTTACACATCTCATTCCCAATGTGTACTACACACCAGCACAGCCAGAGCAGGACTTGACCCCCTCTCCCTTAGGCCCACATTTTTCTAAGCAAAATGCATCACACATTGTCTTCCCAGCAGGTTTTGTATGAATTCAGTTCTCAATGACTGCTGCCCCCCCCCCCCCATTTCAGAAAATCCTGGCTGGACCCCTGGTACAAACCAGCACATAATGAGCATGTACAACAGGTGGGCTTGCCTGCAATGGAGTATTGCAGTGCAACCAGAGTACAAAGGAGACCTGATTGTTCTTTCCAAGATAAGCACAGAAATGGGATAACTGGAAGCTGAACATTTCTGGTCCAGAGAACATTCAATTGAATGATGGGAGAGGCCAAACAAATGAACTAGAAAAGCCTTGACAGAACCTAAACAGCTGGAACATTTCTTTCTTCATAAGTCATACAAAACTGGAATTTAGTACATTGTTGACACCAGTCTGGCTAAATTCAGCCAGTTAGGTGTCAAGGATGTAGATATGCTAATTCTTGATGTATTTTCAAGTAATTCATGTTAATGGATTGCTCTGCTGTTAGGCTTTCTGGCAGCTGTATTGCTCCACCCCTTATCTGAGACCAACCAATGAGCACTGAGCAGAGGACAGCTGGTGCCCAACTGCCCCAGGCAATACAAATCGGATAGGCAGGTCAATGAAAGGTGCAAAGGGCAATGGAGAGACAGCCAATAACCAGTAGTGGAGATTCAGAGCCATGGCAGGAACAAGTCGGACAGCATAAATTTCAATCTACATCCTTGACACCTAACTGACTGAATTTAGTCACCCTGGTAGACACTGTTTGCCAGTTGATTTCATAAGCAGTTTGGTAAATTTTGGGGAAATGGGCAGCATGCATAACTGATAAAGAGGAAAAGAGTTGGTCAACATGAAGTGGGAACAAAGAAATGAGGCAAAAGTGGGAACCTAACAGACTACATCTGTTTTTTTCCTACTTCAGGCACATCAGGTACATCATGATGTTGGAATCAGAGCCATGCTAACAAAACTTCTTCAAAAGATCATTTCCCCCACAACCAATCAAGTAGCAACAGGTTGTGACTGATTTTGTAACAGACTGAAAACCAATTGTGTTGATTTTGCAGCAAATGTTTACCATTCTGCCAAGGCCACAGCATGTCCATGACATAGTCAGCATGACCTATTTGTGAGCTGCCAGCTGACCCACACATTTAACACTCAGCATAAGCAATTTTAACTTATTTTTCTACAAGGGAGACCAGCAATCTACCAAGTTTTCAATTAGTCCCAAAGCTCTTTTTCATTCCAGAAAAAAATACTACAGAGTGCCCAGATAACAACATACTGTACAATCTCTAACATTTCATTTGGAATTTCCTTCACAACTGCCTACAGATTTTTGCCTAGACAAATATGCTCTCAATGTAGTCCTAAGATAACTGATCAACATGTTAAAATATGGCCAAAAAAACCTGCAGAAGAAAATCTGGGCAACAGCCATCCATCTTGAACATGCTCTTGTAAAATTAATTACCAGAAAATCCAAGTGGAAGGCAAAGCAACCCATACCACAGCAGTCAGTGGTGGGTGGAATAAAGATATAATTTGGCAATTATTCCACAATGAACATCTGAGAATGACATTATGCAGGGGTTTGCAATACATGTTATTAACATTGCATTTGGCATGATTCTTGCCATTTTTGCCAACAGCTAAGTGCTTGGCAGGAATGTGATAAACTGCCAACATGTGTCTACCATAATCAGACATATTATTTTGAAAATGGGTATCACTGACATTCATTTCTATTATCAGTAACATATGTCCTTGTATTATATATAACATGCTGCCCTTAAAACCCAATGCAAGTAATATTCAGGGAATTTCTAGACAATCGTACAAATGTTTCATATCACGGTCTGATCCCATATACCAGACCAGCTTTCCTGCCCACAACACAAAGAATACAAAAGCACTCAATACACCAGCACAAAGCAAAGGCTGAATCAACATGCGCCATAAGTATATTAGCAGATGACCTTGCGGCCAGAAGCTCCCACCTGACTCCACTCCTACGTTCTATTCTTTCTCGAAATTCAACATCCGCACGGAGACGACTTCTCTTGATGATACCGTTACGAATACCCACTTCCCATAATGCGCAATCTTCAACAGAGATCGGTGCCGTGAGTTGGCGATCCCGATGTCAAAGAGGATTTGAAGGAAACCCGAGAAAATATCTAGCGATTTCTTTAAAATTCACTCACGTCCCCCAAGAATATGGGAATATGAATGCTATGGTGTGAGAAAAGTTTGTTTCATGAATGCAATTTTGTTTTTGGGGGAGGGGAGCAGGATCCCAATCATTTCAGGTTTTACATCCATCAAGTTGACTACCCTGGTGTGTTACATAGCTTAAATGGATAAACCCAAACCATGAATATGTCAATGGAGTCATCAATGCTCAAACTCAGCACAAATTTGTCAGATTCCGGTAATCAAAAACGGACAGATCTGAACTTTTGACCAGGGTAAGCAGAATTTTCCACGGATATCGGGTCGTTCCTTCATCAAGTGTCATGATAGAGCGACCCAATACAGAATGAGGGACAATTTTGGTCAATATTGGCTCCACTGTCACCTTCGGTGCCCATACGCATACGGCACAAATGTGCGAAAGTGGAACCATGGTGGAACATACAGACATCGGACGGGTCCCGGGATTGAAGTCAAACGCTCATCTTGTCGAAGGGCTGCAATAAAGCTTATGCTTGGAATTTTAAAAATATGGATATTCCCTGCTTGCCATTTAGCCCTTTTTAGTCATGGATTCTTTTTCCCCATTAACTCTACTTCGTTTTCCTATCTAACCCCTATTTTTAATCGTGAATCCTTATTCCTTCTTTCACACGTTACAAATTTTATGGATGGTCCCAAATATGTACTATGTGTAGTGAACGTTTTCTGACGTTAAAACCAAAAACGTTTGGTAATTTTTACCAAAATTCCAAAAAATTATCATGCATAAAAATTGTTTAAACTCGATTCTCTTTGCTTTTATTCGGATACTTAGATCGATTACACATTCTGCGCTATCGATGTTTGCTCCATCGTTTTCCACTGATCCATCGCTGCGTAGGCATTTGTTGCGCTGTAACAGCATGCCGCAGTCTATCCGGCGAGGATAACAATCCCAAACAGCTGCTGGCTTTTGCCACATAAGTGGAAGGTGTGCGTACGTGGCAGATACACCCGAGGGATTATTAAGAGGTGAATACTTGGAAACATATTGAAGTTGCATTTTGTTTTGGGTTTAAGGCTTAAAGTACCATCGCATTGCGCCGAGTCACCATACTCAGGTACCCACGAGGCGTGCCGGCTGTCTGAAATCTGGATGTCTGGGGCAGTCATAATCATTCCCCACCGCCGGGAAAGTTTTTCTGTATCCTGAGATAGATAAGTAATGCAATAAAGTCTCTCGGAGAGCTGTCGTAGGACCTATTTGCCTATCACTTCTGCAATGCATATCGCAGATCATAACGTTTCGTGTTGGAAGAGTAACGTGGACATTCCAGCCGCACCATCTCCCCTATTCGTGTTTTCTGGTTGTTGTCTTTTGAAAGTATACCACTTTTTCTTTATAGCACTCCTGTCATGCACATTCAACTGTAACTTTCCCCTTTTCCTTGACCTTATAACTCTGCAATGATCCCAGAGATCAAAAGAGGACCATACATGAAATTTTCAGCAGGTGGTGAAAAACAGCATAAGTGGCATAAAGGTCATGCAACAAATGGTTGTAAGTTAAATACTTTTGGTTTGGTTGCTGCATAATGCCATTTTAGGATGAAGGAAGTGATAAAAATTACTGAGAAATATTTTGTCACTAACTGCTGCACCATTTGTCTGTTTGATTTCTGCGGCATTCCCACAGTAACAGAGTCAAAAAGGGCAATCCCCGAGGTGAAGTTATTTTGGGCCTAATGACATCATTGGTATAAGCTAATGAATAATAAAAAAGATGACTAACTTAACCTTACCCTAACCCTAACCCTAATCTAATCTGACCTAACCTAACCTAACCTAACCTAACCTAACCTAACCTAACCTAACCTTACCTATTTGGTCACATGACCTAATCTCTGTTGGACAAAGCGAAGTCCAGTTGCACCCTTTATCAGCCTACGGCCTATAGTATCCTATACCGTGCCAGGGTTGCGCCTGCGGTGCAACATTATGTTTGTGAATGTCTGTTTATTGGACTGCAGCCTCTAGTATCATTTACTGGTGACATCATCCAGCTTACGCAGTGCATAGGGCATTCTTGCAGTAAAGATAGTGCAAACAAGATGGTGCTGCCCATTCCAGTCATGTTTGCTTATGGCAAAACACAATTCCATTTCCTTTGAAAACCATACCTGTAGTATCATCATTTTTTGCTTTCTTAGGAAAGTTTGTGAGCTCTGCTGTTCTGTATGTATAGAAAAAGTGGTCTGTGAAAAGGCGAAGAAATATAGTACCGCCCAGAAGAGCTCTAATCAAATACCCAACCACCTGTCCCAATTGAAGACCCAGATGAAATTGGTAATGGTCTGGCAGGCATCAACTTACCCTGACAGCATGCCACATGTGACCATGGTGGTTCTGACATTGTCTGCAAAGCTACATGATTTGAAGACTCCTTCCCACACTAACTTGCCTGGGGTATTCCACCACTTTTCATTGGCTGTGGGGGGTGTCCTTGGTGCGCAATATTGCACAGTAAATGCAACACAGTGCCAAGGTGTGGTGTAGGATTCTAGAGGCCACAAACCAGTAAAAGGGTGTGGTGGATGTGGTTCTGTCAATCAAAGAAGTTTGGTCATGCAAAGCATGAGAAGCTCAGTATCAGGGTATATCAAAATAGGGGCCATGTGCTGGGCTAGGTTTGTACTGCAAAAGGTTTGTAAGAGGAAGCATTGTAAGGAGAAGGTTCTTGGTCAAAGGTTCATAAACTTACAGTTTGTATCAGAAAAGTCTGGTATCCAAAGAGGAACCAGCCTTAACAATGTAGCCTTACATAACATAACTCAACCTGACCTCTTTGTTAGACAGAACCAAGTCCCATTGTACCTTTTATTGGCCTGCAGCCTCTAGTATTGTGTACCACACCTTCAGTGGGGAGCAGTGTTGGAAGGACTGGCATTTTCTGGTGTCAAAGAGAACCAAAAAATTATACTCTGAGAAAAATTGTGTACTCCAAAATAGTTGCTTGCCCTTCTCCCCCCCCCCCCCAAAGAAAGACATGGGTGCTCCTACTCAACCAGAGTTTAAACTTACCCAGCATCCCCCCTCCAGTTAATGGTTTACCATCCATATTTGGCCACTGAAGTACACTCCAAACCCAATGCTACCTGCCTTCCACCCCCCCCCCCCCCTGGTCATCCACTGACCTACCATGTAGACCCAGGACTTGATTTGCCCCTCCCCAAAATGGATCCACTGGATCCACCCCTCTTGGCCACATATGTTTGCAAAGCATTTTATTTAGTCCATATTTATGACATCAATGCATAACATTTTATACTCTAAAGAGAATTTGTGCTCTGAAACCAGGAAGAAAAACCTGTTTTCCAACACTGGTGGGGGGGTGTGCCTTTAGCTCAAACTCAGAACCAACCTTATGCCATACAAATCTTGTCCAATTTGAACTTATTCCTATGTGAACCTTAGTTTACAAACTTTTAACTGCAAACTTTCTCCCGTGCAAACTCCTGACTTATGAACCTTGGTCTTATCGATGGGTAACCTTGCGTGACCCTTCCTGGGTCACCCAAGATAATGTGTGGTCACCTTATTCCCTGCTTAATCCACCAGTGATGTGAGTTCAATGGACCAGCAAGAAGACTCTTTCATGTTCTCACCAGTTACCATCAGAGGCATTACTGTTGCATGTGAGAGGCAATTAGGGTGAGTTTACCCCTGCCTGACCTTTACTGGTGAAATTGAACTTTGTCACACCACAAAAAAAAAACTTGCTGAATCCTGTGACATTTTCCTTGTTTCAGTTGCTTGTTGCAAGGTTGTCCTGGTTTGCCATGCAAAAATTGTTGACGTCAGATCAAGGAACTGTTATTTCTTACTCTCCTTATTCCTTGTATGATGGATGCTCCCCTAGCACCACATCAAGCAGGTCTGGAAGTCAGCTGATTGAAACAGTTCATTGTTACCTGCCCACATTGCAGTTTTTGTGAGGTTAGTGTCATTGATGTGTTTCAGAGATTTTGTCAGCATTGGCACTGGCCTGATGCCGCTTTGGATAGGCAGTTTCTGGTTGCAGACCTTGCTGGCATGTTTTTGAGGTGCTGCAATGTCCCTAGTGGTGGAACCAGCCACCACACATACCACCAATTGGTTTTATTTCCTGGATTCTTTAGTTTGTTGTTTGAAATTAAATGATTTTTCATGTCACGGTTCTCACCTGTTCAGGAAATAATCATTACCACATCTGCCGGCAAAATTATAATCAACTGTATTCAGCAGTGGGAGAAGGGTTGTGACATCATATTGGCATCCCCTGCAGTGGTGACTTGTGGTTTTGCAAACACCTAAGGAACAAGCAGGTGTAGCACCAAGCTGTCTTACATCAGCTGTCTGTCTTTTATATGTTGCAAGATTGGAAAAGGTTGTGTTTTTTGGTGTTGAAAAATGCCAGAAAATATGTGCTCCAAAAGCATTTTATACTCCCAGAAATTTGATCTTATTCCTCCATCAAAAATGTAAACTGCAACCATCTCTACAAATTTCTGACTCTGCAAGCAAATGACTCTGATTTACACCAAGAATACCAATATATATGTATTATTATTATATATTAACCTATTGCTATTATATTATATAACCTAGTATTATTTTTTGCAAGATTTTGACTTCTAAAACGAAAGTTGTTCTCTAACACCAAGAACAAAAACCAAATTTTCACACCTGATATGTTGTCTGTTAACCCACACCCCACTGGGGTGGGAAAGAATCTGCCCCCCCCCCCCTGGTGGATTGTTTGATAACTCAAAAACATGCTGCAATACTAGTCTGAAACTTGTAGTATCTTGTCATGCATCATTGCCACAACTTGTGGCCAAAAATGGCCTTCCAGCTCACTGTGGGGTGGACGTGAGTGACATCATAGTGATGTGACCTCTAGTGAGTTTTCAGCAGAAGGAAGGGATAGAAAGAAGTGCAAAAAAAATTCAAAAAATGCTAGGGACAGTTTTTTATGCCAAACGACAGCAATCAGTCACCATTATAACTGTCATCTGGGAACTTTATTTTTGTGTAGTGTGGTTGGCAAAATTTTAAAAACTTAAGAAAATATTTTTGATTTCTTGCATTTTCCAAAAACCAGAATGTATGTGGTTCAGACCTAGATTGTGAATGTTTGTAATAAATTTCAAGTGTATGTCAAAAAAATGACTGGGATATGGCATATCAGATATCCAGGGATGCTCTCCTTGTAAGCAGCTGAGTGCCCCCCCATCATTGCCACACCATTTGCAGTAATTATGTAGCCAGCATAAGCATCAATAACCTTGGACATTTTTTGGAACCTTGTAACCTTTTCCACTGGATATTCTGTCAGTAATGACTTCTAATACCACCATCCTGCCCATCCAGCCACTTCTGGCCCTCCATCCAAAAAAGGAGCATGTATCCTTGTAGCATGTAGGATGCATCCCTTCCCACTGTGCTCAGAAACATTTCTTTATTGCATTTTTTGGAGTCCTGGTAACATTTTGACATAGAAACGTGTAACGCATGGGTATAGAATCGGATTCAGTGTTTGACTTCAGAAAAGTATATGGCCCACCATGACCTTGATCCTATTTTACTCTTAAAGGAGTTTCTTGGTTATCTCAGGGTATAAAGCGCATGACAGCCCCCAATTGTGGTGGTTAATTCTATGGTGGTTAATAAACCTCTATGGTGGTTAATTTTACGATGTTTGACTTAAACCAAAACTCTGCCAAACAGGTGAACTTGTCATCTTTGATGACCGCTGATGCCACAGGTAGCACTTAGGTCCATATATTTGACTTAGCCGAGCCTTTGTTTTTAAGCGTTATCGTTTGCCGCCAAAAACAACAAAATCGGAACGCAACTTTTCAAGTTAAGCAGGGGGCAGGGTCTGACCTCTCCCCAGTGGGGCGCGTTCTGCTGCGGACCTCAGTGGCACGCGGGTTTAACTGTAAATGATATCCGACGTTTCTCAGACTGACGTGCACATAAAACAAAGGGAATGCTGCATGATGCATCACTTTGGCAGTGTTTTGTCTGTTATCTGCAGAGAAAGCTATAGCACACATGAACCCATGCAACAAAAATAATTGGAATATTCTGGCGTCCAGCGCCCCAGGCGGAAAGTTCTCTCCGGTTTCTGGGGCGGATAAGATATCTTCGCTTTTGGACGCATACAGTATTTGTTGAACCATTTGTGCACAGTTCCAAAACATACATCAAGCATTTTAAATGGATATATAATATAAACACATCATATTTAATCAACAGTTACCATACAAACACAATCCTTTCTCTGCCACTGATGCTAGCTCAAGCAGTTGAGCACCATTCGTCGGTTAGGCCAATGGTGGCGCCGCGACGGCGGCGGCCAGAGGCAGTAGTATGTTTCACCTCGCAGGGGCTCTGTCCACAGCATGGGGGGTGGCTGACTGCAGTTTTCCGGACGCTTGCCAGGAATGCTGTATCACATCGGATTCTAGCGTTGGCTGAGGCGTATGAGCTGGCTGCTATACGGTCTTGTGCCGTATGAATGCGGGGACAGCGGGGATGAGGGTACGGCGTCGCCTGGGGCGTCTTTGCGTGCATGCTTCTTGCTATGTTGATGAATGCAGGAGGAAAATGAGCACATTGATCTAGTTTAATCATGCCTTAGATTTTAACAGTGATGTTATTATACACAAGTCATGAGTGATTTTAATTCCACATTTCTCATTGTTTTTGGTTAGGACTTTCCTCAGAACTACTTTTGATGACGAGCTGCCACTGACCCCCAGCAGCTGCAAAAAATTGTGTCATTGATACTGCATGATCATGCAACCCTGGTCAGAACTGAAACATGCCAACAACAGTGCCAGATGAGCAATAGTCACTAAGTATTTCTGGCACTGTACGTGGCATTTGATCATTTTCATGGCTATCCTGTGCGATTCAAGGTGGTGAACCTGGCTTTTAGGAAAAGAGGGAGGGATGCTGTACATATTCCTGTGCAACACCCCACCTGTTGAGCTGGTGTTTAACATGGAATTTAAAACTTCCTTGAATACTAAAAAAAGGATTTGCACTGTTTGTGCCACTGTGGGTACATGCCCATGTCATTGTGCTATGACTAAACTTAAGTTTGTGATGTTTTCCAACCTCAATAACTACAAGGTTATCAAACCCTTCCTTTTTTAAGTTGGTCTGCAATTGTTTTAAGATATTATAGAAGCCTATATTGTTTAAGATAGGCTTGTCTCCCAAATGCTTTGTTAGATGTAGATTGTTTTATGTGATGAGAGGGTTACCAAAACATTGTTTATTGTATGTATTAAATACTATTTATGTAAGTCATTAACATCATTATAGAACACATGAAGCATTAGTGCACCCAGCATTAAAAGTTTGCTGTTTTATCGAGGTTCTGAAACCAAAGGTAAACATTCCATGATTTATGGCTCAGATTACAGGCTGCTTTTAAGGTTTGTATGTGCATCATATGGATGCATCAATTGAATAGATAAGAGGGTATGGAAGTTACAAAATTGGATGATTCAAATGCAGGCTTTATATGCGTAGAACACATGTATATTTTTGAGGAGGCTAACAATCCTAACTGTAATAGCTATAATGCGTTTGGTTAAGGTACTGCGTGCATTGGGCTGTAGCCACCGCAGACATTTCTGGACTAAGATCATTGTTTTTTCATCACTTTAGGTCATGCACAGCACACTGTGTTTCCAAGTTAGGATATGATAGGACGTGCTTGGTCCACAAAAGCCCCAACAGAGGCTTTAATATTGTTATTGTGTGCATCAAAAGGATACCTTCATCATGCAGTATGCCAAACTGTCATTGCGTGAATGAAATTTGCACACAATATGAGTCCACAGCTTTCCTTTACCTCTTCATCACAGCTGTTCCTTTTCCATTCATGTTCACAGTCAGTGCTGAGTGCACTGAGTGACCATCTCACTCGTTTCAGAGCGGATAGGTGAGCCCCACCATCCGACAATGGCCAAGTTTGTGCCGCCCAAGGTGCAGATCAGCGAGACAGGCTGGGGGCCGGCCGCCACCGTGGAGCGCTTCTCCGACATGCCGTACCAGCCGTTCTCCAAAGGCGACCGCATCGGCAAGGTGGCGGAGCTGTCGGCGCGCGAGGGCGCCTTCCAGGACCGCCGCTACGGCAACAAGTACAACTCGCAGTTCGGCGGCGGCAGCCAGTACGCCTACCTGCACGAGGAGGACGAGGACAGCTTCAAGCTGGTGGTGCAGCCGAAGGTGCCGAAGCCGATGTTCCGCGGCCGGTACCAGCGCAACTTCCGGCAGCGGCAGCAGCAGATGCAGCAGCGCGGCCAGGCGGCCGACACGCGCGTCATGACCAAGGGCGAGAAGACGCGCGACGCCAACCGGCAGCGGCAGGTGCGCCGGCTGCAGAAGCAGTTCGGCAACCGGCAGCGCTTCGACTACAACCGCTACCAGATGAAGAACCGCGACGCGTCCGTGGCCGTCCGGCCGGACTGGGTCGTCATCGAGGAGATGGACTTCCCGCGCCTGCAGAAGCTCTCGCTGCCGAGCGTGCCGGAGCCGACGGACCTGTACAAGTGCGGCGCCGTCAAGTACTACAACAAGCTGGTCGACCGCATCAACGTCAAGAAGCCGGAGCGGCTGGAGCGCATCGACCGCATCCACCACAAGGTGACCACCACCGACGACCCCATCATCAGGAAGCTGGCGAAGTCGGGCGGCAACGTGTTCGCCACCGACGAGATCCTGGCCACGCTGATGTGCTGCACGCGCAGCAACTACTCCTGGGACATCGTCGTCCAGAAGATCGGCAACCTGATCTTCTTCGACAAGCGGGATGAGTCGGAGTTCGACCTGGTGACGGTGTCGGAGACGTCTCGGGATCCGCCCAGCGACGAGGGGCCGTCAATCAACTCGCCGAGGAACCTGGCCATGGAGGCGACTTTCATCAACCACAACTTCCCGGAGCAGGTGTGTGGACAGTCTTGCTGCAGTGGTTTCCCTTGTTGAGCTTGTGTCGTGCACCGTCGGCGCGTTCCTTTTTTTCGTGATGGCAGTGTTTCCCATATATGCATTTCCATGTATACGTTTTTCATATTGGAGCCAAATTGTTCAAAGTTGGTGTGTAGATAACTAAAGTATATTTGTCTCCTTGAAATACCATCTTTGGTATGTAATGACACCACTTTTTGTAGGTGTGTAGCAGGAGTTCGTACAAACATTATGGATGTTCAGTATTTGCCGAATTGACGGTATACTACATTCACTGTAGTACCTTTTCCGGAACCCTTTCCAAATTGAACTTCCATTTTCCCTACCCATGTGCTCGTTTGGATATACTAACCTTAACCCATTCCCGACAGGAGGGGCTGAATCCGCCCCCCTCGGGTTTTTTGCTTGCCAATTCCAGGCTTTTTAACGCAGCTTCACGAAACTTGGTGACTTTTCCTAGCTCTTCTTTCTTCGTACTGTGACAAAATTTCGGAATTCTGTTTTGCTCAGGGACGGAGCCAGACGACGTTTTTGTGAGGCACCTCAGGCTAATTGTGGCCCTGTTGAGGATGGAAGGAAAATGACTGCCAAAAATAGCGTTTTTAACATGGAACATAAAACTTTACATGAATATATAGCTAAATAGTTGGGCAACGTGCATATACGGTTTTGTTTATCTGAGGTCACTTTACAAGGTCAGATCAAGGTCAAAAGTCAAAATTTAGTTTTATAGTAATAACTTAGGTGGTATTTTTCTGAAATGCCAAACCCGCAATGTATATGACGTAGAGTGGTGCCCTCTACTTGTGGATCAAGTTCCAGCTTGATATCAGGTCGGGTCACGGAGCTATGACCTAAAATGTCAGTGCGCGTGCCTTATATCACAACAGCCATAAAATGGAATTTTTGAAATGGAGTGAATTCAAATGATTGAAAACGTTTACAGACAATATTCAGTGCACACGAGATCATTCCAAGTGACTGTAAGGTCACTGGAGGTCATGTAAGGTCAAAGGTCACAAGTTGACCTGAAGAACCATGACTGATACATGAAATGGTATGATCATGACTGTTCCCCCTTCTTCATGTCCCTGGCACCACCTATGCTAACATTATGCAAACATTGTAATACGATATGTACTTGTTTAGCATGACATGACTAGCAGAAACCAAAAAAGTGTTTGTACCTTTTTTCTTCGTCCAGTTTTTGGAAAACTAATCTTCCTATTTTTAAACCCCTGTGAACGCCTATTACTTTTCTCAAAATTTCAAATTTGTGTATCAGTGGTAAAAGTCCTATCCATAATCTCTCGATTCATTTCAATTTTATTGAAATCGGCCGATAAACAACAGAGTTATAAGAAGTCCAAAAGCACCCCTCCCCCCATTTCGATATTTTTGCCCCTCTGTGTTCATCCGTTTCAAAATTTGGAAAGTTTCTGTTTTATATGTAGTTCACATCATGGCAAATCGATTGCCGTTTGTTGCGATGAAATCGGATTTGTATTTCTCGAGATCTCGGGGGGTGGCGAATCCGCCGCCCCTTCCCCCTGCCGGGAATCAGCCATACCGTCTAGCTCTCCGGGAATGGGGTTAAACAGCTTATGCCAGAAAAAATGTTTCCGGGGAAAATCCAGCTGTCATTTCCTGTATTTACTTTCGCCAAAGGTCGTTGGGAGGTTTGATAGTCCTTGAAAGGATGACTCAATGAAGGGGAGTCGAGTCGACTGTTTTGTGTAGATGTCTCCTACGACGAAGCGTGTTATAATGCGGCAGGGTTATCTAGCTTTATGCCTTTTCATCAAAGGTACATGATACTGGAGTGCTGGATGACACGATGTATGGGCTTTGTTCCAGTCTTCAATAGCTCAGGACCTTTGAGTGACCTTAAAAGTAACCTGTCGTGGAAGAAAATGCACGGCTTCAGGCTACCCATGAATTCAGAAGGATTTTTACGTCTTCTTATGACGTAAATTCCAAAACATGTGAACAGAAAGTGGGCATGCGTACTGAAGATCTGCGTGGTACTTGACACGTACGAAGAGAGAATTTGGTCGAATTTTCCGATGTTCATGGATGGATCTTTTGGCCTGCTCGTTATTGGCGTTTAGGGGCGCATCGATGACGTCATATCGCCCACATCTTAGTGTATCGTTTCGTTACTGTGTCTGTCCCACGCTGGGGCCAGAAACGTCATTGCTTACAAAGACGAGCATACGGTGACAACCCAGACTGTATCCTGACTGCTGCATCTTGCCTGCCCTGTCTCCCAGGTCCTGCTGAACGACTACAAGAGGTACGAGTTCGAGCACCCGAACCCGTTCGTGGAGGAGGACGACCCGCCCGAGTCGATCGCGTCGGTGGCGTACCGCTACCGCCAGTTCTCGCTGGGCGACGACGTCGAGCTGGTGGTGCGCACTGAGCACGACGCGGCCGTGTACGGCTCCGAGGCCCAGTTCATGACGATCCGGGCCCTCAACGAGTGGGACCCGAAGCACGCCAACAACGTGGACTGGCGCCAGAAGCTGGACACGCAGCGCGCCGCCGTGCTGGCCAACGAGCTGAAGAACAACAACTGCAAGATGGCCAAGTGGACGGTGCAGGCGCTGCTGGCCGGCTCCGACATCATCAAGTTCGGCTTCGTGTCGCGCGTGGCGCCGCGCGACTCCAGCAAGCACGTGATCCTGAACGTGATGCACTTCAAGCCGAAGGAGTTCGCCTCGCAGATCAACCTGTCCATGGACAACGCCTGGGGCATCCTGCGCTGCATCATCGACATCATCCGGGCGCGCGAGCCTGGAAAGTATCTGATCATGAAGGACCCCAACAAGCAGAACATCTTCTTGTACGACATCCCGGATGACACGTTCGAGACGGACGACGAGGAAGAAGACAGCGAAGAGGGAGGGGAAGAGGAGGATGACTAAGCGCTAGTGCTGCGGCACTGCGGACTTACAAAAAAATATGAGGTTTTGGCTACATTATGGGATCTTAAGAGTCAGAGTTATAATTGCATTCGATGTATCTTGCCCACGCATTTCGAACCTCCGTGGGGGCTGTCCCTACCGACCATCTCCCAAAAGGTGTTATTACCGAGCTAGGGTGTTATGGATAATATACTTCTGACTCTGATTATCTGTTTGTCAAAAATGCGCATATACGCATGCGCTGCTGTGCCGAGATAATGCGCAATCGGGGCTTGATAATTTGGGCATTACTCCCTGGTATGCAGTGATGTGCAAACGATACGTAACATTATTTCCTCGTTTACCAAACGATGATTTGATAGCATACTCTGAAAAAATGGTTGTATAGCGAAACGTAGAAGAGAGCGTCACGATAGCACAGCGGAGCCGGGCTTTAGCCGACCGTACGCGACGTAGGCTGTACGTCATGGTACGTCGCGTACATTGTACGCGACGTAACGACGTTTGCAGGTCACCGTTACAAGTTAAGAATCGTAGAACCCGGTGTATCGTCTTGTGAAGGCTCAGTACGGAAAGCCCGCTTCTATTCCGAAGTCAGTCTTACGTCCCTGGCAACCGCCGGGTTCCGAGCAGGCATCAGTCGCGTATAGAATTTCTGGCTAGTGGGATGTTACGTATTTGTGACTAGTCGAAATATCGTGCCTACATTTCTAAAAGGGGCACTACGTAAGAGATTCATTAACAATTTTTCGGGGACCGTTCACTGGGAGTTGGGACGGAGAACGCAAACTCTGTGTACCGTCAACTTGCCCTTTTAGACCCCGAGCACTCGGTGATCAGTTGTTTGTTTGTTTGTTTGTTTGTGAATTAGCACACACAGCATCCTGGGCTCAGGTGTCCAAAGTCTTGGGCCAAGTCTTGTGTCTCGTCGGGCGTCAGTCAGTCGTCTGTGATCAGCTGTTTGTATTTGTCAGCTGTTCCGTTTTAGCATCATACGCGCCGTACACGTATCTTTCGCAATCGTTCGTGACAAGGAAGGCCCGTTATCTGTGTCAAGGTCCAAAGCTCTTGTGAGGCCGTCCTACGGGTTTGTGTTTGGGTTGTGTGACGCCATCTCGTACTTCAACAAAACCTGCAACTATCTTGCACAGTAGTAGAGAAAGCATGCAGTGTGTGCGAACCAAGGCCTTGTAACGTAACGGCTCGCGCAAACCAAGGGCCAAGCAAGGGACTTCGACACTAGGCCGAGCAAACGTTGTGGAGCAACTCGCTGGTGAGTAGTCTTGTGAAGTAGGCTGTCATCCTTTCCCAAAATTTTGCGAGCTATAAATTTAGCAGTGCATGGCCACTGAAGCAAGAGGACACTCTTATCTCTTTGGGGATCTGTGAAACATTCTGGTCATGGATGGCTTTTACAATGCAAATGTTGTGTTGTTGTGTGAGGCCTTCTGCTTCACAGGTGGTAGGCATGCAAGTCATTGTTGTGTAGTGGTCAAAATGGTGCTCAGAATGTTGAAAAGAGTTGTGTCTTTGCTGCAGATGGCAATTGTATAACAATGCACATGCTTGGTAATGAATATGGGGTAGGCATGTAGCTGAAATTTTCCACAGTTGGAGGGAGGATGCCAAAATTTGTCTAATGGCACTGGCATGTGACTAAATGCATAGTAAAAAGCAAGAAATTAGTGTGATTGACCTCATATCTAATGCATGATGAATGCTTTTTTTTAGTATATATATTTGTTAGTCAAAGTTGGAAGAAAGTTACTTATTATGCACTGTTTGTCAATGTCACTGCAGATTGATGGTTGATAAGTTTTTTGGATAGTCTTAATCTCTCTTGCAGTTACTTTATTACTGGACTCATGCTGTCTCAGTATGTTCATGCTCCATGGTACCTGTATTTGGAATAGACAGAGTTTAAATGCAAAACAGTAGTATATTCATTGACATTTTGTCCCACACAGGACATTATTAAGAGTAATGTAAGTTTTCAGTGGCAAAAGCCAGAAGTAGAAGGTTCAGATGTACATGTGCTAAGTGTTTAAAGATCCCACAACATGCAGTTCCTGCCAAAAGATTCCCACCACCACAGAAAAAACAAACATATGCACATCACAGAACAAGATGGGCATTTCATGCAAACATCAGGCACACAGAACACAAAGAGCATACTCTTTTGCCCTCACCCATGTGGCATGCTCTCATATAACTTAAGGGCACCCATTGTGTGAAGATAATGGGTAATGTATATAAACACACAAACACACACATATATATATATATATATGCATATATATATATATATATATATATATATATATATATATATATGTATGTATGTATATAATCACCTTGTGCCATGTCCCCTGGTTATATCCCTGATGTGGGTTTGCATATGAGAATGATATCTCATGCAGAGTATGGTACTTTGGGGAAAAAATATATACAGCACAACATTTTCATGGTAAGTACAAAGCACTGCTATTTCAAGCAGGTGCCAACTCTCCCAAATCACCTGTCACATGTGGCACTGGTGCCTGTCTCAGACAGCCACTGGGGAAAACATGAAACAGTCTGCTTGCTAGTACACAGAAGTTGATCACATAACTACCATGTCTGTCCATTCTGTGATTTTGATTGTCACTAATGCAATCCCTTACCTAAAGCTTTTGCTTGCAAAACCATGAACTTGTACTGTAAATGCTGCACTGTAAAAGTTGCACTTCTTATTCACCAGAGAACAGTCCAAGAAGGACATGTTTGACTTTTTTTGCAACTTTGGGTAGCCATGGGTGATCACTGAAACCTTAATCTTCAAGTTGGAATTTAGGGGTCAAATGACAATGAACCTTTGACCTGCCCCCAACTGGGGGGCAGTTGACTGCCCTGAGGTTTTTCTGGGATTGCGAGAGAACGAACAAACACAGAGCCATGAAACTTTGTGTACCTTTTGCTTGATCATTTTTACACCTTGTGTCAAAGTTTTGGCCTCAGGTCAGGTCAGGTGCATGACCTAGGTCAGGTCAAATGGACCTAAGTCCAAAAAAGTTTAGCGCCTTGTAACGTTTTCGGAAAACAAGATATCACAATAATATTTTCAGGGATTAGTAATCGTGATAGATGCAACAAATCTGCTGTCTCAGATTTTTCGGAATTTTCCGGGTCATTGACCTAAGGTCAGGCCCATTTGTAAGACGTCGTTTTTTCGGAAATTAAAGGAATATTTCATAGCATTTTTAGCGTGGAGTGAAGCTAGGGGCCAGAAGGGGCCTGGGAGCAAGGCAGGGTGGTTTGGGCTGTGGTTAGGGGCCCGGAGACCAGGAACCCGGATGCATGAGGGGCCCACAAGCCCCCACGGACCCCCGGGTGTCGGTGGTCCGTAAGCGAAGGGCCGAGAGTGTAAAAGTATGGCTCAAAGTATGTGTAACTTCACGGACGTATCAAAATGGAACTTAGTGCCCCTGTCGGCGACGCCAGACCTCCCAGCTTCCCCGTCATGACTCGGTCCACGGGGCGAGGTCTCCTGTCAACAAATAAAACAAGGCTTGCGCCAGGGCTCCGCCCACACGGACCACACGGGCGTTACGAACAACCCGGTTGGCTGATTAGCTTCCACCGTATAGCAACCTCGGCATATCGCACGAAGGAGGGAAAACTCTCGCTGCTTATTTGCAGAATTTCATGTTACTGAGTAACAAAATAACATGAAATTGTCGGGAACAAACTCAAATGATTCAAAACGCACCAAACCTTAACTGTGTGCAATGTTAGGAAAAAATATTGGGTCACGGCATTTAGGGGGTGGGAAATATCCACCCCCTAAATGCCCTGACCTTCTTTATTCTAATACCCTTAGGACCTACGCTAAAGAGACCACGGTGCGAACTGCCCCGATGGCCGAGTTCCAACCGCAGACGCCGCAACACCGGTACACGGCCCTTGCCGCCTCCTGGCGGCCGCGCCTGCTGCGGCTTTCCCTGCCCCCTAGCGGAGGCGCCCCAAGATGGCGCTCCTGCGGTTCGGGCTGGACGGAACCGCTCTCGGTCCCGTGACGTAGTTACCCGTGCTATACCAGTCACCTGAAAAATAATAATATACTTAATTTAACATCATTATAAATAAAGGAAATGATAGATTGGATTTGTATTCACTATTGAAACGCAGTGGTGCAAATGTCAGCATTGCCATCCACAACAGTTTCCTGGCCTAGTGTTGAAGCCCCTTGCTGTCCATTTGTTTGGACCTCTTTCCAGTAATTTGTTGTGTTCCATGACCTTAGTCACATAGACATTCTTTTCTGTCATGTACAGATGACTGAAAATGATGGAAGGTAGGAATATTAATTAACATTGTATTATTACTGGTATTATTAATACTGCTTGTAATGCTGGCCTAGGATCATATGGAAGATAGATGTTTTTTTTTGCTGATGCCTTAGATTTGTGTCAGTATATTGTGTTTGTCCTGAGTTCGGGCAAAAGTTACGTCATTTGTATTCGCCATGTCGTATTGATGTCTCAAACATGTTTGTTTTTAGCTGAGCTGCCAGTGCTGGCCATGGTGTCGCCTACCACCGTGGTAAGTAGGCTCACAGGGAGCAGTATAGGTATTCTCATGCCAACAAGAATGGTACTGTAATGTAATGCGTGCTGTAATTTATACTTCTAAGCCCTGGCAGTTCTGTCTTGGTGTCCTGAAATAGACATGAATGAAAAACGTATTTGCCAACATTGATGACTTTACACCCGCCCCCCCCCCCCAACATCACATCCAGATAGTGCAGGGGTACTGTTAAACAACGACACTGGTGGTGTATATCTCTTCGTCGCTTTGTGCATTTTTTGTCATCGTCATCATTTACTTCCGCTGCACACTCATGTTTAAGATGTTTTCTTTTGTATAGAGTTTCTCGGTCGACTACGCCTTTAAAACCCGCACTGGATGGCTTTTAAAAAACAGTCGCTGCTTCCCACAAGTTTTGCATTACCTTGATTGGTAGTGTGCAGTGGTAGCTAACGCCCTGTCGCGATTTTCAGCTGAAGAGTGTTGGCCCGAAGCTGGTGCCGTTTTTCAAGACGGTGGCCGTGTACTTTGTGCTGTTCATACCGGAGGACCGGCCGTCTTGGCTGGCGCTGATAATCAAATGCCTCCCCGTTTTGTCTTTGCTGGTCTTCGTTCTGCTTCATGGCATGAGCCTGGGTGATGAGTAAGTACATTTTGCCTATTCCAGGCTTGACGATGACGATGACATTTTGGATCATTACGTAACGACTTGGGTGGATGTGAGGAATGTAATCCGTATTTCTGTCTCTGTCGCGGCTAAACGAATGAGGACAACAGCAGTTTGGCAAAGTCCCAAAATGGTGGCTTATACTTCTCCGGACACAAACCAGTGCATCGAAGTCAAGGTCAGGAGGAGAGTACGTGAGGCGTTTACCGCAGTGCCCATCGGCACCGGTAGAGTTGTCCGATGCATTGTTTGAAAGCCGCCTGTCAACAGGTACGCCTACGCGCGGCGCATCATCCTCGGCCTGAGCTTCTGCATGCTGGGCGACGCGCTGCTCGTGTTCCCCGGCTACTTCCTGGAGGGAATGGCCGCGTTCGCCGTGGGCCACGTCTTCTACGTCTCGGCGTTCGGCTTCAAGCCCTTCAACCCGTACCTGGGAGCGGTCCTGTACGGTCTCGGCGCCGGAGGTGGGTGCAGCCGTCCCGCGGTGCCCAGTGCCGGGCCGATGTCCACTGTCGTATGCCTACACACGTAGGCGGCACGCGAGACTGGGTAGCATCGCCAGCGCCAGCGCCAGCGTTGGCGCTGGCGTTCGTCGGCATTGCGTTGTGTGGCGTCGTCCGAGCGTTGCTTTTCATGTGCTGAAACAAACTGATCGTGAATCGGCATTATCTTTGTTGGTAGTTTTGTTTATTTTAATTGTTTCGCGCCCGTTGTGGACCTTGGCGTGCCCAAGTAGCAACTGTATGCAACGATTTTAAGCGTCATGCCGGCGCTGTTGTAAAAGTTTGGTGGCGCTGTGCAAAAGCCACCAGGTGGCTTAGGCATTGGGCATTCATCTGATAGTATCGAACTGCGGTTTGAATAAGGCTGACTGCTGTGGTGTTTCTGTCCCCGAGACAGTCACCGGTGCAGGTTTTAACGCTGACAAGGTGAACTAGTCGAGTGCAAGCATGGCGTAAACTCCTTGTTGTACGGCATGTGTTATGAAAAAGTGTGGTTCGGCGATGTCGTAAAAAGCTTGGTGGTGGGGTGTTGGACGTATGCTGGCTGAGAGGATCGGATTTAGAATTTTATCGCATTAGATTTGATATGTATTATATATATATATATATATATATATATATATATATATATATAAACTAGTAAAAAGGGCCCTTCGCTGCTCTTGGTGCACTAGTCTTTTGGATATGCTCCTTAGGGTTTGTTTATTAGCTGGGTTGGGAACCAGTAGTTGAACTAAAACTGGTCTTTCAGTAGTTTACACGAGTATCTTCTGGCTGTCTGGTTATTTGGTGCCGATCGTTCTGCCTCCTTGTTCAGAATCCTCTTTCTCTGCGCACGTGTCGGCAGTTCCAGCTGACGAATCTGTCCGTTGCAGCGCTGTACCTGCTCATGCCTGGCGCCGAAGGCGTGTTCGTGGTGGGTCTGCCCGTGTACGCACTGGCGCTCATCACCATGGTGTGGCGCGCCGTCGCCCGCGTCCAGCTGCTGGAGGACTTCTGGACCTGGACCAAACTCTGCTCCTGCATCGGCGGCATCTGCTTCGTCATTTCCGACACCTTTATCGGCTTCCACGTCTTTTACGGTGCTCCCTATGTCCAGGTACGTGCTGTTATGCCATGCATTCTGAACAGTTGGAGATTTTTATGTGTTCTGTGCAGTCATTCTTCCTGTAATTGTTATTATTTCAACTATTACGATATTGCGCGGTAGCGTAAGAATGCATTTGAAGCTCATGGCGATTCCCGTTGCAAAACTTTCCAGTCGGCTGTATGGCTTCAGTGTCGTGTCATATGTTGCAATGGTTCGTTGTGACGATAATGCAACTCGGTATCTCGTGTTTGCTGTCTGACCTGTCGGAAGGTCGCTGTCGTTAATAAGTGGTAGGTTTGCTTACTTTTCAGGTACCTGTCAGTGCGGAGGTACTGTAACTGGATGATGTGTGAGGGTAATTCTAATTGTCCAGCGGTATGAATAGAACTTCATACAGTGTCTTTCCGGTGGTG
The DNA here is from genome assembly GCA_030062745.1 of Capitulum mitella. Taxonomy (NCBI): domain Eukaryota; kingdom Metazoa; phylum Arthropoda; class Thecostraca; order Pollicipedomorpha; family Pollicipedidae; genus Capitulum; species Capitulum mitella. Next base: position 3,179,741 of record CP099842.1, read on the forward strand.
CTTGCAGTTGGCAAACTTTTGCCTTGCTGCTTTTTTGTTCTCCTAAAATTGCGTATTGGAGGGCTGCACCATTTCTTATCGCAGTATCATGGACTTTGGAGTGTCCGTGGACTGTTTCCAATTTCGTCAGGGTCTTTTTAACAATGTGTAGAAATAGGAGCACAAAATGTGATGCACTGTGTGCTGAAATCCTATGCTGCTTGTTTGATGTAACATGTAAGGGGATGAATCTTCATATTGCAAATGTTTTAGATATCTCGTTGAAATTGTGTGAAATTTCAATACCCATAAGAGGCTGAAGGGTTAAACCGAAGCGTTTTTAGCGTTGTACAGCAGTCTTTTTTTAACTTTGGTAGAAACGGCACTTCTAAACAGATGTCCAGGTGATTACAAACTTGTACATGTTGTAGTTTTTTACTTTGCTAATAGTTATAGCAGTTTCGTTCAGTACCAGTGAATGTAAAATTTGAACTTATTTGAGGAAATATTGGGCATTTCTTGAAAAACGCATTACAGAGTTGTTTTATTGTAAACTAGTTGACTTGCTTCGCTCCCAGTGGTTGGTTCCGTGTGGTTGCGTGCCGCGGCATTAGGCATGGCATGGCTCTCCTGGGCGACCGCCCGGGATCCCGCCACCTGATCGGGCGTGGCCGGTCCAGCCGCGGTCCGTCGCTCCCGGCTCTGGGCCGACCTCACGCCGCTGACGGCCCCCTGCCGCTCGGCAGGTGGCCGTGATGGTGCTGTACTACGCCGCCCAGCTCGGCATAGCCCTCAGCGTGGTCGACTCGAAGGCGTCGTACCTGGACGCCAGGCGGCGCCAGCTGCTCACTGGTGCTGCTGCTAAGTAGGCTGGGACGTGGTCCCCCCTCCCCCCACTGCCGCCAGCGCACATTGGTAGCCGACGCTTGCCGCTCCGAGTTCAAAGTGTTGTTGGAGAGAGCGTCTCGCTGTACACCAGGAGGAGACCAGAGCTTGTGTCTAATAAGAGACCGTATCCCCTTAGCCAGCCTCCGTGGGGTTTCTTCTGATAATCGACCTCTGAGATGATCATGGACTTTCGAACTCTGTGTTTCAAGTGGTACAAGGGGTTCCAATTCAGGTTCAGCTCAGTTTCAAGGGGTTCATGGGTTCAGTTTCAAGCAGCCGTCTTCAAATCCATTCTCTGGGTTTCAAATTTGGGTAGTGTGGCAGAGTCCAGCTTGACTTTCGTGGGGATATGGCCCCGGTATTGCAGTCCGTATGTCACCAGGTGAGAAACGTATAGCCTGGAGTAGATATTCCGATATTGCAGTCCGTTCGCTGTCAGGCAAGGTGCCCATGTGTCAGGGTGTACATGTTTAGATGTACGTAATTAACATGCGATTGGTCACGGAGTGTCGTACCCCTGTTAGTCGGTGTTCGTAGGGCAGTTTGCGGCCGTGGTTTCGACTTATGTAACGGGCGCATCTTGTCCGTCCTCGCATGGCCCGATGGCAGGGCCGAACGGGCTTTATAGCGTGTACAGACCGGGAGAATATCCTCAGTGCTCCCAACTGCCGTGAGATCTGGGACGCCTGCCGGCACTGCGTTCCGTGCGACGTCAGAGGCGAGTCTTGCCGACTTCACGTGGGTTTGTGATCGTGCTGGTGACTCAGGGGCACGTGTTCCATGTGGGCTTTGCTTGTCGCCCGAATGTCAGAACAATGTGATACTGGTTTCCTGTTTACGCTCGGCAGCTGTGGCTGCGGAGAGGTTCAGATTTCGGATGCCTGCGAAGCAACAATGGCGGACAGAAGAAAGTTCAGTTCAGCGTTGGTTCATTTCCTCATTCACATCAGTTCTTCGGCTTAACGAAAATGAAAACGCCGTCGACCGATACCGAAGAAAGGCAGTTTCTGTTCTCGGCGGGGATTGTTGGTTGCACGGAGAAGCAGTGTGCGCTACCCGCATAGATTGGAGGGCACAGTCCTCCGCTACTGGCAGATTCGAGGTGACTCATCTCGTGTCCGGTCCCCTCCCCAGTGGCGCCGCCCGTTATTGAGCAGGACGTATGTAGCGCAGTATCTCATCACAAAACCCATCGTAAGATAGTTGTGACACGCTTTATGTTTTCCCTGTAATAACCCTCTGTCAGCGTAGACGATTCAGTCATGAATTACCAACCGGACAATAATATCCCAGAATGCAACCATCTCATTATTTCATCTCTTATATGCTAACGGGTCCTCATTAAATCAGGCGCTAATAAAAACTGTAACTAGTGCGTGATGCACTGAGAAAACTTTTGTCTGCACCCGTCCCAAAAATGGATTGCCGAATTCACTGCTCTTGAATTCCGAGGCGAAAGCATCCGAAAACGCGTCCGGGATGGCGAAAGCATCCCGGACGCGTCTGTTGTCTACGTAGTCGCTGTCTGATCCATGTTCCGCTCCGTGTCGCGGTGACATGGCCATCATCAGCGTACGTCGACCGCAGAAAGTGGTACGGATATTCTGAATGTGTGCTGTACGGGTTTTGTACACTGAAAGGTGGTTTGCGTTGAGCGCGTGACCTGTTTATGAATCGACGCAGTCATGCTCGAACCGTCCGGAAAGACTACTATCATTTTCCGAATGGTGCCGATACCAGACTGAATTCCGCCGTGACTGTCAGCTTTATCACGTCTTTAGGAGGAAGAAATGTTGCTGCGCACTCTGACAGTTTCAAATTACGCCTTTTTGTTAGTGCCTTCTCCGTATTTGCTATAGCTGGCGTTAAAAGACGCAAGTGGTACGGGTAAGGGATGTTGCTGCGCATCATCTCGTGAAATCCCAAGAAGACTGGTGGCCGGGTGCCAGGTGCGTCATTTTGTGTTGTTTTTGGTGGCTCACACCCCGCCCCAACGTTGGTAACACCCAAGTGGTTTCAGATTTTAACCTGGGGTCCTGTGGATCGGCCTCGTCGAGTTCTCCGTGATCGGTAGCTTAGTTCTCAGAGTGGCGTTCTCTCCCGTCGCCGGTATAGCAGGACGGGTTCGACTAGTTCGGACGCTCGATATCCAGCCCACGGGTCAACTGGCAACCGGCCAATAAAGCGTCACGCCGACTGCCGACGTCGTACCTGGACGACACGGTTAACCTTTGCTTACTTCTGCCAGCGGTTACCTGGAATTGCACGATCGGGTGGGGTTCAAGGTCCATGCAACAAGCTCTGCTCATTTCAGACTCTGATCCCAAACATCGTCGTAACAAGGCATACGGAGGAACGTTTTGTTCTCAGCTAATGCGTGCATTGCCACACCAGCAGAAGTTTCTATAAAACTGTTGCCTTTGCCAGGTGCCACCGACCTTATATCGACGTCAGGCCTCGCGCCGGCTGGTATTTTCTTTGGGGGGGAGGGGGGCATTTTCTTCAGCTATGGGTCGATGTGGACGAAACGTGGCAGATAGCTAGTTCGGCTCAGTTCGCGCATTGCTGGAAAATAGTGGGTTAAAGTCTGCAAACAGGAACAGTACTCTCCAAAAGCACTCAGACGTTTAAATACACATGCTGGCGAAATCCGAGGATGGCGGTAACGAGGGGATGACGTCATTTCTCCATGGACTAGGCTTCGCCGGAGGCTGGCCGACCGAGCGTTGGGTCAGTAGAATCACCAGCGCTGCCGATGCGCAGGCCACGTGCCCCGCACGCCACGGGGCAACGTACCCCCAGCCCCCAGTTCCACAACGGAATTAACATTTAACCCATGTGAACGTTCGTAGTTTTTTAACGAACTTACGAACGAAGGAAAACGTCTGTCCGCCGTGCACCCTTTTTATCTACAGTGACCATTGTTTTCGTGGAAGCATGCTCGCGTGGTCGCGGGTTGTTTGCAGCTTCCATTTGCAGGTTTTGTTACGGTGATTTCAGGCTGCGCATGTGGCACGAGGTGAACCACTGGCGTATTACACTAACGCATAGCCATACACGCGACGACCACTTCAATAGCGAAAGTTCAAGAGGCAAGACAGCAAAGCTCAGAATACAAAACACTTATTACGTCCTCTTATCTTGGCGTCGGCCTGATGTCTCAGCTGCACGCGATGGCCGGGGGGGGGGGGGATTTGCCCCAGTCTTGGGTGTCAATCGTCAGATCAGGAAAATCCAATCCCCAGTCGATGGCCCTGGTCGTTTTCGAACTGAAACAGGCTAGTTAACCTTGTGTAAGCGATCTATGGTGTCACAGGCAATCAAAACCATCTAACAGATTGCACCAAAATGCATGGTTTGTTAAGGTTTAAAACATGATTTAACTCTGCGACAGCTTTTACACTGTTGCTAAGAAACTCGTATGCCTGTATATTAGAAACAGGCATAAGCTGTCCTCACTTCAACGTCAGACTGAACTAGGTCACGTCAGGCGCGATCAGATCAAATAATGGGCATGGGTATCAGCCTAGCAAAACAAATTGCGGTAGTAATTTCATTACATTGCGCCATGTAGCTTCGTTACAACGCATTGATTTTCGTCCAACTCTCTCTGATTCTGATTCTGACTACCTTCTGTTTCGTTTTGTTTTGTTTGTATATTTGTGTATATATATATATATATATATATATATATATATATATATATTGTTTCGCATTTGTATTATACGCGTTTACTTGCGAACTGTTTTGTCCGCACAGCTGTTCCGGTGACGCGTTTGCTGTCAGATCTCTTTCTACGGCGTTTTTTGAACCCTTATTGATGGCTGCGAACAAAAGCAGGGGTTCAAAATGGAGAATAATTCCTGAAGCGCAAAATGCTGAAACAAATAGACAAAGGTATTCGTGTGCATTGCGTAATGTATAAATATGAAGAGAAACACAAGCCTTGCTCGTCGTGCGCCCCACAAGGCGCCAACTACTGGTTACCCCTCGCCGGGCCGGCCTCCGGATCAACCTTTGCCATGCTGGGTGGGAGTTCATGTGAACCCCGCCCCAAGGTCTCACGAACTGTAAGTCCCACAGGAAAAATAAAACACCGTTCGAAAGCCTTTGGCGAGACTAGAAAAAAGCAACTAGATTTTTCCAAGGGGGTCAGTATTAGGGTCACGAGAGGTCATCTCGGGTCAAATTACCCTGTTGACATTTTCGGCAGAAAACTGATGAACAAAGCTTTTAAGTGGCTCAAAAGGGCTCAGCAGTAAAAAGAAGGCCTAATTTGTTTATCTGAGATGGAACAGGGCACTTGGAACTAAATTTGACCATTTCAAGGAAAGCGGAAAACGAAAGGAAAAATTCGTCTTTTGTAATTAAGCCTCGTTTTTCTGAATGTCTAAGCATGCATCTTGGTTGGAAGACGCCGAAAATGTGTCTGGTACGCGCATGAAGTCTTCAACTATCGTATTTAAGTCGATCAAGGTGAACCTAGGTCAAAGTATTGACGCATGTATGTCGAACGTTGCTGGTGTCTGTGGTGTCATCTGCCACAATGATCATCGTTGAGAAGGCACGGTGCAGCGCAACATTCTGAACCTTGGATCGTGTAATATCCTCCTACATCATGAAATCCGTGCTTCGAAGCGTTTTTCACGTAAGCCACTCAAATACTCAGCGGGGGCACCGCTGCAGCGGCAAAGCCAAATATTTGTCAGAGTTGTTTTCGCTACGTCAAAGGTTTTTAATCTGGAGAGTGAAATAAGGGGATGGAGACAGCACAAACTGTATAGAAGGAAGGCATGGCCATAGTTTTTACCATTTGTGGCCATGTAAAGTGCGTTCGCATCGCGAACAAGCATGGCATTTTGAAAAGTGAGGTCAGCCGGGGTCGAAGGAGACTGGATCACCCGTGGCAAATAAGTTCTCATCATTTATCGTGTTTCTGAAGCACATGTGACTACCAGTAAACATTCCAAAACTGTTAATCACAGAACTGTACGCAGTTGCTTGTCTGAAAATTTGATATGAAACGTGACCTGATCCCAGGTTGCGGATCAAAAGGTATAATTACGTGTGCAAATGGCGTTAAAACAGGGTGTATATTCAAGCTTCAAAACCGCCGAGCTGGTCCCAAAATGTCAAAAGGAAACATTAAACAAGGCCGAAAGTTAAGCTGACGAGAGGTCAATGGCCTGGAAATTCCCGAAAAATTCGAGGTAGCAGCATTGTTTCATTTGCCATATTCTGCTATTACGTGAAGCTTGATGGTAATTGATACATTTCACAAAATGCTGTCATTTTCCTTTTTTTGAACATGGTCTTGCTTGACATGTCCTATGTCAATGACCTGAGGTGAACCTGAGCCTTACCATTGACACGGTGTGTAACAGTGATGTATAAAAAGATACCCCAAGCTTTGAATCTCCGCACCTTTTCCTTTTTTGGTTATCCTCGGAAAACCGGTGTGGGGTTCTCGTGAACCTTCTCCGGCCCGGCGCAGATTAATTTGTTGACCATCCCGGCTGTGAAGGCCAAACCTTGGCTGTTTTGGACCACTAAGTACAAAAGCAGATTTCCATAAATTTGGATTGCGGCTAAAAATACGCAGGCATCCGTGGGAACACCGCGTGCATTTTTACCTTGCAAATACGCGGAACTGACGATCGAGGTATACTAGGTTTGGTTGGTATCAAGCATACCGTTCGGCACCAATCGACTTAATTCGTATGGTGGAGCTGATTTAACGCAGATCCATGCGGAAAGCCCTGCTGGGCTTGACTGGTGAATATGTTTTCTTTGGAGCTGACGGCGTTATCGTTCAAGATGGGCGCAGTTCAAGTGCAGTGCACTACTGGGTAAGCGCCCAGCTGCACTTTCCTCATAATCTGGCGGCAGCTCAACGACTAAATACGCGGCTCAGACGCGATTAAATGCGAAATCTCGCCCGCTGAGTAGGAGACACGTCGTCTGTGTGCTGCGCCGCAATGTGAAGTCCCCAGAACATGGCTGCCAGGAGCTGCGTGGAGGCCTCGGAGTCCAATCTTTTCCCGGAACTGTCCAGATGTAAAGCGCCGCCATCAAGGCAGTTCGTCGCACGTGGCTCCACAAGTGTAACGGCGCCAGCCAGTCTTGAAGCCGGTCGGACTCGGCGGCCGGCGGTAGTGCGGACGGAGCTGGGGTCATCGGGGCGGCGGCGGAGAGTCCGCGGCGCAGAAAACAATCGAGCGTTTCTGCTCCGTCTGTTGATAACGCTGCCCGTCCGACGTCACGGGGGTTCCGGTCACCGGCGGCCTTGGGCCGGCGGCTCGGTGATCAGTCCGGCCGTGCAGGGGACCTGGTGACTGCAGGGAACGAACCTGGTGTCCGTAAACAAGCGAGCCTGCTCAGGAAGTGGCGTGCATGTAAAGCGGGTCTTTGTCCGTTGGGGCGGGCCCATTATTCGCTACGATCGGTTTAAGTGTTCGTTTCGAACGGGTCCAGTGGTCGCTACGAGCGGGTTCAATGTTAGTTAACAACGTGCGTTACGAAGCGGGCCGGCGTCTGCAGGATGAGATCCCGATGTCCGAGCGGAAAGAGGCCGGCACTGGCAACACTGTCGACCGCTGACACCGCTGATACAATTGACACCGTTTCATTTATCATACGGCTCACTCGTCAAATCACAAACATACTGCCCCTTCACCCTCCAATGGGGAACAAATACGTCATTGGTGTCAATATCACTAACTACAACGCCACGGCGTGCCGTCGTGGTACAGCGTCACGTCGCAGCGGTGGCTTCAAGCCCGGGGGCCACAAGACCGCATGCTTCAAGCGGCCACAGACGAGGCGCTGGTCACCAGATTACCCCGGGGTCGGGCGTCGAGGCAGACCCGTAGCCTGACCACGCGGACACCTCAAATCAACGGCACACGGAGCAGTGTTCAACGCCGCGTCCCAACACCGCACGCCGGCCGCCAATTTCCTGGACGAGTATTCGGTGCCGTAATTTCCGTCAGCGGCGAGCGGAGAGATGCGATCGTGCACGCGGCGGCGGTCGCGCCGCGTCGGCGGCCGCCGCGGACCCGCGTCGCGCGGCCCGGCGCGGCCGCGGCCGGCGCGCCGAGCCGCAGGGTCGACCCTGTCGTTCGGCGCTCAAAGCTAGAGGGCCGACTCGGCCATGCGTCAGGGGCCGGCCGAGCGCGGCCGCACGCCTACCGCCGCCAGCAGGCCGCTCTCGGCGTCGGTCCCGTCGTCGCCGCCCGCCGGGCGCCCGCGCGCCAGGAGGCTCTCGCTCTCGTCCGACTGCCGGAGGACGGAGCAGGCGTCCGTTAAACGCTGTCGGTCGACCCTGAGTCACAGCGGGCAGCCGAACAACCACAGCACACAGACACCCAATCAGAGACAACAATCCACAGCTGACGAGACAACCCGATAAATCCCTGTTCTGGCTCGCACACGACGCATATGAAGCTTCATACAACAAGCGTAGAAACCGTGCCCGCACAAAAACATGTCCGGACACCGCAGAACACCTGTGGACTACTGCGTACGTGCCAGCTGCACTCGGAGCAGAACGACGCCTACCTTTCTGGCGCTACAGCACTTGTTGGCGCCGCAGTTGTCTTTCTCGGACGGCGGACAATCCAGGATGCAGGTCTCGCTCTTGCTGGCGGTGGTCGCCTCAGCGTACTGCAACGGAGCAGAGACGCAACGCGCCGTCAAACACGATCATTATCACCACGCCCGTAATTACCACTCGTAGCAGCGCTCCGTCCTCATAACGATGAAAACGCTTCCACATAATCTCCTTTACATTCCTAACGACACGCAGAATATCATTTATGAATGTCCCGTCGGTCCAGACGGCGGCAGACTCCATGCAAAACTTCCGCACGGGATTAATGTTCCACGAGCCGCACGGTCGACGGCGGCACGCAAGAGCCGCCGCAGAGACGGTCAGCGCCCTTACGTCCACAAACTCGGGCTGAATGGTGGTCGAGTGGATGCCCTCGTTGTGGAAGAGCTGCTTGATCTGCTCGGCGATGGTCATGTAGTCGGCCAGGTTGTGACAGCGGATGTGGGCAGATGCGATGATCCGGTCGCCCGCCAGCTGCCACACGTGGAACTCGTGCACGGCCAGCACGCCCTCGATCTCGCGCAGGATCTTCTGCTCGATGTAGTCCACCTGGATGTGCGTCGGCACCGTCTGCAGCAGGATCATGGCGCTGTCCACCACTGCAAGCAGAGGGTCGCCGTCAACGTCTCGCCGGCTGATGCAGGCGCGGTGTCGAGCGCTGGGAAGAACAGCAGTCTCCAGTTAGGTATCACGTTTCATGCCACCGCTTGCTGGCCTGGTTCGTTCCGAACGACCATGCCGCGGGCACTGCTTCGTAGACAACGTCAAACCGTGGCCGTAACGCGCAAATCGGATGCATCTGGCGTCAACTCTGCACCCGACACTAATGCTGGTGCGCACGGTACGTAGCCTGTGGCGGCCCCGACACCAATGCTGGTGCGCACGGTACACACACTTCGATGGCATTTTGCCAGCGCAATACACGACATGTACTTTATCAGAATCAGCGCAGACATTCGAAGGCTCACTTGGCCATACGATCCTTTACCATGAGTGCTGTTCACTTAATGAGCATATTGCTTCTGATGTTGGGAGAAAGCCCTGACAGACCACGAGTGGTGGCTGGTACCGTGTGCACAAATGCAGGAACGCAGTTGTGTCCGCCACCCGACACGAAGTATGACCCACCCGACGTTCGAACCGCAGGAAGCGGCAACATCCCCACGAGTCGCGGACGCAGCGCCAGCACTCACGCAGCGGCCAGACGGAGCGCAGGATGAGCATGACCATCAACATGCTGAGCGCCGGGTCCACGTAGAGCCGGTACTCCCAGTCCGTCTGCCAGATGATCACGGCCGACACGATGACGATCACCGAGCCGATGGCGTCCGCCAGCACGTGCAGGAACACGCCGCGCATGTTCATCTGCTGGGCGTTGCCGGCGCGCGGCCCGCCGGCGCCGTCCGGCTCGCCGTCGTCGTCGTCGTCGCCGACGAAGGACGAGAGGTGGCCGCGGGCGGTGGTGGGCAGCGACGGCGGCGACGAGTCGGCGGCGGCGGCCTTCTTCGCGGCGCCGTGCGAGTGGCCGTGGCTGAGGCCGCCGTGGCTGTGGCCGTGGCTGTGATCTGGCCGACAGGGGGCGTGGTCACGCGCCGAGCTCGTGTCGCGCACGGCGCCGTGACGACACCACTCCCTCCTTCACGACATCAACGAATAGGCTTTTCCCGCTGATCTCACAGATGAAGGGTCCTGAGCCCTGCTAGTCATACAGTAAACTATTGAATATATCGAAATAGGCTCCTAAACGTTAGTAATGGCCGGTATAGAAATGAATGAAGAACTCCGTTTTAATTTTATAGATGTTGAACTTTTCACACATTTGACGTTTCACTTTTCTAGCACCATCACTGCTTCGAAATACAGAGGGATGTAAATAGCAGTACACTATAAACCACAATTCCTGAAGGAATAGCAAAATGCCACGCATTTAAATAATCGCCATGGGCGCACTTACTGGCAAACAGAGCCAGTCCGATGACATTAACAACGAGGCCCAGAACACCGACCACCAGGATCATCTGCGGACTGTGTATCTCTTCCACCTCATAAAATCTGAAACACAAACCAGCGGGTTGGGCCTGAGCCAAAACTCGCCACAACAAAACCTGATGACGTCGACAGAGCAATGGCACCATCGGGGTTCCGTTGAGGATGAGCAATTATCAGAATGACCCTTCGCCGAAAGAACCCTCCGTACACGATACCGCCTTAGTCATCAATAATCACAGGTGAGAGTGCGTGATTTACCTCCATGACAAACGAACACCGCACAAGGCACTGCACACACAACACACAGCGCAAATACACAAGAAAAGAAATGGCCCACGACAGGCTGGCTAGATCTAAAAATGGCTCGAGTTTCACAGTGATTCAGACGAGGTGATGGTATTGGTGGAATGGGAATATTTAGTGTAAATAATAACATACACAGTGTAAATGACACACAAGATGAGGGCAACAAGATGTCAAAAAAAATTCCTCCACCCTAAAAATGGCTTATGGTGATCATTTTATGAATACGCCCACAGGTGAGCTAACCACATCCGACTTACTTTCAAGCGGGTCCCTAAAACCCCGAAAATCGGCACGGATCTTATCGCACCCCCAAGCACACCCCAGCACGAAAACCCTCCACGTATCTATGCCGGGGCAAAAGCGATGTTGTCGATGATGAGACTGTTTCGGTTGCAATATGCGGACGATGGGCTTACACCGGACAAAACGTCATTTATGACTCAAATTCCGACTCCAACGTTTCTCCCAGGTACCACTTTCGTTAGTAATACAACTATTCGCAGAAATGTACAAAAAGTGTCTAAACATATGGTAAATACAATAAGCACTGCCAAAGCCACAAATACCTGAACCCAGATGGAATATGGGTTATCGCCGGCATTCCACAGCCACAAAAGGCGGGCAGACATCGCAAAGTGCCGTCAAATCTGACTTAGCTTAATACGGAAGACCTTCCAATTGAAGTAACGACCGTCATATCACAGAGGAAAACTGGCAAACGTGTTCGTCGATCCAATACCACGCCAACGTCGGACGTAACTTTCCTCGCTATGAACCTGACTGTTCCGAATCGCTCACCTCTTGAGTGACTCGACAAAAATCGAGAAGCAGAGGGCAATTAAGAACACTGAGTTGACCAGAGCACCGAGCACCTCCGCGCCGCGCCCAGCCGAATGTGTTCTTGGACCACTTCTTCGGAGACATCTGTCGGCAAGAGTGCGCAGGTATGCCTCTGACGCCACACCCGAGCAGTTTCTGGCACTTCAAAGCTTCGTTTTACCATTATGATACGTACCGGGCACTATCGGCCGTCCTAACGCCGCAGTCACACATGCTATCGGCCGCCTCGCACGACCAGAACATCGGCAACGATCAAACGAGATCGAGCCACCACAAAACCGCACCACGTCGTCATTTCTATTATGTAATCCTAACATCAACTTGGATGATCACGACACCATTTCCCATTAAAATGTACCTAATTAATGCACCCAAGGGTGCTAAAATTTAACGATGCTGGACCGTTTGGTTGGGGAGTTACGCGGTAAACAAAAAGTACGTGTGTGTGTGGGAGGAGAGATCTGACACCCTCCCCATCAAACTGCGGATTTTGTTCAAAACATGTCAATATGGCAAAAGCTTCCTTCTATTTACTTACAGCATATGCCTATCTACTTACCCGGACAGCCAAAAAAGCTACGACGAGTGCAACCACGTCACTGAGCATGTGGAAACTGTCTGCTACTAAAGCCATTGAATTTGTTACATAGCCCACAATGATTTCAACCAGAAAGAAATGTGGTTGTGAGGCTGAACATGGTCAGCAGGCGGCATTTTTTGCCTGAGTATTTTCCCATTTTCTGAAAGAAAGAAAAGCAAGTGTTACTCAACATCTGAACAACTTCCCTTCTGCACAAACAAGGAAAAATATCAAGCACACATGGTGATATCTATACATAATTAAAAAACATAACTATCGCGGTTTATGTCATGCTCCTTATCTATCTCCCTTCATCAAAACTAACAGCTGTAATCAACCATATCTGTCAACAGACCAAAACACTGCTGGTGCAAGCCACTGGGACAAAAAGGTTAGAATGTGTCAGGTACTGCTCCAGGGAGCTAGAGTAACCATTAGCCTTTTACAGTGAGCTCCACTAGGATGCTTGCTTTGCATCTCTATGACTGATGAACTGGGAACACCAGCTCTAAAACCGGAAAAAATTGTAAATGGTGCTATTAACCATTCAGTGACTTTAACTGGCAGGATATCAGTATTTGTACCTTGGTGCTATGAAACTGCATGCCTGATTCTGCTTTCCCTTGCCTACATTTACAGTATTTCCAACCTGTTATTCCAATGTAAGTTCCAACCTGTCATAACTCCCCATGCCTAAACTAGGAAGGCAATCACTGTCATCTTTTGCAGAGGTAATTAACTGATTCACTTTGCATATAATAGTGCTAAAATTATGGCTACTGAAATAAAAATGTATTTTGTGTGAACTGGCATGTGGTTCATGGAGCCTGAAAACACCACAATGCTGCGATGGCACCCAGTCCTAAATCATAATCTACTCTGGAGACCACAGTTAGCCTTGACATTTTAAAGTGTACACCACTCCAGTTGATATAAATTATCTACCACAGCATGTAAGCTGGCTGCTGCTTATACCTACCTTCCTTCTTCACACCCTTACCTTAACACCAATGATGTAAGACAGGAAATTTATGAGTACTACTTCTCTTTGTGGTCTTTTTTGTTTATGGCATGCACTGCACTAAGATCACTCTTCATCTTCTTATTGTCTATGAGCAAACAGGGCTTATTTAGTACAAACAAAATAACCATGTTTTGTTGCAAGCTCCCTGTCTGACCAATGGCAAATGAATTGAACATGTAATGTGTCAAGGAAAAGCATTATTCTATCATTGCAGCATCTTCCAATATGTACAAACTTTCTGCACTGCATGCAGCTTTCAAGTACTGACCACATTCTCATGTAGGAAATACATACAATGGTGTGATGGCACAGTAATGAATTAGCAATGAGTAATTATTATATATGCATGAATTAGCAATGAGCAATTATTACATATGCAGCTTCATGAAGGAAATCAGTAGATCTTCATGCAAATGTGGCCAAAATTAGACTAACAAATGATAAGAATATCAGCAGAAACCAAGCAGTGATGAGCAGAAGTGGTGATTAATATGAAATTGGCAATTCTGGAAGTACAATCTGCAAGGCCAAAACAGAGTTCAGATAGCTGAAGAATTACTTGCATATAATTTGCATCTGCCAATGTCGACTGTTGCTCGGTATCAGGCACACACAAATAAAAGCACACATTTAACTACAGCGCAGCGGGTGGTAGGTATGCGGGAGTAAAATCCAGGATCCTATCCAGGTAGACTGTGATCCCAAACAAAGGCTCATAACAGCAGGCCACCTTAAAAAATCCACCTGCCTTTAAGACCAAGTAAAACCAACCGAAGAACCTGATGCTATTTATAAAATGCGACGAGTAAGGACGACGGAACGCACCCCAGAGAAAAATGTAAACAAACGTCGCCGCGACCTGCACAGAGCGGGCACCACTCGGCAAATGATGCTCCACTCGTTGTGTCGTGAGTTCCTGGCCAAGGCTCGCCGGGCCAATCTCGCGTTCTTTATTCTGAGTTGCAATATAAGATTGGTTTATCAGTGCGCCCTCATTTTTTCTAAATCATTACGAAAGCCTTTTTTGCAAATCCTTTCTCGAAAAAATTATCTGCTGGATTCTGGAAACTCTGGAACAATTGTCATCCTCCTGTATTCACTTGGATTGACAACTTATCTCGGCAACCAACCATTCTTATCATGCATGATTAGAAAACAAAACTGGAAAGCTCAGTCAGTTATGTAAACTGAGGCTTTTAATGAAATGACATGCTAAATTTCGCCAGCCCAGTTTACAAAAGCTCTTGGGTAGTTGTGGTAAATCGGGCCATGTTGTGAGAGGAACGTGGGGACAGTGTGGTGGGAGACAACTGCTGTGGAAGAGAAGCGTGGGCCACTGGGGGGCGGGAGCAGGAATATTGCATTTTGGCTGAGTCTTGTGTAGCCTTCAAGCACATTCCTATAATTTATTATCAAAGGTAAGGCGTCTATTGTGATGGAAGGCCTACGTTCACCCTCGATCGTTTCTGAGCTCCTCGTGTATGTGCGCCAGTTTAGGTAGAACGTCTGTTCGACACGTGTTTGAGTGTTCTTGAAGGTATGGCCATATGCATTTTGTTTGATTTAGATGCACCTTGCTTTCTGTCCTTGATATGAATTTGAGAAGTGTTGATTAGGGGTTTTCAGAATACGCTCGTGTTAGGCTGATGATGCACAAGCATATGGTGTGTTTGAAGTGGGGTACTACAGGCCACATGTCCAGGCCCTGTGAAATGAAGGAAGCCTAGAAACTTTGTACTGGGGACTTTTTGGGTGTGAAAATTACCTGTCCAAGTGGAAGTCACATTGTTCAGCCTGTAAATCAAACCATTCCTTTATTTTTGTGTGCAAATCTGTTGCATTTAATGCTTCCACCAGATATTTTTGGGCTGTAATGAGTTGTACCTTGGCAGCTGTGCAATGTGCCTGATAGCAATTACTTGTTACAAAGTTGGCTGTTTGCATAGTTAAATTCTGAGTCACAGAAATGGCATTACTAAGTGGTGAAGATGTGGCTGTTTAAATGATTAGATTGATCAGCAGCAGTTCAGGAATGGAATGGAAAAAATTACAGCAAATAGAGATTTCCTGCCCAGAACTCTTATAGTGTATTGGTGTAGATGACATCATCATCAGCTGTTGATGTTATCCATAAACATTCATGAATGTTTAGGAAATTTGTCAAATTCATGAAGAAATATAAATAATCTGGATCATTATCCAATCTGAAGACTCAACATCATGCTTGCCATTTCAGGATGAGGAGGAGAGTAACCCTATGGCACAAATTTATGTAGAAGCATCTCTGGCTAGTAAACAATCACACAATGTACAAATGTTCTTTCCCATCAGCAGATACAGTTAAACTGATGGCAGCAGGAATCTAATGCCCAAGAAAATCAGTTAAGATTTTTGATATTGATTCATTAGTATACAACATTCAGTATTGAAGGTCTCTTTGCTGCTTTCATCTGAGAAAGTGCTCTAGAAAATGTAAATTAGAAATGTTATTAATATACAACAGAAAGACTTGTATTTGTATGCCATCCTTTAAGATGTGTCTCAAAATTACAGACTACTGACATCAAATGACAACCAGTTTCAGAGAAGGAAATTGCACTCATAGTTGGAGCTAGCCAAAGAGCACATTTGTTTGGTTATAGCTTATATTTTATTCCTTTAGAAAGCACAAGGTGTAACAGTGTATTTCAAGCAAGCAATTAGCATGCTAAGGTTTTCAGTGTACAACCTTTGAGAGATAGTTAATTTTCTACCAGCCTTTTAAATTTATAGCAGAGGTTCTTGCTTGTTGTCTGGTATGGTCTTGCTGATAGTTTTTGCAATTGTTCCAGCAGTATTGTGTGTAAGACCTATTCATATGTGTGATATTCCAATTGTGTCAAATCCCACAGCATGACAAATGTGTGCATGGCACTGAATGTTAGTGGAAGGTTTGAAATACTCTACCACTTGTTTGCATGAAAGCATACTTTTGATTTATAAAATGTCTTGCTTGTAGGAATTTAAAGAAACAAATAAGGAAAGGCTATCACCATTGTTTTTTAGGCCTAAAATATCATTTTTGAAGAATTGGTCAATTACATTTTTAAATTGCATTCCTTGCCACTTAAAAGTGTGCTCTTTCTGAAAAAGCATGATGATTGAGGCAAAGAAAATCTTTTGAAACATGCTTCATAATTTTTGGAACACCCATTTTGTGTAAAACATTTTTTGCATTTGAGTGCAGGAGATATTTTGCAAAGGATTTTAAGTTATGCAAGTTGTGAACATTTATTTGGAAATGTGCAGTTCACAGTAGGCTGGTGCTGTGTCTCATAACACAAATGAGCCATTTTAAATGTTGTTTTTTGTACATGTGGTGGGCTTCAGTCATTGTAGGTCATTTGATGCCAGTTTAAACTAGTTGGAATTTTATTTAAGCAATCATGAAAACATGATTTTAGACAGATGAATCACCAGCTGTATGTGCTGTGGGACTTGTTGTCTCAAATTAGTAGTAATAACTGTTTTCAAATTGTTTCTTTGCATTTTCCACCCAAAAAGCATTGGAAATGTTTGGAAAATAGTTTGGAATAGTTGATCAGAAAAGACCCAGTTTGAAGAAAGTTGGAAAAAATAAGCTTTGTCTACATTCCTCCATTTTGGGTGTGAACCAGCAGTTTCTAAGGTTTTCTTATCCCCAGAAATCGAAATGGGTTAATTCTGCCAGCCTCTTACCAGAAAACTGCTTCTGGTTTTGACATTGGCTGCCTACACTGTCTTTGGATGAAATATATATATGCTGAGGTCATGCCATCATGATTATTCACACAGCACTGCAAAAACTTCAGATTTCTTCTTAACAAGAATGAGAGTATACATTATTGGAGCAGGTAACTTCTCAATCACTTCATTTGTGGCAGTGATGATGGTGCTGTAATGTGGAAAAGGAAAGATTGCCAGAGCTGTGAAGCTGCAGGGGCTGACCATGGCCATTGTTTTCATTGGATGCATAATTGTTCATGTTTTTTTGGAACAATTATATTTTTTGTACCTTTTAATGGTGCCTTAATGCATTACATAACATGTGTTATTAAACTGCTTTGCAGAGCCTTTTCTTCCCAATTTTTTGATAAATTGCATCTGTGATGGTGGTTGCACAGACCAGGCATTGACACTCAGTGGAATTTTGACTACTTCATAAAACTCCCAGTCATTGATTTAATAAAGCAGATACAAGGCACAAAAAATGTGGGTAATACATATTTTAACATAACCTGGCTCAAAGAATTTAAATCTAATAGGATTTGCACCTTTGTTCTTTTATCTGCATCAATAAAAACAATGTATTTACCAAAGAATGCATTTGTTATAGGAATGTATTTTTATAAGCTGTGACAAAAAAATATGCTAAGTAGTCATGCAGATGGTGCAGATCACAGACTAGTAGAAAGAAAAACTCATCACAATCTCTCCCAATATGGTATCAGTGAGGCATTTCCATTGCCCCCCTTTATCACTGGAGAGAGCATGCATTTTCATAGTTGTCTGGTTTTGAGTTTGTTGGGCCACTCAGCTTATTTCATGCCATTTATTACCATAGTTTTTCCAGAATGTTGCTTTAGATCTGGCATGCCCTGTACCTCTTTTTCTAGGCAGGGACCTGTTGTATGCTGCAGTAGTGAAGGTAGTGAAGACTTGTTAGCTATAAAGTGGCAGTAGTGTATGCTGCAAGTTTGTGCCATTTTTACATGCCATTGCATGGATATGGCAACCTTATTTTGTAAATGGAGCATAAGGGTCAAGGGTGGAGCCAAGTATGGAAGATTATGAGGGTTGTATTCCAATCCACAGTCAGAAGTGTATATCACTGTTTTGAGCATAATTGTGTCATTGAATTGAAATGTATGTGTATGTATGTATGAAATGTATTGGAAATGTATGTACAAAATAGTTCTCAGTGCATTGACATGGGCAGGTCTGTGGGTAGAAGGGGGGAGCAGTAATATCCTTACAATGATTTGGTTTATCATTACACCATGGACACCTTTATTTACTTACACTCACCCCTGTTATGGCTTCCTCAACCCACCATTGATGCTGGTTGTGGATTGTAACCATCATCTCCAGACCAGTCACTGAGTCAAAGTGAGTGAAAAATATCCTTAAAAGTTTGTAGATATCTGCTCCCTATGTTTGGGACCCACAACCCACCATTGTCCTGAAAATTGTTTTGTGCTATGCTTTGAGCCTATCTAAAGGCAAGCATGTTAACACCAGACCCAGTTGTAATACTTGAAACGCCATTTACCAAATGCTGGAAATTGGTGGTTTGGTCCTGTTGCCCTTATGACGGAAACACCCCTTTGGCGTTTTTGTTTGTTTTTTTCCCATACATGAAAAGTTGGTCATTTCAGAAGCTTTGATTTAAGCCCATTTCTGTTAAAAGTTCCTCAGTAGATAAACATCTAGGGGGAGTTAGTCCTCCCCCATGTGGATTACAAGCGAAAATAGCGATATGAAAACAAGGTTAATGACTGATGTATGGAATTGTTGTAGTATTGTAGTGATTGCCAACAGAGTCGTGGATTTTATCATTATGGAGTTTGTACCTCTATGGCACGATGACCCGGGGCATTGATTTGCCCAGGCCATTCAGATGTCAGAGAATATGAGGGTCAGGAGATCACATAGGGATTGGAAAGTCATCAGCAGCATTAGGGCTGCAGGCTTCATGTGAGACCTAGTGATCCATTTTTGGGATCCAGGGTTGCTACTTGTATTTTTTTTTATAAAATTGATCTATATGGTATGGTAGGGCACTTCAGGGATCAAAGTTCGCGTTAAGCAGTGCCCTCACGGACGCAATCATGCGTCCGATCGTGCAGTGCCAGGTTGATAACGTAATTTGATGGGGAAAGTTTAACGTGCCGACAGGAATAACGCGGTCGAGCGTTATCCAGTGTCTCCCTCTGCAGGTCAGCTGCCAAGTGGCCCGCAGAAGAAACAGCGAGCGCCAAGGCGATTCGAACTCACCTTGTTAGGGTGGACAGTGGTGACAAACGTTCTGCCAACTGATGCACTGGTCATGTACAAAATATTGAAATATTGGGACACAAAATACAATAGTGGCGTCCTAGTCGTACGGCCACACCGTGGCCGCGTAGTGTTCGCGTTTTTCTTTGCTCGATGTGTGAAATTGTGCCTGATGACGCCTTGTAAGACCTGGAAGCTGCGTTCTGGGGATGCTGAAAGCATATTCCAGGGCCTTTGGATTTGAATAGAGCCATCCTCGAAGGGTCGGGCTACACATTCCAGACAAAGGGACCAGCGTTTGGCTTCGCGGCGGACTTCTGGGGCATTTTTGATGACATGCTCATTTACCAACTAAAATCGCCTTTTGGCCAGTGAAAAATTTAGAAGTGTCACATAAAATGTAATAAAGTTTTACATCATACCATAGCCATGCCCTAGATATCTGCAGGTAAAAGACCTAAAAGAGACGTAGGCTGAGTTAATCTTTAAGTCTGAAGGACCGTTTGTTCTCATGTACATTTGAGTGGCATCTCTCTTTGTGAGGTCGTATCTTTGATGGCTGCTGTTCTCCTGAAGCATGCTTGTTTCCTCAAAATTCCATTGGAAGTTGGCTTAGAAATGGCGTTTCTATGGAAAAGCGTTGCCGACGCTTTTGAAATCTATTTTGTTCTGATCCCTTGTTTTGTTGTTGAGGTGCAGTTTTGTGCTACAGGGATTATGAAAGTATGTATATTTCCGTAATCATTGTGACACTAGCTGTATGCAGTCTTCCTTATACTGTGAGACTCGAAATTACGTGCAAAAATGTTAGCACTAACATTTCAGCCGTGGGCTGTCTTCAGGAGTGGCCTCTGGCCGAAACGTGAAGTCCTTGTTAATATATGCATTTTTATGTGTAATCCCAAGTATTTCCCAATGTAAAAAAGACTGGATATTTTGGTAAATATGCTTAAAGCCTAGGAACTTGTAGGGACTATTTTTCACTGTTAAGTGACAGTGTTACAGTGATCGCAAATACGTATTTAGCAATACTTCGTATGTCGAGCACACCGTCGTGTGGCGTTGGTGTCTTGTTTGAATGTAATTTGAGAGTTAAAAAAACAAACGGACGTATAAATCGGGCCAGGCGGAACGCGTCCAAGGATCATGTGTAAGTGGCAGTCGGCCGAACAAACTAAGGCGTTGGATTTTTGTTATCCTGTTGAGCCGTCTCGAAAGTAAAATGTGATGGCTTACCCTTGCTTGCCACGTCATTGCCTTGGCTACGATGGTGGTAGAAGATCAGAGTAAGATTCGCAGTCTGGCGACCTTGCCTGGTTTTTTACCCAAGTACGCACGTTTGACGTGCGGTGCTTTGGCCTTCCATGTATAGAACATTATGTTGAGTGTCGTATAACCGTTCAGGAGGAGCCACCGTGTGGCAGCCAGCGAACGTAACGAACAAAACACGGGCCGAAATTAACGAATTATCAAATAGACGATGGCATGGGCCGTTACAGTGACGTTAGTTCATTTTTCGTTCGTGATCACAGATGCTAGAAATTCCTGCAGAGACCATTGTTGTTGTTTAAGGCTCTTGTTTTCCATTCGCAAGATGGTTTGCAGAATTCTGTGCTCGGAACGAAAAGCAGTGGCGTAATAAGATTGAGGGCAGAAGGGATGTAATGAGGAAAAAATCATATGTGAATCATATGAAATCAAAAATCATATGAAATGGAAAATGGAAAAATGATATGAAATCATGTATTGAGGCTAGATGGCAAAATTGGCTTTTTTTTTTGCGACAGACTGGTATTACGGGAAACACCTAGCCGTCCACAGTAACACGTAAAGAACGTGACCCTTGTCTCAGCTTTACGTCAGCAGGATAAGTAGAGATAACACCAGGAGCAATGTCACGCAGATGAGCACCAGGATTATGAGTTGAGCCAGCGCCCACATTGTTCGGAGCGTGTGCTGCGTGGGCGCGCTTTGTAATCGTCGCGAATTATCCGCTGAAAGAGGTCGGTCTGGCCGGTTGGCAGCCGCCGTTGCCGGGCCGTCCGAGGCGGCGCGGCGCGTTCCACGGTCGCGGGACGTCGTTCCGTCGTGCCCGCCGCGGTCTGACCGGCGGTCTGCGCTCCCCAGTCTGAGGGTGCGTGCCGGCCCGCGGTCCGCCGCCGCCGCCGCCACCTGATGTCGGAGGCTGCGCTGGACGAGCGGCCGGCCGACGCCGCGGCCGAGCCGCCCGGCTCGTCGTACGCGCAGGCGCTGCGCGGCCGGCCGCTGCCGGAGAGCGCCGCCGATGCGGCCGACGAGTTCCCCGAACTGGGCCGGCCGGCCGCCGACGGCGAGCTCGACGAGTCCGGCGAGTGGAAGCAGTCCAAGTCGCGGCGCGCCGACAAGCGGCAGCAGGCGCGCGAGCGGCGCGACCAGCGCGTGCGCCGGGAGCGCCGCGAGCGGCCGCCGCGCGTCCGCCGGCGCCGCCGCCGCCGCCGGCCCGCCGCCGGCGGCCGCGGCGGCAGAGGGCGAGCGCTCGCCGGCCGAGCCGCCGCAGCAGCCGCCGCAGGCCGACTCGGCCGGCTCCGGCGAGGATTCGGCCGCCGCCGAGGAGCAGAAGAAGTTCGTCGACGCCCCGCCGCCCAAGGAGAACGCCTGGAGCAAGAAGACGGCGGACGTCGCTGAGCAGCCGGAGCCGGCGGCGGCGCCGGAGCAGCCCGCGGCGTCGCCCGGCGCCAGTCCTCAGGAGGCGGCTGGAGGTGAGCCCGCCGTCCCGACAGTCCGGGGTTCTGACAGCACGGCCTTCTGGCGGAGTTGGCAGTACGCCCGCTGTTTGTTCGTGGCGGCGTCTTTTTGCGGCCGTTGAATTGATTCGTTGCTGCTGCTGTGATTGCTGTAATGATTCGTTACAGCACACCGTGCGATGGGGCGACTGTCATGACATCGTCGAAGGGACCATCATTGCCTATGGGAATGCGTGTACCGTCACCTTGCGAACGGAGCGCATGAGTGATTCACGTGACAGAAAACGCACCGCACTGATATGGCCGCTGCCGCCGATAGATTACCACCGGCGTTCCCGGGTCCCGTTTCAGACTCCGCAGTATTGACGCCAGCTGTTGTGAAGGCCACCTCAGGAGACAAGTCGAAAATCAACGCAAAGGTGAGCGTGGACGGGCAGCGCCGTTGTCGGCTGTGTCGTCGCCGAGGTAGCTGTGAGGGCCGGTGCTTGGGCGTGGGAAGAGGCGTCGGTGATGGCCGTAACGTGGGGATTTCACGGTCAGGACTGAGGTCCGGAAAGGAGAGATAGCGGTAAGGGCCATGGCCGAGGGCGAGAAGTTGCCGTAAGGTCCGTGCGGAGACAAACACGCCGAGTCCGGACCGCCCGACACGCCCGTCAGCTGATACTGACTGACTGACGGCCGGCCGCCGCGGCCCCCGCAGGCGTCCGACTTCAGCGACCTGGGCGACTGGCCGACCCTGGAGAAGACGGCGAGCGCGCCGGGCACGCCGCGCCCGGCCGGCCCCGGCTCCGGCCCAACCTCCGGTCCCGGTCCCGGTCCTGGTCCTGGTCCCGGCTCTGGCCCCGGTCCCGGTCCCGGCTCCGGCTCCGGCCAGCTCAGCAACGGCACGGCGCCCTCTTCCCAGGACGACGACTCGTCCAAGGAGAACTACGACGAAAACCGACAGAACGCGGCCGCCGGCGACGGCGCCAAGCGGAAACGCAGCAGTGAGTGCAGCCGGACTGGGATGTGAGGCGCCGCCTCGCGTAACAGTCGGCCGGGTCCAGCTTGTAACACGTTGCGATTGAAGAGCTGACCAGACTTTGTTTTGGGCATTGTAGGGCTCGAATTCAGACCGTGCCATGTACTTTTAACCGCAGATGTTCGTGATCGTTGAGCTGCTCTGGCGCGCTGCCAACGGTGATGGTAAAGGCGGCTGTTGGGTTAGCGTGAGCCGCATTTGTTCCCCCTTTTTCAGCCCCAAAACAGAAATGGAAACCGATGGACATCGAATTCCGGGGCCGCGGCAAACGCACCGACCGGTCGCCGCGAGCTGGCTTCAGGTCGCGTCTCGACCCTAGGCGAGGTAACCTGCAGTCCCTGGCCGTGACCTGACCTCAGGCCAGGTTAAACTGGGCGATCTTTGCCAGCGGGCCTTCCGTCGCATGCGTGACCATCTGTCCACGAATACCACTGCATGTCGTGACCTGGTCGGTCGGGGTTGTGGCGGACCTCCTGGCTGAGAGCGGACGCGGCTCTGACGGTGAGGACTGGGCCCCGGTGGCGGTGTGTCGCGCGGCCGGCGGCGGGACGGCGCCTCCGCCTCCGGCCGGGGGTCGGCCGTGGCGGGCTGTTATCTGCGCGGCCAGGTGGTGGTTCCCGGCGCGCGGTCCGCCACGCGGGACCGCGGTCAGGCTTCGGTTACCAACGTGGGCGCCCGGCCGCGCCGTGACTGCCATTGTCACAGAGTTGGAGCGAGGCTTTAGGTGGGAACGTTCTTGTATGTAAAACATTTAAAGGAAAATCCACAGAAAACGTATGACTGCTGAAAATCGTGTCTGGAAAACTTTTGTGGACTCATACCAAGCAATTTTAATATCAGGAAAAGAATTATTAAATTATTATTATTAACAAAACGTATTAACAAAACCCGAGATGTATTGGCTCAAACAAGTAGCAAGTGTAGTCAACCATTGGGGACTTCTTTTGTGTGTAGTTGGGCAGGCATGTATGAACGCAGTAACTCTAGGTAGCTCATTCAGTGGTTTCTTGACTTTTCTTCTGTTAGCAACCATTCTTATCTAAACCTCCGCAGAAATCTGATGTGAAATCTTACGTACTTTCTGGTGACATTAACGATTAAGAATCGCCTGATAGGTGATTGTATCGTTGCGGCAAGGGCGATAAAGATAAAGCCATCGTGTTACCACCATCCATTATTTTTTTAATATAAATTTGGCCAAAGTTTTTCTCGCCATAGTCTGGTTGTAGTTCGTTCAAAGCAAATGATCTCGCTGGCTTCCGTAATGTTCACATCAGGCAACGCGAATTCAGAGTAATGACTAATGAGACTGAAGTTTGACGTGCTGTCAGCACCAGCGCTGTCGTGTGGTGGTCCCCTGGGCAGTGGTTGGCAAGGTTTCGGGCCACGTCAAGCGATGAAGCGACTCGAACTTGCCTTTTTGGGCCAGAGGGACAGGATCAGGCTACCGATCACGATAAACTGACAAACCATTTCCAGCCAGACTGTGTTCGTTCGGATGGTGTCTGCCATTGTCTGTTGGTGTCTTTCGCCCATCATCTCTGGCTCGTTCCCATTAGCCCCATGATGTGCGTAACATGTCCCGTGTGGCCGCCGGCTGTGCTGGCTTAGCTGACGCTGCGTCCCGAGTCATTCCGCAGCGTTCCGCTCCCTGCCACCGGTTTCCGCGCGTGCGCCCTGTGATGGCGTGACCGTCACAGCCGTGCTGTGCCAGCTAACCGGCACCGACAGCCGCACTCGCTCCGAGACCTGGCCGACCGCGCGGCCGGCCGGTCTCCGCCTCTGACGGACGCTCGGCCGCCGGACTGACCCGCACCCGCTGTCCGTTCCAGGCACGCCGGACAGCGCCAACTGGCGCGAGGACAGCCGCAGCGTGGAGCGGCGCGGCCGGGGCCGGGGCCGCGGCCGCGCGCGGGGCCGCGGCCGGGGCCGCGGCTCGGCGTCCGGCAGCCAGGCCGGCGACGACTGGGCGCTGCAGGACCCGCTCGAGGAGATGGCCGCCGACCTCGGCGCCAAGGTGGGGCCGGCCGGGAGCGCGGCGGCGCCGCGGCGGCCGGCCGGGGAAGAGTGGCACAGATAAAATGGCGTGGGGCGGGGGTGGGGGATCGGGGTGGTAGACCTGCCGTTGCCGGAGCGTTTTCCGCGTGTTGTGGCCGTCAGCCGTGTGGACCCCTTCTGGGAGACAGAGGATGGCGTTTCAGCTGAGAGCGACGCAGTCGCCCCCCCCCCCCTACTCACGCTCTGTATGTATTATGTGTAAGAGGGATGGCGACGTGTCTGGTTCTTTGGTGCTCAGCTGTGTATACCACAGTGGATCGCAGTGTCTGGTTCTTGGTTGCTCAGCTGCATATACGACAGTGGAGCTTTAGCTCTCGAAAAGCTTGTTTTTCGTCCTCAGAGGCATGCTGTTACCAGGCGGATATGTGTTAGTCTTTCTTGTCAGCACCGTGATGCATTGTCGTTCGCTTCTGGCTAATCTGATCACTGTTCAGGTGTAACGAGCTGCCGCCCTGGACAGGTGCCGGAGTACATGCGGTCGGACCCTGCCTTTGTGGACCTGTACCACAGCTTCGTCTACCCGACACCGTACCTGCCTTTGAGCGAGCCGGCGCTCCGTGAGGCCATCAAAAAACAAATGTACGTGGCCGGAGGGGTTCGGTCGTGTTGCTACTGCTGTTTTCGACCTTTCCCTGCTGCGCTTTGTCGTCAGAGCGGCCGTTGACCTGCTGGTGACTGATGGGCGAGCCAGCTTACTGGCTAGCCCGCTCACTGCGTGGCTAGCAGCCGGCTAGCTGAGGGGATCAGTTTGCAGCCGTCACCAGGCCGGAGGGCTTTGACCCGCGTGCTGTCGCCCTATCTGTCTGCTTCCGTCGTTTGCACGTGACGCGGCGGGATCAGATTTGCCTGACGCGCGTCCGCGTCCGTTGCCTCCGTTTGCAGCGAATACTACTTCAGCGAGGAGAACCTGCAGAAGGACTTCTTCCTGCGCCGCAAGATGGACGACGAGGGCTACCTGCCGGTGTCGCTGATCGCCTCCTTCCACCGGGTGGAGGCGCTCACCCGCGACATCAAACTGGTCATCCAGTCGGTAGAGGACTCTGATGTGGTCGAGGTTGCCGACGGAGTCAAGGTGGGCGGTGGCACCAAGGATTGTTGGAGAAGTGCGCCCAGCAGTAGCCTTAGTCACAGCGTCGTGGCATTTCGATAATGCTGCATTTCATGATTGGAAGCTGTTGTGTGTGGTCGTTCTGTGGTACGGCAGGCAGCAGATTCCTTAAATGGTGTGACAGCTTTTGGAGGCCCCTTAAAACGTCTCCGCCATTTAATACGTGAAGCTTTGAAGGAGGCCTGCACATATCAGTGACCCTTGCATGCATGGAAAGTCTGGTTTCGCATACATGAATGGGACAAGCCATAGACACGGAACAACCTTCACCAGTGAATCTTGTTTGCGGCGTTGTCGCGATTAGCTAGCTTGTTTGAGGCATAGCTCGTCTGTGCTTCACAAAGCGTGCCGTATGGTCGGGCGCCGGAGCCCCAGCCGTTCGTCCTCACTGCCGTGGCCGCTCGAGGCGGTGCCGGAGGAACGCTGACCCCCGGGCCGGCTCGGCAGATCCGCCCCAAGGAGGAGCCGCAGAAGTGGCCGCTGGCGCCGAACGCGCCGGCGCCCTCGCCGGCGCCCGGACACCAGGCCGAGCTGAACCCGGACGTGCCGGAGTTCGTGCCGCACTTCCTGCAGCCGGCCGAGCCGGCGGCGGCTCCTGCCGGCGCCGAGGCCGAGGCCGGCGCCCAGCCAGGTGCGGCCCGACGTCCCGGCGGTGGCCCGGCGGCAGCAGGGACCGGAACGGCGGCGCGGCGGGGTCGTACTGTCGGCGCACGCACGGATTCGGGCGTGCCTGGTAGCGCGTTTGAGTTCACGGGACTCGCGGTGGGTTTGACTCGCGTCGTTGCGTTGCTGGTTTGTGCTTGTGGAAATGGGGGTCCACGGTTAGCGTCGCTGATCTGAGCGGGCAGGGCGTCGGAGGGGCGCGTTATGTGCCGTGCGGTGTGCGGTTTTGTTGCCGCCGGCCCATGCGTGTCCAGAGACGGGCGCTGTCGGCCGGCGCGCGGGCGCTGAGTCGCCGCTGACCGCTCGTCCGTCCGGCAGAAGGCGCGGTCGGCGTGCCCGGCCGCAGTTCGTACCTGTCGCTGCTCGACTCGCCGCCCCTCTCGTCCAGCGCCCCCGAGTCGGAGTGGCGCGAGGTGAGTCCGGCGCTGCGCCGCCCGCGACCGCGCCCCGCCCGGCAGGCTGGAACATCCCTCTCCGGTCACGAGTGTGCGAGGTCGAGAGGCAGGGGTTATGTCATATACAAAGTGCGCTAAAGAGAAAGTGCGTTAGCGTGGGAGTGAGAGATTGATGACGGACGTGGCGTCTTGTTGCGCTCCCCGTCACGTGCTGTTCGGTTCGGATGGTGTGAGGTGCAAGGCGTGAGGTGGGATGGTGCAGTGCGCTGGTCGGTCCCCCCTGCGGGCGGTGGCGGTTCCGCGGACCGCCTTTGGCAGACGGGCGTGACGGTATGTAGCGCTGGTGGGTCGCCTCCTGTGGGAGGTGTTGGTTCTGGCGGCCTTCTGTGACTGTCGTGACTGTGTGTGGCTCTGGTGGGTCCCCTCCTGAAGGCGGTGCTGACTGCCGGCCGTCGTGGCTGACGAACGGCGCGATGGACGGCAGGTACGGCGCCGTTCGCGCGAGCCGCGCCACCGCCCCGGCCACACCGAGTCGACGGCGCCGGCCGTGGACGACCGCGAGGAGCTCAACTTCCAGTTCGACGAGGAGCTGGAGAAGGTGCCGGCTGGCGGCCGCAACAACACCTTCACCGACGATTGGTGAGTAGAGAGGGCAGGACAACATCTTCACCGACGAGTGGTGAGTGGGAAGGGCAGGACAGCACTTTCACTGACGAGTGGTGAGCGGGAAGGGCAAAACAACACAATCACTAACAGGAGGGGGGGGGGGGGGGGGGGCAGGCGGCACAACACCGCCACCGACGAGTCGGGAGCGCAGAGCGCAGCTGGCGAGTGGGGCACCGCTGCCACCTCTGAGGCGGAGACCGTTCTGTGCGGTCCTGGCCCGCAGCCGCCAGCGTTCACGGCCGGCCAAATCGACCGATGTAAACGTGGATGGGTCATTACCCTGCAGTTGTGTTCTTCATTAATGTTTTTCAAATGTGGCGTCTTCGTGGAAACATTGTTTCCGTCAGCCACTGATGGGTACCGCAAAGGAGCAAAGTATGTGCTGTGTTGGGAAAAATAGGACGTCTTGCTGCAGAAAAAAGCAACTTGCGGAGCTCTAGCCAACCATTACGTGTTCCCGCTCGTATTCTTGTGTTTTCGTGTTCATATTTATTGCCCTAAGCACAAGGCCCGCTAGTGTGGGTAAATTATTACACATCTTTGCCGTATAGCTGTTTTGATATTGCAGTGTTCAACGTGTTCTGGACTTAACAGCAGGCGTGTAATGCCCGAGTATGTGATACATGTTTCAGATACATTGGCACTGAAATGGCCGTTGTTACGTGATGCAAACAAAAATCGCCGTAAAACCACAGTTGTCGGTTGTGGTAATTTCGTTGGACGGAACATGGTTGGTGCCGTCCTGCCGTTATTGCCTTTTGTTTTGTTAGATGGCACGTTTTGTTATGCTGGTTGTTGCAGTTTACATCGGCCGAGAATTGAATTGGTCATTTCGCGAACGTATTTCGGTGAAGTTTCTGTTTTCTTGTGCGGCATTGCGTACTGCGGAGACTTATGCAAAAAAATAATTTAATGTAACGTTTAGTTTGGTATGAAGTCATGTTCGGTTGTTTGCAGAAGTATTTGCTGTGGTAACGAGGGATTTGGATGGCGACAATTGCGGATCGTGGAAATGTGTTACAGATACTGGTATGTAACCGTGTTTGCGGCCCCGAGCTGTAGTATTCACCAACCCTTCAACTAGTAATATTTTTCGCATTTTTTTTTATAATATGGGGACATCAGACTACATTTTCTGCATAGACCTTGAAAAATGAGAGGAACGTTTTATTCACACAGGAGAAGAAACATTTTTGTTGCGTGTCCTTGTACTGTAAGTATTATTTTGCTTGTCTCGTGCATTTGCCTGTGAGACAATAAATTTGTCAAAAAAATATGCGTTCCAAATCTTGACAGTATGTCACAGGCGTTTAATGCGTAGTGATTTGTTTTGAACGATTTATCATTAATTGTTTAGATAGGTGCCATATTTCGGCATCGTTAAACAGGCATGGGCCGCCTTAGGCTGCTTCATCGTAGGTTCAAAAGAAACTCGATCTTGTCCGACGGGGAAGTATGTTAAAAGACACCGGTAAGTTTTCAGGGAGATGTGCTGAGACGCACGAGAAATCAAGGAGAATCGAGTGCAATAGTGCGGTCCTTTCCGTCATGTAATGCGCATCAGCAGCCCGTGGGTGACGTGTCACCGTCTGCGGCCAGGTCGGACGACGAGTCTGAGAACGACTTCCCGGACCGCGGCCTGGACAGCCTGATGATCGTGACGCAGACGCCGCCGCCGTCCCGGCTGCCGGCCCGGCCCGACAAGCACGAGGGTCACGACCGCACGGCCGACTTCACCACGCGCGTCAAGATGACCCAGGACCTGGCGCTGGCCATCAACGACGGGCTCTTCTACTACGAACGCGACCTGTGGAACGAGCCCGAGTGGGTGAGTGCTGGCGGCGGCCGGAGCAGCGGCGCCGGTCGGCGTGCGTGCTCCCCGACTGAGCGGCCCGCCGGAACAGCTGAGCTGGGGCCGTCGGCACCAGGTCAGCGCTGTGGGACATGCCAGGGAGCTAAAGAGATATCAGATCGTCATAGTGATGAAAAGACATGTCTGTAGCGTGCATGAGGCGCGGCTGCGTGGGCGTAGATGCAGGTGGGCGTTATTCATGGGTTACAGGAACGGCACCAACACTGTTCCGAGGGTTTCTAGTACCGTTCCCTCTTGACGATGGGAATTTACGGAGAGTATGTGAAAATGATAGCAATCGAAAGCTCGTCAGATTTTGTAATGGAAGGACATATATTTCATTGACCCAGTTTCTGTTTCCGAGGGCCACGAGGTCATGACGTGGGCTATGAACTGAATATGCGAAACGGTTCGGTGCATGGACAGCGTAGATGCGCGTGTTATTCGCCGTCTCCCTGTCTCATGTGCCGAGCCTTCGCGCCATCCGGGTATGCAGGTAACTGGATAAAACGATGGGTTCGCGGCGGGGATGTATTGGACCCCCCCCCCCCCGCTTTTCCAAGGATAATGAATGTGTTTGTGTCGCGGGCTTCCAAGGGTACCTGCTCTGGATGTTCTTGTTCTGATAATGAAGAGTACAGAAATTGTCTTACCTTCTTTTCAGGAAATTACCCCCGTATCGAAACAAGTAACTGTGATATCAAACGAGGAGTTTCAAAAGATAAAACCGCCGTCGCCGCGAGCTCAAAACCAGCAGGTGCCTCCGCCCCCGCCGCCGCCACCGCCGCCGCCCCCGCCGCAGCAGCAGCCGTCGGAAGACAGTCTGTCGCGGTCATTGCCTGCTGATGTGAGTAGTGCTTTGGCCGGTGGTGGCGCTGCCCGTGCGCGGTCGACCTCAGGAACCACCGCCCGGGACGCTGTACATTCCTGGGGCTTTAGAGACGGAATTCCCGTCGAAATCGAGCGAGTTCTTACGATTTTGTTCGGAATGAGCTGTCGTGTACCGCAAATGGGACTTCGAAGTGCAGTTGTTGCGAGATGCAGTTCGTGTTGTCTTGAGCTTACCGTTCATCAGAAAGAGGAAATTAATGTTAAATGTGCGCGGACATAGTACATCTTGCCGTAGCGTTGACATAGAAAACCGATCGGGAAGTGGCGTGACGCAGCAGCTTTATGATCTCAAATCATAGTCGATCATAGTCAAATCATAGTCAGTCACACGCGCACACCCTTTCGGAGAAGACCAGCGTTGTGGGGCCGGGCCCTGCTGGTCGGCGGCCGGCGGCCGGTGACGGTAACTCTCGGCCTCGCCTCGCCCCAGATCCCGATGACGCCGAAGGGCGCGGCCGGCCGGGCGCCGACCACGCCGCGCACGCCGCACGGCGGCCGCAAGGAGGGCGCGCAGGCGCCGCGCTTCTACCCGGTCGTCAAGTCGAACCGGCCGCCGGACAAGTCGACGCCGCGCAAGCGCAAGCTGCGCCACTCGCAGAACCCGCCCGTGGAGCACCACGTGGGCTGGGTGATGGACAGCAGGCGGCATCCGCCGTCGCGGCGGGAGCGCACCGTCTCGCAGACGAGCGCCGCCAGCGGCACGAGCCCGTCGGAGGCGACGCTGTCCGCCAGCTACGGCAGCACTCCCGGCTCGCTGCCGCAGTTCCAGCACCCTAGCCACGCGTTGCTCAAGGAGAACGGCTTCACGCAGCAGGTGTACCACAAGTACCGGGCCCGCTGCCTCAGAGGTGAGTGGCGCGGCGCCGGCGAGGCCGGTGCGGCGGTCGGGCAGGAGGAGCGGGCCGGGCGGCGGTCGGTGGGCAGGTTGTGGGAGGGCTGTTTCGCCGGTGCCGAGCCCGCGGGGCGGACGTCTGCCGTATACGCAGGGGAAGTCCGGACTGCCGAGAGCAGGACCTTGTGTTCTGAATCGGCTCCCGGAACGGGAATGACGCGGTCAGGAGCCGGGCTACACGCAGGCGGTGCTCGGTCCCGGACCGGGGGGTCGCCGCGGCTGCCGTATGTGACGTGTCCGGTCTGAGCGCTGTCCGGACGGCGGCGGCCGCCGCTCCGGCCGTGCCGGCTCTCCGCCGCGCGTCCCTGCCGGGCACGCCGTGACGCAGCGTCCGTGTGACGTGACGCCCGCTCCCCGCGCGCAGAACGGAAGCGGCTGGGCGTCGGCCAGTCGCAGGAGATGAACACGCTGTTCCGCTTCTGGTCGTTCTTCCTGCGCGACAACTTCAACCGGAAGATGTACGAGGAGTTCCGGCAGCTGGCCACCGAGGACGCTCTGGGCGGATACAGGTAGCTATTGCGAGTCGTCTTCAACAGCAGTGATCCCTTTTCTTCCCTGAGAGGTTCGTTGTAGGCTCTCTTCACCTCTGGAGACGCTAAATACGTGGTGTTGGAATAACCAGAAGTGGACTCATCGAAACAGTGCTCGGTTCCACACTTAACGTGGAACCACGCTGTATTAGGTGCTGTCGTAAACTTCGTGGTGTTTTTTTTACGCACAAAATTGGTCTTTGTTTGATACAGTATGTCCCAGACTTAGGGTTAAAGCATGTGGGACAGAACGTTTCTTACAAAATTGAAAAGGTGAACATCCCTGTAAACTCCGTCACTTGGTGTAGGCCTACACTGCCAGCTAAGCCGGTGCGCCGGTCTGGCTTTCTGAGGCGGACTGTTAAAACCACTGGCTGCCCCCGCCGCCAGCACGTGCCGCTGCCCGCGCGGTGGTCAGTCGGAACGGGCGGCGCGCTCTAGGCCTGCGTGCGATGCCGTGAGCGCGGCATGTCTGCGATTCCAGGTACGGCCTGGAGTGCCTGTTCCGGTTCTACAGTTACGGCCTGGAGCGGCGATTCCGCCCAGAGCTCTACCTGCACTTCCAAGAGGAAACGCTCAAGGACTTCCAGACAGGTGAGACTGGTGACCGCGGCTGGGGCACCGGCACCGTCCTCTTACCGCGGGGAGGGCCGGCGCCGAGGCTGTTGTCTGTTCAGGGTAACTCGGATGACCGGTCTGGTCGTTCAGAATATGGGAACGTGCCGAAGAAAGCGAACATTAATATTTTTCTTTCTTGAAAAAGTATACTGTGGTATAGGAGTTGCCGGACATCCCATTTTTGTGAAACAGTCTTGAAACAGGGTTAAATGGTTTTGTCGTTTTCTCACGTGACGGGCAAACGCGCTATTTCCGTCGTGGTTTGTGCACGACCATGACGTGCTCGAGGGCCCATTAAAAGGGGACCGTTTTTTTTTCTTTTAGTGCGCTGCTCCACGACGTCAACGTGACTGACAGCGTCTCGCGTGTGTTAACGCCGCGGGCGATGATATTTTTTGTGGTCAGTCGGCCTCGAAACCGGGGTTTTCCACCCCGCAGTCTGTTGTCCTACCCATTGGGCTACAACGCCCAACCTCTTTCCTGCATTCATCCGGCCTATACATGACATATTAGAAAATCCCGTCCTTTGTGGTAATAGTCGCACGGGCGGATGACAAGCCATAAATACGACAAACGCCTCCGTTCGAATTGGTCATTATCTGTCGAGATTGGTTGCCCGCTCATGTGAAAGGTCATTGACGTGATCTGGGTCATTGTCTTTGGTGCTGCTGGTCGCCTTCAGGACAAAAATTACTCATCATGCGATACTTGGGATGTGGTAGACTCAAAAATCGGGTTGGGGTAGATATGGTCCATTTGTCATTAGTATTCGACAAGCTTCTCATTTTCGTCCCCCTTTTTTTTTTTTTGTTCTTGTATGTGTGTAATGTAATGTTCTTGTCTGCATGTAACGTGTACCCATGTAACTTCCGTTCTGCCCGCAAAAAGTTTAGTTTTCGCATTTTTTTACCAGCATTTGCGTCTCCTACACGGAGACGGTTGTTCCCGGTGGTAACGTGAAACTGCTGGTTACCCAGGTCAGCTGTACGGTTTAGAGAAGTTCTGGGCCTTCAAGAAGTACTATCGTCAATCTCGCTCGTTAGACACGATTCCCGAGCTGACGGCGGCGCTCACCAACTTCCGACGACTGGAGGACTTCCGTGTGTTGCCTGTAAGAACGCCTCGCTGTTGCTGAGGCCAGATTTTGCTTGGCCTGGCCCAGGCGCCGTGCAGGCGGCGGCCCAGTCGTCATTGCTGCTGGGAGCAGGTTCATGTCCTGCTTGATTTTTTGGCATCTTGTACATTGTGCTGTGTAGATTCCTCTGTGTACCGAATGGTGTCGGACGATGTTTGTGGCCTGGGTATTGGGCGTTGACCCGCGTGGGTTCGCCGGTGTGTGGCGTCCTGTCGGTGGGCCCGGCCCGGCGCCGAGTGACTGACGTCTGACGCGTTCCGTTGCCAGCCGGCTGGTGAGGAGGACGCGGACGCCAAGGACCGCCGCAGCCGGCACGGGTCCGAGACGCAGGGCCGGCACCGCCACGGCCGGCGCGGCGCCAGCTCCGACGCGCGCGGCGGCGGCGGCGCGCGCGCCCGCAGTCGCACCACCTCCGAGGGCGAGGGCGGCGGCCACCAGCGCCGCCAGCAGCGCCACCTGTCGGGCAAGCGCGCGCCGGCCGCGCCGCCGCCCGCCGCCGAGCCGCAGCCGCTCAGGGCGGAGGCGAGCAGCGCCCAGGCGACCGGCTAGGCGGCCGGCGGCGGCCGCCCGGCGGCGCGGGGCGGCGGCGGCGCCTCGCCGGGCCGTTCTGACCCGAACACGCCGCCCTCGGCCGGCCGGGAGGCCCGTGTGCCATAGGTGGCCGCGGACGGCGGACGGCGCGCGACGGGTGGGCCATTTTTCTGTGTTTTGCCGGCGGCGGCGACGGAGCGGGCGTGTGTTTACCGGCGCGCGTTGGGTGCGTGCCGCGGTGACCGATTGCCTTTCTCCCAGGCGCCGGGCGCTAACTGAGGTGGCTCCAAATAAACGGGAGCCACTTTCCCATGGGATTGTTTATTTAACCGTGGGAGGTGCGAATTTCAGCGCCGGCGGCGGTCGGCGGCGGCCGCCCGACTACCGGCGCCGGCGCCGGCGCCGCTCTCGGCGCCCGCCGGCCGGAGTCGGACGGCCCGGCCGGCGCCGGCCGCCTAAGTGTATTAAAACACTATGATTACGGGCGTCTGGTGGCAGGCCTGGCGGCACCGGGTGAAAACAATCTAATTAATCTGACGCGGCGCGCGGGTCTGGTCGGCCGCCGGCCGGCCCGGCGCGGCCGCGCCCGGCGGTGTCGAGTACAATGGACGGAGCGGCCGACGCGGCGGCGGAGGCCGAGCCGACCGGCGCGTCGGCGGCTGGGTGACCGGCCCGCCTGGCGGCCCAGTGGACGGCCGAGTGACTCCCGGCGGCCGCGAAGGAACAACGGAACGTAGTGCAGCGTAGGCGTGTGGCAAGAGTGTGGCTAATTTCCCGAAAAAGGAACAAAAAAAGTGCTTTGAACTCAAGTCGGTGCGGCGAGAAGCGCGTGCGAAGGACGCGTGGAGGAGCAGCGCGGCGGCGCGTCAGGTTTCTGCTGGTGATTTGTGTGTAGTGGCTCGCGCGGGCGACGAATTGAGATCAGGCTGTTATTGAGTCAGTGTTGGACAGCTGTATGTTGGGATGTGGTTTCGTGTTTGTGCATCGATTGACCCGCTACACATTGTCGCCGTCTCGACAGCCCATGGTAGCCCGACTGAACGAACTCTCCCAGGCTTTTCAATGAATTTGGGTCCAAGATAACGTTGGGTGGTGAGGTCATTTCTGGCGTGGGAGCTGGTAGTGCCGGCGTGGCCGTCTCTGTCGTCTCATTTAAACATGTTTTTGCCCCCCCCCCCCCTCCGGTGGTCGTTTATTCGCTGCAGCAAGCGCGCGTGTTGTTTTGTAGGCTTATTGTGTGGGTGCTCCGTCTCCTTGTCTCTCCCTGTCTCCTATTCTCGGTCTCTGTTATCGCCGGCGCGTGTCGCTGGAGTCCGTGGAGTCGGTGCCGCGGCCAGGGCCCGGCCCGCTCGGTCCGGTCTCGGGAACGGGCTCTGCGTGGTCCGGTCTCGGAGCTGGGCCCTGATTGGTCCGGTCTCGGGCCCGGGCTCGTTCGACCTCCAGGCCCGGCCCGGACTGGTCCAGTCTCGGGGCTCGGTCCGGGCTGGTCCGGGCTTGTTCCGGTCTCGGGGCTCGGGCTCGGGCCCGGGCTGGTCCGGGCTGGTCCTACCTGCGGCCCGAGCCCGGTGGTGGTGAGCCGGTACCTGGTCTCCGGCTTCTCGACGTCTCGGGGGCCGGTGTCTGCCTTCTGACCGTGGCTGGCTGGAGCTAGGCTTAGTTGCTGCCTGCGGTGCCTTTATGTGGTTGAGGGAAAATGTGGAGTGGATCGATATTCTTTTTTTGCTAGAGGGATGAGCTGTAATTATAGCAAGGGATCGCGTTGTAATATAGTATGACAAA
Organism: Capitulum mitella; assembly: GCA_030062745.1. Taxonomy (NCBI): domain Eukaryota; kingdom Metazoa; phylum Arthropoda; class Thecostraca; order Pollicipedomorpha; family Pollicipedidae; genus Capitulum; species Capitulum mitella. The sequence continues at coordinate 3,215,836 of CP099842.1, forward strand.
TCCAGTCGTTGTTACGCGTGTTGCGTCAGGAACCTCGGCAGTGCACAGTGATGCCGACACTTCGCTGGAATGCGACAGCCGAGTAAGTAGTAGTACGGGCTATTTGGATGAAAACGTATGGTAATTGGTGACTAAGCGCATAATAATCGGACGTAAATTCTGTGAAGCGATTCATCACAAGTGCTCCGTGGAGTGATACTGAACATAATACGAACATAATATTCACAAAGTAGAAATCGCGCTACAAACGGCAAACTGTTGCGCAGTCTTGGTCAGAAAATGCGAACATCAGCCCTCGATCCCCGAAGGGATGACTTCCCGGTTTCGCGAGTTCCCAGAAACCGTAACTGGATCCTAACGCTGTATTGGTATTGCGTTAGGACGTATTGCGTCAGGACGTACTTCCCAACGCAGTGGACTCGGGTGGGTGTCGCCATTTCGAACGACTGGGCGCACGCGGACCTACATCTCGGGCCATCTGGGCGAGACCATGCTGTCGTCCGTCATGAATACCACTGGTACGTACCGCCCGTGCGCCGCTGCACGTCCATACGCCTCACGGATTTGCCCGTTTTGCTGGCGTTCGGGTCATGGGACTGGTGCAGCGAGTGAGCACAAAGCAATGATACTGGATTTCAACGCTCATAGATTTAGTTGTTCTCCGAACGTCGTGCCTGTTTCACAATGGCGTGCGCGCCTCCTACTCACGTATGTAATCCAAGCAAACATTATACTTTGTTCCTGCTGTCCATCGCGTGATAACGCCCTCCGTAGTTTGTCGCGCAACCTCCTTGTTTAGGAATCAGATACTCTTCCAGGACCAGTGCCTAAAACCTGCGCCTAGTTTATCCCCCCAGCCACGCTTGAATACGGAGCCTTTAATCATGCCCCTTATGTCCTCCATCCGCTGTGGGTGACGACATATGAGGTAAGTTACCGCACATGGAACGCGGTTTTCGTTTGCTCTGAGTCGGCTTGTGTTTTTGCGCTATTACTACATATGGGGAGGTGCAACTGGAACATATAGTCACCTCTGTGATAAACTTGGTCAAGGAAAGTGTGAGAGCTTGATGCGTTCTTCGAGGTAGGTCTCCATAAAACAGGACTTCGGGGAAAAACCATTAGACAGCGCCCTCAGGTTTACTACCGGCCATGTTATTCCCCTCCGAAGACGCTTTATCACCGATGTAGCAGCCGATATTCATTGGCCTCATGTTTCCGAAGCCTTCCAAATATGCCTCGTCGTTCATCTCAAGCGCATTTTTGTCCTCAACAAAGCCTCGCGCGAAGACTTGACTATTGCAAAGACTCGTCTCGTGTTCTTTTCTGACTCGGAGTCCCAGAATGTGCTTAATTTAGCAGCCTATTGTAGTGTTTGCAGCACACATCATTCGGGCGATTTCTTGTCAGACTTCTAGATGAAGTTTTTCTTTCAACACACTGCTTTTATATACCATTTTGTTGTGGTTTATACTGACACTGATGCAACCAACTTTGTATTTCCCTTGTGGATCAGGATATCGTCTGTTCTAGGGGCGCAGCCAGGATTTTCTAAGGGAGGGAGCTCAGTGTGAGCTGAAATCATACGAAAACCGCCTACCGGAAAGACGATGTGCAATGGCTTTCACCAAAAATGCGGGCCTAAGGGGGGCTGGGGGGCCCTCCCTTCGCTGCGCCTTTGGTCTGTTCGTGGCATATAAAAAAAAATGACAGCAGACATTTGCAAGAAGTGACTTAAATACAATCGCGCTGGTGCTTAAAAATGACATTGGTGTGCAAATGTTACCCTTTGACAGTGACTTCAAATTACACACTCAAGAAAACATAACGCGAAATAGAAATGCGATCTGAGTTCCGTAAAAATGCCTTGCATTTGATATAGATACATCATAACTCATAATAATAATATAACATAACATAACTTACAATCGCGCTGATGCCTAAAAATGGCATTGTTGTGCAAATGTTACCCTTTGACAGTGACTTCAAATTAGACGCTCAAGAACAACACGACGCGAAACAGAAATGCGATCTGAGTTCCATAAAAATGTCTTGCATTTGATACAGATACATCATAACTGTGGTTTGAATTGGTGGGAAGAAATGCAGGGTCACTAACCTATGCTCACCCGTTAGATCACACGGAATGATGAAAAAATATCGACAGAATGTTTTGTTTGCAAATAAAAAACGTGACCGGCGTTTCTTGAATACACCTCATTGCATGGCCTATTTTAAGGGAAAATGACTGCGGGGGGCAACGCTGCGAACGAAGGGCATTGGCTGAGACCACCCCCCCGGCATTTGCGTTCTCCTTGTTGAATTTTAACTATATATATATATATATATATATATATATATATATATATATATATATATATATATATATATACATATATATATATATATATATAAGGGCGAATTATGACGAGGACTTTTCCAGAGTGCTCTCTCATGAATTGTTCGTCTTTGGGAGGAAATCATGCGTACAAAATATGGCCTTGGTACAACACTTTTAACCACTTTTGCAAGAATACTGCATGTCGCTTTTGCTGGACTTTGTTTCCATTTTTATTTTCACCCTTCAGTTTTCTTGCGTTTTAACATGTCAAACATGGTCACCTGCCTCGTCATCTTTAACGTGCTGACAATGCAATGAAACGCCTTGACCGCCCACGAGACAATGAGACAATCGCGGCATCGTTGCCGGTGTTCCAGTTACCAAACACGCCCGCCAACCGTCACCAGGTATACCTGCAATACATATCATAAAGTGATGCTTCTAAGTGTGTTCCCACATAACTAAATGATTCAAAATATCCTTTGTTGATAAGATGCTGCTTCGCGAGCCTCTCGAGAGACTTGAGCGCAGCGCTGTATGGAATGCTGTCCTGGTTACGCTACACAGCCATTACCGCAGTGGTTGCTCTACTTCTGATTGTTTTTTTTTTCTTTGCGTGGGCAAAGGCTCTTGACTGGGGGGAAAGAGTAGGACTGGGGGGCATTCCCCCCCCAGTTGACATGTTGAAATAGGCCCTGCCTCATTGAATACGTGGGCGCGTCATCGCGCAAATGTCTACTACGTTTGCGAACAAGTAACGGACACAGAACGTAAAAGCCTCTCCAGGACACTACACCGCAGACCTGGCCAGGCCGGCTCTTCCTCAGGCCAGCGGTGGAGGCCCGTTTTACCGGCTTGTGACAGGCTGCGTGCGCCCTCCCCCCCCCCCCTCCCCAGCGGCAGCAGCGGCGGCGCGGCGGGACCATAACTCAGCACGGCGCCGCCGGGCCGCGCGTAAATCGTCGGGCGTCGAGCGAGACGTTCCCATGGCGGTGGCCGGCGCCCGGGCGTCGCGGCCGACGGCGCCAGTCGTCTGCGTATGCTCCCCCCCCCCCGGCGCCGCCCGGGTCGACGGGGGTTCGGCTTCGACAGGTCCCGCCGGCTCGTTCGGTGTTGGCTGACCACCTGTGTCTGTGAGTGGCCGAGACCAATTACTCCGTGGACAAACGACCGCTGAAAGGGGCCCGTTGACGGTTCGAATTACTGATGACGGACACGTAGCACACGCGCAGTAACGAGCACCGCCGTGTAGTCGCTCAGGCAATCGCAGATGAATTCAGCTGTGCATGCAAAAACGCGAACGCACCGGGTGGGTGAGGCTCTCAGAGCCAGTCATCTGTCGACCTCGGTTGTCTGTGCACGCCTGCCCGGAATAAATGCTCTTTTCCTGAACAGCTCTCAGATGTTCCCTGCCGTATTTCGCAGTCTGTGGCATGTCACAGGCAGCATAAAAGGCTTTGGTCACATCTGTGTGTGACCAGATTCCAAGCAAGGTCACCTGCCGGCAAAGAGTTTCTCGGCAAAAGCAGGTCAATGAGATTAGTGATCTTTGCAAGGTGAAATAAGGTCACTGAACGTTTTTGACCTTCAGTTATTGCCCTCAATCGCCTCGTCCAGTAAACGGAGGCGCCACGAGGCCAATCGTTGTTGTTTCTTTACTCTGTCATGTCAGGTTTAAAAGTGACAGGAGTCGTACGCACTACGTATCGAAATGGCCGAATAGTGGATACTGGCAGGCATCACGGTGGTTGACTCCGCAGAGCAGTCCACTTTCCATATCGTAATGTAGAACGGTCCCGTCTTCAGGCATCGGATCTTGCAGTACCAGGGCTCCACGTCCTGGATTCATTCTTGTCGGTGCAGACTGCAGTGTGACCGGTCGTTTTCCTAATTGTGGCTGTCTGTCCCAACCGCAACCAGGCACGTAGCCAAGGAGGGCCTTGGGGCCGTGCCCCCCCTCCCCTCCGGGGCCAATCGATCTACATTAGATATTTACCGATGTAGCAGGAATACAGAATGGTAATCATATATATGCTACAAAAGCAGACATTATATGTTTTTGCTGTGCGTTTAACATGAGGTTAATTGTGTGCAACTGTTACTTTTCCCATAAATTTTGTCATACGTCTTTGGCATATGACAAAATTTGACATTTGCCCCCCCCCCCAGGAAAATCCCGGCTATGTGCCTGACTAAAAGTGTGTGCATCGCTATGTGCCTGACTGGAAGTGTGCGAGCCCCAGTTATGGTAACCTGTGTGCCGGTTGTGACTGTCTGGGTCTCAGATGTGATGATATGTCCCGCCTATGATTATGTGTCCCGAATATGGCTGTAAATGTCCTGACTGTGGCTCTGTGTCCTGGCTGTGACTGCTTGTCTCCCAGCTGCAACTGTCTGTGTTCTGTGACTGTGTGGGTCTCAATTGTGGCTGTATGTGTCCTTGCTGTCACATCTGTTACTGTGTGTGTCCTAAGTATGACTGTGTGTCCCGGCTATGACTGCACGTTCCACCTGTTACCGTATATGTTCTGGCTATTAATGTGTGCGTCCCTGTTGTTCCTATGTGTCCCGGCCGTGACTGTGCGTTTCCCGGCTGTAACTGTGTTTGCCCCGGCTGAGACTGCATTTGTTGCGGCTGTGGCTGTGTTTTACCTGGCTGTAACCGTCCTTTGGCCGGCTATGACTTTGCGTGTCCCAGATGTGACTGTGTGTGTCCGTGCTGTCACTGTGTGTGTCCGTGCTGTCACTGTATGTGTCCCAGATGTGACTGTGTGTGTCCGTGCTGTCACTGTGTGTATCTCAGATGTGACTGTGTGTGTCCGTGCTGTCACTGTGTGTGCATTGATCGATGTGACTGTGTGGGTCCATGCTGTGACTGTGTGTGTCCGTGCTGTGAGTGTGTGTCCGTGCTGTGACTGTGTGTGTCCGTGCTGTCACTGTGTGTCCCACCTGTGACTGTGTGTGTTCTTGCTGTGACTGTGTATCCCGGCTGTGACTGTGTGCGTGTGTCCCAGCTGTGACTATGCGTGTCCAGCCGAGACTGTGTGTGTGTCCCTGCCGTGACTGTGTGTGTCACAGCTGTGACTGTGTGTCTTCCAGCTGTGACTGTGTATGAACCAGCTGTGACTGTGTGTGCCCAGCCGAGGCTGCTTGTGTGTCCCAGCTGTGACCACGTGAGTCCCGGCTGTCCCGGCCGGCGGCGGGCGGGGGCGGGCCGCAGAGGGGGCGACAGGCCGGCGGCGCCCGGCCCGCCCGTGGCCGCACGGCCGTAATGTCGCCGATAATCGCTGTCTCCGAGTGGCGGCCGACCGGAAGCGACACGGAGACCCTGTCATTAGGGCGCCGTCCGGGCCGGGCAGGGCCGGGCCGGACCGGCAGGCGGGCGGCCGGGCCACACCTGCGCCGACCGCCCGCCCCGCCGCCCCCGCTCCTCCCGCCCGCCGACTCGGCCGTCCCCGCCACTCTCAGACGGCCTCACACTGCACCTCCGCGTCTGCTGCAGTCGCCGGCATCTCCGGCGCGCCTGGGCCAGGTCACAGGCGGGCTTTTGCTGGGTTCTGGATTGATGCAGTATTTTCGTTTTTATAGTGAATCAGATACAGAATCGATTCACTTGAAAACCGCAGTGAATCAGAATCCAAATCGAATGGTGGATTTACTGTCATTCAACCGCCATTTAATCGGAATTGGATCGGTTCAGTTGTTTTAAAATCTCTGTAAACCGGAACCAGGGTCGATTCTCAGTTCAGTGAATTTGGCGTCGAATCGGTTCTTTTGAGCTAAGTCAAGCACAAGCCAGCCTGTATCAAGCTGAGCGTACTTAGCCTGTACGTGCTCCCGGCAGTTTCTGCAGATGAGATGATGCCCCAGAAACGTAGAGGGGGACAAGAGGGAGATGGGGGCCCCCCTCCCCCAGCCAAGCGGCCTGCACTAGATATATAGCGATTTTGCATGGATACGTAACAGTGAACATATATTTGTCGCAAAAAGCAAACATTATATGTTTTCCTGTGCGTTAAACATGAGGCAACTTACATAAACTTGCCGCTTTTCCTATAAATTTCGTCATATGTCAGTGGCATATGACAAAATTTGACATTTACCCCTCTCCCCCCGAGGAGGAATCCGGGCTACCAGCCTGTAACGGCCTGTATCGATCAATGCAGATGGGCCGATTACCGTGATTACGTAAAGCGTATTGCACAATGCTTAAAGCTTTGGAAGCCTCACAATCTGCGAAGTTCGAATTAACCCGTCTGCTTCTACAGCACGTCATGACGGACGGCGTCATGTACGTCGTCAGACCAGTTGTTTTTTCTTAGTCCCCTCATGTTTCAAAATCCGTTACGCCCGAAGAATTCGGACGTGCCTGTGTGTATCAACGTAGTTGTCTCAGTTAATTCTAACGCATACGCACACACACTTGGAGTGCAATGTATGTTTTCGCAGTGCTGTCGGTGTCCAATGGACGTTGATCTATATGTGACTAGCCGGGGGCGCAGGCAGGATTTTCTTCAGGGGGGGGGGGGAGGCGGAACTCAGTGTGAACTGAAATCATGCGGAAACCGCCTGCTGGGAAGACGATGTGCAATGGTTTTTCACAAAAATGCAGGCCTAAGGAGGCGGCACAGGCCCCCTGGACCCCCTCCCCTGTGGCTGCGCCTGCGTAGCCAGCCTAACAATACCGCGAACGGTTTTCTGAAACAGATATTTGTTGTACCCTGCAGTGTATGGTGTACTTACGATGAACTGTACGTATGGGTGCAAGAGCCGGGGGGGGGGGCGAGGGTGATTTGTCCCCCTCACATTTTTTTGGCCCGTGGTGCGGGCACCCCCTTTATGCCATAGCAGAAAGATTGGAGACGACTGACAAAAATACTTTTTAAGCCGGGTCTTGAGGAGTGGTCAAAATCCGGGGGATGTTTTGCTGGGAAAATGACGTTTTTGACCTCGAAAGCAACAGTTAACCTCCTGCCCCTCCCCATTTGCTGATCAAACACTCCTCGTGGACTCGAAGTCCCTCATAGACCAGGCGCCCCTCTCCTCGTACAGATGAGGCACCTCTGAAGAATTTGATACCCCTTTCAGACCAGGCACATGTACCAAGCAGCTTCCCTTGCAAGTCACGCCCCATCCCCTATAAAGATCAAACACCTCTCAGGGGCTCGGCGCCCTTTTCAAGCGGGGCGCCCCATACAGATTAAGCACCCTTACATACTTGGCACCCCTGTACGGAAGAGGCTTCCTTGCGGGACTTGGTAACCCATTCAGACCAGGCACATACTACAAGGCATGTGCTCCTTACAAACCAGGCGCCCCAAACGGATCGGATAACCATCATATATTCGGATACCCATCATATAGGTCAGACACCCCACCCCGTATGTACAGATAAGTTACCCTTTAGGGACTCGACGCCCCTCACAGACCAAGCACGCCCTAACCCGGTACCGCCTGACGTGTTTTTACATCCGTAACCGCCTGGAGGGTGTCAAAAAGGGCCACACCCTGGTATCTCGGGATCCAACCGTCAGATCTGAACCGGTCTACCACCAATCGATAGGCCTGAGTCTTGCGATTCAGATAATATTATGTCAGTCCGTGGTCACGTGACCGATGACGTCACAGGTCACGTAAAACGCATAAAACGACGTCGGAAAAACCGACACCGGCTCGTACGTCACATCATCGGCAATACTGGTCTTAGGAGCTTTCAACTGGGTATCAAGCGAAAGATCCTCTGTATCAAAAGCATGCCAAAATGTAAAAAATATCGGGTCAAGGTCAGCCTAAGTCACGTGAAGTACTGGTCTCACTTTACATGCCAAAGATCGATACTTACTGGCAGCCGTTTTCATCCATATGACAAAAGGACGGAAGTGAAACCTGATGATCAGTTTTGCATTACTTCCTCATCCAGTAGAGGTCATTGGAGGTCAGGCCAGATAAGGTTGCATTACTCTTCCTGACAAAGCGCAATAGCTGCTGGAATTCTTAACTGCGTCAGATACATAAGTGAAATGACATCTTGTGGGAATTAAATCCGCTCTGTCTGCTCCTTATCGGGCCAAGGTCAAGCCAGGTCAAGACCGTCATTTTTTACTTCCTGACTGGGAACAATAATTGCTCTCTGCTGCTACTCAACGATCCTCCACAGAACATGATGCATTTCATTTCGTTTTGACATCAACCTATGACGTGGCCTGACATGGCCTTACGTTGCATTTGGTGAACTTTGCTAAGAGACGTAAATATACTTGTTTATCTGCTTATCTTCTGGTCTGAACGATGGGCAAGGTCAACGGCAACCACTTCCATTACCTACAACGCAAATCAGTCTAATTGTCATTGTGCATGTGATATAGCATAACCTCTAATGTTGACACATCACGGTTGTATATCATTTGGGGGACCGTATCCTATGTAAATCCGAATAGTCATGCATTATATTCGCGAATATTACGAAAAAAAAAACGGAAAAACGGAGCATGTTAGCGCCACCGATCGAAGAGGCGAAAACATGCGTGCAAGGATTCACTTATGACAATACATCTCCATGACCTGACCTAACATGGAAATGGTATGGGTAGAGGTGTTGATTTGTATTCTTTTGAGAGGGTCCTGGTCCACCCAATATTGATCCCCCCAACTGTTTTCCGCCAGTTTTAAATGGGAATGAGTAATAATAACGATATAAGAACGGCCGCAACAAGGTAAGAGATGGGCAAAAAGTAAAGAATAAAGTCTAAAGCGATGTGTCTCTGTCTTCCTGTCTTCTGTCTTTATAAGAATACCTGTACGCATCGGGATAGCTGCATTGTTTTATTTGATAAATAGTACCAAAAAAACTCGTTAATTTTCCGTTGGTCAAAATAAAGTGTGGCTAAATCCGTCGAGAAACCCACATTTGGAGGAAGGTTAGGCTGTCGGGCCCTCGGCTTGCCCCCCCCCTCAGTCATTTAAAGACAACGACATCCCTGGGTATGGATGTCAAAATATGTAAAATGATTGATGAACAGGTACGGAAAGTTTGGTTGGGCTGGATGTAGCGGTTCAAAAGTTACTCACGAAAAACCGAGGGGTTGTCCTATTTGACACCCCCAGACGCTGCCGGGTTAAGATACGCACTTCTTCCGGGTCAGGAGGACAGGTAGAGACCATACACACCTCTGGGTACCTTTGTGATACTGCAGTCGGCCCGCCCTAAACTCTAAATTTCCATCAATATGCGCCTCTCACTGACTTCAAGCTCCATCCAGACCAGGTGCCCCCGTACAGACGTTAAAATAACGTCAAAAGTTTCAGATCGAACATGCCATCGTCAATCGAGCACAAAATACTCACTTCGACGGGTTCCCTAGCAACGCCCCCATTCGTCTAAATTTACATAAATATGAAACCGCAATGAGATACGTGCAGTTCAGTTCGTTTAAATATCACATCAATCTCATTTCAACTAGATGGTGTCCTCCGGGATTTTCGCCCCCATGGCTGTTGAAAGGCGTCGATGCACTGTACGTTGTTTACTCTGGACTGTACGAAGGCAGAGCGATAAATTCCACGTGTCTCTCTAAAGTTAAGCAACTGAGACGGGTCCACGACTCCACAAATATCGCCGGGAAAACAAACAGGAAATTTACTCAGCGGACACTAATGAGTTTTCTTTCTCAGTTACAAACTGCCCTTAAAACCCTAATAACTGTCGTGGACGCACAATACGGAAAAAGGACAACGGTGCGTCTAAATAAGCGCTTATCTGTAACAAAAAACAAAGAAAGAAACGGCTCTCTCTGCCAAGGACGGACTTAACTCTCAGACAATGCCAAGCCATCTGGACCTCAGCTGCCGTCGACAGTCGGTCATCTTCAGTTTCCCGCCACGCCGTCGGACGACGTCGGCCGCGTGGCCAACCTGCCGCGCGCGGCTGAGCCGCCCGCCCCGCCACGCGCTCAGTGAGCACGTGACGCTCGCGCCCGCGCACCAAACGCCCAAATTGTTCTGATTACACGCGCCCGTGACGCCGGCCGAATTCCGTCACAATTAATGCATTTTTTGGCCGCCAGAAGTGCGCCGTTAACAAGGCGGCCGGCCGGGCTGACGCGTCCCAGACGGCGCGCGGTCGGCGGCGCCGCGCGCTTTTTTGCGGATGCTTTTTGCGCGTGTTCTCACGTTTTGGATGCCACGGATGAGAGGTGGCTGGCGGGGAGCTCATTCAGACGGGGCGGAAGGTGCGTGACCCCGGCGGTCCTGCTTCACGCTGCAGGACGTCGGAGCCGGACAGGTCAAGGACGCATTCGGGCGAAGATCTTAACCGTAATTGTCATTAATCTGCACACAGGAAGTCTGGACATGTTTTGCAAAGCAATCGGCTTTGCGTCTTGAAATGTTCTGATCAAGCATAACACCACTGCAATGACTGACTAATCGTTTAAGCAGCCTATGCACAAAGAAATGCTGTTAAGGGGGTATTGCAGCCAAGAGTATCCAATGGTTTAGTCGGAGTTGGGAAGGTTTCTGGTCTGGTCTGCGTATGAACAGATGGCACCGTCTTGAATCTAACCGATCGACTCCTTTATGCCTTGACTCTTAACGACAGTTCCCATTTTCTGTCGTTGAAAGCGAGTTTGACATTCTCATGGACGCAGATTTCAGTCATGAGCTGACGCTGTATATCGTTACGTCTGATAGGCAAATTGTTCCCAACAATGCGCCTGCTAGCAGTGTATGGAAACAGAGCTCCACTGCAGCCCTATTGAAAACCAAAAAAGCGTAACCGGCTAACGTGCACCTTTGTCTAGAATTAGGAGCAATTTGGCAAGAGAGTTGCGCTTTTGCGCAAAAAAAAATCCGTGCGTGATTGGTGCCAAGGTTTCATGGCAACCTTCAGTTCGATTGGTGCAACAGTGGTGCTGTCACTTTTTTGGTGCAGCGGTGCGTCAGTCAGTTGGTGCGATGGAACCATGGGCCAGTTAGTGCAGTGATGTCCGTTGCTTGGTGCCACGATGCCGTAGCTGTCAGCTGATGCAGTGGTGCCGTCAGTCGGCTGGTGAAGTGGTGCCGTCCGCCAGTCGGTTGGTGCAGTGGTGCCGCGGTGCCGGTGCCGGCCGCGGCGCGCCCCCGTTCCGGCAGCAGCCGGTCCCACGCCGTCCGCCGGCTGACCCCCGGCCCGGCGCCGACTGGCGCCTGCTCTATCGACATGTAGTCACAACATATCAGCGCCGCGCTGCGCCGGATGTCCTGACCGACTGCGTCCCCCGGCCGGCGGCGCCATGGCCGACCCCCCCCCCCGGCGGCGGGGTCCCCTCCCCTCCAGCGGCTCTCACGGCGCTGCGGATTTAGGCCAGGCGGCGGCTCCCGCATAAGCCGTGGTCTCGTAAACTGTGCAGCCTGGGATGGCGAACGGTAAGTTTCGGCAGGGAAGCGTTGTCCGCTGCGTGCGGCGGAGGACGCGGGTCGCAAAGCGCGCGCTTCGTGGGGAATCAAAAGATACCCTCTGGTACCCCCCCCCCCCCCTCGCCCGTGGCATTTCGACAACCGGTATCAGGGCAGGGGTTTCGATTTACATTCTTTCGCAGGGTCTTGACCTCCCAATGTGGATCTTGGCCCCTCCAAACGTGATTTTGGAGGTCAGTTGTCGGGCCCTCAGTACGCCCCCGCCCCCTCCCCCCACCGCCAATCATTTACACAACACGATACCCTGTGTAAGGAGTGTACTATGATCCGGTGACGACCACCCCGAGCACTGCTCTGCGTCTCAGTGACGCGGCAGTCGTCGATTTAAAGAGTTTTCATGGAGGCAGGCCCGCGGAAAATTTTGTGTCGAAGTCCGTCATCAAAGAATGAGAATGGTTCGAGGGTTTTTGAAACTCTTGCGGTTATTGGCGGAGGAAGTTCTGGATTTAAGGGCTACATGTCGTTTCGTTACATTCGACGCAATAGCGTTAATGTTCAGTCTTTGTGTTCAAGGGGAGAGGGAGGGGGTGTTGGCGCCTTAAAACGTCTCAGTGGTTCTGTCGCTCCTGATTGCGGAAATGGAAACCATTTGTTTCAGTGTTGGTATCGAATTACTGGTATCGAATCATTTTCCTGCGTGGCCAAGGGGTTAAGCAGTCAGGACCCCTTCTCCATCCAAACATTGCTGGCAGCCCTCTGGCGGAACAGACCCCATCATGAAGTCATAGCATAGCGCAGGGACGATTAAGCGCAGACTGCAGATTTTCAAGATCACAGGAATCAGGGGAACTCAAGATTCTTTAGGAAAGTTTAAGAATTCGGTTGACGTTTTGAAAATGCGAAAACTGCACAGGTTGAAATGAAATCATATGATGTGTTTCTCAGGTTTCGAATGCCCATGGAAAGGGAGATATCCATAAGAAGTAAGAAGATAGTTTGTCAATCGGTAGCCGTTTGGTTTTTTTTCTCCCGGCGCACGTTTACCCACCATGTTCTTGCTTCTACATTGCATGAATCGTTGAACATGGAGCAGCCCACATCAGATGCGTTTGTTTATTCTCTAGTGTGCATCCAGCCTGATAGTTGTTCATTATGTTGGAGAATCTCTGTATATATTTCTGCTAAGTGTGATCAGAAGACTGTAACGCAAAAGATCCTTTCGAAGATCACGTGACTGTTTGAGAACAAACTTCGTCTTTAGGCCCGGGAGACCGATGTCTCTACTGAGAGGCCTCGTTCTCAGTTTCTGGGAACCCGTAGTCACGCCGGGAACATTCATAAACAGATGGAAACCCTTTCCCACGTCAAGCGGCTTCATCATACACAGCCACTTAAAAACGGCACGATCGTCAGCTGCTGCGTGCTCCGTTGCCATTTAGTCCGTGATGAGAATTACAGTTGCAGACATTGGTGCGCGTTGTTCGTTCTGTTTCAATGCCGAAGTCACATGAACAGAGTCATGTGCATGTCGTGTCGTTATCTGCAGTCAAAATGGAGAAGTACATGTTAGACTGCCAAGACTTTCTCCCACGTTAACGTGGATAAATCTGTTGAACATAACAACCTCCTACCCCACATAATTTACATTGCCACCAATGGCCAAGCAGCGCTTGAAAAAAGACAGAGGTTAGCGGGCATTGGACGAGCCCCTTATAGGTCTGCTGGTGATCATGCGTCAGAGCCTCTGTCTTAAGCCGCTGTTGGTCGTGGGTCAGGTCCTATGTCCCAAGAAGATGCCGATCGTGAACTGGGACTTGTTTCCCCTGGGCAGCCGATAAACGCAGGTCAGATTCCGTGCCCTGGGCAGCTGCATGTAAAGTGCTACGTTTCAGGCAACTGCCGGTCAGGCTCCGCACAGCTGCTGGCCAGGTCCCGTACTTTGGGCAGCTGTTATTAGGCCCGGTGTCCCGAGCAGCTACTGATCTTATTCCATGCCTCGGTCTGTTGCTTACTAGGTTTCGTGTCTCAACTGGCCGGCGGTCCCAGTCCAGTCCGACGCCCGCTGTCGGGGCGTCGTCACTGTCGGCGGTGTCAGCGGTGTCAGTGTCCGTGTCGGCGGTGGCGGCGTGTGATTCGCCACGCGGGAGCGCCGGCCGAGCTCCGGTAACGACCTGTGACCCGGCGGCCGCCAGACGCCGCCATTACCGACCGAACGAGGCCCGGCGAGCCCGCTGATAAATTGAATCGCATCCCACGTGTGACCGCCACCTGACCGGGCCCGCGGCGCGTCCGACCGATCTGGCGATTATGTGGGGAGCGCGGCGGCAAATCTAATGGCGCGGCAAGTGGGCGAGGGGAACCCTTTCACGGCGGCTGCGTTTGTGGGAGAGCATCTGTGGCAGCGTTGCTTTTTTCGCGATTGGCTCAGTGACGTCAATATCATGAATTGATTAGCCCGTTCCCACGCCAGAGATGATAACGGCTCCGATATTCCGATAAGAGGAGGCAGAGCCAGGACTTCAGGAGAGGGAGCAAGAGCAGATCCATGAGCTTAGGCAAGGGTTTTGTGTGTGGTTAAAAAAGTGAGGAATCGAAGTATTCTAAACCCAAAATTTCTCGATCTGTTCCGGAAATCATTTTTAGTTCTTTTCTGTCGGATTAAGGATAACTTGCGCCTCGACCACGTCCGGGATCCACCCGGGGGGCGTTATCGATAATCATCCTCCCGAGCATCGATACGCCGCAGCTGAATTAGCACAGACCGGACACAGAATCCGTCGTGGTCAGGAGAGGTGGACTGAAGAGGGGAGAGGGCAGGAGGATGAACTGGCACTCCTGGAAAACGATGTAGTTTCAAGACTTTCTTCTCTTACCCCATCTCGGAACATTCAAGCTTTGCTTGTTTTCATGTTTGAAGAGTCAGATATTACACGGAAAACTTTGACAAGACAGCAGAACGATAGGCTATTACGTAAATCTATGTAATTCATGGAAGTATTGATGTACAATCTTCCCTCTGTTCTGCTGCAAAAGTATGGACAGATAGATTGAAACAAAGCTGAAAAAAAAATCGTGCTACAAAGTTCAGTACCTGCCGCTACTGATTGCAGTTGATTTTCGGAGACATGTAGCATGATATTCTGCTGTTTTGTTTACCACTTCAACAGTCGCAGACAGCTGTAGTCACGGCTGGCTGCAGAATGCGGCCAGTGATGCCGTTTCTTTAAAAGCCTCGATGATATCGACGGGCTGCCGTTGTCCAGTGGGATGAACAAGCAACAACCGGTCCTTGATGTAAAAAGCAACGGCGAATTTCAAATCATTTTAATCTGTTAAATCAAAAACGCTTTCGTGATTCTAATGTGTAGGAGGAAATCGAGGGTCATAATCAAAATGTAAGTGCGCCATCATAAACATCGATTCCGGAATCGGTTCCTTCCATTTTGGATCAGAATTGGAATCGATCCAGTTAAGGAAAACCTCTGTGAGTCAGAATCAAAATCGATTCAAAAACCTATGAGTCGGATTCGGAGTCGATACCTCCCAAATGGAATCGGGCAAGCCTGGGTTTGATGCTCTAGTTGCGTGACATAAGGGACGCTATTTAATATTGCCTCTAAAGTACAGCGGTATTTAATGTCAAGATAGGGCTAGTAAATTACAGTATTAGCGGCACTGAATAAACAGGTTTCTTCTCCGTCAGGTCCAGGTCTAAAATCCAGTCGGCCCCACCCTCCCAAACGGCTCCACCCTCCCAGCCGGCTCCGTCCCCCCAGCCGGCTTAATCCGCCCAGTCGGTCTCATCCGTGCAGTGGGCCCTGTCCGCCTAACCCAACACGCGCCTGACTGTGTCTGCCTAATGCATGCTCTCTTGACCTCTCCCGACAGCGGTATCTCTGGTAATATACCGCGTCAGCCATTCTCGCCATTTACCGAGGTTTGACGCAAAGTATTTGTGTATGGCCTTCGTTATCGGTTAGAGAACGCACAGCGTTCGATAACGAACTTACTAACGTTGCTAACGCGTGGGCAACTTCCGAAAAAGCCTCTCGATCGGGCCTCAGGACAGGGCGGGCCGAACAGGCTGAGCTCCGTCGCCTCGTCCAATCAGCCGCCAGGTGGGGCCCAGATGACGCCGACTGACGTCACCGGGGTGGCGGCGCCGCGACAATGCCCGATCAGGTTGCGGGGAGGGGAGCGGACGGCACGCGAGGCACGCCGCCGGCCGGCCGCCTCCTCCCGGGCGGTCCTCCCCGGCTGGGAGGGGCCGGACCCCCTGTCCCCCGTCAGACCGGGCCGGCCGGCCACCCGGCCAGCCGGGCACTGTTCAAATGGCCCCCGGACAGCCCGTCACAGGTCGCACAGTTGTCCGGACAGCCCAGCACCGGTCATACGTACCCCGGACAGCCCGTCACAGGTCATGCAGCCCCGGGCAGGCCGTCACAAGTCGCACAGTCGCCCGGAGAGCCGGACGACCGGAGAGCCGGTCCCAGACCATTACGATCGGCCAACAATTCACAGGTCAAACAGGCTCCCGAGCACCCGGTCCCACGTCATGCAGCCGCCGGAACAATCGGTCACAGGTCATACAGCCACTCGGATAGCCGGTTCCAGTCATACAGCCACCGAAACAACTGGCCACAGATCATACAGCCGCCCGGACAGCCGGTCCCAGGTCATACGGCCACAGGGGTAACCGGTCCAGGTCATACGGCCACCCGGACAATCCATCGTAGGTCATACCCAGCCACCCGGAGAGAAGGCCCGAGCTCATACAGCCACCTGAACAGAGGGGTCCCAGGCCACGCAGCCGCCCGGAGGAGCTCTGTTCCGCTCCGGGATGTGTCGGACAGAGTCAGTCACGTCCAGACCAGGACCCCACAGCCGTCACTCAGCGGGGTCCGTCTCCGACTGGACACTTCGGCGGGGTCTGGTTTCAGGTCGCGTGCCTCATCAGACGCAGGCACGGCTGCGCAGCTAAGCAAATATCCGTTTCAGATTACTGACACGAGCCGCCCGGAAACTGTTCGCCGCTGAAGCGGGTCCTGACGGAGCCCATCCCCGGGCTCGCCTGATCCACGGCGGCTCCATCGTTAATTTCAACAGAACTAAATTGTATCATTGTAGCTTGATGCATGCGCAGCTTACGTTAGCCACCATCTGTGGTGGACCCAGAGCAGAACTCTTTTAAGACTGTTTCACTGCTGGGCACTAGCAAAAGCGCACATTACGTGACGAATGGTCCAGTACGAAAGAAGACATATTTTGGAGGGTCTTAGAACAGATTAGTTAAAAAGGCGAAATCCCGATAACTTAAGTTTCTTTAGGTAATTTTTCCTTCGGTTTTTCCGTTATCACTCTCGTCCTTAACCAATATATCTGGAATCATTCTACTGATGTGCATAAACCACGACGTCATTCACACCACATCCCAATGGCCAGAATGTTCACGCCATGCTGCTGGTTCTCCAGGTGAGAAGGTGGCGCCCAACATGTTGCTGCCTTCTGTACACCTTCCTGCAGGACTGCGCGAAGGTGTCCTGTATGAAGCACAGTCATGCCCCTAAGGAATAAAGCTCCTTTCCCATCAGTGCTTTCATCCCATTTTTGCCTGCTGGGCACAGGCTGAGGAACACTAATGAAATGCTCTCCATTTAATATGTAAAAAAAACGCTGATCCAGGGGATGACGGGGCATTTGCTTTCCAAACTTCCAGGGGTCAAAATAAGATTGAAGTATTCCCAATCCCTGCCCGTCGTAGAATTGTGATGTCAAAAAAGTACTCGGGCACCACAACTGATAACAGTATGGAAATCGTTTGTTTCCGAACAGGATGCTATAATAAACCCGTTGTGGGTTTTAATTTAATCCCGCCTTCAGTCCCAGGCCCACTGCCTAGATCATCCACTGTCTACCAGCCGTCTCTAAGCATTGCAAAACCCCTGCTGCCGATAAAAAAACAAAATTTTTCCCAGTACAGCTGGTCTTACGTGTAAGACACACGTCAGTATTTGTCTCAACGTTTCGGCTCTGGACCATCTTCAGGAATGTTCAGAAAATTAGGCCAGTTCCATAATTCAAGAAACGTAATACACATTCCCATCCCGCTGGTGCTGTTTAGCCCCAGACTGCTGCTTAACAGAATGGCGGCTGCTGAACAGATAGGCGGCTGCAGGCGACGCTGGAGTGCCGAGTGTGTGGAAACCAACTTTAAAGCACTATTGACCATTTCTGAGAACAGTTCTAAGGCGAATAGAGGAGTTGCCGAGACCCGTCCCATTTTCTTATGAAATTGCTGGCAAGGTCGGCTCGGGCTTTGCTTGCCAAATAACACGTTCCTGGAATCATAGAGTCTGCCCTGAAACACGAGTCATTGTTACGATGACGGTCACACACAAAACAATGATGGATGTACATGTGGAAGGAGGGCTTTCAGAATCCTTTAATCCACTTTAGACCTATTAACGTCCTTCAGGTTTCCAGATAACTTAACATCTAGATATTTCGTACCAAAGAGCAGGATTCGCTGTAAGTATTGTTGCTGTAGAATGTGCTCTTTCGCGCGCGTCATGCTGGTATATACTGCTGACGTTTCAGAGCCTGGTGTGTATACGAGTCTGCCTCATCTGGCCCCGGCTTGGCCCGATTTTCCCGTCACGATGCGTTCCGGCCGCACCGCAGCGCCTAGTCGTGTCGTGTTTCGATGTCTCAGCGCTGTGGCTGCGGTCCTGCAGTTCCCCGACCGGAGGGCGGCAGCGGTGGCCGCCGCGGCCCGGACCGCCTCGAGCGGCGGCGGTGACCGTCAGTTCACGGCCGTTCCGCGGCGCCCGCACGTTTCCGGCGCATCGCAGCGGCTCCTGCAGCAGCCCCGCCGGCCACCAGCCCCGGCCGCCATTCGCACGCGCCGGCCTCGCCGCCCCAGTGCATATGCTCGATCCGGGGCGGCGGCCAATCAGCGCGGCGGTGGGCGGAGCCAGCCGCGCTCGGCCCGCCCCCCGGCCGGCGCGCTAGGTGCCGATGACGAATGCCAGAGGAAGACTGCGGGCTGTCCGTCGTTGGCGGCCAGATCGTCGCTGCGGAGGTTTATATCTCGGCCGGCGTTTCTTGTTTGGCGGCCGGCCGTCTGGTCCGTGTCATGTCGGCGGCGCCGGCTGGATTCGCTGCCGGCTTCGGCGGCGCCGGCGGCCAGGAGGCGGCCGTGTACCCGTACTACCCGAGCCCGGCCGACGGCTACTACTCGCTGCCGGGCTGGGGCTACGCGGCCGACATGTCGCCGTCCGAGTACAGCCCGCCGGCGCCGCCGCCGCCGCCGCCGCCGCCGCCCGGGTACCAGGTGGTGGCCGGCGGTCCAGTTCGGCGGCGACCCGTACGGGCCCCTGTCCGCCGACTGGCACGGCGCGCAGGCCCGCGGCGTGCGCGGCGTCAAGCCCAAGCGCGGCGCCAACAAGAAGGAGCGCCGCCGCACGATGAGCATCAACAACGCGTTTGCCGAACTGCGCGAGTGCATCCCGAACGTGCCGGCCGACACGAAGCTGAGCAAGATCAAGACGCTGCGGCTGGCCACGTCGTACATTGCCTACCTGAGTGATATCCTGCAGTGCGACGCCGACGCCGTGCCCGAGTTCAAGGCCGAGGTGAAGAAGACCGACCGCAACGACGAGAAGAGAAAGCGGGAACTGGTAAGCCACCGCACGGCGACGGACTGACTGACTTCAGACTTCTCTTCTGGCGAACGGCGGAAGGGTTACTGGTAGTTTGCTCTCTGAAACTTTCGGTTTTGTGGACCAGGCGTGCATCGGATCGAATATTCCTAGTCGAATATCGCTGCCGGATGGCTCGATAGTCGACTATTCGACTAGTCGCTGCATACCTTCGATTTTGGCCAGGATAGGATAGTATAGGCCAGACCAGGATAGTAGAACACTTTGTTTTGTCGAAGAGATCGCAAAGTATTCGAACCAGTCAGTGATTCTTACCAGAACCGGTTGTAATTCCGCTTACTTGGACTCTTGGATATGATGTTGGTTTTCGACAGTCGCCAAAAAAGAACACAACAAGACCCGAAGAACAGACAGTACTTAAAAATACCACGGCCGTTTCTGTGAAACAATGGAGCAAGCAGAACAAACAAGCGAATGGTAACATGAACACAGTTGCTATTATTGTAACGCCATTGACAAACTAATAACTTCGCAACCACTGTTCACCGAATCATGAAGTTTCCACCATAACACAGCTCAGTTCTTTAGGAATTTTGCTTTCGTATTCACAGTGCATTAGTTTGAAATTTCTCTTGCCTACATGACTTCCTGGAATAGTGTTTTTGCTTTCAGATTTTTTATCGACGGTGTTTTTGAACCAGTCTTTAATGACGGCGAAAAATTTTATCCGAGCGCCTTATGTTCCAGTTTTAAAGTTCTCGAGTACAAGTTACCGAAAAGGCTGGCAAAAATTCGTTTGTATTTTGCAATCCTTCATGGAGAAATACACGCGTCGAACAAAATTTTAAAACATGCTCCGAATTTCAGAAGACACGCTGTAGGCCGTTCTCATCATGCATTCTCGCAGAGCATCTTACTGGTTATATTATATGTGATACTATATTACATTATATGTTATGTGGTCTGTTATATATAATGTTTATATTACATGTTAAATACCCTTTATGCTAATGTCTATGCCAATGTTAAATGTGGCTCATCAGCAAGACTGACTGACTCCATTTTTGACCTATACCTATTCAGCTTTCGTATTTTTCTGTTTCATGTTAGTAAGACGCCTTGTTGGGCGCATAACGAGCGAGGTCTACTTCGTTGCTGCTTGCGTCATTATTTTCACTGTGTTCATCTCCCCACCCGGAAGGACATTTATTAATCTATTTCAATATTTTTCATCGAAAGAAATGCAAGCCTCAATGTCACGCGTGCCCATGGTATTGCTTGCTGCAAATACTGAGCGGTTCAAAAAGCGTCAGTTTAAAAAAATAGAGCCTAGAGTGAAAATATTGCTCCCGAAATAGGTATATGGTAGAAGTGGTTTGCAAGCCAACTTACTGAAAATGCAGGTGCATAGAATTAAAGAACTGAATTATCTTTTGGCTATAATTTCATGATTCGGTGCGCAGTGGCTGCAAAGTTATTATTCTGCAGAAAAAGTCATGGTCGTGCCGGGCCGGTCCGGGCCGATCAGTTTGACTTTTTATTGTAATTTAAAATAAGACTAATTCGACTTCCGGCCCGTCTCGTAAGAATTAATACTGGAAACAACCTTAGTAATTTCTAAGGAGAAATATGAGCAATGGTCATTGCTGAGTTATGATATGAATATGTGATGAGTTAGAAAGATACGGTCAGCTTATAATTGTTTTTGGCGTGGCGTAAAGTTCGACAATCCAGAAAGTTTTGTAACGGGTGTTTGCTGTTCAGCTGATTTTGGTGACGCACAGGTCAAAAACTAAAAAATGGGGACCCATGAAATGGCGTGCAGGAACAAGGCTTATTTTGACAAAATCGGAGGGGAAAAACTCAAGGAAAGATCGCACTAAGCAGACCTTTCATTCGCTAGCGACATGACGAGTTTGGAGAGACAGAACATGCCTCAAGGTAGACTTCGTTGATCGTTCAAGATTTATCTAATAAAAACCTATATTTAGGAAAGGCCCTTTTAGATACCAAAAACGAGAAATATAAAAAAACAATCATGTATTATCAACAAAGTTTCTGCTCATTTTTATAATTAATTTTTAAGCCATCTTCGTCTCGTTTCACGAAATCCCATTAGTTTCCTCCGTCAATTTTAATAATATTCTTGCCCAAAAAGAATGATTTTTTCGTGTTATACGTGCTTTTTTCCTCTTATCGGACGGCAGATCCAGCCCAGTGATGCTTATTTGCCGGTATATCCGACTTAGGGCGGGATGGCGAAAAACAGTATGGTGCAATTGTTAATGTAAACCTAATCATGTGGACATCCAACTATCGAATCATTTCCTGTGGTTCCGTAGTAAAGAGATGTCGTGTTAGTTGCACGGGCTCCGCGACGGTGGTCAGTTCCCCATTAGCTTTATGTTAACGGAAACGATCCTTTCCACCCAGTGACTGAGGAAAGTTTTCGGAGTTGCGGAAGCAAACTTTTTAAAGTCGTTTTTTACACACAGCTGTGTAATGCATAGGCTTGATATGAATTGACGAGGGCAGGTACCTTCGCAACCTCTTTCCCTTTTCTACTGTCAATGCTATCGCATTTGAAGGAAAATGCGTCTTCTAGGCTCCTCTGGATGTTATCGCCTTGATCGCATTAAAGCCCAGTCGTAGTCCTGGCCTGAGATGTATATGAACTATGTCTGGGTTTTAGGCAGTGGTAGTAGCAAAATAGATTAAAACGGCATTTGGAAGCGCATTTTATTTGCCTTGGCCATATCAGAAAGTCGTTAAAATACATAATGCATGCATAATAGAAAACAATTTTAACTAACACACGTAGTTTGAATGAAGCACTCCGACATTCAATGGAGAAATGCATGCACAGTCGCGATTTTCGGAGGCTTTCCCAGAATACGCCCTGTACACGTAGATGCTTTGTTCGTTTGCAATGGTTTAAATGTGTTGTACTGAACGGCATTTATACGCTAGTCTATGCAACCAATAATTGCGAGAAAGACTTCAACCATAGCAGAAAAAATGAGCGGCCGGCCCGGCCGAGACCGGCTTTAACGTTTTCTGGAAACTGACAACTCGGCAACCACTTGCACGAAGCACCAACTCGTAGGAGCGATATTGGGAAGAAGAATTTGGATATTTTGATTGGACGATAACATAAACACCAATTTATAAATGCCCTACATCAATTCGACTTCAGATGTTACACAATAGTTCATAGTCGAAAATCGTTGGAACAAACAGCCTGCCCCAGCGTATGGGCATAACAGAACATGATAGATGAGTGAGGGCAATGTAGGGGGGGGGGGGACATAGTCAGTCACAGGTTTTGGGAGTGTGAACCAAGTTATACTTTTTTGGAACAACATTAGCGAATGGTTGCGCGGACTAGATGGAGTCAACAGGCTTTCTCTTGGCCAACGTGAAGTGCTATTAGGTTCAGGTGATAGTAAGTGAATCATGTCATTGCTATTGGCAAAAGTTTTATTCATAGGAGCAGTAATTTAAACAATGAGTATTTCATGTCACGCGTTCAGATTGAGAGAAATACGGAGGAAATCACTGCAAAACGGAAGAGCTTCCCGGAAGATTTCGACATCAAGTGTGGGGGGGGGGGTTAAGGGACACTATCTATGAGCTTCAGCATTGGGAAAATGCAAGGGTCGGCTTAAACGTTACGCATTCTTGTGAAACGATTTTGTCCTTTGCGGTATGTGAAGTGTGTGAGTGGGAGACGTTATTCTGCTAAAGTCACTGTTTGTTCGTGGGGGTGAAAATGTTTTGACGGGATGATTATGGAAATATGTATACGGGATATTAGGTTAAAAAAAGTCTGGCAACCACGGAGACTAAACTGAAACAGATGAACACGTGAATTCTTCATCAGAGGAAGCTCATTTCTGTAACTTTTACGTTTGATTTGGATTTCCCATGTATTAGCATGTAAGCTATTTCTCTCACAGGCCTTTTCCGGGAATAATGTTTTCGCGCTTAGCCCTGTTTTTCCGCGGGTGGTTTTGACCTGTCCAGCAATGCCAGCGGACAATTACATGGACCCTCGTGACGTTTTAACTTGCAGTTCTTTGTATTGACATTCCTGGAAAATACCAATAAATATGATTTTGTACTGCGAAATACGCAGAAAGAAAGTAATGATATCAGCAACAACGAAGCAGGCCTTGCTTGTCATGCGCCTCAAAAGACCTTTAACTCGTTTATTTAAACAGTGCAGTTGATATTGTAGACTCCTTTCCGTCTCAAAAAGCGACTGTTCAATGTGCTTGCGGTTTATTTGTTCGTTCCGCAAGTCCTAAGCCGGTACGCCCGTATGGCCGTGGGTTGATCCGACTCATGTGTGACTCAGATATAAATAAACCTATTTTACTCATTGATGCAGATGTGTTTATGGCGAGGAACTACAGATTTTAGTCATTCGGCCATTCACCATGTCGCGTATGGGTATCTAAGGCATGGAACATGCCCTGGCATCAGTTAATCTCGCGACAATATACTGAACGCATGTCGCATAAAGATACTTAAGTACACTAAAAATGCACACCTGATGTCACCTACCATGTGCCGTTTGAAACAGTTTCCTTGCTAAAGTTCGTCAGTTTTCCGAGCGCAGTTTTCCTAAAGAAAATGGTTCTTTGCAGCAAGCCACAAGAAAACTTCGGGGTTGGTGTTCTTTAAACCCCGTCTTTGATAGATTCCACCCCGTCTTTGGGTGGAAACCTTCACCATGTAGCTATGACAGAAGTACGCACGCTATGAGAGAGAGAGAGAGAGAGAAAGAGAGAGAGAGATATATATATATATATATATATATATATATATATATATATATATATATATATACATTTATATGGATAAAGGTGACAAGCAAAACTCAAATTATGTCAGATTTATTGCATACGTTTCGACAGCACGGTGCCTCCGTCACTGCATGGTGGAGAGCAATGCTGCATTGCACGGTGATCAAGACATCGCGCTGTCGAAAAGTATGCGCTGTATCTGACATAACTTGAATTCGCTTGTCGCTTTGATCCATATCTGTCGTAGATAATATATATATATATAACATATAGTTATATATATGTATATAACTATACGTTTTATACCATATCAGCCTGGGTGCTAGGCAGATGGTCTTAGTGAGCTCCCGCGCTATAAGTACGACGAGGAAGCCTATCAAAGACGGCACCTTCCAGGGAGAAATAAGGCTCTTGCCACAATCAAATGGCACCCTATTTCGTAAAATGGCAGATTCGTACCATTTTTACGTGAAATCGTAAAATGGTACCTTACACAAAAATGGTACCGTATTTCTTTGACAGAGTTTGCGCCATGGGCGTGGCCATAATGCTCCAACAGAAAATGATTGGCACGTCAAAGATGAAGACGAAACAGGTGGTATAAAAACGATATGAGCGAAGAAATGTAGGTAGTAATGCATTTAGGGAACATCTGACGAACATAGCATTCGTACGTTCATTCATTAATAGTTCATTTATCAAGTCGGACGGCAGAGGACACATGCACGCGTGCAGTTCTTCACTTGCGAGAGATACTCATGGAAGGTTGGTAGGGAAGGTATTTAAATGTTTGAGAAAATGATGAAACAGTAAGTTTCATTTTAACCATCTGCATTTCAGTTGTCGTGATATCTCCTTAAAGCGACGCAAATCAGGTGAGCAAATTGGGGCGAGCGTGACAGCTATCTTATTCGCGATTTACATATCATCGTCCGACTATTTCTATTATTTCATCGACACTATTTCTGTCCCGCATTGATCTCAAACTTTAATCGGATGACCCGAAGCAAATTGCTGTTAACTCGCGCCCTACGTCGAGGTTGATTGCCCCCCCCCCCCCAGCTATTTTTCTCTGCAGTTTCGGAACGGCATTGAACACCTACATGTGACCTTAGATAGCTGAGTCATATTTAGTGTCGAATATTTCGAGATATATCCCAGTCTTTGACCTTGCTAGGACGCGTAGGTTGGAGGTCGTTTTAGAATGTCTGTTCCGTTATTTTCCCATTTTTGAGCAAGTTAAATGATTTCTCCTTCAGCAAGAGGCCTAAGCTTGAACCCAACCTCACCAGATGTGTTTCTGAAGACATCATGACTTCTTGTGACCTTTCATAGGTAAAACAGAAAATGTGTTGACCTGCTTTTGCCCTTTTCCAGGGATTTTGGGGACTTAGACACCATGATGGCAATGCAAACAGTAGAGTCTGCCTTTTTGTTCTTCAATGTCACGAAGACATGAGACGAAGACATAAGGCCACGTTACATCCCTTCGAAACGAAATGTGACGTTTTCTCGACGATTTGCTACCATCTGCCAACCATTCGCAGACGGACGCGAAACCTGGCCTTAGATGCTCATTTGACCTGACTTAGGGTCATCATGGGCTTTGAATAAAGCTTTGATATTCTAGAAGCACAAAGAAACCATTGTTCACGATTCATACATCAGCTATGAGCAAATGCATACATCCGAAAAACGAAAAACGATCATTTTGGTCGTGCTGATGCGGCTTGACACGGAACACGGGGTCATAAATGAGAGAGGCATACGCTTCACGGCTTTTACAGCATAGACGGAGGAACGGGGAGGGACAGGGAATAATGGCCCTTCACTTTTCTGCAAATTTAACCTTAGCCCTATGGGAAAAAACGTCGCTGTCGGCCATCCCCGCTCTCCACCCACATCTTCAAATGCTGCTACGTTCCTGAATTTTGTATTGTTGTAAAGTATTGTAGATATACCTAGGCTAAACGCTGAAGATGCAGCCCTAGGTTGAAATTTTGCGCAGAATATTATGGTCTGGATGATAGGAAATGAATGTGTTTAAGGAGTATAATATAAGGATTGTACTTCATATATATATATATATATATATATATATATATATATATATATATATATATATATTAAGAGTACGTAGTTAACGGGACGAAATGGAGTTCTTTACTCAGTCTCTGGCTTTGTCGCATTAACTAGTGTAAAGTAGGCTTCAGAGCATAGAAAGCGCATTGAGAATAACCAACCAGATTTGTGCTTGATTCTACTTGGGGCCACTGATTCCGGGACCGACTCATGGCTTGCCGAATCGACTCCGATTCTAACTCAACGCGGTTTTCCAAAACTGAATCGACTCCGGTGCTGACTCAAAATGAAATGAATCGGTTTCGGGACCAATTCCACTAGGATGCATTGTATTGGAGTAAGCCATTGGAATCGACTCCAATTCTGATTCCGCAGACAACCATGTGATTCAAATCAGACTCTGATTCCGGCATGATCAGTGAAATTGATTCCGATTCCGGCTGTGGCCGGAAAGGAATCACTCCCGGAGTTGGTTCTGATTCCGATGGAATCGAACGGAAGTCTGTAACGAACACCATCTTGAACGGGGAATCCATTGGTCACGTGCGAAGTCCACAACGTCTGTTTTTTTTACCAACATTTATCGTAGCTTTTTTCCCTCCATCAGTGACAGCACGATTCATGCCAATGTCCCAGCAGCTGGCGGGCCCTATGACCACAACCATTTAAGCAGACCTCTGAATGAAATAGACCTCAGTCTGCTTCATTCAGTGCCGGTATGCCCTGGTGTTGGCCCTGCATCAGACGTTTGGCCGCGAGGGGCCCAGCGTTGACGTCAACAACGGGCCCCTCGCGGCTTGTTGTTGACGTCATCCCGACGGGGCCCATGACATCACCCATGGGCCGTCTCCGGCCCATGGGTGTAATTAACTATCCTTGTGGATGCCGTAGCACCAACATACTCTAAGTCTTGAAAGTTTCCATGGATTGTGCAACAGTCGTCGGCACAACTGGAAACAAATTCGAATGATAAAAAATAATGTCAGGCCCCTCTTTCTGCAGCGTTCGCCCGCTCGTCAGCAGCCGGCAATGTCAGAGGCCCACTGTTTTTGGAGTTATATCGCGCACACAAAGCTCAAAGGAATGGGGCAGAACGGCCCAAACGAGGCCACGGGTGCGCCTGCCTTGACCAGGGCACACAGCGCACACGAGACCCAAAAAGAATGGGGCAATGTATGCACCGCGTTCACTAGGCCAGAGGCCACACCACAGCGGAGCCCAGCCTGACTGGAGCGGCGCAGCAGTGCGACAGAATAGGGCCGTGGTCAACTCTTACCTCCAGACGTCCTGGCCGACTTGTTTGCTTGCTTGTTTTCTGGCTTCTTTTTCGACGCATCAGTCAGGATTTACCATAAGTGTCGTAGTCGGAAGCCGACTAATCTTGCGTCAAGTCATATGCGTCTCGTCAGGTGCCAGTCGGTCGTCTGTTACCCCCTGGACCTGGTTTCTCCCCGTCCGTCGCCGCCGCTTTCCCGACCTTACCTCGGGTCACGTTGGCCCCGACCAATCAGGAGCCGGCACGCAGGTCGCTCGAGCACTCCAACCAGTTCCAGAGGCAATTCAACATCGAAAAAACTTGACCGTAGTCGATCCGGATCCCACGACCCTTCTCCAAATGTCACGGCGAACGCCCCAACCAACTGCGCCACCGGGCCATGAGTGTTGACAGACAACCAAATGAATCAAACAGACAGACCTTCACCCACATTTGCAGCAAAGACTAGCTCCAACAAGTAAGGCTTAAATTTTCACGATTTCGCAACCGTAATTAAATGTACGTGCATACACTTCGAAACGCACGTTTCTTACAGACGCAAAGTGCGTTTGTAAGGAAGCGCAAGGCGCGTGCTCCTTACGAGCCTCGTTCCTTCGTCGCTCTATTTTTCAGTTAAACGCTGAGAAAAGGTTTCGTTTACTTGCTCAAGAAGACTTGAAGAATTCCATGTATTTCAACTAAAGGCTTATTAAAGGGTGGACCTGGTCAAGATTTGCTTCGCAGCATGTCGAAATATGTATGTATGAAATATGTATTCAAAGACCCTAATCAAAACACGCGTGCGCACAGCGATATGTTTATAAGTACCAGGGTCAGTGCAGGTCAAGGCCATCGAAGGTCAAAATTAACTATTTTGTGACTTGGTCCAGATTTGCTTTGCCACATGTCGATCTGTATTTAATGTACATTCAAAAACCCTAATAAAAACATGTTTGGCACATTGATAGGCATATATACGTATGTATATATATATATATATGTAGATACACATTATATATGCATATATATATATATATATATAAATATATATATATAATTTTTGGGTTTTATCGCAATCAAATCGTGTAACTGGGCTCTTTATAACGAAATAACTTTAGCGCAAACAGTTGGCACAAAACTTACTTTTGGTCAAAAACTTCATCCAAGTTGAAAGACCTCGCTTTACTTCTTTTGACTTGGCGGATGTTAGTAAATGCTAGAAGTGATATGAAAATTTCCGTGTTGCTCGAAATCTGGTCTGAAAACAACGAAAAAAAAATGACGCCATAGGTAAATGACCTGGCATGACCTCGACCCAACTCCTCAGTCAAGACGCCAAACGAATGGAAATTGTCGTATTCCTCATTTTAACGCTCAAACACGCACCCTTTTCCCGTTCTGCTCGAAAAGCCGCAAGGAATGGCCTATACGGCCGAGAAAGTGTGTCCAAAGTCGACCTTTTTGACCCCATTTGACCTTGAAGCTATTGACCTAGACTCATGAAAATTGCACGCTAGCCCTACCCTACCCATAACATTTCATGTCCCTAGCTATTTCCATTTTTGAGATCGGAGGGGGGCACTTTTGCACCCCTTGCCAGCGCGCGTTAGCGCGAAATCCCCTTCCACTACGCGTGTCAAACTAGCACCTCAGACACTTTTTTTCAGCTACAACATCAGCATCTCGTTTCTGCGTTTCGCAGAACTGCGTCAACTTTCTTGTATGGCAGGTCATATATTCCAATAACAGCATACGAACGGTAAAGGTACCAAATACATATTTGCAGGTTCAACCACTATGAGGGTACAGCTGGGTGCAGTACAGTCAGTTAAAATACAGCAGACAATAGTGACATAAAATTTTTCGCGAAATTCACGCGATGTTATTTTTCAACCACAGCGCGGCGCAAAGGTACGGATATTCCAGCACTGGCCACTCATTGGAAAATCAACCTATAGGACGGAGATTCGACTGTAACCCGCAGCTCTTTTCGTGTGAACCGTGTGCCCGCCGTCTTTCCTGCTCTGTAAGTGTAGACGCTAATGAACAATCTGTTAATGACGACCCGCTGTGGTGGACCCGCAAACCCCGCCGTGTTTCGCCACCGCCTGGCTGTGTCGCCGCTGCCCTGCCGTGTCCTGGGTGTCCGGCCGTGTGTCGCCGCTGCCCGGTGCGGTGTCCTGGGTGCCCGTCCGTGTGTCTCCACTGCCCGGTGCCCCGTGTCGCCGCTGCCCGGTGCGGTGTCCTGGGTGTCCGGCCGTGTGTCGCCGCTGCCCGGTGCGGTGTCCTGGGTGTCCGGCCGTGTGTCGCCGCTGCCCGGTGCCGTGTCCTGGGTGCCCGGCCGTGTGTCGCCGCTGCCCGGTGCGGTGTCCTGGGTGCCCGGTGCCGCGTGTCTCCACTGCCCGGTGCTCTGTGTCGCCGCTGCCCGGTGCCCTGTGTCGTCGCTGCCGGCCGATCCCGGCTGACAGCTCCCTGGGGACGGTTCCGGCCGCGGGCCTCGCGTTCTGACGAGCCGACGCGTAAATCTTCCCCGGACGGCCGGCGGAGGGGAGGCGGCGCCAAATTGTGGGTATCAGCTGCCAGGGAATAACCGGGTCCGGTTTCACGCCTCGCTCACTCGAATGAGCCCCAGTGGAGAGGCCGGTACTGGGCCTACAGAGGGCTGGTACTGCCCGTCCTATTACGGTTGGCACAATATGACGCGATAGAACTGAGCGTTAGAGCTAAGATTTGGTGATGATGGCTCATGCTGGGAACATTTCCATGAAAGACAACAGTTAAAATAAGATAAATGAAAATGTGCCTTATACACATTTTTACGTGTATTTGTTTGAACTATTGTCTTTAAATGGAATGTTCCACTGTGTCCGACATTACGGAACTGGATTCAGTTGGTCGAAACAATGTCACTGATCACGTTGTCAGCTTTAATGTCTTTGGAGGAATACCAGTGGCGTGTAACTTTGCATACCTACCCTTGGTGTGGAGCTTTCCATGCCGTAGGAAATTATTGGTATGGAATTCCATGCCGATATTTCGGCCTATTTATATGTTTTCTTGCGTTGTAAAATAAAGTTCTGTAAACACGTAATCAATGTCACATTGTGGGGTCCGACGCATTTATTTTCCCATACCAAAATTTGTTTCAACTCTGCACCCATGAGGACTTCCTACCTAGAAGCGCAAATTGGCGCGCTCCTAAAATATCTCCAGCGTCCAGGATCCTTCCTCGCTATCTGTTTTTTTTATGGAAGTGATCCATTTATACTTAATGCAAGTGATTCATTCATTTAACGAGCCCCATCTACTCACTGCTTCAGTTCGTTGATAGCCATATTGTAACAGATGAAATGCAACGTTACAATACAATTCAATACAATAGCCTGTCAATTTGGTGGCGTCGAGGCAACTTCCATAGTGATTTGAGTCAAGTAAATTGGTGTCCTCAGTCCAATGGCGGAAGCCTTTCCCGTGAGCCTGGGCGCGGAGAGAAATTCGGCTTGAGCCTGGCACCGGGTCATATTGACGGCGATCCAGAGTGTCCGCGAGTTCCCCTCTCCCTCACCGGCGGCGATCCAGAGTGTCCGCGAGTCCCCTCTCCCTCACCGGTGGCGATCCAGAGTATCCGCGAGTCCCCTCTCCCTCACCGGCGGCGATCCAGAGTGTCCGCTAGTCCCCTCTCCCTCACCGGTGGCGATCCAGAGTGTCCGCTAGTCCCCTCTCCCTCACCGGCGGCGATCCAAACTCCTTACCCAGCAAAAGCGGCTGAAGAACAACTCCCTGCGCTGCGGCGCTGGGGAATAGTGAGCCTGCCCCTGCGACGCTGGGGAACCGTGAGCCTGCCCCTGCGACGCTGGGGAACGGTGAGCCTGCTCCTGCGGCGCTGGGGAACGGTGAGCCTGCTCCTACGACGCTTGGGAATGGTGAGCCTGCCTCCTGCGACGAAATCAATAGACGAATCCAGCCGACAGTCGGAGAAAGTGTACTCTGTCTTTCGCACTCGCGCGATGCTTAAAACCACTGCTAAGTGTCGAGGGAAGCGGTTCTGGAGTCTGGTCCCCCCCCGTCTCGCTGGAAAGGAATGACTGAGCCCCCGCTGGACATCCATAATTTTCAGAAATCGCGACCCCTGTTTGTACAGTCCTAACGGTCCCATCAGCACTCCAGCGGCATGCTAGTTTGAGATGGGGTTTGGCGGACTTCATTTTTTAATGACGGGGACGATACAATGCTGCCCCAGCCAACTTAGTTTTCCCTTTTACGTTCGTTATGGGAATCTGGGACCGTTCATGCACTGTAAGACAGGATATGAGGCTGAATAGCGCGACGTTGGGCAAGAATTAGACGGAAACAATAAGTTCAAAATTATGAACTACGTCACCTGTTTCAAACATGATCTTAATTTAGCTGACTTATGGATATGACCGTCGTTAATGAATGGTGAGCGGCAGCTTACCAGAGGACCGCCACGCAGTGCTTATGACGAAGGATCACCACTGAGCCGCCTCAGGTAGAGCCACCACGCCTCACTGCCACCGAGCTGTCGCCAAGAGAGGCAGAGCTCGGCTTTCCAGAGGCTCAGAGACCTGCTCCAGTCTGACACTGTTCGTCCCGGCTATAGGCGTAGAAACGTTTCGAAGTTCCTTGGGACGCAAACATCTTGAAGCGTAGTTTGTTTCCTTGCCACGTCGTGAGGACAACGTTAGAAATCATCCCACGATAGGATCACCGCCTCCCCATACGCGTTTTCTTCTCAGTGCTAATGCATACTGATCTGCCTTTTACGTTTCAACGCCGTTTTATTGCACTTTGCATTACGTAATGTCCTGAAAGAGCTGTGTTTGCACGGATGGACATTAAATAAACTAAACCAAACTACTAAACTACGGTCTGCTGCACAGACGATCTGGGCCCGCCCAGACCGGCCCGCTATTCTCTGGCACTGCCGGGAACGCACCATTACCGCCAGCGACCAGCTGCAATCCTGGTGACAATGGCTCCAGGCCCGGCCGGCCGGCCGCTCTCATAGTCATTCCTCAACCTGACGCGGCGCGACGATAATTCGGTTAGCGCCGGCGGCCTGACGTATTTATCGGGCGGCCAATCGGCGCCGCTCATTGATCCAGTGGATTCGGGCCGGTTATCTGCGCCGCGATCGCCGCCGGCACGTGCCGCGCCGTCGACAATGGCGGCGCGGAGTGGCGCAGCCGGCCTGATGGTGATGGACCAATGCAAAGGCGTCGCCGTCGGGCTGTTCACCAAATTATACGACGATTTTGAATGCTGGCAAGCATCAATTACGGAAAATGGAGCGCGTGGGGTTCATTATGCCATATGGGAAATTCAGCTGCCCATTCCGGCTTCGATCGTATACAAAGGGAGGAGCATTCGTTTCGCTTAGTTCAGTAATTTCTTTTTAACCGTGGAATCTTTCATCTCATAATAGCTCCCGAAAACCTTTTGATTTCAGAAGGGCTATTTTGTCTTCAAATGTTTTCAAGTCCAGTCGAGCCGGGGCCCTTGATTTTCTTCGAGTCAAAGCCTCGACTGGAATGGAAAGGCGAGACTGCGAGAACATGTGACGTGAAGTTCGGAAGACAAGGAGCCTCCACCAGTATTCGTGCAGTTATCCTTTTGCACGAACACCCAGCCTAAACTATGATTTCTTTCTAGTTACAGCGTCCCTGGAGGATACAGACCCCGAAAGCCCTCGAGCGCACAGTGACGCAGGGCGCACGCTAATGCGAGGCGGTGGCCGCTGGAATTTATCACTTGCGCCGTCAGTGACAGTTTGGAGCGTTCCACTGTGCCGACCCCCTAACAGCTGGCCGCATCAACAGCTGATGACGGTCCGTTTACTCCTCGGAGGGGGCTGTTCCGTGTCGTTAGGATCACGACCACGTCCGGTATCGGGGCCAGAGTCGAGTTCACTGGCGCTTTATGCATGCGAAGCCTTGCACAAAGCTCCACTTGCACAAAGCCTTGCTTGTTCCACAAAGACTGCACAGTTGTGCAAGACCCAGGATTATAAATATCAAGATACGGGTGATGTGTCCATTCCCTAGGCTGGGTAGCGCTCCCAGCTACCACAGCTGCTTGGCTTTCGTGGGCTGTGCTGAGTTCTGTTGCTCTTGTTCTTGGTTTTTATTGCTGCGGATAATTTTGGGACAATCGGACGTGTCGCAACACCAAAAGTGCAGGCCTACAGCCCTGTAGTACTGGCGTTGCAAGTTCAGCATTGGAGTACCACTTAATACTGAGCCCATGGTGCGCTATTATCCTAGTCGGAACGTCCATTTTTTCATAGATGAAAATCTTGTAGATGTAATTTCTTTCTAAATCATGTCGGATTAGCATGGAAAAGGTGAGAAGACCCACAGCCAATCTGATGTACACATTAAATATTCGTATGCAGCTAAAGAGCAACACCGTTACGATAAACATATGCAATACATGTAAATATACCATATACATATACATATGCAATATACATATATACATACACTTAACACTACCACCATACCCAAGCTCTGCACACACGCGAAAACTGTCATTACTCATGACCAGGCTCCGCTTTTCCACGAACCCGTTCCTTCCAGACGGTACCACCCGGATGATTTCTGTCCAGTGGGGAAAACTCGGGCAGCAGGGCCTGTGGGACGACATAGGAGAAGACAGCCAGGACGGGGCCGAAAAGAGGCCTGCCGGGCTCGGCCGGTACCAGACTCGGGGTTGCTTTGGCCCCCTGCCTGTGGCGCGCTTCGAGACATGCGTCCATCAGCAGGCCTCGGTCCACCACGTGGTGCCGAGATCCGCGAGTCCTGAGCCTGGTGCTGTCGGCCGACTGCGATGAGGTTCCAACGTAGGTGGTACCGGCCCAGTCCATGTGACCTCGGGCGTACGTAGGACGCCTGGGGTGAGGCTCCGTTACAAGTGGTGCCGGCTCCTGGCCGGTTCGACCTTGCGCGGGCGCGAGGTGGACGCTTGAGGCCTCCGGTACAAGTTGCACCGGACCCCAGTCGGTTCGAATGGTCAGGGCGTGAGAAGGAAGCTCGAGGCCAGTCTCTGAAGCCGCCGGTACCGCACCCTCAAGCTGTTGCGATCCCGCACGTGCGGAGCCGGCTGACGGGACACAGCCGCGCGGCTCGCCCGACATGTGGGGGCGGCCGGCGGCCGGCGGGCGCGGCTGTGACGCGGCCCCGGGGAGCGGCGCGGCCTGTTATTGTAACAGCCGGCCCGGCGTGCCGCCCGGCGCTCCGTCGGCCGGTGTTTATAGCAGACTGTTTATGTACTCGGCGCCCCGATACGGTGTATGACACAAGTAATGGAGACGCCGAGAGAGGGGGAGCCGGCCGCGCCCCGGCCGAGATGGCGTCAGTCATCGGGATGTGTCTGCTCGGAAAATACTGCGCCCGGCCGGCGGCGGCGGCGGCCGCCGCTCATCGCGGCCGCACGCGCTTGTTTGTCTTAGGGGCCGCTTCCGCACCGCATGCAGAGATTGATGAACAGATTTATTGCGGTGGTATTGAGTTTCATGCTCGGGGCTTAGTGGTGAAGTGAATCCGACGTGGGTGTCATTAAAGCAGTCGTGGCTGTGTGGTCTCTCCCATTCACTTAGTCAGCTTCCGCTTACCCTTGGTGTTCTGATGCCCGAAGTATTGGGATCAAAATGACGTATCCAACTTTCGGAATACAACAGGACAATGAGATGGTCCTCGGCGTGCAATGTTGTGTTGTTTTTTTTTAAATGTATATAGGGTTTTAATGTCAGGGGTGTATCTAATACGGTACCCTTTCCGGTTCAAGTTTACTGGGTGATGTCAGGGCGTGCCGCAAAAACGAATGCCTTTATCTACAGCTATCCTTTGTTTTTCACATGAAGTATCCCCTAGGGACTATGCATGCAGATAGTCCATTCGAAAAAGAAACACTGAGCAAATTTGGTATATCTTAAGCACAGGTGACCTCAGAGGAAAGCTAAGAAGAGGAAAATTATCGGCCAGGCATACTCTGGGTATCTGACTTGACATAGATCAGCCTCGATGAAAAATACGGATGATCTATGAGTACAAATCTGTATTCACCTATGTGTTCATATTTGATATGCCTCAGTACTGTATATCTTTAAGATGTTAAAGGCAACCTCTTTTCGCGCTTTTAGTGTGCTGTAATTCTCATGTCGCAGTATCGTGGTATGTGCTGGTGTCCTTGTATATGTCCAAGACTGTTCAATACAGGGGATTTCAAGAACTGGCCTGAGAGGAAGTGTCATGGCATCTTGACACTTTCTTATCTGCATATCGACGATGCTGTAAAGCGTAACGAGAGAGTTTCAACATTTTCTC
Source organism: Capitulum mitella (assembly GCA_030062745.1). Taxonomy (NCBI): domain Eukaryota; kingdom Metazoa; phylum Arthropoda; class Thecostraca; order Pollicipedomorpha; family Pollicipedidae; genus Capitulum; species Capitulum mitella. The sequence continues at coordinate 3,251,724 of CP099842.1, forward strand.
CGTGAAACCATAAGTCAGGCAGACTGCATCGTTTGCCCAAATATTTACAAATGTGTGGGGACCACAGCTAGAGGCGACGATATTCCAGACTTTCATGCCATGCTCGCTTGGGGTCCAGCTGTGTGTCGGGAAGATCGTCATTATGCCCTAACCCCCCACAAAGCAATATGCGCACCGTGCAGTGATTCTGTCAACCCGCCGATGTGTTAGTATTGAGCCGTATTGGGTGGATGCTCATTTTTTCAGTTCAAGTTTTCCACCGAAACACGAATGGTATGCCTACAGGGCTTGCGGCGTGCCTTGCAGCGTCATTCCAGGTGGCGCTTTCGATGAAGAAGGCGGAAGGGCCAACGTCCATTACAATAATCTGCCGGAGAATAATTTACGTTTTGCCCATCTTCAGCTACTGCAGAGACAAGGGGATATTCTCTCATTGCTATCCGTGGAGACAGAGAAACGCTGACTGACTAGAGGCCACTAACCACAGCCACCCCTGCAGCTTAATGCTGCTTCATTTCCTGGGCTGCCTTGATACTGGCGAGCAAAAAGCCCCAATTAGATGGTCTGTGTTTACATAAGCGCACATTAACTCATAAACAGACCTCGAACAGACACCGGCAGCTGGCACTGGCGCGTCTCAGGCCCACTTCGTCCGCTATGACGTCATTATTCTCCGCTCCGGACCGAACATTGTCAGTTCAGCCACGACTGGTCGACACCTCTCACCGAAGGCCATCATTGTTGTCACGATACGGACTGAAAATCGTCAGCTCAGTCCCCGCTGGTCCACACTCGGGACCGAACACCGTCAGTGCAGTCACCACTGGTCCACATTACGGACCGAGCGCCGTCAGTTCGGTCCCCATTAGTCCACAGTCGGGACCAAGCGCCGTTGGTCCAGTCTCGGGACCAGTTCGTCCACGAGAAGTGCCGCCTGGCTTAGGATCGACCTCCCCGGTCACAGCCACCCTTCCTCGATAGAGCCGGGAGGCCTTCTCAGTGGCCAGCGCTGCCACCACGCCGCTCGATGGCTGTCAGCTAAAGATGTCATTAATGACATTTCGCTGACAGCCAGCAGATCCCGCCATGCTTGGTATTTGGCAGCCAGCTCACCAGTGACTTAATGGGCTGCACTTGTTCCGCGCGTATTCGCGTCTCTGCATGAATCATAAAAAAACTGTTTAGGGGGTCTCGTGGACACAAAGAAGATCAAAATGGTTGATGCTGCATTTTGCGCGAGCGAATTTGGCATTTTTAATGAGCTTCAGTTGCAGCGCAAACATTCGAACTTGCCTTGTCACCGGAACTGGGCAAGGCGAGTTGAGGAATCTGTGAAGGGATGCTGGCGCCCCTCTGATGGATTGCCCGCGGCACTTTTTTATTGCTGTTTGTACTGGAGTACGAAACTGGTTTTTCTTTGCCCATGCTGATGTATAACGACTGTTAATGGCGTGCCGCCTTTGCTGTAAGGCTTAACTGTTTGTTGCTCTTGCAATGAAAAATATCGCTGGAAGCAGGAAAGGTATCGTCGTCAAAACTTTAGACAGAGGAGAAACAACGACATTTTAAACCAATTCCTGGTTTCGTTCCAACATTCAACGTCACTGGCATCGTAAGCCTAACGATACCTTCCGCAAATGATGCATCCCATGTCCCCCTCTTAGGCGAAGACCTTGGCTTGGCGCTGCCTCAGAGTCCACTAACTACTAACAAGGATTTAACCCGACACCGTCTGGGGGTGCCAAATAGGGCACCCCCTCGGCTTTTCTGAATAACATCTGAGCCGTGAGAGTCAGCCCAACCAAATTCTCAGTGCCTGTCCAACAATTAATTGGACATATTTTGACACCAAAACCATTTCCATGCTAGGTCAAATTTTGGAGATATGACGTCATAAATGAACCGTGCACGCATGTTTTCGCTTCTTCGGGTGCTGGCGCGAACATGCTTCGTGTTTTTATAACACTAGCGAGTTATGTTTTAATAATGTATGAATTATAGTTTTATTATGCATGAATTATTTGGATTTACGTGTGACACGGTCCTCCAAATAGAAAAAAAACAACCGATCCCCAAAAGGATACAAAACCGTGACACGTCAATCTTGGAGGATATGGTCACATTTATTGGTCACACATGGTCACATTTTAGGTCGCATTTGTGATGACCATTGGACTGATTTGCATTCTGGGTAAAAGAAGTGGTTGCCTCTGGCCTTCCACATCATTTAAACCAGACAAGCAATCCCATGTCCTCTTAGCAGGGTTCTCCGAATGCAAGGTGCCATAGATAGATGTAAAACGAGATGAAATTCAACATTTGCTGTGGAAAATTTCTCAATAGGAGCAGAGAACAATTATCGTTCCTAGTCAGGAAATGGAAAATGACTTTCTGTCTTGATCCGGCTAGACCTTGACCCGACAAAGAGCAGACGGAGCAGATTGAATTGTCAGTGAAATCATTTCCGTTCTACGCTTGACCCAATGAACAATCCAACGGAGCAGTTACCACTCTTTGTCAGGAAGAGTGATGCAACCTTATCTGACCTGACCTAAACTGACCTTGACTGGATGAAACGCAGATAATGCAAAACTGAACAAAACAAGGGTTTACTGCTATCCTTTTTGTCACGTATATCAAAATGGCTACGGGTAACTGTCGATCATTGGCGTGTAAAATAATACCAATATTCCACCTGACCTAGGTTGACCTGGATCCTGGCAGTCTTTAGCATTTTGGCGTGCATTTGATGCAGAAGATCGTGTCCTTTCGTTTGATACCCAATTAAAGGATCTAAGAGCACTGCTGCCTGTGATATGACGTACAAACCGGTGTCAGTTTTTCCGGCGTCGTGTTATGCGTTTTACTTGGCCTGTGACGTCATCAGCCTGGTGACCAGGGTCAGCGTAGTATTTTCTGAATTGCAAGGCTCAGGACTGTCGATTGGTGGTAGAGCGGCTCAGACCTGACGATTAGACCCTGAGATAGCTGGGGGTGCCCTTTTGGACATCCCCCAGGCGGTCGCGGGTACAAAAACAGGCCAGAGAGTGCCGGCTTGAACTGAACGCAAACTATGGGCACAGAATGCAGACAGCGTTAATGTGCAGTTCTGGCCGCGGTATGCTGTGGGTGGTACAGGGCGTAGCGAAGGGGGGGGGGGCCATGGGAGCCATGTCCTCCCCAGGGGCGTCGATTTCTGGAAATGACCGGGGGGTGGGGGCGGGCCCAGGGCCTATCAACCTAACTTCCCCCCAATATATGGGTTTTTCCACGGATTTGACCCATTTTATTTTGATTACAGGAAATTCATAAATTTTTTTGTTACTGTTTATCAAATAAAAAATGCATATATGTATTCCCATGTATATACATCTATATACTTGACAAAAGATAGAAAGATGGATAGACACATCACTTTTTTTTTTTGCTATATTCTGTAGTTTTTGCCCTGTCTCTTATCTACTGTGGCCGTTCTTTTCTATACAGAGGAAAGATAGAAAGATGGATAGATACATAATTTTTTGCTATATTCTATAGTTTCTGCCGATCTCTTATCTGTTGCGGCCGTGTTTTTCGTTATTATTGCCCATTCCCCTTTAAAATCGGCTGGAAATATTGGGGGGGGTGGGGGGGCAAACCAACATTGGGGGTCCAGGGCAACATGGGGGCAATGGCAACAAGGGTCCTCGCAAAAGAATACAAATCGACACCCCTTTCCCCTCCCTCCTTAGCCAAGAGGTCCACATTACATGTTTAGCGATTTCACCAGGAATACACAGCAGTGATTAAACATACGCTGGAAAAACAAACATGTCATGTTTTTCTTGTGTGTTTGATATGAGGTTAATTGCAAACAAATGTTTTTGGCATAAATTTCGTCACATGCCCGTGGCATATGACAAAATCTGATATTTTACGCCCTCCCCGCGTCCTCTGAGAAAAATCCTGGCTACGTGCCTGGGGTGGTAACGCTTATCAGCACAGAAGTGCAACATTCTAGACAATCGCTGCAACTTCCACAAGCGTGCAATTCGAACTTGCCTGAAGCCTTTGTAAATTTCGCGGCGGGTGATGAACTCTATTATTGTCGAGACGATGAAACGCGTGCATAAGAAGAACGCAGCAATGCTACCAATGTTTTGATCTTTTTTTGAACGAAGGTATCAAGCGTCCAATAGCTCGCGGTGACAAACGAAGCGGGTTTCACTGTCCGCAGCAGCAAACGTTTTCTGGGAATCTTTTATTCCGTGCGGACTTCTTGATTTGGGGAATGCCTGGATTTCGCTGTTATTCTGTGAAACGCCTCCGTTGTTTCATACAACGTGGGCCATAACGTTTTGTGTTGTGTGACTGGCCTGCGGCGCCGTGACTGACGACTGTGAGCAGTTTTTCATGCGCGGTGCGTGTTCCGACAGGCTCTGCTGCTGGAGCAGGAGCAGAAGGTGAACGGCAGGACCGGCTGGCCGCAGCACGTCTGGGCGCTGGAGCTCAAGTAGCCGGCCGACGCTGGCCCGGCCGCAGCCGGCGGGGCTCCTCAGTCGCCGGGAGACGTGCCAAACGACGACGCGAGCCGAGCGGCGCTGCGACCGGACGCCGGGCGGACGGTGCAGACTCTGCCGCAGCGTCAGTCAGACGATCCAGACTCTGCCGGAGCGCGGGGCAGACGGTCCAGGCTTCCGGAGCGGAGGAACTGGACTCTGCCGTAGCGCAGGACCGGCGGTAGAAACTGCCGGAGCGCCCGTCAGATGATCCAGACTCTGTCGTATCGCCGGACAGATGATCCAGACTCTCCCCGAGTGTGGGTCAGACGATCTAAAGACTCTAAAGTCAAACTCTGCTAAAGCGCTGGGCGAACGACAGAGACTACCGTGACGCGAGACGGCTCGGTGGGTAATGGTGCCGCCACTGGGTCCGGAGTCGGCCGGCCACGCAGCCGCGGGGTCTCCTGACGCCGCACCGCCGGCCGCCGGACGCAGACTGCGGTCAGACTGCGGTCAGACTGCGGTCAGACTGCGGTCTCAGTCAGCGGCCCTGTGTGGCGGTGCCGGACAGCCACTGCCCGGAGTGGCCGCGCCGTCGCTGCCCGGAGTGCCAGACCGTCTGTGCCCGGAGTGCCGTGTGAGTGTCGCCACCGTCCGGAAACTTGAGGCTGGGTGTCGAGTGTCGTTTCTGGACAGTGGGCCAGTCCGAAGCACGTCTGACGTCTGACGTTTGACGTCTGACTGCTTCGGCACTCCTGTCGGCACTCCTGCGCAGCGGATGCCGCAGATGACAGATGCATGCCTGACGGAGCCACGCCTGACATGCCTGACAGAGCAATCCAGGCAGCTCCTGGGCCGCTCTGGGAATGCCCCCGCTGAGACGGCCCTTTCGATGCGTCGCCGCTGGCGTCGTGCGGCTGAGTTACATGTGTGATGGTTTTGTTACTTTGTTATTTGTTTGGTGATTCAGTCGTGACCCTTGTGTCTTACGGCGGGATGGCTTCGTAGGCAGGTGAAAACCTGGTGCGCTGGCGCCAGCGCCATGAATGCGGCGCAGGAGTCTGGCATGTGTGAACACGTATTCCAGTAGTGCCAACTACGTATATGCACTGTTTATTTACGTGGATGTAGCGGCGTGATAAGTTCTGTGCGGAATGGAACCAAATGAAACATGCGGCATAAATGTACGTCATGTTATTTTAATGATTTGTGTAAGTGTTTTATGCGACACGCTACATGGCTGCAAAAATAAAATAGTTAGACGACAGCAAATGAAAGGTTGCACGGAACGCACTATACTTGGCGTTGAAATGGAAACAGTAAAAGGCTCATTCTCATCAGGATATTTTCCTGTTCGCGAATCACACCCAGTTGGCACCGCCTCCCTGTTATACCGACAGCCATGGGAGAAGGTTTTGTCATTTTAACGACAGTCTGTAGCCTGCTTTTGAAGACGTAATGTCGTATGATTTCGGCACCAACATCACCACACTGTCCATGCAGAATACAGGATGCTTCAAAGTCTTCGGATTTCACGTGCACGACATTAACTTACCCTTAAACGACATTATGCCCTTTTTTCGCAGCAGAGCAGAAAAAAAGGAATCGTCGAATTTTGGTGTGAAACCGAATCCTGCGTAACGGTCCGTCACCGGCTCAGCCGTGAGTTTGACGTCCACAGGCGTGATGCACCTAACAGGACAATATCATTTTAAGGTTCGTGAAGCACTTGGAAAGCAAGGGTACTGACCAAAGAACACACGAGGGAAAATTGGACGTCAAATCAGTCACAAACGCTCAATCGAACAATGATTCCGTGCGCGACCCAGCGATCGGAAATCCGAAGAAGTCCCACTGCGGCCGTTCCCAAGAGTTGGGATTCTCCCCCTCAAGTGCGTTGCGTATCTTGAACAAGGAGCTCGAACTGCTCCCTTACCTAATATCCGTCAGGCATAAACTAACATTTTAAGGTTAATGGAGGACATGCAAAAGAGGCAGGTCGTATGTGAATGGCTCAGCGACAGACTGCAACGCCACCCGTGCTGGATCACCCACGTCTGGTTCTCCGACGAGGCACGCAACCACGTCAACGGAGCCATCAACAAACGCAACAACATCCCCTGGGGTTCTGAGCCACCCGAGGAGATCGGAGAGAGGCAGATGAAGGATCCAGAGGTCACTGCCTTCGTGGTCTACAGCGACAGGAATGGGACACTGAACTGTTACTGGTTCGGAGAAGAAGGTCGGATGGTCGTCGTCAACGCCGCCCGCTACCGCGATGTCATTGGACGGTTTCACGTTAACTTGAGTGCATTCCTCACTGTGGGCCTATTCCGTATGGCCTGGTCCATGCAGAATGGGGCTCCACCTGACACTGCACATGACAGCATCGCCTATCTTCACCAGCTCTTGAACAACCGTCTGCACCAGGTCTTCAACAGCCGCCTCATCGCCCTTGGCATCACCCACGAGCGGTCACCGCACAGCCCTGATCTCAACCCGCTGGATTTCTAAGGCTGTGGCGGGCTCCCAAAAGCTCTGTGTACGCCAACAACCCTGCTGCACTGGCCCGGCTCAAGCTGAATGTGGCCAACTACGTTCAGGAAGTCACATTTGCCATCCTGAGGAAGTTGGGCCAAAACTTAGTGGTCCGAGTCAAGGTGTACGTCGACCGCAGAGGCGCGCATTTCGAGAACGTCAACTGCAAGAAATTTGCGTGGATGGTGATTTGCGGCAATGCGGCGCCGTTCTAATTTGAGCCGAGTCTTTGAGCTCAAAGTTGTTGTTCTGAAAATGGCATAATCATCGGTGGACAATGCGGCGGGACGGGTGTGGCCTCGCTGCACCAACTTCAAAAGCTGGTGTGACATGCCACACCAACTTTTAACCCGTCCTGACTGGGGGGTTGACCGCACTTGTGAGGTTTTTCCGAGACTGCGAGAGAACAAACGAATCCAGCGCCACGAAACTTTGTGTACCTTTTGCGTGATTATTTTTACACCTCGTATCCAATGTTTGACCTCAGATCTTGTAAGGTGTTTGACTTAGGTCAGGTCAAGTGGACCTATGTTCAAAAAAGCTTAGCGCCCTGTAACTTTTAACTAACTTAGCAAAACATGATATCACAATACAACTTTCAAGGGTTAAACATTTTGATAAATGCAACAGATCACCCATCTCGGATTTTTCGGAAACGTCCGGATCATTGACCTGAGGTCAATGCCGTTTTCAACATGAGTCGTCTTTTTTCGAAAACTGACGGAATTTCTTAAAACAATTTGAGTGTGGGAAGATCCAGACATCCAATTTTCCTCAATGGGCAGAGTTTCAGTGACCTCCAACCACTGACCTGAGGTCGGGCCACGAATTACTGTTATGAGTCAAAATGCACTGCCATCAAAATCGGCGATGAATGACTCAGGTCGGGTTGAAACTGGCAGAACTGGCTCGCACAGTTGTGACTAATAGCAGGAAGTTCAAAAGTTTCAAAACTTGAATATTTTGGGAATAAATAGACTTTTGCAAATAAAATTGTGTAGACTGATAACTAATGAGTTTTTCCAAACTTTGAGCATGATAAATCATCCCAGGGAACACTAGGATCAAGAAACAACACTTGGAATGACATATTTCGCGAAAATAAAAGGACGCCAAAATTAGTTCCTGTTAGTTTCATACCGCCCTCGCCGGAGGCACCCACCTTGCATCGCTGCAAAAATCATCGTGTCTAGCCCAACGTTTCCGTGTACACATTAAAGACATCAGAGAAATTAGGCGTGTATCAGCATCTACGCACTTTTACATGTCCCCTGGTGCCTTTATCTAGACTCTGTTCGTCACAGCCCTTGAGATTCAGACCGTTTTTCGGTCTCATGCAGGCGGCTATGGGAGAAAATATATAGGGCGTAAATGGCTTACATATAATCCAGAGCCAAAACTGAGACCAGTTTCGAGCTTTACTCGTCACGAGTTTTTCAGCGGTGTGGTTATTTTTCTCGTGCGACCAACCGTTCGTGAGCTGGAGCGAACATGTCGAACATGCGTGGCGCCGACCCACAGTCGGGCGCGGCTTGACAGTGGGTGTTTCTGGAACTTGGTGTGGCATGTGCCTATCCACACCCCAAATTCTTCTTTCTTCGCAAGATTTTGAAGTGCAAAATTAAAAACAAATCGCACGGCAGATCCATAAAGATGACGAAACAATGTTATCCTAGAGTACTCCAGTCCAGCGGGTGTACAGTGTGTGCCGTTTCGTCCGCTGCACTCTTCAGTTCTGTTTTACTCTGTGCTTCGGTGTAAACTGACGGAAATTTTTTTTTCTGCGTCATTGTAATAAAAACAGAAAATCGAATCCGATGAGAAAATAAGGGGGTGGGCGGGTGACAACTGAGTATATGGGATTGATCGGCTGATCCGATGAGAAAATAACGGGTGGGGGAGGGCGAAAATTGTTTATATAGGATTATAAGGGACTGACCGGGCTCACCTTTGTCACACCAACTTTCAACACAATTCTCCAACCACGGGCGTGATGTCTGCTTCCAGCAAATAGTTGAAAACTATACGAATTGACATATTCTAAGAATGAACATGGGGAGTCCGTTCGTATTACGTGTCGAATACGCAGTTTAATGGTCTGACATTACAGAATTTCAGCGCATTTTCTTCGCATTTTAACCAGTTTCTCAAAGTAAACATGGCGATAAACCACTACGGCCAACGAATAGAAGTAACGCCGAATCCGTGCGCAATTTAGAAAAAGTGCAAGCAATCTTAGTTGAGTTTCTCAAAGGCAGATACTTTCTAGCATTTTGTGGTAAAAAACAAAATATGTCACTGATATACGACGCTTACAAACATCGTGTGTTCAGTACTACGGTAGTTTTGGCGATGCTGATGCTGAAGATGGAATACAACTGGACACGAGTTTGAAGATACTTAACTGAGTGATATGGAAGGAAATATTGCTCGGGCATATTCCCATTGCTATATAGGTGTATAGGCCCAACATGTAGATAGGTCAATATACAGGTGTACACATGTGATACATATTTGTAAAGTTATCCCAGGAGTGGATCCAGGATTTCGCCTCGGGGGCGAATGGTCAGCGCGCCCCCCCCCCCAGGCCGGGGTCCTTTTCCACTCTTCATATATGAAAAAAGTTGATTTACTCGGGTCCAATTTGGTGAAATATTGCGTTTCTGCCATTTAAAGTAATAAAAAACCCAAGTACACCACCTCATTTGAGAAAACTTTGCGTTTCGTTCCCCTACGAAATCGTCGAAATATGACAACAACGACGGGATTTTAGGGCGGCTGCGTCCCTCCCTCCATTTCAGTGTCGTGTCTGTATCTGATCCGGAAACATCTCTGCCCCCTCGTAGATTCTGCAGACCTTTGCTAGTTTTTTGGTGGTCTCGGGCCGTCTGCCGTGTCAGGGCCCTATAATGGTCTCAGGCTCCTTTTACAGCTTCACGTGAACCTTGGGACGTCTCAGGCACATCTTTGGCAGTTTCAGGGGTACCTCGAGCAGTGTCATGAACCCATCTGACAGCTTCAAGGACACTTAAGGGTTTTCGGGCAGAAGTCCATCGGACTAAAGTTCGTAGGACAATAGTTCGTAAGGACAAAAGTTCATCGGACAAAAGTTCGTCTAGGGTAAAAGTTCGTTCAGGAAAAAGACTGTCCGTGTCGCATGGTTCTCGCACGAAAGTCCTCCAGGGCAATAAATGTCTAGTCAAGAAAAATTGCCCGCTGTTAGACAACAGCTAATGAAATCATGCTGGTGAATGAGGCTCTAATTACCCATGGCCGGATCCGGAATTATTCCCATTCAAACTTGTGCACATCCAACTTCAGTCACTGTACACTGTACTGACCTGCCCGAGTCACAGGCGAGCGGGTAACCGGACCAAGGTTCGTAAGTCAAGTGTTCGCATGGGAAAAGGCTCGTAGCCAAAGGTTCGTAAGCACGAGGTTCGTATGGTAAAAGGTTCGTATGGTAAAACGCTCTTATCGGAAAAGGTTCGTGACACAAAAAGTTTGAGCCGCAAAAGGCTCGTATGGAAAAGGTTCGTGGGAAGGAGGTTCGTAAGGGAAAAGGTCCGTGAGGAACAATGTTCGCAGCCAAGGGTTCGTAAACAAAGGTTCATACCGGAAAGGAGTCGCTCCGGGTTTGCGACGAAGGCGCGGTATAGGACACTAGAGACCGCAGGCCGATAAAGGGTGCTATCGGACTTGGTTCGGTCCAACAGAGAAGTTAGGTTAGGTAAGGTCAGGTTAGATTAGGTTAGGTTAGGTTAGGTTACTATTTTAGGTACGCTCCTTTTCTGATACGAACCCTAAGTTTACTAACCTTTGGTTTCGAACATTTCTCCTTGCGATTTTTTTCCCTTACGGATCTTTTCTACGATCCTTTTCCATATGTACCTTATGTAGCAAGAACCTTTTCCATTAGCGAGACGAACTTGTCCTAGACAAACTTTAAACTTGACGAACTCTTGTTCTAAATAAACTTCTGTAATGATGGTGGTGATTCGAAATGAAAGACTTTTGTCCTAGACAAACTTTTGCCCATACAAGTTTTTGCCTTATGCGAACTTTTGTCCTAGACGAACTTCTGCGAGAAGAACTTTTGTCTCAAACGAGCCTTAGAACTAGACAAACTTTTGCCCTAGACAAACTTCTGCATGACGGCGAACTTTTGTCCCCGACAAACTTTTACCTCGACGGACTTTTGCCCCAGACGAACTTTTACACGACAGACTTCTGCACGATTAACTTTTGTCCGACGAACTTCTGCGATACGAACTTTCGCCTTAAAACCCCCTGACTGCATCAAGAAACCAACACGTTTTCACTGAGACCCCCTAAGGCTCATATGGCGTCCCTTCGAGGCCCCTTTTGAGTCTCAGGGTGTCCTTTGTGGGGCCGCTCCGGGACCCCGAAGGGGCCCCTCTCGTTGGGCCCCTCCTAAAACCTCAGAGGGGGGTGCGATCGCCCCTCTTGGATCCGCGCCTGGGTTACTCCATGCGTGATGGGACCACTTCACTGAGCACATGGAAATGTCAGTTCAGGGGCCTGCCATGTTTGTTTTGCTCATACCCAAGACCCAATGGCGTTTGTCAACAGATGACGCGCCCCACGGGACCGGCAGTGATGTAGTTGTTGACTCGTCTTGACAAGACGGCCATCGGGGACGTAACAGATGAAGTCTGATCTCAGTGAAAGGTAATCGCCATACCGACGTAAATGCTGGTTTTCCTCAGACAATGCGACCTGTCCACAGTCGCAGCCAAAGGTGGGAGGGGGGGGGGCGGGGAGCCTGCCCCCTCCGTTAGGCCTGCATTTTTGTGAAAACCATTGCACATCGTCTTTACAGCAGGTAGTTTTCGTATGATTTTCATTCATACTGAGTTTCGGTCCCCCTTGCCCCTTAAGAACATCTTAGCTGGGCCCCTGGGGATGTCGAAACACCAGGATGAATTAGTTTTGGCATTTGTGCTATTTACGTTTGTGCGAACATATAAATCTGTGTCAAAGTATGTTCTAAAATATAGGTTAGCTACGAAATGGAGATGGGAATCTTGAGTTGATCTGCATGCCATGCCTTAAAGCCATGTCGGCCGAAGGTTGTGAAGGCCGAAGGAAGGAAGGAAGGAAGGTTGTTGAAGGAAGGTTGACGGCATAGACGTTGCCAAGATCCACGAAACCACGTCATATGCTACACAGCCCAGAATAATTATTCGTTGCTTGAATGGAGATGACTTCTCGACGCAGGATTGACGGAAAACTGGCCCGGCTAGGAGCCACGGCAGGAAACAAGCGGTGAACTTTTTTCCTGGAAAGTACCCCTTTTCCTTAAAAGGATCCAAGCGGAGTGCTCCATCGTAATTGATCGGCCATTGATGCATTGCTTACTAATGATGTTTCTCCAAACTTAGGCGTAACAGTGGTCTCGTATTCATTAGCAACACGTATCTGAACAATAAAACAAGTTTTTCTTCATATTTACACATAACAGTGTAAGTGCTCCATATCAGCCAGAATCAAAGGTTCGCAGATCTACGAATCTAGGTGGAAAGCTCAAACGCGACGTTCTGGGAGCGTGCGGCACCAATACAGCATCACAGTGATGATACCCTGAGTCAGGGAGCAAACAAAACATTTACTGCAAGGTTGCACTCGTAGCCGATCTTTAGAATGGGGGTCACAATGATGTCTTCATCCGATCAGTGACGCCTTTCCGAACCTATTCTCCATTTTGCGCATTTCTTTGGATTTCAGCCGAAACATTCCCGAACATATTGTACCATTTTCAGCTCCACTGTATTCACGTCTCATCGTACCATTCTCTTCACGTCTCCGTTATCCATCTGATTTTTTCTGATATATGGTCTGGTTTGAATATGCATATGCATATCTGTGAAAACAACAGTGCTACTTGCGGTTTTTCCTTCCATATCACGCCCGTGAAATCCGTGAAATCCCTGAAAAGATGGAGAGCATCTCTCTGACGGGCCCAGACCCTGGTGTGACACGCGCAATCAATGGCGCGAGACGGCGGCGGCCGAGCGCGGCGCAGCGCTGAAAACTGAGCCGGCGGCGCGCGCGGCGGCGGCCGGGTCGGCGCGTGTCGCCGGCGGCCGGCACCGGTCACCTCGCTCCGCCGCACGGCGCGCGGCGCACGCTCTGTTCCCGCTCCGGCGCCGCCCGCCGGCCGTCCGCACTGTTTAGCTGACGTCTGCCAGACGACAGGCGGAGGGCTGGCGGCCGAGACCGGCAGACGCCACGGCCGGGGGGGGGGGGCTCGGCACCTGCGCGTCTGAGCGGTGCCAACGGAGCACATGGCCGACCGCGAGCACGGAGGGCGCCCACAAATCTGTCCCGTCCAAACCGATGATCGCAGTTAGCATGACAAATTAGACCGGCCTGGATCAACAACATCGCGTCTGGTAACGGATTTGCCCGGTTCTCGCACTTACTTTGATTAATCTTTTCGTAGTTGGAGTCTGCAAACTCTGAGAAAAACCAGACGTACCAGCTTTGTTACATAGAAAACAAAGAAGGATATCACTAAAGGCGATAATTTAAGTAGGACATATTTTAGGCACTGAATATTCAGTGACTTTTTGTGCAGTTTACAATACGGAGAATAAAGTAAGTAGTCAAAGGAACGGCATGAGCGATTGCACTAAAAAGACGAATCATCGCCACCGGAAGTCCCAAACGACATCTCTTCCATGCACGGAAGCCCTCGATGACGACGGGGATACCCACATATTTCCAGCACGGCGTGTGCAAGGACATCCTTGCGAAAGATCAGCTTATGACTCGCGGACTGACGACAACTAGAACATGGCGACGGTCGGCGTCTGCGGGCAGCCGCGCGTCCTAGCCTTTCAGCGTGAGATGTCTCTGTTCGTGCCTTGCCGTCGTCTGCCGACTTCACCATCAACCCCGTTCATAAAACGCAGCGTCATCAACGGACCGGACCCTTCACCGCACAGAGACCCAGCGACGCCCTACTCTGTCGAGCGCATATCTGAGAGACACACAGAGTATTCCAGTGACGCTCTGTTGACTTTACAGACTCCTAAGGGTTGTGAACCTGACTTCTCGCTTGTCGGCACAGACGAACCGAAATTCCGCGATCATCGCTCCCGACAAACCGAACCTCTCCAGTCGTCCGTATCGCCGAACCGGGCCTTTCCGATCGTCCGTGCTGGCAAACCGGATCTACAAGATCGTCGGTACCGACAAACGAGACCTCTTCCGGCCGTCGGCACCGGCGAACCGGACCTCTCCCGATCGTGAATATCGACGAGCCGGACGTCTCGAGATCGTCGGCACTGACAAACCCAACCTCTCCCGCTCGTCGGCCTCGACGAACCGGACCTCTCGTCTCGTCGGTATCGACGTGTAAGCGGACCGCCGCACCGAGCCGTTTATGACGTCCGGCTGCGGCGCCGGGCGGTGCCGATTATTTGAACGGCGCGTCGGCGCCGGTAAACAGGCCCCTCGCAGACCCGTCCCGTCGGCGCCGTTTGTTTTTCATCCCGGTAACGACTGGCCGAAGAAGGCCGCCGACCGTTTCGGAGTGACGCGCGGCAACGGGGAACTGTCTCAGGGTGACGCACGGCAACGGAACCAAAGCCAGACGTGACGTCTCAGAGTAGGACGCGGGAACGGGTACTGTCTCGGAGATAACGCTCAGTAACGGTGTACCATCTCCGCGTGGTGCACAATAACGGTGCGCCGTCTTAGAGTGACGCACAGTAACGTTGTACCGTCTCAGAGTGGCGCAAAGTAAAGGCGTACCATTTCAGAGTGACGCACAGTAACGGTGCACCGTCTCAGAGTGGTGCAAAGTAACGGCGTACCATCTCGGAGTGACGCACAGTAACGTCGTACCGTCTCAGAGTGACGCACAGTAGCGGCGTACCGTCTACGTAACGGTGTACCGTCTCAGAGTGACGCACAGTGACGATGTGCCGTCTCAGAGTGGCGCACAGCAACGGCTACCGTCTCAGAGTGACGCACAGTAGCGGCGTACCGTCGCAGAGTGACGCACGGCAACGGGTTGCCGTCTCAGAGTGACGCACAGTAACGGTGTACCGTCTCAGCCTGACGCGTGGTAACGGGCTGCCGTCTCAGAATGACGCACGGTAACGGGTTGCCGTCTCAGAATGACGCACAGTAACGGTGTACCGTCCCAGCCTGACGTGCGGTAACGGGTTGCCGTCTCAGCCTGACGCACGGTAACGTAACCACAGTCTGGCGTGACAACTGACGGTGACGTTCCACAATAAAAACGGCACCACAGCCATAGGTGACGTCTCAACGTGACGCCCGGTAACTGGACCAGCAAAGGGGAAGAAAGGTACCTTTCGAGAGTGGCGCACGGCAATGGAGCTCAGGGTAAGCATCCTGTCGAAAAATGCCACTTTTAAAACATTTTGGTAGCATCATCAGACGTCAATGTCTGGAAGAACTGTTTAATGTTAGCTCCGACCCCAACTCCGTCGTCTTTGAAAATACCGATTGCGCAAAAGGACTAAGATGTAAAATCAGAAACGGACTGTACTCGTGCTGCTTCAGCCAGTCTCACAGTCCCAGTGGAGGTCTTGCTCCAGGCCTAACTTTTGTTCCTAAAGTTCCAGCGCGATATATCCATATGAGACTGTTCGTGAATTCTACTACCGCTACGCAAATGCAAAAAAGTCGTAGTTCTTCAATCTTCAAACGCTACATGTTTTACGCCAAATGCTAGGTTTTTACGGCTTAACGGCAAAAGGTAAGCATAAACGGCAAATGACGGGTATTAGATTGGTTCAGAATGTTAGACTACATGCGAAAAGGTCACTTCATATAGGTCAATGACCTGTTCAAGGTCAGGCAAGACCCATGACTTTCGATGGCCTCTTTTGACTTAAGAACGCTTTTATACCATTTTTGGCACTGAATACGATAAGGGAGACGATTTCGGCCTGCATAACTCCAAATTCGTCGTTTTTAACCTTGGAAAATCAATTTGTTCAAAGTCGAAGGACTTGAAAGCGTGCTTTGCAAGCTTTCAGCGAATGAGATTTCATGCTTGGCGGTCGCTCGGAAACAAAAGTTTAGATCGAGGTGTGTGTGTGTGTGTGTGTGTGTGTGTGTGTGTGTGTGTGTGTGTGTGTGTGTGTGTGTGTGTGTACGTGTGTGTGTGTTTTTAAGCTTCGAAGCCTGCGGCGCCGGAATGCGCCAGCCGATCGCGACGCAAGTGGCACCATCAGATGCGCCGACTCGGCAGACAGATTGTGGTGTAGGTTTCGAAACGATTCGTGACTTGTGGCGCGTGCCATGTGGCGCGAGCCGGACCTCTGCAGAATTCGATTAATCAGGGGTGCAGGTCAAACGGCGGGTGCTGTTGATTCAAGCCCTGGTGACGACATGGGTCCCACCTACAGGTGTGGGCTTTTGTGGTCGGCGCCCTCGTGTAATCCACGTGGCGATCCTCAGGCACATTTGGACGTGGATTTGGATAGATTTCGGGACCTCTGATTGCAATCAGCAGTGACCTAGGCGGCTGACATATTGTGGATGGATAGATCAGCACTAGGGTTACATAACAGTACCCCATATGATGGACAATTCTTCGGGTCACGTGTAGCGTGCGTTCACCTCTTTTACATCCCTGTATTTCCTATGCGCCAATTGCCGGTACGCAGACAGCGCAGTTTGGTGAGCTGATGGCATGAAAAGGCGTGCGGACAGCTGGAGGATCAATTTTGAAGGATTCAGTCGAAACGGGGATGAAGTTTGCTCGTGAAGCACGAGGCAGGGGTGTCGATTTGTATTCTTTTGAGAAGGCCCTGGCTCATCCAGTGTTGATTTGGGCCCACCCAGTTTTGGTTTGCCCCTCCCCCCAGCATTTTCTGCCGATTTTAAAGGGAAATGAGTAAAAGTAACGAGAACAACTGCTGTAATAGATAAGGGATAGGCAGAACGTAAAGAATAAAGTCTAAAGTTATGTATCTATCTATACGTCTATCTTCTATATATATGTAAGTATATATATACACATATATACATGTATATATATACATATATATATATATATATATATATATATATATATATATATATATATACCAAGCCTTTATATGGGCGCCGAATGACCCTGCAGTCGGTGCAGCCCTAAGCCCCAATAACCAACCAACCAAGCCTTTATACTTGGGGATAAATGCAGTTTTTTATACATAGTAAGAAAAAAAATGGCAAACTTCCGCTGGTCAAAATAAAGTGGACTAAATTCGTTGAGAAACCCACATTTGGGGGAGGTTAGGATGTCGGGCCCTCGGCTTGGTCCCCAAATCGTGTACAGAAATCCACACCTTTGGCACGAGGTGCCCAACATTAACGTCCTTTGTTCATTGCCGAAAAACTACTGCCGCTGAGGTGATGAAATTTGGCAGACAGTAGCACGTGATACGTTACAGTCGATACGTGTGGTCGTTTTGCATGCCAGTAGCTTCAATCAGGTGTGTGCGGGACAGGTGTGCTGATGTGTACCCCTTTGCTTTTCAGCCGTTTCGTACGGAAACAGACTATGCTGGAGATGCCATTGTTTCTTTTGGTGGGCTGCGAAGTCAAAAACGTCATCCCACGCAACTAAGCAGTGGTAAGGTGTCACCCATGTGAGCGTGCAACTTGTTGGACTTGGGATCCCCCAATTGCGGGAAGGGGTAGAATTCATTTTTTCCGCCTGCAGTTCAGTAGGTGTTAACAGTCCGTTACAGAAACAGGTGCGATTCAACAGACGATAGAAAAAGAAAAGTATGGTATTTCGATTTTGACCTCGGGCCAACCGTGAAACGCGTTGGTTTGCCTATAGTAGTTATAGGTACCAAACATAAAGTTCAACCTGACTTACGAGGTCACTGCTTGACGTGACGAGACTGACCCGGTTACCGTTAGATTGTCTGGGCGCACATCTATGAACTACCATTCGCCCTCGTCATCGGTGCGAATGAAAATCATTCCAGTCCGGCGCGAGTTAAGGCAAAATCGGCAAAATAGGCAAAGAAAGCGAAAAGAATCAGAGTTACTTGATATTTTATTGTAGACTCCTTTATCTTGAACTCCATTTTCCAAGCCGCGATATGAGGATTTAATCGTTACCATTTATACTGTTTTATGATTCTTGATCGCATTTCTTGTTGTTGATTTATTTTATTATAATGACTTAAATAGTTCTTGACCTTCAAATTTCGACACAACTGTGACGACCAAATGACATTTTCAACGCATTATGTTTACGAATAGGTCAACAACAGACGACTCTGCCTGACGCCGGACGAGACGTAAGACATAAAATAGGGCTCAAGGCGCCCGAGCCCAAGAGACCGTGCATCCTAATTACCTGCAAACGAACAGACCACAACTAAACCGTCCCTTGCATCAGTACAGTTGGCTGAGTTCCGGTCAGGTTCCAGTAAGTGGAAGTGTCGCTGCTGTTTAGTTTCTGCTAAAGGGTGGGCACTTAATACGTTTTATGCTTCATGTTTGTTTTGTGCTTAGAATGAAAAGACTCTGTTCAACCTGCACCAGAGACGTGAAACTGTGTATGAGCAGCATTTCCATAACAATGTTTTGTTTAAGATGGCTGTGCAGTGTGCAGCATAATTATGTAATAGGTACTTTGGAACTGAGGAAAGGCTGGGGGGGGGCAAAAGTTTGTAAATGATGTGATGTGATCTGTTTATCATTTGGTCACTTAAATACAATATGGGCTCAATCAGAATTCAAATAAGTCATGCCTAGAGCCAGACTAACATGCCATGAGGATGTATTAAGGTAAAATATAGTTTGTGATGCAATAAGACTGCTTTTACCTGACTTGCGGTAGTTTATTTTATTGGAGGCAAGGAAGTTTGCAAGGGGTGAAATTGCAATAAACTTGAATGCATACTTCCTGTGCATTTGGATGAATTAAGATGGATTACACAGTCACCCAAAAAGGGGGTTGAATATCTGCATTATCATCATCAACAGGAGTATCAATGTGCATTTTTTTTAGGGAGGAGAATGACCCACCCAGTGTGGACCCTGGTCCCTCTGAAGCTGGTCTGACTCAGTGTTTTTTTCTAGTTTATAAAGAAAGTAGTCAGTAATTACAAAAATAATGGCCATAATGAAAATCAGATAGACAGAAAGTGTAAAAAGAAGTGTGAAATGACTTAAACATAAAAAATGTATTTATATATATATATATATATATATATATATATATATATATATGCATATATATACAAATATATTCAAGTATTTTGGGAACAGGTTTTTTTATGCAGGTGCAGTTTAACATTTTGAGATTGTATGTTTTTTTTGAGACACTTCAGTTTTCTAGCCTTTTGCTGCTAATCTGAGAAATTTTAAGCAAACTGCCCAAACAAATAACCATCAAGACAAGAAAACCATGTTTGAGGTCACCAGAGACATAGTGAGAAGTTATTAATTACATCATTTCTGTTTGCATGTACTTTATCATTTCAACCTGTAGTCAGCTTTAGGAATCAAAGAACAGTTCATATGGTTACAGAAAGGGGGAAAATATGTATAGTTAGTTATTTGATAAATGTACTGGTTATTTGGTAAATGATACAAAACATGAAATATACAGATGGCTGACCTGGTACTTAAAATAAAATGAGCCCAATCTGTTCAGTAACTCACACTTCTGTCAAATTATTGCAGTTGTAAATTATTGTGAATAATTTATGCAAAATCAGACCCCTGACCAACAACAAAACAGCAGTGGCAACAACAACAGCAACAATAATAGTAATAATAACAACAACAACAACAATAATAATAATAATAATAACAATAACAACAACAACAACAACAACAATAGGAGAAGATGTGCCCTGATAGTTACTCATGTGTACAAGTTACTGTTGGTCTTTGTCCTTAAGCTAATTTGAACCCATGTCTGTGGCCTCAAGAATGAGTCTTCTGTATTGTCATGTGCAAAATAACAACTTACATAACAAGTCAATGGTAAAATGTGATTTTGATTGCCTTTGTTGCATTGTCTGTTACAGGATTCTAAATTACAGAAATGGTTAATGCTGTTTCCTGTATAGGAAATTGGTTATTCCATTAGGATATCACCCCAACCCCCATCTCAATTGCTGTCATTGTGTAGGGAGACTGAGTCCATGAATTGGCATATGAGGTCTGTCAGCTGGATATGGAGTGACTTGGTGTAGGAAGAAAGCAGCTGCTAGGATATGTAGACACAGATACAGAAGCAACAGTTTTTGGATGTTGAAGTTGGCTGATGTGAACAGAGATTTGCATTCATTTATGCAGTTTCAGCATGTTTATTTTAAATTGATGTTAATATTCCTTATACTCATGCTTGATATTCCATATACAATATTGTGTTTCACATTCAGAGCCATGCATGCTTTCTTTTGTTCCTGTACTTCACAAGGCAAAGAGTGTACCATTCTCAGGTTTTTGTATTATTTTGTGGTTGATATACAACATGCTGCTATTTCTCATGCATCCTTCATATATTTTGGAAGTACACATTACTATTTTTCACAGCATGTTTTCATCTCCAGGTCTTGGTTAGTTGTCACTCAGATAGGTTGAGATAAATTTTGGCTCTGTGATATTCATATGGCCTAGCAAATTCTACATCAAGGAGAGAATTTGTCATTGTACATGAATGCCATACTCATACATGTATTTAGGTTCAAAATGGAGGACAGTGCAGATTTGGTTTGTTGTCTCACTGAAATCTTATTTTGAAATGAATGTATACTTATTGTATACATTGTGTGCTGTAAATGGTACATTGTGGGTTTTGTATGGAAGTATTTACATACATTCTAGTTACATTTGTGCATCTTGCCTTCAGGAAGCCTGCAGTGTGCAATGCATCCAGTGCCAACATTGTGTCTGGTGCATTACCAAGAATGTATTTATCTAGTCATGAACAGATGTGGTAGCTTGCTGAGTTGCCAGCAGTTTGGTTGGAAACATTCAAGTGCAAGTAAATGGCCTGTGTCTTCCTGGTGCAGTTCACCAGGTAGCAAAGCTGCAAACTCAGGCAACGAAGATGCGAGAACCTCGGATACAGAGCGCAGAGGTGCTCGCAACAGTCATTCCTATAACTTGTTCAGCTCCTCAACAGAAGGAAACAATGACAGGCTGCATCCAGGCACGGATGACAACAAGCATTCTGCACAACTGGAAGGCACTGGCCCTGCTGGGTCACGTGGACAGCTGAGTCAGCCAGCTGTTATGAGCGCGGACAGTCGCGACAGTGACGCCTGTGATGCCCGGTACTCCCTGCCGGGCGAGCGCGGACCTTCTGCGGAGCAGGCGGTCGCGGCCCGACCACCGGACGGCACCGGCCGCGAGGAGGCGCCAGACGGGCCGGGGCCGACCATGGCCTGGGACCCTGACGTGGCCGCCCACTGCGAGCGCGTGTCGCTTGGCGGCGGCGCCGCGGGTGCCGGCGCCGGCCGAGCGCGACCTGTCGAACGCCGAGGCGGCCCTGCTGCGCCGGCTGCGCGACGGCGAGCTGGAGCCGGCGCTGCGGGCAGCCGGACGGCTGCAGGAGGCCGGCCGGCCGCCTCGGGTTCAGCACGCTGGCGCTGCTGGCGCAGCTGGCGGCCGGCCACGGCCGGCACGACGCGCTGGAGGCGGCCTGCCGACTGGCCGACCGGCTCTACCCGGACAGCTTCGCCCGCGCCGGCCGGCTTCGGCACAGCCAGCTGGAGCTGCTCTGGCGGCGCCGGCTGTTCGCGCCGGCGTGCAGCCTCCTGGTGCGGCGCGGCGCCGACCCGGTCGGCCGCCAGCTGATGCAGCGCCGGTTCGCCGTCTGTTGCTGCCTGGCCGAGCACCACCAGGACGACGAGGCCCTGCCACACATCAAGGTCTCTGCCAGGCGAGCGGCAACCCAGAACCGGCGCTAGCCTCTGACAGCCCAGGCCTTTGGCGTCGTTTGTAATAGCATGACGAATGATCCAAAGCCAAGCACATGACTGAATATTGCGTATGTGATGTGAGCGACGTCATGTTGAATATGAGCTTAACGCATCGTCTTGCTTGCCACTTCCTGAGTGGTGTTAACTGTTCACGACTTTATCGTTTTCCGAGGTTGCCTCATGACCGAGGGTTCCCGGCTGACTGTCGTGGTCTCGGAGTGGTGATGGGTGTGGGAGGTCGACAGCTGACGGGCCGTACCGCCGTGCCGCCGCGCCGCTGACGCCCGCCGCTCCGGCCGCCGACAGAGGGCCTCCGAGGAGACGATGCGGCGCGGCACGGCCGCTCCGCTGCTCTCCGCCTGGCAGCACTGCTTCTTCAGCGAGCGGCACAGCTACCAGCAGGCGGCCGCCGAGCTGCTGCGACTGCAGCCGGCGGCGCGGCCCCACCTGGCGCCGTACGTCCTGCGCGTGGTGGAGGAGGCGCAGCTGGCCGGCCGGGAGGACGTGCTCAGGCGGCTGCCCGAGCTGGCGCTCTCGCTCGGCGAGACGCGCCTCTACCCGCTCGTGTTCGGCGCCCTGCTCGACTTCCAGTGTGAGTACCGGCCGCGGCGCCGGCCTGTGATGACACGCTGCGAGCCGTGTCGCAGCCTGTCATCGGTCTGTCGCAGTCCGTGCGGACGCGGACGCCCTGGGCTCTCGGTGTGGGCGGCAGGGCGCTGCCGGCCAGGCAAGAGCCGGGGCAGGCACGTGCTGGGGATCTGGGTCGCGAGCGGATTCTCGCGGACCGTGTAAGTGTGTCGCGTGATGGAGGAACCTGCAGAGGTTCGCGGCACCAGCCTCCCCCTCCGCAGATATCAGCTCGCGCTGTTGTAACACAGTGACTGTTGATTTCATCTTTTCTCGTGCACTGCGGCCATTTCAGCAGTAGCGTTTTCCTGTGCCGCTGCGACTAAAGCGCCTGCCATCTCATCATACTGATGTTTCTGACGTCGTTGTCTGATCTTTCAGGTCTTGTCGAGGACGTCTGGTCGGCGCAGGAGACGGTCAAGCTGGCCGTCTCTTTGTCGATACGTCTGCCATCTACCGTCGTCAACCGGTACTTTAGCCTGCTGCAGCGCCACCGCTTGAAGGCGCCGGCGGCTCTGTTGAGCATGAAATACAGGTCACGACCGCCAGATGGCTCGGTTGCGCCGCCAGCGCCGTCCCCGCCGGTGTGGTGGGACAAGTGGTGAACAGAGACAGGCATTGTACCTGATGGCTTACGGCCTTGGACTGTTCTCTTTGCGTGGCATGCATATGCTAAATTGAGATCCAGGGAGTGGCCAGCAGTCCATATGTTTGGGTTCCTGGTGCCATGCTAGGAATGAGCGCAGTTGAAGTTATGGGCGCCTTGTTGATGCTTCTATAATGTCAAATAACCTGCTCATTTTTATTGTTGTTCGAATGCTTTTGAGCTTTTGCCAAAGAAAGCTAACACACTTGTGGTGTGTTTGGCTTATGATTTGGTGATTACAGGCTTATAGTTTATCACGCAATGTTAGTGGACCAGATGCCATGCCATGGCTGCAGTCTTGTGATGATGATGCGTGAGCAGTTGAATTAGATTGAATGAAGGCACATGATGCTGGTTTCTGCTTTTTATTTCATGGGTTTTGAAGATATGTACTGTGTTTGCAAGACCATCAGCCCTTACTCAGCAAGTCCTTTGCGAGGCTGGATATTTCAGGGATCTATACAACCAGGCGGTTCCGTGACAGTCGGCCAGCATTGCAATTTCGGGCACATCAGGAAAGTGGGGAAGCAATGGTCATATTTTCAAATGCTCCCTGTGTTGGCCACTTGGGTCCATTTAAAGTTAACAGGGTTAAAAAATCGTGGTTTCTTAACCCTTCAGGGTGAGTTTGTTACCTGTGAGGGCAAATGAACCAACAATCAGAAATACAAGAGGTATCATTTTGTATTCTATTGCAGAAGCCATGCCCCCAGTGCGGATCATGGTCCCTTCAAAGGTGATCTTTGGTCTCCTCAGTATTCTCTATCAGTTTTAACAACAGGAACATTGGTAAATAATAACCAAAATAGATATAAAAATTGCTTTCGATCAACATAAAGTGGGTTAAATCCACTTAGAGGATAACATCTGGGGGTGACGTGTGGATGTCACCTGTCAGGCCTTGGGGTTGACCCTCCCCATTTTAACAAAACGGCACTCTTGAGTACTAGGCCTGTCTGCTGCCAGTTATTTACCGTACTGATCGCTTGGCATAAAGTAAATAGTGCCACTCGAAGGAGACGGCAGGCAATATTCGGCAGATTTTCTAACTCAAAGTCCCGAAAATGACAGTTACGCTAGGAGCAGAGCGAAAGTAACAGTATCCACCGCGTTGCGTGAAATATAGTAGTCTCGTTCAAAGGATTTCAAACATCAGGATTATTGGCGCAGCTGATACATCAATGGCGCGGGGCGTCGACGGGAAGATTCTGTGAACGGGTGGTCGGCGCTTTCGTTCGTGGCGGTTCTCTTTTAGTTCAAAATTTGACTAATACACTGCGTGCATCTTCGCTTTTGAAACGTAAGTTCCCTGTTAAATTATTCTGCGATTGAAATACTGATTTCAAGGCAATCAGTAACATTCGTTTTGTATAGTAAGGCTGCTGACATGCATGTCAGGATATGACGCAGCCTGCTCTGTTTACATATTAAACCTGCATTGTTTATGGGCATTGTTATAACAGGCGACACAAACCTTGTTTCCATGACACCAGCAAATCCGGATTTTCCTGCAAATCCCAATTTCAGAGGTCATGGAAACACTTGTAGCAAACTGGATTGGGTTTGCAAATCTGAATTGAAAAAGAAGATTTCCTGAGGAGATCTGGATTACCCATGAATTGTAAGCATTTGACAGCATTATGCAGCACATTCGTTTTGGTGTTCTGCTGAGGGAAGGTAGCATCAAGGTTGGGAAAGATGTTGTTTTCTGGTGCTGAAGGACACTAGAAAATATGTGCTCCAGGAACATATTATACTCCAAAAGTCTGTGTGCCCCCATCAAAAGGCTAGACTATAAACATGCCAACAAATTCATAACTCTGCAAGGAAATGAATGTTTTCATTCAGTAAGAAGCAGATGTGATTCTATAACTGGACTACACCAAAAATGCCAACTTAAACCAGCATTTTTCTGCAAAACTTTATGCTCCATAACAAAAATTGTACTCCAACATCAAGAACAGCAGCCAAGATTCCCACCCTGGATAGCATCAAACTCAGTTTCTTATGTGGTGGTGGCTCATTGATGAAAAATGATGAATTGGTACTACAATATTCCCAAACTTTGCACATCAGTCCCTCACAGCAATGCAGGCTATTTGTTTATTTATTATGGGAATGGGTTTCCACATGCTGTAAAGGAAATGCCATGCATGCACCATAGCTGGTGACAAACCCAAGATTTTCCAAACTAATCTGAACTTGGACTTCTTCATTGTAGTCCAGATTTCCTAAGTAGGGTCATGGACATGCCATGAAATCCCAATTTCCCTCCTGAGGGACATCTGACTTGTAATCCAGTTCTGTCATGGAAATGGGGCTGCAGTAAATTTTAGGGATACCACTCAGTCTGTCATCCACATGATGTCAGCTAGCTGTAGGTTTAGAAGTGTGTTCACCATGCCCAGTAATAAGATTACATGTCAGTGGCAGTAAATGCTGGCATTTTGGATATGTTTAGCTTTGGCTAGGCTTCTTGTCTCATGATAAGAACAGCATTAATGCTTTACAACCCATATGGAACTCTTAAAATGTCTTGGCAGTGGCATGTAGTGGATGCAAATCTATAAAGTTAGCTAGGAATCCATTTGTCTTTCATGTTCCTGCATCAAAAGAAATGTACATGACTTGAAAAACCATAAACAGTATTGGTTTTACTAGAAAATGTGATTGTGGCTTGTCAACATTTGCACAACCTTGTATGCTTAATGAAGCATAGTGCAGTTTAGTGTAACTGTCCACACAAGATCACAAGCATACCACCATTTGTCAGTGATGTACATGTTACAAGACTGAAATGTGTTTTTTCATGGAAATTGCTACTCAAATGGAAGCTTTGTCATCTAGATATGACTTTCCAGTTAGCCAGACCATGAACCATAGCATGTTTCAAGAGGCATTGTGTTAGCACTGCACAGATCTCTGGTGCACTGCAGTTTTAGCTTCTGCCACTGAGACATGCCAAGGTCTGAAAAGAATGCAGGTTATGCTTTGCATCAGATTCTCAGCTGACTGGGGCTCAGGCCATATCCATGGAAAGGCCAACAGGGGCTGGATCCTCAGAAGAGGACCTCCTGACCATAAGGGGGTCCCTCAGCCCAAGGGCAGCCTCCACCAAAGAGTGCTCAGGCCCCATCCCATAAAGGGTACCTTCAAGGGATGAGGGTAAGTAAAAGGGTATCTCCCATATCCTTAAAGGTTACTTTATTATTTGCAGAGGCTTCCTGTAGCACAAAGGAGCCTCTTATAGCTGCAAGGGGCCTCATATAACATCAATGGGGTCTCCTATGGCCCCAGGGGGCCTTTTTTGGTCTCCTGTGGGTCTCCTGTAGCAACATGGAAGGTTCACTGTGGCCCTTGGATGTGATATTTGGGAATCCTGTAAGCTCTGAAAGGGTTTAAAGGAGGCCTTATCCTTTCTCCAGGGGAGGGGGTGGTGGCCCCCTTCACCCCACCCATGGCTACATCCCAGCTTGTGGGTTGTGTTTTGTCACCTGGGCACAGGCTTGCTCTGTCCAAACATCCCATTTCCAAGGGATGCAATGATACATTCAGGATAGCCAGGTCGGTGACAAGGTCAACATAAAATAGGGATAAATAAGCTGTATTCAGTCCGAATCCAGGCACTTGTCTGGTGTTAGTGCACACTAGAAAGGATATGCTAGAAAAAGCAGGCCTCTTGGGAAAGATGAAAACAGATGTAAGGCAATGAATCTTATAGCCATCTTGCACACTTGGCACAGTTTCCATGTTGCTGCAGGCTAATGTTAATTGGTAATGTTAGATAAGGTTAGGTCAGGATACAGGCATGGAAGGTCCAGTGGATCTGGGGAAGCCCATTCATTGGCTAGTAACAGGAAATCAAAATGCCTATTTTGGTGGCCTAATCTGGTATTGGCATCTTTGCCATTGTCTGTCAAGGTTCTTCTTGAATGTATGCACATTTGGGGACAGTACAACTTCAGTAGGTGGACTGTTCCATAGAGGCACCATTATGGTGCTAAAAGAGTTCGGTCTGAGCTGAGTGTAAGCATGAGGCTGCCAAAATTTCAGGGGATGACCATGAGTTCTAGCAGTACAGTCCACCTTGAAAAATCTTCTGGAATGACATTTAGCTTGTGAATTGCTGTGTGGTATGCCAAGACCATTTTGCCCTTGCATCTCCTGCAGTACAAACTTGGGAGGTGTACTTTTTTGGGTCTCTTTACTGCTAAGATGTTGAATCCCAGCTTGGTGGTACATCTCTGAAGATGCTCTACAGCATCTTGATCCAGACACAGCATAGGACCCAAACACAGTCCCCATATTCCAGGAGTGGACGAACAAATGCCTTAAATAATATGGGCAGTGTCTTGACATTCAGTCTAGCAAATACTACTTTTACAAGACCCAAGGCTCCATTAGCTTTCATAACAGGTCTTGCAGCATGTTCATGGTATGTAAGGCCTTTATCAATCCATACTGATGTTGTTGCAGTAGAATTTGCAATAGGCAGTGATTCCGAAAATTGTCTTGTGAATTTGACAGATAGAAGATGGATGGAGACTGCCTTGGATGGATAAATTAAATGTTGTAGGTTCAAATTTTGGTGCTACCAGCTCTCATCAGTGACATCTGGCATGGATTAGAAACCAGATGCCTGAGTGGCTGTGTGTGCTAGACCAAACCTGCCTGATTCTGGAAATTATCAGAAAAGGTTCATCTGTCTGTTACTATGTTTAATGTCACTAGCATTGGAATATGATTCTTCCTGCTAATGTTATTTCATTGTGTCTGTTCATCACCATACATTCATTTGCATCTCATTCATTCATTCCACTGCATTGGATTGAGCAATGCTGTGCCTTTCTTTCTTTATCACTATGTTGGCTGGGGTAAATGTTGTAACCTAGCAGTTGCTGGGATATGCCACCATTATGTCATAGATCTCAGATCATGCCCAAAGTCTAAAATTTGTCCAATTTGTGGTGTGCTTTTTCCTGGGATCCTTGGGATGTTAAATGGAGATTACATGTATTCTTAGGCAGAAATATGTAAGAAATATGTATATATTTAAAAATAGGATGACAATAAGTATCTTTCTGAAGAAAATTGTGCTACAGGTCAAAATAAGGTATGCCATACTATGCATATCTTGTGCACAATGTTTTAAAAATAGAGGACCAAGTTATTTTGCAGTGCACATTGTAGGCAACTGGGTGACTGGAGCTCAGTCCACAAGACAGGATAGACAACAACAGTTTCCACTATGCAGTATGCTATGTAATCCACTTTGTAATTCCACTATTTCATGTACAGAGGCAGGAAGGAGGCATTCTCCCATCATGTGCTGATGGATTTTAACAAGCTCTCCCTCAACACAGAGAGTTTCCTTAGGATGACTGCATTGCAGTTAAAATTGCAGTTAAAACTTTCGGATTTTTGCACATTGTGTACAGGATATCGATGTGTTATGATATGTGAGCAATGAATGCATGAATTTGTACATAAGTGGCTAAGGTTGATGTAAGGTCTGCTTAATCACATGATGCAGGCTGTAGAGCCTCCACCACAGTGGATAGCCTGCATAAAGTAATGCAATACAGCACAATATGATGCCAGTTTTTGTTAATTTGAGGTAGGTCCAGTATCGCACATAATATGCCACAACTACATGCACCATACACCTTAAATTGCCTCAAAATAATTATGTTTGCTGAAGAAAATGTTCCAATGCTTATTACTACTAGATTTATACCAATATGAGTGCATGGGAAAACTGTAGTTAGATATTCGATGTATGGTCACCATGTTTTGGGTCATAGGTGGCATATATTGGCCTCTTGTGACATTATAACACATGCTGCACAGCATCAGCTATTTTGCACCATCTTTGTGTCAGTTGAGATGAAGGAATTCTTAAAGTGGTGAAATTGTAAACAACATCTTTATGCAATCGTTTTGGCATTCCTTTCACAGTTTTTAATCAGAATGTGCAGAATTGGCATAATGAGAGGTAATGCAAATTGGACGATGCTGTGCCGTTCAGCTACGAAGTTTTATAGCAGAGAAAGAAGTGACTTGTAGCCCTACCAGCCAACAAGTCATGGCTTAGGATGCAGTGGAACTGCACATATCTCAAATCCAGTACTTGATGGTAATTTAGCTTAACCTTTAGCAGTTTACTGGCCCTATTTGAAGTTATTTACATGGTACATTGTGCAATGACAGTCAATGGTGTTATGCTTTGATATTTCAGGATCATGATCATCAGATCTTGCTGGACGCCCTGGATGTTCTATGACAACACAAGGCAGGGAAGCCATGCCGTTGCTGCATACACTGTGGTGAGTCCTTGACATGAAACTGATGTTTTGTGCTTGTTCTGAATAGTTATCCATGCTCCATGTCACCTGGCATTATTGATGAGGTTATGCGAACCCCAGTCTTTGCTGCACTGAATACTGTTGCGTTCTCCATGTTAACTTACACTATTAAGTGGATTATCCAAATCCTACCATCAGACTGCACTTGCGTTTGGCTCTTAGAGCTTTGTTGTCTTTGTGGATGTGACTGCTGTGAGCGTCGTGACATGGATTAGATGAGTAGAGAATGCTGTGTTTATTTTATAGCCCTGAGCTTAATGCCCAAAGCAATCTGCATGCCCAGACTGAAGTCTGTTTGATATATCCTTTTCAGGTCAAGAGTATTTTGGCTATTGTTTTCATAGTCTATCAGATAGCTGGAGGTGACTCATCCCAGTTCTATCTGCCGCTGTTTGAAAGCAACATAAATACATGTAAGTACTCCTGGAATGTAATTGAATTGCCACCGTAAACGAGCACTGCTGTTCTTAAAGATCTTGTGAGTGGCCAGTGTTGGTAATTCATATTGCATGTTTATTTAAGAATACTTTGTGTACGATCCCATATTGCATTAAAGTAACATGTCCTGGATAGAGATGATATTTCTAGCGATGCGTACCTTAGTTGTGCGAAATGGAACGTCAGCAGCAACTACTGTCTGTATTGTAAACAGTAGAGAAATGTTTGAATGTCCATTAAGTCCATTAAGCACATTGCCAGTTGATTATAGCGTCTTGCAAGCATTTTTTTGTTGCTCGGGTGCGAAATGCTTTTACCGGTCATTATTATGCAATGTTGATGCATGATGCATGGTGCATAATATTGTTAATGAGCATATTAACGATATTATGCAAATGTTTCTAGGTCTGAAATTCAGCATTGCAAAGGCCTAGTTCGGCCACCCTGCGATGCCGTGTTCCTGTAGTTACCCATCAGTTGCGGTATGTGATCTACTGATGACGTCAGTGGGCGTGCTGACGCGCTGTCCGACCACCGGCAGCTACCACGGTCTGGGGTCTGGTGCTGGTGCTGTACTACGCCCTGTTTCCTCGGGCTCTCCATTCTGATGTCGTCCGGCGTGAAGCGCGAACTCCGCTTCATGGTGCTCCCCTGGGTCATCTACAACTTCATCTACGTCCTGCTGCTGCTCGTCTACGGCACCTGGCTCGTCTACACGTATTATTCGCTGGTGAGCCTGACGGTGGGCCCGTTTGTCTGCTGGCGGGGACGTGCATTTGAGACCGTTAGACGACATTGTGTCGTTTGTTGCGAAGAGACTGTTAACGTGTACACCACGCTTGCTCCGTGTGAAAGTTCAATGTTGAGAGTCATTTCTATCCCCCCCCCAAGCCGTTTGCAGGTTTGAGATGAGAATCCCGCATTAAAAACCAGCGTTTGGTTAATGCGCTACTCATGTAAGAAACGCCGGGCTGGTTCTTCCTTTCGGCGGGGATGGTGAAGTTATTTATCATCTGCCGTTGTTGACTCGCTGTTCGGGCTGACTGCTCCGAGCTGCCGTGACGTTGCGCTGACGTCATTCAACGTCATTCCAGCTGTGGTCGGTGATGGCCTGCATGATCATCTACCTGTTGGCGGCGCTGCACTTCTACTGCCACCTGTGCGTGTACTCGCAGTACCAGCTGATCAAGTTCAGCCAGATGCCCATCATCGAGGTTTACTACCCGCAACTGTGAGCGGGTTACCACTGCCCGGACCCGGGCGAACTTTGTCCGTCCTGTCGCTGTGTTTCGCGCCGACCGCGGGGCCAAGCGTGCCCCCAGGGTCGAGCGCACCCCCAGGGCAAGTGCGCCCCAGGGTCGATCCCCCCCCAAGGTCGACTGCCCCACCGCACGGGTGTCTTCCGTCCGTCCGTCCCTCCCTGGGGGCTTTCGAGTTCATCCGTCCAGTGGCTTTCAGCGGCATTCATGTTCGAGTGGTGCAGCTTGATCCATTGGACTCGTCGTGTTGTTTTCATTCCATGCCGCGTACCATTCTTGTACAGCTGCGGAAGTGATGTTTCGAAGGATGTTTCGTTTTTGCATAGACGTTTTAGATGTGGAGGGCTCGCGGAACAAGTTTGGTAGATAGTTTTGGATACGTTTTTAGGTGCGGTACCGGATAAAAAAACTGGCACGTTGTTTATTGCACGAACACGCATTTTTAGTATTTCCTTTATGAAACTACGCACAACGCCTATTTACCTCACTGTATGACCATAACGCTGTTTTCAGAATCTCGCCAATAAACTGTGTTATGTTTTATTTGCGTGGCATGCTTTTACGAACGGCATAAGCATTTGTTTACATTTATGATCAATTACGATCCGTACGTCATACGCAAATCCCAACTTCCGGGTACGCAAAACTGAGTAAATAAAAGCGATTCTTTGAAAAAAGTGTGGGCAACACTGGAGCCTTAATGGGCATATTAACAACAACTTGCTTCGACTCAAAGAAGAATGGCACTGATGAGGCTCGCTGTTTTCAGAAAGAAAAACAAACGTCATCTTCCTCATTTCTAGAAAGCAACGTAAAAATGTTACCAGGCGAGATACAAATACATCATTAAAGAGACATGCAAGGTAAACAGATAACCTCAGAACATAGTAAAGGCTTCGTTAAAACCTCAGTCACGTAGCATCAAATGCAAGAATATGGACAACACATTGTATTTGGTTTCCCAGACACTACGAACTTAAGCGGTGCGGACGACCAGGGAACAAATGTCGAAAGTCTGGCAACACGATTTGGACAGCAGAATGAGCTGTCCATGTCGAACAGTAACATGTTTAGGAGGCAAAATCAATGGCAACCGCATAGCCATCGGACAAAGTTCGCTTTCTTTAAAACGCAAACAAATGACTATGAGGTCACAGCACAAAAATCCTGTTGATGGCATCTGAGTGGATTCGTTTCGTTCGGAGTACGGCCCGCAAAACAACAGATATTGCACTTCTCCCACAAAAAGATTCGTTTCCGTTGGGAGTACGACCCGCATAACAACAGATATTGCACCTACCCCAACAAAAAGGGCCGCAAACAACACGGGCAACTCAGGAAGCGGCTACGCCGCTGAGCGACAAATACCCACTTCGTTAGCGTGGCCGGCGATATCACGGTTATCACAACGCGCGCCGCGACGGTGGCGCCGCGGTGCGGATTCTTCCGGCGACGGCCGAGCCGTCGGTGGCCGGCTAGACGGGCGCGGCGGCCGGCGTCGGCCGCTCACCGCTCGGAGGGCCGTGGCACGAGCTGGTCTGAGACTGGGCCTCCTCCAGGCCGCGGGCGGCCATCTCGGCCTCCATACGTGCCGCCATGGCCGGCAGGTGGCAGAAGTAGCGGCGGGCCGCCACGTGGCGCAGGTGCACCCTCTGACAGAGCTCCGGCCCGTATCGCTGTCGGGGGCGCCGGCTGGGTCAGGGTGTGCCAACTGACCGCCTTCATAACGGGCCCGGGGAAGTCTACACACTGCCTTCACAGCAAAGTCGCGGACAGCGGAGACAGTCTTCCAGCACGGCATAATATTCCAGCAGATAACATCCCCCCCGGCCGGGGGGAGGAATGCATTGTTTTCAGGCCATGTCTCGGAGCATGGATACTATTCACACGACAGACCTCACAGCCATCATTACCGTCAGCTATTTAATGGCTGTTGCCAATGCAGCGAACCTGCAGGTTATCCTAAGGTTCCCTGCAACTCAATGCCAGATAAGCGCTGCCATGCAATGTTAAGTATCAGAAAATTCAACCTCGTTTGGAAAATACCCGGGAACCTGTACGATCTCGCAAGACACCCGTGACACCGCTCCCTCCACCCACTCCCACTACGGGTTCCTCTCCGCGTCGGCGGCGGGCCGGCGTCTCACCTCCCGCGGCCTGGCCAGCTTGTAGTGGGCCTCGGCCTCGTCCCTGGTGAGGAGCACGCAGTTCCAGGGCGTCCAGGGCAGCGTCACGTCCCAGCGGCAGAGCACCAGCTCGTACAGGTCCGGGTCGGCGCTCAGACACGACTGGCCGCCCCACAGCGACAGCACCAGGTGCCGGAAGTCGGCGTCCTGACGACCCGGGCGCCGGTCACGCCGAGGTCACGCCCAGAGGTCGCGCAGAGGTCAGGGGCGGACTGGCGAGGCGTCACGTCTACTTAAAATGATTCATGGGTTGCAGACATTCGCCCGATTACGACCCAAGCCGACGGGAAGAAAATGATGCCGAAAATTAAAAATGTTGTCCGCATGACCAAATTCCACCTGATTCCCTTAGTCCCAATGTCCCAATGTCCCATTGTCCCATAGTCCCATAGTCCCACAGTCCACTCGGAAAAATCGGACCGAGTCCTGACCTGACCCATTTATGATCATCGGTTCGCGAACTGCGTCTGCGTCAGACCGGCCATCAGCCCCGTCGGCTGACCTGCACCAGGCAGACGGCGGCCGCCTCCGGCGAACGGTGCTGCTCGTCCCTCCGCAGCTCGGCCAGCATCCGGCCCAGCACGTTATTGTCGAGCCGGTGCAGGGCCCAGTTCTCCAGCTGCTCGCACAGCCGGCACCTGCGACACGGCGGGTGTGGCGGTCAGCGCTCAGCTAACCCGAACTTCGAGGGGGCGACGCTTCAGGTGTATCGAGGACGGCGACAGAGTTGTGGCCAGCTCGAAAAACATCCGCACAAGCAACATGTGCTGCAGTGGTCAGAGACGGCAGTCCTAATTATTCCTTATTATATATCCTTATTGGCATTTGGACATGCAGTAACAAATGACATCAATGCAGGCCCGTTTCCGATGTTTGCCAATGCAAAGCAATAAAGCCTTGCCATTACTTCAACCAAATGATGGATGCAATGATTAGCATGAGGCATTAAAAAACAATCACTATCCGTCTCAGGGTATCCCGAGTCACATTAAGCCGCACGCCTGACACTTCACGAGATACGAAGCCTGACCTCCTCAGTGTGACGTCACTGGCGTTGACCTGGAACTGATCCCTGGGCAGACAGCGGCGGCACGAGACGCAGGTGTTGACGTTGCCGCGGATCGACTCCGGGTCCAGCGGCACCTGGCGGCAGCGCAGCAGTCCCTCACCGGTCCGACCAGGCACAGACCGGCCGTCACGGAGGACGTCACCGAAGAGGTGGGCCGGTCATGACGTCTCCGAGCAAACGCTTGAGAAGATACCAGGAGGGCCAACTGGTGATGCCAGGTATGGTGCCAGGTGCCTCTCATACCACAGACCTACAGCAAAAACGCTCCAAACGCGTCCTTAGTTGTATACGAGGTACTCATTGCTTTTTTCCTATCCATTTCTGCGCCATCTGTTGCCCTTGAAACATCCTACTAACGATTTTATCCATTGTTATTTTCCTTCGGTAAACACCATTTTCCCCCATAATCAGTGTTATCTCGGTGATTATAATCGGTGATTTCTGTTATACCCGTACAATGATTCGTCAAACTCCCATCCCGGGGACTTTTACAATTTACACATGCCGGCGTGGTGCAATAAGAACAAGACAGAATCAGACAGGGAAAGGTCGCGCCTCGCATGAAAGAAGAAAACATCTCTTGCTATTTTATCATTACATGACATACTTTCAGACACTTCTGAATGATTTACCACGAGACTCGCAGACCTGATAAGAATGCACCAACATTTTAAAAACCGCGTAAATCAATAATTACGATGTGGCTGATCCTTAACAAGGCAGTGGCTAGGCTTTCCCAATGGGTAATGAGGAATCGACTGTAAGAAAACGGCAAAACTGCCGCCAAAGAAAAGCCCGGACACAGAGTAGACCGTATTCTCGGCCCGGTCGCACCTCCTGGCACTTGGCCGAGGCCGGGTTGAAGTTGACGTCGCGCAGCAGGCGCCAGAACAGCTGGAGCGAGCGGTGCCGCAGGCCGGCCAGGTGCCGTGGCGCGACGCCGCGCGCCAGCAGGTCGATCTCGCGCTTACACAGGTCCCGCAGCTCGTGGTTCTCGGCCGAGAATGGCAGGCCGCCGATCTGAGGGGCGACAGGCTGCGGGCTGGCTGAGGGGTCGCAGCTCCGGCACCCGTCCGTGTTCCCGCGACAGGTGATTCGTGAGACGAAATAAACCGCGCGTATGAGAGCTACAGGAGCCCGCCACGCACCCAGTTCCACATAACGTATCCACTCTGTGGAGTGACATAACGAATGTGCGAACAGAACGACGGGAAACAGCAACGTAGAATATCCGGTGAACAGACAGCCGAAAACGCGAGGCGAAACCCTGTGAAGATGACCCAGACAAACTCCCGGGCAACAATAAACCAAACATGACGTCACGGACCGGCCGGAGCGAGCGCGAGCGGCGGACGGCGCTCACCAGGGTGACGAGGGTGGACAGGATGTCCGAGCGTTCGGCGCACGTCAGACGGGGCATGGTCATCGACGTGTGGATGTCCCGCAGCTGGCGGGCCCACAGCGTGGTGCTGTTGTCCACCTCTATCGTCCGGCCGTCCCGGCCCGGCACCCGCAGCGGCGCCTGCGTCTGCGGAGGGCGCGGCCCTCTCAGTGCGCGCTCGCTTAGGCCAGAGCGGCGGCGATGTCCCATTGTAAAGACCTCCGCATGCCGGAGGCCGTTACATTACATTATTATACGTAAACATATGTATGTATGTATGTATGTATGTATGTACGTACGTACGTACCTACGTACTTACGTATGTATGTATGTATGTATGTGGGTATGTATGTGCATGTATGTTTATGTATGTATATGTACGCAACGTATGTATGTATAAACACATTACATACGTTACAGGGACGCATCGGAACTGACGTTCATCGACGTGATCAGTGGTGCGCTTCAGCGTGCGGTGTTTCCGCCGCCGAGCTCAATGGAACACGGTGCGCTCACCATGGCTTTGACCACTGCGTGTACAACGCTAACAATGCTCGCCCGTGAGATGAGTTTTAGGTTCCCGTTTGCGCAGAAACTGCTGTACAAATGAAATATGGAAAACACATATGCTAAGACTGTAAGGAAATCTATAAGGTATAGCGCAAACGGGTATAAGGTATAACGCAATATATATAACGCAATATATAAGGCATAACGCAAGTGAGCCATGCAAAGCCATGCCATTTCAAAACCATTCATCGCGAAAAAAAACACTGTTCATCTTAACTTACCAATCGAATATTTCAACAGCTTACGGCATTCAATTCACCAGGCTCATCATAAACCAGAAAATCTGTCGCTAAGGTACATTCCCAACCCCCATGAAAGTACATTCCGCGGCTTTTCGTCAACAAAATGACAAACTTAAGTCCTAGACGCCTAGACCGCAAACTGGATGGGACATATCTGGTGCACCCTCACTGCAAATCGGCCAGCCTCGCACCGTAGGTAGCGGGACCTGGGCAGAGGCTATGTCACGATACAGACGCGTGGGCGCGAGGGGTGACGTACCTCCTGCAGCAGCCGGTTGATGCGTTTGGCCTTGCCGTCGGCTGCCGCCCTGTTCTGGTGGCCGTGAATGGCCTTCAGCATCTCGGCCTCCTGCTCCAGAGTCTGACACAGCGCCGCCTTCAACTCGCCGCCTGTCGGCACACAGTAACATCACCTCATGGCCACCCCAGCCAGCGCCGCCTTCAGTTTACCACCTGCCGGCCCTGCCCGACGTCAGCCCCCTGCTTGTCGGCATAGCCTAATGTCAATTTACTGTCCGTCGGCACCGACTGGTTTCAGATCGCCGCCAGCTGACACAGCCTAACGTAAGATCGCCTACTGGTTCAGCCTGACGCCAGTTCGCCGCCTGTCGGAAAAACCTGGCGCCAGTCCACCACCTATCGGCCCAGCCTGAAGTAGGTTCGCCACGTGCCAGTGCAGCTTGTTGACACCCACACCAGCACTACAATGTCGGAGAGATGCCACCACAGAATGCGGTTGGTTTATGCTTCCAGCTTTTCTCAGCTGGAAGCGGGCGAAGGCTGAACTTTCTATGTCAAGCGGGTGGCGTAAAACGATGTTCCTCATTACCCGCCCCTGTAAAGGTACCCGTACCCGTACCCTTTACCGGGAGATATCGCAAAAATAACAACGTGGGGAGCAATATATCGTATCCGAAGGTCTCTGCTCGAACCGACCCGATTTGGTAGCGTAACAGTAAGCGATCGCCTTCTTTCGCCAGGCCTCAAGTGAGCTGAAGAGAACGTCGAAGTCGTTTTTGTTCTTCGGATCCATTTTGCGCTCGACAAGACCAGCCCGACGCTTCAGGCGAGCCTGCAATAAAGCATATACGATGCCACATAACTGCTGAAAAACACTATTGAAAAAGTTCCTCCTTGGTAGCACACATAACTCGAATCTCCTGTGCCACTGGTGTTATCAATGCAACACCAAGAGTTCCCAAATTTAACATTATGCCCATTGTGATGCATGGAAAGAATGGACACCAAAGTGATGCTGGCAACACCAATGATTATCCAAAGCTCCCGCCCTTGGAGACACAAGATCGTGTAAATCAGTCATTCCATAACGAATAGTAGTTTGAAACTTTTACGTTTTGTCAAACACCGTTCCAAATGAACATAAAAATAATAACACTAATGGCACGAGACGAAACAGAGCATACCGATTCAGCGTATTGCAAAGAAGATACCAACCTACTTAATCGGCGGACAAATGCCTCAAATGTTTTTCAACATGACATGAATCAAACAGTTCATATATACATTAAAACATGCCATAAGATGCAAACACCTCGCGCAGATTCAAACCAAAATCCTATTCGAAACTGGCTGTACAAGCTGAAATGATCTCTTTGAAGATTACACTCAAGTTTCAGTGACGACTACGTCTA
Organism: Capitulum mitella; assembly: GCA_030062745.1. Lineage (NCBI taxonomy): Eukaryota > Metazoa > Arthropoda > Thecostraca > Pollicipedomorpha > Pollicipedidae > Capitulum > Capitulum mitella. The sequence continues at coordinate 3,290,132 of CP099842.1, forward strand.
AGTCTGGCTCCACCACTACTGTAAGGTCCTCTCTGTCCCGCCCTTTGTTCTGCCTCTCCCACCTGGTGCCGCCGCTCGGCGTCGTCCACCAGCCACTGCATGACCACGTCGCGTTCGACGCGCATCTTCTGCACCCGGCGGCGGCACAGCCAGCGGCGCCAGTAGCTCTGCAGCACCACCGCCTGCCGAGCGTCACCCGTCAGCTGGACGGCGAGGACGGCGGGGGCTGCGTCAACTGGGCATCTCAGACGTATTATCGTCAGAGAGCTTTCTGGGTAAGATGTGGGACGTAATTATTGACGTATTACGCTAGCGGTCCATAAACCGATACATGGGATGTAGTGACGAGGGATGACGCAAAAACACCAGCTCAGACTGAATTCTTTTCACCTGCAGCCCATGCCAATATCTTCTCGACACGCAACAGAAAACAGAACATGACCATCAGTTTTGCCCGCTCATGCCGTCACAAGCAAGGCCGTGCAGTGGCCAACTGCGCCGGCTGGCGCGGCACCTTCTCATTCCGTAGCTGCATCAGCTGCTCCGCCGTCTGGTAGGAGCCGCTGTACTCCAGCACGTGCTCGGCCCGGTGGTCGATCCATATGCCCGGCTTCGGCATCTGGGTGCAGGTGTCCTTCGAGGTCTGCGAGGCCACCTGCAGGCCCCAGGCCGTCTGCGCATCCCGATCCTGTCGCACTGAAAACGTTCCCAGAACATGGTCATAGTGACTATGGAGCCCTCTACTCGATGGTCAGACGTACGTAAAACAAAACTGGACATGACTGCGGGTACATTCAACAAGGTTTACTGTGGGAACAAAATTTCTCAAGCCAAAGTAGAGCAGGATAACTCAAACCCCGGTCTGCAAAGAGGACTACGACGGCTGATCGGTCATTTCTGATGAACAACTGCATACATCCAATCACAACAGCCCTCACGCCCTCACCGTAGGTGTACTGGCGGTACGGCCGGCTGTAGGTCTGCGCCGAGGCGTTCAGGTACTCCCGGCCGTCGCGCTTGTCGCGGTAGCCGCCCAGGAACGGTTTGGCTATGGCAGGCCGCTCCAGCGACACGGTCAGGGTGCGGCGGTGGGCGCCCGTGCCTGCCGGGCGGGCAGGCGGAGCGTTACCGGGTACGACGTCCAGGGCAGGGCGGGGCCGAGCACATATCCACGGCCGGTAACGATAGCAGACGTGCAGGGAGAGTGGACGCGCCTGCGACGTTTAAGCTGCATTTGCTGTGCCAACATTCCCATGCAACAGCTCCCAGGTAGCTCGAATTAAATACATCTGACAGGTAACAGTAACACACGAGGAATAATCATGACACTGTTCCCAAAAAATCATTACAGCCAACAATATAGCCGTTAACGGGTGTAACAGCTATCGCAACTGCGTACAATGACGCCCGCTAAGAGTGCCCAAGCTAATTCCCATGGGTACTCCTTACGGTACTCGGAGTACCCGCTAAAGGGTACTCCGAGCTCTCACGCCACACGTCACCACACCGGCTCCCACTATCAACCATCCGTATCGTTCACGCTGTTCCGGGGACACACCTGTTTGCACCAGCAGCACCCTGGGGCCCCGGTCGGCGCTGGAGGCTCGCGACCCAGACGCAGGCCGCGGCTTCACCAGCCTCTCCAGCACGTTCAGCACGAAACCGTCCTGCTCCAGATCTAGGCCGGCCAGCACGAGGCTGTCTGGCACCGGCTCCGTGCCGTGGTAGATTTCTAGCTGGAATGAGTTTTCCGCCACACATTAGTCGGACTGGTATTCATTGTCTCCTTTGTCCGGATTTTCTACTATCTCAATGAAACAAAGGCGTAAGCATGAAACGACATTTCAAACAGATCAGTGACAACACATTGCTCAACCTACTACAAAAATTCTGGAATTCAGCAAAGGAAATTTTACCCCCTCTCTATTAATGAATAGTCTGGAGCACCCTTTCATGCCCTTGTGACCCAATGATCTTCCACACCACGATCTATATGATAAGTCAAGAATAACTGGGTGAGATGCAACTGTCCTGTTTCCTTTTCACTCCAAATGCCAACATCAGTCAGTGTGCCTCGAGATCAAGGCATAAAATACAGTCAGCTCGCGACACCGCCTGGATCGTCAGGGACACATCTGCGAGTTAATTCAACAGTCAACAGAACTGCTTATGTTTTTGTTGTGAGTTCAACGTATGTTTATATTTACGTATACAGATATTTTTTCGTTGTGAAAACGAGACTCACCTGTTCGGGCTCACAATGTAAGTCGTCAGCCAGGGCCGTCAACACCTCCTGCATGTTGTAGTTAATGTGGAGCTGTTTAACCAGACGGCGTCCGCCAGGCAGGATAAAGGTGACCTCCATTTTGGGAGACGAGTTCACTCGGGAATTTTGAGCATCAGGTCCCTGGAATGTAATCGGCAATGCTATCAAATAGGGGCTATACAAAATTAAAGTAAAGAAAACATGGCAAGCGAGGTGTTGATGGCTGAAAGGAGAGCACATGAGAGTGCAGAACCATTTTATTCTCAAAAGACCCCACTGACTACGCGCATTTCGGTGAGAAAATGAGATAACAATAATGCCCCTAAAGGATTCTGGGTATATGGTGATTTTAGGTTGACTGGGACCCAAAAGGAAAATGTTTATTTTACAGAGTTTTCAAGAAAGTCACCCAGATAAAGACAGAATCCTCAATCAGTTTTTTAAGCTCAGTCTTTAGTGATGAAAATTAAGTAATGAACCTCAGTTAAATCATCGCAGCAACCATTAGTATGCACCTGAAGATGATATTCCGATCACCAGTGAGGCATTCACAGGAGAAATGGTTGCTCTAAAACTGGTAATGACCCTGGACCTGGATGGCATACATCCTCAACTTTTGCGAGGTGAGGCAAAGCTCTGTGTTCCATTAGCCGTGTCTTTTCAAAACACCATGTACTCTGGTATTCTGCTGATACCGACGTCTCCGCTTCAGGGCAGTTGGGCAATCAACAGCACTGCGCTAAGATGTTTATGTTTTGACCACAAATCATGACTGGTTGCACTTGTCTTTACAAAGGGTGACATACAATGCCCAGAAACCTACCATCCAGACAATCCATCATCCAAAAACTGTCCTCCAGTCTTTGATTTACTGCAAATGTTGACTGATATGTGTAATGTTTTTGTACATTTACAAATTGACATTTCATTTTCATTGTGTTTTAAACAAAACCTGCTCAACAAGCTCAGTAGTCTGAAAGCTGATAGACACGACCCTAAGCGGAATTTAAAGTGATCAGCATTCCATCTGGGTCCATGTTTCCAGCAAAGCTACCTGAGGATCAGCATTTGCCCCTTTACTTTAACCAAAGCCCCTAACATTACCCAAGGTTCCCATGACTGATCAACAAACTGTGTGCCACTAAACCAACTGGGCACGTATGTATGTAAATGACTGCAACATCGTCTTCAGTCCTTGGTGCACGTACCGGCCCATTTACTGCATGGGCGATGCTGTGCCGGATACTAAAATCGGTAAACCGAAATTCGGAGCGAGGCCAGATTTCAAAGGCTACTGCTGAGGGCCTATGCAAAACATTCATTGGTGTCGACCATGGCATGTTCCCCACAAACTGGGGTGAAGCAATACTGATTCCAAAAAAAGATGAACCGATATGAACCAAAGTAAGACTAACTATCCGAACCAAAACCCATGAAACCTTGGAAAACTATTATTTTAAACTGGAGATCTCAAAGTATACCTTAAAATTTTGGGAATGGATGCTGGGCATTGCCATCAACCACAGCAGGAACGGTGGAGCCTCCTGTGAAAATGAAGGGGGAGGGGGCAAAAGTTGGGAAGGCAGCTGCCCCTGCCCCCAGTTCCAACGCCCCTGACCGACAGTCTGACCCACAAAAGCCACATCGGTCAAACGGTCGAGAAATATAATTCTCTTTTTATTTCCCTTGACCTGCCATCAGTTCAATCTGAAAACCAGGATTGCACATAGTTTCAGAGCTATCTGATGGGCTAGAATCAGCTGGTGAGAGGCAGTTCCGTGACTTTGCCTGTAGGGTCACGGCGTGCCCTAGGGATCCATCGCTGGGTCGATCGTCTTCAGACTGCTCATCCACAATTTACACGACCCGACTGCCAGATAACGTCATATGACGACGACACCCAGCTGCTCGACCCCACTATAGCCATCAAAACAATCTTTTGACACCAAGTAATTCCTGCTGCACACTATCTTACCAAACTTCAGTCATGGATTTTTTTCGTTTTTTTTTTGTTCGGCTCAAATCCTCAAAAGATGAACCAAGACAGGACTGAGTTTATCTTAATCAAAATCCACAAAATCTTGGAAAACAGTAATTTTAGCCTGGACATCTCAAAGAACACCTTAAAATCTTGGGAATGGATGCTTGGCATTGTGGTCAGCCATTAGAAAGACTGCAACGGACAAATGTCCGAGAAATACAACATGCTTTTAATTTCTGTTAATATCGTCATTAGCTCCCCCTGAAAGCACTAGAGCTTCTTGGTGAAATGCAAGGTTTCCCATGTTCTGTTCTGTCATATCAGTGCAGGGGTTATTAAAATGAAAACTGATTGCACAAAATTAAGAAGCAACTGGTTTCAGTGCATGAAGAGGACTGGTGTACATCGCTGGGACAAAATCGGCCCTTTGTCTGATTCCCTGTGTTGGATCAGTGTGAACAGATCAGTTTACAAATGAGGAAATTTGTAATCCCATTTCCGCACCCATAGCATTACAGCACATTCCCATATTGGGCGGGAACTTATTAGTCCCTCTGAGACTTTGGGACCTGCTCATCTGATTTCATGGCAAGAAACAGCAATCAATTTGCCATGGCATGAACTAAATGCTTTTCAAAAGAAGTTTTTGGGGATTTTAAAAGGGGATGATACAGGGCCAAAATGGTTGGAACTGTTTCTTTTACTTCTTGTGACTTGGATGTTTATAGACTAATTTTGATCCAATGGGCATATATCAACATCTAATCAATGGGGACTTTCCTATCAGCCCACATGCCTCTAGAATTCTGGGAAAATTCATAGGTGTTCAAAGGGCCGGGAAGTTAGGAAGAACATCTCACTGAAAAATGAACGAACATTAAGGTTACAAACAATTTTTAGCCTTCAGTAATCACAATATACTTCATAAATATGAATCCCATTACATGGCTTGCACAACATATTCCAGAAGCACAAAAACAGAGAACTGCCAAGGTTGAAAGGTGCACCAGGCTCTGCACAATGAGTACAGTCAATACATCAGGTGTCTGCATTATGATTGGCAGCGTCCAACCATTCCATTCACTCCAAACAGATGGGAGCCCTAGGGGGTCCAAGGTGGTGCCTATTCTTGCACCCAAAAACATTTCTTATAATGAGCCACTGTTGCATGGAACATGCTTCCCTTTGCAGTTAAGAAATGCCCATTGCTTCCAAACTGAGGGGCTTTGTGAAAGAGCCAGCAGATTCAGCATTTCATTCTTTTTGTCTATTTGAATTGCCATATCTTATATGCTTATAATGCCTTCAGTTTTCTTTGTAATACTTTTATGATGCAAACCCTTCCCAAACACCATGTTGCAGATGGACTGAAAAAGATACATGAATGCATACAAGCACATACATGCATACCTATATACATGTGGTTCAGTTCTTTATCAAAGAAATACCTCATGCTTTCAGATGCCCCAGAACACATTTGTGGGCAACACAGAGTGGAGCAACATTCCAATCATACTGTTGAAACCACACACATGTGGCAGAGATCTCTCATTCCCATAGGCCTTCTAACATACTAACTTTATTATGGCTGGGCAGATGTATATCCAGCTGGCATGGTGGTGTGTCCTCATTCCTGCTTGGTGAGTGCTGAATTTGTGAGGAACTTGACTCTCCCATTCCTTCAGCCACCATCTGGAGTGGAATAGGAATGTCCAGGCATCCTGCATGGAGCTATACCTTTCACACTACACAATATATCCAACAAAACTGATTTGTTATTGGACAGTTTTGTCATTATGGCTTGCCAAAATTTGCATGGATCATGCCTCAAGTCATAATATCCATTCCTGTATATCTCTATAATTTTATTAATGCCAATCTTCTGGTAACAATTATTTTTTTGAGAAGCACAGACATTGTACCCAGCAAAAATCAGGATAGAAAGCTATCAGTAAAAATAAGCCACAAATGCAGAACATGTGATGCATATCATGCTGAGAAGCACTCATGTATTACTGCACCTTCTGCCAGCAAGCTGCCATACATGACTATGTGGTGGTTCAATAAATTGCAATTAAATAAATGGCAAGTTACAGAACCTTTACCATTTGAAGGAAGCCTAGTTTCAGGCAACTGATGCCAACTGATGTTCCATAAATCATACAGGATTTCAGGCTAACAACGTTTTTATTTTTCAGCTTCAAAAACTAGATCAAGCGGCAGTTTAGACCACTAGCCAGAGCAGTATGTGACAAACCTTGAATTTTTATCCCCGGAATGACACACCTACCTTCCCAACTTTTTTGAGCTTTGCGAAGAAGCTCGATCTAACACACCGTTAAAACTTCCAAGAATCATGTGATGGTTAACCGACAGAGACCGCAAGTGTCCATGGTTCGATGCGTTTCGAGAACAAACAGCCAAGGAGGACCGACGTGGGACCGAAAGGGACCGACGTGGGCTTTCCTTTACTTTACAAACGTCCCCATCGAGCTATGTTTGTATAAATCAACAAAAACGAAAGCAAAGCAAAGTGGCCAATGAAATGAGCTATTCGTGCATGACATCATCTCACTCTATTTTGACTGAAATGGGCTTATGATGAAGAGTGTATAGTTTTTTCTCCTCTTTAAAACTCAAATTTCAGTTTTGAGCATTTCAAGTAGGGTTTGGAGTAAAGAGACGTTTACAGTAATAAATTCCAAGCGTATGCATTATCGAATCTTGCAAGGAGATAGAAAATATCAAAGAATGGTCTTTAGTCGTGACTTTGGACAATCTTTCGACTACACAACTTTTCTTGTTTCTTTGCTTTCATTCTAAGTATTACTGAAGTTGATCGAGGGGTTTCTCATTAGTCTTAAAAAACGTAATGACCACGCATCAAACGGACATTTAATTTGGTTGCGTATGATCTAAATGAGGCGCTCTTTACAAACTGACGCATAAACAACTAAATCGGCGAGGCAACGAAGCTCGTGTGTTGTGGCAAAGCGGATCGAATTTACGGAAATCCATAGGGATTGCTGTGGGTCTGCGTGCGCTCAGAACTCCGATACGTTTATTTCATTCAGTTATTTTGTTTCTATCGCTTTTGCTCCTTCAGCCTGCAAGTATTCTTTTTTCATTGTTGCTTCCATCAAGCAACAAAGATGGTGAGCTCTTGCCACTGGCTTTACACTAATCTTGATTGCTGGTGGGCTGTGGGACTACTGGGGTATAAAAACAACTAAAAAAAAGAATGAATGCTTGTGTTTGTTGTGTCAGAGGGTGCATGTGTATCCCAGGAGCTGAAGGCAACTTCCACAAATGCTCGTTGTTCATTTATAACTAGTTGAGGATCCTTATTTATGTTTCATTTTACTGATTTCATTGTCATAAATATGATAAAAACTTTTGTTAGGGTGGTTGATTTGATTATAGATTGTTGTGTATCACACATGCTACAAGTTTTATCATTGGTAGTTTGCACGCATTTTATTTTGTTATAATTAATTGGAGGAATAGTCAGGATTTTGCCAAGGCAGACATAAACCCCTAAAAGCTGGAGACTCCTCCAGTCTTGGCTATTTCATTCTGGAATGGTAAAGGTCTTTTATTCCATTTTTTTAGTGCATACAGAAACATTAAACTGTTAATGCCAAGGGGGCATGGACCCTTGGCCCCTTCACTACATCTGTAAAATGTTTCGCCCACCACGGCGCGGGGTCGCTCTGCAGTCGGCATTGTGCGAGCCCCGCGGTGGGAAGCGGGCGCCACCTTTTGCGCAAAACCAGCACCAAGGGTGCCTGATTCAAGCGCCCGCCGCCAGGCGGTGGTCGTCTCGGCCGTCGGGTTGTGCCCTGGCGGTGGAGCCGCGCATGGCCGCTAGACGGCGGTGGGCGCTGCATCAGGTGCCTAGGAGGCTGCTGCTGGGTTAGGCGCATGCGCCAAAGGGGTGAACGACCCATCCCGTTGCGCGCGCGATGTGGGCCGCGAAGGCCCGGCTTTCGGGGCACTCCGCACCGTGGCTTCTTTGGGGTAGGTCATGTGGGTGTTGGGCCAAAGAGGGTCTCGAGAATCTGGGATTGGGGTTTCCCCTGCTTAAATGTAGGCGCTGTGATTGTGAGTGTGTTTGTATTGAATGTGTCACGTTGAATGTTAGGATTGGCTGTACGATTCTGTAGCCGTAACTCGTAATTAGTGAATACATGGAGTGCTAGACATCAGTTATCTTTCTCCTTGTGCGGGGTGCCGGGACTACTCTGCGGTGAGCGCAACACATACGTGTGTACCGGGTCGCACGTAACGACCGTGTGGCAGGCGAGCGAAACGGCGATACCGGTGCTTTTGGCTCCCCGTGACGAGTACGGCCGACGACTCACGGTGGAGGGTGGAACGGCGCTGGGCGGTGCGAAGCGCTGTTTGGTGTCGTGGTAAGGTCCGTGTTCGGAAGGACCCCGCCCGACCCCCTTTTTACACATCTCTGCTTTGCATTTAAATTTCTACATAGTTATATGAGGCCCATATGGGGCATGCTGTCCTGGTAATTTCTTCCCTGCAAGACTGGAAAGCTGCAGACATTTTATTTGCCATCAGAGGCTGTGATCCAGGAGGAACATCTTGGGAATTTGTTTTCTTGAATTGCTCCCCATTTCCCATGTCAACTTAGCCAGGTAGATGAGTGAATAACCAGGAAAGAGAGACCACCAAAACTTTCCTGACATTTCAGATTTGAGATCTGCACCTGCTTGTGATGAGCACATATAGGATATAATTTGTGAAGAGTCATGATTGTTGCTGCAGTCATGCAGTCATGGTAAGGTGTACATTGCATTGCTACCCATTACATTCTTTCTGCATCATTCTCTTACCAAATTAGGAAGATAAGTAAAATGCATCATGTGATAAACATAATTATGGTGTTGCATATGTGGATATGTATTGATGCACCATATGTTAATCTAAGGCATACAATAAATTTTCCCCTTCAGTTCCCATATTGTGTTCATAACTGGTGGTAGGCAAGCTGTCCCCTGATTTTGAATTAAATTCTACTCTTAGTTACTATGGCACAGTTTGGGTCAAAACCACAAGAGACCAGTGATCTATTGAGTGTTTAATAACACATCAAACAGGCACTTAAAAGTTGATATTGATCATGACAGAAGTCCACACAATGGCTACACAATTTGTGCAGACAAAATTTCAGTCTGTAATGGCATTTTACATAGCTGTTGATGATAAAGTCTTCCTTCCAAAATATATGTGAGTAAAATGGATTTAGTGTTATAATAAACTTAAATGTTATGACACAGCTTGATATGTCATTGTAAGTAGGATCATTGATGAAACCATGGTACATATCAAATTTGGTGAAAATATTTGGGCTGTTATGATATACCTTTGCATACTTAAAAAAGCTAAATCATGGAGTAACTTTACCATAAAAAATTTCTAAAACTTGCTTAGGTCTTAGTTCAAACAATGTCATAGCCTGTCCCTTGGTCCTTTACATGTTTCATGATGTACAGCTTCTCCCACTGTCTCACTTGGCAACTGATCCTGATGGAAGATGTTTGAGTGGTATTACTACTCTACAGTCATCTTGTCCAGTTATCTTGTTCATACACTGGTATGCACAGTGTAGTGTGTCAGGGGAGTTATGTGAGCTGTGCTGGCTGGACCGGAGGTCGGTGTGGCCGACCGGCGGCGCTGGGATTCGTTCTTCACGTGGCGCGGCGAGCACCATCGCGATTGCACGCCTGTCTTTTGGGCCACTCACCTCAGAATACAGTATGTTGTGGTCCATTTAGATTTTGGAACCAGAACACATGCATGGAATTCTTGCAAAAATCCCAACATCAGCCTCCTCATAATATTTTTACTATGTATGTTGAGGCCTGTGTCCCAAAATAATCAGAGCAGTTTGGATTGAAGCTGCCAGTTGACCATTTCTTGGCTTACTAGGGCCAGATGTAACATGCATGATCTTATGTTTGACATTATTGGCATACATTATGAGCACCTGGGAGTTTCAGGGGAAAGTTCAAAGCTAGGATTACAGGGAAGGTCTGAACCTATATCTATGATTTAGTTTATGAAACTTATTGTGTCATAATAACATATTATTGATGGCATTGCCAAACATGCATTGTCAAAACATGTGTAGACCGTATAGCGCCCATTTGGGAATACAGCAAATACAAAGTTGTTGATATTTGTGAGTGCGAAATTATGGCATACAACTTTGGGAGCTGTAAGCCAAAACTTGAGGTTCACAAGAATGAACTTTTCCTTGTTAAACAGCGCAGGAGCCTGGCACCAAGCCAGTTCTCTGCTCTGAAGCGCCGGGTAGAGGATGACAGTCCACCAGGCTCTGGCAAGAAGCAGCAATCACAGACTGACGATGGTGGTGTTCGGTCACCTCTGCGTCCCATCAACATGGGCTTGGGAAGCCCGCCGGCAGGACAGATGTCGGAATACGTAAGTCACTGGTACTTCTGCCACGTTTCTAGGTGTCGTGGACTATTTTCAGTGTAGAAATGATCATGTATGTGCTCGGAACTTTCCAAAACTGGCTTTGACCCTAATATCGGCAGTTTTGGAAGCGGTCTGCAACTGCCGATTTGCACTGCACGTACAAAACTGCCAAGCGCTGTCGCATGGGCATCGCCAAACCGTGTAATCGTCATCCGCAGACTGGTCATAATCCTCCATATTTTCCAATCGCGCACGGGTCTTACCGGTGAGGGGAGATAACGTTACGCTGTCGGCTGGCACCCGTCCCGATCACAGCACAGCTCCGCTCTGGCCCGGTCCCCTGACCTGACCGGGCCCGCCCCGCTGGTCGGCAGGAGGCGCGGCTGCGGCGCATCCTCTCTCGGCCGTTCAAGATCCCGATTCCGAGCTACCAGGGCGCGCGGCTGGCCGACCGGCGTCTGGGCGTGCGCCGCTCGGGCGCGCGCCAGCCCCTGCACGATCCAGACGAGCCCGGCGCGCTGGTGCTGTTCTCCCCGCCGCCGCTCACCGAGCACGACCGGCTCACCGCCCAGCCGTGAGTGGACGGGGAGAGGCAGTGGTGGGGTGGTGAGTATTGCCCGGAGGGGGATGTTGGATGACGGGTGGCTGCGGGATTTGCACTGGCCAGTGGTGAGGCAGGGACCATTGTAAGATTAGTCGTCTGGGTCTGGTCAGAAGCCGGTTGTGATCGGTTGAATCAAGAGCACAGACAACCAGTTCCCGACGACACGATGTCACAGGATGGAAATCAACCAAATACTGTGCCCATTGAACGTGCCGTCGTGGGTGACAAAAGAGTACTGTTGTCTTGTTTCAGGGACAAGCAGCCGGTGCACGTGGTGGTGGATCCGAAGCTGAGTGCCGTTCTCCGGCCGCATCAGCGGGAGGTGAGCTGTTGAACCCTTGATGCCCCATGTTGGCCCCCTACAGTCGTCCTCAGGCCATGCTCACTCCTGTTCAACGGGAGTACATGCCACGTGAGCAAACAACACATATCGCTGGCTGCTGTACAGGCCGTGTCCTGACTGCGCTGTCGCTCCCGCAGGGTGTCAAGTTCATGTACGACTGCGTGACCGGGCGCCGCATCGAGGGCAGCTACGGCTGCATCATGGGCGACGAGATGGGCCTGGGCAAGACGCTGCAGTGCATCACGCTGATGTGGACGCTGCTGCGGCAGAGTCCTGACTGCCGGCCGGAGATCGACCGGGTCGTTGTGGTCACGCCCAGCAGTCTGGTCAAGGTCGGCCCACCAGGTGTTAGCTGTCGAGTTGTACAGTTGTGCAGGTGTCCAAGTCAAAGTCAGGGCATTGTAGTCACTGTTAGAAGTTTTCTCCAGGTCAGTCATCCAGGTGTTAGCTGTCCAGTTGCCCGACGTGTAAAGGCTTAATAGCTGGAATTGTTTAGGCTTAAGTCTGTCGGTAGGCCTTGTCGTAATCCCACCCAACAGTCTGGTCAGGGTTAGTATTCGGTCTGGGCACCAACTTTTTTGTGGCCATGTTTCATTTTGCGTTGGCGTTCGTTTTTGTTCACTGGTATTTGACGTGGCGTACCTCATAAATGTTCGGTGTCGGCGGCGCACCTCATTAGGTTTAGTGGCGTACCTTATTATGTATGAGGATAGTGTCGGTGTTTGCTAGACCTGTTGAAGATAGGTGGTCTATTTGGGAACAGGTACATCCAGTGAAATGTCACTGACTGGGGTCTCCAACTTCGTAGAATGATTTTAGGTTTTTAGAATTTGAAACAGCTCTGCCACAACCAGTTGCCTCACACGTCCACCCGCCCCGTTTGCGCCGCCGTCACCGGCGCCGTCGCGCCCGCAGAACTGGTACAACGAGATCGGCAAGTGGCTGTCGGGCCGCGTCTCGGCGCTGGCGATGGACGGCGGAGGCCGGGCCGAGGTGGTCCGCCAGCTGGAGGGCTTCATGGCGACCACCGGCCGCCGCCCGGTGCACCCGATCCTCATCATCTCGTACGAGACGTTCAGGATCCACGCGCCGCTGCTGCACCGCGGCCAGATCGGCCTCGTGCTCTGCGACGAGGTCAGCTGTTGTTGGTCGGGGCTCTGTGGAGGGAGGGTGACGCCGTCTTGTCGTTTCTGACGAATGGGAGGGCCGTGAGAGGTACCTGAGATGAATAGCAAAAAAAAAAAAAACGCCCAATGGAAACATCCACTGGAGGGAAGAGGGGTTTGATTCTGCTCGGTCGGGATTCTCCGGCCAAATTGTGCATCTACGGATTTGGCCGGAGAAAAACTATTCTTGCTAGGAATGAGTAAAGTAACTGATAGCATGAATGACAAAGGTAGCCTCTTCGCTATCCTCTTCTGTTCTTGGTATTTCTGTTTTCGCCTTAAATCACGTTCGGAATGAAGTTTGCAGTGCTAGCGTCCTGTGGTACGGATACGAATCCAGTGCTGCTTGATAACCTTAGTTCAAGCTACATTTCTCTAGGCCGACGTTGACCTCGTTTCGACAGGGCCATCGGCTGAAGAACCACGAGAACCAGACGTACTCGGCCCTGATGAGCCTGAACTGTCGGCGGCGCGTTCTCCTGTCGGGCACGCCCATACAGAACGACCTGCTCGAGTACTTCAGCCTGGTTCACTTTGTTAACGAGGTGAGTGGATTGGGTCGGACCGGACATTCTTCGAGCTCTGGGTGCAGGAGAGAGATTGATGCGTTCTGTGCGTTTTGGTTAGCGTGAGGGACTGATGCGTTTGAGTTAGTGTGAGTAACGAAGGCGCAAGTACTCAGTAGCTGTTCTGTCATCTGTTCATTCGTGGTATATAATAAATTACACCGGGAGATGACATTTATATTATCATGTGTTTATTCTAATGCACGGGCTCCTTGAAAATGCTCCGGAAAATTTATTCAAAAATGCATCTTAAAGCTGCCTTGGTCATTGCCACATCTAACTGCTGTTTCGGTCACGTGCTTTCGTATCAGTCGCGCGTTCAACGTCCGCTCATCGTCCGGTAATCGTCCGGTCATCTCAACGTCCGCTCATCGTCCCGTCACACGGCCGGCCGTCGTGCAGGGCATCCTGGGCACGGCGTCCGAGTTCAGGCGCAAGTTGGAGACGCCGATCCTGCGCGGCCGGGACGCGGACGCCACGGACGACGAGCACCGACGCGGCAACGAGCGGCTCCAGGAGCTGCTGGCCATCGTCAACAGGTCAGCTGCGGCCCTGGCCGGCCGGCCGGCGGCTGGGTGCCGACTGAAGGATGCCGAGCAGGCCGCTGGGTCCACTTGCATTCGTGTCAGAAACGGACTGGAGAGCCGCGAACAGGCGGTATTTTTTTAAGTTTTTTTTTCGGAGGCTTCTGTGTGGTGTTACTTGATGTGATATGCGGGATGTTAAACAGGTGCACTGTGTGCGTACCGACTACACGCGCCAGCTTGTTATGCTATGCTAATTGAGTTAAACAATAATTTGACACATGGTCAAACTCTGCACGTAAGCCTACCCTTAACCCTATTCCCGGCAGGGGGGGGGCGGAATCCGCCCCCCCTCGGGTTTTTTGCTTGCCAATTCCAGGCTTTTTGACGCAGCTTCACGAAACTTGGTCACTTTTCCTAGCTATTTCTTCTACGCGCCGTGACAAAATTTCGAAATTCTATTTTGCTCAGGGGCGGAGCCAGGCAACGTTTTTGGGAGGCACCTCAGGTCATTTTTGGCCATGTTGAGGGTAAAAGGAAAATGTCTGCCAAAAACAGAGTTTTTAAGATAGAACTTAAAACTTTATATGAATATATAGCTAAATAGTTGGGCAATGTGCATATGTAATTTTGTTTATCTGAGGTCACTTTACAAAGTCAGGTCAAGGTCAAAAGTCAAAATTTGTTTTTTTCGGAATAATTTCGGCGCCGTTTTTTCAAATGCCAAACCCGGAATATATGTGACGCAGAAAGATGCCCTCTACTTGTGTACCAAGTTTCAGCTTGATATCAGGTCGGGTCACGGAGCTATGACCTAAAATGTCAGTGCACATACCCTATATCGCAAAAGCCAAAAAATGAATTTTTTGGAATAGAGTGAATTTAATCGATTAAAAACGTTTACAGATAATATTGAATGCACACGACATCATTCCAGGTGACCCCAAGGTCACTGGAGGTCATTTAAGGTCAAAGGTCACAAGTTGATCTGAGAAACGTGTGACCATGACAGTTCCCCCTTTTTTATGTCCCTGGCACCGCCTATGCTAACATTATACAAACATTGTAATGCGATTTGTACTTCTTTAGCATAACATGACTAGCAGAAGCTAAAAAAGTGTTTTGGCCTCTTTTGTTCATTCCGTTATTGGAAAACTAATCCCCCTATTTTTGAAACCCTGTGAACGCCCATGAATTTTCTCAAAATTTCAAATTTGCATACCCATGGTAAAAGCCCTATCCATAATCTCTCGATTGATGCCAGTTTCATCGAAATCGGTCCATAAACAACGGAGTTATAAGAAGTCAAAAAGTACCCCCCATTTTGATATTTTTGCCCCCCTGTATCCACAAATTTCAAAATTTTGAAAATTTCTTTTTATCAAAATGTAGTTCACGTCACGGCAAATCGATTGCCGTTTGTTGCGATGAAATCGGATAAGTAGTTCTCGAGATCTCAGGGGGGGGGGGCCGAATCCGCCCCCCCTGCCGGGAATCGGCCATACCGTCTAGCCCTCCGGGAATAGGGTTAAGCTGAGTGTGCAAGCCTTGCCTCTGAACCATTCACACCATCCATATGTTTAACTCAAAGGACCCCTCTGTATGGAAGCCTGTGTGTTTACGTCGTCGGGGCGTATGAATCCATTGGGTTATGTTTGACATCGAAGTGAAACGCACGTTCATTAACCCGCGCACGACCGTCGGTCGGCCACGATCACGCTCGACTGGGGTGGGGGCAGTTGGCCGCCCCCCTCTAACTCATGAACGGTTGGTCGCACGATGAAAATAAGCACACCGTTGGAAAGCTTGTGAGGAGTAGAGCTCGAAACTGGCCTCATTTTTAGTTTTAGATAATATGTAAGCAATTTACGCCCTATATATGTTTTCTCATAGCCCACTGCGTGAGACCGAGAAACGGCCTGAATCTCAAGGGCTGTGACGAATAACGCATAAGTAAAGGCACCAGCGCACAAGTAAAGGCCCGCAAATGCCGATACACATGCAATTTCTCGGATGTGTTCAATATATACGCCGAAACGTTGAGTTAAAGACACGGCAATTTTCGCGATGGCTGTCGGCGTGCGCCGCAGCCGTGCGCAGTAAGAAATTGACGGGAACTAATTTTAGCGTTCCTTTATTTTCGCGAAAAAAGCGTATCCGTGTTAATTTTATTGATCTTAGTCGTTCTTGTTATGGTTTTCCATGCTTAAATTTTGGAAAAATTCATTAGTTACCAATCTACAAAATTGGCAGAGCTTTATTTGCGAGAGCCTGCTTCTTTCCAAAATATGCAAATTTTTAAAGCTTTTTGAGGTTCCTGGTATTACTTACGTCTGCGCAAGCCAGTTCTGCCATTTCCTACCCATTCTGAGTAATTCATCGCTGATTTTGACGGTGGTACATTTCAGATCACAACAGTTATTCGTGACCTGACCTCAGGTCAATGGCTGGAAGTCATTGATACTTTGGCCAATGACGATAGCTAGATGTCTGCTTCATTGCACACTAAAAATGTTACGAAATATTCCGTCAATTTCCC
Source organism: Capitulum mitella (assembly GCA_030062745.1). Lineage (NCBI taxonomy): Eukaryota > Metazoa > Arthropoda > Thecostraca > Pollicipedomorpha > Pollicipedidae > Capitulum > Capitulum mitella. The sequence continues at coordinate 3,306,583 of CP099842.1, forward strand.
CAAAAAAGGACGGCACGTATTAAAAATAGCCTTGACCTTAGGTCAATGGCCCGCAAAATTCCGAAAAATTTGAGATAGTAGATTTGTTGCATTTATCAAAATCACTAATCCCTGAAAGTATTATTGTGATATCTTGTTTTCCGAAAAAGTTACAGTGCGCTAAACTTTGTTGGGGATAGGTCTGTTTGACCTGACCTGTGTCAGGCACCTGACCCTGACCTGAGGCCAAAACTTCGGCATAAGATGTAGAAATAATAAAAAAAAAAAATAAAAAATTTTTTTTGTTTTTTTTTTTTTTGTTCTCTTTCCAATTCCAGAAAACCCGGGGGGGGAGGGGGCGGTCAACTGCCCCCCAATCGACTGTTGGCCAACCGCCCTGTTCTGATGGTCGTTCCGACCTCCTCCCCTCTCGCCTGTCCAGGTGTATCATCCGGCGGACGGCCTCCATCCTGTCCAAGTACCTGCCGGTCAAGGTGGAGCTGGTGGTCTCCTGCAAGCTGACCGACTGCCAGCTGGCCATGTACGACGCGTTCATCCAGTCCGACGCCGTCCGGAGGAGCCTGCAGGAGGACCGCGCCAAGGGTGGGTCCTCGGCTGGGCAAGACGGGGTGGACTCTGTCGGCAGCGGGCGACGTGTGGGTGGGTGCAGGCTTGTGGCTCAAAACCGGGTGGTGCCAGGTCTGCTTTACCACGCTGTACCACCGAGCAAGCCGCGATTGGACTAAACTGCTGGTTGCGTCGTTAATAGTAAAATAACTGCCTTTAAAATGTTGCCAGTGCTAGATATAGTCGGATTAGATCCGTTACCTTCACGATTTGTTCGGCTTTAGCTATATATATATATATATATATATATAACTATACAATATATATATATATATATATATATATATATATATATATATATATATATATATACTTAGCTATATATATATATATATATATATATATATATATATATATATATATAAAAATACGGATTGAAATTAATAAATTAGTCATAAACGAGAACTGGTGATAATTAATTCTCGGTGATTGTTTTCTTGGCCACGTTGAAGAGAAATGTGTCCGGGGTGCATGACCAGCACCAGGTGGCGCGGCCGCAGCGTGCGGCTGACCGCGTCGCCCTGCCTCCGCAGGCGCCAAGTCCACCCAGTCGGCGCTGTCGGCCATCACCAGCCTGAAGAAGCTGTGCAACCACCCGGACCTGATCCACGACAAGCTGTCGGAGCCGTCCGGCGGCCTGCGCCACCTGCTGCAGCTGCTCCCGGCCGGGCACTCGACCAGGTGAGCTCGCGGCCGCGCGGGCTCGCGCCGCCCGGCCGGCGGACGGAGCGGACGCGGCGCCGTGAAGGAGCGGTCGCGATGCCGGACGCGAAAGTGCAGGCGGCGACAGACGCGACGGAAACTGGGAACGTCTGAAGTCGGGTTCCGATGCGCTAATGACGCACCCAGCCCCTTAAATGAACCATTAAAATTTAAAATGAAAGCAAATGAGGGCCCATTTTTGTAAGTGGATAGCTAATTCGATTTGGTGAGCACTATCAAGGAGGTGCCTTCGGACCCCTCCTTTCCCCAGTCAGTGGGGGGATATACGTACTCTTTGCCCCAAGCCTTACGACTGTCGCTGCATTTGTTGTGTAGGGATGTAGACGTTTTATGAATGGTTCATCTTTGTCTTGAAAGGCAGTAAGTGTGGTGATTTGGGCTCGATGGCTAGGCTTAATGGTTCGTCGGGCTTCTAGCTCTGCTGTTGTAAGATTTATTATGGCCTACTTCCTTTGCGTTGCGGTTCGACGCCATTGCCTGAAGCCCAATGGATGTGCTGTTGACATTTCCACAAAATTCCTCATTTTGAGCGACCGCCTCGGAGGCCTGTGGCTTAATCGATGCCCAGGCCAGCGTTACCGTACCGACGTCAGCACGAGCTGTGCGTTCCTGGCGGGTGCCAGCCGACCCGGCGTGAGGCGCAGCGTGCGGCGCATTGCAGCCGGGTTCGGCCTGAGCTGTCCGGCAAAGTGGCCGTGCTGGACCACCTGCTGGCGCTGGTGAAGACGCAGACCAACGACAAGATGGTGCTCGTCTCCAACTACACCCAGACGCTGGACCTGTTTGAGAACCTGTGCCAGATGCGCGGCTACTGCTCCGTCCGGCTCGACGGCAGCATGACCATCAAGAAGCGGGCCAAGGTTGGTATCCGGGGGTTGTTCGCTTGCTAATGTGGACGGTGGCATCCCACTGTTGTAAAGGGGTCAAGCTGTGTCACCGCAGACGTACTGGATGCCGTGTATTGAAATGCCACCTTCAGCACTGGGACAGATGCTTCTGCACCAACCCTTGCTAACGCGCTGCTGGCGTCGATATTAATGTTTAAATCGCTAAAAAAAAAACATTCTGGTAGAGCAGAAAAGAACAGCTTGGTGTATTGCGATCGGGACCTGTACACCTTATCCTGCCAGATGATCACCGTCCCGTGCTACGCATGCACGTGACCCGCGCTGCCTGCACGCGACAGATCGTGGACCGCTTCAACGACCCGAGCTCGCCGGAGTTCATCTTCATGCTGAGCAGCAAGGCGGGCGGCTGCGGCCTGAACCTGATCGGCGCCAACCGGCTGGTGATGTTCGACCCGGACTGGAACCCGGCAAACGACGACCAGGCCATGGCGCGCGTCTGGCGCGACGGCCAGAGGAAGCCCTGCTTCATCTACCGGCTGCTGGCTGTGAGTAGACTCCTCCCCGCCCGAGTCCGCCGGCTGCCGGCGATAAGTGAGCGTGTGCGGCCCAGTTCGTCGGTTGCTGGTGGCAGGCAGATGTAGAGGCGTCTGGCTGCTTGAAGCTACCGACTGCTGGTATGTGGACGCCACAGAGTGCTCCTGTCTAACCTTACTGTGTGTGGTAAGTAGGCTGCGGGAACACTGCGATGCCTCTGTACTGGACCACTGGTTGTTGGGAATAAATATCCTCGACCTCGGCTTTCTGTCTAAGTCTACCGGATATCGGTGCCTTGAGACATCACCGGCGTCTCTCTGCGGAATCTTGATGGACACATGGCCCCAGAGAACAGCCGCGTGTCATGTGGTGATCGCCTGGTGATCTTCACGGTATGTGAGCTTGACATGTTAAATTTGTATTAAAGAAATGCTCCTGATTATCACAGTACGCCATTTTTATGAGCTGTCGTTTTCAGGCGGGCACTATCGAGGAGAAGATGTTCCAGCGTCAGACGCACAAGAAGGCGCTGAGCTCGTGCGTGGTGGACAACGAGGAGGATGTGCAAAGGCTGTTCAGCGTGGCAGAGCTGAAGGAGCTCTTCAAACGGGAGGACACAATCAGCGATACGCACGACAGGTGAGGGCCCCATTATGTTCATGACTCACAGATGCTGTACACGAAAATAGGTACAGTACGGCTATTGCCGCCACAGACATTAGCGCGGTGACGCACTGTATTAAGTTTATATAAGTCTGAAAGATTTGCTACATTTTAGCTCCTGTCATTGACATTTGGAAAAGCACATGCCAGTTGTAGTTGTATTAAAGTCCTGAGCGTTCCAGGCAGCAAGCAACGCAAGCACATACACAGCCACGCCCGTCCTCCCGCTGCCACTGCGCGTTCTGCCCTCCGGAGATGCTCTCTCACTGCAGCCGCGCCGGCCGCCGAGAGCTCAGAGGTCACATATGGCAGGAGCAAGCTAGCGAGACAGGTCAACCAGAAACTAGCGAGACAGGTCAACCAGAAACTTCCCACACGACGTTATAACACACTCCCCCCTGATTCTCCAGTATCATTCGCATTACCCGGCCCCGGCGGCGGCGCTTACATGTCGTCGCGCAGCACGTTATATCGATTCCGGCTAACGAACGGCGACATCCACTCAACTTCGTCCGAATCCGAACTATTGATATCGTCAGATCCCGGCCTCCAACTATCGTCATTACCGTGGTCATCGCTTGACACACTCTTGTCCTCAGACCCACTTGTCTCACCCTCGCCCGGCTCGCCCACGTTCTCAATCTGGTTTGTCGCGCTCTCGCTCTCATCGCCATCCCCCGACCCGTTCTCGGCCAGTTCTTCAAACCGCGGGCCGTCCGTTTCGCCGACATCGCACCAGTCCGGTCGCAATTCGGATGGTGACGGAGCTGAAGGCACACCATCGTCGCGGCGTCTCACATTCCGCACGTGATACGGCACCCCGTCCACATCTACCACACAATCGGACACAAGCCGAGTGATCACCCCGGGAAGGGATCGTTTGTCGCACCTGGTTGTCCCGCGAACGCGCACCCACACCGTGTCGCCAACGCGCCAGCCGTCGCGTGCTGGCACAACAGTCGGCACCGCTCGTGTAGAATCCACCGGCAAGTCTCGGAAGACGTACCGGTAGAGCCCAACACACGGTGCGCTGTCGCTCGCACCACGTGGCGTCGCGTTATAACGATGTACCGCCTCCTGGACACCGCATCCGGTCCGAGCTATAATTACCTTAACAGTTCTGTGATTTCGCTCCACTATCCCGTTCCCGCCGGCATCGTACGCGGCGCGATAATGAATCGCCACCTGCCACTTGGAAGCCAACGCCTGCACGGCACGGGAGCGGAATTCGCTGCCATTGTCAAGGATCAGTTCCGCAGGGGCACCTCGTTCCCAGAAGATCTGCTCCAGCTCGCGCACGACTTCCTCGCTCGTGTTCCTACGAAGTTGTCGCCACAACGCGAACCGCGTGGGACCGCAGTCGATCACGGACAAGTACAAGCTCGCGCCCACGTGTACCACATCAGCGGCTAGGCGGGCCCACGGCGTCTCGACACCGAGATGGCCATGCCGCCACCGCACGGGAGCGGGGTCGATGGACCGGCAAATGTCGCAGCCCTGCACAACCGCCCGAGCATCCTCTCGACGAACGTTTTCCGGCAGCTCCCGCCGCGCATACCACAGAGTTTTTCGCACACCAGCGTGACCGACCTGATGGTGCACTGCCGCAACGCGTGCTCTCAGCTCGACGTGCCCCGGAGACGTCGGCGCCGCGGCTGCAACCACACGATCGCCGCGCGTCAACCATTTTTGCGGAACACGCGTGAGCCTGTCAGCGAGGTTCATCTCCGATCGAACCAGCTCAACCGCCACACTCAAGCCGTACTCATCCGTCAGTTGCGCGATCAAGCTAAGTCGTCGCCGAATCAACATTTCCGACTGAGCTTTGGTTCGCAGCCTTGCCCTCCCTGTGAGCAAGTCCTGGAGCCACTTGTGCACAGCTGCAGAGTCGACCCGCAGTGACAGCTCGTTCGCATCCCATGCGATCGCGAGATTCATTCCACGAATGACGGCGTCCAACTCGGTCATGTTTATGTGATTCACCGAATCATGCTCCGACCGCAGCCAACAGGCGTCTTCCACGATGCTCTCATCGCCAGTTGTGAGCACAACGCCCGTCGCGATCGAGCTCGCATCAGTCCACACAACCAGCGATCTACCGCGAACCTCCCATTGACCGCGCGCCGGGTCCTCAGCGCGAGCCCGCTCCCACAGTTCGCCAACGATCGACACCACGCCCGGATCATCGATCACGTCATCCCATCCGTGGGTAACCTCGTTAGCTCGCCGCTTCAGCCATGCCACTGCCGGTCGCAACCATCCGGCCACCGGTAAATGTCCCACCAACGAGCCAGTCCACTTGAACACCGTCCGACGCGTCAAGACCGGCGGCGGCGACGGAACCTCGCCGTCGCGCGCCCACGTCAGCACACCGTCCTGCGTGCGCACGACTCGTAGACCCAGAGCACGCACACTGCCCGTCGCCACTCGCTCGGGAGGCTTACACTCCAGCCCGAACTTGGCGAAGTGACCAATCACCTCTTCCGCGCTCACAATCGCCTCGTTCACGAGCAGGTCGTCGACGTACGCGAGTACACCGCGGCGCATCCTTTCGTCCTGGTCCAGGACTGTCCCCACAACCGCTTTCATGATCAGTGGCGCCACGTTCAGTCCGAAACCAAGCCTTGTCAGGCAATGGAGGCGACCGTCCACTTCCACAGTCTGGTATGGCCACAACGACCTGTCCATGTGAAGCTGCAAATACGCGCTCTTCAGATCCACAACGGCGATACGGTTCCCATGCCGGCGCCAGTTGCGAAGCTGTTCTGCACACACATCTGCCTCCACTGCATGGACAGGAACGTATCCGTTCAGTTCGCGGAAGTCCAGGACAGGTCGCACCTTGTGTTTCTGCGGCTGCTCCACGGCCATCAAAGGGATAAGAGCGCGCGCCTCACCCATTGTACCCACATCGTACGGTACGAGCCATCCTTTCTCGATCCACCCCTGGATCTCACGATCGAACGCCTCTCGTGCCCGCGCTGGCATATTATACTGGCCCACCGCATTTGCCAGTCGCCCTGGCGGCCCCCCGCTCGCCCATTTCCACCGAACCGTCCACTTACTGCCATCGAATTCGCACGAAAAATCCTTCTCGTTGACACACAAGGCCGGCTCCAGCCGCGGGCCTCCACCCCTTGCTGCTGCTGCTGAAGCCGCTGCTGCTGGCCGCCCACCGCCTCCACCGGTCGGCTGCACAGCGACCCTCCGCTGGCCGCCTCCAGCGGCCGGCCGGTCACCAGTGCCCTCTGCGCCGGCCGGCTCCGGCTGTCGTTCCGTCGCCGCACTGAACGATACATCTGTCGGCGAACACAACCGCACTCCCCCCAGTGCAACGATTCCGTCCATACCCAACACCAGATCGACTCCCAACGGTCGATCCTTCACCACCAAGGCGGCGAGCGTTACTCGCCTTCCTTGGCACTCGAGCTCGATGTCCGTCTCACGGTCGCACCGGAGCTGTCCCCCACTCACAGTTGTCAGCGTCACAGCCTTACCACGCCCCGCCCGACAACACCCCTGGAAGACCAGCGTGTCGGTACAACCGGTGTCCACGAGCGCCCGACACCGGCGCCCATGAATCCAGACGTCGATCACTGGCAGTGCGCGTTTGGAGCTCCGTGAGACGGCGGTCGCGCTGACGCCGCCTCGGGATGGCCCCCCCTGCCGTCTCGGGCAGCGCGCCGCCAAGTGGCCCACCTCGCCGCAGGTCCAGCAGCGGCGCGGCGGGCGCCGCTCGGCTGGCCCTTGACGTGTAGCGGCGGCGGCGGAAGGAACCGACCCGTAAACTCCAGACGACGTGATGTCCATGTCCCGAGCGAGGAGAGCCAGTTCCCGCGGCGTCTTGCGCTCCGCCCGCGTCCCGACACGGAGACGACGGCGCGCGTCCTCTGGCAGCCCTTCGACGAACTTTGCATCCAACAAAGTGTCCGGGACCGGGCCGACGATAAACAGCGCCGCGAGCTCACGTAAAGCTTGCAGATATTCCTCCATCGTCTCCCCTGGTTGCCACTTGCGAGCCTGAAACTCGGCGTAAGCGTCCTGCCATGGCGGCGTGAACGCGTCCAGGAGGGCGGCTCGGACACGCGTGGCCGACTCCTGATCCTCCGGGGGCAAGGTTGCCCACACAGCATACGCTGCCCCGGCCAGTCGCTCCGGCAGCACAGTTATGAAATCGACTCCTCGTCTCACACATAACGTCTTGAAACGGTCAAACCACTCTGCCACAGAGCGTCCGCCGCTGAATTCCGGCACAATCCGCGAATCAAAAGTACGGCTCTCAACTCCTACAACTCTGGCCGGCCGCCGCTCTTGCACTTCTCCACCAGCCGCTTCCACCACCGCACTCGGCTCTGTACTCGCCATTAGTCCAGTTTCACTCAGGCAGAGCCGAAATAGCTTGTAGTTGTATTAAAGTCCTGAGCGTTCCAGGCAGCAAGCAACGCAAGCACATACACAGCCACGCCCGTCCTCCCGCTGCCACTGCGCGCTCTGCCCTCCGGAGATGCTCTCTCACTGCAGCCGCGCCGGCCGCCGAGAGCTCAGAGGTCACATATGGCAGGAGCAAGCTAGCGAGACAGGTCAACCAGAAACTAGCGAGACAGGTCAACCAGAAACTTCCCACACGACGTTATAACACACCAGTCCAAAATGTTTTCGGTTTTTGACTAAACACGTGAAAACGGTACGGAAAAAATAGCGCGAAATGGACTGTGAGTCGCCGCGCTAGACATATACTGCACAGTTTCCTCACACGAATGGTGTATGGCAAATTGTTAGGATTAATGGCCACTGGCAATGCTGGCCTGCTGCGCCTTTCCGATGCTTCTGGCTTCTGGTTCCAATCACCGCCTGCAGATTTTGCTGCGAGTGTAGAAGTCCGAAGTTCCTCCCGCAGTCGTGATGTCTGAAGAAGGGAACGGCCATGGATTTTTTAGGAGCTGTGTTCTGTCACTAAGCGCGCCTGTTTCATTTGGGAAGATTTGGGACCGTAATTACGGATTCGTAATCTCATGTCATTGTATCGAAAAGGAAACCCTCATACCGATGAGACGTCCGACACACCAGGCTATCTGTCGCTACATGTGGACTGTAATGTGTGCGTAATTTGTGCCGTCATGTTTCCATTTTATGATATACCTAGCGACGTCCATGCCTCAGCCAGCGTGGGTGTTGGAGCAGGCGCAGTGTTACGATGGCGGTCTTCTGCTGTCGCCGCGATAATCCGTGTCTGTTGTTCGCCAGACTGAAGTGTGCGCGCTGCGTGAACGGCGTCCAGTACCGTCCGCCGCCGGAGGACGCTACCTGTAACTCGGACCTGTCCGTGTGGCACCACGCGGCCGCGGCCGGCCGCCGACACGTGCCCGACCCTCTGCTGCGCTCCGCCTGGGACGCCGGCGTCCTGTTCGTCTTCCACCAGCGCAGCCACGAGCAGCTGGTCACGCCGTGACCCCACCGGTCACCGCTGCGGTGTAGGACCGGCTGAGAGGTCTGATGTGGTGCCTCTTGGCGACTAGGTGCCACCGTGACGCGTTGACACGGAGTGGGCAGGCGGCCCGCCTCGCGGAGAGCAGCTGTGAGGCGAGCCACTCGTGTTTTGGACGAACAGCTTCAGACAGGCGCCAGTCACTTTGGGGACTGGTGCCTGAGGCGCGTGATCGCTCTGCGTGCACGAGCATGACACAGTGACAGTACGCTACTTCATATTGTGACTGAAAGGCTCGGTATGATTCTTGTCTCGCGCAAGGTGAACCTCAGCAGGTACCTCGTGAAGCCGTCGCCGTGTAGTTTTTGTAGGCATCAGTCCGCGGCATCACGTGCGGTTTATTCTGATGTTTCCCCTCGTAGGGCAGTCATCTGGCACTCCACAGCCGCCGTGTTCTGTTGCCCTATGTTGGATCTCTACCACCCAGTGTATGACGGGCGGGAAGCCCGGCCCTCTCGGGTGAACCTTTGTGATATGAATAAATACGATGTGAAACGTGCATCTCTACCTGCAAGTTGGGAGACGAACATTGGAGGTGCTGTGCACCATGTTCGGAACGATAACAACTGGTCAACGCTGTGCGACATCTGGCATCTGCTACGGATAGGGAAGAGCGCATAGACGCTTTGGACGAAATATGACCACGCCGTCGACGCGCTCTTCAACACATATTATCATATAGGCCACCTGTGGTAACGCAGATATTTCACGACAGTCAGGACCAATTCTCAATCAAGACTGGCGAAATGAATCCAAAAATTCGACTGCAACGTTGCGAACGCACCTGTCATCTTCACAGTCGTTCTGCCTTTCGAACATTACCAATCCCTTTCACAGAGACATTTTAACTATTGCGTTCATACATGCCTATGACAAATGAGCTGGTCTAGAGCAAACGCCTGAACCCATATGCGCCAAGAAGATCTCTGCTCTAGCCCCCGCTTCTAGCCCTTTCAGTCCTGATGAATGCTGGAGTATGGTTTTCAATTGCTGAACACTTTCTTTGACATTGCGGCAGTGACGTGGCCAACCACTCATTTGCAAATGTGGTTGGCAAGCATGCTTGTGCTACAGCACTGGCGGATTCAGCGGGAGGGGGGGGGGATCAGGGCCATGACCCCGTTATTGGAAAAGAGGGTCAACATGTCTAGGCCCCTTTTCGGACATGCATGCTTTATTGTTTTCGAGACATTTTTTATTCGTTAGTTTTCCAAAATGGCGAAAGAAGATGGCCGAAAGTCGGGAGCAGATTAACATTTGGGGTTACGATAATTTTCACGGATGGAGACGAAGTTCCCTTAATACATAGTATGAAGCCATCCTTGTACTGCAACGTCACAGGCGATGCTGGGTGAGCAGTAGCCTTGGACGAAGCAAAGGATCACACGATCCCTGACGAGACGCTGGCGCGAATTTACATGAGAGGTCTGCAGGCGTACCGTCAACATCAGTCGATTGTTTGTTTGTTTGTTCGTGGGTTAGGACACACAGCCTCTTGGGCTCAGGTGTCCAAGTTGTTAGGGTCAAGTCTCGCGTCTAGTCGGACATCAGTCAGTCGTCTGGCATCAGTCGAGTTACGCCTCCTTCGTTCGCGCATTTGCCTTCAATGCGTATCATTTGCGTTATCATCGACTAGTGTGTTTTGGAAGTATTTGAGCTAGCTGTGTTAAAAAGAATAGCTAGTTAGTTTGAACCTACAGGTATACCACTCTCTCGTAGCAATAGTTGGAAATAAAGATTCATGTGTTTTGAAGAATATTCTGCTATATATTTTTTATAGTATTTCTGTTATGTTTTGTGTAAATTATCTTTCTCAACAACCATAAACTAAGTAAGAGAAGCCAAATCAGTTATGACTATTAGATGTCGCTAGCGTCGGCCTTGGAAAATCTGTTTACCACTTCAAAGCCTTGAAACTGTGGATTTGGCAACAGCAAGCAGAGAGGTGGCATCGCATTTATTTAAGTGGACGGTTTTCAGCGGTACTTTTTCACATTGGTCAACATCTTTCTTACTGCTGTAGGAACTCATGGTAAGACTTCTAGTCAGTAAGTTCTGCAGACGAAGTTTATGGTAGTGCTTGCAGTTCATATTTTGGTGCTTTCATAAAAATTGGAAATCAAAGCATTGCGTATGGAAAGAAAATAATTGACTTAAGTTGTTTGCATTGCTTTGTTTGAATGTAGCTCAGTGTGGTGACACAGAGGTTAATATTTGTAGCCTGCTTTCAGTTTGTTTAGTTTGTTTGGTAGTTTGGTAACCCAGTGCTGTGGACATAGGCATGCAAGTTTTTAATTTCATTGAGGAATGTAATTTTTCCCATGCAGTCATTTGTTTTTCAATAGCAGTTTCCTTTAACAGACTGTGTGGGCTTTCCCAATTGTGGCTTGAAGCTTGTTCTATAATTGCTTAAATCATGTTAAGCATGTGTGCCTTTTTAATATTTAAACATTTGGTACATCTTGTGTCACATTGCAAAACACAAAACTTTACACACATATTGCAATATGAGCATAGGATAGACACTTAATAGTCAGAAGAGTCTTCTGATTACTTGGCTATGTTTATTAATGTTTTAGGGTCATATTTTGTTATATGAACTCATGCTCCATTGATTCTGTCCCCATGTACTTTATGGCTATTCATATGGAGGGAAAAGAGCATGGTGTCATCTTCATATATCTTTTTAGAAAACAGCCATTTAATTCACTCGCATCTGATGTGAATAATCTGATGATTATCTGATAATCTGATCATAATCTAGTGGTTAGTGATTTTCTTTAGCATTTTCTGCATTTTTATGCCAATTACACCCAAACACAGCTAGTCTCAGTAAAAAAAATGATGTGAATATTACAGCAATGCTTAATATTATCCAAGTGAAAGTGAAATACATTGGCTATGCAAAACATTTTGATTTCAGAGTCATTTGTGTGCAGCTGGTAGTTGTACTTGGCCATGAACTTTTTGCTACTGCACTTTAGTAATGCAGTTTTGATGTAAAAATAGCAAAATAGGGAACCATGTAAAATCAGTTATATTGCTATTTGCAATGCATACCATAAAAGAAATGCCATAGATAGAGCAGGTGGGTGCATTACATTTCAATGTATGCACTTTATTTCCAGTTATTAAAGTGCACATGCCTGTCATATTGTTTTGATGCCCTTGGACAAAGAAACGTAATTTTAGTAGCCCTGTATTTGTCCTTTTTACAGTAGAACATATTTTGATTTGTTAGGAGACTGGTTACTTATGATTTCCATGGTGATCATCAACAGTGGTAGTAGTTTGTCAGGAATTTGCTTTATTATTTTGATTTCATTCATTCATTCTTTTAATCATTCTCTTCAATTTTGCCATTCATTCACTATTTTTTCCTGGTTGTGAATTGTGTGCTTGCTTTATCTCTGAGGAAATGATAGAGTAGCAGAGCAGCAGAGTCCTTACCATCTTTTGCTACACAGCAGAGTAATGCATGCCTTTTTTGTCAGGTAAAACCAGTGTAACAACTGGGCATGGCTACTGGTTTTGCATCAGTTACTTGAATTTATGCTATTATAGTTCTGTGCTTTTTTGTTATGGCTACTGTGGACTACGCTCCAGGTGCCCTCACATTTGGTAACTCTCCAGGTAGTCATATGCAAATAATTGGCACATTTGATGATTCCAAGCCAAAAGTAACACAAAGTACAATGAGATGTTTGTGAATAATGATATGTTTGAGACCAATACAAACCATAATTATAGTACATTTTAGTTGGGTGCCAAATGACCCTGTAGTCGGTGCACCCCCAGCACCAGTAACCAACAAACTAGTACATTTTAGTTGTTTTTGCATCACTAGGCATAGTCCCCAATCCAGTGTGGGAAATTTGGTTTTTGTTTGTGGTGTGTCAGAGGATAATATCCATTTTGGGTTATAAAATTTTGCAAAGATTTGCAACTGGTTTAAGTTGGTATTCTTGGTGTGTGTCAGCTATAACTTCCTACTTGCTTCTTACAGAATGGAGACAGTCATATGCCTGTAGAGTTGGAAATTTGACCACATGGTTATAACATGGCCTTTTTGATGGAGGTGCAGTGTCAAATGTGTGGAGCATAAAATGTTTTTAGAGCACATATTTTGTGGTGTTCTTCAGTACCAAAAAAAGCAGCATATTTTCCAACCTCATCCAAATTACAGTTGAACATGTAAGCAAACATGAAAATCACAGACAGGCCATATGATTATTCAGTACACTGGCAAAAATGAACAGTCAATAAGAACACAGTGAATACTGTTGTCATCAAAAGATTCAAATCAGAGAGAAATATGGCAGTAACACAGTGATGTTGTGTTGATGTAATCAACAGGCTGCAGCAAGAATACACTCAATGGACTTCTGGTGAGAATTGGGCCAAAACCAGACTTTGAAATAGGACATTGTTCCAATCTTAAATATGCTATTATTATGCTTCTTCAAGGTCATCTTGTATGTTTTGTCATCTTGAAATGTAAACATGAAAAAGTGCCACATGGGGGCAAATGCAACAAGTGATATCACATGTAGGAAGAGGCTGGGGAGGAGCCCAAATTAAAAGGGCTATGCCAAATTAAAAAGGCATATGCTTCCAAATGTGAGTGCCTAGGGTGCAAAGACCAGGTTGCACTGTGATAACAATGTGATGGACTGTGATGACTGATTTACTGGTGAACACATTGTTGATGATGTGGTAACAGTTTCTTTCTCAACTGGACAAGAAAGCTCCTGAGACTAGTAGAAACCCAGTACTTGTGTTATCTTATGCATCCTCAGTTTATACATCACAACAAAATCTCTAAAACTGGTAGTAGGTAGTGTGCATTGTAATGCATCATTCAAATCTTAGTGTTTGAGTTAAATTTGAAGCACCATATTTCAAATGAAAACATTAATGAATGACATTTCTTACTAGTATGCCAAAATCTTGTAGTATGATTGTTTTGAAACAAATCGTATTTTCATGTCAGAAGTCCATTACATAATTATTGAATTATATCATATGATCATATGATATGTCCCATTTTTTTAGAAACTAATTGCAAATCTGGACATGTTATAAAGCTGTCTATACTGTACTGTTTTAGCACAAGTGTGTGTTACATCAGATATAATTTTAGCTCTCAGTATCTGCATAGGTACAGCCAAAGGAAAGCATTCAAGAAAAAGCCAGGATAAATTCTATGATTGGGAACATTTTAGGTCAGGTTCATAGCATCAGATTCTTCTATGTAGTATGTGTGCTGGGCTTCCAACCTCTGCTTTTTCATGGCATAATGGCTTCATTGCCAGTGGAGTGAGCTAACATCATATTCATTGCATTTCTTGTGGAACCTGAAAACACAAATAATTCATTGAGATGTGGGAAGTGGTAACAGGCTTGTCAGTTGCCAAACATTGTGATAATGAAACGCCATATTTTTGCCCTCTCTGGAAGGCCTTTATTTTATGATGTGCTCTATGTTTCAGAATCTAAATATGGACTCAGTGTTCATTCCTTTGTCAAGTTCTGGTCTTCCCCAAGGGTCCAAGCTGTCTACTTACCTGACAGTAAGTTGAAGGGTTATGATGGCATTGCTTAGCCATTGTTTGTAACTCATATAGTTAGTGTTTGGACTGGTGTTTTGACTCTGTTTATGTGTTTTAGCCAGAAACCATAGGTTCAAAGTGTGTTTTGCTGCATTTCATGGTCGTGTCAGATGCACATTGTATGTTGGTCTCTGGATAACTTTTGATTATTATGACATGCGAGGTTGTTCCTTTCATAGAAGTAGAACACATTAATCTTATTGTATTGTGAGGGTTTTTTTCTGGTATCATTCGTATGCAGGTGCTGATTGTAGGCAAACACTTGGAAACATAAACCATACCAATGTTTTTCCTTACTTCCTGATGCACACTTTGCAAAATTTGCTGCGCCTGCTATTGGCGGGCGTCCTCTAATCACGCCGTTACCATGGCGACGCAGAACCGGCGCGGCGCCGAGCCGCCGGAGCCGAGCGCCAGTCTGGCCGGCCTGAACCTGGAGCCGGCGTCGGCCAAGCCGGCTGGCGGCGGCGGCCTGCCCCACTCGGCCTCGTCGCCGTCGTTCGCCACGTTCAGCCCGGGCCGGGCGTTCGCCGCGCGTCGAGAGCCGGCCGGCGACGGCTCGCCGCCCGGCCCGGCCAAGGTGGCCGAGGAGGCCGCCGACGCCGCGCCCCTGTTCGAGGTGAGCCGCGAGTTCGAAGGGCAGGGGTTGACTGAGGTAATGGAGAGGGGCTGGTTTGCCTGCGGCATCTTTGGCTGCTCATTGTCTGCGTGCATATTTGCGATCGGGGCCTATGATCGGTTGCGTGCAGTTACGATGACGACACTTTCAATATGAGAAACATCGTCCTTACGTTCGGTTGGCCATAGGGCTGGCTATGGGCGTGTGTCTGCACTTTTTAAAGAATGTGGACTACGCTCCTTGAAATTATATTAGTAACCATAACCGTATTAGAAAGTTGCCTCGTTGGACCCGCCCCGGGCGCGGTCTTCACGTTGACCGCGTCTGCCCGGCGGCCGCAGGAGCACGTGGGCGGCACCACCTACTACTACACGGCCGAGGAGGCGGCCGCCCAGAAGTCGGCCGAGCCGCCGACGGTGACGCCGCCGTACACGGCCTACCTGACGCCGCCGC
The DNA here is from genome assembly GCA_030062745.1 of Capitulum mitella. Lineage (NCBI taxonomy): Eukaryota > Metazoa > Arthropoda > Thecostraca > Pollicipedomorpha > Pollicipedidae > Capitulum > Capitulum mitella. The sequence continues at coordinate 3,322,126 of CP099842.1, forward strand.
CGCACGTGACCGCCAGCCGCGCCGGCGGCAGCCTGGCCGGCGGCGCCGCCGCCCGCGGCCCGGCCAGCTTCTTCATGAGTGACCAGCTGCGCGAGCAGATCCTGAAGCAGCAGAGTCTGCTGCTCGTGCACCCCAACCCGCAGGCGTACCCAGGTCAGTGGCACTAAAGGGCTGAGCGGCGGGGCCGGATCGAGCGGCTGGCGCCGGTAGTCGGCGCGGTCTGTTCGTTTTTGTGGATTGTGAGGGTGGCTAATGGAGTGCAGTTATGGGGTCCCGGACTATAGGCGTGATAAAGATACATTGCGCAGCCCGCGTTATATCAGGAAAGTTTGCCGTATGTGGAAGGGATTATAATGTATGGCAGACTTCCCGGTTCCTTCAGTTTTGTAATATTTAACTGACTGAAAAGAAGGTAGAGTAAAAAAACAGACTCTTACATTATTAACAGCGTGAAATTGGCTCACATTATTACTATTACAACTGTTCCTTCTGGTACCTAAGCGGGTCCTACTGTAAAGGTGCTATTCGCCGTACGTTTGCATCCCTCGTAATTCTTTGCAAGCTACGGAGTACCGTTGGTTCCCCGTGTTGCCCTGTTCTGGGGGTCCCTTGGATCGCCAGCTCCTCTTTCAGCTCTGACCGGTCAGTGTCCGTTCCGACAGAGCTGCCTACCGAGGTGGACAGCTACCACGAGCTGTGCCCGCTGGAGCCGCCCGGCCAGCAGCACAAGTCGGATCTGTTTGGCTGCTTCACCTCCTGCTACAAGGCCACCAACGTGAAGACCGGGCAGTGCTGCTGTCTCCGGCGGATACACGGTGAGGTGACGTCTCGGCCGCACCGCTTCCTGTCTGGTGTGCTGCTGCGGCTGGCTCTGTCGCCGGCGGAAGGGTGGGGGGAGGGGAAGGGGACTGGAAGGTCGTAGAGGCTTCCTGTTGTGGGTGTCGAAGATACCACTTGTTTTAGGTTAACAGTTTTTCCAAGTTTTTCTTGATCCCACAAGTGCTGGCGGATTTGCGTAGGTGGTTGACAGCCCCGATTCGTTGTAGTTGTTCAAATGTGTCGTGTGCTACTGGTGATGCAAATGATCACTTCTAATGCCACATCGGTTAGTCCAGTGCAGAGCCGTCCGCCGTGGAACCCTGGGCTTGCCTGTCCGGTACTGGGCTCCTGACCGCAGCCGACCTGTTCTTTCGTCAGGTCTGCGGCTGACGGGCACTAAGTGCCTGCAGGCCGTCGGACTGTGGCGCAAACTGAACCACACCAGTCTGATCACGCTGCGCGAGTTCTTCACCACCAAGGCGTTCGGGGACAACTGTGAGTGCAAGGGATGCTGTTTGGCCGCGCACTGAGAACGCCGGTAACGTCAGCAATCGATTGTCAGAAGAGCACAGAGCTGGACATTCGTCGCTTCTCAGTCGCGATGTTCGGACAATTCCGTGTACTTGCCGTAAACATTGAAATAGCTCGATCAGGTCATCCAGCATTTGCTAGTGTCCTGAGAGCTGCAGCCGATGTTGACCAGTGTTGCGATGGGCCTGCCGTTCGCCGTCGTGTCGTGCCGACCAGGTCTGACCGGCCGCTGTGCTCCCCAGCCGTGGTGATGGTGTACGACTACTACCCGGGCGCCGAGTCGATGGTGGTCCGCCACTTCAGCCAGCCGCCGCAGCTGAACGGGTTCGCCGACCCGTTCCAGGACCCGAGCATACCGCGGCCGTACAGCGCCCAGAAGAACGCCGTCCTCCGCCAGAAGAGCGGTGAGTGTCGCGGCGCCTCAGTGTGCCGGCCGACGGCGGGGGAGGGGAGTGCTCCAGGACCTGGGTGTGAGGGTTGCAGGTTCTGAGTTTAACGGCCAGCAGAACAGCTATGAGTGCTGAGGGCAATGGCGAGCTGCAGATAGCATACATTGGGCATTGTACATGGAACTGAGTTCAGGGAAATTGGTCAAATCTCAAACGGACGTCGTTAGCGTTGTTACATTATCTTAAAGCTTCAACATCCGTCGTTGGTAGCTAAAAGGACCACCAGAAGTACACCAATGATGTTAGCAACCTTGAAAATGGATTGTCAGGTATGTGCATAGAATGTCGTTTACTGGTTCTTAAGCTGCATTTTGTGCCCGTCCAGTTTTTTTCTTGGCAGAGTTTTAAGGATGTCATTGGCGTTAAGTGCAGACAGCTGATATTTGGGCTCCAACAAGCGCAAGTAATCTGTAAATGCTTGCAATGTCAAGCCGTCACCGCTGTTTTGGATTCACCTTTCACATCGTCTCACTGCCGTCTCCTGGTGGAGTTCTCTAGCTGGCCCGCTGTCGGAGTCCGCCCCTCCCCGCTGACGCGCCGCCTGCGTCTGCCGTCAGCGCTGATGCCGGAGCCGCTGATCTGGGGCTACATCATCCAGCTGACGGGCGTGCTGCGTCAGATCCACGGCGCCGGCCTCGCCTGCCGCGTGCTGGACCGCACCAAGATCCTGATCACAGGTGTGGGGCGGACGTCCTTTGAGGGTCGCGCTCTGCCGATTGCCTGCTGGAGGCTGTCCGTTGTCGGGGCCCGCTGGTCTTCGGCCGTCGGTTTTCTTTTTTTTGTACGGTTTGTGCTGTTTGGCATCGAAAAGCCGTGGTTTTGCAGTAACGCTGATAATGCTGGTAGCTTTTCGTGTTTGTTCGTTATTTACAGGAAAGTGGACTGGAACCTTTTGTTGGTGCCTACTCAAAGATGGGTCGCATTTTCTTGGCTATCAACGTGCATTTAGCAAATTGCTGATAGCATCGTGTGCATGAGCATAACTTATGTCCAGTCGCTATTTGAATCAGTATGACCCCGTTAAACCAGTGATTTGTGAAACATCGAAGCGCGACAGCACTTTTAGAACACATTAAAATGTAAGTGACGTGGAATGGGCAGTATAGCTCGGCGTGTGGAAGGTATGCCGCGGTGCACTGTCCTGGACCGCCGCCAGAGCAGGCGCGCCGGCCCCGTCTGACCCTCGCCGGCCGTTTCGCGCAGGTCAGGATCGGCTGCACGTGAACGGCTGCGGCGTGCTGGACGTCCTCATGGCCGACAACAGCACGGCCAATCCGCTGGCCATGGTGCAGCGCTACCAGGTAGGACCGGCGGCCGCCGGCCGCACCCCCACCGGCGTGGAGCGGAGTCTGCGTGGAAAGCGCAGTGCTGTTCTCCCGTGTCGGATGTGACTGTCAGTGTAGGCACATGTGAACTGCCACAACATACACCCGCGGAAGTCATTTTGACGTTTTGTCTGCGTGTGCGTTATTGCACGTGTTGAGACAGCTGATTGGCGTGGTGACGTTCGAGAACTAGTGTGACCGCATGGCGTCTGACGCGTGACCTACCTCCAGACTAACCGTATCTGATGCGGATCATCCCGCTCCTGCAACACACCCGACCGTACCTTACCACCGTACCGCGGTCTGACCTCGCCCGACCTGACCCCGCAGCAGAAGGATCTGGTGGACCTGGGCAAGCTGCTGCTGGCGCTGTCCTGCAACTCGGTGCTGGCCATGCAGCGGGACAACTTCAACACGTCCATCAGCATCGTGGAGCGGCACTACTCGGCCGACCTGAAGGCGGTCATCATGAGGTCAGTCGGCCGGCGGTGGGGCGGGCCCGCGGGCCGCTGACGGTGACCCGTTGCGGGCCTGCGGCCGTTTCGGGGACGGAGTGGGTGTGATGTGATGTGGACCGTCGGACCCACCTGTCCGTCAGTCGGAGGCCGTAGGTTGAAGAGCGTGGGGCGTGAATAAACTGCTCGGAAGTCTGTGCGATGTAAATTTGTGTCTGCCGACCGCTACGTGCGCCGCGTCGACTTTTTTGTCCCACATTTACGTACTGAAGTCCGTTTATGTAACGTTTTATGATCCAGTCAAGGTTGTGCAGGCCCCAGGGCTGGCTTGCTGTCTGTTCCCTCTCGTGTCCACGGGTCCTGATGTTGGTCCACACACTCCCCTGTCTGTGCCTGTTCGTTTTCAGCCCGTCATCGGTTCTCCCCGGCGGTGTCTGCCGGATGTGCCGGCTCCCGGTGGCGGCGGCCACGTCCGCCAGGCGCTGCTCTCTGTTCTGCTCGTGTGACTCTGACTGCCCTCTGCCGGCAGTCCGCTGCCGTCGCTCTGCCCGTGTGGTCCCGTGTCCTCTGTGTTCGCATTTACCGCTGTTTCTGTTGTGCCCAGGTGACCCCGTTAACACTTGTTAACAGTCAGCTGTTGCCCTACCCGTGTGGCCCCATTTCCCCTCTGTCAGCAGTCTGCTGCTATTCTGCCCGCGTGACCCCGCGCCTCTCTGCCGTCAGTCTGCTGCTGTCGCCGTCGTCGGGCCGCCAGCGCAGCATCAACGACGTGATGCCGATGATCGGCGCTCGGTTCTACACCCAGCTGGACGCGGCCCACCAGCTGTCGGAGCGGCTGGAGGACGAGCTGTCCCGTGAGGTGCAGAACGGACGCCTCTTCCGCCTGCTGGCCAAACTGTCCGCCATCACCGAACGGCCAGAGTGAGTGTGGCGCGAGCTCGCGCGGGGCGGCGCGGCCGCGGGCCGGGCCGGCTGGCGCCGCGGTCACGCGGTTTTACCGGCGGGGCTGCTCGAGACGGTGACTGGACCGGACCCGGGCAATAGGAGCGGATGCTTTCGGTTTGAAGCGTGGCCACCTGTGCGGCGGGCCTGCGGGCGGCGCCTCGCCCTGGGCGGCCCTGCCGGTGCCGGGGAGGGCGTCCTGGAGGGTCACCGTCACAGGCTGGTGTCGTCGGGCCTGAGCGGCGGCCGGCTGCCGCGGGATGTCGGCCGGCGTGGGCGCTAAATCTGGATGAAGGCTGAGACGGGACCCGTGTTTGTGGTGACGCTTGTCCGTCTGTGACGTGACGCCTGTCCGTCTGTCGTGACGCCCGCCCGCCTGTATCGTGACGCCTGTCTGTCTTTGCCGTGACTCCGATCTGTATGTGTCCGTCTGTGTATGACGCCGCCCCGCCTGTATCGTGGCGCCTGTCTGTCTATCGTGACTCCTGACTGTCTGTGTCCATCTCGGCATGACGCCTGTCCACCTGTGTTGTGACGCCTGTCCGTCTTTGTCGTGACGCCTGTGGATCCGTGACGTGACGCCTGTCGGCCGTTGCGGCAGGCTGAACCTGGACGGCGCCTGGGCCGAGACCGGGGACCGCTACATGCTGAAGCTGTTCAGAGACTACGTGTTCCACGCGGTGACTGAGGAGGGCCGGCCGTTCCTGGACATGGCCCACGTGGTGCAGAGTCTCAACAAGCTGGACGCTGGCTCCCCGGACAAGGTCAGAGGGCGCCGCCTGGTGCGCGCTGACGGTCAGGAAAGGCCACTTTGGTGTTCCGGTGCTCAGAAGTCTGGAAGGTGTGTTAACACCGAAAATGGTCAGGAATAATGAGGTTGGGTTCATGCAACAGTAGAGTAGTCCATGCTGGGCAGGGTTTAGCAGTGGGGTATCTTCTGGTTAGGATCAGTAGATGTCCGTCATTGCTTTGAAGATCGTGGGATGCTAATACTTAATTTGCAATTCAGATGAGGGGATCTGAGGGTGTTTTGCCAAGTTAGAAGTATGACCGCGTCCTCGTTTCGATAGTGATTCCTCTATCGTGATGCGTAATTCATTTCTACGATGTGGAAGTGTCAGGTTACCATTTTTACTTGTCTCAGCCTGCTTAGCAGAAGTTAGGTTTGCAATGATATTATTTTTCTGCACAGCCCATTGCCTCTCACTCAGCACTTGATCAAACGTCACATGCACACCTTCACGACGCTCTGTGTCCGCAGATCTGCCTGATGTCGCGCGACATGCAAAACGTGCTGGTGACCACCTTCCTGGAGCTGAAACAGTGCTTCGAGCGCTCCTTCCACGAGATCTTCGACGCCGCCATGGCCAAGGAGCCGCCAGCCTCCTAGCGGCCGACGGCAGCAGCAGGTTCGCACGAGAGGCCGGCATCGTGTCTCCCGTCTCTGCCCACTCTTTGGAGACGTGGTCGTCTGTGGCGTCCCCTCACCACTTGCCCTCTTGCTGTTTCGGTCGACGCCGGTCTGTGTGCCTGTCTTCTGTGTGGGAGTCCGAGGGTTTGTTTTAACATGGCGGACGTGCTTCCCTGCTGGCGGTTACCCCACGCCTCCGTCGTGCTGAGATGGCTCGGCCTGTAGTGGCCTTCCGGTCCGGCTGCGCTCCTGGTGACGTTGGTGTTGGGTCTTGCCTGCCGTGACCCAGTCTTACAAGCTTGTCTAGTCGTTCAGACAGTGTAGACAGTCAGACAGTCAGACAGGCAGTCTGTGCAGTCTAGTTCGACTTGACTGTGTGGACTTCCCTTCTGTTTCGAAAATTCCCGCCTGAATTGACAGTTGCGGTCTTGTCTGGCGGTTCCGCTCCTCACAGCTGACCTGATGTCCCCGCTGGCAGCGACGTCAGGCTGACGTGGCCCGAATCTCTCCCGTCTGTGGCCTGCGTGGGCTGTGCTGCCCGGCCGGCCCCGCGCGCCGCGCACTGCGGGACCGGTCTCTGCCGCCGGCCTCGCTTCTCTGTCTGTCCCGGGGAATCGCCATCCCATGCCGGCGCCGGAGCCGGAGGGCGCGCTCCGCCTGTGAATGTGATACCGAGCGACTGGCCGGCCGCGCCCGGCCCGGCCGGGACGGCCGGCGAGCGGCCTGGTCGCCGCCACGCCCGCGCGTGCCAAAGCCACGCCGGCCGGCTCGGCGGCGGCGGGCCTGTACAAACCGTGCTAACGTCATGAATGTCGGTGTGATGGGGCGGCGAGCGCACCGCCGGGCCTGTCTGTTTTAGTCGCGTGCGGCGGAGTTTTATCGTCGAGTACAAATACGGTGTTTGGTTGTCGGCGGCCGGCCGGCGGCGCGGCCGGGCCGCCGCGGCGCCCGCCGCCGCGTTTTGAGCTGTGTTGGCGGGCGGACTGCGTTACGGAATTGTGCTTCGTGCGAGGCCGATGGTGATTGTGTGGTTCGCACAGTGCAAGTGTCGGCGGTTATTGACGCGGGCCGTGGCGGTGGCGCTTTGTTTTCGTCCTGCTTTTAGGCCGAAGCGCGTCGGCCAGTCCACGCCTCGCGCTGCCGGTTCGAAACCGTTTTTGTCTAAATCTTGCTGTGATCCATCTCATCGTTGCGTTCTTTTAGATGCGTTTGTATGCCAGCCATGCATCATATTGACGCTGCCAGGAGAAGGCCTAGTCGAGCCGCTAGCCCGTGTTAATTTCCTAGACGTGTGATAGGAAGTGTAAAAACGATAAAATGGCCAACTGTAAAAATGATTAACAATGTCAAAGTAACACAAAAACAATAAAATTACTCAAAAGTTGCCGGACATTTTGGTGATGAGGATAGCGGATGCGTTGATAGCGGAGAAGCTGGTTTCTTTCTGCTGTGGCACCGGGACTGGACAATGGCGTGAGGCATACGTGAAACGCACCGCCGCCATAGTCGGCTTACGGGCTAGGCCGACATCCGCAGCATACTTCCCACGTGTCCTGTGGTTCTCGTGAGTGACGCGTAACGGTCAGAGAGCTGGGCCCTCTGATCTCGCTGACATTTCGATCCGGTGGCGCAGGCCGCTCACGGCCAGATGAAAGCCGGCAGCCGGCCGACAGCCGTAGATTCTGACGCCACTGGTGGCGCCTGGTGTGGGATAGTGATGATACGGGCCCGGTGTCTCCGGATGATGCGGCGAGTTGAAGACTGGCGAGGACACCTCTGCTCACTGGACCGTGACAGCCATGTCCCGCCGGCCGGCCGGCGGCCATGGTCACGTGACCGCCGCCGGCCCTCTGGCGGACGTCGGAGGTCACCGGCCGGTGGCCGGAACTCGCGGTCGGGGTCGGACGTGTTGCGTGCGGACGCGGGCGTGCTAATGCGCTCGCGCCTTGGCTTCCTCGGGGTGATATAGACAATGCATCGCACTGGCTTTTCCAGCTCAACAAACAGAACTCAGAAAAGGTTTACCTGCATCGCTTAGTATCGCGCGATGCGATTTGGGCGATGAGCACTGATAGGCGTCTAAACTCTCCATTCTACGATCCAGGTGTATTAACTCAGCACTTTCGGAATCGACGAAGGTCTGCATTAAGCTAAAAGGAGTGCTGCGTGTTTGATGGACAAGACATTCTACCGTGACAGCTCCAGAATATACGTAACGGCTCCACTTGAACATGTCTTAAATATGTGCGAAACCCAGAACTATATTAGTTCATTTAGAGAAGTGCACATTCCAGTGACTATTCACTTTGTCGGTAATTTGCGCATTTAGAAGTGGGTCGAGTAAGGAACATCAATGAAAACATCAGGGTAAACAGTACTCACGCTGTCACGCACACATGAATGTAAATTGCTGCTGCAGCCACCACTCGTAAATGCTATTTGATCGTGTTCCATCGCAAGTTCCACTGCTTTGCGAGAGTCGTGTGGTGAGCACTCGAGTCTTGTGGACTGGAACTTACCTGCGCTGAGTTCAGCGCATTTCCGCGGTCCTGATAGTACCTACCTGCTGTGCGAAAGGACAAGAGCATGCGAAGGACGGAGCTCTAGCGTTCGTCCTTCATGCCAGCCACGTGTCTTCAGAGGTGGACTTGCATGCTCGACATCTGCGTGCTTTGGCTTGCTGTGATCCAGCCGGATGGCATGACCTAGACAACGTTCAGCGAGGAGAGGATGAGGCAAACGCGAGCCTCGTAGGTGGCCACCGGCGATCACACGCAGTCGGTGTCGTAGCTCAACCTCTGTGGCTGTCCGTCTGCATTTCCAACCCAACCTCCCGCAGTTATTCTCCTTTGATGTTTGCGTTTACTTCGTGGTTGCCACAGTTGCTTGTCAACAGATGATCAACGACGATCATAAACGATGAACACACATAAACGATGTAAACTGAACTAGCAGCCGAACTAAAGGCCCCATCACAGCATGCAGGCGTTGCGTCATTGCAGACTATAACGTTAATTACTATATAGGCGTGCTATTCTGCAGGCTTATGGTGCACGTAGAAATGCTTGCATAGTGTTATCACGCTTTTAGAGGTGTGCGTTAACTTCCCGCAAGTCTAGATGTTCCCGGCCTTCCCACGCCTAAGCTTTCTGTTGGATTTCTTGGAGGAGGCGGCAAAATCGGCGGGTCTGGTCTTCATCTCAGTTCTCTCCGGGAAGAACACCGTAATGCCATCGCCAGCGCCCCAGCGGCTCAAGACCTCTCCGGTAGTGGGATCCCGCACCCCGTTCAGGTTGGTGTCGGGATGGTGTTTGGCGCTCCACCAGCCGCCAAAGTCGCAGCGTTTCGCGACCGTCACGGCGCCGATGTTTCCAGTGTGATCGAAGGTTCCGTAGCAGGTGCCGAACCTCCTAGACGTTACGTGAGTGAGGCCGTCGGTGGCATTGCCGTGGAAATCGAAAACCTTCAGTCGGTGTCCTTTATAGCGGCGAAGGAAGAAATCGTCGTAGACGGCGAATTGGTACGCGCTGCCGCGCCACATGTCGACACGCAGCTGATGTTGGGACTGCATGGTGATGAGGTGCATCCTCAGCAGACCCAGCCAGTGGTCTCCGCCTAGTCGGCCGAAACCGATCAGGTAAGAGAGTAAGCCGCGGCCGAAGCTGACCTGCGGCTCCGACGCCGCGGCGCTGCAGCACCGTCCAGCCGCCGCCGTCCGTCGCCATGTCGCAGAAGACGGGGAAGTCGGCCCAGCTCGCGTTCGGCGCGATCCTGTACTCACCGCTGCTGACGAAGCCGGCCGCGTGCAGCGCGGCGCAGCTGGCCGGCGCGCCGCAGCCGCCGTCCGGCGCCGGCCAGCAGACCAGGTCGGCCGCGGCCGGACCGACCCGCTCGAACCAGCGCTCGGCCGCCGGGCGGACGGCGGTGGTCGGCCGCGGCGACCGCAGCTCGGCCAGCCGGCACGCCCAGCCGCCGGCGGCCAGCTCGGCGACGGCGAGCGCCTGGCAGCGCGGGTCGACCAGGCACAGCGTGTGGCAGTAGCAGGCCGTCTCGGCGTCGGTGCGCCGGTAGAGGGCGCCCTCCGGCGGCGGCCAGTCGACCCGTTTCAGCTCGAGCGCCGCCAGCGAGCTGGCCCGACTGTCGGCCGGCCCGGAGCTGTCCTCCGAGGAGCCGCGCCCGCCGCCAGGGGCCAGCAGCAGCAGCGCGCAGCGCAGGAGCACGCGCATCGTGCCGAGACTCCCGCGACCGGCGACCATGTCCGGCCGTCGTCCGCGACGATGTGGGGTCGGCGGCGGGGAGCGCGACCCCGTAATGACGGATACATCAGGAAGACGAATGGTGACGCCTTTGGACGACAATACGGCAGAATGCGTCCCGGGCGGCACGGAGCGGCTGCATTCAGAAGACCCGCGGAGCCATTTCTGCACCATGGTGCAACGATTTTCACGGCGGTCTTTACAGAAAACATGTGCAGCGTGCTGGCATTTACGTTTCTATTGCCGACGTAGCAACGGCCGTGTCTTTGTAACGTGACGCCGAGCGTTGATGATGTCAAGGCCATGAACCAAATTCAGCGGGCATTGCTGCCCGAGACCCTGAACTTTAGGCCCAGCTCGCCTTTGTGCACTAAGACACAGGATCATTCGTCCAGCCATTATTGCACGAGTCATTTATTTTCAAGCAGGTTGGCCCTTTGCGTCACTGAACTCACTAAAACTGCGCGGACGACAGGGTGATATGACAAAGCACATGTTAACGACTGGCTTGGCGTGCTTTGTTCGGTTAGTTTCGTTATGCTTATTGACTGCAGGGATGGAAGCATTAAGAAATTTCAAGAACTTTCCACGACGGCACTGGTCTGCATCACTGAAAGCATAACACCATTACCAGTCACGGTGGTGGCGGATCGTATTTTCGGATCGCGGTGGACCGAGCAACTTTTCAGGGACCCAACAAACGGCTTGGGTGCCCTGTGGAGGCAGTCTGACCCCCATGAAATAAACAGTACATATGGAAGGCTTAAAATGAAAATATTTTGATTAATGTGTGTGTCTGTGTGTGTAGGTGTATTTTTGTGTGTGTGTGCGTGCGCGCGCGTGTGTATGTGTGCTCGCGCGCGCACACACACACGCACACACATACGCGTATGCGTGTGTGTGTGTGTGTGTGTGTGTGTGTGTGTGTATATGCACAAGCGCAGGCGCGTAGCCAGGATTTTCTTTGAGGGGGGGGCGAATGTCAAATTTTGGTCCTAATCCAATAGCATATTACGAAATTTATGGCAAAAAGCAGCAATTTTGCGCAATTTACCTCATGCTTAATGCAGAAGAAAACATGAAATGTTTGTTTCTGAACATATATATGATCACTGTTTCGTATTCTTGCGAAATCACTATATATCCAGCGTAGACCACTTGGGTCGAGGGGAGGGGGCGCATGGCCCTCGTGGCTCCCCCTTGGCTACGTCCCTGCGCAAGCGCCTTAGCACCTGTATGTGTGTCTAGCGGCGTGCCAGGTACGTGCATGAGTTCCTGGGGGTGGGGTGTGGGGAGGCGGTAAGAGTTTTTTCATCACAACTTTGGTGTCATTTACGTAATATGTGCGCTAACGCGCTTATTTTGTCCCATTTTTGGGGAACCCTCAAGATTGAGGAAATGAAATCATATGTTTGCCCCCAAAGTCAAAATCAAAGGATGCAGGGGTAGCTGTCCCCCCGTTATCCATCGTTCTTGGTCAGCCAACTGTTCCTACCTGCCCAGCAACTTAAACATGTTGTATAATTATATAAGTAATAAAAGGCGGTAAGAGTTTTTTCATCACAACTTTGGTGTCATTTACGTAATATGTGCGCAACGCGCTTATTTGTCCCATTTTCAGGGGAACCCTCAAGATTGAGGAAATGAAATCATATGTTTGCCCCCAAAGTCAAAATCAAAGGATGCAGGGGTAGCTGTCCCCCCGTTATCCATCGTTCTTGGTCAGCCAACTGTTCCTACCTGCCCAGCAACTTAAACATGTTGTATAAGTTATATAAGTAAGTATAAGTTATATAAGTATAAGTATGTTGTATCAGTTGTATAAATTGTATTGCATAAAAAACACATTGTCGTGAATCGTGAATGTTGCGAAACGGAATGCAGCTACGACTGTGCCATGTTTAAATCGAGAGCTCTCCGGATGATTGCCACTACGATGACAAACATTCATGTTTCAGCACGTGATCTCAGGCTGGCGAAAACGTATGTCGTTTTGAAATATCACTTACAGTCATTAGCACACAACCGGCGAATTTGTTCCGCGTTCCCTTATTTCTATATATATATATATATATATATATATATATATATATATATATCGGGAACGTAGCCAAGGGGGGTTATAGGGGCCATGCCCCCCAAAACCGAGTGGTCTATACTAGATACATAAGATTTGCACACACGAATGAGAAAAAGAAAACAAACATTTGTGTGTTCTGTGGGTAAAATGAGGTTTTTTTTTTTTTTTTTTTTTTTCCTTTTTTTTTTTTTTTTTGGGGGGGGTGTTGGGAAAAATTGAGATTCGCCCCACCCCCTGGGGACAGTCTTGGCTACATGCTTGATATATATACATATTCATAAATATATATTTTGCTTCTCGTAATCTCCACCTTAGGATCCAAAAGCACTTACGAAGACCTGACTACAGGTCTCCCTCTCTCCCACCCAGATCCCTCAACAATTACAGATTATTTCGCACTGTGTAACTCTTTAGCAATTATTGATAATTCCACTATCAATCGCAGACCAAGCAAAGCCTTATAATTACGTATTCTTGAATCGTTTTACATTGAAAAGAACAGCCCACCCCAAAATACTAAGGTTTCATCTTTCCACTGAAGATTGTGTCTTAACTCTCCTAGATGTGGGTGGTTACCGACATTGGTATGAATGTTTGACTCGTCTTTTTACTGTTCGCATTAACCCTATTCCCGGAGGGCTAGACGGTATGGTCGATTCCCGGCAGGGGGGGCGATTCGGCCCCCCCCTGAAATCTCGAGAACTAGTCGTCCGATTTCATCACAACAAACGGCAATCGATTTGCCGTGACGTGAACCACATTTTTATGGAAAGAAATTTTCAAAATTTTGAAATTTGTGGATACAGGGGGCAAAAATGTCAAAATTAGGGGTACTTTTGGACTTCTTATAACTCCGTTGTTTATTGACCGATTTCGATGAAACTGGCATGAATCGAGAGATTATGGATGGGGCTTTTACCATGGGTATACAAATCCGAAATTTTGAGAAAATTCATGGGCGTTCATAGGGTTTCAAAATCGGAGAATTAGTTTTCTAACAAATGAATGAACAAAAAAGGTAAAAACACTTTTGGCTTCTGCTAGTCATGCTATGCTAAAGAAGTACAAATCGCATTACGTGTGTATAATGTTAGCATAGGCGGTGCCAGGGACATGAAAAAGGGGAACTGTCATGGTCACACGTTCTTCAGATCAACTTGTGGCCTTTGACCTTAAATGACCTCCAGTGACCTTGGGGTCACCTGGAATGATCTCGTGTGCATTTGATATTATCTGTAAACGTTTTCAATTATTTGAATTCACTCTTTTCCAAAAATTTCATTTTATGACTATTGCGATATATGGTACGCGCACTGACATTTTAGATCATAGCTCCGTGACCCGACCTGACATCGAGCTGAAACTTGGTACACAAGTAGAGGGCACTCTTCTATGTCACATATATTCCGGGTCTGGCATTTGAAAAGATGGCGCCGAAATTATTGCAAAAACAAATAGATTTTGACTTTTGACCTAGACCTGACCTTGTAAAGTGACTTCAGACAAACAAAATTTTGTGTGCACATTGTCCAACCATTTAGCTATGCATCCATATAAAGTTTTAAGTTTTATCCTCAAAAACTCTGTTTTTGGCAGCCATTTTCCTTTTACCTTCAACATGGCCAAAAATGGCCTGAGGTGCCTCCCAAAAACGTTGCCTGGCTCCGCTCCTGAGCAAAGTAGAACTGTGAAATTTTGTCACAGCGCGTAGAAAGAATAGCCAGGAAAAGTCACCAAGTTTCGTAAAGCTGCGTTAAAAAACCTGGAATTGGCAAGCAAAAAACCCGAGGGGGGCGGATTCAGCCCACCCCTACCGGGAATAGGGTTAAGGCTGTCTTGTACTGCTTTCTGATTCATATGTATGATTCATGTTCATCATATTCACATATACATCTGATTCATGTATATGTGCACTAAATTTGCTCTCCTGAAGATGGCACCATATATCGATGCCGAAACGGTGAGATCTGTATATGCATCAGTGAAGAATGTAATGAAGGGAATACGTAACATAAAGAAACATTTATTTGAAGATGAATTGTCCAACAGAAGGTGAAACTATATATATATATTATTATTTATATATGTTTATGTATTATATATATATATATATATATATATATTTATATATATATATATATATATATAAATATATATATATATATATTTATATATTATATTATATATTCGCGTTTATTATTCCATATTGTGACAGAAACAACCTTCACTTTTTCTCCTGTATTTTCCGTTCATGCATGTCAAATGAGTTCTAGATACGAGAGGCCCATGCAGAAGAAAAATCCGATATTTTTCAGCGCTTTGCAGGTATTTTTGTACCGTTTCCAAATTCACAGTACACACGCTGTTAAACAGAGTGACTACACATTTTCAGCCGGATACATTCGTTCTGGCTCATACAATCGGTTACATGTTGTCTTTAGCTGGTTGACGTTTACCCATGTTCCACCAGATCCCGCCGGATGGTTCAGGTCCGAGCTGACTTGATCCGACCCCTCCCAGCCGGTTCAAACCACCCCAGCCTATTCCGACCCCTCCCGGCCGGCTGATGCCCCTCCAGGCCGGCTGGCGCCCCTCCCGGTCGGCTCAGATCGCCAACAGGCGGGTCCACCACGTTCCCGGCCGGCTCCCGGGCAGCAGAGCTAGGCGGCAGTCTCAGCAGCGGCGGCGGCGGCGGCGGCACGCTCCCTGGCGTCGGCGCGGCCCAGCTTGAGCCAGGCCGAGAGCCGGCGGACGGTCAGCCGCGACCACAGCGTCGGGTCGGAGAGGCCCAGCGCGGCGGCCGCGGCCAGCGCCGCCGCCTCCGGGTACAGCACCGTGCTGCAGCCCAGGCCGGACGGCGTGCGCAGCGACGAGAACACGTCGGCGTCGACGGTCGGCGCCGGCGGGCAGTTGATGACCGGGAAGGCCGTGTTGCCCGACAGCACGGGGCCCAGGCCGTTGCTGCGGCCGGCCACGGCGATGAACACCACCGGCTGGAGGCTGCCTGGGGGCGCAACGTCGTAGCCGAGGGCGCCGTCACACGCAGCGGCGGAACAGGAGATGGCGGGGGAGTTTGGTGATGTAGACGGGCTGTGAGCCGTGGAACGCAGTGAGCGCTCTGAAGTATGTCGTTACCCAGAATAAAAAAATTCTTCAAGCGAGACATAAGTTCTGCAGGTTACTGCAAATACGTTATTACATGAAGTGTACGTCATACACATCTCTCGTTTGCACAATGACAGTTGTCCTCCACGCCACAAAGTTTTGCGCCACATTTCACACTGGAGGAAATCACACCTGACATGCAGCGCATATCTGAATCTGCGGTAGAGTCGCCATGCCCCTTCCCACGGCCGGCGACAAAGACTAACCACACGCAGGTTTGAACCAGCCCTCGAGGGACTTGCCATCATAAACCACTCATCGACAGTTCTCTGGAAAAGACGCCCCGTCTCCTGACCCGCCAGGAGACGTCGGGAGACGCCGGGCAGTCTCAGACTGACCTTCGTACTCGGCGACAATGCGGAGCGTCTCCTCGGTTCCCTTATGCGCCGAGGAGACGCGAACCGCAGCGGAGACGCCCAACTCGGTCAGGTGCTTGCGGATCTTGGCGCAATGCTCAGAGTCACTGGGAGAGCCCATGATGATCACCGCCTGGGGACACGCCAACCACTGTCAGCAGAAAACGCGGAGCCACTGACGGTCTGGGGTATCGGACGGTGGCTGAAGACTAAACTAGAAGACTAACGTTTGTCCGGATTGACTGGGAAATACTGGCGTTTAAGTAGCATGGTTGCCTTGTGTTGTGTTGCGGTAGCTTTGCCGAGTGCCCCAATCGGAGTGAAACCTGGCCTCCCAGCCCCAAGGCGGCGGGTTCAAATTGCTTCGGCTCTCGGCACTTGGCCAAAGGTTCAGCTGGCAACCAGCCAGAAAAGTCACATTAGCAGCTTCCATCCGGTCCTAACGTTTCTGTGACAAGCTACACTTACGCAACAAATCCAGCCAATGATCTGAAAGTTGTCCGTCGGAGCGAGGCGTTCAAAGGCCTTGCAACAAGGTCTGCGTTACACAATACTTGATGCGCTAAAGAATACTCGAGCAAATCACACGGACGAAATAAACACGAATTGCGCGGCACGTTTTACCTGATGGTGCCGGTTCATATTGAAGTTGACCAGCTGCTCCGCAACCCACTCGTAATTTTTCTTCAGGTCCTTCATCACTTCCGGCGTCACAGCCTCGGCGTCACGGAACATCTGCGGCGGGTAACGCCATGCCAACAATAGCACATCTGAGGCAGCCCACGTACATACAGACGTCGCCGATTGCACGGGTGCAGAAAACATGGCAAGACAAGTACAACTCTCTCAGTCTCCAAGTTGTTCAATAAAAAATGAAATTATAAACACATGTTTTAATTTGAACGTTAATGTAGAGACGGCAAGGAATGAGCAGCGAGGCAACGGCGTCATTACCTGTTTGTCCTTCTGCAGTCGCTTATCTCCAGACGGCCACAAACGCCAGGAATCATTGTCGATGACGTCAGCAACCAGAATTTCACCTGCGGAAAGGCAACTTGATTAACTATATCCTTGTAACACTACTAAGTGTAAAACAGGATGGAAGGCCTTAAGCAGTATGACCAACAGAATACACAAAAGACTGAATAGCCTGGTTTGCTGCAGCATGCTTTCGTCTGAAAACGAACATGCCAATTTTTTCCGCGAAAGGAATAGCCGAACGATTCCTCGACAACGTTAAACCATTGAAGTCAAATGCAGTCAACACGACTCATCTCAGTCAATGCATCAATGTGTTCGGTAGACCGCAACTTTCCATCTTACGACGCGAGGTACCAAAAGCCATCATTTGAACGGATCTTGAACATAACACATTACGCTTCATTACAGTCCGCACTACTGGCGGTCCCTCATGCAGCCGCCTGTGGCAGCCGCCGTCCCGCGCGCACCAGTCTCTTTGTCGACGCCGAACTCGATCTTCATGTCGACCAGCGCCACGCCGAGGCTGGCCCAGAGCCGCTCCAGCACGGTGAACACGGCCACCGTGGTGCGCTGCATCAGGCGCACGTCGTCGGCGTCGACGGTGTGGCCGCCGCAGCAGAAGCCGGCCGCCAGCACCTGTTCCTCGCTCCACTGCGGGTCGCCCTTGGCGTCGTCCTGGGGACAGGCGATCGGGGACGGCTGGGAGAGGGCGCAGGCGGTCGGCGTGCACCGGTGCAGTGGTGGGCGGTGATGTACCAGAAAATCCCCCTGGCGCGTTCCTTGATGAAATCAAGCTGCGGAAAACCTAGATTTCTTTCATTATGTTGTTAATGTTGTGGATTTGAAGGGTCACATCAACGTCAGTCATACAGATTTAGCTCACATAGGCATCCGAGAAAAAAAACAGAAATGTTACGTTAATACATTGTCACCATGTAACAAGGACCATCAAGACATCGTACCAAATTTGTGAAACTTTTGTATTATGGCTCAATGCCACAAAAGTGCGGTAAAAAGCAGTTTGTTGCACTGCAAATACATGTTTTTATTACGTGTATTATGTGCTACCATCTCTTATAGAGCTCCAGTAGTCACTGTAACAAAAACAAAAAGCCATGATAAAACTTTTCCTAGGCGCCCTGAATTCACGTCAAAAACATCGCCTGCCCACTATCTTACCACGACGAAACCACATACCTTGAAGAACAGCTCCAGCTTCGGCGGCATGAAGCGGTAGCCCTCCTTGACGCCCGGGTTGCGTTTGAGGAAGGACCCGGTGGCGATACGGCGGGTGACCCACTCAATCGGGATCATGTCGCAGCTGCGACACAGCAGCGCGTCCGGCGCCGCCTGCTCCACGTACGCCGTCCGAATTCCTGCGCCAGACGGAAGGGGGGGGACGTTACCGCGACTTAACGTGCGGCGCCCGCCGGCGCGACGCCAGGTTTGAACTCAGCTGTCAGGAGTCTGTTGTTTCAAATTTCATGACACGCGTGATGTGATGCACTAAGATAACGGTCATGGAACTAAAAAAGGCAAACAGGCACAATGAAACTAAAAACCGGCTGGACCACGTCATCCCTCCTACATCCTAACAGGTTAGGGCAGGCAGTAAATCCGAGTAGCGCACAAACCAGGCCGATCCGTCGCAAACAATCCTCAAGACAGAACGAGAGCAGACGGCCCAATCCTAACCAGACGAGGCGCGGATCAGAACTCGGCGTCGGTTCGCGCCGGTCGACCGCCGCTCCCCCTACCGACGGTCTGCAGGTACTTGAAGACGACCGCGCAGGTGGTAGTGGCGATGACGCCCTTGCCCTCCATCTGGCCCTTCCTCAAGGCGTTGTGGGCCGTCAGGGCGTCCTTGGACACGAGGTAGACGAAACCAGGCCGGTCGGCCACCGCCATGATCCGCTTCGTCTTCCCCTCCGCCAGCATCTCGCCCATATTCAGCTCTGTAGAGTGAGAGGGAGCGACAGTCAGCGTGTGGCGCAGGACAGAATTCCCGGCGTTGTTTACCCAGGAGACACGCACGTTCGCGCGCCGCCGTCCGGCTGCGATGTTTGTCAGAGCGCCACTGCAGGCCACCACCGTGCAACGACGGCGAGGTCTCGCGCCTTCACCGCCAGAATAAGCAACGATGTGGTCCAAAACAGCCAGGACAGACAGCGAGGTCAGAGAATTCAGCGGCTGAAACGCTGCCCCAGAGGATTTCAGACGAAATGAAAGGTTGCTGACGCCGCCACAAAAACAAAAATGCACATGTCGGCACACATACCGAAGGTGGGCGATTGTCCGGTGTTCACTTACCATTCGATGTATCGGCGGGCATGACTGTCACGTTAACTGACTGCTCAGGGTCGTCCGACCGTATCCAGTCCCGTCACACGTTACACTGCGGCTGGAGCAGAGAGGGGGGCCGTGTCCAGTTCACCCAGCGACCGCGTGCAGACGAGAGCCCGCGCTGGCCGAGGAGGCGTCTGCGCCTCTGGCTGGCGGTAATCACGTGACCAGCAGCGTCTCAAGGTTACGGCGCGTAAACAGCTAGCTTGATCCAGAGATTCGGCCTCTTGCACGTCGGGAAATGGCAGGGTCAGACGGCACTGTGGGAGACGATTTCGGGGGCGTCTTGAACACTGCCCAGTGCATCGAGAATTTTGGCTTCGAAGCTGTCGTTCCAGAGTCGCGCTGTGTGCGCCCCTGACCGCAACAGAACCCTGTGTGGCAACTCGGGTCGAAATACTCGTTTGAACCGTAGCGCGGCCGGCGGCAGTCAAGACTGCTGCTCGGCGTTACAAATACTTCCGGCCGCGGTAACGTTGCTGCGAGCTCCGCCTCCCGCACAGGCCGGTTAGGACCATGTTTGGAGACGTTGACGGATCAGACGGTGTCCGGGCAGCAGGGGCGTTGGAACCGGGGTGGGGGGGCAGCTGCCCCCAGCTTTGGACAACATTTAAGGTTAGCCCTATGGTGTTCCTTGGAATGAAACGAGTTAAAAACCACGTTTGCCCCAGTGTCTGGTGGTCCCCAGCCGGCAGCCGTTCCAGCGGCACGGCCCAGGACCAGCTGCCAGCACCAGGGTTTTCTCAGCCCTTCCAGGAAACTGCTGTTATCGGTAGTCATCCGTTGGGCACTGCGGAGATGTTTTGGTGAACAAAAGAGAATAAGACTGGCATTTCGGTTTATTGGCTTTAGAGCAATCTGCATTTCAAAGAAATGTGTTACGGTGTTTACATCCATGTCAGGGATGACAAACCGATCTGCAACTGTGTTCGTTGTAGCGTATGATTGTAAACGGAACACACATGCAACCTTGCTCGCTACGTATTTTATCTAACAGCAGCGGCCGAAGCGGATCATTATCCACCGGTTCACCAGAGGGTTTGTCACGTGCAAAATGGCGACGTGGCGAAAAAACAGCATGCGTAGGTGGAGCTCGTGCCTGCCAGAGTTTGCTAAAATGTAAGATGCTGGATGCAGACGCCGGGTCTGCCACTGAGATCAGTCTGGCCGGCCGCTGATGCCAGTCATTCGTAAGCCTGTTCTCGATAGCAGTGTCAGTCAGGCCTGAGCACTGATTTTGCATTGCCTCATTTTGCATTGAGTCCCTCAGGGTTTTTAGGGGAGCGATGTGAAAGGACCAGGTGAACAGCGATTCAGTTTTTCGTAGTCAAAGGTTGTACATTTACCAAAAACTTGGAAACTTGCGACTCTTTTCTTGTAAGTATACAAGTATGTGCTCATATTTTTATATATCTATATCTTACATACTTATATATATATATATATATATATATATATATATATATATATAAATATGTCAAAATGTACATATCGACGTTTATATGCTTCCCATTACAAGGCAGTGTGAGGCGAAATAACTGGGTAATTGGATAGTTCAGAAGATAACCAACAACTCTGAGAAAACTGAATCCCTGCTTTTGTCATAATGCGTTATGCACTGGGTGAAGAAAAAGCCCACGGTTAACATGTTAGTCTAGAGATGTTGAACCACACCCCAGAGATTTCAATGACTTTCATTCGCTATCGATAATGAATTTCACGCCGATTAGTTTATTTCACGTTTGGTACACATATTCGGGGAATGGCCTAGTCGTAATTCTAAGTATGTTTGACACCTGTTCGTTGTAATTTTCATTGGAAGGAAAAGCATTTCCGACAGAAGGAATGCATTGCTCAGGGTTTTCAAGAGAAGGGATACCCACATATGATATAATGGCAGATTTTGACCACTGATTTTTCCGTGTGATTTTGTACGCGATTACTGCCCGAAATGTGGATAGCAGAAAACCATATCATTGACGACGCATCATGTAGAGAATCCAACAGAAGTCATTTTGTGTTGAGGTTTACCTTTCCATGGATTTTTTTTTTTGCTATGGGATGGCGTGCCAAGAGCAGTTTTAGTTTCATTTCTGTGTTGCATTAAAAACGATTTGTAAATACAAGTTTTGGTATCCGCTTCTCTTGGACACCCTGCACTGGAGCAAACGGCAATTTTTCTTGTGGTAAGATAACAAAGAACAGATGATGAGTGATGACCAGCACTAGTAGTTGTCAGTGGTGACGTAGTGGCAGCTGCTAATGTTAAACACAACTAGTGAATGACAGTAATAACTCGACTGGTGGCGACTCAGGCGGTATGTTCGGCAGTCTCAGCAAACTGGATCCTACATGCTACGCTATACACAACCATCTTATTAGAATCGTAGCTGTAACGGCATGTGGTAATATACAATGCCACACGGGGCCAGTAAAATAGTTTTCCAGGACCCATATTGCTGTTACAGTTTCTGCCCGAAACTGCAGCTCAATGACAAAATCTCAACATCCACCAAGGTCCTAGAAAATTATTCAGACCCAGTTGTGGTACTGTTTTTACCAAATGCTGCTGTGTGCCAGAACATGGAAAGAAAAATAAAATCATTCTTCCCACCATACTCGTGTTACGACATCGGGTAAGAAGACCATGAGGAGGCAATTAAAGAATTTATTCAGTCTAGCCGTTGCAAGGAGACCTCAAGGAAAGCTGAATATTGGTTAAGAAGTTCGGAGGCCCATGGAAAAGCCATGGATGTAAATGGTTGTCTTCCAATCTTAAGCAAGGACAAATGTGGCTTATTAATCTGCTCTTTTCTGATTTATGAACAGCTGCAATCTGAAAGTTTCCACAAATTTCAGTTGTATTTTGTTCGAATATCTGTTTGCTCGTGATTCTGTAAAGCACTTAGGCCCGTGGACAAAAATGTCTTCCCAGGTCAATCAGCACTGAGGCGAAACGTTATACCATACGCACGAGCTCATGCAAAAGAGGTATGCTAACATTTGGTAAATCAGTTTTGTTTCGGCATTCCAAAAGCAAAAGCACCAATGACCTAATGCGTGCGCTTTTTACTAGCCTACCTTTATATATATATATATATATATATATATATATATATATATATATACCATCATAAACGATATGTAAATATTGATCTTATCCAAAAGCGGAACAAAACACATCTATTGGAACACAGCTTAGGCAATGAGGAATTCACCAACGTAAAATTCGGTACCAAACTTGTTCCACTTCTCACAATGGTTCGTGATAAATCTTTGAAACCCAGGCAAACAAACGTGCATTCGGAAATCCAAATTATCGAAGCCACTAGGACTCCGTTAGATCGCTCTCTGAGTTCGATCCCTCACTCCGTCTGAAAACTCCTACGCGCTCCCGACATCTTGTGTTGAACATTACACGCACCTACACAAACACACATACACACACACCCCACAAACACACGCATATGCACACGCACACGCACACGCACACGCACGCCGTACACACACACACACACACACACACACACATATATATATATATATATATATATATATATATATATATATATATATATATATATATATATGGAGGCGCAGCCAAGGGGAGGGCGGGAGGCCCGGTCCCCCTTAACCCTATTCCCGGCAGGGGGGGCGGAATCCGCCCCCCTCGGGTTTTTTGCTTGCCAATTCTAGGCTTTTTAACGCAGCTTCACGAAACTTGGTGACTTTTCCTAGCTATTCTTTCTACGTGCCGTGACAAAATTTCAAAATTCTATTTTGCTCAGGGGCGGAGCCAGGCAACGTTTTTGGGAGGCACCTCATGCCATTTTTGGCCATGTTAAGAGTGAAAGGAAAATGGCTGCCAAAAACAGAGTTTTTAAGATAGAACTTAAAACTTTATATGGATGTATAGCTAAATAGTTGGGCAATGTGCAGATATAGTTCTGTTCTCCTGAGGTTATTTTGCAAGGTCAGGTCAAGGTCAAAAGTCAAAATTTGTTTTTTTCGCTATAATTTTCGGGCCGTTTTTTTCAAATTCCAAACCCGGAATATATATCACGTAGAAGAGTGCCTTTTGCTGGTGTACCAAGTTTTAGCTTGATATCAGGTTGGGTCACGGAGCTATGACCTAAAATGTCCGTGCGCGTACCCTATATCGCAATAGTCATAAAACGAAATTTTTGAAATAGAGTGAATTTAAATGATTGAAAACGTTTAAAGATAATATTAAATGCACAGGAGATCATTCCAAGTGACCCCAAGGTCACTGGAGGTCATTTAAGGTCAAAGGTCACAAGTTGATTTGAGAAACGTGTGACCATGACAGTTCCCCTGTTTCATGTCCCTGGCACCGCCTATGCTAACATTATACAAACATTGTAATGCGATTTGTACTTCTTTAGTATAACATGACTAGCAGAAGTCAAAAAAGGGTGTTTGCCTCTTTTGTTCATCCAGTTGTTAGAAAACTAATCCCCCTATTTTTGAAACCCTGTGAACGCCCATGAATTTTCTAAAAATTTCAGATTTGTGTACCCATGGTAAAAGCCTTATCCATAATCTCTCGATTGATGCCAGTTTCATCGAAATCGGTCCATAAACATTGGAGTTATAAGAAGTCGAAAAGTACTTCCCATTTTGACATTTTTGCCCCCCTGTATCCACAAATTGCAAAATTTTGAAGATTTCTTTTCATAAAAATGTAGTTTACGTCACGGCAAATCGATTGCCGTTTGTTGCGATGAAATCAGACGAGTAGTTCTCGAGATCTCAGGGGGGGCCGAATCCGCCCCCCCTGCCGGGAATCGGCCATACCGTCTAGCCCTCCGGGAATAGGGTTAAGCCCGCATTTTTTGTGAAAACCATTGCATATCGTCGTCCCGGCAGGCGGTTTTCGTATAATTTCAGTTCACTCTGGGTTCCATCCCCCCCCTGGCCGCATCCCTGTATATATATATATATATATATATATATATATATATATATATATACTCTCTCTCTCTCTCTCTCTCTGCGTAAATGTGCGTGCATGATGTGTATAATGCTCAGCATTAGACGTCACGCGGACGTAAGAGTTTTCAGGCGGCGTGAGGGAGCGACCACACATAAATATACAAACAGCAGGCTGCGCTTTATAAATTCATAGCTAATCAATCGAGTCGCTCATTGTGGCCAAACGGGCTGTAACGGGCTTTATCCAAAACAGTGTACAATGCGGTTCGCCGCCTAACAAATCCGACCTCCGCTTAATAAATCCATCTGATCGGAACGTGCCTAGAACGTCTGGTCATGCCTGGGGCGCGTGCAAGTGCCTCGGGAATCGGATCTTACTTTTTCCTGTTTGTTTGTTTGTTTGTGAGTTAGGACACACAACCTCTTGGGTTCAGGTGTCCAAAGTCTTGGGTCAAGTCTTGTGTCTCGTCGTGCGTCAGTCAGTCGTCAGTCGTCGTCTTACTTTTTCCTGCAGCCGTGAATGCATATCTATTACGTCGCTAGGCGCAACGAGCGCCACCTATAAGAAGAAGCTTCCACCAGCGCAGAACACCTTGGATTCGTTTTCTTTGGATATTTTCAGTTTATAGGTCTTGTCATAGCTGTTCATTTGTTCAGTTCAATGCATGCTAATCCCTTCATTATGCAGCATTCATTTATC
Organism: Capitulum mitella; assembly: GCA_030062745.1. Taxonomy (NCBI): domain Eukaryota; kingdom Metazoa; phylum Arthropoda; class Thecostraca; order Pollicipedomorpha; family Pollicipedidae; genus Capitulum; species Capitulum mitella. Next base: position 3,346,895 of record CP099842.1, read on the forward strand.
GAGAAAGAAGGTAATGTTTGATGACCACATATGGCCATATATGGCTGTGTCAAACTCAACTTGTTTCCCTTCGAACAGTAATTCTACAACTTCTATACACGTGTTCCCGTCTAAAAGTGGGAACGTGCCCGGAAAGGCAAGAGGGTGCTGCAACTGTCGCCAAGAAGGAGTTTCCTCCGTCCCTTGTTTGGTCCTCTGTTCACCTTCATTCAGCTAGGAGTGTATTTCGGTTGCCAGACTGACAAGTAAAGGAAATTAGCCCGAATAAAAACATCTAAAATAATCTTGGTTGAAAAACGTCAGCTTAGTGCTAATTTTCAAATCGCATGAAATACCAAGACAATGGCACAAATAATAACAACGGCACTGACAAGACAACGGCATCTGATGACACTCCAGTGTCATCAAATGGGCGTTCATCCCTACATTTTTATCTTATAACAGAACAGAAGTCGCCCATTAAGAAATAACACCGACCTATCATTCTGGCGCTCCATTTCCGCAAAGAAGCTCACTGAAATACAAAATAATGAAACTGTAGTCTTCCTCCCGCGAATTAATTTAGGAAAACACTTTCCAGCGTGACAAATAGTTCCATTTGTCACACCGAGCATCCTGAAAGCTGTTGCCTATTGTGCTAAAACCATTTGGAAGTCTTAGGAACTGCTGTGTCAAGTTGTTTTATTTCAGTCACTTTAGTATTAACTTGATTTTCAAAGTGCAGCATATAAACGGCACGATTGCTGATTTCGTATCTCATCTCTGATAACCTTGTATTGATCTCTTCTTTGCGTTCAGTACAATTTAATTTTACCCCTTATTATTGTACTAAAGGCAAACCAACGCGTTACACGGTTGGTTTGGGTTCGAAATCTCAACTTTGTATCGCACGCAAGTCCTGTGCACCTGCGCAGTGCCTTTCTCTAAATAGCGATATTAAGGTAAGTATCACGAACCTTCCGCAAACGGAGAATCCCAAGTCCTACAAGTTGCACGCTCACATGGATGGCATCTGGCCACCGTTGCCCTGAATCTTGTTTATTCTTGACTTTGCAGCCAACCACAGAATTTGGTACCTCCAGCATCAAAGGTTCCCAAATCAAAGGCCTGAATGGCAAAGGGGTACACCTCAGCACGTGCGTCCCGCACACACCAAGCCGGAGATACTGACTTGCAAACATCCACATCTGTCGACTGCCTCGTATCACGTGTTCCTGCCTGCTAATTTTCAGCATCCCAGCGGTAGCAGTTCGCGGCAGTGAAGATCGGGTATTACTCTTGGGCACCTCGCGCTTCACGTGCAAGCTACTCCCAGTTTCGGCCTAAATCCATCGAAACTGATCGGCCAGCTGCCCGTCCGCCTTTCCAAGCCATCATCACACCGAACCGCGCCGTTTGCGTCCCGGCCATTGGTTCATAAGAAACCCAAGGGTGGAAAAGAGGCGCACGTGCGATGCACGTGAACCGTTGCACCATGCCCATCATGTGGGACATCGTTGGATAGCCCTAGTGTTGGTCTATCTAACCATCGAATATCAATCGCCCAGGTCACTTCTGACGGCACTCAAAGCTCTCCGAATCCAAATCGAAGCACATGCCTGTGGATCGCCACGTGGATCGCACGGGGGTGCCGACCACAAAAAAGAGTACCCGCAAGTGGTGCCCATGTTGTCACCAAGTCTTGAATCAACAGTACCTGCCCTTTGACTTGTACCCGTGGTTGAATTCTGCAGAGGTCCGGCTCGCGCCACGTGGCACGTGCCACATTCCACGAATCGCTTCGAAACCTGCATTGTAATATGTCCGGCGAGTCGGTGCACCCGGCGGTGCCACTTGTGTCGCGATCGCCTTGCGCGTTCGGGCGCTAGAGGCTCTGAAACTTAAAACACACACACAAACAAACACCTCGATCTGAATTTGTTTCCGAACGACCACCATGTATGAAATCTCACTTGCTAAAGGCGTGCAACACGCTTTCATCTCCTTCGATCCTGAATTATACTGCCGGATATTTCACAGATCATCGATAACGTATAACTTATCGAATACGCAGCAGTTCCTGGTTGCTCACAGATCTTGGTACACTTTGATTCCCTTGTGGAAAGTCATGCCATGTTGTATGACCTATGCGTGCGTTTCAGGTATGCCAGGCGCCAAACCTTTTACTTGAAAACTTCTCCGCACATGTCGACAACAAAAGCTGCCAGCGCACGCGGAAAAAGTAACAGCAGCTCTTCCGTCCAGAAAACACTGTCGATAATGCACCAAAGCGTGACATCACACAGACGTGTTGAATATTATTTGCCTGTTGCATTTCCCGATTCTATTTCTGTATTCTCTCCCCATGCCCTTGTATGCTAATGGTGACGGACCTGATGCGGGAGCTGACCTTGACCGACCGCTCCCGTAGCTGTGGCCGTCTGTGCCCCGAGGCTACCGCCGCCGGCATGTGCTGCTAACGAGCCAATCAGCTCACACAGGGAACTCCTGGCGCCGGTTTCAAGTCCGGCTGCCGTACTGTTCGCTCGCGCGTTAGTTGGCGGGCCTTCAGCGCCACCTGCAGGTGCTACACCAGCCACACAACATGCCGCCGCTGAAGTAATTATTGAGTGTCCATCGTGATCTACGCCGTGGATGACGGTAGAAACGGGCAAAGGGGGTCGGCAGCGTCTTCGTGCAACAGTTGATTTTGTCGTTACAAAGACGGAACTCGTATGGTGCATCCTAATTGATCTCACACCTTTTTGACTCTCTGCATAACAGCAAAAAAAGTTTTGTCGCTGTTATGTACCGCAGTGTGCCTGGACTCATGTGCGTCGCTTCAAGTATACCGTCGTAAGCGATAAACATCGGCACACCAAGCACGCATAGGGGAAGACGCTGACCATTGGGGTCGTAAATGGTCTAGCTGACCACATCTATGAATATCTAATCGCATTTTGGAAAAATGCAAAAATTCGGTGAGCAGTAATGTTTATGTAATGTAATGACATTACAAAAACGGCTCGCAATGAACCATCTTTATGATTATTTTTAGGCTTGCGTTTGAATAATTGCAACCGACAGTCTAAGGCCATCGCACACTGGGCGTTCGGTATGTTCAGTCGGCCGATCCGGCCTCAAAAACGATTTTCTCGCAGAGCGAATCTTGTCATTGCACTACCGAGATGCCAGATGCGAACCTCACGTGACGATATTCTCGCATGCTTTCGCGACGAAAATTCAAGACATCTCGGAAGAGTAAAAAAAAGAAAGTGTATCAGAAATACAAGAAAATAGAGTAGTTAGCCTATGAACGCAAATCATTAAGCGATGCATTAACGAGAAATGGATTTGTCTTATCTTAATGAAGACCAATTTTGTACTGCGTTTTTTGTGTTCGTCACATAATGAGAATCCTTGTGGTGTAAATAAAAACAGTTGTTAGCAAGATCCGGCTGTTCGTTGAATCTGCAGAAGAGGAAGCTTCGCATTTCGGATGACATTCGTGACATATATAAATGTTTCTACGTAACTTTCAGACTTTGCTGTACTGTCAACAATTATTTTGCTCTTTATTCTCACACCACTATGTCTTATGGATAATCCAACCCGGACTGTTATGGGTGATGGGATGAAGTTGTGGTGACACAACTGCCGAATCTGACCACGCGAACGCTCTTTTGGTCTGCATTTTTGGCTGGCAAACTCTCCATCGGCGAGAAAATCGTACTTGCAAGGCAGAATCGCCCGAATGAACCTGCCGAATGGACCAGTGGGCGGCAGCCTCAAGGGAGGGTCCGGACACCCAAGCTTTAATTCCACCCGTGGCCGTGATATGTATGTATGTGTGTATGTATTAGCCGTAGGGCAATCCACAATAAAGCGTGGCCATTACTGCCCCGAGTCACAAATGCAGGGATGAAAACACGCAGATACAAGGCCGGGGAAGAAGCCAGGATTCCGCCCAGGGGGAAGGGCAAATGGGGTCAAGGGGCCCTCGTAACCGATGGGGGCCCTCGCCTGGGCGGATCCAGGATTTCGCTAAGGCGAGGGAGGATGGTCAGCCCGGCCGTCACCCCCATTTTTTGCTCTTGAGGTACGAAAAACCTTGATCCACGCGGGCACAGGGGGAAATATATCATGCACTTTTGCTTTCATTCACACATAAAATACTTGAAGAAATTCAGGCCGCCACTTTATTTCAGACAGTTCTGCGTTTTGTTCTCATACAAAGTGGCCGAAATATGACAAAAACTGCGGGATTTTAGAGATTTTAGGGGGCTCTGTCACTCCCTTCGTTTCGAATGTCGAGTCTGTATATAGAGTCCGTCCAAGTAGCTTCTGGGGACTTTTTTGTCAGTTTAGGTTAAATTCACTCTTACAGTTGCAGGGGCACTTTTGGTGGTCTCGGGCCGTCTGCCGTGTCAGGACCCTCTAATAGCCTCGGTTTTTTTTTTTTACAGTTTCACGTATTCTTTAGGACGTCTCAGGCGCCCCTTTGGCAGTTTTAGGGGCACCTCGAACAGTTTCAGGGACCCATCTGGCAGTTTCGGGGACGCTTAAGCCATCTCAGGCTCCCTCCTGTCGATCCTGGCACATTTTTGCCGTCTAAGGAGCTCCTCGGGCACCAACGAAGGCCCTCTTTAAGTCTCCTTCTGCCGTAACGGAGACGCCTTTGTGAATCCTCTAGGTCTTTTGGCCGTTTCAGGAGCAGTCTAGTCGTCTCAAGGTTTAGTAATTTCAGGAGCCCCTCTGGTCGTCCCAGGGGCCCCTATTGTTAGAGATTTCTAGTTAGCAGTCTCAAAGATCCCCCTGCAGCAGTCTCAGTTGACCTCCTGTGGTCATAGGTACTCTTTTATCGTCAGGGGAACATTTTTGCCGTCTCAGAGGCCTTCTGGCAGTTACAGACCCTGTCATCGTCTTTCCTTCGCAGGGGTCCTCCGACACTTTTGGGGGTCCCATGGGTCATCTGCAGTATACGGGCCCATCTTGCAGTCTCAGAAACCACCTTACATTCCCGGAACATTCAGGAAGCCCCTCTGGCTGACCAGGGCCTCCTATCCCATTCTAGTCACCCTCTTAAGTTCTTGCCGTCTCATGGGCCTCTCTAGCGCATTTAGCGGTCTCCTGAGTTCTTCGTCGTTCCCTTTGCCGAACCCTTTGTCGTGTTGAGGCCCCTCTTGCGGTCCCAGGGGCCCTTGGAGAGTTTCGTGGTCTTTCTATCCATCTTAGGGGCCATCTTACCGTCTCGGGGTGTCATTGACCCTCCCGGAAGCCCTCTGACCACATCAAGAACGTTCAGCTTTTCACACAAGCCCGTGAAACCCATCCGGGGCCCTTATGACATTCCAGGGCTCCCTAGGGACTCAATGCTCATCTTGGCCGTCTCAGGGGTCCTATGAGCTCTCTAGCGGTCTCGGGAACACTGCCGCGTTAGGGCCCTGTTGTGGTCTCAGGGGCCCTTTGGGAGCTTCAGAGGCCCTCTATGCGTCTCAGAGGTCATCCAACCTTATCGCAGGCTTCCTGACTGCATCAAAAGCTCGTTAGGTTCTTACAGAGACCCCGTGAAACTCATGCGAGGCCACCTCGGGGCTTTTTTTAAGTCTAACAGGGGCCCCTTCTCAGGCTCGGGGGGGGGGGAGATGGCCCCATCATTCCCCCATTAGATCCCCTCCTGGCCGTCGTAATCAGTAGGGCCCACGTGGTTGAAATTACCGTTGGCTTTTAAAGGGGACCCGCTGGAGCGTAGGGGGCACCTGCTTGCCTGTAAAACCGTTCCTGTCGACTTGGTGGGTGCTCTTTACAGGTCGACAGGGGCATCTTTACAAGCAAGCAGAGGCCCCTGTTAGCCTGAAGGAGGGGCACTGCCTCTCTGTAGAGGACCCCCTGTAGGGGCTTTCTTCCAGACCGAAAGGAGGTCCCTCCAGAGGCTGACAGGGGTCCTTTACGGGCCGACAGGGGCCCTCCCCAGACAAGCAGTGAACTCCCCTACAAGCTAGCAAGGGCCCCTAAGCGCTCATTCAGGCTTCTCTTCATAGCACACAAAGCCCTCTTGTATATTCGAAGTACCTTTTTATATTCGTAAGTCCTCATCAACGTTTAAAATATTCTTATTTTGCTTTAAATGTCTGTTTCGGACAGCGCAGGGTGCCTTGCGAGAAATTCACACCAGGGGCAAGGGAACTCCTCTTCATTTCGGGGGGAAGCATTTTGGGTCAATTCTTTCCAGTCAACGCCCTTAGGGTCAATATCAAATCTCAAAAAAGTTGGGGGGGGGGGCCATGGGGCCAGCCCCCCTGGCCCCATGGCTCCCGCGCCTATGTTTCACATTATCTAAAGAACTGGGCCCTCGGAACCAGGGGGCCCGCTCGATCGCCGGGGAACTCGCCTGGCCTCCAGGAAGGCATGGCCCTCTTACCCCTCTTGACTACGCCGCTGTACAAGACATACACACTATACAGTCACACAGTCAACGGCGACCAGCAGAGGCAGCAGCAGCAGACAGTGCCTTTTATGCTGGGTGCTGAGGCCAGCGGCGTCGGCCGACGCGGGATGCCGGCCCATCCTGCTCTTCCAGACTGTCACGTGCTCAGAGCATTCAGTGGTGCTGTAGCTGGTTATGTCATCACAGGGCACGAGCGCACGATCCACATCAGCATATTCGCGGCCTCCAGACGTGACACTCCCCCGTAAAGCCTGTTACGGGCCCCCTGTGGGGCTTCCGGGAAGCTGCGTAGCTGGGGATTTCCGTCGGTGCGTACACGTGTCGGGCCAATCACGTCGAATAGAGCAGTGTCTTCGAGGCGAGGGGCGTAGATTTACGCATTTTACACTGCTGGCAGCCTACGCACGTTGAAATATGGCACGGACTGCGAAAAAACACCGCACGTTTCATGCTTGAGGCTGCATACTGTTGCAAATTTACCACATGCGAAAGACCATAAAATGTGGGAGCTTTATTCATGCGCGGACATGATGTATCCTGCCGCTGTTGCATTCATTCTGAAGAACTCGCTCGATACTGCGATGGTTAATCAGAGACGTTTTACGAAAGCCGGCTATTTACTGCTCGGACGCCTCCATTTCATTGCAGGTGAAATGAATGTAGCGCTTACGGTGCATTGCAGCATTGATTACGGTGAAACGACAGCTCATGCAACGAAAATAAGGCAGCAGGCTGCTATAAAAGTCACAGCGGGTTTGTCTATTGTCGCAACGGCTTCATGTTCACCAAGAAAAATCCCTTGTGCCAATCTGCAAATAGTGAATATAGTTGTGTCAGGGCTCAAGGAATTATTAATTGCTTTGTTCCCGGTTTAGCATCGGATTACGTCGCAAGAGACATGGCCAGACGTTTTATTTACTAGCGGATATCAGAAGCAATCTGTCAGCAATGATATCTCGTCACGACACAGCTTGAACATGGAACACAAGCAAATGTTTCCCGACTCGGTTTCGTCCTTCATGAACTAAGTTGCTTGACGACTGACTTCAGAAGAATTGACCGTGCAAAAGACTCGAACTGAACAGCGAAGAACATGACATACTTGTACTCGACAATGCTGTGACGACTCCAGTGTTCCAAGAGGAATATTCGCGACGAAAATCACAATGATGACAAGCTTTTGTTTGTTCGGGCTTAAACCCGAACCATTTTTCACCATTGTTACAACGGTTAAATCTGCATTCAGTCCGGCAAAATTATTCAGTTATAAGCGTCTGTTTCGGATTCTAGGAGGCAGTCGCGGGTAGAGATTGCGGGATGTTTTACGGCGGCTCTCCTTACGACTGCAGTGGACACCTGCTATTCGCGGGCTCGCATAATCTCGGAGTCATTTGGGAAAATTAATCCAAAAAAATCGCACGATGGCACCTTTTCATTTTATTTTATTTTTTCGTACCTTTTGTTTTGCATTTTTCGGAGCGGAAGATGTTCCTAACAGCTCACAGTTTTCTTATGGCATGTTTCCGGTGAGAAATACTGTTCTGTCTGTGGTTACGTTGTGTAGTTACTACAGGCACATGCTGTGCGGTGAGTGTTGTTCACTGCACCCAGTGAGACTTGTATCTTACTGTACTTAGGTGTCTGTGCAGTTTCCAGGAAGCACGACTTGCCTGATTGTACCTAAACATGCATTTACTGGTATCGTAGACGGTCTGTAAGTAATGGGAACGTCTTGAACAGCAAATGTAGTGTTTTTTAGAAGGGGGCAGGGTTTGTTCCGCCTTATCCACAGGGGGAGGGGGGTCGGTACATAACCCCCGCGAATAGCGCGGATCCACTGTAATGCTGCCGGAAAGCTTCCCTCAGGACGGATTCACACGAGGATTCCGTTCGTTTCTTTCCTGAACAGGTTTTGAGGTCGCTCCAGTGCGGATTTCTCATGCACACGATACTTGGGATGCTTGACGTGACGGTGGTCAAAATGCGGTGTGACCCATCCGCAGGCAAACGTATTTCCCCGCATCTGCTTAGAAAAAACGTAGGAACGGAAATGGCGGGCGGGGGCCATGACCCCGCTTTTTGGAAATCTAACATGAGCTCTATAGGCAAAAACGTTCAGTCATGCCAAAGTCGGCTGCGTCAGTTAAATGTGACACTGGAGTGACACACCGGGGACAGAGTCCACGGCACCGGGCCCCAGTTCCGGCGAGCGCGCACACTGCCAGTTCCCGGAGCGTCGACTCAGCGCCCGGCCCCCCGTCGCCGGGGGCGTGTGTCGAGTGGGAGGCCGTGACGTGGCCGCTCTCTGCGCTGAACCCTGCACCGGGCAGCATCCGGCGCGGACTCGGGTCCTGGAAACGTCTCGGCCGGCACACCGGCCCGTCAGACCGCCTGACGGCTGGTGGACCGCTCGTGAGTCAGCCATTCACGTCCGGCAGATGGAAGCGGGCCGACGTCTGCGGCAGGACGGTCTGATGTTCTCGGTCCTGTGTTAGTGGTCTGGCATCCGCGGTCCGCTGTCCGCGGTCCGATGCCCGCGGTCCGATGTCCACGGTCCGATGTCCGTGGTCCGAAACCCGCGGTCCTTTGCCGTGATTCTATGTCCAGGGCCTGATGTTCACGGTCGCATGTTTGTCGTGAATGTCCGAGGCCCGCTGTTCGTGGTTCGATGTGTTCTTGGTTCTTTGTCCGCGGTCTTATTTTCGCGGCCCTATGTCCGCGGACCATATCTCCGGTCATTTGCCGTTGTCTTGTCGAATTCAACTTCGGCACTTTCTTTCAGCCTTGTAACTTCGGCTGGTAGAGGTAGTTGTTTTACATGACGCGATGTAATGGCAACATGCAGCCGAAACTTTTCCCGTTCTGTATGTCAGTTTTGTTGTATCTACAGGTTGTACTGTGAGAGTGAAACAGAATTTTAGCAAAACGAAAACAAAGGAATGTTTGATTCGGCGCGCTACGACTGACACAACATTTAAAGTAAGATGCGTCTCATCAAATAAGGAGCTTTCGATGCTCTTACGTCTGGTTGCTGCTTTGAGTCCCCAGAGCTGCCAGCAGCTTATAATGTTTTCGACTGGATCCTCTTGAGGCCATCTTCTTTATTTAATCCGAATGTTTTGAAGTGGGCAGTGTTAGGATCGGAGTCCGTTCTAAGGCAAGCTTGTCGCCTGAACCTGCCCCTTGACCAACGTGTTCCTAAATGTGGACCAATTTTCCCTCAGGCGCCAAACCGGATGACGCTAGAAGGTCTTTATCGTGCCGTGCAGTATCACGCACGGCCGCCCGTGTCTGGCTAACCTTTCGGCCTCGGGCCAAATACAGATGCCATTCCGGGGATCGAACGCGGTGCCTGGCACGCACCAGACTAAGTTGTCAGGCTTCTTATTCGCAAGGTCACGATGGTAGGGACATGTTAATATGTGTAATCACGTTGTTTTGGATTATGGTCTCTGCAGTATGTTCACTTGAAAAATGAAAAGAGCCCAAAGCCCACACAATACGTTCATTAGTCTGATAATTACATCCTGTTATTACTTCTTTTACCTCTCAATGCAAGGCTCCTGAATGCCACAAAGTAGCGAAAACTTATGTTCACGATCGGATCATATGTTTGGCTTTATCTCGCTTTCAGGAGAGCGCGGGCAGAACCCATGTATTGGAATCTGTAACATGAAACTGATATGGAGGGGATTACGTAGGATAAAGGAAGTGGCCAAAAATGTATGAGAGTCTTATTTCTGAACCACTACTCTCAGTTGTTTGGTAAACCTTGTTCGGTATTTTCTGATCGGAATGGTAATACGGCACGGGTGTTGGGTGAAAAGTGATGCTGGCAAGCACCCTGCATCCCATATCGAAACACAAAGAATCCCTGGCCATTTATGCAACAAATGACTTCGTATGCATTTCTTTCGGCTAGGGCTAACTCGATATGCATTGCTGATTTCGTAGCTGAAAATGGTGCTATATTGAACCGGAAGGCACGACGCATTCGGCGTGAACCACAGCTGGGTGGAACCCATTCAGCAAGACGACACAACATTGTAAACGCATCCAGCCCGCAACAATAGAGCTACGGGCGGCTGCGTTGCTTCACAATGCCGGCAACAGGCGTGGACAGGTGCCGCTGGAGAAAACAGAACGCGCAGTCGGAGGGCCGGAGATTCTCCCGGGGCGTGCCACTGCCGGCTACGTGTCCGCGCCGCGGTTGCTCGGTCCAGTGTCGTCTGGCTGTGACAAGCGGCTCTGCTGAGCCGTGCGGAGCCCAGGGGCGTAACGGGGGGGGGGGGGCAATGAGCCTACGGCCCTCTTGGGGTTTAGATATTCAGCTTTTTACGCCCGAAAAATGAGAATGAGTAGCAAATTTCCAAAACTCGAAAATAATGTGGGAGAAATCCGAGGAGCTTTCAGTTTTAATGGGTAAGTGTGTCCTAGCCTCCTACTTGGCGAAGTCCTCGGCACGACGCTGGCTGAGCCTGAACCATATTGAAGCAGACCGCGACTGAGGCCTCTGACTACGGTTGGAGGTAGGACACTTTTTGTTTTGTCGTACATATAAGAGACGACATGCCGCCCTCCTCGAAAACGCAGGCAATTAAATGAAATGCTACAAAATGAGTATGGGCAGTGCAACCAGTTTTGTTCCGGCGTCTCCTTTTTTTCCAGCCAACAACATCAGCAACAGCCAACATCTAATCGATTGAATCACCCGGCTGCAATGGACTCTGGCGTCTGCCAGTCTGTCTCCGTAAGCGGAGTAATCCGAGCCGAAGGCCCGGTCTGTTCGAGTTTTTGCACGCCTGGCTGGCCGGCTGGAGGCGCAGAGCAGAGGTCGCAAGGCAGGGGTGCGTGGCCGACGCTAGCGGCACGTCAAACATGCCCCTCTTCTCAGGACAGGAGCGTTGCTGGGAAAACCAGGGGCGACCCGCACGCGACGCGGGATTTCGGGACACCGGCAGCTGCACAGGGCCGCCGCCAGTTCCGGTCATCCGCCGAGCGTTTGGAACGCGGACACGTTCGCCCGCCAGCTCTACGGCCGGCGCCATGGAGCAGTTATCTGCCGCCGAATGATCTGCCGCTCGCTGTCGGCCGCTATCCGCGGCCATCGGACGGGGCCGGCCGCCGGTGTCACACTGCGCCGGTCCGGGCTCCGGGTCAGCCGGGCGGAACAAAGCCCGGCTCGTCGGCCGGCCGGGGCGCTTTATCGCGACGCGTGCCGGCCGACGCTCGGCGGCCGTTTGGGGTGACTAGTATGCAGGACAGAGTCGGGCCCGTCCTCGGGACGCGTGGTCGTGCAGCCGGGAAGGGAGGCTAGCTGCGCAGTTGGGCAGAGCTTTAGTGATCAGTTTGAAACATTTCAGAGGTACGAAATGAGAGAGAAGAGCCGAGGGTAAAGGAAACGGAATCCAACGAGGTCAAATTAACTTCGAACAGAGCACACCCGTGAATCCTGCTGCATCATGACAATGGGCAGCTGTAAACTACTCAGGTGGCAATGAAGCCCGATAGGTCTGACGCCCGGCTGTCGGTGGCTGTCCACATTAACGTCCCAGGAACGTATGGCAGGCAAGGATACAGGATCGGAAACCAGATTCAGATTCACATCCGTGTCCTTGGGGACGTGTACAAAGTGTATATACTGTCTGCAGTCTTAACACATTTAAAAAAGCATCCAGTTCGCCAGAAACACGAATGTGAAAGGCCCACCTTGCCACAGTGGGAGAACAGAACTCTTGCTACAGCGGACTGGCTGTTCCAGGTCACCGCTGCCACAGTGTGCTGACCAAATATCTCCCAACACCGGAAACCTCTTAGGACAACTCCGTCCGGCATGGCTCTGCGGCACGATGAGAACAAATTTGCTCCCATCACTTGGAAGAGGCGTTGAATTAACAGCTTCCAATATGGCACCTTTATTTTTACAGGTAACTGTACAGAACTTCATAACACGAGGTTTGGTCTTCCAAGTGCGAATCACATCTTCTCGTGTTGATACACAGATACGTAATGTCAGCCATGTCTGCACTTATTTCAGTTTCATTGCTAATAGTTATGTTTTTTTCTACGAAAGGCTTTATGCACTCAATTATGTGATCAATACTGCAACATTCACATTTGGATGCACGCATTTTGGCTTTCCTTTTGCCTTGGCTGAAGAAAAACATGGGAGGAGAATGCTTTGTAACATTCGCTAGGTTATCCCCAAGCCTGAAACCTCGTGGGAATACTTATTATAATTTCGTGGAGCTCGCCTTGATCCAGCAGCATGTAACAGACAGCTGGGACGTAGCCAAGAGGGGCCATGGGGCCCCTCCTGAGCCAAGCGGTCTACATAAGATATATGGCGATTTCGCACGAACACGGCATTGTGATCAGATATATGTTGCAAAAGCAAACACCAATGTTTCCTTGTTCATTAAATATGAGGCAAATTACATAAAATTGCTGATTTTTCCCATAAATTTCGTCATATACTAGTGAAATAGGCAATGAGGAAAATCCTGGCTATGTGCCTGAGAGCCAGCAACCAAGGCTGAAGGTCTCAATGACCTAAAAATAGCGATGTCGTCATTCATTCTGACGAGACTGGAAACAAATGCTCAGACACTCGTCACTTGCAAGGCACTGTCACTGCGTTACGAAATACCAACAGCTCGTTGACTATGGGCGAGATCGTCCACAAAGACTGTACACGCTCCCACTCAGCTATTGCGAGCCGGCCGACGGGTCTGGTCAAGTTCGCCCCCCGCCGCGTCAAGGGTCGGCGCTCGTTTGAAGTGGACGCACATCCTCGCGGCCGCCCGCCACCGAGTCCAGAAATAGCTCACCCGCCAGAGCCCTCTCGCAACTTCCGGCAAAAAGCTGAGTAGCCGGCACGCGGCCGGCGGGAGCGTCTTACGACCGGGCTGGGAGGACGCTCCGGCTGCCGCGCCGCTGCCGGCGCGTCGTTTCAGGTTCAGTGTCGGGAGCGACCTATTCGGCCGCCCCTAGGGACGTCGCCGGCAGTGCGGCCACGACTCCGGGCACGGCCGACGCAGCTGAATCAGGGAAAAGCAGCTCTCTCTTGGCTTCATCAGAGCAGGGAACTTTATAGGCCAGGTGGTGGACGGAGCTGGAGGTGATGTGCGTGTAGATGAAAAGTGGTCCTGAGACTTTGAATTCCTATGTATACCAGCGACCAGGGACTAGCAATATAGGGCACAGACCGGAGTGTTTTGCTTAAGGCGATTTTTTTATGGTCAACTCAGCTTCGAACAACTTTTTAGTGGCCATGAAATCTGCATCGCGAAGAAGGCGTTTTCTTCGTTTCCTTTGAATTTCTCCCCCTTTTGATCTTTGTCTTCATCATTCTCAAGGAATCCTTCCGCATACTTAATTAGTGTTTGCAAAGATAACCACTGCATCTTTATTACGTTGCAGCCTCTTTCGCATATTCATGAGCCAAACCTCGCATCGATTCGACTCCGTCGAACACCATATTGTGGAGCGCCGTACAGACGCCCACACCAACATCAGCCCCAGTGACGTCAGTCCGTTTCGGGACGACCGCGCGCATTGTCTCCTCGGCGGGCTGCGGCCGTCGGCAGCGGCGGCCGAATTTGACAGCGTCTGCTCCGGTGAAAGGGCTGACCGGACGCCGATTATTGCCCGGCCCAGGCTGGCCGACTCGTCGGTCTCGACGCAGCATGGACCAGCCGGCCCGCCGGCGCCGCCCGCGTCACCAGCAGACGACGGAGCGCACCGGCAGGGTCCCGAGCCGACGGCACGTCACGCAGCACGCGAACTGCGCGCGCGCATTGAAGCACTAACGGCCCGTGGTTGGAGAAACAGAGGCTGAGATGTGAATGGGGAACTGAGGAAAAATGAGGCCTGTGTGTGCTTGTGACTTAAGAAAATCATATTGGAGAGCACCCGCATAGTTTTCTTAAACGACACGTTTCTAGCCCTCTAAAATGCCATCGTCCCAGTATCAAAACATTCGTGTGGCGGCTAGTACTGCTAAAACACTTACACGGAAGAGATGTTTGGGAAAAATGATGTTGCCACAAGTTCCGCTAAACGTGAAACATTTGTCTTCGGTTAACAATGAGGTCTCATGGGCTTTGTCGGTTGTTCCGAGACATTACACTGCACAGGATGCGGCATTCTCTTGCCCTTTCATTGTGGAAGCAGGTTTAATGTCTCTGTTGGGTGGCACCATGCTGTAATGGACGCCTGAAGTGTAATCCCATGGATCCACCGCGCGGTGACAAATGGGCCCGTGAAAACGCCGCGGGATGTTGTGAAGGAGTCTCAACCTTTCGTAGCAAGTCTGAGTAGCGTCATTCACCAAGATGGTCTTGTTTTCGTTGCCGTAATGTTTCTGCCCATGGGTCGTCATCCTTTGGATCCGGACGAGTCCCAATTCCTCTTAGTTTACATGCCGTATCAAGATAGCATGCTTTTATGGTTTGTTATATATATATATATATATACGTAAATATATGCATATATATTATGGTATAAATAGACGGAACAACGCACAACAAAAAGACGTTGCATTCTGAAACGAACAAACAACATTCTAGCGATGTCGTCAAATGCCATTGATGTCATAAGTATATGAAATGACAAACAACGTCGTTTATGTCTAAATCTGCCATTTTATTGCTTAAAATGGCTTACGCCCCCATTTGCATTCGACGTGTGCCGCTAATCTGGCTCTCAGGCATCATTTCAAACGTAATGAAATTCCAGCGTCCAAAAATGCGTAGCCCAGATGTGAACACATTTATTGATGTCCTAGCCAGACATGTACCAAGATCCCGACAAAGATTCCGGGATCAGGTCTCTAAGATTTGGGTCCGAGATGTTCTGGAATTTGAGATCTTTGTGAAATACTGTCGAAGGATCTTCCGGGATCTGGGATCTTTTTTAAATTTTTGTCAAAGGATGTTCTGGGGTCTGGGATCTTGTTTAAATTCTGTCGAAGGATCTTGCAAAATCTGGGACTTTTTTAAATTTCATTGGGAGATCTTCTGGGATCTTGGATCTTTTCCAGGAAACCAGAAGATCCAGGGATCAGAGGCTCCCTGGGATCCAGGCACATATCTAGATGTAATACCTCTTCCTTGCTTAACGGCATCTTTTACCTATTTTGAAGTTAAGTCATAACCCATAAATAAGTAGCATATGTGCCATATCAACTTTAAGCATTGGATGGTACACTTGAAGTATTATGAGATTTTTACTTTGTCAGTGATACACTGCTCTTCATTAATGATACACACTGGCTGCTGCCTCCATATTCTGTTACTTTGTTACCTACTAGATAAGAAAAGTTATAATTACAATGACAGTTGCTCCAGATTCCTCTTTGGTCAGTAACTAAGTAGGCACCTAAAGCCTACCGGCATACCTGGTGGTATGTCGTCACTCTTTAATCCGAATCTACAGAGGTGCATACATCTGATTTGGGTTCGGTTGAAACATTCAAAATCACCATATCGCTTTGGACTCTGCATTGCAAAGCTCATGAAATTAGCTAAATTGGGCAGTTAAAAAATGGCAAACAACATTCCAGCTGATGGATGAACAAGATCCTAAGCTAGGCTAGTGTATAAGTTAGGATAAACTGTCGTGACTTTGGAGCTTCAAGACCAGGTACATATATGGATTTTTCGTTAACCCTCAGAAATCCGAAATCTACTCAACATTTTACACAAGATGTTCTTATGATGTGAAAATTATGCCGAATGTGCTGTCAAGATCTGGTAGATTTGTTTAATCCAAGACCCGCAATTTCGCATAGCTGTCAAAGGATCTTCTGGGATCCGGGATCATTCTTCATTCTGGGATCTGGGATCTTTTTCAGGTTTTGTCGGAAGATCTTTTGAGATCTAGGATCTTGTTTTGAAACTTTGTCGAAGGGCCTTCTGGGACTTGGGATGTTTTTTAGAGCTCTCAGAGATCTGGAGTCTTTTTTAGTTCTGTCGAAAGATCTTGCGAAATCTGGAATCCTTTCTTTAGATTTTGTCAAAAGATCTTCTGAGATCTTAGATCTTTTTTCTGGGACCCGGGCACATGTCTAGTCATAGCTCATTGGCCAGACGTAAAAGAAGGCGTTGTCACAGCATTACGACTCGCAGGCTTTGTCACGTACGGTCCTGCTGTCCTGTATGCGTTGCTATTAGTTTCTTTAGCCATGGCTGCTATTTATGGCTGCTCTTTCGTGATTGCCCCGTTTCTTTTTCAAACGCGCAGGATGAACAGCAATGCTCTTCAGCCCGGGATTTAGATGAAACGGCGCCGCCGCCGCCGCCTCCGCGTCTGAGCATCAATCATCATTGGCCGAGCCGGGCCGCCCGAGCGTCAGTCACCGGTGGCAGACGGCAGGCCGGGCCGTCATCTGACGAGCCCCCTGGAGCCAATCTGAGTCGGTCAGACAAACAACAGGCTCGCACCCTCGCTGGACGGAACGACACACCTGAGAGCTTGCCCGGATCGCCGAGATGTATGCTTATGTAACGAAGCTCCATTGCTTATCGCAAGACTAAGCGGGACTCACACGATGTTTCGGAAAATTTACTTGCCGGTTGTTCACAAACTGTTCACCGTGAAACAAGAAGCAGGCCGTGACAGACATTACTAAGTGTTCCTGTTTCTCCGTATAGATGACCCCGGGGAAGTTTCGATAGTTACTTCCTAGTGTAAAGGCCTTTTCAGTTGCGTCCAAACATACAATCATAAATACAGCAATACACGAGAGAGATCTACGCTGGTGATTATAAGAACTGAGTGCATCGTTTATTGAAATGACGATCAATCATGCAACCGCGGCGTGCCAAGTCAAGCACAAACTGTTTGCTTGTTATTTTCCATGCATGTAAATACTGTTCGGCAGTTCTCGCATATGTGGTTTAGCACATGTGCTGTAAAAACTTTAAGTGACGCGAGCAGGGACGTACCAATCAGCTTGTCGCGCTTTTAGGTCGAATTACGGAAGGTTTGATTCTGACAACTTGGATCCTGATTTTTTCTTGCTTACAAGTATATCTTGTTTGTACAAGGTTTAGTCTCATTCATAATAGCATGCACTCAACAGCGTGGCCTTTGCTGAAAATATGCCTTGGAAAGTATTAAACATTTTGCGTTTTATGCAACAATATTATATGTGAGGTAACGACTGAAAGATAGTTCTTGATGGATGTTGTTCTTTTTGTTTCTGTTTTTTAGGGAGCGAAATAGGTGCACTAAACTTTGCTTGATCGTAAATGTTAAAAAAATATCTGAATAAATTAATTCAGCTCAAAAGACGGCAAACAATGAAAGACATCTCTCTCCTACTGAAATCATGTATCCATATTTCATATATATCATGGAATGAAACATCATCACCAATTCGCTATACCGTTTCACTCAGCCAGACTGCTCAAGCACAGGGTTGGCTGGCTACGGTTCAGGTCCGATATGTTCCTTCAGATGTGGGGGAAACGCTCACCGATTACACCTGAAATTAGGTTAATCTGTCCTTTTCGTGTCAAGGTAGTCGATAGGAAATGTTCGCATCTTAGACAGGAAATGGAACTAGTGAGAAAGCAACAGCAAAGATCTGCCAATTCATCTAGAAGCACACGGAGGCGCCGGTGTGTTCCCGACGCGTTGGAAAGACTGCAAAAGCACTGGGTAATGCATAGCGGGGGAGGAAAAAACGCACTTTTTCCTACCCATGTTCATTAGCTCATGGTACTCTATTGCTCGGCGAAAAATAGAAAGTTGAATCGGCGAGTTATGCCGTCGAAGGGCATATATAAAGCTTTCTACAACGTATATCAATTTAACCAACTTATCCTGAGGGGGTCAGACGCTTCCAATTTTCTCTGTCGTATACTGTATCAAAACGATTCAAGTTCGTCACATTATAATTGCCCGTTGGCAAGTGAGCTATGCACATTTCTGTGAAAGAACATCATGACATTTATCCAGGATCATGTCAAAATGATGGTAAGTCAAATTTGCTCATTGCTTTTTTTTCAAATATGCCGTCAGTATACACGTCGTAAAGCCAGTTGTGAGAGCCATTCAGAACCTTTCTGTTGCAAACACGAGTGTCGGATATGTCACGTTTTCATTTTAGCACGTTGGCAAGTTGTTGAAATATTTGTCAACAACGCTTTAAATTTTGTTTTCATTTTTTTGCGCATCGCTAATACGTCTTAATCCACTGGAAGTGAATAACGTGGTGCCGACATCAATTTCGTGATATATTCTAAACGTCAATGGCGTATTCTGCACATGAAACCGAAGGCAGGGAGTATCCGTAATTTTGCATTGACTTTTTCTGGCTCTATTTCTCTCATTCATTCATCGGTCCATTTCAAAAGGCTGCTTATAAGGTAATGATTGCCTTTACTGGGTTCAAAATAGTGGAATGATTTTTCACTTTATGAGTAAAATTCCTGACCCTTGAAAATAATCCATTCTTCTTCACTTCTAGACGACATTTGTCCGCGGTACACCCCCACCCCCCCATTTGCCAAAATACTATAACGCGCAAAAATCTCTCAAAATCAAGTTGCACAATGTTTCATTATTTAGGAACTCAACTTGTTTCTACATTACATTGTTCTACACAAACACCCTTTGTTGTCTGCTGAATCTACAGTTAATAATCTGCAAATCTGAGACCAAAGCAATACGGGATCTATTGGAGAGTTCCATGGCGACTTGGGATTTTGTTTTTCCAACTTCTTACTTCGGGTACCAATGAACAAGCTGGTCTAAATCCTAAATCGCTCCCATGTGTTGCCGTTTTGAAACATCTTAAAAAAAACTAACGTAAAGATATTGAATGTGCTGAAAAAAACACTTTTAAATTCATGTGACTACCGAAAAACTTTTACCCTGACACAAATTATCGTTATGATGTGCGCGACGGTCTGGTCTGGTCTCGTGCTCTTATGGCGGCGAATTCAGATAGCTTGGATACGTTGTTCCGAGGCGGAATGTTTGCGGTGGTGTTGGTCGCGTGATTAAACGATTGTGTAACTGTAGAAAACCGAGGACCGTATCTCCACCTCCTTCCATTTCCGCTGCAAAATTGCCACCGCCACGGTGTGCCTTTGTGGTGAGCTGAGTCATTTCGCTGCAATCTCATCATCTCATCCTGAGTAGTCTAGCGTTGGTTTCATCCACTTCCCTGGCAAACACCTGCATCCCCAGAGTTTAAACATTGTCCTACGAACTCTGGCGTGCAGCAAGCGAGCAATAGTCACCAGCTTGAAACTCATTCTGGCTGAAAGCTCCCCATGCCTTACAAGCCTTTGAACCCCGAGCTGTTCCAGCCTCGTGTAAATACGCACAGAAACCATATCTGTGCATTTGTGGCAATTGGAAATGACAGTTGTTGGGCGCAGTCATTGAATCCCACTAAAGATGCTTTGGCTCATGATGTCATTAAAAGACATGTGATATGTTGAGGTTTTGCTGAAATGTTTAATAATTGCCCAAGGCTGGTGCTCTGCATCAGTCATCATAGGTACATGATTCAACGAATATCTCGAAAACAAACATCTGCCAAAAATCCTTGAAGTCTTTGTGTTCTCTCTTCCTTCTCTGTGTTGCGCTACATTCCTTTCGGGCCATACGTACGTACGTAATTTGTCCCCAAAGACAGATCTAAGGTTTCATCGCACCAGAATAGTATTTAATCCGAAGACAAAGTTCTTTGCTCATAAACATAGTTCGAGCGTGCTGAAGTGGGTAACATGAGGACCAGCGTCCACGCAAAGCCAAGGGTATTGCCGGGCCCTGACACTGCCACCCAAGTGTTCCCGAACATGGAGTACTTATGCCTCAGGCACCAACCCAGGTGGCGCTGGGATCTTTATTATATGCCGTGCAACTCGTCGACACGGTCCCCGTGACCGGCTAACATTTCTTGTCTCGGGCCAATTCAGGTGTCTGTTCTGGGACTCGAACCCAATGCCTGACACGCCCCGGACTCTGCTGTTCGGATCCTTATCAAGCTGGCCGCAGCGGCCGTGGTCTGGTTACAACAAACTTTATAAGACCTGCAGCAATCAGATTCATCTGAAAGCCCAACGCGTTGTATGCGTGGTGGATTTTAATGCGTAGTACTGTCATCTTCAAGCTCTCATTGAAAAGCTCCATGGTTAATGAAGTCATGTGAGGGCGCGATATGCCCTTTGCTGATTTATTTTTATTTAATTATTATTATTATTATTATTATTATTATTATTATTATTATTATTATTATTATTATTTGGGGCTCATAATTGCGATGCCAATCCGCTGGATCTTGTGAGACTCATATCGTAGTTTTGTAGTTTTACCAGCGACACATACAGGTATGACAAAACTACGATATGAGTCTCACAAGATTCAACGGATTGGCATCGCAATTATGAACCCCAAATAATAATAATAATAATAATAATAATAATAATAATAATAATAATAATAATTAATAAATGCAAATTTGATAATCCGGTTGCCATCACCCCAGGACGCGCCATAGCTGCTTCTCAACCAGCAGCTTATGAAAATATTGCAAAATGATCGCGGGACTGAAAACATATTTTGCGTGTCGCCAACATGGCTGGCTAACGAGCATACGCTACGTTTTAGGGTGTGGATGTGGGGCAGGGCCGTCGATTCCTGTAAAAGACTGGAGAGGCCGAGCCGAGTGCCCGACAGCCTAACCTCCCCCAAATGTGGGGTTTTCATCCGATTTAGCCCACTTTATTTTGACGAACAGAAATCTGCAGGATTTTTGTTACTTTTTATCACATGAAAAACTACATTTATCCCCATGTATATAGGCGTGTATATATAGGAGATGGAAAGATGGATAGATACATCGCTTTAGACTTTATTCTTTACTTTCCGCCTATCTGTTAACCATTGCGGCCGTTATTTTCGTTATGATTCCCCTTTCAGCCGACAGAAAATGTTAGGAGAGGCCCACACCAACATTGGGTGGGCCCAAATCAACATTGGGTGGGTCCAAATCAACAATGGGTGGGTCAGGGCCCTCTCAAAAGAATATAAATCGACACCACTGATGTGGGGTGATATAGCTCATCGCGTGGCATTTTTTTTCGGCAATGGGAAATGGTAATTCCATAGAAACTCCACCGCCTACGGTGTTATACCGTTCCGCAGGATTCCCAGCCTTCGCGGTACAGTCTATTTGCACTCCGAGTTGGTGTGTGACGTCGTTTCCGGGCCGCGCATAAATTACCTAGCGCATTTTTGGTGTTTTTTTGTACGCTAATAAGTCCTATTGTAACGCTTTGCAACGGTCGGCCAACTCCCCAACTCCAACATGCGGCAAAACCCAGCGAACACGTCCCGCACTACTTGACCGTCCTTACATTTTGATTCATGAATCCCCCATTTGGTCAATATAGCGTCGATAAACAGAAGTTAGTTACAAGATTCGTTGGAGATCACTCTTTTTAATCTTTTCAGTCCATTGGCCTCTTTTCTTCTTTGATGTGACAGTGTCACGTTACGCTCTGCCAAACCCTCACCCTCCGAGCTGAAACGCTGTCACGTATTGGCCACCTCAGCAGCGTGACATAATGTATGGGTACCTCATCGGTTTAGCAAAGACGCGTCATATGGTACCGCATAAACGATCGTCTGCGAGCGCCATGTCAACGTGACGGCGTGACATTTGACTGACACTCGTATGTCCGGTTCTGCAGGACATGCAGGGCAGCCTGTCTCCAGAGCGTGACATCCGCGCCGCGCCGCGGGCCGCTCGCGCCAATCTCTTCACTTCCGCTCCTCGGGCGCGAAACGTACACAGAGCGGCCGCGGGCCGTGCTCTGGGGCCGCGCGCCGCGCTCTGACACACTTCACCGGGCGGCGACGGCGGTGCCAGGCCGGCGCCGCCCGGTCTGCCGTGCGTCACGGCCGCGCCGTCCGACTGCCCGCGTCAGACGGCCTGGCGTGACGGCTTCAGCGGCCGTCAGTCTGGTACCGGCCGGCCGGGCGCCGCACGGAGGATCGGCAGGCGACGCCGCGGAGGGCGGAGGTGCCGGCAGACGAGACGAGTCGTCACTGCTGGAGACGGTCCGTGGTGTTATTCGGCGGCGCAAGGCGTTGCTCGAGTTTAACACGTGTCCCTTTTTTAAGAAATACCTTACCCATAAATGGGTAGCCAAGAGTGTAACCCCATTCCTGTGTAGCTCAAGTAAGTTCCCTAACTCGATTTTCACGCTTTATCGGGAACCACTGAATCACACCGCTCCTAGCCATTTTGTTTCTTTTTTTCCTTCCACCCCCAAACGCATGTCAGTCGGTGCACCTCGAAATCCAAGCAAATAGCAGGCCATTACCATAGCCCGAACGGCGTGCCATGATATATCTACAGATACAAGCCGTCGTTAAGTTACCAGTCAACGGAAACCTAATTTGTCAACGAAATGTAAACCAATTGTTTTGAGAACGTAGAAAGAAACAAGATTACTTGATCTACTGATGGGGTTTTTTGCAGCATGATAAATCGGTGTTCTGCCTTATATCTTTGTTATATATCCAATTAGCGGGAGCTTTGGATAACATGCTGAAGAGGGAGCAATAGTCCCTCACAGTGAACGTCCCCCCCTTGAAGACTCAGAAGACAACGAATACCTTCATAAAAGGATGGAAACTATTACCTGCGTGCATTGCTTGTGTTTAGTTTTCCTTTTTAGAGCTGTTCAATTACAAATAAGTATTTCTTCCTACTTTTGAGGTTTCCCATGATATTTCTTGGTCTGATATGAGCAGTGTTCCTATATGACAGCCATCTTTTGTTAATCACGGTTTACAAATTGGCTTGCCAGCATCCCAGCGAAACGGTCGCTCACAGGGGTGAACTCGCATGCGCTAGCTGCATCAGCAACGAAGGCAGTCGATATCGGCAATCAGCATGTATTAACCATGACTGATATTTGCACGCGATGGCGTCACGTCCTCACAGCAATGACGTTTCCAGTTTGCTATGAACTGTAATAAAATGCACCAAAAACGCTATGGACGGCCATTTTTTCCCAAATTACCGCCCCCCCCCCATTCAAAATCCCTTATCCGGGGCCCTGACAACTAGACTCTCCGTTTTCCAGGTCCTAACATCGGGAATACCTACGGGAAAGGAATTTAATTTGAATAAAAATGGGTAATGATGAGAAAAAGTGAATTTTGCATCTCATTTCATTACATCCATGATTTGCATTAGACTACTTTGATTTCTGACACATTATTAGTAACGCTTGGCTACAACAAATCTGTGCTTTTGGAATCGGCGTCATTCGCCTTCTTTTACGATGGCCGTGATCAGCAGCTCAGCCAGGAGAGCTTCTGCCTTGCCGTCCTGGCAAAACGGGTCTTAGTCGCCTCGGCGCTCAATGGGGGGAGGGGGTCATACCGGCGGCACACGGGTCAGCCGACTATACCTTCGTGACGAACATGACATCGTGTCGCTCCCGTAAGGGCATGGTTAAAATTTCGCCACAAGATGGTCATTACTTGGATTTGATCGATGGGGATGTCAGGTGTTGGATTCATGAAACATCCTTAATACTAGCCAAGGGCGGATCCAGGGTTTCGCCAAAGGGGGCGGGGGGGATGGTCAGCGCGGCCCTCCCCCGGCCGGGGCCTCCCATTTTTTGCTCTTCAGATATGAAAAACTTCGATTTGATCGGGTTCAGGGGGAAATATTTGATGTAATTTTGCGTGTTTTCTTACTACATAAGGTAACCGAAAAATTTAGGCGTGTCACCTTTTTCTCTCCGTACAAAGAGGCCGAAACACGACAACAGCGGTGGGATTTTAGGCGGCTGTGTCCCTTCCTCTATTTGAAATGTCGTTTCAGTATCTGGTCGCTGAGCCCATCCGCCCCGACATGGTTTTGGGGGAGTTTTTGCTGGCTTAGGTTAGGTCCCCTCTTGCATTTATTGAGGAAATTTTGATGGTCTCGTGCCGTCTGCCGTGTCAGGGATCCCTAGTGGTTTCAGGTTCCTTTTACAGTTCCACGTGTCTCTCGGGACGCCTCAGGCATTCCTTTGACAGTTTCAGAGGCACTTCGGGCGGTTTCATAGACCCATCTGGTAAGTTCAGGGGCACTAATGCCATCTCGAGTTCCTCCTGTCGTTCCTGGGGAATTTTTACCGTCTAGGTAGCCCATCATCCACTAACAAGGGCCCTCTATCAGTCTCTCTTTGCCCTGGTAAAAGCCTCTCTAGTAATGCTTGGGGTCCTTGGCCGTTTCAGGAGCTGTCTGGACGTCTCAAGGCTTAGTAGTTTCAGGAGCCCTTCTGGTTGTCTCAACGGCCCCTGCTAGAGACCGCTAGGGAGCGGTCTCAAAAGCCCTTCTCTAGTAGTGTCAGTGGACCCCTGTTGTCCTAGGTGCCCCTCTTGTCGTTTCTGGGAGACATTTTTGCCATCTCATGGGCCCTCTGGCAGTTACAAAAGACCTTTTGGCGATTTCAGGGCCCCCGTGCAGTTTCATAAGCCCTCTGAACGTCTCCGATGGTCTCCATTGTAGGGGTCTTTCTCTGTTACATTAGGTATATCCGGCAGTTTTAAGGCTTCTCTAGCCGCATCCAGGGCATTCACTAGCGTTTCAGGGGCCCCATTGGCAGTCTCAGGGGGACCTTTTCTGTGCCAGGAGCCCGTCTGGCACGCGGAGTCCTTCTCGCCGTCCAGGGCCCCAACACCGTCTCAGAGGTCCGCTTATCGTCTTTACCTGTCAGGGGCCTTCCGACGTTTTTGTCGGTCTCAGGAACCGTCTGCCGTGCAGAGACCCATCATGCCGTCTCAGGACCCACCTGACCTTCCCAGGACCCCCTGACTGCATCAAGAACCCCCAGAAGACCAGAAGTTGAGAAGGGGCTGTCTGACTGGTCAAGGTCTCCTTATGCCGTCTTAGCCACCCTCTTAAGCTCTTGCCATCTCGGGTGCCTCTATGGCACTTTTAACGGCCTCATGGACCCTTTTTTCGTTTTGGGTCCTCCTCTTCCAGTCCATGGGACCCTTGGGGAGTTTCAGGAGTCCTATTCACCTCAGCAGCCATTTTGCTATCTCAGGGTCTCATTAACCCTACCGGAGGCTCAGCTGACTGCATCAGGAATCTTCAGCTTTTCACACAGGCCCGTAAAACCCATTCGGGGCCCCATGACATTCCAGGGGCCCCTATGACGTCCTGAGGACTCGGTCTTCATCTTGGCCGTGGCGGGGGCCCTGTGACCCTTCTGGCGGTCTCAGGGGCAATATACCGTGTTGGGGCCCTGTCGTGATCTAAGGGGCATTTTGGGAGCAACAGGGGCCCTTCTGTGTGTCTCAGGGCCCATCTCACCCTCGCGGAGGTCCCCTGACTGCATCAAGAACCCTGCGCGTTTCCACAGGAACCCCGTGGATCTCATACGGGGCCCCGTCGGGACCTGTTTTAAGTCTGAGAGGGGCCGCGAAGGAACCCCTCTCAGACTCAAAACAGAGAGGGGGCCCGAAGGGGCCCCTCCTCATGGCCCCCTCCTCAGACCTCAAGGAGGGGGGGGGGGTGATCGCCCGCATGCCCCCTTGGATCCACGCCTGATATTCCTCCGCTCCCGAACATCATCCCAGCAACTATTTGGATCAAGTTTATAAATAGAAAAAACCATACCCTTCATCGTTCGTTGGTCGTATGCTTTCTTATGCTTGTTAATGTTCTGATTGGAGGGAAGTATATTGCGTGTAAGCACCACGCAAAACCCTTGATGATTTAGCTGAAGCCGCAAACTTTAAACCTGGACAACTTGAGTATTGTCGCTCGTTTGCGCAGTCAAAACTGCCGCACGTCCTTATTGCTGGAAAGCATTGCCAGTATGTCAACTCACGCTCGGTTTCCCAAAACCTCGTCCTTTTTGTGCCCACTCTAGCTCCGTCCCGTCCGGCTCTGTCAGCGCGGGGCCGCTGGTCGTCCGGGTGAGGCTGCTCAGCCGGGCACGTGCCCGGCCTGTGACAGGCGGCGGGGGCAGAGCGCCGCCGGTCCGGTTTGTGTCGCAACTGTTTACCGGGCGGCTGTCAGCGGACGCTCATCGGGCCAGGCTGGAGACAGGCTGTCTGGCCGGGCCGGGCCGGACCGGGGTGCGGGTCGCCGGGTCCGCGCAGAGAGGATCCGGACACGGCGCTTGGCTGACGGCGGGAAGAGCGGCGCGAATCACCGGTGAGTGGGCCCGGGTGGCCAGCTGGGTTGGAGGATCGGCGGTCGGAAGTGACGGGGGTCGGAAGCTCGACGCTGGGTCCGCCCGCCGCCGCGGCTTTCGCCGACTGCACAGTCCATGTGGGCTTTTTTTCGGATGAGCAGCATTACTCGGTTGTGTGACTTCGTGTTGAAAACTGCGAGTGGCGTGAAATGAATAGAAGCAATAAATGGGTCTTTACAACAACGATAAAGTCGCAACGGAAAAAAACATCGTATATGGCGTTTTTTCCTTGGTGACTATGTTTAATTGTACATGCGCACTCGGAGAACAAATTAAGATGACGGCGCACGTATTTCATGAACCAAATAAACATTCTGAACAAGTAGGAGCATTACATGTGTCTGTCACTGGCAACAATAGAAACATGAAAGTTCGAGAACTCTGAATTTTTTTTTGTAAACTGATGACTTTCGAGAAAATTACGAACTATTCCAATTCGTGCTACTGCTTCATTTCATCAATTAGACAACGATGAATTTGTCTCAAAATTTACCAGGCATGAGATAATACGTTTGTCTTTGTTATTGTTATGTTATGATTTTGTTTGCGACACCCCACAGGGCGTTACGACAGCATAATTTATCTCCCAAAAAGTTGTGCCTCTACCTATCTTCATAGAACAGATGTGATTGGAGAAACATGCAAATACGGAATGACCCGTCCATCGTAATGACGAAATCATCAGAGATAGATGCACTGTTACCGTGCACATACGAGGGACCTGATGCTGTAACCAATTTCCACGGGACACTTGGTACTATTCTTGCATAGTGTAGTGTATTTGAAGTGCATTGTCACATTACCTGTTTCACATTTGCACTTTGCATTTCCACACCGACACAGTGCTGACAGTGCATGGCGTGCCCTGTCACTCATTATCACAACCACATCTTCACTCAGTCGCGATGCGAATTATTCAGGCACTTCGTTCTTTCGCGGCCTATGCCAAACAGAACCACATATCTTCGTTACGCTCGGGTCTGGCAAGTAATTGCGGTTCCCCCCCACCTTGAGGACTTACGCTGCCTTTCCATCAGTGTGGGTTGTATATGTGATGTAATATTTGAGCACGATGTATTTAAACTACGAGTTCAGCGTCAAGCAGCGTATGACCCAGACTAACCAAAGTATTTTTTCCGTCGTTTGCGACAGGTCCATTATGGCCATAACAGCGACATTGTTCAAACATTATGCTCCGTCTGATATACCGGGCAACAAAAATGTTAAATGCACCCGCTCCTTCAGCCGCCAATGCAGCCCCATGTAGGGAGCATGAATATATTGGAGCATATCATCATGGTCGACGGCATGACCCGTTTCTAGGCTGGAATTGCACATTATTTGTCCAAGGATGATTTATGTATCCCATGTTAATTTGAAGAGGTGAAAAGACTTTGGACTTGCACATGCTAAAACAAAGACTCTGCAAGTCTTTTTAGCGTTCCTAGCACCTGCCTGCGGTGTTCTCTAAGCCTCTCGAGGCAACAGCATTGATGGCCATGGCTGCACCACGTCTTTTGCGAAATGGTTTCTGAATGATGTGCGATTTGGTCGAGGGACATTTCTGACACATTTATTGATGTCTCTTAGAATGAGTAGCGTTGTCTTTGAAGCCAACAATTGCTGGAGTAGACGGTTCCATGGAAAGACGGCATTCCCATCACTTAAATGTAAATCTTTATCGGCGACAAGAGGTGGTAGCAACCGCGCTGCATGTTCGATATTGATGACAATGGCATCTCACGTCGCACTCAAATTATTTACTTTTTTCGCTACCGATTGCGCTCATTCGAAAAAGACGTTACATTTTTCTTGCAAACAGGCTACATCTTGCGAGGAACATAACGAAACACAAGTGTTTTCACACTTTATCCGTGATTGTGACGTGCTTGTACTGACCGCGAAACCTGTAGTTGTAAGTCAGCTAAATAGTATGCTTGCCGTTACTTCCTGAACCTCATAAGATACACTTTGTACAATAATCTGCACATTTATCTCTAAAACTGAAAAATGAGCTAGGCGTTACACAATCTTGAATTTCCTTTGCGAGCTTAGTTCCTTTGACTCCCGCCTCGTGTCTCTGTCTCTGTCAGGGCGTTTGTATAAAATGATTTTTTTAACCTAAAAAGCTGGACATGCACCATCCAAACTACGGCGACAAGCATCAGGAAATACAGTCATAGACTGGAAAACACAGGAGCAAAGATTTTGTAATACATGGTAATCTTTTCCGCAATAATTACAATATGCAGTTTCTTACCATCGCATGTTCATTCCAGAAGGCATCTCTAGCATGAACATGCGAACGAACTTAGATGCTGTTGATGGAAGTTGCCATCAAGACAACGGTAAAAAGTGTCCTCTGGAACCTGCTGATCGATCCTACGTTGCGATTTTTCTCCGCAACGCACGACCATTTTCGGTGGAAGTCGCATGATGTCCTGAACTGATTGTCGCTAACGGTGACCTGTTGCTGACTTCACCTTCCAAACCACTTTTACAGTGTGGGCGGGACTCAGTGAACTGAGAGCCACGTAAAGCTTTAATCTTCTCAGAAACACAGATTCTGAGACATAGGATGTACGCACGCAAATTTTGCTCTTGAAGCCTACATCCTCCATTAGGGTTCAGGTCTCGTCAAGACGTCCTCAGAACATCTCCGCGCGGCGCATCGTCAAATCAGGGCCGGAGTCGTCTCGCTAAGTGCCGGCTCGAATGTCTCTCGCGAGGGCTCACGTCGCCGCCGACCGACACCCCGGGGAGGCGGGCGGATGGCAGGACGATCGCCGTCCCTGCATAACCGGCCGCCCGGCCCGGCGGCCGGCCGCAGCAGCGTCGACTCCGACGACCGGCCGGCCGATGTCGGACCGCCGGCACACCCGGCGCGTCGTCTCCACCAAGGACCGGCGTGATCGGAGGAGGGGGAGGATAAGACCACATGGAGACCTTAATGAAGGGATTTTTCAAATTATGTAAAGGCGCCAGGTACTTTGAAGCATGGTTTGTTTTGACCCTGCATAATTGAGAGATCAACTGCGATTGTAAATCCCAGACAAGAACAAGGGCAAAATACTGTACATTTATGGCAGTGCGATTCTACACAATCCAGGGCTTGTTATACATCTGGACGTCTCACAATCAAGTCCAGTTATTTTGCGCAGGTGGGAATAAAAGAGGAACAAACATCACGTTATCATAACCCCCTCCCCCGTGAACTCACACGATGTACCAAGACGTAGCTTTTGCATTGACAGATGGACGGAGTTTACGAATGTGAAGTGGCTCCAGGACACAGAGGTCAGCATTGTCTTTCGCGGTGGCCAGAATTTCGGCCTTGAAGTTTGCATTGGTCTCGACATGTTGCATGTCATGGTGGTTTGCGATCATATTGTCTCCTAGAGGCGTGGCGGGTCTTCTTAGTCTTGCATCATCCAAATATTCACCTGTGGCGAATAAAAGGCTTCGTTTCGTCAATATAAAAAATTATTCAACGGTTGAGGAAAACCTATATAACACGTTCTTCCGTCTACATCTATGTCTAAGACCAATTACACATGTGCAACATACTCTGTTGCCTGCTGGCCAGGATGGGCTTTCCAGCGCCGAACGTACAACGGTAGACTTTATGGGTGGGACACTGGTCCACGCTCCCCTCACATTGTCTCGATGAGATGACCTGATGAATGATCTGACCTGCTTGCAGCAAATCCAGTCATCAGTCATGTAAACCAAAGTTTTTCCCCGCAACAAAAAGTTTTTTGTTCTTATGAGTGTCTCATAGGCAGGATGAAATTCGTAAGTGCATAAAACTCGACAAAAAATAAAAACAAAAATGAGAAACTACTGAAGGAAAAAGCGTTCCCGAATGAAAAAGCACTCTTCAATGACAGTTATGCCGAACCTACTGTAATCACCGTATCGCTGAGCACATTTTCGTGGCAACCGTCTGCGGGTGTGTTCTAAGTTTCCAAAATTGTGCTGGACATTTCTGACGCACAGTGAGCCTTATTCCGCTATTGGCGAAGTTATCGACCAGCGAGTCCTTGCAAAACGCGAAGTAGCCATTCATATTTCTACTTATATCGGGAAACAGTTTCGTACTAGCCAAAAGGCTGCCGTCGGATGCTGCCAGCTCACGATGGCCCGAAGGTCAGCACCGCTGATACATAAAACCTCTGCAGTTGCATTGTAAAACTGCCAGTCACGTAAAAAGCGTGCCAGCTTCAACCCTCGAAGTTCTGGGGACTTTCCGAAGCCGTGAGCGTTTTCTGAAATGTAAAAAAGGGCAAAGGGTTAAGTGTGAAACGTTCGGTAGCTAGCTCTACGTAACTGAATGCATTTGTAAAAATTTCAAAACCAGGCCAAGCCATGCAACTCACGTATTCCGTGTTTTTGCAAGGCATGTAAAAAGGCTTAAGCTTAAACTTGCTCCAGGGGCTATCAAAATGTAACAACAAAAAGAGGATGCCCTTCAAAAACTTTGATAATCTAAAATGGAAGTCGATTAACAGTTGGTCATTTGACCTAGGCTGACCTCGCATGCGCTTATCAAAGACGAGCCATTCTTGAATAAGTGCAGGCCGTGTTATAGACGCAAACACGTTTGGGGGCTATTTTACGCGATTCAAACAAACAAGGAGCAATTTTACGCATAAGACTGCGATGTTTTATTCGAATGTTTCACCTGACCCGACCTGACTTGAAGCAAAGTAGCAACTCTCTCTCTCCTCCTCTCTCTCTCTCTCTTTCTCCCTCTCTCTCTCCCTTCCCCCCTCTCTCTCTCTCTTCCTCTCTCTCCCCATATATATATATATATTTATATATTGCTTTTCTTTTAGCTGGTTATTATAATCAAACCGCATTGGTTTATTGTATTTAGCTCAAGCTACACACTGACTGAACGGTGTCGACAAAACTAAAATATGTCGAGCAAAGTACTGGCATTTTGTCACATCAGCTTCGCATAAACGCCACATGCTTTTTAAAAGAACCTCGGTCATTGAACAGGTCAGAGGCAGGAATTTTAGCATACATGTCATTCACACGACTGCAGGACACACCATTTTATAGTCTCCTCCTTGGGGACCGGAACGAGCAAAACCACTCGCGCGAGGGCGGCTCGGGCCGGCACAGCGAGTCCGAACATAGCCTGTACTCCACCTGTATTGTCCGACCCCAAACACACCACATAAAAGGCCAAGATCATGCGGAACGAGACGCAGTTCGGTACTTAAAACATCGATGTGAGATAAAAGGCGTCCGTGGTCGAAACATTCGCATGACTTCTTGGAGTTCGTAGCTAACCACTTAAAAAAATTATCCTGGATCCGTCCGATGTCGCAGTGTGCGATTTAGCGGCACCAGACCAAATAACACTACCAAGTTCAATAACATTGCAAATGCCAGCACTAAAAATGGTCATGAGGGGGAATGGCACAAATCCGCGACGCATTCTCACACGAGGCGACTGCAGCGCTGCAGATGACTGCGGATGCCAGCGGTCTGTTCATATCAGTGTGAAATGCCTCGGACCCCGGGACGTCGGAGGGCGGTAAGCCGGGATCGGCGTCCATCATTGTCACGCAAGACAGCAGACAGCCCAGAACAGGGCCGCGTCGTCCCAGATGCGAGGCTGACGGCCGCCTCGCACCGTCCCGGGTATGTCCAATATGTGCCACAGATAAATGAGTAAGAGGTATAGAAAAAGAGCACCAGTATCGCTCCCAAAGGCCACTCCCTCGGACGAGCGCAGCAGATCTCAACGTTGGTACACGTCAGGTATAAGTCACATCGAACGAATGTGCATGTGTGCCCGTGTGTATGTATGAACTTCGACGCTGCTTCTGGGTACAGTGATTATCCGCATTATCTGGATTCCTTGACTGGCCAACCCTTCCGTAACACAATAATCGGAAAAAGCCCCAAATGGACAATAAAAAATGACAACACAGGACGTATCTGGGTGTTGTGGGACTGCCCGGCGACACGGTTCTCAGTACTCTGGATGTCCGGGCTTCCTCAGAAAATTTGTTCGTTTTTGCTGAAAGCTCTCCGCGAACATCGCTATCGGAGCAAGTCTCTGCCACCAACGATTTGTCCTGCGGCCTCGTGCAGTTTGTCTGCTCCTTAGATCGATGGGAGGTGTGTGAGCCGCCGCAAAGAGTTCTGTTCCAACAAGTTGCTGATGTAATCGTAACCACGAGGAGGTGGGGCAGCGGAACATGACCCTGCTCCATTCTGGGTTTATGAGCCTACAGGAGTGCCAATTTTCGAGGTGATCAGCGGGTGCTTTAACCCCACTACCGGTAGCTAGGAGCTAGGGACGCTGTTTCCCCCACATCTACCGAAGCCAATGCCCTTCGGTGGAAGGCTCTTCCTCCATTTCCTTTCCTTCGGTTGACAGGGGAACGCTACGAGCAGCCCGTATTATACTTCTCCATATTATAAATCATTCCATCCTGTCAAGTATTTTCCCTGATGACTGGAAAACTGGGCGTGTGGTGCCTGTTCACAAAGCGGGCGACCAATCCAACGTAAGCAGCCTTCGGCCTGTATCCATTTTACCCGTTTTATCCAATATCATGGAAAGGGTCGCTTACACACACTTCCTATTTACTGGAAAACCATCGCCTTTTCACACCTCAGTAGACGTACCGCCCACGCCACTCAACAGAGGATGCCTTGCTCGACGCTGTTACCTGGATGTCGCAAGAGGTCGACGCTGGTCGTGCTGCCTCCCTCATCTATCGACCTCAGCAGTGTTCGATAACGTTAACCATAATCCCCTCGTGACCAAGCTGGGGTGGCATGGCATCGCCTCAGAATGGTTTTACAGTTACCCGAGGGGACAACGACAGGCTATCACTGATGCATCGCTCACTCTTCCTCTCACTTATGGCGTAGTAAGGGTTCTCTGCTTGGTCCGTTGTTCTTCCTTATTTTTGTGAACGATCTCCCTTGCTTTTTGACACACAGTCGACTTTTGTCTTACGCTGATGACATCCAACTGTTGCATTCTTTTTTTCCCGACAGCAATGGCCTCAAAGACCTCATATCACGTGTACAGCAGTCATGCACGATCGCCAGATCTGGTTTAAATCTAACGGTCTGAAGATGAGTTCTGATAAAACCAGGTTTATGTTACTCGGCACGCCGGTCTCTCTAAGAAAGACAGCAAACTTTAGTGTCGAGTTCAGTGCATCTCATCTTCGGTCGGTCAACGATGCCACGCGATTCCTTCATCTCTGTACAACATCCGTCCTCATCTCACTTCCGCAACGCTACAACTTCTTTGTCCAAGCCCATGATCCCCTGCTGTACTGCATCTCATTGTGGGTTGATGCTACTGACTGTCGCCTAAAAAGGACATCAAGTACGATCAAATATGCTGAAAAATTGGTGACTGTCCTCGGTCATAAGGATCACATAAGCCTAGCTCTAAGTACGCTTGGATAGAGCGATGTTCGGGATTTGGTGACGAGTCGCGATATTGCCTACGTGCACAGAGCTCTTCATGGTCAAAATTCTCCGTCTGCCCTGACAGCAATGCTTGAGATTCGTGCGTTCGTCTCTCAGCGCCAAACACGAGTCGCCGTCGCCGGAACGGCTGCCTTGCGCTTGCCACGCGGAAGGCCGACGAACACGCACGGCTCTTCCCCTAAAAAGCCGTTGTTACTTGGAACCGGCGAAACAGGCGTGATGCGGCGCCGTCCACATGAGCACTGCGCCCGTTGCTCCTGGACTATCCTGTTTTGATTTCTCATACCCCGACTGCAGTTTTAATTCTTTGACAAACTGATCGCCGTTTATGTGCAGTTCTGTACTGACTGGCGACGTAAAACCCATTTTGTGCACGCCTCCTAATGCACGAATGCGGAATACTGAATACCAACAGCCCGTCACATCATTAAAGCACATGATCTCCCCAAAGCAGGGGAAGGCCTGGCATCAGATGACCTGTCGGATCGGTGCAGGCTTCACAATAATCGTGGACAGCGCGGGCCCATGGATCCTGCGGTTTCGGGTCGGCCCGATATGGGGGCGATGGGCACCGGGAGGCTGCTCGCCGCTCAGAGGAACATACAGCCGGCTTAGGTGGGATTCGGGGCCCATTCGGGTCACGGATGCCAGATATAGTTCGCGATGGAATCTTGACGCGTCCGAGAGGTAGCTGGCTTGGTGGTAGTTCATGCGTGCGTTTTCTATTATTGGCTATTCCGCGAAAAACTTTTGTGTCAAAGGTGACGTAGACGTTTTGGGATATAGTGGATCACAGTTTCAGATCTGGAAGCCACATTTTTTTTGCAAATGCATTGACAGAAACTTCCTTTACCGAGGATATCTTTTATTGGTGGCCAGCATTACACAGAGGATCAAATACAGTGTACGTTGTTGTCCGGAAATAGGAAAGTAATGATAGCACACTAACATTAGCGCGAAATGAGGCTGCTGGTCAGCTTCACGCCCATGAATAACAACTTTGACTTAGTCCTTGTTTAAAAATATTACTGGTTCATCACGACCCTTTCCGCTGACGCGCGAGCAGTAATAATTTAGTTGGAGCCACTGATAAAGTCCAACACTTGATGAACTGGAGTTAATATGATTTAAAGGCGTTATCACTTTGCTGAGCAAACTTAAGGTGATCAAGCATATTGATAAAGCTCTAATGTCATGCACCTTAATATGCTTGAGAGGAGGTCATTTTATGATGGTGAGGTAAATTAAAAAAAGGAAATTAATGTCACTGACGTTTTGTTGCTATCTCAGTTGTATTAGGTACCCAATGACACACGAAGGTTCTGAAGGACTCGTTTTCATTTAAAAACATTTATGGATCAAGTTTTTCACAAAAGACTGGTATCCAGAGGCATGCGCACCCGTTCGTTCATATATTTCGCAATGTTATTACCGCAAAAAAAACAGCGAAATGGAGTGAATGAATTGTAAAAAGTGCATAACATGCGCAACAACACCAGGGTTACAGGTAATAATTCGCATTTGAATAGCAAAAACATTCCGTGAATAGGAAGATTCAACGAATACCCGAATGTGGACCTATGGGTTCAAATATATATATATATATATATATATATATATATATATATATAAGACATCTCATGCGGCATTTATCCACCCTTTCCCCACGCATATCAGCCGATTGTTAGGATTTCAACCAAACATTGAAATGTTTGCGTGCATTTACTAGCCGGCATTGGTAGTATGGGTACATTTAAGCATGATACAATTAATGGAAAGGTAAAATGCGATGAACCCCGAATATCATTTCAACTCCACATGCGAGATCGGCTTGGAAAATCACTGCATTGGTCGCGAAAACGCTTCCGCTTCGCACTGTGGCGGGAGTTCTACGCTTCCGCCTCCAGAAGATGAAGCAGGCCTTTGCGAGCAATCCGACTTTTGTCGACTGCATTTCCACAGCGACGAACAGGATTGTGGCTGTCAGCCAGAGTGCTGGAGTGGACACAAGTGAGTCTAAATGATTACATATTTAGATCATCTAATCCGCTGTGGTGCACAAAAGTAGACAAAAACAACTGGAATCATGTGATCCGTTTAACTGGGCTTTTGGATATAAACCTGTTCTCATGAGGGTATTCGATTACACACTTGTACCCGTAAGAGCCTTGTTTATTGTGTCACGCAACTTGCGTCAAATTCAGGTCAACTGAAATGTTTGAACTATCACAACTAAATTAGAGCTCTGCTACCAACGACCCTCTTAGTCATCATCAGTGCTAATCGATCGTCCGTTTCGGTACGAATACCTATTCTATGCTCGTGGTCTGCAGTAAATACGTATTTAATGGAAAGACAATAAAGCCGTAGTCGGGAACGGGAAAATCTCCGCCCAGCCTTAGCAGTGCTTAGAACAACACATCAAACATTCGCTTGCTTTAAGACAGACATGTAGCCAAAATTTTTCTCGGGGGGGGGGGGCAAATGTCAAATTCTGCCATATGTCACTGGCATATAACAAAATTTATAGGAAAAAGGAAGAATTTTCTGCAACGGACTTCATAGTTAACGCACAAGAAAAACATATCAGGTTTACTTTTATAGCATATAGATGTTCACTATTCCATACTGTTGCGAATCGCTAAATATCTAATTAGACCTAAATCTAACTAAATATCTAGTTAATATATAATATAATACATAATAGTATATATATATATATACAATATAATATATATAATATATAATAAATAAATAAAAATAACTAAATATCTAGTTAGACCGCTTGGCTCGGGGGACTGCCATAGCCCCAGTGGCCCCCTTGCCTACGTCCCTGCTTTATGATAATATGTGTCTGATAAAAGGTATGCCAAGAAAGAACTTACGTGGGAGGTAAGGGAAACACCAGGCTGCTGACAAGAAAACGGGAATACTGACCATCATATTCAGTGGACACGGCTAATTCCAATTTCAGACAACACAAATTTAAATTGTGGAAGACATGTTTTGTTAAAGGAAAAATGTTTTTTCCTAGACGGATACTCTTTGCGTGGCTGTTGATGCTGAATTTCGTGACATGCATTAGAAAGGAGCCGTTGGATTCGGAAGGCAAAGTGAAATAAAGGAGGTTATAAGGAGGGGCGTAGGGGCATCCAGAAAGTGGGGGGAGGGGCAGAGACGTTTGTTTCCCACAGGCCAAACGCTAAATTTCCAAAAAGTAGGGGTACATGACTCCCTGCCCCCCCCCAATGCCCCATGCTCGTACACCCATGGTTGTAAATAAAGTGTGACGTCAAAAGAATTGTGAGCTAGAGTGCTTAAGGGCACCCTGCAGATATATGAAGACAGCACGCGTTCACAACCTCACGGTATTAAGTGCCATAGCACGCCTTACATAGACATAAATATAGACATAGGAAGATGTTAGGCAGCGTGTACAAGCATATCAACGAATTAAAGGCTGCTCAAAATGCCATGCTGGGCATCAGGCGATCATATTTCACTTACCAAGCTCAAGGAAGAAGCATAGCTTTGGCAGGACCAGGTAGTTCGATGGCCTGTTAGACAGACTTATGGCTCCATAACACGTGGGCCGCACCATAGCTCCGAGTTCTGACATCAGCGGCAGGATCCCAAAGGAGACGGGCGCGGTAAATCGGCCCATTTCGCTGGAACTCGCCCAGGGGCAGAAATCACTCCGAATCAATTGACAGGCGTTCAGTGACCGTTCCGCTAATTAAACGGTCCGGCCCCGGCGCCGGCGGCGGCGCCGCCATTGGTCGGCGCCGCCGGCCGTCCACCCCGGGTTCGTCCGGCGCCTCGGGATATAAGGGCCCGCCGTCCCTCCGCCGGCATCGCATTCAGCGGCGTCGGCTCGTCCTCCCCGGTTCCGCCGCCAAGTGAGTCGTGGCCGACGCTGGAGCGCGGCAGGCCGGGCAGCCGGTGCCGGCGGGGATTGTTGGCGGAGTTGCGGCGGGTGGCGTGGCCTAGCGGGACCTGCTGAACAGGGAGGTCGTGAGGTGAAGCTGTTGTGCCGCTGTGACCAGTTTGCAGCAGCAGATCGATACAGGCGCGGTCCCGTGTTCCGTTAACGCATTCAGATTTCCTTTTGTGAACAGCGGTCTGACATTGTTTTTATGGCCAGGAACTTTGCGCGGAACGTCTACAATGGGCTTAACGGGAAGGTCAATAAAAAGTTTAACTGGACAGCCTCAAATGGATTCAGGGATTTTTACGGGACTACTCTAACAGTGCACACTGGACATAATATTGCAAGACGTTATTGCGAGCTCAGTTTCATTCCATTGCACGATACATGTAGTGGTATCGTTGTTTCTTGTAAAAGCTTTGGCAAAGAAGCTAAAAGGTCGAAGTATTTTGTGAAGGCATGCTCCTGTTGTGACCATATTTAAGTCCTCTTCTGCGCTGAATTTCGCGATTAAATCAGCGATCAGGTTACCAGGCTGGCAGTTTTGTACGGCACAGGAGGTTCCGTTGCCACCACTAGACGAAAACTTATGATCAAAACGATCCCGTAGCACAGCGCGACTTACTTAGTTTCCCAATGCTCGCATGGTAGGGCTGCTCCCTGATGCAATCAAACGTTTCACGTGACGCAATTTCATTTGTTTTCCGTCTTTGGAGATCTGCCATGCCTCCACGGGAGGTGGTACACCGTTTTGGCAGCCGTTAAACCAATTCCGGCAGGCGTGCTTCGAAAGGGGCTAACTTGTTTCTTGTTGCACCATTCACGCTGCTTTTGCCATACACGTTATGCCTTGCTCTAACGCTATTTTACCGTCCCCGGGTACGTCTAATAAAATTTGCGCGGGAAAGGCAGGCCGTAACCGTGACGCTTCCAGAGTGCATGCAGGCGCCGTCGAAGATTGCTCGGCGCCAGAGGCGAATTGTCCGGGTCCCCAGTCCCGTGACAATGTCTCTCGGCGGGTTCATGGAGGAGTGGCAGTTCATCTCCCCGCGCGCCTGACCTTTGCACTCCAGCGTGAGCAGGTGACCCGTGCGGGAAAGGACGACTAGGAGGCACTTGTGTGTGTTGCGGCACAGTCTAACTTCCTGGATTCTCCTCAGAAATGTCCTGCATGTGAAATAGCCGGACTGCAATGGATGTGGTTGCACTGGCGAGTCTGTGTAGTTATTGCTTTTACGAGCGATTCTGCCGGAATTATGTGAAAATTGAACAAGTTTTCTTGCTGGATATGATATAGACGTTCGTTGTTATGGCTTTCGTCCCATGAAAAACAATATTGCCCAGATGCAGTTTGTGCTCGCGCACGTCGCGTTGGTTGGCATTGACTTTAAACGCACACGTCACCTGTACGAGAAATTGAATTTGCACATAACCATCAGCCAACAATATAATAAGTCATGTACTTGTTGTGACATACAATGCCTATTCACTTATGCTTAAATAGTGTTAACAGCAAACAATGAGCGATAAAGTCGATAGCATGGGTATTGAATTTGGACAAAGTTTAGCAGGGAAAATGCATCTTTCTTAGATGTGCCTTTCTTGACGCATTTACAGAACTTTGTTTTATAAAGCAAAAAGCATATGGATGGACCAAAACATTGATACGGAATTCAACACCAAAAATTTCCTTTGGTATGGAAAATTCCATACCAAAGGTAAACAGAGTTACGTCCCTGGTCGATAGCGATATCGGAAATTTTCCACTATTTCCTGACTACAAATTTTGGGGTTTCAGTGAAGAGACTTGCTAAAAAGCTCGGGCACAAGGAAATCGCTTTGATCCGATTTTTGTTTACTCTGTCCTAAATGGAATACAAATACAGACGTTGCTCCGATTAAATTTACACGATCGTCGCACAAAAAACAAATATGTGCAAAGTTTATTGTATAACAAGGAATTTAGTCTCCCCGGCGCATTTGTTTGGTTGTCCGGGCCGAAAACCGACAGTGAAAAAGAATCACGCGGCTCCGTAAAAGCTATTCCAGTCTCGGCGAGCGGGATTTTTTTCAGTCAGCCACTGGTTGTTTAATAAACGAGTACGTCAGGCGATCGCACAGTGCCATTACCTCGCTCCATTACACCACATTTCTCCTGTGGACACTCCATGCAATTCTTTTCTGCTTTACCGGCATTGTTTTAGTCTCGTCGCATTCGGCATAGTCGGTTGGGTTTAATATTTCGTTGATCAGATCACCGTAACAGATCGTTGTTACAGTTGTTATATTTTATTCTAAAGTGCACTTTTGTTTAATAATTACAGCCGATTTTTCCGCTGAAACTCTGGATCGCAAATAATTATAGGTTACGTGCCTTACTTCAGCTTACTTGGTCATGATTTCCGAGAACTAAATAGGAATGCTCTTTGATCCACAGAAGGCTTGGCCAGACAGGATGAAGAGAATCTCATAATGTATAATAATTTGTAACCCAGATTGTCTAAAAAAAAATCGCAAAGTGCCGCTGTTGATTGTTTCTGGCTGTTGGTGTGCTGTAACCCTACACCATTTTGGTCTCCGATACCCTATCCTATAGGTTTTAAATTTACCACGTGGTTTACCAGTTTGAAAATTTCAAAAAGCTAGGGAGAGGCAAAGGCTGATTCACAGTCCGTCCTTTCTGTACAGCGCTGTAGATCGAATGCCAAAAGTTCACATAATTCGGTGCATTCGCCATGTGTTTACGTGCATTTGAGTTCAAACACAATGGGATGCTTGATAATCGAAACGTGTTCTCGGGAAAGAACAGCGATGCGCTGCGGGACAGAGGTCAACTTCATCAGCGTTTTGACACACACGTAGGAATCCACGTTAACTGAGGTCTTGGTTGGCATCATCCCACGCGATATCATTCACCAGCCATTCACATTCTCCAGATTGAGGCATACGCAGCTAATCCAGCAAGCCCAGGATTGCGGATCTGTTCACTGCACAGTTTTTGTTTGCACTCCAGGGCCATGGATACACCACGAAGTTACATGCCTGAAAATTAGCAGGGTTGCCGTGATATCTCTCAGCTATCCTCGACCATCAGGAAGGTCAATATTCCTGGGATCAATACAGACGCCGCACAAAAAGCGTTGACCTTTCGTCCCGCGGCGCCCGACTCAGCAGCAGACCCACCAGCCGGACGCTGTCTGCACCGAGGCCCGCCGGCCATTGTAAATCGCCGGAGGGCACGCGTCTGTCGGCCCCAGCCGGGTCGGGCCGCTGCCGGAGGCGGCCGCAGGCAAACACGGCCGGCGGCGCTGTCGCGACCCGCCGGCCGGGCCGATTAATGACCTCCGCTGCCGGCCGCCGGCCGTCCGATGGGCCCGCGGCATCAGCGGCCGCCGGCAGGAGTTGCGGCAGAATCGCTCCCGGGCTGACAGACAATGCGGTGTCTGTTGGGGCTGAGCGGTGGCGTTTTGCGCTGTTTGTGCTCGGGCGCACGCCGCCGGGGAGTTTGGTTACTGGTAAAGGCTGACCGGGGGTCTCAGATTTCTCGGAATGGCCACAGTCAGAGGAAACGTAAACTGTTGAGTTCGTGATGCTACCCACACCAGCGGG
Source organism: Capitulum mitella (assembly GCA_030062745.1). Classification (NCBI taxonomy): domain Eukaryota; kingdom Metazoa; phylum Arthropoda; class Thecostraca; order Pollicipedomorpha; family Pollicipedidae; genus Capitulum; species Capitulum mitella. The sequence goes on from CP099842.1 coordinate 3,388,578, forward strand.
TGCTTGTTTCTTTTACTGCATTCTCAATCTCGTATCATCAGCAATTCATATTTAATATTACAGCAATCAGCAATGTCATATTTACGGACTGCAGGAGATCTCAGGAGGCTTCTCTTTTCGGCGGGAGTCTCTTGCATCAGTCTCCGGCGGTCCTTTTTAGAGCGTAACCCGCATGAAAGCGGGCTGACTCGCGGACATGGCCCAGCGGCTTTCCAGGCCACTCACAAACACGGCAGCAGCCGGGGCCGACTGGCATCTGGGTCCACCGACCGAGCCCAGCTGGTCGGCAGCACGTGCTGCATGGCGACTCGGGGAGGCTCCGGCCAGCAACCTTCATTCTGGTCGGCCCCCGCCTGCGTGTCCGTGTGGGCGCTCGTACTTTCGCAGACTGTAAGACCAGCGGCGCTGGGTCTCCAGAAAGCTCTGCGGTGATGCGCTGAGAAGCGCCAGTGCTGCCGACCTGCCAGTTTGGCGTGCGTTACGCTGACCAGGCCGACACGACCTGACCCGACCCGGCCCATTTTCAGGACGATGGCTCGCCACGTGTCTGGCTTCAGCGCCGCCGTCTGGCTGGCAGCAGCGGTTTGCTTCATCTTCTGCTGCGCCTCCTGCTCGGCCGCCAGCGTCAGGATCGAGGACGGCGAGAGGTGCGTCCACCGCGCGGCGCCCGGCACCGGCGGCCGTCCGTCGGTGCAGAGCCCCGATTCAGTCATTTTCAGTGTCACCACGGGAGGGGATGCGGCGTTAGGCGATCGAATTAGGGGCCCAATGTGTGTATTGACTGAGCCCCAAATCATGGGATATGACATTCATTGCGTCCCATGGTAAAACGTCAAAATATGGATGGAACGAGTCCATCCTGAAAAGGACAAAGCTCCCCAAACATGAACAAAACGATTTCCCTGAGCACGAAGCAAAGTATTGAATGAAACACGGTCTGGTGCACTGCAAAGTGAATATAGACACCTGCAGTGACCCCGGAAATTTCGAAACATGCTTTAGACATGTTTCAACCATTCATGAACCCGTCGAATATTTTCCGCAACATCGCCAAACGTTTTGCATGTCCGCGTTATCGGCGTTACATCTCGCAATGTCTTTTATATTGCGATAAAATAGTGACGTCCCTGTTCGCATTCAAAAACAAGCTAGTGATACCTGAGGTCGGCTAAACCTGGGAGTGTTGTTTGCCGTCTGCCAATATGATACGGACGCACGACCCGTGGGGCATGGGAAGAGGTTTAAGTGATGCAATAGCCACTTGTGATTCTCCCTTAGGGACTGTTTAAGGTCACAGGTGTCTGAGGCACGTTGGTGACGTGTGCGCCTCCCAAGTTCCAGCGACCTCACTGGCCGGAAGCTTGTTTCCATGTAGGAATAGCTCCGTAACGCTGACCATCCGCTTACAGGAAGCCATGGCTGGACGACGCGGAGAACGACATCTACTTCAGCGAGCTGGTCAACAGGCTGAGGGCCCTCGACGCCGAAGAGGCCGGACTCGCCCAGTATGAGCTCGATAACTATTTCCGGAAACACGTGCCGTTCTTTCACCTGTTCAGCCGGGTGCCGGCTAGTCCGGCTGTCTCGCGGTCCGTTCTCGCCGGGTAGGTCTGCTCGCGATTTGCGACGTCACAGCTGACGTGGCTGCATGTCGGCTGGATGTCTGCGCATGCGCACGTCTTCTCTACCGCCTGCATCGTAACTAGCACAGCGGAGGGATAGTATATGTTGCCGTCTTCGCAGACCTACCCGGTGAGGTATCGTCGATTTTCCGTTTTTTGACAGTCGTCTGTTTAATTTCTTCCGATGTACCGTTTCGTTTTCTTTTTGCACGAACCAAGATGCTTTTGGTGTTCGGCAATAGCACATATAAAACCCAGTTATTACGTTTCATCAACAAAAACAATACTCCTATACCCAGTCCAGTCATTTAACGTAAAGAAGTATTAAATAGATCAGGAGGAAGGACCTAATTGTTTCGCACATCTCATAAATGGTTATGCCTACGTTATCAAGCATGCTGTTCAAATAAGGAAAGTAGCATGAGAATCACAACACAGGCACAGCACCGATCATAGTGCTGGCAACTGTCTGTCACATAGCCCTTAGAGAGGCTCGTCATTTCTCCACTGCCCGACATCCTCCTCTTGCGACGCCGACTGACATTAACGACCACGCCCGGCTTTCCAGCAAGCGCGGCATCGACTTCGGCCTCGGCCGCGGCTTCTCCGCCACGCAGGCGGCCAAGCACAGGATGGCGCTGGAGGCGGCCAGCGCCCCGAGCGGTCCGGGCCGCCGGCGGCGCGCCGCCCAGCCTGCCGGCCGCCACTAGGCCCCGCTCCTGCTCTCTCCAGGCGACCGCGTCGTCCCGCGCGGCCGCTAGGTCGGGCCCCTGCGGCGCCGTCTCACCCGCGGAGGGGTCGCGCCGTTGAGGGGCGCCCTCAAGAGGGTCGCCGGGCGCCGATGACCTCCCGTGATCAGACGACCCGCCGTGTGAGGGTCAACCACGGCCCGATGTTGTTGGAGCGTTTGTGCGGCTGTATGTTGCGCGACGGGAGGACGTTGTTGCCAGGACAGCAAATACATGCGAGACACTAGTGCTGTTAGTTACGCATACCCGCCAGGCCTTTTAGTGCGATTTTGCTGGGCGAACGGCGGACACTTAAAACGTCGCTATTCTGGGCCGGAAGCAAAACAGGTCCACGCATGGGGTCACTGAATTCGACGCATACGGCTCGAAATGCATCACGATCTTAGCATGGCGTTTTCAACGATACAGCTTCGCCGCGATGGCAGCTATCCCGCGACTCATGCAGTCTTCAACTCCAACAATCAGCCTGAGGGATGACTGGTCGCAATTTAACGGTATCAATCGATTTCCAGTTCCCACGCAACTGTTTGACCCCTATCCTGCAGCGCGGAGAACATTTCTTCCGTGTTAACCGAACGCCGCTGGCGGAGACGGTTTGATGACAGTCATCGCTAGGTTCGGCGACCCAGACACCAGGCTGATGAGAATCCTGTGCATTTCTCGGGCTGCCCGGCCTGAATACCGCGCATCTAATTTGCGTAGCTACGATCATGTCGCCACTTATTTAAAATACATTTATTTTGTTGACCGAGCGTTTGTCAGCCCCTCAAGCAATGAGACTCGAATGTGGACAAGCGAGGAATTCGTCACCAGGGAGACATTTACTTCGTGAAGAGCGTGTGCCGAACAATCGAGCCGACTGGCGTTGGGATTGAGAGACTCCTAGGAAGATATGTCGCTTGGGGCAAGATGGAACAACATTGCCCATGGTGAGCGACGGAGGGTGTTCAAGATGGCATCTGGGCACACGATGCAAAGGAAAGATCTGTCAGCACTGATGTGGTTTTTGGAAAATGATTGCGGGTGCCCAAAATGCATAAAGGGACGTCCAGACATTGCGTGTAAGGGGAGAGGGCGTGTGAACAGGCCTTTATGCGTCAAGTTCAGAGAAATAGATCTAAAAAGATTTTACGCGGGGTAAATTACAAAAGGATGTATGAGGAAAATCATGGATGGCTTGATGGCGGCGACATCCTTAACTCGCACCCGACTGGCAGCCGGCGTCGATCACGCTCGACTGGGAGGGGGGGTCGGCCACCCCCTCTTACTCACGAACGGCTGGTTGCACAATAAAAATAAGCATACCGTTGGAAAGCACGGGACGAGTAGAGCTAGAAGCTGGTCTCATTTTTAGTTTTGCATAATATGTGGACCATTTACGCCCTATGTATGTTTTCTCGCAGTCGACTGCATGAAACCGAGAAGCGACCTGGAACTTATGGGCTACGACTAATAAAGTCTAGGTAACGGCACCAATGAACAGGTAAAAGCCCGCAGATGCCGATAAACGCTTAACTTGTCTGATTTCTTTCATGCGCCAGAACGCTGACTTAAAGACACGACGATTTTCGCGCCGCCTGCCGGCGTGCGCCGTAGCCGAACACGGTATGAAATTAACGGGAACTATTTTTAGAGTCTCTTGATTTTCGCGACATAAGCCTTTTCATGACATATTTCTTTATCCTGGTGTTTCTTGTGGTGGTTTCTCGTGGTTAAATTTCGGCAAAATTTGTTAGTTATCAATCTGCGCAATGGGCAGAGCCTTATTTGCGAGAGTTTGTTTATGTCCAAAATATGCAATTTTTTGAGCTTTTTAAGCTTTTTGGCATTATTCGTAACTGTTCGTGCCCGTCATGCTATTCTCAATCCGTTCTAAGTAATCCGTTGCCGATTTTGGCGGTGGTGCGTTTCATCTCAACAATTATCAAGACCTGACCTCAGGTCAATGCCCGGAAGTCATTGATACTTTGTCCATTGACGGCAAATGGATGTCTTCGCCACCACACACTAAAAATGTTAAGAAAAACTTTCATCGAAATCCGAGAAAACGACGTCATGCCCTAAAAATTAATATCTTGCCGACGAATGCCAATATTCTTTGGCTCTTATTACACATTTCACCGTTGCAAGGGTACTGTTCCTCTTCTTGCTTACTGTCAGTACTTCTTGCTTAAGAGAATGAATTTGTAGGCTACGTTTTTTCCTTACGCTCTTCCAACCCATGCTTCATTTTATAGCTTTTTTTGGTAAGTTCCTAAACATTTTTTCATTTTATCAATCATGGTGCCTATAGCAGGGCTCGCTTTCATTAGTCCATGGCTGACCGTTAGTAGCTGGTTGCTGGTTACCGTTATACGATGAGAAAATCCGTACTCGGGACAAACAAATAAACAAAAATCACGGAAGCCACCGTCCTCAAGAACGTGTACTGGCCGGTTGCTTCGACAGATCCACAGCGATTGAATCCGTAGCATCTTTCCATTCTTCCCATTTATTTGGATGATTTTTGTCGGATGCCGAGAGTAGCGACGAAAAGCCTGGAGGCTTGGTTTGTTTCTGCTTTTCTTCACGCATTTCTTTTAGTTCTGGATGTTTCATTACATGATTAGCCAGGTTTGTTGTTTGTTTATAGCTGACCACTTTTTTAGATATTTTCCGTGGATTCCGTTGTGTAAAGACCTAAGCGCCAAACTAATCTTCCCGAATCTCAGAAACAAAAACGGGAGCAGATTTTATGTTGTCATGATTTGCATGGAGCCATCACGAAGACACATGTTTTAATGTACGTTAAGACAAGTCAGATGTCTACAAACAGCACCAGCTTTCTACGTCGCAGAGACCGAAGAAAAGAGCGTGTGAATGCGGAGCACTCCCGTAACCTCAGATGGAAACGGTCATTTTACAACGGTTTATCTAGATCGCACATTAAACTCAAGCGACAGAGTTGTACCGTTATTTCGGAATTGCGTAATCGGGCATAGGGATCAGAGTTCCGAGCCATTGCAACAAGTTCTGGTTAGCTTGAAATCTGATTGGAAAGCGCCCTGGCAACATACTTTGATTAATTCATAACAAATAGCCACCGGATATGGCTACACACAAAATCACCATTCGGACTGCTAACCCAGCTAATCAAGTTCAGGCTGAGCACATAAACAATGCCAAGAACGGAGTGCTACTGAGGATGGAGTAGTATCTGCCCTTCACTTTTCGATGACATTATTTTGCTGTCGCGGTACATTGAGTACTTGATGTATGTAATGCACATTGCAATGCATTTTTTCGTATAGGGAATCAGTGTAGGTGCTGAAGTCCGTTGTTCACATAGTCTCTTCTGGTTTTTGCAAGTCCGACGATTTTCTCTTCATTAGTCTCCACGGACTGGTCGTTTCCTATAGTGGACGATGTACATGGGCTGCTATTTACTTTCCTGTACCATTCAGCTCCATCCGATAACTGATCCCGACTCGGTGCTTCTGCCAATCGTGGCCAGAGCTAGGCACACAACTAGCGTCAGATTACTTGCGGGGTGACGCGTCGCCGCGCGAAACGTGAGGCGCAGAGTAAAACCATAGTGAGGAGGAGCGAAGCATGTCTCAGTGTCACTGCCGCACTCTGTTGTCAGCCATAAAGTAGCCACACAAACACTAGTAATGTTCCATTTAGCATTCCTCTTGGTTACGTATAACCTGGCTCATAGTTTTCTTCAGATTCTGCACCGAAATGCGAAAGAATGTTACAGTGCGCGCCTCACTTTCAAATATTCGGAGAATATTCCAAAGAAAAAGTGGCCAACCGGATATTCGCTACATATCGGAATCTTGAAATCCAAATCCAAATCCAAATCCGAATCTGAATCCGTTGCTCTAAATTGCTTACCCAACACTCTGCCTTGCTATGCCAGATGCAGTCATAAACGGCAGCGACGATTGTTTTGACAGAAAACACGAACGCATTCCGGCTTATTCACGTAATGCGTACTGCGGGAAAATTCGTGGTACTGCAGCGGTTGCTCACCTAGACCCATCCTGGCGGCCTTCGCGATTCCGGTTTCGTTGACAGCAGTCAATTTCGACATCGCTGTGGCTAACGATACGCTAACACATTTGATCGATGATTTTAGTGTTGAAAAGAAACTAGGTAAATAGATTAAACTTGGGCTGGCAGTCAGCTTACTAATCCCAGTAAACTATGAACTAACAAGAGCGAGTTGGCAAGAGTGAATGGTACCTACGCTTTGATTCACAAAAACGACCTCTTTAATCGTATGTGTGCAGTTAAAAATCACAATCTGAACAGATACACTTCTTTATATGGTGGACCTTGCTCCACGACCCGGCTTGACATAGCTTTTCTTTGAGGATGGACGGGAAAAGCAATGAATGAGTGATGATGGAGTAAATAAGTTTTCATTACTGTTGGCAATGCTGATTTTAGGTGGTTAACGTCATGTGAATATAACTGTATTTCAGTATTTGAACAACTGTAAGTTATGGGTGCCTGGTTTGTATTGTTGGTGCCCATTTCCACTTTGTGGGTGCCGGGTTAACCACAAAGAGATAAAAAACCACACCCCAACCTGTCACGGAACTTTCGCTGCTTGCAAAACGGACTCATTCGTTCTCCATTATCAAACACGGCGCTGACGAACTTGGCCGTAGATTGCATCGTCTTAAAACACGGACTGATTTGTTTTAACTTCAAGTCCATAAAGCTTAAGGGAAAAAGAAGGAAGAGTTTTATTCGTTTCTGCTCAAAATCATGATGCCCATCTTAGTGAACTAAAACAACATATTTGAAATGATAGTGAATTTATGAATGGGAAGCTGGAGAAAATGTGAAATTGGAATACCCATTGAGGTCAACAGTAAGATTTTGACCGAGCGCTTACTTCCAGGGAAAATAATCGTAGTAGTGGTTGCATAACGCTTCAAATGCAATACTGATAAGTACTACTTACGATTTCAGTCGGAAAAACCTGAAACACACATTATTTCCCCGGAAACAGATTGCGACGTCACCGGTATGCTAACCGCCAGACGTTCGCGTAGGGATTTTTAACGTTTATGCGCTAAATAGTTGTTTACGTGAAATCTTGACGCTGATTGGTTGTCGGTCGGACTCAAGGTCCAATCAAGAGTAATAAAAAAGGTTGGAGAAATAAGAAATGCGATATAAGTTATCTTTAAAATAAAAAAGTTATTCGTTGTATAATAATAATAATAATAATATTAATAATGATAATGATAATAATAGTAATAGTAATAATAATAATAACAGACAACGATAAAAATAAAAAAGTAACAATATTACAAGGATGGAAAAGTGAAGCTGCAATTTAAAAAACACAAAATAAAAATAAAAAACAGTGAAATAAAATATCTGAAAAGGAATCACGGAAGAAAACTGAAAAATATTAGGAAGTGAAATAAAACAATAAATAAAAATTTACCCCAACCTAACATAGTAACCTAACCTAACCTAACCTAACCTAACCTAACCTAGCCTAACCTAACCTAACCTAACCTAACCTAACCTAACCTTATCTAACCTAGCCCAGCACAACCCAACCTAGCAACCTAATGTAATATAACGAGTATTAAATGTCATAATGTAATAATACTAATATCAGATATTCCAACAATTACCTAATACAATAATATAACAGCGTAATAATTCAGCAGTTCCTCCAAGTTCAGTTTGTGGCAACAAAATAAAATTTTCATATGTATGGCAGGACAAAGGTGAACGGGGTTAAGGTGCTGTGAAGTGGTGGCTTACTCAACGTTAAGCATCGGACGTTGCAGACTTTTAAACCTTTGGCCTCCGTGAACACGTTGGTGTTTGACGCTCCGCGTTATCCGTCCTGAGGTATTCAACGCTGTATCTCAGCGCACATCAGCGCTGTTGTTGTTGACCTGTTTTGCAACAACAAACAGCGCAATGCCATTTACGCTGTGTGTTGCACTGTTTTACAGTGCAAGAAATACCAGACAATGTCTTGCATTTGATACTGCAGCAAACACAAGATCATTTGCGGCGGCGCAAATAATATTGTCATTTGGACAATATCGTCATCTGGACGATATTATACGAGCATTAACGCTTAAAACGTAACCACGCTTTGAGGTGAATCACGGCACTACGGTATTCGAAAGTATCTCCTTCCGCTACGGACTAAAAGTTTTGAGGGTCGCATCAGGTCACATTTGCGGTTCTGCCGTTTTAAAAACGTAATGCAAACCAAGAGGAATGAGTGAACAAAGAAAAATGATCTCTTGGTGGTCCTGTATGTACCGGAATACAGCTACCTTTTCTCTTTCCTTTTGCCACTGCTGGAAACTGATTTCTAAACGAATTTAAGTAATTGTTTTCAGTGAGGGACGCACCGCCACCTATGCACCCTGTAGTTCTGTTGTAAAACACCTCTGTTTCAAAAAACCGTTCGGCTAAACATAAGAAAACTAAATAAATATAGTTGCTGTGAAGCAATTCAAAACTTGAATTCAGTGCATGAATTTCTTGGCCTCGAAATGAATCAAGTGCGATTTCACTCTGGTATATGCACAAAAGCCAACTCATATTTTACACTCAAATGTATTCAGCCTTGCAAATGAAACATTTTAAAGGTGCGCATTAAACAAATAAGACGAAGACTGTATTGCAGTGCCTGAAACAACACACAAAGAACGATTGCAGTAATACACACCAGCAACATCGAAGAACCAGCAAAGTAAAACGGAAATGCTGACCTGTGACGCGAAAATCGGTATCAAATATGAATGCAATTGGCTGCACATCGACGGAAAAACAATGGTGCAATAACTCGGTGGCGAACGCCTATCACACACGATATGAGCTCGTTCTTTGCACCGTTTTGTTTTCTTTTGTTACAACTGTTGTTACAATCGATAGAATCGTTTGTCGTTTTTTACACTGTTTTTTTTCGCCTTATGTCTGACGCGATCGGCAGTTACATGACTTAAAGTGATGACAGAAGCTCATATGACATAAATGTGAGCTCAACGTCCATGTTTTCGTAACATTCGTCATCATGTTCATACTTCCGGTAATCGGAAGCAGACGAGTTTTCCCGTGCGAAAACTTTGCCGGTTGCGCAATTTTCCGAATATTAAAGAATATTGTAACGAAAGTGCATGCACATTTCAACATCAAAGAAATTCACTAATCCAATGCAAGCAGTTGCAACTTTGGACCTAAATAACAATGCGAATTTCTTTTTTTCGTTGTAATAACTTGTGGCACACAAGCTGCAGCACTAACCCAGTTCACAGCAAACCGCATACGTCCAAGCTCCGCATCTGGACCAGTTAGAACCACTCATTACAAAATTTGACAACCAACATTTCCAGACATTTCTGTCTCTCAGCTAGCTGTTCCGATAGATCTTTAACATCGTTGCAATGGGGCAGTAGCCACAACAACTCTTCGCCGTCATCCCGTTTCCGTTGTCCAGGGTCCTGGTCTTCATGGATATAGCATAGTCTGTGAACCATCCGAAAAGCCGGAGCCGTTAAGCCATCCACTGACCCGAAGTTCGGGATAAAACTGGGCCACAGCGATGTCAAGGCCAAAATTGTGTCCCCACGTACTAAACCACACGTGGCTGACCGCAAATGGACGTCGCACAACGGCCTGGTAGATCTCCGCTCCACTGCCGTCTCTGACAATGAGCGAGCTTCCAGACAGAACAACAACGAATTCGTTGAACTTATCGGGGACGATTCTGTAGGTAGACTGCCGATATGTGTGCACATCGTCAGCAGGCAGCGAAGGAATGGATCTTTCTACGATATAAAACGTTTCAGAGACATCGTTGGCCACGGCAAGGACCATTGTACGAGTGTAAAGAAAGCTGTTAGCGAAAACGACCACTAGTGGCCGTGTACCGCGCGCTAAAAAGCGCACGGTGACCTCAGTCGACGGTGCCGGCAGCCTCCTCATAAGGTTATTTCTATGCTGGGAACGCAGGGAGTAGAACGGCGGCGTCCTGCCGTCGTCGTAGGCCGACTCGTCAAACATCCAGCTGTCGGCGACGTTGGCTCGCACCTGCCAGAAGCCGACAGTCCGTCTGGCGCTCTTCAGCTGGACAGAAGTGACGCTTGCCGTCGTCGCTTGTCCCCGGTCGTCGTCGGCTCCATCGTCGGCCGGTTGCTTGGCGATGGTCGGGGTGGCGTCGCACCAGGAGACGTCGTACGCCGTGTAGCGGCTGGCCGACAGGCCGTCTCGCACGGCGGTGCTGCTGACCAGCGTCCCGCCACGGTACACGCGGAGCAGCGTTTCCGTGATATTGAAGGCCACGCCGCCAACGGCGACCTGGACGCTCGTCGGCGACGACGCCTTGACGCGGAAGCTGAGCTGGCAGATGCCTGCGGACGCGCTCTTGATCAGGTTGAACTCGCCGTTGGTGACCCACGTGATGTACTCGGGCACGGCGAGGGTGGGCAGCACTGCCCAAAATCCGGCCACGGGCGTGCAGGTGACGCCGCCGCACCGCCAGCGGCCCGACGGGCGGAACAGCTCCGTCCGGCACTGGGAGTCCACGCTGCAGGGCGCTGACGCGTTGTGCAGCACGCAGCTCGGGTGGCAGTAGCCGCCGGCGGTGCAGAAGTCGCTGCCTCGGGTGTCCTCCTCGGCCCCCCGCTCGGCGTACATGTCCATGTAGCGGACCCCGGCGGCGGCGACCAGCCGACCGCCGGCCGCCTGGCACGGCGGCCGGCTCAGCAGCTCGCAGCCGACGTCCGCCGGCGGCGGGCCGTAGTTGAGGGCCACGCAGTCGGGCCGTCTGGCGCAGTGCTGGGCGCAGCGCAGCAGGGAGGGCGCCGCCGTTCGCAGCAGGGGGTCCACGCCGACCGCCCTCCGCTCTGCCCGGTACAAACCGCGCAAGTGGCGCACTATCGGGTCGGCGTGCACCGCCAGCAGCGCCAACAGCAACAGCAGCTGGGCCGGCCCCATCGTCCCCGTCGCGCTTCGTCGTCGCCGTCAGCGCGGGCCGGGACGTGGCCGCTCACTGAGCCGTCTGGACGTGTCGATGACCCTTAAGTGTCCCTGTAGCCTGGCCGATAATGCTCGCCGGATGGCACTATCAGCGTGTCCTGGCTCTGACTCTGGCGCCGAAGTTCATGAACGTGTCGCAGTCGCGGCCATTAACGCGTCGCAGCCGTGGTCTCCTGATGGATCCATTTGCATTCGTAACTTAAGTGTCAGCCATAATGGTGGCGACATTCTTCCAGTCGAGTTCAATGAAAACAAAAGTTGTAAACTTGCACTGTTTGCTGCGAGCTCCAATAGGCAAAGTTGTCTAATGCAGGGATATTTGTACGAAGAACCGACCAGTGCTCAACACCCTTATTCATCAGATTCTGATGAAGTCGAGACCAGGGGTATTCTTGGGCGCCAAACATGGCTGATAAAACATTTCACCTCTCAGATCAATTTTTGGATGTTATTGACTCCGAAACTTTGGAACTGTTAGCAGGTGTGTGCATCTTTTACAGCCAGTCATTTTGTCAAGATTCACAACTATGGTGTATCAAAATACCCTGCGGTTTCCAAATATGTCCAAGAACTATAAACATCATGTAATGTTTGTGGAATTTATGCCGCTGGTTTCGTGGCATAAATAACGTCACGTAACGTGGCTTGATCTTAAGCTATGCAGAACGGCGATTTTTGTGGGACAGCAGTAAAAGGTCGATACATTTGCTTGATATTTAGGTAATAAATAGTGGCTTGATGTGTTTCATTCAATTTCCCCCGAAAAGTTAGCATAACACGTAATGGTGAGCACAGCTGACGGGAAAGTTAGCTTCAATAACCGTTAATCCGCCAAATTAAAAATTTATTTCGATAGCGCTAAACCGATAAACTGCTAAAACATTTAGTATATGAACCGCTAAAACATTTAGTATATAAACCGCTAAAACATTTAGTATAAAAACCGCTAAAACATTTAGTATATAAACCACTAAAACATTTGGTATATAAACCGCTAAAACATTCAGTATATGAACCGCAAAGACATTTAGCATATAGACCGCTAAAATATTTAGCATATAAACCGTTAAAACATTTAGTATATAAACCGCTAAAGCATTACGCGGTTTATATATAAATATATATATATATATATATATATATATATATATATATATATATATATGTATATATGTGTGTGTGTGTACGTATATCTCGGTCATACGTAAACGGTTATCGTTATAGATAAAAATAACCGCTTACCGCTAACTTTTGTGATATCATATACATCGGTTTGGCTTTATCGGCGCGCCGCCCAGCGCTGTCGCACGCAAGACTTTGTATAACGTTCTTTTGTTCAAATGCTACCAGGGGTGTTGATCTGTACCTTTGTGAGAAGGATCTGGCTCACCCGTTGTTGATTTGGGCTCCCTCCAATGCTGGTTTTGGCCACCAAATATTTTTTTCCGGTTTTAAGGGGAAATGAGCAATAATAACGAAAAGAAAAGTCGCAATAGATAAGATACAGGCAAAAAGAACAGAATCTGCTACTCTTCTTTTTGTTTGTTTTAGGTCTAAAGCGAAGTACCTATCTTTCTTCCGTCTATTGTACACATACATATATATGGGTATGCATACAATTTTGTATTTGGTAAATAGAGCAAAAAAGGCACAAATTCCCGTTGGCCAAAAAAAATAGGCGCTTGAGATTCCCACATTCAGGAGAAGGTTAGGTTGTCGGGCCCTCGACTCGATCCCCCAGTCATTTCCAGAAATCGGCAACCCTGAATGCCAGAGCTTTCTGGGGCCCAAAGGTGTCATATCTGGAAAGTGCATGAAATGAACTTTCTGTTGATGTCAGTTTTTTTGTATACCTGGAAATGACAGCAATGAGCGATCAATATGACCGATTTGCATACACCAACCGTTGGCTCCCGGATTGGTGGTGCAATGACGTCCTGGATTCCAAGGTTGTTTTAAGTGTCGGTGTCTGTACACTCTATGGCCTTAAAATGAACTGTAGAATTACACAATGCTGCTCAGCTGCTACTGCGTCGATCAGTCACATCCTGTGTTTACACGCAGTCAGCGAAGGCGTGCAAAACTGATTAATGCAGATACACTCACAACATGCATGATTTTAGGGTTTGAAAACGTTTTTGGCCGTTTAGCCGTATTGACTTTATCGGGAAAACAAAACAATAAACTTGAAATTAGCGGGACCAAATTTAGCCGAAACTAATTGGTAACAGTTTGAAATTTAGCGGAAAAGCTAATCCGCTGACAAGAAGGTTAGCTTCGCTGATTAGCGGTTAGAGGATTAGTGCAACTTTGCCCACCACTGATAAAATGTCATTTAACCCTCGCCGGACGGGAAGGATTTTTACTCACACCGTCGACGACGGGGAGTGATGGTGGTAGGCACCTCCTCGCCATTTGGCCCCTAAATAAGCTGGCTCCCCGGGACAAAAAGTAATCGGTAGCTGTGTGCCCAAGAAATCCAACGGTACTCGGTTTTACTTCATGCTTATGGCTATAAATCAGCTTTCCAGAGTCAAAAACGACACATTTGGTGCCACATAAGCCTACATCTTCTCTTCTACCATGGTGCCAAAAATTAGCACAGGAGCGTTCTAAAATCAGAAAGGTCATATTAGGTCACTGACCTCGTTTGACCTTTAAAAGGCCAGTGCTCTTTCACGGGTGACCGGCTCGCTTGTAGGCTACCATGTGGGGAATGCATCGCTCCATGATACCTGGCATATTTTTCTAGATATCCATGTACCCCTTTGTCATGCTTTTGCTTCCTATTTCTCCTAAGGTTGGCATTCGTCAAATTCCAACTTAGTTGTCAAACTGCTTATTGTCTCCATAGATCACGATGGAAATACGACAACATTTTCGCACATTCCCGCCATAAACGTGGTTTATTTACGCCTGCTGTGGTTTGTTGTGGTTTGTTTTTCTTCAGTATAAGACAACAAACGGAAACTCGACAGAAATTATCATGCCAATTGCTCGGTCAGGGGCGCAGCCAGAATTTTCTTAAGAGGGGGGGGGGCATGGAGTTCAGTGTGAACTGAAATGATACAAAAACTGCTTGCCGGGGAGACCACGTGCAATGGTTTTCGCAAGAAATCAGGTCCCAAGGAGAGGCCCGCCATCCCCCCTGGGTGCGCCAGTGCGCTCCGTAACTTGGTCGTCGGTTTGGTTTCTCATTGCAAACAGAAGAGTAGTGCCAGGGGCGCGCCTGCGCGCTATATTCCCGTAATCTATTTTGACTGCGCAAATTATATGGTTAAAAATGCGTCTTAGTTTTACGACAGAATGTCGCTGAAAATGTTCGTTACTCAGAATAGACTTTTCATGTCAGATGGCCCTTTGAAACCTGTATAGATGGCGCTTTGGTTAGGCCATTTGCACTAGTGTAACCTCACACGACCCAGCCCATAAACATACGTGTCCCATGCGACGTCGAGGGCAGGTATAATATGACTGGCTATGTAGAGAATCAATAAGGGGTACGGGGAAAATCAAAACGATCACGCACAAATGGCATCTTATTTGAGAGTACCTTGTGCAATATCCAAAACACTGGCAAGCATCATTGCTCCCTGAACAAGCTAATGGAACGCTCGAAGGTTTATCACAGCCAAGACCATCAGGCAGCTTCCAGTGCATAGCACAAACCAAAACCAAGCGACGTACCGGCGACTGAAATCCAATTAGAAGCAGAGTTTCACTTGTTCAATTCTTATGAATAGGTGCGACTGATTGACAAAGTGTCGCTCATCACATTTTGGTATTCATTTCTCTCATGCCTTGAAACAAGGACGGAATTCGTTTTTTTGGCAGTGGGGACTTAGGCCTCCAGTAATCTGAAATTTTTAGCATAAAGTTTTGGTGATGCAAGGAAAGAATGACCTTAAAACATCAGAGTTAGTCAAAATCAGCACTTAGGCCTCCGAATCATTTGGTACTCATTAATCATAACCATAATCAAAGCTTCTCCCCTGCCTTGAAGCAAATAGATTTAGTAAATAAAAGCTGTATTCTGACCTCTGTGTTAAATAGCATCGTAACCACTGACACCACGCAGTATGAACCTTCTGCTAGCATTATTTGGCTTGCATCCGGCCGTGTTGTCATGCAGTAGCTGAAAGCAGGCATAGCTGAATAGGGCACAGGGAAACTCGCGTTAAACCGTTTTGGAACTTCGCGCATTCAGAGCTTCGAGGCGCAATGTACGTAACAAAGTGAATTGTGCGGGTATGAGCTACAACCCGGCCTTATCAGCCCAAAACACGTGTTAAAAAAGAAACATTCCGTCATTCTGAATAGGATATGCCGCCAGCCGCCGGTTACGAATGGGGCATTTTTTTTGTCCCCTCCTGGCTTCAGGAAGCAATGGTTCGATCAACCAATTTTTGGCCAGGAACAGAGCAATTCCGATCCGAATGTGGCCGAAACTGTTCTCACTGCATGTAGACTATCCAACTCCTGGCCCTGGGGATTTTCCAGGGAGCTGGACTGATTCCGAATATGACGTCATTTACCGTTACTTATTCAAAGAAATTGACAATGGTATTTTCAACTGATGGAAAAATAAAAGAAGAAAATAAAAAAATAAGTAGAAAAAACAATGGTAGAATTCATGACATGCATTATGTTCCTGTCGGAAGCGAAGGTAACTATTCTCCTCAATTACATTGGTCTTTGTTAGCACAAATAATATCACCAGCATCACTAAAATATAGGTCTGGTATGTTCAGTACGGATGTACTGCAAGACGGAACGGCCAACAAAACCGCGTTGATGACGGCTTATCGTTTGTCCAGAAGGCTGTCCAGAGATGGCGATGAGCTCGAGAAGGACCAGAGTCGTACAGGAGAGGCTTTCCTTTTGTTTGACAGATGCGCTATCCGAGTCATGTTTTTGTTTATACAGTGATTGGCTGGTCGCACCATCAAAACCCCGCTTGGCTCCGAGCCTACAGCGGTGACAGTCGGCGGTGTCGCTGGCGACGCAGACGTCCGGTCACGTTCAGGACTGATGTTGTGGACGTATTGCCGCCGTGTCCGGACCACTCTTCGGCATGCGCGGTCCAGGAGAGGCTGCAACGCAAACTCGTCGTTCGGTTCGGTGAATGTCGTGCTCCTTGTTCAGGATGGCATCATCTTTTTGTTACCATTGGCTTTTGATACGCTGGGAATAGTTTTGTTTTGGTGGCCCTGTTAGCTAGTTTCCACACCATCTGGTACCTTTGCCGTGCAAGGTCAGCCGCTACGCACACTGCAAGTGCCTGATCGTCACCAGGTGCTTCACGTGCCGTAGTTTGTAGTAATGTAAGTAATACCAACAGCATTACTGCTCCGACGAATCTTCAGTGGTCGTCCGAGGGGGGCGACACGACCTGCTTAAGCGCTGCCGCAAACGCAGTTTTTTCTTCAAAACGAGCATCCTGAGAAGCTGCCTTAAAGATCTGTTTTTCAGTTTCGTGTGTCGCAACATCATTAGAGACGCCTGTGTTTACGTTCGCTCAGGTTCTTAAATGACGTCTTTGGACGAACTCAATGTACGCTGGTGTCTACATCGTGTGTGAGCTTACGTTTCGACACTTCCACCGCTGCATCATTTTTTGAGAACTATTTGCCGACGAAGAAAGTTGTCTTCCCTCTGGCCGCATGTTTGCCATTTGTCTTTGATTTTGCTCACAATTTTAGGCACCGCCCTTTCACATTTTTCGAGGGACTCTGCTGTCAGCTCATCGGGGTTTACACTTCTTGCCCCAAAACACACATCACACCGAGGTCCAAGCCTCGTTTCGAAGGCTTTCTGAGTTCACCAGCCTCGTTTAGGGTGTTGAACAGGATCATCTCGTCAAGTCCAGCCTCCGTTTCGAACAGTGTCAGTTCCTCGCCGCAGTGCAGTTCCAGAAGGACTAAACAGTCGGCACAGGAGCCTGCTGAAGCAATGCTGCCCTGCCATTCTATCTGCGGTGTCGGCTGATCTGAGAGATGCATTGCGTGTTATTGTTATTGGCACGGGAGACCACATTGCCCATGTGGTCTCCCGTGCGAGAACGTCACGGGAGACCACAGCGCCAGAAGTCGACCGCGCACGATGACCCCGGTCGGCCTCCGTAGGTCTCCGCCGTGTTATACTCTCGGGTCTGATTAACACGGCCATAATGAACACGCTGAATGTAAGAACGACGGGTAGCTTTGGGGGTCCTATAGTTCTGGTCTCGATGAAGTGAAATGTATCGTACTTAAGACAGTCTTACGGTAAAGTAAAACAGCAGCATATCTGCTGCAATGTAGAATCCTTTTCTTGTAACTTGCAGCATGCTGGCTGAAAGAGCACATTGTGTTCTATTATTCAGCACCAGAATTATCATGGTAAATTGAGAAATGGCCTTCCCACGCAATATGAAACGTGGACAACTTTTTCGTTCTTCACAGTCGTTCGGTGCCGAGCGGACGAAGATCAACTTCCGACAGACAATCAACGATACAGCTTCGCCGCGATGGCAGCTATCCCACGACTCATGCAGTCTTCAACTCCAACAATCAGCCTGAGAGATGACTGGTTGCAATTTAACGGTATTAATCGATTTCCAGTTCCCACGCAACTGTTTGACCCCTATCCTGGAGCGCCGAGAGCACTTCTTGCGTGTTAACCGAACGCCGCTGGCGGAGACGGTTTGATGACAGTCATCGCTAGGTTCGGCGACCCAGACGCCAGGCTGATGAGAATCCTGTGCATTTCTCGGGCTGCCCGGCCTGAATACCGCGCATCTAATTTGCGTAGCTACGATCATGTCGCCTCTTATTTAAAATACATTTATTTTGTTGACCGAGCGTTTGTCAGCCCCTCAAGCAATGAGACTCGAATGTGGACAAACGAGGAATTCGTCACCAAGGAGACATTTACTTCGTGAAGAGGGTGTGCCGAACAATCGAGCAGACTGGCGTTGGGATTGAGAGACTCCTAGGGAGACATGTCGCTTGGGTCAAGGTGGAACAACATTGCCCATGGTGAGCAACGGAGGGTGTTCAAGATGGCATTTGGGCACACAATGCAAAGAAAAGATCTGTCAGCACGCATGTGGTTGTTGGAAAATGATTGCGGGTGCCCAAAATGCATAAAGGGACGTCCAGACATTGCGTGTAAGGGGAGAGGGCGTGTGAACAGGCCTTTATGCGTTAAGTTCGGAGAAATAGATCTAAAAAGATTTTACGCGGGGTAAATTACAGAAGGATGTGTGAGGAAAATCATGGATGGCTTGATGGCGGCGACATCCTTAACTCGCACTCGACTGGCAGTCGGCGTCGATCACGCTCGACTGGGAGGAGGGGTTGGCCACCCCCTCTTACTCACGAACGGCTGGTTGCGCAATAAGAATAAGCACACCGTTGGAAAGCACGGGACGAGTAGAGTTCGAAGCTGGTCTCATTTTTAGTTTTGCGTAATATGTGAGCCATCTACGCCCTATGTATGTTTTCTCGCAGTCGACTGCATGAAACCGAGAAGCGACCTGGAATTTATGGGCTGCGACTAATAAAGTCTAGGTAACGGCACCAATCAACAGGTAAAAGTCCGCAGATGCCGATAAACGCTTAACTTGTCTGATTCTTTTCATGCGCCAGAACGTTGACTTAAAGACACGACGATTTTCGCGCCGCCTGCCGGCGTGCGCCGTAGCCGAACACGGTATGAAATTAACGGGAACTATTTTTAGAGTCTCCTGATTTTCGCGACATAAGCCTTTTCATGACATGTTTCTTTATCCTAGTGTTTCTTGTGGTGGTTTCTCGTGGTTAAATTTCGGAAAAATTCAGTAGTTATCAATCTGCGCAATTGGCGGAGCCTTGTTTGCGAGAGTTTGTTATGTCCAAAATATGCAATTTTTTGAGCTTTTTAAACTTTTTGGCATTACTCGTAACTGTTCGTGCCCGTCATGCTATTCTCAACCCGGTCTAAGTAATCCGTTGCCGATTTTGACGGTGGTGCGTTTTATCTCATAACAATTATTCAAGACCTGACCTCAGGTCAATGCCCGGAAGTCATTCATACTTTGTCCATTGACGGCAAATGGATGTCTTCGCCACCCCACACTAAAAATGTTAAGGAAAAATTCCATCGAATTTCGAGAAAACAACGTCATGCCCTAAAAATTTATATCTTGCCGACGAATGCCAATATTCTTTGGCTCTTATTACGCATTTCACCATTGCAAGGGTACCGTTCCACTTCTTGCTTACTGTCAGTACTTCTTGCTTAAGAGAATGAATTTGTAGGCTACGTTTTTTCCTTACGCTCTTCCAACCCATGCTTCATTTTATAGCTTTTTTTGGTAAGTTCCTAACCATTTTTTCATTTTATCAATCATGGTGCCTATAGCAGGGTTCGCTTTCATTAGTCCATGGCTGACCGTTAGTAGCTGGTTGCTTGTTACCGTTATACGATGAGAAAATCCGTGCTCGGGACAAACAAATAAACAAAAATCACGGAAGCCACCGTCCTCAAGAACGTGTACTGGCCGGATGCTTCGACAGATCCACAGCGATTGAATCCGTAGCATCTTTCCATTCTTCCCATTTATTTGGATGATTTTTGTCGGATGCCGAGAGTAGCGAAGAAAAGCCTGGAGGCTTGGTTTGTTTCTGCTTTTCTTCACGCATTTCTTTTAGTTCTGGATGTTTCATTACATGATTAGCCAGGTTTGTTGTTTGTTTATAGCTGACCACTTTTTTAGATATTTTCCGTGGATTCCATTGTGTAAAGACCTAAGCGCCAAACTAATCTTCCCGAATCTCAGAAACAAAAACGGGAGCAGATTTTATGTTGTCATGATTTGCATGGAGCCATCACGAAGACACATGTTTTAATGTACGTTAAGACAAGTCAGATGTCTACGAACAGCACCAGCTTTCTACGTCGCAGAGACCGAAGAAAAGAGCGTGTGAATGCGGAGCACTCCCGTAACCTCAGATGGAAACGGTCATTTTACAACGGTTTATCTAGATCGCACATTAAACTCAAGCGACAGAGTTGTACCGTTATTTCGGAATTGCGTAATCGGGCATAGGGATCAGAGTTCCGAGCCCGTGCAACAAGTTCTAGCGCCCTGGCAACATACTTTGATTAATTCATAAAAAATAGCCACCGGATATGGCTACACACAAAGTCACCATTCGGACTGCTAACCCAGCTAATCAAGTTCAGGCTGAGCACATAAACAACGCCAAGAACGGAGTGCTACTGAGGATGGAGTAGTATCTGCCCTTCACTTTTCGATGACATTATTTTGCTGTCACGGTACATTGAGTACTTGATGTATGTAATGCACATTGCAATGCATTTTTTCGTATAGGGAATCAGCATAGGTGCTGAAGTCCGTTGTTCGCATAGTCTCT
The DNA here is from genome assembly GCA_030062745.1 of Capitulum mitella. Classification (NCBI taxonomy): domain Eukaryota; kingdom Metazoa; phylum Arthropoda; class Thecostraca; order Pollicipedomorpha; family Pollicipedidae; genus Capitulum; species Capitulum mitella. Next base: position 3,409,368 of record CP099842.1, read on the forward strand.
TCTGGTGCTTACAAGTCCGACGATTTTCTCTTCATTAGTCTCCACGGACTGGTCGTTTCCTATAGTGGACGAGGTACATGGGCTGCTATTTACTTTCCTGTACCATTCAGCTCCATCCGATAACTGATCCCGACTCGGTGCTTCTGCCAGCCGTGGCCAGAGCTAGGCACACAATTAGCGTCAGATTACTTGCGGGGTGACGCGTCGCCGCGCGAAACGTGAGGCGCAGAGTAGAACCATAGTGAGGAGGAGCGAAGCATGTCTCAGTGTCACTGCCGCACTCTGTTGTCAGCCATAAAGTAGCCACATAACCACTAGTAATGTTCCATTTAGCATTCCTCTTGGTTATGTACAATCTGGCTCATGGTTTTCTTCAGATCCTGCACCGAAATGCGAAAGAATGTCACAGTGCTCGCCTCGCTTTCAAATATTCGGAGAATATTCCAATGAAAAAGTGGCCAACCGGATATTCGCTACATATCGGAATCTTGAAATTCAAATCCAAATCCAAATCCGAATCTGAATCCTTTGCTCTAAATTGCTTACCCAACACTCTGCCTTGCTATGCCAGATGCAGCCATAAACGGCAGCGACGATTGTTTTGACAGAAAACACGAACGCATTCCGGCTTACTCACGTAATGCGTACTGCGGGAAAATTCGTGGTACTGCAGCGGTTGCTCACCTAAACCCGTCCTGGCGGCCTTCGCGATTCCGGTTTCGTTGTCAGCCGTCAATTTCGACATCGCTGTGGCTAACGATACGCTAACACATTTGATCGATGATTTTAGTGTTGAAAAGAAACTAGGTAAATAGATTAAACTTGGGCTGGCAGTCAGCTTACTAACCCCAGTAAACTATGAACTAACAAGAGCGAGTTGGCAAGAGTGAATGGTACCCACGCTTTGATTCACAAAAACGACCTCTTTAATCGTATGTGTGCAGTTAAAAATCACAATCTGAATAGATACACTCCTTTATATGGTGGACCTTGCTCCAGGACCCGGCTTGACATAGCTTTTCTTTGAGGATGGACGGGAAAAGCAATGAATGGGTGATGATGGAGTAAATAAGTTTTCATTACTGTTGGCAATGCTGATTTTAGGTGGTTAACGTCATGGGCCTGTGAATATAACTGTATTTCAGTATTTGAACAACTGTAAGTTATGGGTGCCTGGTTTGTATTGTGGGTGCCCATTTCCACTTTGTGGGTGCCGGGTTAACCACAAAGAGATAAAAAAACCACACCCCAACCTGTCACGGAACTTTCGCTGCTTGCAAAACGGACTCATTCGTTCTCCATTATCAAACACGGCGCTAACGAACTTGGCCGTAGATTGCATCGTCTTAAAACACGGACTGATTTGTTTTAACTTCAAGTCCATAAAGCTTAAGGGAAAAAGAAGGAAGAGTTTTATTCGTTTCTGCTCAAAATCATGATGCCCATCTTAGTGAACTAAAACAACATATTTGAAATGATAGTGAATTTATGAATGGGAAGCTGGAGAAAATGTGAAATTGGAATACCCATTGAGGTCAACAGTAAGATTTTGACCGAGCGCTTACTTCCAGGGAAAATAATCGTAGTAGTGGTTGCATAACGCTTCAAATGCAATACTGATAAGTACTACTTACGATTTCAGTCGGAAAAACCTGAAACACACATTATTTCCCCGGAAACAGATTGCGACGTCACCGGTATGCTAACCGCCAGACGCTCGCGTAGGGATTTTTAACGTTTATGCGCTAAATAGTTGTTTACGTGAAATCTTGACGCTGATTGGTTGTCGGTCGGACTCAAGGTCCAATCAAGAGTAATAAAAAAGGTTGGAGAAATAAGGAATGCGATATAAGTTATCTTTAAAATAAAAAAGTTATTCGTTGTATAATAATAATAATAATAATATTAATAATGATAATAAAAATAATAGTAATAGTAATAATAATAATAACAGACAACGATAAAAATAAAAAAGTAACAATGTTACAAGGATGGAAAAGTGAAGCTGCAATTTAAAAAACACAAAATAAAAATAAAAAACAGTGAAATAAAATATCTGAAAAGGAATCACGGAAGAAAACTGAAAAATATTAGGAAGTGAAATAAAACAATAAATAAAAATTTACCCCAACCTAACATAGTAACCTAACCTAACCTAACCTAACCTAACCTAACCTAGCCTAACCTAACCTAACCTAACCTAACCTAACCTTATCTAACCTAGCCCAGCACAACCCAACCTAGCAACCTAATGTAATATAACGAGTATTAAATGTCATAATGTAATAATACTAATATCAGATATCCCAACAATTACCTAATACAATAATATAACGGCGTAATAATTCAGCAGTTCCTCCAAGTTCAGTTTGTGGCAACAAAATAAAATTTTCATATGTATGGCAGGACAAAGGTGAACGGGGTTAAGGTGCTGTGAAGTGGTGGCTTACTCCACGTTAAGCATCGGACGTTGCAGACTTTTAAACCTTTGGCCTCCGTGAACACGTTGGTGTTTGACGCTCCGCGTTATCCGTCCTGAGGTATTCAACGCTGTATCTCAGCGCACATCAGCGCTGTTGTTGTTGACCTGTTTTGCAACAACAAACAGCGCAATGCCATTTACGCTGTGTGTTGCACTATTTTACAGTGCAAGAAATACCAGACAATGTCTTGCATTTGATACTGCAGCAAACACAAGATCATTTGCGGCGGCGCAAATAATATTGTCATTTGGACAATATCGTCATCTGGACGATATTATACGAGCATTAACGCTTAAAACGTAACCACGCTTTGAGGTGAATCACGGCACTACGGTATTCGAAAGTATCTCCTTCCGCTACGGACTAAAAGTTTTGAGGGTCGCATCAGGTCACATTTGCGGTTCTGCCGTTTTAAAAACGTAATGCAAACCAAGAGGAATGAGTGAGCAAAGAAAAATGATCTCTTGGTGGTCCTGTATGTACCGGAATACAGCTACTTTTCTCTCTCCTTTTGCCACTGCTGGAAACTGATTTCTAAACGAATTTAAGTAATTGTTTTCAGTGAGGGACGCACCGCCACCTATGCACCCTGTAGTTCTGTTGTATAACACCTCTGTTTCAAAGAACCGTTCGGCTAAACATAAGAAAACTAAATAAATATAGTTGCTGTGAAGCAATTCAAAACTTGAATTCAGTGCATGAATTTCTTGGCCTCGAAATGAATCAAGTGCGACTTCACTCTGGTATATGCACAAAAGCCAACTCATATTTTACACCCAAATGTATTCAGTCTTGCAAATGAAACATTTTAAAGGTGCGCATTAAACAAATAAGACGAAGACTGCATTGCAGTGCCTGAAACAACACACAAAGAACGATTGCAGTAATACACACCAACAACATCGAAGAACCAGCAAAGAAAACTGAAATTCTGACCTGTGGCGCGAAAATCGGTATCAAATATGAATGCAATTGGCTGCACATCGACGGAAAAACAAATGGTGCAATAACTCGTTGGCGAACGCCTATCACACACCATATGAGCTCCTTCTTTGCACCGTTTTTTCTTTTGTTACAACTGTTGTTACAATCGGTACAATCGTTTGCCGTTTTTTACACCGTTTTTTTTTCGCCTTATGTCTGACGCGATCGGCAGTTACATGACTTAAAGTGATGACAGAAGCTCATATGACATAAATATGAGCTCAACGTCCATGTTTTCGTAACATTCGTCATCATGTTCATACTTCCGGTAATCGGAAGCAGACGAGTTTTCCCGTGCGAAAACTTTGCCGGTTGCGCAATTTTCCAAATATTAAAGAATATTGTAACGAAAGTGCATGCACATTTCAACATCAAAGAACATTCACTAATCCAATGCAAGCAGTTGCAACTTTGGACCTAAATAACAATGCGAATTTGTTTCTTTCGTTGTAATAACTTGTGGCACACAAGCTGCAGCTCTAACCCAGTTCACAGCAAACCGCATACGTCCAAGCTCCGCATCTGGACCAGTTAGAACCACTCATTACAAAATTTGACAACCAACATTTCCAGACATTTCTGTCTCTCAGCTAGCTGTTCCGATAGATCTTTAACATCGTTGCAATGGGGCAGCAGCCCCACCAACTCTTCGCCGTCATCCCGTTTCCGTTGTCCAGGGTCCTGGTCTTCATGGATATAGCATAGTTTGTGAACCATCCGAAAAGCCGGAGCCGTTAAGCCATCCACTGACCCGAAGTTCGGGATAAAACTGGGCCACAGCGATGTCAAGGCCAAAATTGTGTCCCCACGTACTAAACCACACGTGGCTGACCGCAAATGGACGTCGCACAACGGCCTGGTAGATCTCCGCTCCACTGCCGTCTCTGACAATGAGCGAGCTTCCAGACAGAACAACAACGAATTCGTTGAACTTATCGGGGACGATTCTGTAGGTAGACTGCCGATATGTGTGCACATCGTCAGCAGGCGGCGAAGGAATGGATCTTTCTACGATATAAAACGTTTCAGAGACATCGTTGGCCACGGCAAGGACCATTGTACGAGTGTAAAGAAAGCTGTTAGCGAAAACGACCAATAGTGGCCGTGTACCGCGCGCTAAAAAGCGCACGGTGACCTCAGTCGACGGTGCCGGCAGCCTCCTCATAAGGTTATTTCTATGCTGGGAACGCAGGGAGTAGAACGGCGGCGTCCTGCCGTCGTCGTAGGCCGACTCGTCAAACATCCAGCTGTCGGCGACGTTGGCTCGCACCTGCCAGAAGCCGATAGTCCGTCTGGCGCTCTTCAGGTGGACAGAAGTGACGCTTGCCGTCGTCGCTTGTCCCCGGTCGTCGTCGGCTCCATCGTCGGCCGGTTGCTTGGCGATGGTCGGGGTGGCGTCGCACCAGGAGACGTCGTACGCCGTGTAGCGGCTGGCCGACAGGCCGTCTCGCACGGCGGTGCTGTTGACCAGCGCCCCGCCACGGTACACGCGGAGCAGCGTTTCCGTGATATTGAAGGCCACGCCGCCAACGGCGACCTGGACGCTCGTAGGCGACGACGCCTTGACGCGGAAGCTGAGCTGGCAGATGCCTGCGGACGCGCTCTTGATCAGGTTGAACTCGCCGTTGGTGACCCACGTGATGTACTCGGGCACGGCGAGGGTGGGCAGCACTGCCCAAAAGCCGGCCACGGGCGTGCAGGTGACGCCGCCGCACCGCCAGCGGCCCGACGGGCGGAACAGCTCCGTCCGGCACTGGGAGTCCACGCTGCAGGGCGCCGACGCGTTGTGCAGCACGCAGCTCGGGTGGCAGTAGCCGCCGGCGGTGCAGAAGTCGCTGCCTCGGGTGTCCTCCTCGGCCCCGCGCTCGGCGTACATGTCCATGTAGCGGACCCCGGCGGCGGCGACCAGCCGACCGCCGGCCGCCTGGCACGGCGGCCGGCTCAGCAGCTCGCAGCCGACGCCCGCCGGCAGCGGGCCGTAGTTGAGGGCCGCGCAGTCGGGCCGTCTGGCGCAGTGCTGGGCGCAGCGCAGCAGGGAGGGCGCCGCCGTGCGCAGCAGGAGCTCCACGCCGACCGCCCTCCGCTCCGTCCGGTACAAACCGCGCAAGTGGCGCACTATCGGGTCGGCGTGCACCGCCAGCAGCGCCAACAGCAGCAGCAGCTGGGCCGGCCCCATCGTCCCCGTCGCGCTTCGTCGTCGCCGTCAGCGCGGGCCGGGACGTGGCCGCTCACTGAGCCGCCTGGACGTGTCGGTGACCCTTAAGTGTCCCGGTAGCCTGGCCGATAATGCTCGCCGGATGGCACTGTCAGCGTGTCCTGTCTCTGACTCTAGGCGGCGAAATTCATGAACGTGTCGCAGTCGCGGCCATTAACGCGTCGCAGTCGTGGTCTCCTGATGGATCCATTTGCATTCGTAACTTAAGTGTCAGCCATAATGGTGGCGACATTCTTCCAGTCGAGTTCAATGAAAAGAAAAGTTGTAAACTTGCGCTGTTTGCTGCGAGTTCCAATAGGCAAAGTTGTCTAATGCAGGGATATTTGTACGAAGAACCGACCAGTGCTCAACACCCTTATTCATCAGATTCTGATGAAGTCGAGACCAGGGGTAATTTTGGGCGCCAAACATGGCTGATAAAACATTTCACCTCTCGGATCAATTTTTGGGTGTTATTGATTCCGAAACTTTGGACTTGTTAGCAGGTGTGTGCATCTTTGACAGCCAGTCATTTTGTCAAGATTCACAACTATGGTGTATCAAAATATCCTGCGGTTTCCAAATATGTGCAAGAAAGATAAACATCATGTAATGTCTGAGGAATTTATGCCGCTGGTTTCGTGACCTAGATAACGTCACGTGACGTGGCTTGACCTTAAGCTATGCAGAACGGCGATTTTTGCAGGACAGCAGTAAAAGGTGGATAAATTTGCTTGATATTTAGGTAATAAATAGTGTCTTGATGTGTTTCATTCAATTTGCCCCGAAAATTTAGCATAACACGTAATGGTGAGCACAGCTGACCGGAAAGTTAGCTTCAATAACCGTTAATCCGCGAAATTAAAAATTTATTTCGATAGCGCCAAACCGATAAACCGCTAAAACATTTAGCAGTTTATATACAAATATATATATATCTATATATATAAACCGCTGAAACATTTAGCGGTTTATATATATATATATATATATATATATATATATATAGATATATAAACCGCAAAATAATTTAGCGGTTTAGCGGTTTATATATAAACCACTGAAACCTTTGGCGGTTTATATATATATATATATATATATATATATATATATATATGTATAAACCGCCAAATAATTTAGCGTTTTAGCGGTTTATATATAAACCGCTGAAACATTTGGCGGTTTATATATATATATATATATATATTTGTATATAAACCGACAAATAATGGCCTTCCCACGCAATATGAAACGTGGACAACTTTTTCGCTCTTCACAGTCGTTCGGTGCCGAGCGGACAGAAAGATTAACTTCCGACTAAGGTAGAGTCTAAATGAAGCGAGCTAGAAAGAAACGACGAGTAAGATTGAATAGGCTGGTCAATTCTGCACTGATGGGTAGCTTATGAAGCAAAAACTCGGCTGATCCCTAGTGAGATTACGGCCACGTTTTTTCCCGAGTTACCCGTGCGCGATGGTCGGATTTCGACGTTTCGAACAGCAAGGATGGCCCTGTCACCCTGAGGCCCCAAATATTTCTAATCCGTTGACCTCAAGGTCACTGATGATGTCATAGGTCAGTTTATAGTCTGAAAAGGCAATAATTTGTCGACAGCTTCAAAGGCATATCAACACGACGAGATCGGAACTGGCTGCATGCCATATCTAATCGCAGACTTCCTTTCCGCTCGCGGTCACGGACGTTCGACGGTACTGCTTTTATTTGTCCCTTCTCATGAACATACTGTCTTCCTCCGCTCGCGCCAGCCGCGACCATCAGCTGCGGCGGCCAATGTCCCGCGGCACCGCATGACCCAACCCGGCCGACCAATCAGGGCCGGCCAGTCCCCCAGCCGCCGCGCTCTTATTCTAAAAATCCCCCATTCCTCCGCCTCAGAAGAACGTGAAATGACGCCGTCAGTGAATATCCTCCCCCCCCCCAACAAAGAACATCCAACAACAGAAACCAATAGTCAATGCACATAATCATCCAGGCCAACGCCCAACGCAGTTCTTGCCCAAAACTGGCCAGCCGAAGGCCGGCTGGTCTGGCTTCCCTCAGCCACTGGGCAGCAACGGTAGGAGCATGATCAAATTAGCCTCTAAGACACAAATTTCGAATGGCTCGTCACAACCGCAGAACACTCTGTCACGGGCCCATCCGCCGCCACAGTCCCACCGTCGTCCGACATACGGGCCTCACAGGCGAGGCGCCAGACAATGCCACACTCGCGCGTTGTCCGTCGCTGAAAGGTGCATGCCGTCGCGGGACGACCACGATTTGTTACAGACCAGCCTGCAGCCGCCGACTTGTAGCCGTTGCTGGAGACCGGCATTTCCGTTTTATCAAGAGCAACCCGCTCGAAAGGAGAGGCCAAAGGCCGCTCTTGCTGAGACACCCAGCGTGCAGCAGAGAGGCTTCTCTTCTGACAAGAGGTGCCTGTTTCACAGTACTTTCGCACGTCGATATACATCCTTGGCCAGTGAGAATTTCTCGGGACGTTCACGAGTGTCCTGTCCACTCCCATGTGACCTGTTGTTCGTTCATCGTGCGTGAGCTGAAGCCCGTCGTAAGGCCTCAGGAATTATCATCCTGAATCTCACGCTACCCATCCATCGTCTCTGTGCCCCAGCAACTCATCTCGAATCTCGAGTGACGGGAAAATTCGAGCTTTTGCCTGTGCACAGCGATTTGCTTTTCTCCATGTTTTGGGCTTCGGGAGCTCCACCCTTGGTACCCATTCCCGCACTAGTTTCAGCACCATCTCATTACCCTATGCCCCTCTCAACCCTATCTGATTCATTACGTTAAACTCTCCTCGAACACAGGGCTCAAGTATTGATAGTCAGCCACCGCATCGCTGTGGCTGACATCGCCTCCCTTGTCCCCTCCAGTTCGTTGCCGCTCCGAGCCTAATCTGTCGTGCCGCGAAATCCGCGACAAGACATCAGCATCGGCGTGATCGTTCCCTTCCAGTGAACCACGGTGAAGTGGTATGAGGTCACTTCCAAGGCCCAGCGAACACTCCTTCCTGTAGCGTCCTGCTCTGCCTGTATGGACTGTGGACGGTTCTGCGTCGGATTGTGGCCGGTTACTACCAAAAACGATGCCCCTATGATGTACTTGATTTTTTTCTTACTTGTTCCGAATCGCTGATTTTTTCCGAATTTCCGGAATTTCCGGATGCCCTGCAATATGGCCCACGACTCATTGTCGTATGTCGCCCATTTCCTCTGAGTTTTGGCACATACCAAGCTGGCATGGGCAATCACTCGCGAACCTGCCTCTGTCATTCCGGGAGCACTGATCCCACAGCTGCATCGCTATCGGATGCCAGCAGCTCTTCAAGCCGAGTAAGTGCCGTCGTTGTAAGCGCAGTCCATCGCAGGGTACCTTTACTTGCCGTAGCAGCGCTCGCGTTTCCTCTGAAAACTTCGGAATGAGCCGACTACAATAGCTGCATAGCTCCAGGAAACTGCGCAGGTCTGTGCCCGTCTCCGGCTTCGGCCATTTGACCAATTTGTCAGCACTGCCTGTTTCGGGGGATCCCTTCCGTTGTAACCCGATGACTCTCCTCGCCCTTAAAAAAGAACAACCTCTTCACATCCAAAATGACACTTACTCGGTTTCAGCTTCAAACTGGATTTGCTCACTGGCCTGACATTGCCCTGGTTCTGCGCTCGGTCGGCGGTCAAAGCTCCCATGCACTAGCTGGCCTTCCTGCAAAGCTTGATCTGAGCGCTGAAATGTCGAAGGCGGCCTCCCAGAAGTTCGCCAATCACCTGTGGTACCTGAACGAAGAACTGGTTGGTCTGTGGCTCTTCGACGAAGACGTGCCGTGTGCGATGAAGAGGAGGATGGTAGCGGCATTCCGGGAACAGTAGAGTCCGTCCCAGCGAGCGCGGGCAGATCTCGAGGCGCATGACGTTCTGGCCAGGAAGAGCATCGCGGACTGCATCATGACAAAGCCGTTGGGAATCCTGAAGGCCTACGGTAGCAGCATGAACTTCCCCGCCACCGATCCCGCTGATCGGGAGACAGCACCTGACTTCAAGGACGCCAAGGAAGTCTTACGCGGGATCGCTGTGGTTGAAACCAAGCATTACATACACGAGCCATAGCAAACATTCAGCGCGTATGTTGTGTTTGTTCCAATGTTTGCTGCATACCCCTTCATTGTTTATGTAATGTTTTATTGTTTTATTTTCGTTTTATTTCATTGTTTTAGCATTCCTGGCGGTAAAAAAATGACGTAAACATGTGCCGGTACATGTAACAATGTCAACAAAGTCGTTCAGTCAGATTTATAAACACAGTGGACTGCCCAGTTTCCGAGGGAATCCGTTTCCGAAGCAGGCTGACTTTTAGGTTCCATGTTTGGTTTTGAGCTTTAGGGCGCGGATTGTCATCAAATGACGGCAACGTGCTCCTTGCTGGGCGTCCTTGTACATGACAGACCCCGTTTCTAAATGCTCTTGATTTTACTTTGCATTTCGTTTTAATGATATGATTTTGGTGACCATTCGAATATCCAACACAAAAAGTAAAAAAACACTGGAAATGGCCATTTTTCGTTTTGCCCATGAACGGCACACCCACATTCTTCTTAAGGCGCACAAAGGGCACCATGCGATGTGTTCAGTTTATTTTGAGAGGATACGTTTTCCGAGTCACTATCCCTGGGCGGCCAAGACCACCTTCTGAAACAGAACTGCTGTATCAACGAAATGTGCCGAGTTTTTACTACGCGGACCCTGGGTTTGGAGCCACGCGTGTTTATTCATTTTATCTGGCTGCGCATTGAACCATCGAAATGCAGCCGGCACGCTGTATTACTTTTCGTGCTAAATCTACGTTAGGGCATTCAGGATTTTAAGAAGTTGCCTGTTGCAAGCTGCAATCAAATTTAGGTATACAATGAAATAGACAAAAACCTTACGAGCGGTGCGCGACACGTGTCATTCTGTCAATCCATTTAGGCACTGGGCAGAGCAAAAGATTTCCCGACAGACAACTTTGTCCAAATAGTTTATAGACTAGAGCTCGCCGCTTACTGCGTTAACCTGCGTTTGACTGAGGGAGAGCTTTACGTTACGCCCCCAGGCGTATTTCTTAGATATCTCCCAAACGAATAAACGCAGCATCCTGTAGCTTTCAGTACTTTTTCTTACATCCATTGTGCAAATACTGACATTGATTTGGAAATTAGATAACCTTAGACACGTCTCAATGACGTCATAAAGACGACCATTTTACTGCACCGCCGCACTGTCGGTGCTTTTATAATGTATGGTGGCTGTGGCTTGCATGTCACCATGACTTGAGAGCTCAATATTGAGTTCATTTGACTTCATGCTAGGTCGTCCTAGGTAAAATGTGTATTATTCATTTTCCCGGGCAAGTGAGAATGCATTTTTGAAAAGGAGCCAGGTAAGCTAATTTTTGGATACGGCCAAATGGATTATCAAATTTTCTTGCAACAAACTGCACAAACTGCAGTTTCTCACAACATTGCAGTATGTCTCGTAGTTTGACCTCCGGTGGTTTTATGCAGGTTTCAGCTAGCAATTAAAGTGGTGGTTTCTGTCTGGCATTCTGGATGGCCGATGTGGAGATATCGGCCCTGTAGTGTTGTGCGACATTCCGTGAAAATGTGCAACATGGGCCAAACTGACTTGTAGGGTCATCCAGAGATGTTAAATGGAGATCACCTGCGTGCTTGTGGTACTCCCAGTTTGAAATTACAAAATGCGGTTATGTTACACGATAACTGGGGCATTTTCAAGGCTTTCGTGTGCCAAAGGCTCTTTGAAAATGTCTGTAGAATCTCTTTGTCAAATGGGCTAGAAATTATGTGTCGCATGGCACGTTATGACGGAGTTTTATGTTTTAACTGCCGTGTGGCAGACAAGAATTTGGACTGGCCGAAATGCCAACCTTGTGCATCAGGCACTTCGTTATTATGCGTGTACCCATGGCGTACAAAAGTCTTATGTAAGGCACTAATTAGCATCAGGAATTCCGCAAATTCGACCGCCATTGTGCATATATACCGACTGCAGATATTTATGCATGAAATTTCGTAAAATGGACTGAGGGTACCCACCTATGCATTATTTTGGGGACGCATATGGGTCGTTCCACGTGAAATCGCACAAGAGTTGCCCCGACCCCTTCCGATTTTGTTGAAATAGGTTCATGGTGCCTATGGAGAACTGGGTAGCCACCAGTTCGAAGCCCTGGATGATCTCTGAGATCAAAGTAACAGGTCATGAAAGGTCACCAATTTTTACAGACATTGCATGGCTCAGATATCCATAACTCGGTGATGGGTCATCACAAAAAGGTGCGGTTAGTGCCGCTGGATGTACAAATTTTCCAGTTTTCATAAACAGGCCATTTTGCTTCACTGGCCTAAGAATGACCGATGACCGACCAAGTCAAATTAAGAATCTTCGGGTATGACCATGTTTGCCCCCTGATCTCCGCGAAAATTTCCCTTGATCTCCGCGTAACCTTAAATTGCTTGACGTAAGAGGTCAAGGGTCAAAAGTCATGACACCTCATCAGCAGTCGATCCCCTGCCATCCATATTTGGCATATACCTTTTCTCTGCTTTTTAACGAAAGTGAGTCTGCCCAATGTTCTTGAAGTGTGAAGCCAGCTGAGGCAATCCTAGCATTAAGAAGGACTGGTCGTCACGCGCAATACGCTGCTCTTTCCGGTACGCTCTAGGACGCAATGTGTGGAAATGGCCAGGGGTCGTACTAACCCCTCCTCCATACGTCCGCGTTATGCAGGAGGCCCTATACGGGCGAGAGTTATAACGATGCCGTTTCTCACAGAAATTCGCAACGGCTTCGTTACCGACGTTACGTCTCATACACCGGCACAGCCGGGGGGGGGGGGGAGCGGGGGCGCGGGTACTCGAAAGGCCCGATTTTCTGTGAAAACCACTGCACATCGTCTTCCCGGCAGCTGTACCGAGGGTACAGCTGATCTCATTTTCTGCACGGTACAAACAAATTTCGGAGCCTTCGGACTCAAAAGCACCTCATTGTACAGTAGGCTTCATCTGCAGCAACGATGACAGCTCCGGGTCCAGCGTTTTGTCGCCACGAATAGGCTTGCTCACTTGCTGACTGCGCCCTGTTGGCATACAGCTGTCCAGGAAACTGGCTGTGCGCTGGTTGGGCTGCGCCGCTGTCGCTCCAGCCCCTCGAGCTAAATAGATGGCGCCACTGCGGGAGATCTGCGGCCGTTTTGGAGGTTGGCGCCCGTGGACCAGTGGCGGCTCGTGGTTTCACAAACATCTGAGGTACAGCGCAAGTGTAACACCAGACTGTCTTACATACGGCTGTAGGCCTTATATACGTTGTCTAACTATTAAAAAATGATATCCGACCCTGATCAGATCGACATATCTAAAAGGAGCGTAATGTTACATCATGCATCACGTTCGTTGTTTTGCTTGTTGTCTGCAAAAAGCTAGATCAAACTGGGTATCTATAAGCCAATTGATTTAACCGGTCGAACACCACGTTTCTCCACGACAAGCTCTCACGACAGACAGCTCACTTCTAGCGCCTCATGAGGAACGTTCTGTCCTGTTTCTTGGGCGGATAAATGATGGGCACATGCTGGGGGCATGCAGTTATTGTTGAATCGTCTGGGCAAAGTTCCAAAACATACCTCTAAGATTTCAAACTAGTATGAAATGTGAACATTTTTTAATCAATAGTTACCATACGAACATATTCCATGCTCACTCGCGCAGTCCAGCATCTGTCGTTGGCGAGTCCGACGGTGGCGCCACAACGGCGACGGCTAGAGGTCTACGTCTAGTTCACCATGGGCGCTGTATTACATTGGATTTTGGCGTTGGCTGAGGCGGGTGAGCTGGCTGCCTCTACGGCTGCCTTGCGTCGTATGTTTGCGGGGGCAGCGTTCGTCAGGATGGGGATACGGCGAGGCGGAGACGGAGGCGTCTGTGCGGGCATGTTCGCTGCTACGGTAATGGATGCGGAAACAAAATAAACGCATTACTCCAGTTTAATCATGAATTCAGCTTTATAAATGGTGTGATTATACACACATTACGTATGACTTTGATTCCACATATCCCGATATTTTTGGTGAGGCACTGCCTCAGTTTCCTGTAATGACGAGTCTCCACTGCCCTGGACGAATGCCCTTCTTGTCTCGCTCCTTCACCCCTGGGCAAAACCAAGCGTAACAGTGAGAGGCGGCACGCCGACGTTTATTGGAGACGATTTCTATTGACTTCTATGAGGAGCGTGAAGATTATTCAAATGGGCGATGCTGTTATGATACGAATGGATTTTGACAAGCGATGACTGGAATTTAATGCTTTCGACTCCACGTTTAGTCATAGCCTATCGCCGTCTGTCGGAGAGGCGTGACGTTAATCTGATGAATATCACGAGTACGATGGAACGGGGTTAGAAAGCATGGCTCCGGCCATCGCCGTAACACTGAAGACTCTGGCTTGGTAGCCGGGACACACGCACAGTGGTAATGACAATATACATTCGATTAGCCGTGGGCCAGCTGACAGCTTATGACCAGCTGCCAGCTGACACGCGGGCGAAATATAGAGCGCCGAAGACACTCGAATCCGTCTTCCCACCACGGAGAGACCAGCTCTGGAGATCGTTAACCCTCACCCGTTTGGGGGGGCGTTGTTGTATCCCCCCGAATTTTTCAATGATAAGCGCCTAACGGTTTGCTTGGTCCACCTGAAACTTGGTGTACCCTGTGGGGCATCCATTCCGCATCTTATGGTGTAAGAATGTATACGATATGTTACCATGGTAACGAGATATCACGTCATAACGGAAACCTTGGCCGATTTCGCGCGCCAGCGCGGCCGGTTGACGACGGTCTGATTTTTGTCCCAATGTAAGACCAGTGGAGTGCATAAATGCAATAAAACCCCTGTTGATAAACTCAAAACTGTATGTTCTGTCGGACTATACTTATGTTTGGTAAGCCTACTGGAGACCACAAGCAATGCTGGCATAAGGTTAAAGTAGTCTTGAAGGAAGGGCACGTCATTATATGTGGTGTGAAGTCGAGGACGGGCGACGAAGCCTGTGTCCTCATCCATGTGCCCAAACATCTCACCTGCAAGAGAAGATCCATGGTGTATCGGCCAGCATCCGTCGAGACGTTTTTTCCCATCCTGTGCACATGCAAGGCTGGACAGTCCCGTATGTTCAAACACTGAGTTGCAGTTCTGCTGTTCTTGAACAAATGAGATCTTTTATATTACGGGAGTTGAAGACAGTTGCTGAAATAAACTGTTAGCGTGTGGCAAACCTTTAAAGAAACCAGCAACAACCTTTGCATTCACATTTTAATTTCAAACCAAACGATGGGAGCACCACTATTAATAACCCACATTAACCCACCCCCAACTGGGGGGCGGTTGACCGCCCCCTGAGGTTTTTCCGAGACTGCGGGAACACGAACAGACGAAGCACCAAGAACCTTTGTGTACCTTTTACTTGATTATTTTTACACCTCGTACTAAATTTTTGAACTCAGGTCAAGCAAGGCGTTTGCCCTAGGTTAGGTCAACTGGGCCTATTTCCAAAAAAGTTAAGCGCCCTGAAACTTTTTGCAAAACGTGACATCCTAGTGCAATTTTCAGGGGTTACAGATTTTGATAAATGCAACAAATCTGCTATCTCGGACTTTTTTTGGAAGTGGCCATGTCATTGGTTTATGTAAAGCCCATTTTTAACATCAGTCGTCGTTTTTTCGAAAACTGGCGTAAGTTTTTCATTACAATTTGATTGTGAGGAGATCCAGACATCCAGTTTCCGTCAATGGACAAAGTTTTAATAACCTCCGACCACTGACCTGAGGTCAGGCCACAAATAACTGTTATGAGTCAAAACATACTGCCATCAAAATCGCGATGAATGACTGCGTTCTGGTAGAAAATGGAAGAACTGACTCGCACAGCTGCAATTAATACCAAAAAGTCCAAAAAATTGCAAGTTTTTGAAATAAACAGGCCTTGGAAAATAAAGCTCCGCCAATTGTGTAGATTACTAATTAATGATTTTTTTCTAAAATTTAAGCATGAGAAGTCATCACAAGAATCACTAGGATCAAGAAACAACACTTGGAATGGCATATTTCGTGGAAATAAAAGAGTGCTAAAATTAGTTCCCGTTAATTTCATACCGCGTTCGTCTATCGCGACCACCGTACAGCGGTGCGAAAATCGCCGTGTCTTTAACCAGTCCCCGACTGGTTTTTCTGACGTTTTTGTTTTGTTTTTGACGTTTTTCTGGGATTGCGAGAGAACGAACAAACACAGAGTCACGAAACTTTGTGTACCTTTTGCTCCATCAATTTTACACCTCGTGTAAAAATTGTGACCTCAGGCCAGGTCAAGTGCCTGACCTAGGTCACTTTAAACAGACCTATGTCAAAAAAAGTTTAGCGCCCTCTAACTTTTTCGCAAAACAAGATATCTCAATAATACTTTCAGGGATTAGTGATCGTGATAGATGCAACAAATCTGCGACCTCAGATTTTTCGGAATTTTCCGGGTCATTGATCTAAGGTCAAGCCCATTTTTAAGACACGTCGTTTTTTCGGAAATTGACGGAATATTTCATAACATTTTTAGTGTGGAGTGAAACAAACACCTAGTTACCGCCACTGGGCAAAATTTCAATGACTTCCAGCCAAAAACCTGAGGTCAGGTCACGAATAACTGTAGTGAGTCAAAATGTACCACCGTCAAAATCGGCGATGAATTACTCAGAATGGGTAGAAAATGGCAGAACTAGCTTGCACAGACGTAAGTAATACCAGGAACCTCAAAAAGTTTGAAAAAATGGCATATTTTGGAAATAAACAGGCTCTTGCGAATAAAGCTCCGCCAATTGTGTAGATTGGTAGCTAATGAATTTTTCCAAAACTTAAGCATGGAAAACCATCACAAGAACCACAAAGACCAATAAAATTTACATAGATCTTCTTTTTCCCAAAAATAAAGGAACGCTAAAATTAGTCCCCGTCAATTTGTTACCGCATACGGCAGCGGCACACGCCTACAGCTGCCGCGAGAATTGCCGTTTAGCTCAACGTTTCGGCGTATATATTGAACAAATCTGGGAAATTAGACATGTATCGGTATCCGCGGACCTTTACTTGTGCACTGGTGCCTTAACCTCTGCGTTATTAGTCACAGCCCTTGAGATTCAGGCCATTTCTCGGTCTCATGCAGTCGGCTATGAGAAAACATATATTTGGCGTAAACTGGCTTACATATTATCTAAAACTAAAAATGAGACCAGTTTCGAGCTCTACTCGTCACAAGCTTTCTAACGGTATGATTATTTTTATCGTGCGACCAACGGTTGGCGAGTTAGAGGAGGGCGGCCAACTGCCCTCCCCCCCTTAGTCGCCCGTGTTCGAAACCGACCGACGGTCGTGCGCGGGTTAAATCAGCGTTCCCGCGTAATTACTAAACAAATCAGAGAAATTACACGTACATCGGCATTTGCGGACTTCTACCTGTCCGCTGGTGCCTTTATCTAGACTTTATTAGACACATCCTTTGAGATCCAGGCTGTTTCTCGGTTTCATGCAAGAGGCCATGAGAAAACATAGATGGGGCGTAAATGGCTTATATATTATCCAAAACTAAAAAATAAGACCAGTTTCGAACTCTTCTCGTCACAAGCGTTCCAACGGCGTGCTTAGTTTTATCGTGCGACCAGCCGTTGGTGAGTTAGAGGGAGGCGGTCAACCCCCCAGTCGGGCGTGCATGGCGCCGACCGACAATCGGGCGCGGGTTAATGGCAGCAGATCACCTGCACCTCGTCCTATCAGTATCTCATGTTCCATTCATGAGTATGATGGTGAATTTAATTTGATAAAGGTTCATTAAAGGTAAGTGCAGTAATTTCCACGGTACACATTGTCCACACCAGGCTTGTGCTTGATTCTGCATCTCGTCAAAGAAACACTGAAATGATTTAGGAGTTGTCATTTTACCGTAAATTAGAATCAGAATCGATTCAGTTAAAGCCTGCAGTAAATCAGAATCGGCATTGGAATGCATACTGATCCAAAGAATCAGCCTTGAATCGATTCACGATTAGGTTAATAGAGCACAATAACAACTGAAGCAAGCTCAATGTTTTATATTTCTTGCATTTTTACATTTTTAACATCCTTTGTGTTCTTTACATTCCAGTATTCAATAAATATGCATTTTAGTATTCACTTGCAAACTCTTTATGTTCTTTCCTCTTGTCTTGCTCAAAGTTCAAGTAGGTCAATGATCTGGACCTGATTTTATAATTTTGCCACAATATGTGAAAATTATGCATTAATAGCTACTGCTAATTTCATGTTTCCAGATCTCTTGGTTTTTCCGCTATGTTTAGAAAATCTGAAAAGGGGAGGGGTTCTGGAGGATCCTGCAGGTGAGCGAAGGTTAAAGGGGTTAGTATGGGGTCCATATACGGTTAATCGGTGTGGAAAATTATTACTAATTCATTACTGATTTGATGCTACTTTTTCAAGTGTCAGGTATCGTCTGCTCTTTGGTCGCAGAGTCGTTTGCCAGAAGTCTTATGTGGCCGGGATAGCGGGGTAACTGTACCTTAGTGTCATTGGCGTCCATAGCGTGGAATATCATTGTTGCCGGCCCGGCCAGGGAACCTTGTAGTCCAAGATACGCAGCAAACGCGCATTTAACAGAATGAACCAATGTGGTACGAGAAGTGCGATTGTGCGATAGTGCGATACCATGCACTGGTGATTTATCACAGCGGCTTCATGTAAATGTTGAGCTGTCCAGTAGTGAGGTTAGGATGAAAATCAGCCGAAACGCGGAAAAAGCAAGGCCATATTGACAGCAAAGATTATATATGTGTGTCATGAACACGAGCAGTCACAGAACTACGCTGTTTCATTCAACGATAACTTCTGAGCAGACTGATGTCAACTTATGCGTGCTTTTGTTTCGGATACAATGGCGGAAGTTACACGCCCGCGATACCGTTACTGCTTTGCCAGCCGTCGAAGGACTCTCACCGTCGCCGGGCCGATGGAACGGGCACATGGCGCTGCGATGTGGAAAAAAGCGCACTTCAGGCATTTCCGATCGGCTGCAGTCCACCGGACAACGGAAGTTTAAGAGCCAACCTGTGAAGCCGTTAGGATCGCATCTCGTGTGTGCAGTCGTCAATGGCACTCCTGCTGGGTGGTTCAACTGACATTGCTGGTAGCTAGTAATTCGTACCGTCACCGCCGACACCGTGACATATCGGCGCGACATCTTATGCTGACATATTCTTGTTTCGTTTGCATAGATTACTCGATTTGTTTGCGTTGTTTCACCTGCCTGGCCCGTGACTGCTCGCATGCCAGTTTTTGTGCCGGATAATTGCACGCCTGTATGCCAAGTTTTCAACTGAATAATTTTACGCTTTTACGCCAAATTTAGAACTGAATAACTTTACCTGTTCTTTTAACCTTTACTGTCAATGAGATTTTACTCTTGTTTCTGCTGAGTTTCCGTCAAAAGTAGACAGCTGGACAGTTCAAAACTAACATAAAGCCGCTGTGATGAATTGGCAGTACATGCAAGCTACCAATCGCAGTTATGGAAATGCATCAGCTCCTTTTACTGGACGTGCGTATGCTGCCCATCTTGAGATGTGGGGATGCTTAGCCGGGCCGGTAGCGAAAGTTTTGCATTGTACGGGTGCCGATGACAGTAAGGTACTAGTTTACGCCGCTATCCCGACTAGAGGGGGCTACGACAAAGGTTGCTGCAAAGAATGAACAAGCCATTTCTGGATTTCGTACGAATAGCATAAAATTAGATACGAATCAATAGAAATTATTTTTCCAACAAGGCATATGTAGAGGTCGTATGAAGTCCGCTAAGGACCCTCATAAAACCCCATAAGCAGCCCACGTAGAACTCATTTAGAACTCATGTGGGGTCCTCATGTGACCGAGTCAGGGCCCATGCTGAGCCCAGGCAGCGACCTCACGCAAGCCATATAAAGCCCACATAGGGACCATAGAAAGCTCGTACTGACCCACTTAGGGCCCATACGGAATCCATACTGACCAATATGTGATCCATACGGGGCCCAAGCATCGGTCCATCTCGGCCCCATCTGGATTGCCCATCTGGAACCTAGCAAAAATTATAACAAAAGTTGCTGGGTCCCACATGGACAGCCCAAAGGGGTTCAGATGGCTGCCCATGTGAGACCCACATGGGACCCAGTAAGTTGTATGGGCTGGAGTGAGGGGCTCATAATCTGCAGGGGCTGGGAAAAGGGCGTCCGTCTTGGAGGACGTGCCTGATTTGTCAGCGGCGCCAAGTCTTTCAAGTCTTTCAAGGGCGCTTCATTCGTACTGGGGGCGGGGCGGGGTAGCTTGCCTGCGTGAGGCACAAATGCACGAGGGTTTTGTGGTCTGGACGGGGCGTTTGGTCTGTATGACGTGTCGATTGTCGAGTTCGGTGAGATACACCTGATGTCTGAGGTTTAGGGTTTAGGGTGTTACGACTGCCTGATCACAACGGCGTGATCTGTAAGGTAGACTCCTTTTGTGACATGCTTGGTGGGTGAGGGGCGCCGAGTCCTTAAAGAGCGGCTGATCCGTACGGGGCGGGTCAGTCGTTTCACTCTCTCTAAGGAAGTGAGGCGCTTCACGCCTGACTTACGTGGAGCGCAGAATATATGAGGGACATCCGATCTATTCCGGGGCGCTTGGTTTGTAACGGATGCTGTGCATGTAAGAGGCACCTGATGTTGGTCATTAGGGTTTTAACAGAGGGGGGGGGGGTGCCAAGTCCTGTACGTGCGCTTCGTCTGTAGAGGGGGCACCAAATATATGAGGGGCGCCTGATCTGAACGGGGCGCCTCGCCTGCCAAGGGTGCTGAGCCCCCGAGGGGCGCCTGATATTTACGGGGGGCACCTGGTCTGTAACAGGCGTCCGTCTTGTAGACGCGTCTGGTGTGTGAGGGGCGTCAAATAATGCAGATGCGTCTCATCTGTACAAGGGGGGGGGGCTGGCCTGTATGGGGCGCCAAGCATGTGAAGGCTACCTGATCTGTACAAGAGCGCTTACCTGTGAGGGGCGCCGCGTCCACGAGGAGTTGATCAATACATGGGGAGGAGGCGCCTGGAGGCCGATGGTTGCCAGAGAGATGAAAAACCCTCGCCCAGCAAAAAAAGAGGGAGAAAACTCCTTGGATTTCGGCATATGTTTAGGATTGTGTTTAAATGAGATGTTTTTTTTCATTTTCCTTCAAAACTAATTTTTCGCTGTTTCATAAATGGGGCGCCTGCGCCACGTGTCAAAAATTGGTAGGGGGAATGTTCCTCTGTCTTCTCCGGTTCCTTCACCCATGGTTTTGTCCCTCTGACAACATCCCAGTCACGCTGCGTTAGCATCATGCAAAAATCCAGCTGCACGCATCTCTTTCCCACGGCGAGCCATTACAGCACGACCCATAACCGACCGCCAGGAATCCCGCTCTGCGGCGCGGCACGCCCGCTCCGTCGGAACGCAGGCGGAAACGGACGGTGCCGCGGGCCCGCCTCCCGTGTGGTCGGACGCAGGACGGCGAAATCCGAGCCGGCTAGCCGCCTCCGCCGTGCCGGCCAGCGGCGTCGCCCGGGGGCACGTCGTGACTGGCGCTCCGGCGAGGAGGACGCAGCCCAGCCGGCCGAAACACCAGCACGGGGCAGGGGTGAGGAGATGACCGCGGCGGCCAGCTGAGGCACGGGCGACTGGGGCCACACCACGGGGTGCGCCGCGGTACGAGCCGCGGCGGCTGGCGTCGTCGCCGTCGGGGGGGGGGGAGCGAGGCCGGGAGATGAGCCGCGCAGGAGGCTGCTCCGAGGCGGCTGCGGCGTCCGAGGTCGTGTTACCTGGTCAGGGCGCCTCGGAGAGGTGTGTTTACCAGCTCTGGCGCCTGACGGACGAGCCGACCTAGTTGGCCGGCCGGCAGCAGGGAGATACAGATCACCGGTTCACCCCGCGCCTGGAGCGGAGCCATCTGCTGACGCGCATCTGCATACGGGGCGGGAGGCACATGGACATCGCAGGAGGTGACCAAACAGAGAGGGTCACTGCCGAACGAATGTTCTCCGAATATTCACGTAAGAGTGTCATACCGGCTGAATGTCATTCGATGCATAGTCACGTGAACTTTCTTCTAAGTCTCGGATGAACACCCGGCGAACGCACAGAGATTAAAGGCGTAAATTCCAAAGATTCCAGCGCGTGATTTGTGTTCCATCACTTGCCCCAGGGAAACAGCACCCTCTCCGTGTGCGAGAACGGGTTCTCCGGCCCAGCGGACCTGTCGGGTGAAGCCTGGCGTGGATCGGCGTCACGCGGACGCTCACGGTGGTGCAACGACCGAGTTACGACACCGGAACTGCGAGGAGTCTGCCTCACGTTTCACTGCATGGCGCACACAGAGGGGTCTGTTTGTGTTTCTGCCTCCGCCCGGCGCCGGTCGGTCCGCCGGTCGTGCGTGTAATGGCGGCACGTGAGCTCTGGAGATCGTCCCCCCCCCCTCTTGCATCGGTCTCGCCACATTCCTGAACACGACAACCGAAGCTTGGCGCCCTTTCCACAGGTGAGAGTAGAAAGAAGATAGATGTTTTTATCAGATGTTGAAATGTGCATTGGCCCCTTGGTAATTTCTTTTACCTTTTCTGGAGCTGAGACCTATTGTGAACAATTTCAATTAATTGCGCGAAATCAACACCTTACATCTACTTTTTATCTCTGATGTTTCAAAGCACCTCAATAAGATTTCCAGAAGAACAACATTTTAAGTATCTCATCATAGTTGCAAAACGTGTCATCGCACCCCTGTTGGTGCGTAGCCACTTTCAACGGTTAATTTATGATCTCATTTACACTGTCAAGTCTAACGAATATTTATTACGAGCTCCCATTGGGACCACCACGCTGTTGAAAGTTGCAACGTGAGCTAGATGACAAAGATAAGAGGCAACCCCACAAGACAAACGCCGAATGTATGCGTTAGCGCACATAATCATTAGAAACGCCACGGACAAAATGCGTGTGTTTGGCCCAATTACCTTTTTTAATTACTGAACACCTGTTTCCTCCACCCCTCTCAATTTCCATCGACCATGGTCGTCCATGTGTGAAAGTCGTTCTTTCTCCCCTCTCACGTATGCATTATGCAAAACGGGCTGACAGAACACCGGTGATTGGAAATTACAACGTTTCGTAGCACCAAAACGCCGGAAACTACAACGCCCAAACGTGTCAGACACCAAACGCGAGCACATTAAGGGATTTGGCGATTTGGCCATTTGGGGAAACAAATGACGAGAGACTGTTGGGGTGTATGGTCAAAGAAAATTTTCCTGGAGAGAGTGAAAAAAACTGGCGCAAGTGATCAAAAATTCAGGAAATGCCGAAAAATTGCTGAGAAAACGGCGTTTACTGGTGACGCCAGGCCACGGAAGGGGTTCCCGATCGTACCTCCGGGCTTTGCAGCTCTGGGCGCCACTCGACGGAAGCCTTGGTGAGCTAACACTAGGCTGTGGGCGACGGCAGGACGGAGGCGGCCTGCATGAGCAAGTAATACTTGTGAGCGTTTTATTCATCCTACACACGACTAGGGTAGTCTGGAGTGTAGATTGCACATGTGCAGTTTTCAGGGAGTTCGTCTGACTCCATCAAAAGCTACGGCGCCACGAACTTTGGAGACTACGGCGTTAGGCAAATGAGGAGAAAACCTAGAAATCGAGGACAGTCAAGTGGCTGTAACTTGAAATTTTGGGACCATCACTCTGAAGTTTTGGCTTTAGACAGCGCACGTACATTGTCAACAGATGGACTGACCTTCAGACGAAAATCCTGCTTGCTACAGGGTGACGGCATATATTTGCGATGCTGAGAACGGACGCAGATGAAGCCATGGCGACTGCCTGCCCGACGACGGCTGCTGAGGCTTCAGAGGCCACATGCACGGCTCATTCCACTGCCTGCGTGGGACCGAATAGTTCTGGAACTCCATTGAAGAGCGAAGGATGTCCACGACGTTCTCGTTGGAGACGTTTGCCAGCAGAGACAGCTGCGTCACGAGCTCAGACTCTCAGTCGATCAGACTCCGAGCGAGTCGCGCACGCGATCACTGAAGCCACAGTAGCCGTCGTCGAACAGAAAATTGCCAGGTTTTGTCTGTGTCATCCTTCCGCATCGCAAAATTATGCCGTCGTTCTGTAATATGCCCGTATGTTTGATCTGTATGATGCCCGTCTTTAAACATTAGTCCATCTGCTAAAATGTACGTACTTTGTCTAAAGCCCAATGTCTGGCATAACATCTGTAACACTAGAAAATCATTCACAACGCTATTGACAAAGCTTAGTCCATAAATTCTGACAAAACAACATTGCGGAGTGATCGTCTGGGAAAAAAATCAAATCAAGCACCATAATCATTCTCGATTTCCAACTTTTTTACTCATTTACCTTATTCCGTATCCTCCAACGTTCGTAGCACTTTAGCTTCTGATTGGTTCACACGAACTCCCTGAAAACTGCACACGTGTAATCTGCAACCCAGATTACCCCAGAAACATGAAGAATGACTGAATAAAACGCTCGCTAGCATTACTTGCCGATGTACTGCCGCCTCCGTCCGGCCGCCGCAGGCTGCCTGGTGCTAGCTCACCGGGCCGCCGCTGAGCGGCACATGGAAACTGCAACGCCGGGAGTTACGGTCGGTATCATATTCCCTGGCCTGGCGTCATCGGTAAACGCTATTTTTTCGTCCCTCTTTAGCCATTTTATTAAGATTGGACACGTGAACCACTTTTTATCGCTCTCCACGAAAAAATTATCATCACGATATACCTAGTGATCATCTGGGTAATTTGTACCCTTGCCAGCTTGGGGAAATCACGTACTGGAAGGCCATAAACCTGGTTCATCTTCACATTCAGCATCAGCCTGACAAACAAACCAGACAAAATGGCCTAATATAGCAATTCACGAGAACAGTATACATTTCACAATATAAGACTACATGTTTACTCCCTCGCTCTCCTCGGTTGCACGTAGCCCGTATGAGCTATCAGCCGGCTTCGATGAGGAAAAGTTCACCGCAGAATCGGACTGCCGGACGGCTCTGGAAACGTGATAGGAGCCGCCTAGTCACGGGCACCTCGGGCGAAGCCATTTCAGCCGGTCAGAAGTGAGAGGACCAGGGTCGGAAACAGGCACCGTTCCCTCCGTGTGTAATGAGGTCACGACATTCCGGCCCAAGCGTTCCTCTGCGGCCTCGCGCGCACTCCGACATCCATTTGCCCGCAACTCGCATGAATGAAAACTTTTAGGACAGAAGTGCAGTATGCTCGACGATGGATTATGCATGCTTGACATGAAGTATATGACGTCCTAAGAGGAATTCGACATGGGACAATATCCTGCAGTCGTCTTATACGATTTGAATTATCATGAGCATGTGATGGTGTTATATAATATGCACGTATAGGCGAAAATGTGTCTCGGAAATATCGCGCACATTGGCCGTACTAAGGGGATCAAAGAGGCGGCCAGGCGCCTGTGACATGGACTAAGTGGACATGGACTAACATGGATGACATGGATAGGCTAAATGAACTAAGAACACTTACTTCAGCCAAACCGTTACCGCTACAAACTGTGATTGTGAATCAATAAGATTGCGAATCTGCAGACTTTGAATCAATACGGCATCATGTACCTGGACTCTGATATTGGTTTCTGACCTGAAACTTAAACATCACTTTTTTGCTCAGTGCACATCGGTTATTAACATTGATCATATCAACATCAACGGTGGATTAGTTGGTTTTTTGACATTTGCCTTTTTCTGGGCCAGAAAATATTGGTGGACAACAGTTTTGATCAGGCATTCTAAAAAGGAAAACTCCAAAATCCGAAGTGGGCGTGCTTTTTAATGTGCGCCATACACATTTATAAATATTGAGCCCACTCAAAACGCAACAGGACGCATCCTGTTGTAACATAGCCTATGCCACAAGGAACTGATTACCGGGACATGTGGCAGTAAATCTGTCCCGCTTCTCGCAGAAGATCATGAGACAGCTTTGAAACCCAAGCAAGCAAACAGGCATTCAGAAATGCAAATTGGTGCCGTTTGTTGGAGTGCGTTCTTTCACCCCGTCTGAATTGAGCTTGAACACATCTTGAGATACAGAGATCACCAGTAAGAGAGAGCGAAGATGGAGTGAGAGAGAGAGAGAGAAAATGGAGATGGGAAGGAGAGAGAGAGGGGGAGAGAGAGATGGAGAAAGCATTATCATTATGACCCATCTTTACACGTGTCACGCATAGCGCCTGTTTTCCATAATTCTCTGCGACGCGGCGGGCACCGAAAGATACGATTTCATTGAAAACGAGGCCTTCATGTTCATTGCCCCAACCGAACCATCATTGAAAGTGAGGGTAATCGTTGTGAGGTAAAACCATTTGATATCGGAGTGATTCATTATTCCAACAAGCAGCGATGAACCAACAGTACATAATGGATTACGTACAGAGGCGGCAGAAGGTTTTCAGAATTGCAGGAGCAGAGGTTGTCTTCTAAGCTGTCTCTTCGTTCATCACAACTAAGCTAATGCCACATTTTCCTATTCTAAAACACAGATGCCTCGCTGCCACCCCCCCCCCCCAGCGGCGCCGCCACTGATCAGGATCATTTCTGGACGTGTTCTGACGGACGGTGGTGTTTGAGTCAGACGATTTATTGTCGGAGAGCTCCTCTGTTACCGTATCCTCCGTACCCGTTGGCGGTGCCCTGTGCCGTCTTAGTAGACACCATGACTCCAGGTCACCAGTAAATCACCTCAGAAGTCTAAGGCAGCGAATGCCTTGATATCCCCAGACCATCGGCGAAGGTTATAGTAACATGAAATTACAGCAGCTCCTGGTCTCTTCAGAGGCAAGAACGGAGAGCAGGCCAAAGGTCGCTGAAGTTACGTTTGCTTGATGTTAAAGTATGCTAACTATTAATCATATTGTAGAAGAAACTGCACGGCGTTAGGCTACGCACCAGTGTCTTACGCCGTGTAATTTCCGCTTTAAGCAGAGCCTCTGAAATCGATGGCGCGTTCCCCTACGCCCCAGTCCAGAAAACTTGACTGGCCGACTTCCGGCCTCCGTCGGTTCGGAACTGTTCAGTACCGAGGCGAGCCGGCTGAGTGGAGCGCGTGCCGCGGCCGAAACCCTCAGGACGGTGTGGGCCGACGCTGACCTTCGAGCCCGCGTTGCGTAATGCAGTCGCACTGAGTGGCCGGATTAATAGGCTTTCCTTTCGGGCCGCATCGCATCGGCGCCGCAGGACTGATGGTTGCCATGTCGGCAAACCGGCGCGCGCCGCAGTAGGCGTGCCAATGACGTCACCCGCCTCGGGTGTGGGCAGGCAACGATGATGAAGCGAACTGGTGCAGCCAGTGTGTTAATGAGTGAGGTAACGCGGAGTGGGATTCACAGCACATTGCCGAGTCGCACGCAGACGGGAAGTGATGAGGCAGCTGGAACTGTCGCGGGCACGGCTCTGCTGGGTTGACCGAGCTCAGCGCTATTTCCGATAATTGCCCAATTTAGGCCGGGAAAATATGGAGAGTGTAGGCGCTCGCACTCTGCGATTTCTACCCCACCCCAATTGTCTGGCTGGCCGCGTCCAAACTGACATCGGACCGGGCGGGGTACCCAGACAGGAACACGTCTCGAGGAGGCCGCATAGCTAACCATGGGCGATGCATCGCAAGTTTTATCCGACCGGGTCGCTGTTAAAAAAAAAGGGCGTATCAGGTGTTCTGCTATGTTGTACTTAAGACGCTGCGTTATTTTTGTCGAGATGTGCGGGTTTGGGTATGCATCGAGTGACTTGTGTCATGGTGTGCTTCTGGCAATCACGAATGAGGCCTGCTTTTTTGCAATAACAGGTGAAGGCCTGGGTGTTTTAAATATCATGAAAAGGCTTAGGCTCTGATACCCAGCTAGCCCATACTGAATGAGTATCACCGATGGAAGTCAAGTAAAAGACACCGGTTTTCATCACTGCCATCAAGGCGTTATTGCTCAACCATACGCATGGCGTTTTCCTTTCAACCGTTACATTAATGCTAGAACCAGATGTGACAGTATCTGTTTATGCCGTCAGGCATCAACAATTCAAGAAGATAACAACCTCGTGCCCTGCGAGAGATCTAGTTCACGATGTTCCTCTCGGTTTCGCATCAGTGCTGTCCGTTGCATCAATGCCGCCGAGTAAAACCATTATTGCCGCGTCGCTGGTGTCCTTTCGACTACCTGACTTTGGAAAACATGCACTCGTCAGCACCAGTCAGGTAGCAGATTAGGCAGCATCATCATCAACCAGGATTGTCGAAAGAGCGAAATTGCTTCTCGCGCTCTCCCTTCCCTCTTCCTCAGCCCATCATCGACAAAAGAAGACAACTAGCCCGAGTTTGGACGCCCCACCCGGTCCTCGCTTCCTTTCAGTGCCAGCAATGGGCTATTGTTCTCAAGACGATTGATTGGAAGCGTTGACGGGTTACGCGACATCTCTGGGTCAGACGCGTTTCAGGAGAACGGCCGTCCCCATGATGACCTCCGACTAGTGGATTAGGTGTTCCCGCCGGACGTGAGGTCTCAGGAGATGTAAAAATGTTACTGTGGTGGTGATTGTACTGCACTGCACTGATTTTGCATTCGAATTGTATTGACTGTATGCGTGTGCGTGGTGAGGCAACCTACGTCGTAAACTTGACGGGGCTGGTAGCTTCTCAGCCAGTTTCAATGAAAAATTAACAAACATTTGAGGGAAGCCGACGTCCAAACCTTTCGTTGGTGTCCTCCCTGTCACCGGCCAAGGATTGGGCGGGTGCTCCGAAATAGAACCTTGCCGCCACCAGCTCATAAGCTACCAAAATACAGTGAACAAAAAACACCGCCGGGCCATGACTCACACCCAAAACTGTTTCATATTTTTGACGTAGGTCATTTGGGCAAAGATGCTCATGCAAAGAGGAGTCAAATACTTGAATGGTTTAACTGTCTGCTCGTTGGCCAACAACTGACTGGGAGAGGGGCGTTTGGCTCCCCACTCTTTCTCCGTCGTATAACGCCGTAACCAAATGGCTCTGCGCTGTCACATTTTCAACAGCCTTCGGTGCTTTATTTGCGAACAGTTTGTCGAGAATATTAAAGAGGCTGTCATGGATCACGTGGAAATGATGTCATGTCGATAATAATCCTTAATGATTTCGCCTTTTAGTTAACCTACTCCCCATCGACACATTGGTGCTGCGAGACGGTCGACAGTGCGCGGTATGTCTGAAAATGTCTTGGGAAACCAGTGTAGACCACCGATGGCCTCACACTGGGCAAGTATATATCAGATATGTAAGACAGGGCGAATATACAAATTGCGCTTTTCGGAAGGTAGTGCCAATCTACGTCTCAAAACCATCTGTAACAGCCATTCAAAGATTGTCTTGTACAAACGCGAGTAGTTAAAACCACTTTATGCACCTTCATGGGTTTGTAGAGCTTAATAGCTTAATAAAGCACATCAGGTTTATTTCAAACCATGATATAATGGATAAATCAATATATAGCATGAACTACAGGGGCGTAGCCGGGATTTTCTTGGGGAGAGGGAGCTCAGTATGAACTGCAATTAGTCGAGAACCGTCTGCTGGAAAGACGATGTGTAGTGGTTTTCACCAAAAATGTGGGCCTGAGGGGGACGGCCCCCTTGGCAGCCCCGTTAATGACCTAGGTTGAAGTCATGATTCTTTTCAGGCAAATGTGTATGGGTATCTTTATACGTATTTTGTCATTAAATGGTATGTGATCTGCACTTTGTTCATAGAACGTTTTTCATAGAACTTTCAGATCGATCAAACTGATGCCATCTGTAGCACCAGAAATTATCTTGAGGTCCAGAATGCTGCATGCTTGAAAATGGCCGTGTCATAATGCGCAACCGAGTGTCCGGGATGGCATCATCGAAGGTAAACGATCATCGTTTGAATCAACCAGATTGGTTCATGGGTTGCAGAGTTGTTGAGAAGGGCACCTGGTGCCCCCATCCTACTTCACCCTGCATATGAAAGTGGCTGATATATTCCAGGAAGTGTCGAATTAAGACCGCTTTCGATTCCGTCAAACGCACTGTACTTTTATTTCCAGTAAAAAGCTTAACAAGAAAGGACCGGTGGAATACGAACGCACTAGATTTACCTTTTTTGCGTAAAACGACATAAAACTTAGATATCGATTACGTATATTGTAAATATCCTTAAACACCTGCTCTCCGACGTCATCGGTGTAACGGCTTTCAATGGTCGCCGTGCATCACTGTACGGCGTCAAAATGCAAACAAATGATTGGAACAACGGCAGAAAAGTTTGGTACCATTAATAGCCAATTATTTTATCGTCGCTGAATTACTTTAATCTATGCTATCGTTTATACCTAGACTTAAATTATTCTTCGCAAAGTTACATCAACCTCGAGGTTACAACTGCTGGAGCGTTTGTTATCAATCACAGCCGGCGAAACCATGCGGCATATCCATAATAATTAATCGCCGAGGTTAAGAAGAGCCCAGCTGTTGTTTCGTGAGCCTGTGGATCTTGATTATGCGTTCCGGTGATGGTGGCTGGGACGTGTCTTTCAGGCGACGCCACAGGCACGCCTGCCCCGAAATCGAAAGTGACGAGGAACTCTGAAATCCGACCTAGGGCGCGAGGAGTTTGATTGTGATCGGTGAAACCGGAAATTACTGCTAGCTCGGGAGAACAGTAATGCGGTTATTAGAATAACTTGAGTGGCATTGAGCGCACGTTACAATGACTCCAGCTTTCAGAGGGTTACTGGTAAGCGCATGTCTGTGATTTGTGGTTGTTGCCAAATATTGGCCTAAGATGTGTATCACAATCCATTAAACTTTTAGCTGTCGGTTAAATATTCGTAATCATATGCAATTCACTATCAGTCAGTTCGTTGCAATGATGACATCAAAATTGGTTTGGTCATAGTACTAACCCTATTTTGAATCGAGTTCCAGATATATTTATTTTCTTTGTTTATTTGGAGTTTGTAGAACGTTTTATCACGACAAATGGTTTGATGCCAAAGGTTTACTTTTGCTACTTGTTCCTAAATGTGTTTTTATTAAGACCAATTTTTTGTTTACATGTATGCGCGTAAAGACATGCAGTTTTTGCTGCGAGGACTTTTTCTGGCCTACTATGAACAGCAAGGTATACCTGCATTTGGATATGCCTACACTATGTATCACTAAGAAGCCTTCCAGTGATGAGTGGTACTGCAGAAAATATAAGAGAGACAACAGCATTGTTCCTGCTATGTTTCTACCTTCAATGAAGCGAAGTGATATGAAAGAATGTGTATAAGGTTGGCGAGTAGTTTTCAGACTGTTTAGCATTTTGGCGCCGACAACTGGCTTGGACATAACAACTGGCTTGGACTGAATTCTTGCCGCACGGTTATTCCAGAGCAATGGAACTACATTAAGGATGATGCCCCCTTTCCAATGTTTGGAATCTTGACATTATTGACGTTCTTTGACAATCTTGACTTATGACGTTACTTGGAAGGAATGGGCACGTAAATTGCTTTTGCTCTTGCCTCCTTTTTTCCCTTCTCGGGATGCTATGTCTTCTTGACATGCAAACTGTAAGGCTTTGTCTGATTCACGTCATAATTCGTATAGACCCCGAAATGGAATGTTCTTTTAATATCAGGGACGTTTCGGTACCAAGTAGGTGTTTATCAGATATTTGGTAGTTATCTGCATCTTCGTACCTTTGAAAAACCTGACAGATTCTTTCCAACCTGAAATGACGCCCGCGGCACATGAAACAGCATGACAAATTTTGTTACCTCTCCTAAAACAACGAATTCCGTTCCCCGGGATATAATCAAAGAGATTGTGGCGGCCCGTATAGGGCCTGCCTTATAAGACGGCCCGTGGCCGGAGGACAGTGTTTAGTTGGCCGTCGCCGGTCGTGGGAGAGAAAGTGTCGGCGCTCGCCGCCGGCTCGGAGGCTGGTGCGCCGGTGGAAGGTGAATCTGCCCACTGGGGGCGCAGTGCGCACAGAGACGGCGGCCGGCGCGCCAACTGGACGCTCAGGCCCGCGGAGCAGCTGATCTCTGAGCAGGGGGCGCGTGACCGGCGAGTGGCGTGACTGGACCACCATGAAGTGCCTGTACTGGGTGAGTCATCGACGGAGGCCTCGGACGTCGCGTGACCTCTTTGAAAAAATCGTTAATGTTTTTAGTGTTTGCTGCATACGACATTCTTTTATAACATATTAATGTTTTCTTTTAAATTCGTGATGAATGTTTGCAGAGCATAACTGATCTACTCTTGAGTCTAAAAGTATTTTCCTTTCCGAGAAGCTTGCAGTATTTTGCAGACATGCAGTTGTAACAAAGCATTGTCTACAAGAATTGAATATCCAAATTGGCGTCGTTAGTCATGTGTGGATGAAAAACGTAGTTCATTCATAAGACAACTTCTTTTCCACCAGTACCGTTCATACCACAACTTAAACCAATGAGTACAAACTGTTTCGTCCGTATTGCTCGTGAACTAGAAGAGTAGCAGGCACGCTGCCGTGGCTACTGGGTATTATTTCATGATATCTGTGGGTCTGGTCGTAAATTTTATTACCTTATTTTCCCGCCGAAAAAAAAACAACGATCGTACGGAAACATTCAAGGTCCAGTTATTCACCACTCGATCTGATAACCTGTCAGTTTTTGTTTTAGTTTCCGGGGATTAATAACTAACTACGCGGCTTATGCTGCTCTTTCAATCATTGCTCAGTACGTCACTACTAAATCCTCAAACACACCGCAAGTACGCACGAACGAACACGGATATTGTTCAGTTCCAAGTGTAACGCATCGCAGCCCCGTTTAAGCTTTCTCCTGCATCAGAAGATTCATATAATTGCTGTCTGTCCGCAATGTATGCCGTTAGCCCACTGCCTCATTCGTCACAGTCGAATGCCTTGAGCGAATGCCGTCGCTGGGCATGACTGCGTCCCTCCGGCTAAACGGCCACAGATGTCCATCACTGCCGACACGTGCTCCTGTCGTCCGGCCGGCCGCCGTACCGCTTCAGAGCTGGGAGGGGGATGATCATGTTCCGTTCCGGTGGATCCCCTGGGTCGCCGTCATCTGGCGGTTACGACACGCGGCCGCGGCCAGCCGGAACCGGCGGACAGCGCCGACAAAACCTCCCGCGACTGCTCACGACGCCGGCCCGTCCTCACGATCCGCGGCCTACCGCCGGCGACCATCGCTGTGACCAACAGCAGGCGCGAACAGCGTGACGGGGGGGGGGGGCTGGATGGACCTCCCGTGTGCGTCGGTTCCGCCGGCCGCGTCGATGCGGTCGAGTTCGTACGCACGGCTCAGCGCGGGTAGCGACATTTAGTGGCCTTGACTTACTTCACACCCGGCTGCTCGGATATCGACTCGTCTCCATTCATTAGGGATGCCATCGGCGACCGTGGAAAGGACTCGGGTGTTTGTAATAGAGCGAGGCGATGGATGGTCTTTTCACGAACGTGTCTCGTTACATTCCCATCGATAAGTGTAGTTATGAACGCTAAATGGCGCACAGAAGTCGAATGATTTATCGATTTATGACAACGTTCTCAGTTAGCATCTAATCAAACGCACTTAATATTGCGTTAAGGACTAAAGCTGAGAAAAAATGGCGTGGCAGACAATGTCGTAACTTGCGGAATTCACTTTCATTTGTAGGCAATTCAGTTCCAAAGAGATTAATGGTTACGCTAGGCCTTGATTTCTTTGATAAATATTCATGTTCATAAAGCATGCAAGCTCTTGTATTTAGGATCATGGTTTTGTTCGATCCACTTATGCGCTTAATTGCCCCAGTCGTTAGATCCGCCGGAAAGACGCAGGTAAAAACCTGGCGTGCCCTCGTGCACTTGACAGGCCCTCACGTGCCGTACCGCACGTTATCACGTGGCCCTGTTCTGGCGAGCAACGAGCAGTAACGACCTTTCTTCCCACCCCGATCGACTGAGCTATAGGTTCATTATTCGCTCGGACGGCTCCGACCAGTTGGTGTAGGAGTGGAAGGCGCCATACGTTCACTTTCCTTTTCGTTCAGAGAATACAAAGCGCCGCTGCTCTTTGATACGGTCCCTGAGCGAGAGTTTTAGCGGGAGTAACCTGAGACTGTACAACGTGCTGGTACACGAAGATGTATGTACAATTCATCTGCTGTGCCATTTCTGTCATCATAAGACTGGAGACGGAAGGTGTCTCAGATTAATAGCATTTGATGTTTCTAAAACTTTAATGTAAATGTGGTCGATAAAGGCTAGGTTAAGAATGGTTAAGCCATAGATCAACAACTGCCGTGAAGTTCTCAAGCCACCAGAGCTTTCAACGTCAGCAAAGCAGCTCAGGGAAGCTTGGTGTCCTTTCCGGCATGGACGCTGTGTGACGTTGATCCGCTCGATTTCACTCCAGTCCATGCCTCCATGGTAGCACGTGCCACCACGGAGCCTCACGTGGCGGCACGTGCCGCGACCGGCAGTTTCTTCATTCGTTCGACCCGACCCGAATCGTTTACGGCGCGGCCGTGGCGGATACCTCACTTCCGCCGTCACTGGAGGCAGCCTGTCGCCACCGCCCTCACGGCTTTCACGGTCTGACGGGCGTCAAAGGCGGCGTGCCCTCGTCCACGTACGACCGACCCTGATGAGCCCCACGGTCGGAACGGACAGACGACGGAGCGTACGAATCGTTCACTTGGAACGGGCCGAAGCGTCGTTTTCTCTCTAGTGGAACGACGATGCCGTGATGTTGTGCGCGATGCCGCGGTCTGGAAAACTAGGCACGTGATCACGAAGAACAGAGTATTGCACCCCCTGACGTTGATACAAGTTGCGGTTTATTTGAGGAAATGTGGAAAACGTGGCAGCAATTGGTGCAAAATCAAATATTACACCGAAAAGTTACCCCGTGAAAATGCATGGTAACGTTACTTAAATGTTTTAGAAATCTCGAACCGCTGCAGACAGGGTTCCTTAGCAAGTGATGCCACGCAATGGGTTTTGGTTTCCAATCTGCTTCCTTTGAAAATAATCAGTGTTTTTCATCCTTTTGTCACTGGCACATATCAAGTCCATCCAACAGGATCCCGAAAACACGGCTGGGCTCTGATGATGATCATCATTAACTATATGTGGTTAACCACGTACGAAGAATGCTCACCAGATAAACTCAGGCATTCATTTACCGGTTTCCCAGCGGTTCATTTGTCTGCGTTTGTGAGTGGGATCACCCCACAGGTGACATGACATCAATCCACGACGGCCAATGTCATACATCCGAAACGGACGACGTCTCTGTAGTGTGAAGAGGCTTGCAAAGATACAGTGAAAAGGACCATATGCAATGTTTTTTTCTGCTTGGTGTGGTACATTGACTCTCGGTGGTCCTGCCTGGATGCATGCCGTCCTAATCAAGTTAACATCCTGGGGTTTAATCATAAGGTGCCTCAAGCACGCGTTGCCGTGAGCTCACTTTAATCGTTATCGTAGCCATGGTTTCACAGTCAACTGCCGTCTCAACGCTTAGTGTATATCATCGCCACCCAAAAACCTAATCGGCCTCAACTTGACCATCTTCCTGCCAACACTGCAAGTCCCTGCAGCGGCCGTCACAAAGTCCGACTGTTCCGCCATGCCCTCCTGCGCCCCTGCAGCCCGCCCGTGCCGGCCACGACGGTCGGTGCTGTTTCACACGGGCCGAGCGCGTGCGACAGATGGTGGGCACTTTTCCTTTCTGCCGGCCGTTTCACCCAGTGAGATGTGCGATCACGGAAAGGCAGGCGCCCCACCAGGCGGGGGTGCCTCCGCGTGCTGCCACATGCCGGACGCTGCCCAGGAGACAGTGGATGTGGGATAGTGCCATGCTCTCGTAGGGATGGATTCTGGCCATTTGTCCGAAGTGAAAATGCCTGGCTCGTTGTATGACTGGTAATGACTGGATTTTGCTTTGCTCTTTTTTTATTTTTACCATAAAGTCTTCGATACGGATAATTCCTGTAATTGATACATGGACAGGAGGATTGCGATTAAACGTGTCACCCGAATAACTGTAAGAAACATGTTAATTTATGGAATGGATCGCAGACAGTTTTCACGATTTTAGCACGACACTTGCATAACACCTCAGGACTGTCATGTTTCTTCGCTGGACATGTGCAGAGTAGGCAGAACTTTTCCATCTTTTCTTCGCTGGACATGTGCAGAATAGGCAGAACTTTTCCATCTATCTGCTGCTGTTGCTGCTGTTCACTGCTGATGAACGACCTGCGAAATTCGATCTGCCCGTCATCACGCATGCGCAAGCATCACAGCGCCAATGCTTCATTACCTCTCAGAGGTGTTTCCGAAAGTTAGAAAGCAATAACTCATTGTTCCACCTCTTGCCCTCCTCCTCGCCCTCCTCGCGATAGTTCACGGCGAGCCGCCCAGTCCGGTGCTAATCACCGTGTTTATCCTTGCCGTTCGGCCCGGAATTCAATAAGCCACAGGCGATCATTCATCGAATGTTTCGGCACATCAAAGCTTGGGGCGGCCCGACCGTAATGGCGGCCGCATGTATGGGCCGCGGCCGGGAGATGAACGATGCGGCTGCGGCGAACAATGCCGCCGCCGTCAGCGAGAGCGGCGTATAACGCTTCCCGTCAGGGACCAGGCCAGCGCGGGTGGAGGGTCACACGTCTACAGGGAGAGCCAGTCTACTTAGTCATGCAATTGTTTCGCGAGGGATGTTGTCCGCTCAGCCCGTGATGCGCTGCTTCCCGGTTCTCACGTACCTCGGATCTGCTTTGTCATTCAGCCCCGAGCTGTTGTGCTACATTTCCAATGTGACACTGAGACTATGGCCTGTAGCAGATCGATCAAAAGTAGATAGACGCATGGGATTTGGGTAAACTAAATGATGAAAGTGTATGATGTCTAGTGATGTTGTTTTTTATGGCACTGGCAGCAACATATATTCTATCGAGCCAAATCATATCATCATGGAAAGTGAATAACGTAACTGTGACTCTGAAAAGCAGTTACAGGCGAGATCAAGAGGAATCTCGTGAGATTTTTTCTTCCATCCTCCATCATTTACCGAAACCATCTGAATCAAGAGAACGGTATTATGGTATCAGTGTTCAGGCCTAGTTCCCATCGTCCACGGAAACTTTCTCGGGCAAGCCAGTGCTGAAGAATTTTCAGTACTTGACTTCGCTGTTGCCTTTCGGGTCGTCGATGGAAGACGGTGATCTCCCACTAATTCCGATTTTCCTCGCTCTGCACGACAGCGTACGAAAAATAAAACGGAACATGGCAAGTGGGCCAGGATATCTCGGGTTCGGCTATCCGTCGGAAGGCGCCTCACGTGGCCATGACGGGCACGTGTTCCGGTACAGTTAGCTAATCAGCCGCTGATCCGTACCCAACGCGACGTAATCGATTTAGCGGCTGATGATGGAGGACCCGGGCGCCGCGGCCGCCGCTGACCTGTCCACGCCGGCCATTCGTCACGGTGCGCCACGTTGGCCGCGGCGGCGCGCCGCGGAGCCGCGCGCCGATCCCGCCGCCCGCGTGCGGCGGCCACGAATAATTGCGCATGGTAATGCGACGCGCCGGCCGCCGGTGTTGTCTTTGATCACTTTCTCCGGCCGGCCGACTGCCGACGTCGCCGCCGCGCTCACCCCGCGCCGCGCCGCAATTGTCGCCGCCGCGGGCGCAGTGCGCCGCGTGCGCCGCGCCGGTTTGGGTGCCGCCGCGCCCGCGGCAGGGAAGACGAGAGCTGAACGCTCGCCGGCGGTGGTCCGGCGCGTGGAGGGCACGGCCGCCGGCGGAAGAGGCCGCGCTGGCCCGCAGGTGAAGGCGCTGTTTGGCTTCGGGACCTCGGCGAGGATCGGTGACTTTGATCAGCGTTTGCCTCCCAGCGACGCATCCGTCTTCTGGATGCATCATGCTTTCGTCGTGGCACGGCGGGCCAATGCATCCATGAGTGATGCATTGGCAAATTAATCGGCCCTTGTCGGCGCTGGAGCGTTTTTACGCCGTATTTTTCGGCCATTGGCACGCTGACGACACGCTCTTAACGTTTTTCATCAAACTCATCTCCGGACGTAAAACCAAAATCGGCCTGGTGCTGCTGTGTCCGCCATGTTTTGCTCTGATTTGTTCACTTTCTTCGGACGAAATAGTAATCGGGTATTTCTTGTGTTGTTTACTGAGACATAAGTATCGTACAGCTCAGTCGGAAAGACAGCTGATGTTTTCATATAGGTTTGATCCAAAGGGTGTCATACGGTGCTTTTAGGAATCGGAGCCTGTGTTAAGTAACGCTCCTTGTATGAACTCCGATTCCAAGACCTGGTCGCGCAATTCCAGGTAACGGCTAATTTTGTAGCGAAAGTTAAACGTGCCACGAAGGGATCATTAATATAAACACTAAACTAACTATTAATCACAATAGCGATTGTTAATCAAAAACACAGAACTCGGGGGCATTAAAGCTACGCCTTAGATATTGAACTCTTACTGATTTGAGCTTAATCTCAAAAGAGATCCCTTGACGCATTTCTTTGGCCGTTTTTTCACAGGGCTTCTCCTGCTGCAAAAGAGGCATCATGTATGTCCGATAACTTTCAACCGTCTGAGTTATCGATTCAGAAAAG
Organism: Capitulum mitella; assembly: GCA_030062745.1. NCBI lineage: Eukaryota > Metazoa > Arthropoda > Thecostraca > Pollicipedomorpha > Pollicipedidae > Capitulum > Capitulum mitella. Next base: position 3,447,901 of record CP099842.1, read on the forward strand.
AAATATGTGTTTTTATTTCCTTTTGCTGCCGGGTAAAACGATAAAGGCGCTGAAGGAAAGTTTGTTTTGACGATAGCTGCTTGAGGCCCTTGCAAGGAAAACGCTGAAGCTGTACGAGCCGTGGGCATTCCATTCAGATTTACACAGCAAGCTATTGTATTCTCTGGGCCAGCTTAGTAAGATTAATAATTCAGTGCTGGCCGTTGGCATCCTGTTTTTTTATCTAAACTAAACTAAACAGACAAAGCAAAGACTCTTAGGCTGGTAGCCCAGGACGCTTTGTCGAAGCTGTTTGTCGTTAGTCAGCCCACTCGCCGAATCTTATAGGCAGATCCATTGCCCCACGCATTGGAATATTTCCCAAGAGGTGTGCCGGGACCAGGCCGAGACAAATTAAAATCTGCTGCATGTTACATGAGCGGCTAGGGTGCGCCAACTTCCGACATTTTCCAATCGCTTTTCACTTTCGTCTGTCACGAACGATAATTCATGAACTGGATGTAACACTAAATCCCATTCCGCCCATTAGCCGGCGATTATTTCAAAATTTCCGTCCGTCTGAATCGTAGCCAATCGCGATATAAAAGCGTCGCTTAGCTCGAAAGCTTTCTTCCTGCACACCGCAGACAGCATGCACGTTCTGCAGGCACTGTTTTGCCGAAAGCTGGGAGTAGTAGTATCGTTACCTACCCATTACCCTCTCAGAGCCCGTTTTTGCTTTCAATTATTAGATTTCTCTCTCTCCGTGATGACAGGTGGAAAATAATGCGGTTACGCCCACCGTGGCTGGCTTTTAGCATGGCACGCTATTGTGTTGCTGGGACAAGTTCCGTTTGGGTAAACGACGTCAGGCGTATTTGGGGCCCCAGGTTACAGTCAACGCCGATCCCAGGAGCAAATAGTGTGGGGCCATTTTAGAGACCAGGGGTGACAAAGTCGAAATGAAACACGACGTGGCGCGGATTACCGTCTTGGACGTCAGCAAATCCCCACAAACCGACTGACGGACACAGAACGGACCAACGCTTGTGGTCCCGAATTGCCGCCGCGGACGCCGGCCCTCTCTGACCGCCGCTCCCCGCAGGCCTGCCTGCTGACGGCGGCCGTGCTGCTCGCTTCAGCGGGCGCCGAGCACCGGCGGCAGCGGCGCGACCTGCTGCAGCTGTTCGGACTCGGCAGGCGGCGCGGCCGCGGCCACGGCCCGCGCGGCTGGGGGCGCGGGCCCGCGCGGCTACGGCGGCCGCCACGCGCCGCCGCCCGGCCCGCTGCCGTACCCGGTGGCCGTGCCGCTGCGGCCTCAGACGCTGGTCCTGCCGTCGCCTCCGGCCGGCTATTGGAGCTCCCCAGGGACACGGAGGAGGACACGGAGGCGGGCACGGCGGCGGTGGTGGAGGACATAGAGGAGGACGCGGAAGAGGCCATGGAGGTGGTGGTGGCGGCGGACACGGAAGCGGCGGCGGCGGACATGGCGGCGGACAAGGAAGCAGCGGCGGCGGACACGGAGGCAGTGGCGGCGGACATGGAGGACATGGAGGAGGCGGACACGGCGGAGGAGATGGCGGCTATGGAGGGGGCCAGTCGAACGGAATCGACATCGCCGCGGCGTGCGAGGCCTGCAGCCAGTTCAAATGGGTCCCCGTGCTCGGCCCGGCCGACCCGCAGCCACGACAGCCGAAGCAGAGCCAGCCGGCCGCGCAGCCAACGCAGAGCTATGGCGCCTCGCAGGCTCCGACGCCCGCCCAGGGCGGCTTCGTTCCGATCCGGCCCCAGCAGGGCTACAGCTCCCCCGCGTCACGCCCCGCCGCCGTCCACACGTCCTCCCGACCTGCCGTCCCGGCCGGCGGCGGCGGCCAGAACGGCTACAGCGCCCCCCGGCCGCAGGACATCATCAGCCAGCAGCAGGCCAGCCAGCTGCCGCAGCTGCCCAGCACCTCCAGCGGGCCGACGCAGCAGCCGGCGCCCCGTCCTGCCGTCGGTTACACGTCCTCCCGACCGGCCGTCCCAGCCGGCGGCGGCGGCCAGGGCGGCTACAGCGCCCCCGCGACCGCAGGACATCATCAGCCAGCAGCAGGCGCAGCTGCTGGGCCCGCAGCAGCCGAGCCCGGCGGCGGTCCAGCCGTCGGCGGTCCAGCCGGCGTTGCAGGCCGGCCGAACGCCGCAGGGCTACGGTCCTCCGAGCGCCGCCGACATCCTGCGCGGCCCGCTGCCGGCCGGCGCTGACGTCATCAGCGGCTCCGGCGGCCGGCAGCCGCAGCAGCAGCGGCCGCCGGACGGCTACGGCCCGCCGGCCAGCTCCAGCCTGCTGGGCGGCGGCGGCGGCGGAGGCGGCGGCGGGCAGGCGGCGCCCCCGGCCCGGCCGACGGCGATCCGGCGCCGGGCCGCAGAGCGAGTACGGCCCGCCGGCCGGCGGCAGCGTCCTGAGCGCAGCCGAGGCGGCCGCCGTGCAGCCGTCGCCGCCCGCGGCCGCTCTGCCGGAGCCGTCCGCGACCGAGTACGGCCCTCCGGCCGGCGGCAGCATCGTCTCAGAGGCGGACCTGAACGGCCTCGGCGAGGGCGGGGCTGAACGTGCTGGCGCCGGCGCCGGACGCCGCCCTGGACGTGCGCGGCGCGATCGGCGTGCAGCCGGCCGTGCTCGGCGACGTGCTCTCGGGGAACGGCGTCGGCGAGACGTTCGGCGACCGGCCGAGCTCGTTCGAATCCAACTTTCGTCGGGCAGTCGGCGGACGCGATCGTCGACCAGGGCCAGCCGGTCAGCTTCGAGTCGGTCTTCGGCGGCCCGAAGCCGACGGCCGCGGAGGAGCAGCAGCAGGTCTCGTTCGAGGGCGTGTTCTCGCCCGATGCTGGATCGTCGCCGGCTGTAGTGGAACAGGCTCAGTAAGTCGTTTCGGGTGCCATTCGAGTCTCTTGTATGAGGACAGCTGAAATTTTGTGGGTCGTGTCTGAATGTGTAATAGGCTCAGAGAGAAGGACACAACGTCCAGTAACTTTCTTCGTCATTGCGCCCAAGCCAAAGATATTGATTTAGAAAAGTGCGAAGCTATTTCACCTGAACATATGTCCTCACAGCGCATAAGACAGGACGATGTAACTCATGATGCTAAAGTGATTTTAAGAATTATGAATGTTGCATCACTTAAGACGGAAACCGTTATTTTATGCTGAGCCAATCGTTCAGCTGAAATGAATTAAAACTGATGAACCTTTGGGATGTTCGCACGCGATTGGCATTGCTCGCGTAATCCGAAAGCGAATAATTTGTGACTTTCTGTGTCTTCCCAGACCACAAATGCTCTGGAATGTTTCACCTCGTCTTTTTTTCAGACCAGCTGGCGACAGTTTCTCTGGCGGTGGATCGTTTGATTTATCGTCGGTGTTGGGGCAGGTACTGTATTGCCGGGCTGCGCTTTAGAGGCCTGGACTTAAGAGCAGGCGTGGTAGATCGTGAGCAAGCCGCAAAATAGTTGCAATTGTCCATATGCACACTCCAATGACAGGCCTTATAACGGGCTTATTGACTGGTTGTTCTGGGGAAGATATATCTAATTCCGTAGTTCAAAAGTGGTGATCTTTTATCATACAAAATTTGACGACCTACAAATTATTTTGGCGAGCAGTCTCGTGCTTACCTTCGACACATTTCAGAGCTCCTTTCTGGCACAAGTTATGCAACGTCATAAGGCAACAGTGATAAAAGTAGCGATGTTCATTCACGGTCCACTCATTCCGCACTAGTTCGCACACCGGAACAGGAAGGATTGCGTGCGGCGCCTTCGGTAATTGAAAGGCATTTCCCAGCTGCTTTGAAGCGCGCAGCAATCCTGACCTCGTGGCTGACCTTTGGGTGATGAAAGCGAGAGTTACCAGAGCTGCATAATGCGCGCACGCAGCGCGAATGGTGATCGATCTGGGAAAGTGGAGATGAATATGCTTGGCCGAAACGTGGAAACGTGTTCTGCACCACGCGTCCACACGCCTAGCTACCAGCCTGTAATGGCTCTCCTAATGTTCTTCAGTCCGGAGTAATATCCCATCCTGATCATAAATCCTCAACGACTTCTGTCTCGAGCTGGAGTGATCGTTTCGTCCTTTCGTGCGGCGGTCCTACACTCTCCCTCGCGAGCCCGGGGCTGTGGTGGCGCCCTGTGCTCCCTCCGTGGGTCCTCAACCGGCCATTACCGGGACTGCCTTTGCGACACGGCCCGGCTCCCAGCGTTCGTTTGTGGCCCCAGGCGCCGTTTTTACGCAGATCACGGCGGAAGGCACCGACCTGGGGCGGATTGGTCTTCTTGATTACAGAAAAGTGCGCCAGGCGGGAGGGGGGAATGTTAAATCGGTCACAGCGGATGACGCTAATGAGAGGTCTGATCTCACGCTGCTCGTGGCGTAACGACCCCATGAGAAGGGGAAGGTACAGACATCAAGTAGGTCACCCACTCGCAGCCCTCCGTAGTCCAGACCACAAAGCACATTCTACTCACGCGCTGACTTGCAAACCCTCTGGGAATATGCCGGTTCTGTAGTACGCCCGCGGGTTGGGCTGAATGGATCGGGCCTCCGTAGAACCTGTGGCCGTATAGTGCGGCGGGCACCTATGTCTTACTCAGCAAGGGCAAGTTTCAGTAGCTCGTAGATGACTACTCGCCGTTCATACTGTATTTTCACTCTCCCTTCATTTTCATGCAATTTTTTCTGCATTTCTTCCTGTCGTTCTTCTTTCCGAGCTCTCACTCTTTTTCTCTCATCGCCCTTCTTCCCTTTGTTCCAATGCAGATCCACAGAGAAAAACGCCCGCTCCATTGGCACAGTGACTTGCTTCTAGTCGCTGCTCGCTGATTGGTTTTGTGACATCAATCACCGACTCAGCGTCGACCTCCAATGGAAGCGGTTTTGTCGACGGAGAAAGTACCAGCCGTTAACTAGTGCCTAAGGGCTACATATTTGTTTGACTTCCATCGAGAAAGATTTATGCCTCAGTCGACTATTTGTGTTTCCTGCCGTTGGCACATTCATTTCTCATGAATGTGTCTGAGACCCACACATAGCGACATTTCCGTAGCACACAGCACCAACGCCAATTTTTCTAATTTAGCGTAAAACGTGGTCGAAACACATGACTGCGGCCAATTATGCGTCTCCCATTACCTTGTTTAATATCTTCCGCTCGTTTCAGAGCGATGGGGGCGAAACTCCGAGGACGTCGGTTCCAGGTTCCTCCGTCCAAGATGCTGGAGATGTAGGCCAAGTCTTAGGCGTGCAGGACGAGGACAGCTATGCGGCACCAGAGAACCAGTTTCAGGAGGGTCAGACACAGACCAGGTAGGAATGATGCCTCTGGTGGCATTGTGTCGTTTGCAGATTTAATGCGATTTTCAGTGTGCTTAAGCATTCACTGATTTCACTCAGCCTCAACTGTATTGCTTTTTTCCTAGATAATTTCAGCGTTTTAACATTAACATGCCAACAGCTGGTTCTTTATCTTCCGAGATTTGAAAAAGTCAAAGCCATGTGTGGAGGATATCGAAGTTGCCCATCACGGTCACGGATTCGTAAGCAGCAAGGATTATTCAAGGCTGAAGCCTTTTCCTTTTAATTATTTGGCGCACTTGAGTTCAGCAATCACCTTCAAATTAAATTATGAATATAACGGGTGACTGGAGGGCTTTAATGTTTCCATTTGCTTGCCTGACTTGTCTTTAAGCTAAAGCTATGCCGGTTGTTGTTTCGTCGGTAACATGGAATGAAGACGGGAGTTGAACCCAGCTAAATGACCACTAAATCACCTTATATTTCTGAGTCCTAAATACTTAGTAATATTTTATTCTTTCCTCTTTTTATTCGTTGTGACTGGGTGACATATGCACTATTCCATGTCTTATGTTGGTATACGAAACAAGAACCTAAATCACTATCATTCATTACATGTTGGGAAATGTTATCGTTTACTGTGAAAATGCTCTGGAGTCGAGACGTCTAAAAGGTAGCCAACGACTGAGAATAAGTACAGCGCAAGAAATTAACCCGTCTAAAACCGGCATGTTTCCAGCTTTGCCGGTCAAACAATCGACGAGAGCTCTGATGATGCCACGCTGAGCACGGTGTCGGAGCCGTCTCCGGGCGGGGACGGGGGCATCCAGGGGGTGCTGGAGGTGCAGCCGCAGCCGGCAGAGTACCTGCCGCCCAACACGGAGGCGCCCGTTCTCGATGTGCGCACCAACCTACCCCAGGTAGTCGCCAGCCAGATCGAGGAGGCCGTGCGCAACGCTTTCATGACGGATAACTCGCTTTCGGAGGAGGTGCCCGCGATCGAGCCCACGCTACTAACGGAGCCGCCGCCGACGGCGCTGACGGTCACGGTGCCGGACACGACTACCATGACGGCGACGGCGCCGCCGGCCGCCGCCGCGACCGTGGCGCCGTCTGGCGCGGCGTCGGTGGCGCCACCTGCACCACAGTCGGACGGCTCGGACGTGGCGTTCGGAGGCCGGCTGCGGCCGCCCAGCGGGGAGTACCTGCCTCCGCCGCGGGCAGGAGCCGCACGGGCTGCTGCACCCCAGGCGACGGGCGCTGTAGGTTAGTGCATGTTTCCGGCCGCTGACCCGCTGAACTGACGCCTGACTGACGCTGAAGCGATGCGATGAACTCTGACGGCACCTCCGCGCTGCATTGTAAAATACGCCTCAGACATAGCAAGTCGAATTGTAACGATTGCCTTTCACTTAACCATTTCACAGAGTGACCTCACTGCTTACTTACATGCTATCACTCGTCGTGCTTCTTTTTCTCAGTTCTTCAAGTTGTTTGCACTTTGTTTGCATCTAACGTTTTGTGATGCTAAAAAAAAAACAGATCGGCAGAGATTGAAATGGAAATGGAAAAAAATGTGCAGACACTGTTCGGCGTTGTCACCATTTGAAGATATAATCATTTAGTTCATAATGCAATCGGACTTGCTGTGATAAGAAGCACGGCGAGGAGCAAACAACACATTAATCAACGATAGCATGCATTAAACTGTATTGCTCTGGCTTCAGCCAACATAAACCTGACCCAACCCACCACAGAACGCTACACGGACAACACCCTAAACTGCATGTCTGATCCACAGGACCCGCCGTCCCGCCGCCTGACAATGCGCTTGACGTCACGCTGCCCGCCTCGTCGGCCGGCGGGCAGCCCGAGCCCGGGCCTCCCTCCTCGCCCCGTCCTCTCCTCCCGCAGGCCGAGTCCTCTCGACAGCCGGCCGCCGAGTATGACGCCCCGCGGTCCGCCGCGCTGCTGTGGTCCGGGCCGGCCGGGGACGGGCGGGCTGGAGGGACGGGGGACGGCCCGCGCGGGGGCTCCGTCTGGGAGTCAGACGGCTTCAGCAGCGACGCGCTGGACGAGATGTTCCAGAGCGTGATGGAGAGAACCCGGTATAAACTGGCTGAGGACGGCGCCGAAGGCGGGTTCAATGGGAACGAGGTGGTGTCCTCAGGGCCGCAGTTGCTCGCGGCAGACCCCGAAGTGATGGCCTCCCGCAACACCAGTGCCGACCTCATGTTCAAGGGCCTGCAGCAGCACGACGTCCGGGACCTGGAGCAGAAGAACATGCTGGAGACGGTGGAGGTCGCCGGAACGGCGCCGGCCGAAGACGACCAGGGTCAGCGCGGGGCAGTTCAGTTCTTTGACGTGGACGTGCACGCCTTTGAGCCGCAGCGAATCCCGGATGGCCCCAATGACAGTGGCGACCAGTTAGTGACGAACGTTGCTGAGGCTGAGGAGGTTCCAGTGAACTATGGAGAGACGGTTGGCAATGTGCTGGAATCTATAGCGCTGCTGGAGCCGGAACTGGCGGGGAACATTGCGCCGGATGAAGCCGAGAACGTCGTTGCCCGAACGCCCGAGGCTGTCAGTGATGACGGTGGTGGCCAGAACCAACAGGACCCAGCCGTCACTGAAGCTTATCCCGCCGAATCGCTTGATTCACAGCACCCGAGACCCAATAGCGCGGAAGTGCCCGCTTCGGGCACTTCATCACTCGCCTTTGGGCCACAAGACGTCTTCCCATCAGCGCTGCAGGCCCTGAACACCAGACCCACCGCGATCCCTTCATTTGACGTCATATCGTCGTCCGATGACTACGACAGCGTCGCAAGCCATTTCACGACCACGATAGACAGCATCGGCGACACCTTCGAGCAGATGTTGCCGGTGTCCCTCGGCGGTAGATCCGGCACTTCGCGCGCGCTTTTCCACGTTTCCTACAGGGTGGATCCCGACTCTCAGTCGCCCGGGACAGTTCATAACTGAGGGGGACCGGCCTGGCGCAGAGGCGGGCTATCCGGGGCTGGGGTCCGATGGAGGGTTCGGTCGGAAGGTCTCCCTGGAGTCCGACGGCGCGACTGTGAACGGTGTGGATGAGCTTTCGGCCGGCACTGCAGCGACAGAGGGCGAGGGTAGTTTTCCTGAGCTGTCAGTTGCGGAAGCGCGTAGTGACCTTGACGTGAGAGACTTGACGGAACCCTGGCATCTCATGACAGAAGAGGATTTTCTAGGCGATGATTCTGCCACGTATGGAGACAACTTCGTACCGCAATTCCCAGTTCAAGATTTTGGCCGCGAAAACAAGATTACGAGGCAAACGTTTGCACCCCGAAGAGGAAGCCAAATGCATCAGGCAGCCAACAGTGTGATAAATTTGTCCTTGAATGTCGTGGGAAAGCCACAGCGTGAGGCAAAACTTTCGCCTGTCGCTGAACGGCCAACAGACCGCAAGGTTGGTCCTACCCGCTCACCGAAAAGTTTCACAGAACCGAACGAGAACCCCTCAAACCCGACAGCCTCTGCCTCAGAGGAGTCTGTTGATGAGTTTCTGGCGCAGGTGGAACGTCAGCTTCAGGGTCTGGATCTTCAGAAGATCAGCGGCGCCACACCGACTGAGAAATCGCACAAACTAGGATCCTTGCCTCTGCTCCAGATACTGAGTGGTCTCGAGCTGGCCGGTGAACCTCTGAGGCAGGCCAATACTTGGACTCGTGTTGCACGCTCTGGGACAGGGGAAAAGGCCAGTGATAATGGATGGATATCTACCCAAAACAGGAAAAAGTTCCAGGACGCAACTGCACCTCAACAGGAACACGACATCGGCGAATTTCACGGGAATCATGAAAAGTTCCAAATGAGGCTGACAGCTCGTAAAGACGATTTAGAGAATCAAGCGGACGATCCCGCTAATTATTATAACATCCGTACGACTGATACAGGGCTAAATAGCATTACAGTTGCCGACAAGCATAAAAAACGAATGCATTCCTTTTTAATGCGAAGAGATCCACTAGTGTCTCGAGCAGATGAAGAGGAGGATAACCGCATCAGAGGCAACACTTTTGTCCCATCTGTGTGGTCCGTGAAGACCACATCCAGCCCACGGCGAGTCAGCCAAGTCTGGAACGGAAACCGTGAATCTAGTCACCAAACGTCACAACTATTCAGCCTTACTAAAGCCACACCGTCATCGTCATCCGCTGCACATCCGTGGACAAACAGCGTTGTGGCGGACGAAGCTGGTCCATTCTTCCCTTCCGACCGCTCGTCCTCGGCTGGCCGGGACGAGGACAAAGCCCCAAACGAGCCCCCGAACGAGCCGCCCAGCACCCCTGTCAGGCCTGACGATGTCACGTACCAATCTCTGGACGCACCCCCTTACCCTGTGTACGGACAGGACTATCACAGGCGACCAGGTAAATCTTCAGGACGCTGGACTGGTGAGATGTGACTTGGGACTTGTGGGAGTTGCGACGAAACAGACGTGATTAAACTGTGGGTCCTGTTCTTCACTGTTTTTCTATTTAACTGTTGCTCGTCTTGTTTACTTTTAGATTCTTCGTTCCCTTTTGCTATCTGCCCAAAAAATCTTTTTGAAAGTACTTTATATTCACTGACATTTAACACACATAAAAATTGTTATGGAAGGAGAAAGTGCAGGCATGAATGAATCGGCGATTTCTTTAATCGCTCTCAACAGAAATCATCAGGTGTTGTTTACAAACAGGCGTGACGCTTCGTGACAAAATGCCCATATTTTTACTCATGCCTGTGTCGAATGCGCGTTTTTCCGGTCTCCAGCGATGAAGACGTCTCGCTCCAGCAAGCCGACGGCACACCGCGTCGGAACCGCCGCCGCCGCCGACGGAGACCCCGGCTCCCACGCCGCCGCCAGCGCGGACCAAGTCGCTCCGGGTGACGTCACCGCGGCGGAAGGCGGTGACGTCACGCGCGCAGCGGAGGCGGTCGCCGGCGTTCGGGTTCGTGAGCGCCGCCGGCCGGCTGGTGGGCGCCGTCGCGGATCCGGAAGCCGACAGCATCCGGGCGGCGGCGCTGGAGCTGACGAAGCTGCGCGCGTGATGGCGGCGAGAGCTGGCGAGACTCGCGCTCCACTGCAGCTGGGGGTGTGCTGGGACGCGCGCCAGTGGGACTGATGGCGGCACTGTAATGGCGGCCGGCGGGTGTTGTGCATGCGACCGCCGGCGATTTTGACCCAGATTCACGAAAAATGAGAGTGTTTGCTCGTCAGATGAAGTTGCCGTGGGTACCTGTCACTAATTTTGTTATTTTTCGCCCGTCAGATGTTATGTGAGTATTTATAAGATAAAGTTGTAGATAGAATCTGCGACTTTTTTCAGCGAGTAGAACAAGTATAAAAACTGTTTTAGGAATGAGAATGATTTTTAGGAATGCATGATCCTTGTCAACGTACGAACGCTATGAAAACACTAGGCATGCATTTTCGCGTTACCTTAAATTAGCGCAAGAAAACCACTCACTTGATGCAACATCGACACTACGGAATTGACTGTACACTTAGGTAAGTTCAAATAATCAATACACTAGGTTCACTGCAAACAAAAGAAACAGTAATCAAAAGGCACTCAACGAATCAGCATGGCGATATGATATAATGCAGATAAAGATAGGCAAGTACGTAAATCACACTATTTACGATCCGAGTACTAGTCAGATCAAGCAGACTGCCTTTGATATATTACATCAACGTAATTTTGTCTCTTGAAATATGCCTCTTCCTTTTGAATACGGTGAACAGGAAACGCGTTTGCTTCGTAAAAATAAAACTAAATATGTTGCCTTGTTTTTCCCATTCGCCCCTTGGAAATCAAAATCGGTGTGGACCAACTAGCCTGTTCTGTAGACCCCTAAGAATTGCTCTTGGTGTGGTCGGGTGGAAACAGCGACACCCAGACCCTCGCCTCCTGTGCAACGGAGAAAAAACACTGAACAGGAAAGTCAAGAGCGGCCTCGTCGTCTCCAGGCCCCGATGCCTGTCGGGTTTCTGTCAGGTCCGGTTCGGTTCGAAACGAAACGGAACGGAACGTCACGAGATGTGACAAAAATCAGCACAACGGTTCTGCAGATATTTTCCCCATTTCGCCTACCTTGACGCACCCTGAGACACCACTGAACCTTGCATCCGCGCTCGACCATGTGAATGTGCTCTTGGCGTCCATTGTCTGACAGACATCTGGCAAACAATTAAATAAGAACACATTTAAACTCAGCTAAATCTGACGTAGAAAACAGGCACTGAGTTGCAGCGTGTAACCAGAATAAAGACAGTGCCAGCAACGCGTCGTTTCGCACAGTCTTGCGACTCGTTTTTTTATTTTTTCATGTTTGCGTAACGAAATAATGCAACTTTCTCAACGAAAGATCAATGAAGAACAATGAAATGTTGCAATTATGACACCCCGATGACCTGGCCGAGCATCAGGTCAGGAGCGCTCCGTGTTTAACTCTCAGGCCATACTGTTGTGCATTGTAAGCCAAAGTCGCCGTAGATTGTAAAAGCACCGACAACGTAGCGACAAAGTAAAATTAAACGTCGAGTCGCGAAACATGGTTTTCTTTATGATACCATTAGGACTCGGCCTAAGACGCCCTCGCTTCCAAATTTTTGTCATTAAGTGCACAATCGGTATAAGAAAAGGTACTGAACTGCGTTAATTTGTTTGCGAGATATCTGAGAAATGCGCCAGAGGGAGAGACGGGTTTGGCGTAAAACGTCTCCCGCCCCAGTCAGTGGCGGGTTAAGACTGCGACACACTGTTAGAGATGTGGTCCTTTGTGACTGCATACGAGCAACGCCAATGGATATCGTCATGACAGTACGGCAGTATGGCCGTATGGCAGTAACTGAGCGCATTGCTGAAGGGGTTAGAGGTTACCAACACTTTTGACCTTTAACCTTCTCCGGAGGGAGGGTGATAAGGATCCGCCTCCGGTTTTCTGAAGCTAGCCAAAAAGCGACAAGGAGCAGAGATGCGAATTTTGTGGTAATGCTTTATACGTCACTTTTGCACCTTGTACCAGTTTTTACGTTCAGGGTCAGATCACGTCATTGACCTAGGACACCTCAAGTCAGATCATGTTTCAAAAAATAAAGCCGGCAAAATTGACAGAACGTGGCAAATGGAGCAATTTTGTTACCTCGAACATCTCGGGGATTTCCACTTCATTGATCTTAGGTCAGGGTGTGCTTTTAGCGTTCTTTTTTTAACGTTTGCTATCGAGAATTATGGGGCTGCTTTGACGATTTTGAAGTCTGAATATACATCCTGGTTTTTTTACGTCATTTTCACACGTAATTAAACCTCTTGACCAGTGATCTGGGGTTAGGTCACGCTTCAAGTCGAATTTCCAGACCCAAAATCGAGTATAGTTCCTTAGCTTACGGCCTTGGAATACTTGGTATAATACGGTACTTGGTAATCATAATAATACGGTACTTGGTAATCATAATAATACGGTACTTGGTAGTCACATGTGCTTCGGAAGCACTAATATATGATGAGAACGTATTTGCCAAGGGCAACCCAATCCCATTTGGCCCAGGCCGACTTTACTGGACTTTTTGAAATACTATGTTTATTTTCAATGTGAACGCAACTTGTATGGCCACAAACGATAAGAACTATGTTCGTGCTTTCCTTCTTTATAGTTTGTACGGTCCCAGTCACCTGATTTTTTTTTTGACTGCCGAAAATAAAAACCTTTGACATCGCGAAAATAAGTTCGCGGCAATTATAAGGCTTTTGCATTGCGAGCGTATTCGCTGCTTGGTATGTGAGTGACTTACGCGAAACATGCTTATGGGGCACTGGTTTCATAATGTACGATAATCTGATCTGCATAATCTGATTTATCTTCTGATCCTGATCTGCATGATTTGCTCAGACTGATTTTACAAAATTTCATGATGTGCCTTATTTGATCAATGATAATACGGCATGATGATAAGGCAGAGGTCGGAAACGCCCGATCTATAGCGGTCAATACGTTGACCTAGCCTGACCTTGTTTTACTTAAATATGTGAGTAACAGACTCCATCTGCGTGCCAACCACATTTCCGGCGTATTCCAACCAAGACATGTACTTCTGCATTAAAAAACGAGATTTCTGCCCTTTCAAAAAGACGATTTCTTCGCTTTTTGTTTTACGTTTTTCTCGAAATAGTTAAATGTAATCCCAAACGCCCTTTCCACCTCATAAAGGTTAATAAACGGCCTCTTCTGAGCCACGTAGAAGCCTTGATTATAAATGGGCTTTACCAACAACGGCAGCAGAATAATTTAACCTACGATGGCCTGTGGTGACCTTAATACTGACGTTTTTGAAAAAAAATGTACGTGCTTTCTCCCAGTTCCGGCAAGGGCTTCCCGACGATGCTTTTATTTTCCCGTAGAGCTAACAGTGCTCGAGATCTGGGAGGGCTCTCATGAGCCCCTCCACCCCGCCCGCCTGGAGAAGGTGAATCTGGAGGCCGGTTCCGCGAGGATCAACATTCACAACATTTATGTTGATCATGATCTTGATAAATCGCGGAAATGCTCTGTTCGTATGTCCTTCTCACTGACTGTTATATCGCCTCTGTTTACTCCAAACCAAGCATGAGGAAACCACAAGCATAGCAGCAAGTTCTCTTCAGCGATGGCATCAGCCATAAAGGGTCTATTTTTCTGGCGCCACCTATCTGGCGCCATCGGCGTCTGTCAAGGTCACACGGCGGGCCGGCACGCCGTGCGTGACCTGTATCCGGGCTGCTGCAGATTGAGCCGGGCGACCTTGCCGTGGGGTCTACTGGCGCTCAGCAGCGCTGGTGGGGCGACCTTGCCGTAGGGTCTACTGGCGCTCAGCAGCGCTGGTGGGGCGACCAAGCCGTGGGGCCTACTGGCGCTCAGCAGCGCTGGTGGGGCGACGGATAAGGTCGGGACTTGCATCAACGGACTGCGGAGAGAGGCTGGTGGAGTCCTGGCGGCGATACGTTGGACTTGTGCGTGTGTGTGTTTGTATGCGTGCATGTATCGAAAAAAAAAGATTGAGCATCCCTCAGTGACTAAAGAGAAAGGTCGCACTGTTACGCAGTGGCAAGGTTTCGAAACGTCGACCTACCAACTTAACCCGGAAAGAAGAAAACAGCAAAAGGAATCACCAAGAACCAAGTATGGCGGCCATACATTTCTGTCGTGGTATAACTCATTTATCCGTATAGTAGGTAAACAGAACCTACGAGTACATGTTACATTTGCGGTTATGCAGGACTGACTGGCCAACGGCGTTGGACTTCCGGACGAAACACCTAACAAGGCGTCATTAGCGACGTCATCAAGCTAGTGCAGTTCATCATGCCGGTCAGCATCCAAGCAGAACTGTACTAGCTACCGCGCCCCCATAAATAGCCACGGGGGGGGGAACAGGAACCCCGACCAGAACTTTCAGAGCGGACGACATAACGGAAGATGAAGGTGGTTACCTCCGCTTCGGTCGGCTGCCCCCCTGTGCCGCTGGGCTGAACAGATCGCTGTTACTGAGGCCCAGGCTTTCCACAGGTCATACCGAAGAACGGTTCCACATGGACTAGCAATGTTATCCATCGCCGAAAGAGTGGTGTGGCGGCCAACCTGGAGGCGTTTTTCTTAGACTGCCGGTGAAAGGTCTGCGTCCAAATCCTCAAATCTACAAAGTCTTGCTACCGCTCTGCGACTTTTCCATTCCAAGTCATTGCCATGTCCTGTTGTTCATCGAACAATGACTTCATTCACCGGGACCTCCTAGCTGTTTGATTAGTGAGTTTGATAGCAAGTTTGATTCACATATTGGTTTATTGCTGAGAAGTCCGACGGGATGGGGAGTCAGTTTTTGATAAGGACATTTCCCAGGATATGTTTGACGATATTTGAGGCTTTGAATGGTCAGTGACCTTTCCAAGATTATGCGAGACTACTGAATTCATATAACCTCAAAATGCATTAAACAAAACGTTTCATATAACGTTTATGTAACCTCAGAAGTATCAATGATTTGAAGCCATGCAATAACGGCTTTTTGACTCGGCTCTTCCTACATTCAGTTCCTTCCTTACATTCAATTGTTGCTTTTACCGAGGACTTAGACGCCTTGAAAACGATGCAATGCTATTTTATCTGAGGTGCTTGCATGCTTGGCCTCGCAGGCCAGTACTGCAATGACCGTAAACAAAAAAGACCAAGGTCAACTTTTTATGGCGTCATTGCAAGCAGGGAGCTGGTCTTGAACAGCGGCCGCACGCGATGTGGGAATATGAGCTTGGCTTACCCTGGCACGAGACTGTTGCACGCCATCCATCCGACAGGAAACGCTGGTCGACCGGTGGGGGTTTACGCATGGCGCGGGCGGCGCCGGAGGTGTGCCGAAACACGGAACACTAGGAGGTGCTTTGTTGAGCCGCGATTCTGAGTCACGGTTCTCGGAGTGGACGGGCGCGGCGTAGGCGACAAAGCTTGGGAAAATCTGAGTTATGACTACGCGAGTTTGGAATCTATGTCGTCACTTTGAAAAGGAAAACAAGATTCCAGCATCTAAGCACAGAGAGAGTTAATCGATAATGGATGGCAAAAAGCCACAAAAAATGTTCTTTGAAACTGTGCTTTTGTCTAAGAAATATGCTTTAAGCAACGCATTTCAGACCAATTATGGTACTACGGTATATGGTCAAAACACAACGCATTCATGCATGCAGGTACGTTTGTAGCGTCATCACTTTAAAGACGGCTGATATTACAAGAAGTATGCCGTTCAAATGTGCGTAGCCACGGGGTGGAAGCTAGGTGTTCATGGATCTTGGAGTGGAAAATTTAACGTTTGTTTTTGCACCAAGGATGGAAAAAATCGGACTCAAAAGTAAAGTAGCTGAAACCCCAAGAGTTTTCCGTTCTGATGGGGGTTAGGTTTGTCTTGATGCTTTTCTTGGGGGGCTAGTACTCCTGCACGTCCACCCATAGTATTCTACAATCAGTGCATACCTATTTGGCATGGAAAGGGGGTGAAAGGGTTGTTTTTTACATCACATTGCCCACCAGTGAGACAGATGTTGCGACTTTGTGAAATAGAGGAGAACGTGCGTGTCTTACATCAGAAGGAATCATCGACAACAGAACTCCCAAAAGCTGTCGACAGTTTCATGAATCTCTAAAAAGTTCGAAACTTTTGCATGCGCCTCCCATTTTGATGACAGTCGAACTAGGCATAAATATTTTTGCCTTCAAATCGGAGAATTTTCCAGGTCGCGCATCTGGCAACCACACGACACGCCTATTGCCAGAGTGTTACTGTCGGTGGTCAGCTGCTAGCGCTAGTGGGCGAGATCGCCTGTGAGGGTCGCCACCCGTCGCCACCAGACGGCCGACTGACGCCTGATGAGACGCACAACTGGACGCAAGATTAGTCGGCTTCCGACTACGACGCTAAGGGTCAAGCCTGACTGGTGCGTAGAAAGCGAAGTCAGAAAACAAACAGGGCCACCAAACATGAAACTGTGCTTGAGATGTTCTTGGGCGGAGTGGTTATGTTTCGATACTGAAATACGGTAAAAAAATAAGTTGGTTCAGTGAACCCACTGAACGAAGCCATCTCAAGTCGTGCTGAAAAAATTGGGCTTTTCCTAAGCTGAAACCCTTATGCTTACATATAGTCTGAAAGGACTTAATCACCACACACGGAGAAAAAGGTCGTTACAGACGCATAGCACTGAACTTGTTTACAATTAGATCTAACTTACAGACGCATAACACTTAGACCTGACCAATGATGGTGGTTAAGAGTTAAGGTAGGTTTAAGAGTTTATTTAGGTGGTTAGAGTTAAGGTAGGTTTAAGAGTATAAAGTTTATTAAGAGTTAGGTTAGGTGGTTAGGGTTAGTCGGGACTCTATTAAGAGTATGCGCTGGTACGGAGAGCATAGGTTTCTGGTTCCACACTCTGCTTCTTGAAAGGTAGCAATGCAGTTACTCACGAGAAGACGGAACAGCAAGGGACGTTTGCCTCAAGACAAGAAAACGGACAATAGTGGACTAATAGGCTAATGAATAATTTTAGGGTGCAGGAGGACGTCATCACTCCCATTTTGTAGGATATAAACTAGCTCGTCTATGGCTCATACCCAAGAGGGAATGAATCCATTCCATGGTCGTGGGTCGGATCATTCCCCTTCCCCCATGGGATGGGAGGGGTTCTTCCTTGCTTTCTGATTCCTCTAATGCTAAAGTATTCCTCTAATGCTTTCTGATTCCTCTAATACTAAACTAAAGTAGTCATATATTTCGTCTACTTTTATTAGATGTGTCCAGGCATCGGAGGAATTCATGGCCCAGTAGGCCCACTACTTTCCCTTTGGATTTGCACCTGGCGGTCCGCTAGTAGTGGGCTGGCTACTGCTCTGGTACCCAATTAGGAAAACGTGAAGGCAACAGATCTAAGCCCTTCACTGCTAAATATGCTGTGCTGTTTTTAAAATAATTCTTTCCCTCTGCTGTTTTTAGTTAGGCATGTATGAATGTTCATGACGTTAAATCTCCTCTGCTTCAGGCAGGCTCAACATGAGCCTAATACCAACCAAAACTGTAAAAATAAATACGCCGTGAAAAATCTTGGCGTTTTTGTTTTCCTTCTGTTCTTTGTTTTTTAGGGGGGGGGGGGTGGCGTAGTTATTGTTGACAATGATGAGCAGAAAAGTGTTCAGTATAAAGCTGTCAATGTTCTTGAATTCTGTCAACGCAAAAAGAAATGTTCTCAGAGCTTCCAGAGTTCGATATAATTACGCTTTATCGTTCGCATCTTTTCTGTGTTTATATTAAGCACATCGTAAAAAGCACATAAAGCAATACAAACATCAGTACCCTTTGTTTTTTTTCTCTCAAAGGCCACGAGGAAATCGCCAGGCCCTTTGGTGGTCTTTTCCCTTCATTGGTCTATTTGCACCATTATTGCCTAGCAGCGTCGCATGGGTGCTCAGGACAGGGTGTGCTCTAGGCAGAATTGTGCAGCTCTTCCGAAAAAACTTACTTTAGCCTCTCGGCTGCTTGTCTTTGCGGTTCAGAGAATAATCGCCAAGACAATTTATCTACACTAAACCTTAATTTCCGTGGGTGAGCAAACTAGCAACTTGAACGTCAAGTCCCGTCTTCCACAGCAAAATGGAAAAGCATTGAATACGGCTTGGTCTACTACAAAGTCAACAAACTGCAAGCTACAAAGACCGTAAGCAGTCAGAGTGCTAGTCAATGACCTGCACCGTTGCGAGGATCCCGAAAGTGCAGCTGCAGTTGGTCAGGGAAAGTCATCCAGAACCTTCAGAGTGAACAAATAAGAATCGGCAAATGGCTCTCTGCCCTAACGTAAAGAGGCTTGCTGTCCTGGACATCATTAAGAGCGGTGGTGGGAGATATATCAGTAACGACGATGTGGAGCAACGCTTGACAAAGTGCAATAATTCTGTCGAAAGCGGCCCTGTTTTCAGGATTCAGATGAAACTTCTTACCAACAAACGGAGGGAAATCGCTGCCGAGGAGCGTGGTGATTCCCTTATCGCCTGTCTGGAAAAAGCCAGGTGGACTGGTGATCATGGGTGTAACTTTATATAAAGCGGGGGATGTGCGTGCATCCCCTGTATATATATATATATATATAGTTACACCCGTGATCACTAGTCCATCTAATTTTTCCAAGAAGGCTCCCACCCCATTGTTGTGTATCTCCAATTTTTTATCATCACCATGGCCTAGCCAACGCTTGAGTCAACAAAGCATGCAGCTCTGTCCCAACGGATCTGCGAAACAAGAGGGTAAGTGCTTCTGCATCATGTTCTAAGGTGTTTTATGCAAAATATTAAAAAACGCTATTTTTCCAGATCTTGCTAATATTTTTCGAAGCCGTATGCATCTTGGGCTACATTTTCTCTTGGAACGCACACGAAACAATGAGGACTTCACTGTCTTGTCACCACTGGCATTCCATGAGCACTTTTCCGCCATGCATCTCCATATCTATGGCTATGATGCATGTTGCATCAAAGGTCTTCAACCACTGTTAATTCTCATAAAACACGAAATGTCATGAAAACAACTGAAAAAATTGACAAAGGTTGGTGCTTCTGTAAGACACTATGGTTTTGTTGCAAACTAAGATAAGATTTGTTGCAAACAATCCGTAGCAATAACCTGAGACAATCTGTACATGATATTTCATGCATGAAAGATATCCTGTAACAGCACAAGTTTTGTCCACTCAGTCACATTGATACACTTTAGTGTTTGAGTGAACTTGACTGCTATAATAAGGTAAGATACAATTAGCCTTAAGCTCGTGATATCCAAACGCGCAATTCTGAAAATAAATTACTCCTATATTTCGGCCACGGGCCTTCCCCAGGGATAGATTCCTTTCTTTTTCCTTTTTTCGTTTCCTCTTTTTTCTTTTCTTTCGTTTTCTGCCTCTTTTCTCCATCTTTGGTTGCTTTTTTAAAATATCCATGACTAAAGCCCGTGACCGAAATATAGGATTTATTTGTTGCCATGTTTTTGGATATTATAAGCTTAAAACTTATTTATCTTAAATATGACAGTCAATCTGAGACTCAGTTCCTTGTGCATAACTAATATTTTAACTAGCAGATGACATTGTTGATGCTAGGGTTGCCAAGTGGTAGGACAAGCGAACTTTACAACATTCCCAGCCGAATTGTTAAATTTGAATTGACAACATGGAATTACGAGGCTTTGAACAAATTGAAGAATGTGGCAGAGCAATACGTGAAATTCCCTTAATTATTGGAAACTTCTGTGGCTTGAGCTTGTCCTGGTTCAGAAAACCCAGGCCTGCTTTAATATCCTCAAGTAGGTAGCAAAACGCGAATGCTAAAGAAGTCACTCACGTTGCTACGCGTCGTCCTACACTCTCGCTGTGTCATTGGCGTATCGGTGGCCCTACATGATTTGGGGCGGTTAAAAAAAAGTTGCACTTCGCCAGGGTATGAGCGCTTGGTCTCTGATCTGCGTATCAAGTAGAACATCGTTTGCAATCTTCATTCGGACATTTTGAGCATGTGCATTCGCGATGTTTAAGCGCAAACACGTTGACGCTCGGCGTTGCAGTCTCCGTCGGCCTCGCATCCTCGAGGTGGCCAATCCAGCGTGGCCGGCGGCGGCAGGCGGCGGGCGGACGAAAATGACCACATATCACGAAATAATAATTCCGGGTGTTTTTTAAATCAATTCGTATGGATCTGGTATGTTCTGTGGCGTAGATTTCACCTGCGCATTTTTCCAGTTAATCCTCCAAACGCGTTAGCAGCTGAGCAACATAAACAATCGAGATTCCAGCAATACGTTAATGCCCAATGGTGGCGATGATGTAAAATACAGATACAAAACTGGACATCGTTTTGGATCAAAGTGAAGAGTGGCATGCTCCAAGTCTGGTATTTAGGCTGTTAGCAGCATTCAGGCGTGAATCAATTCGTGCAATCACAGATGCTAACTTCAGCAACCGGGGTCAGTCTCCATGACTGCTAGAAGCGTCGTTCGTGATTCCGAAGCTTGCTTGGTATGTCATGTAAAAGGCCCG
Organism: Capitulum mitella; assembly: GCA_030062745.1. Lineage (NCBI taxonomy): Eukaryota > Metazoa > Arthropoda > Thecostraca > Pollicipedomorpha > Pollicipedidae > Capitulum > Capitulum mitella. Next base: position 3,468,828 of record CP099842.1, read on the forward strand.
GATCCAAGGAGGGTGAGGGCGGTCCTCTCTCGTGACGGCCCGGAAGGGACCCCGAAGGGGCCTCGTATAACCTTCATAGGATATGTAAAAACGGGATCTTGATGCAGTCAGGGGGTCGGGGGGGGGGAGATGACCTGCGGGATGCATAAAAAGGGCCCAGGGACGCAGTCAGGGAGGGTTCCTAGGGACCCCGAAATGTCCGAAGGGGGCCCACCGCCACCGAAATCAAAGAACATTACTTTTAAAAGACCGAAGCTATCGCCAACATGTTTTAAGAACGGTAAACAAAAGAGGACAACAGATTAAATATAGAGATCCAAGCATATAGAAGGACCCCTATCGGCCTGTAGGGGTTTTCATGCCGGCGTGTAGGGCCTCTGCCAGCCTATGGAGGCACCATACCAGCTTGTAGGGGCACCCTGTCAGTCTGTAGGGGACCCTCTGCCGGCCTGTGAGGCACCCTGCCTGCCTATGGAGGCCTCATGCCATCTTCTAGGGGGCCCCTACTGGCCTGTAGGGGCCCCTGCCGGCCTCTAGGGCTCCCTGCCAGCTGTAGAGCCTCCTGCTGGCCTGAAGGGGCCGCCTGCCGGTCGATACGGCCTTCTGTCTGCTCATAGAAGGCACCCTGTCGGCATGCAAGGGCATTCTGCTGGCCCTTAGGGACCTCCTACCGGTCTGTAAGGCCCTCTGCCGGCCTGTGGGGCCGTTCCAGCGTTCAGAGGGTTCCTGCTGTCCAGGGAACCAGGGGATCCACATGAAACGGAAAGGGGCACGCTGGGCGAGGACTCCCGGAATTTTTACCTGGCTGCGTCCCCGGAATGGCCCCTGGAGCTTCCAAAGAGCCCCTAAGACCACAACAGGGCCCCAACACGGCGGCTTGCCCCAAAGTCCGCCAGAAGGGTCACAGGGCTCCTGAGATGGCCAGGATGAGGACTGAGTCTCTAGGAGGGCATAGGGGCTCCTGGAATGCCAGAGGGGCTCTGAATGGGTTTTACGGACACTTGCATGAAAAGCTGAAGGTTCCTAATGCAGTCAGAGGGCTTCCGGGAGGATTAATGAGGCCCTAAGAGGGCAAGATGGCCCTATGATGAACAGAAAAACCCCTGAAACTCTCCAAGGGTCCCTGGGCCCCAACACGACAGAGAGCTCATGAGACCGCTTAAAGCGCCAAAGAAGCCCCTGAGACGGCAAGAACTCAAGAGAGTGCCTTGCACGGTATAAGGAGACCCTGGCCAGCCTGAGGGGCCCCCTGAACAGGGATACACCAGTGACGTTCTCAAACTCAAGAGGGACCCCACGTGGGCTAGACTGGTCTTTTTTGAAAACCTGAGGGGTTCTTGATGCCGTCCGGAGGATCCAGGAAGGTCAGGTGGATCCTGAGACGGCAAAGTGGGCCCCTACCAGGCCTATGGCCCCTGAGACCGCCAAAAAGATCGAAGGGCCCCTGAGAGGCAAACACGATAGGAGGGCCTCTTAGACCGCATGGGGACTCTAGACGGCCAGAGAGCCCCCGAGTTTGTTCGGCGGGCTCCAGACATAGGAAAGATCCGCCTAAGGCTGCCAGTGAGGCCCCGACTGCCAGATGTACCCCATGTAACAGAGGAAGACCCCTGATACTGTCATGGAGACTACCGGCGACGTCCAGAGGGTCCATGAATCTGCATAGGGGCTCGGAAATCGCCAAAAGGTCTTTTGTGAGTTGCCAGAGGACCCATGAGACGGCAAAAATGTTCCCCAGAGACGACAAAAGGGGCACCTAGGACGGCCAAGTGCTCACTGAGACTGTTACAGAAGGGCCTTTAAGACCGTTCATTAGCAGTCTCTAGCAGGGGCGACTGGGACGATCAGAGGGGCCCCTGAAACTAGTAAGCCTTGAGACGTCCAGACAACTCCTGAAACGACCAAAGGACTTCAGGCATTACCAGAAGAGCTTCTGTCACGGCAAGAGAGACACATAGAGGGTCCTTGTTACTGCCTGAGGGGTTTCCTAGACGGCAAAAATTCCCCACGGACGACAGGAGGTAACCCGAGATGGCTTACGTGTTTCCGAAACTACCGGATGGGTCCATTACACTGTCCGAAGTGTCCCTGAAACTGCCAAAGAAGCGCCTGAGACGTCCCGAGGGATATATGACACTGTAAAAGGAAGCTGAGACAATTAGACGGCCTTGACACAGCAGACGATCCCAGACCACCAAAAAGCTGGCAAAAAAATCCATGAGCTACGAGGACGCAGAGGAGCTTCCGGACCAGATACAGACACGACATTCCAAATAGAGGAAGGGACGCAGCCGCCTAAAATCCCGCCGTTGTTGTCATATTTCGGCGACTCTATAGGGGAGCAAAACGTCTAATTTTCTCAAATATGGTGACTCGTTTTAATTTTGTCGGGTATTTGATACGGTGGAAAATGCGAAATTACATCAAATATTTCAGTCTGGACCCAAGCAGATCAGCCTTTTTTCATATCTCAGGAGCAAAAACTGGAGGGGGGGGGGGGCAAGGAGGAGCCCCGCGCTGACCATCCCCACTTGGCGTGATCCTTGATCCGCTCCGCAATTACTCCTGGTTTTCTCATTTCCCCCCAATAACGCAGAGCCCAACGAAATTTCGACTGTTCGTGGTACTGTAACTGCTAATCCATTCGGAGTACTAACCTGAAAATTGCACAGGTGAGATCCACGGTCAAGTGGCCCTAGAAGCGTACGGATTTATTCCATACAGCGTTCGAAAGTACTATACTCCAATGCATTGTCGTTTTCGCCCGCCCACTGGCCGCCGCCCGTGTGGTATTAGCTAAGGCGGCCGACGCCGCACGGCCTATGGAGACTGCAACGCCGGGCTCCGGTGTTTTTGCGCCTAAACGTTGCGAACGCGCGTGCTCAAAACTATTTCATACAGTTTTTTCCACTGTTCGAAAAGGATGAACGTCCTCAGGCCAATATGGGGGCCACGTCAATTGCAAATTTTCTCTTCCATTTTGAACCACTTTGCTTTACATATCGCTTAGCCAGAATTTATTTTGCCAGTTGATGCGTGACGCATAATTTAGTCAGAAAGTAGGTAAATCGTTTCACAAATCACAAGTCGTAAAACACGAATCATTAAATGAAACAAACCACTAAATACACAAGTAGATAAGAAAGCCACAGAAACTGCCGAAATCCAAAAGAAGCAAAATGGAATGGGCGAAAACCGACGAGAAAACCAAATTTGGAGATAGGCCAAGTTACTTCTGTGCGTGTTTGCATCCGCAATCAGAACATGTAGTTTCGCCCCTGGTAATGATAAATCGCATGAGGTTCCAAAAGATTTAGAGAAGCTGGTGTCCGTGTAGAAGAATGCAAGTGCATTCGGTTTCCGTTCATTGATAGTGTGGTGGGCGCGAATGTTGTAGGAAAATTACGACACAAGATTGACGTTCTCAAAAACGGTTTTCCCATGACAGGACTCTAGGACCTTTTACGCAAGGCTATAAGAAATGCTCATTTTTCGAGAGAAGCGGGCTAATTTTTGCGCAACTGATTCTTCTAGAAAACTGTTGAACGGTGGAATCAGCATTCATGGCTTTAGGTGGCGTTAGACTCACCTTGTCACGGACTTAGCACAGGAAATGTTATCGCTAAAATTGGTCGGACGGTCCTTTTGAAAAAAGCGCAGGGAGAGGGCTGCGTAATTACAGATGTAACCGTATATTGAGATAACATGAGTCAATTTGTAACGGTATTTTTGGTACAGACAGGTTTGTATTTGATTCCAACGTATTTCAATGCTGGGTGCTGCGATAAAAAAACTACCCATTTATCCCCTGCATCGAAATTTTGTTTCGTTGGGTTTGATCCACTGTTGTGGATGCTGTCAAATAAAATGTTTACAGCCGCTCACTAATAAGCATCGGTCTTCTGGACTTCTCAAGTGGCTCACAGGAAATGCAATAGCTGCACTGTGAGAGGATATGTCAGACATTTTGGAGTACTGAGGAGCTACACCCCAAAACCAATGACATTTTTCCAGTCCATTGGGCACGTAGATCCTTCCTGACGTTTATCTCGACCGGATCATAAGCTAGATTTTCTTCCAAACCGGGGGCGGACTCTGCCATTGTGTTTCGTCGGCCGACGCTGTCGTTCTTGAGACGTGAATGGGCGCCGCATATATCACAGAAAACTGCGGGGCGTGGCCATGACTGGTGACCGTTGCTCGTGCATATCTGATGTCTTTGTTCGGCCAGTCAACGGTTCCAGGCACAGTCACTGCAAAACCGTGTCTCTAATGCCCTACGAGACAAAAAACTGCACACTTCAGCCATGGCAACTTAAGCCACGCTTCGCTCATGCATTCCGGGTTGTTCTGGATCAAAACATTACCACGGTCACGTTAAAGGCATTACTGAGGTGACAGTTATGAATCATCATGAGTAAATACTTGCCTTTCGCTGTCAGGACAGTGACCAAAACGAGTTTGCCCGTGGCGGATTTTTCATCTTAAACATCATGTACTTGGGGAAGGGACTTCATAACACCTGGGATTTAAACTTTACTTAAGATGTTTCTCCAAGGAAATGCGAATGTTCTGGATTTTTTGGAAGGCCCAGTTTCTCATCCATTGGCCCCCTTATAGCCCTGATATTTATGTCAAGGTTACAACTGTATGACGAATGAATATCCCTGAGTAGCCGAGCTGCCATGCCCCAATACGTGTTCATAAACGGGTCTCGAAAGTTAGGTAGTTAATGTATTAGTCATTAACATTAATCCCTCGATAAAATCTGCGCTGTTTGTAAACTATAGAAGACCGGTTCAAGTGACACTTCTGTTTTGCAGTTTTCGTCCTGAAACAGTCACTTGTGCACAACATTTTTTCCGGCTTTTATTTTTTTTTTTTTTTACATTTTATTCTGGCCTTGCATTGGTAAGGTTGAACTGATGCGTCGGAAGATAAATATGTTGGCATATGCGCATGTTAAAAATGCGTTGGTATCCCACTCTAGGAACTCCTACGTACCTATTACGACCGTGATAAGCCAGCATCAAAAATGCGCGTGTTAGCAGGGCATCCCAAGAGTGGAAAAGGCGGTAACCTCGGCCGTCCGTTTAGAGGGCACTGGGTCGTTCCGCGTGAACAGCCCTGGCCAGGCTGCGGGGCCTGGCAGTTCTGATCGTGACGCCGGGCGGGTTCTGCGTGAGCTGGTGTGGGCGGGCGCGACTCACCTCTGCAGAGTCATTGCCACGGCGCTGTGACTCCGTGTGACGTCAAGGCAGGACCTGCTCCCAGAGTCGCTGTCAGAACACCGGTGGGGGCTGGGCAAGCGCATATTTGATGCCGATGCCACTTGTGCTACATTGCTGGGTTGTTCGGCGCTAGCTTGTTTTGGCCCTTGTCTCGGCCTCTTTGTCTTCTTTATCAGGAACAAGAGTGTGAAACTGTACATCAGATACGAAAAAAACGAAAGTTATTATGGGTCGCAAGTTGATGGGCAAAGGGTATCATGAAGCGGATGTTTGATGGATCTTTTGATTGAATGTAGCAAGAAAGGTCCTCCGTAGTAACACAATGATGGCAAACACAAACGCAAAACCCAAACTATTTCGTCGTTAGTATCTGGATGTTCCACCCTTTTGTTCCTGTTAACAGCTACTGTCATGATTTCTGGTTGAATTTTTGGCTATTGACTACCAGTATTTTAGTTATAATTTTGCAACGTGATGCACTTTTATTGATCTGAATAAATCAATACACCGTTTGCACATGCAAATAAATTATTTTATTTGATGTCCTCCTGCTATCAGTACGATATAACAGGGTACTGTTCTCGATGCGGACTAGATATATGAATGGCTATGATTACTGGCGTAGTCCAAATGTTCTCTGAATGTAAAAAAAGTTGTAATGTTTAACGAAAATATGATTCCATCAATAATACGTAAAGTTCCTACAGCCAATGATTTCAATAAACGGCGGAACAGTCATTGTCCGGAACCCGATAAAATGACAAGCATATGCAATGCATATGATTATCTCTTTCAAAAAAAGGCATGCTTACTCTATATGAATAGGTATCTTTATCCTATTCTGCAAACTTAACAAGCCGTGGAACCAATTAGCTTAAAACTCACAAACGCTTAGAAAAAAAGCGTTCAGGGAAAAGTTCAGAGAGGAATATTTCACAAGACTTTCCATGTATCGGGAGTGCTTCTTGGCAGAAGACAAAACGAAACACACCGCAACAAAAAATAAAACAGAACCAGCAAAACGGAATAGAAAATTCAGTTGCCTTGCTCTCTCCGGTTCTCTGCGGCATGTCCGTGAGAGACTCGTCTCTTAATCTCCTTCACTGATCATACGCGTGGACATTATTACGTCCAAAACCGCACACCATCATCCTCGCACCTGACGCTGTTAAAAAGCCTTCCCAACACTTCGCGGACTCGTCGAATCAAAACGCCTTCCTGTGGACGTCATGCACGTTCTTTTATAACGCATGGGGCCGCATGAACCTCGTCAAACCACGCGCAGAAAACCCGACGCCACGGGCAAAATTTTGCCCGGCGCCGATGTTCAGCAGCCTTGGCGGTCGGCGGTGCCGGGCACTCGGCGTTCCTCCACGTCCGGCGGCGGGCGCCGCCGCTAGGCTATATAAGAGAGAGCGCGGCTCACCGAGGTCTAATACACGGCCGGTGGCTCTGACTGCCGCGGGTGATACTTCTGCGCGCGCTCCAGGGCTACCTGCGGTACTGACACGAGGACGCACAGAACAAAGGTAGGGCTATGCCGGGGGTGCTGTTAACTGTGGCTGTTTTCATGTGGTCTGATGTTCTTGTCCCGTTGTTGTGATCATGTATTTTTGACAACAATAACCAAGCCAAACATTTGTGAAAATACTGATTTTTTTGCCTTCCTCTTTTGTTGCAACGGCAAAAAAACAAATAAAAAAGTATCGGATATCTAGGGAATCATGTCCCAAAGTCACCAACCTGGATCCACACTCGAAAATGTGTGTAGGTACTACTAACCGACTTTGTATGTGTCTTGGGATTAAAAGATTAAAGGATTAAAGGACTCATTACACAGCACAAGCTCAAACGTAATGATACGCCTAGAGGCAAACCTTACAATACATATTTAGCTACCGAAAGCTGAATTAAAGCGTGCTCGTCATACACTGCCGGTCCTGTTTTAGTCATAATGGATTCGAACCATTTCGGAATTGAGCACATACCTGGAGATGAGACATCGCCTGTGCTAAGTGCGATGCATGGAGCGCTTTGACTGGGTTATTGGTTCACAGCAATCATTGCTGTCATAATTTCACGTTTCGGTGGCTGTTTACCGTTAACCAGAAGCGCGTAGAAGCGAATGTGTCTCAAGAAGACTCGTAGCCAAGATTTCACCAAGGAGGAGGCCAGGCCACATCTTACCCACTCGAAACTGAAAACGTCTCTGATTTCAGCAGCTTTATTTTCGAATCCCCGGAATTTTTATTTATTTCCATTTGTTCATTCGTAAAGGAACATTTGGTTTTCAAGCCCACGGGGCATGATCTCCTTGGTCCCCATTGGCCTCACCCCTGGTTGCGGGTATATTAAATGTTCTTTTGAGAGCCTGTTAACTTCATTCGGACGCTGACTGGCAATATTTCTTGGTATTTTTCCTAGTATCCACTCGCTGGGTTTAATCTTTTCCACTCCTCAACACTCAATAAAAAATGTATATCTTGTTTCAATGTCCTCTGCTACTTTTATGTTATCCCGGAAACCACGCTTTGTTACCATATTATTCATTTTTTCCGCTGAAATACTGAAATTAACCTTAACATCATGTGTCCTGACCGCAGTGAGACTGCGTGAAGATTGGTTCATGGATAAACTGCCCAGGCATTTCCTCTTTGCATCCTCAACATCTGCGATAAAATTCGGGACGAGCACTGTATCAAGCCCTTGGCTCGATAAACACCAGCTCCCTCCGCATCTATGGACCGCCTCTGCAGACTAGGGATACACCGGATATCCGGTCCGGCCGGATATCCGGCCGGATATTGGAGATTATCCGGTATCCGGTATCCGGCCGGATATTTTTGTGATCCGGCCGGATACTGCCGGATATTTAACTTCCCGGTGTACAATCAAGACGTTGCTCTTATGTCTGCGCCCAAAACCGTTTCAGGGGAAACGTGGCTTGTTGTGTTAGATTGTCGATGTAACTGGCAGTTCCAAGTCGGTCTGGAGACCTTGGAACCAATTCTTTTCTATATTGGTCCGGGAGGGTTCGGACGTATCTTTGCAAGAATGGGACTCAGGTTCAAAACTGTGAAACAATAGCCAGCATGCGGTCAGCAGCTCATCTTATGATTTCCTTTTTTCGACATATTTCTTATCTTTCTCAAATTCTGACTCAAATGCATGAAGGAAAAATGTAAATTGTGGGCACTGGAAAATGAGACAGTATTTAAAGTCATACCGTAAGCACATTTATTACTGTATGAACATTAAACTTTGCAGAAATGTAGTCATAACCGTTGCGGTCAGTTCTTGCTTAATGAATCATCTCCATCACCTCTCATCTTTCGGCAAGACGCACGCGCCTGGGTACGCGCACCAGCATTTTACGCGGTATCTCTAGGTCCAGAGCAGCGATCACCTGGCTCATCCAGCGCTTTAGGACGACTTTGGATGTTACGTACCAGTCTCCCTGATACATCCTCTGCTTAATGATGCCCCAGATGTCCTCAGTAGGACACACCTGGTGTACACAGGGGGACTGCTGTCACGCACTACATACGGCACTCTGGCCTCTTCCAGCAACTTGAGCGTTTTCTTCGCATAATGAGCGCTGGCCAACCTGGCCAGATCAACATGTCCCTCTCGAAACAGTACTCATCCAAATATGTGATGAGCACATCTCCTACGCACTTCTCACGGTGCACGTTACCATCAACATTACCCATATCCAGCATGATAGCCGGTTTTGTCACACCCCTGAGAGAGATGGCGGGCCACACGAAAATATTATGGGGAAACTTGCTCTCTGGCCTCAGTTGTACTTTTGCTGGACTTCTGCTGGACGTGCTCCAACAGAGTATCCAAGGTTTCCTGACATATACCTCTCGTGGTAGGTGAAGTAGCTTTCGTCGTCCATGGCAATGCCCCGTTCTTTCCGATTTCATGTGATCCGCGGGACAGTTTCCGGATGCGGGTCTTTTGGGCGACCTCTTGTTTTTGGGTGACCTGGGGTGACCTCTCGCTCTTTCGGTACCGAACCTTGTTTGCAACCAATATTTTTTTGTCACGTACGTTCTGGAGATTCCAAATCTTCCAGCCGGAACGCGCTATGACACCCGTTGTTTTTACAGCTCGAATCAGCTGTAGCTGTCTTTTAACACGCGCACTGGAATGGGGGTCTTTTTGTGCCCCCCCCCCCACCTGCTCTTCTTGAATATCTCGAGAAGTCATCTGAGCTGGTCGCTGTTATTTTGTGACATTTATGGCAATTGAATAACTCGTCGAATGGCGTAGAAAAAATGGAAATCGGCAGGAAATTTTGAAGTTTCAAGCATTTGAAGTCAGGCAAACATCACGAAAACGACGGTTGTCGCTGACAAATGGGAACTTTGTGAAAGAACTGGCGTTCTACTTAAGACTGCTGTTTGAACACAGTCAGGCGATGTCATTCGGGCATAAGTGATGGACGTACCAAGGCCACAGCCAGGGTCAAGAAGGGTTAAGGGCATCAAAGGTCAAGGTTTGTAACCTGATCCAGATTTGCTTTGCAAGATGTCAGTTTGTATGAAATATGCATTCGAAGGCCCTAATAAAAACACGTGTGCGCCCACTGATACGCTTACATGTTCCAAGGTCAGTGAAGGTCAAGGTCGTTAAAGGCCGAGGTCAAATATCTTGTAACCTTGCTCAGATTCTGCGACATATCGATTTGTATGAAATATGCATTCAAAGACCCTAATAAAGACACGTGTGCGCACATGCAGACGCATATATATATGCCAGAGTCATTTCAGGTCAAAGTCATCAAAGGTCAAGGGCAGGTTTTTGTGACCTGGTCCAGATTTGCTTTGCAATACATCGATTTGTGTGAAATACGCATTCAAAGACCCTTCTAAAACACGTTTGGCATATTGATACTGACATGTATATACATACACAGCTATACATACATACAGAAATATAAACGCTGGAAATGACCAGATGTACCGATGTTGGCTACCTTCTCTGAAAATACGCCAAAAGATACATGTCGCGCCCTCATTTACTCTCAAACTGTCCCGTGTTGTTCGAAATCTGATCTGTAAAAGATGAAAAAATGAAGTCATAGGTCATTGACCTGACATGACCTCGACCCAAAGTCCCCAGTCAAGACGCCAAATAAATGGAAGTTATCGTATTCCACGTTTTAACGGCCCAACAAACACCCCGTTCCGTTCGAAAAGTTGCACGGAATGGCATGTACAGTACGATAAAGTGTCCAAAAATGACCTTTTCCACCCCATTTGGCCTTGAAGATATCGACTCACAAGCTGTGGGCATTTTTTACTAATTTTTTTCAGTTTCCCATATTTTTCTTTTCCCTTCAGTCTTTTCGGTTTCACTATTTCAATAGAAATAGTAAATAAAAACATGTAAACATAATATCCGGTATCCGGCCGGATATCCGGCCGGATATCCGGCACCCCGATCCGGCATATCCGGTATCCGGCCGGATCACAAAAATCCCGATCCGGTGCATCCCTGCTGCAGACTGTGCGGCAGGAAGACGACTCTCCTGTGACGCCGGCCCTCCCTCCTCAGATGCGGTCCGTGCTGCTGCTCCTGGCAGCGGGCCTGGCCGGCGCGCTGGCCCAGGTCGAGTACGCCAACTCCGACCAGACGTCGGCGTCGGCGCCGTCCCAGCAGCAGGGCTTCCGCGACCAGAGCCGCTCCTTCCAGGGCCAGCAGAACGCGCGCCGCCCGCCGCAGCGGGTCTTCCGCGGCCAGCCCCAGCAGGACTTCCGGCCTGGAAACCAGCAGGACTTCCGGCCTGGAAGCCAGCAGGGCTTCCGGGGCGGATCGCAGCAAGGTTTTCCCGGCCAGCAGCAGCAGGACTTCCGCGGCAGACCCCAGCTGGGCTTCGCCGGCCAGCACGGGCAGAACTTCGCCCGCGGACAGCAGGGCTTCGGTGGGCCTCAGCAGAGCCTGGCCGGCCGCCTGCAGCAGGACGCCCGCGCCCAGCAGAGCTTCCGCGGTCAGGCTCAGCAGGGTTTCCGCGGTCAGGCTCAGCAGGGCTTCCGCGGCCAGGCTCAGCAGGGCTTCCGCGGCCAGCCCGAGGCAAAGTTCGACGCCAGCGGAGCGAGTTCGCCGGACCGGGAGCTGCAGACGCTGTCGTCGCAGAACCTGCCCAGCTTCCAGCGCAGCCAGCAGGGCGGCCAGCAGGACGCCGCCGCCGGCCGCCAGCCGGAGCCGGAGCCCACCAAGAAGCCGGACCGCTCCTCCAGCCGGTTCCAGGGCTCGATCCCGTACGACGACTCGGACGGCTCGCTCGAGGTGGGTCTGGGGACGCCCGGGAGCCGGCGCTGGGGCCTCAGCTGGCGCCGGCTGGGGCCTCAGACGGGGCCTAGACGGCTGCTGGTGGAGACTGACATAAAGGGGCTCGAGAGAATGCAAGGGGAGCTAACGCTGAACCTAGAATAGAAGATGGAGAAAAAAGATGGAGATGGAGAAAGAAAATGGAGCAGTGGCGTTTCCGTCGCAACTGTCTCGTTTTTAGTGCCTGTCTTGGAAGGCAGATAGCACACTGACAATCCTTTTATCTGGGATCATGACGTTTGCAATGACGCTTTAAAAAAAACATCATAAATGGGAACAGAGAGAGCCTGGACCTAAAACTGAACTACGCCACATGACATGCTACGACAGTGATGTAAGTAGAAAAGCGTGAATGAAAATCGTTTCTAACATTTCTAAGCGCGGAGTATCTTCAACCCATTACGAAAATTTTCATAGGAAATGTCATTGCAATTGAAGCCAGTTTATGGCTAATGATATTGTCTGCTTGTTAAGTAGCGCATGCGTCATTACTAATCGCGGTTTACTGCGACACCAAACTATGATCGTTGCAAAAATTTCCACAAGATCAAGGCAATATCAACTGTTATGTTATTGGCCCCCTATGCTTTGCTTCTCCTTACTTCAGATATTTTGCTTTACCGCCTTTACTGTAACTGCCCTACCTCAACCACATTCAATACCAGACTGCACCGGAAATTGTCCACGACCGTTCGAGACATTTGTGGAATCCATCGCGTGAAGGCGTTGGAATATCATGCGCCTATGGTGGTGATCGCCGATACGCCATAGTTCTTTGCTCCTTACCTCGTGTCATTTTACTTACCTCACGCGCAAATAGCCTGGTTTGAGAACGTCGAGATCTATTTCCCTTGAACTGGAGATAAGCCAACCGATTTTTGCTCCTCGATGACTCTGTTTTCCGGGAGGAGTGTCGTTCCTTGGCCTTTGTGAAGCAAGGTTCCCATGGTGATCAAGTGTTCATGCCTTAAGCTTTTTTAATGAGGCTGAGACCAATTGCAAGTTTGCAGCAGCAGCTTTATCTTGGTGGCTGAATCTAATTTCACTTTCTCGTGAGACCTGCTAAGACGGCCGCTGAGTCGTGCGCATTTCTGGTGAAAACAGGATTTAACGATCGACTTCTCACCACCTGAACGGCCCCTTTGCCTCACATACCTGTGGATAGCCTCAGTTTCCGGACGTGCAATTTGTGCTGTTGGCAAACGGCGATGTAATGTACTGATAACACATATCCAGGCTTGATTCGATTCTTTTGACCACAGTTTGGATATCGAGCTCAAAGTTATTCCAAGTCGGGTTCGCGACCAAATGCGCCTGCAGGTCCCTGCCCAAAAAAGATCTTTTTTGGATAAGCCCCCGGTGAATAATATCAGAAGAAGTGACTACTTATGTCATCGCAGAAGCGTATCTCTGCGACGACTGCATACAATGGCACGGACCGCGCGCCCCCACAGTACCCCGAGTCTCCCCCTCCCTCAGAACATTCCTGTGCCTTGCATTGTCTCCGGTGGGTCACGACCACAGAGCTGCGGTGGACTTTTTCTATCCAAGAAGGGCGGTGCGGAACAGTTCAGGGTGGCGTTTTCCTGGGTCCCACGCGCAGGTCAGCTGGCAGCGGCTGCCAGCTGGTTACGCCCCCTGACCCACAGCGCAGAGGTCAGCTCCGCAGAGGTCAGCTGTACGGGGGCAAGAGCGCGGCTCCCGTCAGGGTGGCGCCGTGGCGAGGCGTGTTGCAATCTGGAGCACGGCTGGTCCCGCACATTGCGCAGTAGGTAGTCAGCGTTTGCCAGTGTTGCTGCGTAAGAGGAAACTGGGACTGGATAGATTCAACACGCATGCGTCACGGGTACGATTTCCATTTTAGATAAGCTCTGAAGAAGTAAAATTTCCGACGGATGCGGACGTGTGCCGCCGTTTTGCAGTTCCTTTGTGAGCGATAAGTGAGAAGTGATTACCGGCCATTTTCGCAGCTCACAGTATCGTGTCCAGAAAATGGCAAAACAATGTGATTAACAAACGGCACCACAGTAAAAAATCGGCCGTCAAATTAAAGTTCAACAGCTACTTTTGTAGCGGTAAATTTACAAAATACTCAATATATGACATGATATGACTTGATAAATCACTTTTCAGGCACAGCGAGATTTTTTTGACTTGATACACATGGCACGTGACCAATTGGAATCGGTCTGAAAAGGTTATCTGGTGTCTGTTTTATGTAGCGATTTTTTAGGAACTCCAATTTCCCTTTAACGAAAATCTTACCTTCACGATTGCTAGAAACCTCCCACGATGTGTGAAGCAGCTATGCTGCAGAATTTGCTACTGTTCGTTTCTTTTACCACGTCGGTACGCATTTTCTGCGTTAGGTTTGAGACGGCTGCAAACAATGTATCATCCCCAGTTAGATGATGTCAGAGGACGGCGAACATTCCGACCGAAAAAAATTCACCTCGTAGTATATAACAGCCATCACGAGGGAACTGGTGGTGCAAGATTTGCCGATTGACGGGAATGTTAGGCAACTACTGCCCAAAAGGTGCCTGCCGTGAATCACGTAACGGCTGGGAAAAGGTAAGTCGTGGCTAACGTTACGCACACGGATAAAAAAAAACATGCTCTGAATCTAATAGAGAATCGGGTATCGGTGGTACCAAGTAAAGCAAAATGCGTATGAGGTTTTGCAATAATAACGAAGAGGTCGTTTAACTGATTTTTGCTGCTGTTCACAGTCTCATGTGGTGTAAATTGAAGGGTTATCTAACCTTGGAATGAAACGTTGAGGGCAAGAGTCCGCTCTTGGCCGGGCTTGTTGCACAAACCTTGCCGCTGACGCCAAATTATTTCCACATATGGAGCAGTTCTGACCGGAACCCCGAACCAAATGCAACTGCAGGACATTTATCGTGTCATGCGATTTCACGGCATCACAGCGTTCCTTGACGGACGACGACTCATTTCGCCTTTGACACAAATAGTAACGCTGTACTGAGGTTTGAAACCAATGAGCACAGCAAAGTCCGCTGCCTGGCCCACCCATCTGGCCACGCGGAGGTCCATACGCATACTGCCGGACAAACATCGCCCAACATTTGCCGCCGGCCCGTTTCGTCTCGCTGTCTCCCGGTGTGGCAGCACGGCTCGCACTAGTCGACGCATGCGAGTGACGTTCAGACCTAAATTGGAACAGCTTCCACTTGGCTTCACCGTCGAGCTGAACAAGCAGAACTGGCCACTCTTATTATACACCGCGCCTGCCTCGGCTGGTATGTCACAAAGCTTTGGCGGTTCCCCTAAAATGGAAATGCTCCACCCGATGGGTTATTTCTAACGCCAATGACAAGCCTGCTGTGGTGTGATGACCCTCGACCACTCACGTTGTTCCACCGCCAAAATCCAAGTCATGTAAACAATGTGGAGGCTCCACTCAGTGACCACATGCACTGATCACGGAGTGCGTGCCCGCTGTGGAGGTGGGGTCGTAGCGACTTGCACGAAGTCACGGCGACTGCTAACCGTGCGGTGCACCGACCTACTTCCCATCTCAGTCGCTCGCCACTGGTCCGGTGCGTCAGCGGCAGACGTGAAACGTGACGTTATGGCCGCCTCCGGCTAATGGGTTCGTCATCAGCAGCGGCGCGTTGCTTCACGGCAGGCCTGCTTGAATTACGGCACGTGCCGCTATGTTCATGCGTCATGTCGAAAGTTCGGCATTAAACGAGGCCCTGGTCCTGAAGTTTTCTATGCCGGCGGGTCGTATTTTCCGCGTTCCATATTGGCCTGTGGCGTTTGAATTATTTCGGCCGAGATATAACTTCTGATTGCACGGGGTTGCAGCAGTGCAGCAACAAAAGCAGGAGCACAATGTCGTTCAACATGTTTCCGTCTGGGTTGAGTGGTAAACATAAAAGCTGTTGCGTTTAGGGAATTGTTTCCGTCACAGTTAAGTCGCCTTCTAAAACCCGTGACCTTTGTTTCATTCTGATTACGTGTGTCTTTCAGTACGATGAGGACTATCCGGAAGCTGAGCCCGACAGGCTCTCCACTCTTCTGGAGAAATCCACGTTCCGCTGTGACCCCGCGGCGAACGGGTACTTCGCCGACAACACCGTCGACTGCGCCGTCTTCCACTACTGCTCAGGGGGCACCAAGCACTCGTGGGTCTGCCCGGACGGCCAGAGCTTCCACCAGATCAACCTCATCTGCATGCCGAGCGGCTCGGACAACATCTGCAAGCGCTCCGAGGAGTTCCACTTCGTCAACGACTACCTGTACCAGCAGGTCAACAACGACTCGACGAACCCGAAGTACGCCGACCGGTTCTACCCGGCCGGCTTCGGGGCGAACTTGGACGCCGATCCGAACAGCATCGAGCTGGTCGGCTCGCAGCCGCGCCAGGGCCAGCCGCAGCCGGGCCGCGGCCAGCAGGCGCTGGGCGGGCCCCAGGCGGGCTTCAGCCCCGGGCGGCAGGAAGATCCCCGACAGGGCTTCGGATCGCAGAAGGGCGACCCTCGCCAGGGCTTCAGCCGCCAGCCGCAGGGCGACCCCAGGCAGAGCTTCCGTCCGCCAGCCCAGGGCGACCCACGCCAGACTTTCAGGGCACAGCAAGCCGGTGCCGGCCGCGGCTTCCGGCCCCAGTCCCCAGGAGGCTCCCAGGCTGGCTCAGCGTTGCTGGGTGCTCCTCGCGGACCTCCCCAGAGCTTCCGGCCCCCGGCTGGACGCCCTCAGCGCGGATCGCCTCAGGGTCTCCAGTTTCAGGGCTCACCTGGCTTCGGGCGGCCAGCAGGGCCCGGAGCCGCGCCGGCCTTCAGCGCCGCGGGCCGGGGCGGCCAGCGGCCGGACGTCGGACAGCAGGGGGCCGGAGATCCGCGTGGGCCGCTGCAGGACCAGCTCGGCCAGGCGCCGGGAGGTGGCGGCAGGCAGTACCAGGACGTGACGCAGTTCCGACAGGCCGCGGGCGGCGCGGGGCGCCAGCCTCCCCCGAGGCGTTTCGCCGTCCCCGTCGGCCCCAAGCGCCCCGAAGAAAGTCAGCTGGGCCAGCAGTCGGTCCAGCAGCAAGCCGGGCAGCAGGTGAGGCAGCAACCGGGGCAGCAACCGGGACAGCAGGCCGGACAGCAGCTGCGACAGCAGGCCGGGCAGCAACCTCGTCAGCAGCTGGGACAGCAGTTCCTTCGGCAGCACGGCCGGCAGTCGTTCGCGCAGCCGCAAGGTGCGCCCGGCCCGGCTGGGTTCGACCCGCGGACGGTGCGTCAGGGCGCCGGCGGTCATCCAGGCTTCCTCGCGCACCCCGGCACCTTCCAGGGCGCCGGCGGCCAGGCCGGTCAGCTCGGAAACCCCTTCCCGGCGACAAACGTACGTCCCAACATTCGGTTCGCCGGCGCACCCCCGCCTTTCGTCTAGCGCGTCGACCGCCGAAGCCGTTCCGCCCTCCTCTCTCGCTCTCCCCTCCCTCTCTGTCGCTGGCAGAAGGCCGCTGGTGTCTGCCGCGTCTGCCCGGCTCTCCGAACCGTCCCCTCGCGCGGCACACCGCCGTCGACCAGCGAACCGTCCCGCCGGCCGGGTAGGCGCGACCTGCGCCGGCCGGCGGCGCAAGGCGAACGCGGCGCGCACGACCGGGCACGGCGCGTGACCTCGCGGCCGCCGCCGGTGACCCGGAGGTCGGAGGCGGCCATGTGGGCGGTTGCATGAGCGCGCGCCGCCCGCCGCCCGTGCACGCCGCACTGCCGAGGAGAAGGGCATCTCGGATACCGTGTGTGGGGTATTGCGTGTTGCCTGAGGAAGTCACGCGCACCGAGGGCGCCTGTTGGTCCAATCAAGGTTCTGCTGAGGCGCGTGAAAACCCTGGTAATATGCCTATTCAGAGGCTGTTTTGACAGCCGAGTGAAAGAAATGGAAGACGTAATTTAAGCTCCATCAGCATTAGAGTTGTGGGTCATGCTTTTGGAAACAGTTCATGTGCATGTCGTTTGAGTTTAAAAATTTGTGTATACGCCACTTGAGTTTAGAAACCGTTATGGCCAACCAAAATGCCTCGATTCGTTGCAACGTTGCCAAATGTAGCCAATTTAACGTTGTTTGTAGATATGCCAAACATACGTCATTGCTAGTGCTGTGAATGATTTCACATGCATAGTGACCCTAGTAAATGACGCTAGAGACCGTTATAATGTCATAAACCTTTTCGGACTAATGTTGTGTGTACCATAAGCCGATTTAAAATGTATGTCTTAAAACTACTAACAACTAAAATATCGTAAACTGCAACTAACACGAAGGTACTGGCAGTAACACTATTTAAATGATTTTTGTCGATGTGTCTGGCGTGTATTTTGCAATAAAATGGATTTATGACAAGCTCTTTAATGTAAAATTATTATTGACTGCTCCGGATGAAATGCACTTATTACAATCGTAGCATTACAATCGAAACAAGCAGTCTGCCCACAAATTATCTGATATCTTAAAGGACCTAAACGAAACGAAAGTTTTGTTCCGCATCGCACAGAAGAGAACTTACGAATTGGTTTCAGTTTGGCAAATGTGAGTCGAGCGGATGAGTTCGAATACTGAGAGGTCACTGAGTCTTTAGGTCATGCTGTGTTATTAATTATATTATGTCCTGCAAATCCTAAAAACTTACAAAATCCTAACATCCTACAGAATAATTCTTCTGTTTTCCACTCACATTTCTAAGCTGTTTATCAGCTCAATGCTTATATGCGCCAGTCCCAATTGATATATGTCAAGGAATGCCAAGGTATCATGCAACTGGCTGTACTCATCAAATGCTCTTATTGTGTTACTTCTGCTTTCAATTTGCGAAGCTGTCTTATGTAAGGTGCTGTCTTCGATGTGACGCTGCTGGCTCTGGAGTAAATGAATGAAGTCTAGATCATGTTTTCGATCAGTTAACGTCACGATTACATGATACATGTAATCGTTATCGTACCGAAAAAATGAAACAAACCAAGCACAATCTATGTGAAAACGTAACGAAGGCCCTCCAGTGAGCATTATTTGAACTACAGCTTTCCATGACATCCAAAAGATTGGTCACTGGAAATCAAACAAAACAGCACTTAAACGGCGTAGCCTCACATCTACAGCGCAGACACTGGAATCTGGCTAATTTAAAACGCCTCTTGCTGCTATAATTTTGGATAACTCTATCTGGTTTACAATAACCGGGTACCACTGTACATGACGTCATGAGTTCGTCTGTGCGTTAGGTTCGGAGAGTCAAACAGGCTGCTGCTCGGCTCCAAGCTCCTCAAGTATCCGAAGATTTCAGTACCGGCTCACATTATAGGGCTTCGATCTTCGTGAAAAGTAGTTGAAGCTGGTTATACGCAGTTAGTTTAATTCTCGTGGATGCTGCACATTTATTTTGCGTTATTGGTATTATCTTTAAGCTTCGCGACGGCAACAAAAACATTTTCCTGATCGATCAGTTTCTAGAACGTCCTCCTTCTCCATTCGGAAAGGGAATAATGGGGAGAGACAGACAGACAGAATTCAGGGAAATTTCCGCCGCGTTGTATTTTAAGTCCACTATGCTGGCATTTTCAAACAAAATGTTACTCATGCCTGCGCTCCACTGTTTGCGTTATCCAACAACGTATAGACATCGATTTTGCGGTGAATGCGCTCCGTGCTTCAAACCATGAAATCGAATCAGTTCCTCATTTCTCATCGTTCGGAATTCAGGGCAGCAACAGCTGTTTGTGAAGCTGACTTCTTCATGGTAGTTTTGTTCTCTGGTTTCTTATCTCTAATTTTTTCATTATGTTGGTACAAGCCAGAGCATCTTGTAATGTATCACCAGAATTACTTTGATGTCTTGCTATTAATGTATTTGTTTGACACATACGACATCTTTTAACACAACAATGTCAAAACACTTTCACAGACTCAAAACCAAAAACGACCAGGAAAACAGCGGCTCCCGATTGTTGGATGCCCAGCATCGTGCATCATTAAAACGGGAGTTCGTCTGCGTTATCAGCATCTGCCTTTGGCAGCATACCATCAACAAACATGAAATGACGTTGACTGGAAACACGGAAAACACGCTCATCATTCGACCATTTACTTGGGTTGTCCATGTACACTCTTTGACATCTTAAGCTGGGGCGATGAAAAGGGGGGGGGGACAGGGAGAGAGTAGCTGCCCCCAACTTTGGGTAACATTTAACATTAACCCTATGGTATTTCATGGAAAGAAACGAGGTAAAAATCGCGTTTGCCCCCCATCCCATTTCCACAGAGGTTCCATCGTCTCCGTGTTCACCTCCTGAGATGACATTGGACCCAAAAAGACGCTTAACGATTTTTGCATTTTGGCGACCGGCCATGTTTTCACTTACGTAGTCCACAGTCCCATCAGAGGAACAATGCCTTCACCCTTCCGTCACTTCTGAACATGATACGAGGGCGGTTTTGTAGTCTGTCAGGCAAGTTCTGTCCAAATTTTGCTGGTACCTTTTACTAGTAACTGTCTGAAAACTGACTGCTATCTGTGCTTACGGGCCGTGAAAGACCTCAGCATTCATTTTTTTGGGCGCTTGTATGTGTGAAAACCTCTGGCGAAATTTCGGCCCCGAAAGAGACAAAACAGAACTTTTATGGGAAAGAAGCAGCGATGACGTATGTGCCAGACGCAATCCTGATCTGAATCAAAAGTGTGGGAAAAGACCCCTCCTGCAATTGATTACCAGGTGCGTGGACGGCTGCAGTGCTCCTCAAAATAGACAGATTACGACTTAAGTGGTCTCCTCGTCTGCGCTCTAAATAAACATCTTTTTTCGTGCATTATCAAGGGAACGACACGCAACACCACTTAACAATAACAAACGCGCAACAATAAACATGGGCCATCTGCACATGATCACAGAATGACATTTCATTGGCGCTGCGTGAGCCGCTCATATCAAAGCGGATTCACTGTCACGAGAGCTTTGTCCAGACGTCGCCTTTTCCGGTGACGTCACGAACGGTGCTCCACCGGGGGACTGAACTGGGAGATCGCCTCCGATGTCGGATCATTTCCCAGCGGCAGATGAGTCTGGGGCGTGGAGTGATGCGCCACTGCCGAAATCGTCGGCACCGGCAGCATAGGTTTCCGGGCGGCGCCAGGCGTGCTGGGGCTGAAAATGTAACGGAGTCACATATAACTTGTCCCAAAAATGTTGCGGGCAATTGTTACGTTACGTTGTTGCGAGGGTTTGGAAGTGATAGCTGCCCGATGCGTGCTGAACGTCATTGCACAGTTTGAGTAGACTTGAGAGAGGATAATGATTAAGAAGGCTGTGGTCAGTACTTGGTTCGCAGCATTTACGTTGATCCTGCAGTTTCCGGTAAGTAACATCACCATGATTAAAGGACAGTCCAAACTGTACCGAATGTAGCGCACAGCTGTCCACCTAACTGAATCTAGCAGAATCAGAGGAAAGTTAGCGAATGCTGCGAACTAAAAGTCTTTAACTTCGATGAACAAAAAATGTAGAGGACTGCTAACCAGAGTTCACCATCCTCGCTGGCAGCAAGAGGACGCTTCTGAGAGGAGGTCGAAGTGCTTGATAGAGTCCGGGTGGCAATCGGCAGCTTCAGTGGCTTTCTGAACCCCGTCTCCGACTCACTCGGCTGTCAACATTAAGACGGTCTTAATGTTTGGCCGTCAACACGAACACGGTCTGAATACCTTGAATGTCAACACAAGGACGGTCTGAATGTTCGGCTGTCAACACGAGAATGGTCCGAATGTCCGGCTGTCAACAAGAAGACATCTGAGTGTCCGGCTGTTAACATGGAAACGGTCTGAATGCCCGCCTGTCAACACTAAGACGGTCTGAGTGTCCAGCTGTCAACACGATGGCGGGCCTGGTTGCCAAAATGAGCATGGCCAGGGTACCCGGCCCGTATCTGCCACTTTTCGGTGTACAGAACAAGAGATTACGATGTCACGCTATCACAGTGCTAGAACGGGAAAATCAGCTCTCTCCCAGCCAAGTTGCCGATCACGGTGTAGCTGCAGGAGTGGTTGATAATGCAGCCCTTCCTCGAAATCATGTTTTTTTTATGTTTTGCAGTTGTCCTCTACCATGGAAATTTATGAGAAAGGAAACTTTGGCTGCATGGCCCAACACCTTGTTTTCCCCCTGTTTGCAAAGCAATTCATCAAAACCTTGCATTATGCATTAATATGATTCTCAAGGACAACTGCTAACTGCCTTTTGTCACTCATGGGTGCAAATTTGATTTGCAGGTGCAACGTTAAAGCCGTTCAACCAAACCAGAAAGTCCTTGTTTACTCTAATCTGAGACCGTTGGGACATTGTTTCCAGCGCGCTGCAGCAGCTGACCTCGAACACATCGGTGCTGCCATCTGTGGGCGGCCTGCGCCGCTGCAGTTCTGTCAGCAGCTCGGTGAACTCCTGCTGCAGGGCAGAGATGGCGCGCCGCGACTCCTCCCCACTCTGCCGCGGCTCCTCCCCTCTCCCCGACTCCCGGTGGTCTGCCGACGCCCTGAGGGCGTGCAGCCGCTCCTGCACGCAGTTCAGCCGGCCCTGCAACTGTGCGAACGCGGCGGAAAGGTCAAGGCTGGTCAAGACGGGCCGCCGGGCTGGCCTGGCCCGGCCGCGGTGGCGCTGTTACGAGCAATACGAGCGATGCGAACGAGCGGTGATAACGAGCTGGCGCGGCGTTAATGGCCGAATAGCGTGCTGAAGTGACGGGGGCACGAAGCAACAGGTGCAAACATGTCTCCGACGGTGAAACGTTGCGGATGGCCGATCCCGCATGAAGGACAAAGTATGGCTCGCGAGCGCCTGTTGGAAACTGAAGTGGGTTGGAAAGGCTCGCGGGTTCATCGCATGTGGCTGGAAGAAGTGAGTACACCATGAAATGATTTCATGTGGAGCTGTACATCGCAATTAAGGTCCTCCGGTGTCATTCAGGTCAATGTCTGGGGAAATATTATCGTGTATTTTGAAGTCCCTGCGTAGCTGGGTCAGAATTCGTAGAGCAAACTTTGCAACTAGCCGTTACCTTTCCAACACTAACCATTTCAACGTACCTGAGCTTATATGTATGCAAAACAGTGGTAAGATAACTAGTAAACCATCCCAAGTGAGAACAATGACTTTCACTTAGACATGAATCTCATAAATAAGCCAATGCAATGCAGGGCATTGCGTCGAATCACAGAGGGCTTTTAAATGTGCTCTCTTTGGAATAAGTTTTTTTTACTGATTTTCGGGCCTTTTTCCGTTAGCGAAAAAATCGTTTGGGCCTCCCGCTGTTCCTCAATGTGCCCTCCGTCGTTCCCAAAGTGCATTATCTGTAACCGGATACGACGGAAGATTATGAATCGGTAACATCAAACAGATTTCCGCTTTCGCCCATCGTCTTCGATACATCGCAACATCACGAATGTCCAAACCAGACACGATTTTCACGTCAACTTCGGTAAGAAAGCCCATCCGTGCCACAAAAGCCGTGTTTTTCTGGATCGCCAAACCAGATTCCGCTCACTCGAACTTCTACCGAGCCCTGGCCCAGGCTGGGCACGTGAGCAGCACCATAAGTAACCAGGAGTATCTCGCTGCAATGTAAACAGCGCGGCTCTCGCAGGTTCCCCGGTGACTGCCTGGCCGCCGGCCGCTCCAGCTGCCTCGGTCGGCTGTGACCGACTCGGGGAGCCTTTGCCGGCAGCGCGCCACGTCACCGGAGCCGCGGCAATGACGCACGCGCGGAGCCCCTGTCGACCTGGCCTGACCTTGACCGGTCCGGTCTGGTCGGGACCGGCAGCTGCGAGGAACGTTCGATAAAGCATGGGGAAACAAACGCCTCACGTCACTGGCAGAAAAAGGAGAAAACGAAACCTCTACGTTCCCTAAAAACATACATATTTCGCCAGAAACATAAAAGCGGAAGTTTGGGATGCCGTTCTCTGACAGAGGTTAAATTTATATGAGCATGCCAATGACATGCTATAAAAGCTGAATTCTGAGCCACAGCCAGGGAGCAGTGCAAGCGTAAGGTTGCCAATGAACAGAACCAGCCGAAATGACTATGTATCCGGGTTTACAGGATATTATTTGCGTCCTTCGTAGCGCGCTTATTAGTTAACGTATTTTTGTTACAATTGTCACAGGGCGGGCATTCCGGTAGCATTTTGATACGGACTAAATATTTGCCATTCTCATATATGTACTCAACCCTCAACCTGCTTCGTTTCTCTCTAACTCCCTACTTTTTCCAAATTCCAACTTCCAGCGTAAATGGTCCATCTGTTTTAAAGAATCGTAGGCCTATCGTTACAACGGAAGTATAAAAAACCGTGGAAATTTATTTAAGCTCTTGTTAATGCACTAGCTGTTCGAATCTCATGAAAAGAAGCTTCTCTTTTGACACCTTCTAGCTGTTTTGCACATATTTTTGTCTTTGCTTATATTTGCATTGACATATTAAACCATAGTGCATTAAAGGATTTAACAAAGGGGTTAAGGCATCAAAAATGATTGTTTGAAAGGTTTCGTGCTTTTTGCGGTTTTGCCACAGCCAACCAAAGAGCTATTGAGCATGATTATGAAAACAGCCGGCCTTTTTTATTGCGGGAGGAGCCCGGGTTTACAAGCAGAAAACATGTATATATATATATATGTACATATATGTATATATATATATGTGTGTGTGTGTGTGTGTGTGTGTGTGTGTGTGTGTGTGTGTGTGTGTGTGTGTGTGTGTTTGTGTGTGTGTGTGTGTGTGTGTGTGCTCGTGTGTCGTGGTGGGACGTTACCTTTCAGTCATATCTTGTTAAAAGCGGCTGCAGTACTTGCTTTTGTCAGCTTTGTTATCGTTTTTTCGATGGAGCGAGCTGTCGTCTTGAGATCGTCTGTTAATCGTCAAATCAGGAACAAAAAGACACTCATTTATTACCGTTTCGAAAAATTCATTTTTCAATCTCAGAATGCAGGCAGTTATCGCGACGCTACACTTGGTGTTTGAACAATTACATACAAGGTCATGCGTACTAAATGTAAAAGTACTTTCATTCTTGGCATTTACTTACAGTGAAAAATCAGTGCAAAGTTTCATCAGCAGACTATTTCATAGCCTGCTGGTTCAAAGCTATTCCTAGATGGCATGTCACTGGTTATTCCAAAGCCCCAGTGTCACGTGCGACTTAGTCTGGACGTTCAGTGTGGGTTTGCATTTTTGTATAAAAGGGGCCTCATGTACATAAAGACGTCTGTGGTCACTACATGTCACGAGTATCGTCGTGCAGTCATTAAGTGACTGTCTTTTCATAGTCTCGTCATGCACCTGTCGTGAGTGCTGAGCAGAAGCACCATCACGAAGGTGCGTGTTAGGTAGTCCAGACAGAGAAGTCGTTGTAGCAGCACTAGTCTCTGTCTGGACGACTTGCCATGCACCTTCGTGACGACTGACTTCACACTGACTGACAATATGACAATACCCATCTCCAGAAACGGAAGGAAAATCAAGCTACAAAATTCAGGCTCGGAACTGCAGAAACCAGCATGAACAGGGAAGCACAAAAGACATAAATTACATCAATGCAAATGTGCATAAAGTAGGGTTCTTTATTTGTTCTGACCCTCCTTAATTAAGCGGATGATCTGCCATTGTCTATCACACAAACGAATAAGGACAGAACACCATAGAGTTGTGCCAATTTGTATTGGCGTAACTGATGTCTTTTTGCATGTCCCTGTTTATGTCGGTGTCCGCAATTTCGAGATAGTTTTTTCCACTTCGTGTTTTAGTATTTCGAAACTTCTCCCGTAATTTTTTGCCACTCCTGAAGACGGCCTATGGATGAAACGCTGAATCCTTCTTTATATAAATATACCAGATATTTCTTTTGCGTTCTTGCATACAACTTAAAGTTTCTCCCATTATAACAAGGGCCGTCTATTTTTTAATCTTGCTGAAAGCCCTGGAGCATGTAAAGAGACAATTTTTGGTGTTATAACGTCAAAGAGATATTTGTAATATAATTTCAATGTAAAGTGCTCCTGCGTTTGTTTTCTTTGCAGCCTCGTAAGGATAAAGGCAAGCTGATGAATATGCCCTGGCACTTATCATAATACGCGTAAGTCGTTCTCGAGATCCCCAAGATTTGATGCCGGGAACATAGGGCATTTGTCTGGGCTTTCCACTGTTGTAATAAAGGATTATGGAACAGGCCATAAAGCCTATTCTCAAAACACTGATTCCATCTAAGCATCGATCATCTTCAGTTAAGCATTTAATTCGGACTGAGTGGGCGAGCGACACGGGCGAGTGATTGATGAAAACCAGTGTTCTAAATGCTTGCATGCTTCTTTGCTTGAATTTAATTCCCGAATAACGGCTATCTCTTGAATTAAGTTTCTTTGATCATTCATCTTTACTTGGTCAATGCCCCCAAAACTACTCAGAGATTAGGCTTTGTTTAAACTCGTTGCATTAAATGAAAAGAACGAGTACTGTTCATAGTAATTTAATTGCCGATCGAAACGTCAAACCATAATGATATGACGCTAACCTCAAAATCACTTACGGAAGTCCAAAAGCAGTTCATAATTTTACTCCTTAATAAAGAAAACGAAAAAGTGCAAAACCCTACGAGGCTCTGCAAGGTACAGTCCCAAGCGTTTTTTCTTCATTGCTTTGTTTCTGCATGACTTGTGCAGATGTACGCGCACAGGATTCATGTTACAGGTAGTATGCACAACGCTAATGCAATCATGGTTATGTCATAGGCACCTAAAACGATTACTCTTCACGAGGAACGATTCACGCCATGCATACTTCAAGCTGTCATGAAAGCTGCCATGTAGTCGACAGGATCCGGCTGCGGTTAACAGACCCGCCCGGTGCAGTCAGCCCTGGCGACAGTGCTGACCTGCCGTGTCGAACACATGGGACCCGGGGAGCTGACGGGGCTGGTCGCGACGGGCTGCTGGACCCGGCGGTGGCAGCGCCGGTGCTGCAGCAGCCGGTACAGTATCCGGAGCTGCAGGAGAGAGCAGGAGGTCCTGTTAGTGGACGGTTTTGCATCCGGAGCTAAGGAGAACAGGGGGTTCTGCCGGTGAGCGATACTGTGTCCGAAGCTGTGGACGAGAACAGGAGGTCCTGTCAGTAGGCGGTACAGAATCCAGAGTTGAGGACGAGAACAGGAGGCCCTGCCAGTAAGCGGTACAGTGCCAGGAGGTGTGGACGAAAGCAGGAAGTCCTGTTGGTGCGGCACAGTGTCATGAGATGTAGATGAGAGCAGGAGGTCCTGTCAGCAGGCGGTACAGTATACGGAACTGAGAAAAACGGGAGGTCCTGTCAGTGGGCTGTACAGTGTCAGGAGGTGTGGGCGTGAGCAGGAGGTCCTATGATACGAGAACTTCGAATTGCTTGACTCTACAATATCCGTTGCCGTCAATGGGAACCATAGAATCCTCACTGAGAGAAAAATAAGTCTTCCACCAGGACATTTTAGAGGCTGGCCTATTACCACCATCCCTTTGTTCAGAAACAGGGCGATCATTCATTTCCTTTCGAAAGATAATTGTTGGATAATCGATATAATGCCATTTAAATGTCTTACAACGAGGATTTCCATCCGTAAGTTGTTGCTTCACAATGCTATGCTAGTCTCTCTGTTATCATGCAGGTGTTAACAAAAAATTCATCGTTTATCTGTTGACATATGGCAACCAGCATTTATCATTCCTGAATCCATGTGCAGGCCAATGACTGTCTTCCACTTCTTTTGCGCCCATCCAGACGTTGCCATGGCAACATGCTCCGTTTATCCAGCTTGCTTAACGGATTGACAGCCTAGTCCATCCCCAGTCACTATCTCCCCATAACCCGCTTCCTGTCATACAGTTGTCAACCACGAAACCATTGGAAATATTCTCCACGCAACACTCATCCCTTAGCTGTGTCGAGATAAACGCAAAAATACGAAGTACACAAATTTTATTCTTCATCAGTTGCACTGCGCTGCGCTAGTGGGACCACGTCCACAGCGCACCATTGTGCACAAACAACTTTGCAACTGGGTTGCTTTTCGCCAAATCGCTCGCAAACTGACCCGACCCCTTCTGATTTTGATCGACTTTAGTACGCCATAGCACTTATAAAAAAAAATGGTCAGCCAAAAATTTTTTGCCCTAGGTGGCCTCTAAGGCCAAAGTTATAAATCATGAAAAGCCACCGATTTTTACAGATACTGC
Organism: Capitulum mitella; assembly: GCA_030062745.1. Lineage (NCBI taxonomy): Eukaryota > Metazoa > Arthropoda > Thecostraca > Pollicipedomorpha > Pollicipedidae > Capitulum > Capitulum mitella. Next base: position 3,496,642 of record CP099842.1, read on the forward strand.
ATGATAGAAATGCCCATTATCTGGCGATAGATTGTCACAGAAAAGCGCGATTAGCGCCATTCAGAGGAGAAACGTTCCAGCTTTCATAAATATCTGGTGTTTTCGGTGATCTCCGGATGACGTTTGATCTGATTAGGTCACACTGAACATTTTTGATTTTAATCATGTTTGCCTACCGTGATCTTCGCGAAAATGTAGCACAATATGCCCCAAAATATGTAGAGTAAGCTTGGCGAAAAAAAAACATTTCTGGGCAAACTGAAACGCGTTCAGTTCCCTTCATTTTGGTGTTATCAAGTGACGTTTGAGAAATTTGCCCTGAGGCCGTTTCACAAATTTTAATTGATTTCGTGTCTTTCGTTTCTCGGATTGTTTTACAATTTGGCGAGCACAATGTCCTTGCGTATCTGCCACACATCACCTTAGTCTTAAATTGCTTGACATGAAAGATCAAAGGTCCTGATACCCCGCCACCAATCCACTACTGCCATCCAGATCTGACATACATATTCTTCACATTCGCACGAAAGTGAGTCTGTCGGGTGTTCTTAGGCCTTTAAGCCAACTGGGACAATTTTAGTCGAGCATCGGGGCCTTTTAAGGTCAACCAGGATCAACGACCCCGAGTTATCTTGAATTACCTGGCCTCGGATCATTCATGACTTTTTTAGGGCAATGATTCCGAATTTATATTGTTGACGTATTGGAGTTTGCACGTATCGAAGATTCCATGGGCGATGATTTTTTGTGATGACGTCATCCCCTGAATGCTGGAATAGTTACAGATGTAATGACGACTTCGTACAGAAGCAGATAGAAGTGGTAATTGGGATACGTGCAAAAAAACAAAAAGAAACAGAAAAAATGGATTTTTATCCAGGGCACAAAACGAGCATAATGAACCGACATGCGCAAAATGAATGTAAAATTCGAAATCAGCGCCAAAAAATCTATAAATGATCCGACGTCAGCTTGGGCATTCTAAGGTCAACCGATGTCAGTGACCTCGACTGACCTTCCAAATGTTCCCGACACACGACTAGGATTATCTCAGTCGGCTTTAGGGCCCAAGAACGCCCGACAGACTCACTTTTGTGCGAAAGTGAAGAACGGGTAAGCCAAATTTGGATGGCAGGAGTCGATTGGTGGCGGTGTGTCATGACCTTTGACTTTCCTGGTCAAGCAACTTGAAACTCAGCTAGTGTAACAGGCCCACAGAACACTGTGCACACCAAATTGTAGAACAATCGGACGAACGCAAGGCACGGAATCAACCAGCATTCGTTAAGGAGCTTCAGAGCACATTTCTCAAGCACCACTTGGCCATGCTAAATTCAAGATATTTGAAAAAGTTTCAGTTTGTCCAGAAATGTTTCTTTGCCACGCTTATTGTCGATATTTAGGGGCATATTGTGCTACATTTTTGCGAAGATCACGATGGGCAAACATGGTTTAAACCAAAAATGTTTAATGTGACCTATTCACGGCAGAGGTCATCCCGAACTAACCAAAAAATAAGCTTATTCATGAAAGGTGAAACATTTTTCTTTCGACCGGCACTCATCAAACCTTTCTGTAGCCATCTTTCACCGAGTTATAGGCATTTAAATCATGCCATGCCTGCAAAAATCAGTGACCTTTTATGACCTGTAACTCTGACCTCAGATGCCACCCAGGACTGAAAATTTACGGCTGGCCATTATTTCTTTAAAGATACTATGAGCAAACCAAATCCAAACAAAATCGAAAGGGGTAGGCTCACTTACTGTGCGATTTGACGTGGAATGACCCCACTGCAACTGTAACTAACTTTTTCCGTCTACAGGAATAAAAATGCACCGTTCATTCATCCATGAAAATTATGGGAAAACAAGAAGTGCATTAAGTTTTCTTGCCACAAACATCCCTAATCAGCACGGCACAAAGAACGAGAGGGGAGATAAAAGAGAGCGGAAATGAAGAGACAAAGAGACAGAAGGGGGCAGAGATATGGAGACAGGCACAGAAAATAGCAGAGAGAGAGAGAACAAATAAACGAACACGTGGAGAGAAAGACAGACAGAGAGAGGACAGAGAGGGGGAGGGGAAGAGATGAGAAACGAGACGAGACAAATGGGGAAAGGAACAGAGATAGACAGACCAGGACACCGACAGACGGACAAGGGCACCGACAGACAGACAAGGACACAAACAGACAAGGACTGACACAAACAAACAGACAAACAAAAAGAGATAAACATATACCGACAGATAAGGAGACAGACACACAGGACAAACAGACAGATGTACAGACAAAGACAGACACAAACGTACCAAACAATCAAAGACAGACATAGACATACAGACAGAGCGACATACAAACAGACAGAGACAGACATACACAGACATGCCTATAAGCAGAGATGAAAAAGATGGAAAATGCTATCCGTTCTGCAGTGAAGACTTTTGGGTATTTTTGTTTCATTTTTTCACTGCCATTTTGTCCTTTACGATTTCATGTCCCGGCATCCCCAGGGTGGCGTCCACGATGCTGCCGATGGCGCTGAGGTTCTCTCTCTGCTTGTGCGCACTGACGTCCTGCTCCCACTGAAATTGTTTCACCATGTTAGGTCAAACTGGTATAAATAAGAAAAAGCAATCGAACAAATCTTCGTTAGGTTAGCTACCCTGGTATTTTGCTGTTGGCGCAGTTTAAAAACAGTGCATGCAAAATTTCACACCTCAAAATTAATCACTTACCACCACCCCATAAGCTCCGAGGTTCGTCTCAATTGTCACAACGAAGGATGACCTGAGCAAAAACCAGTTACCCCTGAATAGGCCGCTGACAGCATGGCCTAACTGTATGTCGTGTTTATGCATTCACTGCAACTTTTTCCAATCTGCAAAGTTGTCTGCTGTGTACTTGGAAGATAAATAGGCCAGTTCTGACCCATGCAGATCGCGGGGACCCCCAAGCGACGCAGCCTGCCTCTTCCGAATCACCTGCACCGCCGGACTTAACGATTTTTTCTTCCTTGTCCTTGAATTAAAAACGCAGTTTTGCTGTGACGAAGTCCTACAGCATACACATACGCCAGTCTACATATACGAATTACAAGCAGTTTTGTTTCTTTACAATAATGCCCATTAAAAAACTATACTGCGTACTCGAGTGGGCCATCTGGAGTGTTTTTTTATGTTGTTACACGTTTTACGCTGCAAAAGCGCCTGTTACGATTGCATGCCATTCTACAATAAACAACACATGGCTTCTTTGCATTTTTTCAGATGCAGATGAACTGGTTTGCTTGCTAAAGTTCAAACTTGTCATTGATGGCATCACGCATCATTATCAAGGCCCATTTCGTACCATAAGCGACACTTAATCTTGAACAGTTTATCTAAAAAAGTTACATGAGCATATTTCAACAGTAAGCAATTTGATCCGATCCGAGTAATCGATCCGAGAAATGGATGAACTTCAGAAATGTAGTTTAACCAAGATATACACAAAAGATATACTGACAGGTACATATGTTTGGCGGGACTGCGGCGCGTGGTTCCAGAGCTAAGGCGTAGAGAAAAAAAATCAGTGGCGTGGTTGTTTTCCAATCTGCAAGGAGGGTGAACCCAACGGACACACCCTCCCCTTAACAGCAAATGTTTTGCATTTTCGCCATATAAAACAGGGGAAATTTCGGCTTTGTGCTAGATCAAACGAGAAATCTCGGGCTCGGGAACCTCCGCCCTTGGAGAACCGCTTCGCATAAGATAAGTTTCAGGAGCTTGGATTGTAGGACTCATATGCTCCATCGGCGTCGGGTTGGGAACGCAAACAATTTCGGCCAAGCCGTGGACCTACCTGACCACAATCTTCTAGCACCAACGCACGCGTTCTTTGACGTCGACATTCGACACTCCGCACGGTTTAATTGAAGACGCGCTGAACCGGAAGTAACCGCCTCGGTAACTTCTGCTTAGTAGTCGTCTGTCAGCGCAAACTGCATATTTATGATCCGATAGGAGTCTTGTTGATTGTCGCAGAATGTCTAAAGTTTATCGTGTAAGCGTCAATTACCTGGGCAGAGGGATCGTAGCAGGATAATACACTGATTGTCAGTGGATTGAACTATATTCAGAAAGAGCAAGAAGTAATCCGAATAGGGATTTTTGGAAAACTAGTCAATGTGGATAACAAATGGAGCTTTTGGGTCATACATTAATTCATAGATAGTTTTAAAAGTGTCTTTGTTTTAGCAGGTCGTAATCTTCCTGTTGACAACTAGGGCTTCATTTTGTTCTCCTTTTCTCTCTCAGAAATCCCGTTTCTTAATTTTATGAAGATTAGTGAAGGATTAATCCAGCCACACTGCACTATTTGACAATGAACGAAGACGATTTTTTCTCTGAGTGCTGTCGCCGGCTTCGCATCGCAAGAAAACAGTTGCGCAGGCGATCTAGCTGCTGGGTGATAGCGCTGAACAGATAATCATGGTGAAAGGGCTCGATGAAAGGCGCCAATGCCTCTGGACATAGCCGCAAGGATATTTTCCGAATGCGTGGTGGGAACATAGTGGCCGTTACCTTGAAGGAAAACATCTCGTGCACGCAATATTTTGTATATTTTTTTTTTAAATCAGATCCTCATTTTGGTTCCTACGTAAACGCAGAGACAGTCGAAACGGGGATAATAAGCATATGTCGCAGCGTCGTTGTATAATAAGGCGAATCCTTCTCTTCATCGGAGAATAAATACATGTTCTGAAAACGTTTACTGCAGTTCACAACCTGTTTGTGATCTGATCACGAAATCTGATATGAGCTTCCGAATGCCTTGCGTCAAATAACCACCACATCATAGCATGATTTCAAAACTCATGTCATCTCATTTTCATTTCAAAGATTGAAAGAGCTGAGGTGGTTCCCTCGCATTTATCATTTATATCACTGATTTTCCGCCCCATAGACCAGCACATCTCCAGCAATATCACTCAGACCATCTACATCAGTAAGGCTGACATGGGTATCGTTAGGACGATTGCCTATCCCGCACTTGCCACAGCTCCTCGGAAGAGCGCAGTGTACCGCCATTTGCCTGAGTGTTTGTCCTGTCTGGAGACTGATGGTTCGGTGGCGTACTTCGACGGACGCCACGATACACACAGCACACGTCCCAGTTCCCCGAACCCAACCTGACATAGATCCAAGAACAAGATCGGAGCGTCGATCATTGTTGCCAGAGGCAAACCAACGCGTTGCACAGTTGTTTCGGGGTCAAAATCAAAAGCTTTGTATCGCACGCACGCCTGTCCACCCGCTTGGTATTAACATTACCCCGACCCACAAGTAGAAGACACTCGCAAGCAAGGCAGTGCAGGAGCAAGTGATATTTCCATACTCGCAACAGCACACTGATACAACGAAAGAAATCGGCATAACAGCGGCGCTCTGTGAGCTATGGAAGAATCACGCGACCGACGGGGCATGAGCCGTCGGTACGGGGTTTCTGATTCTAAATCGGGCACTATACCCCATGGACCACGCTTCCACAGCGCAAGCGGAATGTCTGGGAATGGGATCACTCGAGTGAACTGCCCTTCTCGGGTCTATTAAAGGCCCATAAAAAAGAGTCGCGCGCGCGCTGCACGCGATCCGTTACACCGTGTCCATCATATGGGGCACTGTTGGATAGTCCTAGTGCTGGTCTATATACCCAGGAAATTTCAGCCGCCTAGGTCACTACTGGCGGTCGAGTCCGTGAAACACCTGTCTGTGGATCGCTACGTGGATTCCACGTAAATGCCCACCACAACAGTAAGTATCCGCATGTGGCACCCATGTTGCCACCAAGTCTTGAGTCAACAGCACCCGCCGTTTGACCTGCACCTGTGATGAACTGAAGCACTACGGTTTGTCCTCGCCGAGTCGGCGCACACTACGATGCCGCTAGTGTCGCCGTCGGCGGGCGCGTTCGGGCAGCAGCTCCGAAGCTTGGACACACAAACATCTCGATCTGAACTTTTCCGAACGACCGCCATGTGGACATCAAGTCTCACTCTTCTGGACACTGGGCACCCTCCAAAACATAAATCTGCTCAAGGAAAAAGCTAGAAGGCAAATGAAAATACCTTAACGTTGTAAAACAAATCAGGATATGCTTAGTGTCCATGTAAATGCCGGGCACTTGTGAAAGTGGGTTCTGCATTGGCAGTTACATGATTGGCTGCGCTCGTAACTGTGATTTCTGGCATGGCATAAATTTCTACAAAAAAACGTCCTAGTACATATTTCACCATAGACGGAATGTCTGATAACTTCAGCTGCGTGAAAATTGTACTAACACCGTTAAGTCGGCATCGCCTGTGTGGTAGGGTGTGTGTGTAAAAGGGACACCATCCTCGGTTTTTCGTGAATAACTTCCGAGCCGCTAACCCTAACCCAGTTTTCAGCACCTGTCAACCAGCCAATTTTACTTATCTGGCATCAAAACCATGTCTGTGCTAGCTCAGGTCTTCAAGATATGATGTCAGTGAACCCTTGCACGCATGTTTTGGCCACTTCCAGCGGTCATGCAAACATGCTTCGTTCTCAGATAATATTTGCGAATGCAGTGCCCGGCTTATTTGGATTAGCATAGTGCATGGTCCCTAAGAGGATATGAACTCTGTCACGTCAGCATGAGAGTTCATGCTAGGTCACATACACGATGGCAGTTGGACATGATTTGCATTGTGGACGAAAAAGCGGTTCCCGTTTCCCCGTCCTCCAAAGCAGGCAGGCAAATCTATATGCGCCTCTTGGCAAGGTTTACCACGTGAACCGTGAGGTCATGTCAGGTCACGTCATACGGAAATATCAAAACGAAATGAGATGGAGTACTGTCTGTGAAAGATCATTCAGTACGCACATTCAATACGCAACCATGAGGTCATTCAATACGCACATTCATGTTCCTTTTTATTTTTATGAATTTTACCCGAATGGTTTATCTTTGTGGTTTTGGGGTCATTACACGCTAAGCAGAGCTTGTGGCTCGTACCCTGAACCCACCACCCAAAGGTGCAATTCCAGTTCAACGGATAGTTAATTTTTCCTCCGGCCTGTTCGCCAGACAGCACCTCAGAGAGATCTTTGCCGTGCCGCACAATGCCGCGAAACGGTCGCCCCGCGCCAGGTTGACCCTCTCTGACCACTTGCCAGATAACCGCTACATTTACGGAACTCGGACCCGGTGCCACCGGATCCAAGTCCACGCTCTTTCCCCTGGGCCAAGGGGTTGGTTCGTCTCAAATGGTCCTGCATACCGCAGGTCACTTTAGCATCTTGGAACCCGACATCCATATGTTGCACATCCAGAGCTGATTGATCAATGTTCTGGCGACCGTGGTCTTTCTTCGCATCACGCGCACCGCTGACCGCCGCCGCCACGATCCGTGACACGAACCAGCGCGTTTCGCATGTCTCGTGGGCTGCGGTTTGAAGCAGGTAATACGAAACTTATCACCAAAAGGTTTACTTCAATCCTTTCGGTGACGTGCGATCTTTGGCATATATATCTTTGGCAGGTGAAGTAGGGCCAATATTTCACCTGGCCTAATGTGACCTTGACCCGACATTTGTTGACATAAGGACATGCTTCTGACGTAAAAGATGATGACCTTTCGTTTCATACCCACTTGAAGGCTCCAGAATCATCATTACCGATCGCATAAAGCTCAAACCGGTGCCAGTTTTTCCGACGTCGTGTTATGCGTTTTGAGTGACCTGTGACTTAATCAGTCACGTGACCGCGCCTGACATAATATTTTCTGAATATCAAGACTCAGGTCGATCAAATGCTAGTAAATTGGTTCAGATCCGACGGTTAGATCCTGAGATACCAAGGGGTGTCATTTTTAACACTCGCCTCGGTCGCGGGTGCGAAAACGCGCCAGGCTGCGCCGGGTTAAGTTCTGTTTTTCAACGCTATGTGATTGCCACTTTCTGCCTTCCTTTGCTTCGCAAACCTCATGTGGTGATTCACGAAATGTTTGCGTTGCCACAAAGTCATGCGTAGAGTTCGAATTCGGATTCGGATGATTCGAGTATTTTGCCGAATATTTGGGTTTGGCGAATGTTCGACTCTTGATTTCAGGACTCGAATATTTAGCGAATATTTGGTTTACCATTTGTTTCAACCGAATATTCGCCGAATATTCCAATGTCAACGTAGCATTCAATTATCATTATGCATTTCGTTGTAGAAGATGAAGAAAATTTGAAAGTCGAATTATGCACAACCAAGCAGCATGCTAATTCGGGCATTGTCTAGCGTTGTTTGGGCTTCCATAAATCATGTCACATGACGGACAAGAGTATCGATGAAAGCAGTGCTGAGGGTGACGCTGAGATATGCTCCGCTGCTTCCCTGTTGTCATCTGGTCTGCCCATCATATTTCGTGGGACGATGGGTGGCACGGAGAGTCGCGTCACGTGTTCCGCGCCTGAAAATGACGATTTTTGTTTTCGTCTGTTTAGACGAATTTTGGTAAACAACCGATCTCTCAGTAAATTAATTGGCATCGTGCGTGCAATGAGTTTTCGCACATGTGCCGATTTTTCATGCTACAAAGACCTCATGTTCATAAAGATACCACGGCCAGAATCCGGTCAGAAATCGAAGCGAGAAACTGCGGCACCGCAAGTTCCTCACGGCACCGGACTTTCCTGACGACTAAAATGCTAATCTGCGCCCCAAAAATGTGATTATTTTCAAACGCATTGTGTTTCACATCAGCTTTACCCTATTCTCACTGAACAGAAACAAAAAACGAGCGCAGGCCGCTCACAAAAATCGCGTTTTGCTGCCGATGCCGGAAATGCATGTTACCGAGTGGCTACGTTCAATGCCGAGGGCCGACCGGAACCTAAACCTGATCTTGGTACTGCCCATGGAGTTGGCCGCTGGGAGTAAGAATAGAAATTGAATGGTTTCCCATGATTGCCTCCTTTTCTCGAACTAATCATTCCGGAGCACCGTAAAGTGTGAGCTTGATGGTTTGCACCTCTGATGCAAACCATCAAGTGCAAACCTTTGGTGCAAACCATCAAAGCAGGCACATGACTGCCAATCAGAGCGCCCTCTTAGGCCGACGTCGTGTCCCTCCCCTGCCTCGGCAGCGCCCGGTCGCCGTCCGCCTGGTGCTCGGCGCCGGCCGCAGATTTAAAGCCCTGTGACTTGCTCACGCCATTGTGAATCTGTCTCATTTTTGCATGTTGCTCCGACTGCATGCCCCTTGGGACGAAATGCCGCAAGCTTTAATGGATTTTAGCATTCGATCCGAATGTTTCCATTGTAAATTGCACCCATCCGAAAATTCGAATCTAAAATCCATCCCAATTATTAGTTCTAGTGTTAATGCCTATTTTCCAAAGTTATCAAAGGCCTTCGTGCCAACGTGCATCGGTATATACCCAGACCATCCATAGCTGACTGCTGTCTTCCCTAAATTCAGCCGATCGGTCTATCCCCTGTACCCCAGACAGTGAGGTTCCTCAGCACTCTATACAGCGCGAGCAGCGCGGCAAACTCCACTGACCTGCCTGCTCAGCTGCAGCAGGAGGCGGCGTGCTCCCGAGCCGTCGCCGACGGCCGGACACGTGACGCACACGTGCAGCGCTTCCCCGTACGTGATCACGCTGAAGGAGGCGTGCGCCGAGGGCGGCGGGGGCATCAGTGTGTACAGGGCGTTCACCGAGCAGCCGCCGACCTGGGGAAAACCGGAGACGTCGTCGATGTTAATGTTTTTAATGTTGGTGTTGCGTAGGCGACCAGGAGGTGGCCGGAGAGGCGGCTGATCTGAAAAATGTGCGTGCTTAATCGTTTAACGGAGGTTACCAAAGTTATAAGATGAAATGCACCTTCTGACGGGATGAAATTTTTAAGGAAGAGTTTTTTATTTGTTTTCCTTTTTCAAAAGCCCCGGCGTCATCTCTGGTTAACGCATTTGTCGGAACTATTCGTGAGGAGCTTTGGCGGGGCATAGTACTTTTTTCTTAGTATACATTTTGTTAGTTTATGCCAGCATTATCCGTGCCTTTACTTGTGATACTAAGCTATACAACTAAGAGAAGGCCCCAAAAAAGGCTGAAAGACGTCAAACAGAAAACAGATAGGTAGCGAATGGTTTAAAGTTCGCTAAGTTCTTTTGACGTGTGTGATTATTCCAAACATATGAGAGTTGACGGATTTTAGGAGTATATTTGTAGTGGTCGGCGAAAAATTATACAAATAGGCCCGTGTGACCGGTGCTTAAGAGGCGACGACAACTAAATAAAAGCAAGGTGTTAGGGTTCGCTGGATATTTGTAAGAGCTCATTCGGGCAGTTCAGTCAATTTGGGGCCATGGGGATCAAGTAAAGAAGCTTTCAGTGTCCCCTTCTCACTTCCGGAAACGGGGCTGAGAATGCGAATCAGGTTTAACGACAGAGCGGATAAAATGCGTCGGGCGTTATGTAAATGCTTGCGCGCTCACCAGAACCGGTTTTTCCGGGCCCGCGAGGTTCGCCAGTAGCACGCTAGATGGCAGCGCCACCGAGCGCTGGGCCAGGCGGCGCGCCCAGCCGGCCGGCAGCAGCGTGAAAAAGGCGTGGGTGAGCAGCCGGTTGACGGCCGTGTCGGCCGACGTCTTGAGGTCGTCCATGGCGCGGCGGGCCGCCCAGAGCCGCGGCACGGCGCCCTCCGTCCGCGTCGGCAGCGGCAGCCGCGCCAGCGCGAACGTGTTGGAGAGCGTGACGCCGCGCCACGGCTCGTCGTGCTGCCGCACGTCAACCGGCGTGACGGCCTGCGGAGCGGATCACGGTTTAGGCGCGCAGCTGGATACACTGCATCCTGGGTCACGCCACACGCTAGGTTGGATAATGCTGGGGTTACGTAAGGCAACAGGCAACGGCAACCTCTGAAAACACGTAACAAAATAAGCCCCTGGCAATGTCTTCGTGAGAAGCCTTCACACTGTCTCCAAGGAAAGCCCATGTGCTTCCCCTCCTCCAGGAGAGGAAACTGATAGGAGAGAAAGTCACGGGATGACGGGCCTGCCTGCACGGTATATCATGAGCCTCTCGCCTTCCACACACAGAAAACCCAGGTGCGCCCCTTTACGACCCCTAGGCTCAACGCCTTCGGAGTGGTTTGACCTTGGACGTTTGCGTGTTCTTCCATACGACTTACGGCGTACTTAAAACGCCATGACCAGTATGGGCTATCATCTACAAAGCCTGAGCTGTCGTGATCATAGCTGCATCTAGATTCGGCACGACACAACGAGTTTTATTTCCGTTGCAGTTGCGCTGTACAAATGACGATGTTGGTCATATGATTTTCCCTTGAAACCTGGGAACGACTCACTCATTAGAACCTTCAGTTACGTGATGTCACTGATGTTTCAGAATCAAGATTCCATCGCAGAGAAAGCAGGAGATTAGAGGCTTCACCGGTTACCGGCTTGCCGCTCTAATTTTTGGAACTTACCCATCGGTAGCCAGTTCATTTAAAAGCCATAGCGCCTCACACGATCACTAACACCCCTAGAATACGTCAGTACCTGATGCACAAGGCAGCACCGTCGTGCACTTCAGTCGAAATCGTCTAAGCCAGTATCCACAGTTGCCCCAATCCTACAGAGGACAACAGCCTCGAGCCACAGCTCAGATTATATCCCCCCCCCCCTGACCTCAATCTGACGGGCGGGTCGCAATGCCGCCCGCTGCTCGGCCGGTGGGTCCAGACAAGGCCGCCGTGTTGCTGCTCACTGACCAGACCGGTCCCAGAGGCGGCGGCTGGGCTCTGAGAGGAACTCTGCCACCACCCCGAGTCACTCCAACCAGTGCTGCTGCTCCCAGCCGATTACTGACCAGACCAGAGGCGGCGGCTGGGCTCTGAGAGGAACTCTGCCACCACCCCGAGTCAGTCCAACGAGTGCTGCTCCCCAGCTCGATCACTGACCGACCAAGGCGCACTGGTTCTAGAGAACTCGGCATCCCGGTCGGCCAATTGTCTTTCGGCATCAGCCGGTCATAGAAGTAGAGCAGTGACAATTAATAAAACAGGCTGTTTAGTTTGACAATTTCAAGGTTGTCTATCTCAGGAACGCATAGTAGCCATGTCTCTAAAACGAAATTAGTAAATATGGCGTATTGTCACCACGTGCTGTTATCTGTCCCAATTAAAAACTTACAAAAAAAACAATCAAGGACAATGACAATGCTCGACAGAAAACGGGAAACAGACTATTTGAAGAAAAACCACGCCACCGCTGACTGGCGCCACCATTTTTTTCGGTTTTTTTTAAGAACTCTTGGCATTAAACGGGATACGCCCTGCTTGCCGGAGATATCTTATGTAACACGAAATGAGATGCCGTTGGCCTTAAATAACAAAGCGGATGGCCAGACACTAAATTTGAGGCAGACGGCAGGACGGGATTTTCCATACTGCGAGATTGCTCTCCGAATTCCGAAGTCGCTTGTGAGTCTGAAACAACGCCGTTATACGCACGTAGGATTGCAGTCGTCTTCCTAATGATCTCGTTCGTGGTCATTGTCAAATGTTGAGGTGTCTATTTCCATTGTTTTGTGAGTGGCATGGTCCCCATTGTCGAGCTCGAGGTTTTCAAAGCTAATCCGGGCCTTCTCCCATGTTTTCTGCCGGTTTTAACTAAGAAAATAGCCAAGAATTACAAAAAAATAATGGCTGCATTAGATGACAGGCAAGAAGTATAGAACACGGCATCAAATGACCTTAAACATTTAGAAAAGACATTGTGGCAGATTTTGTGATGAAGCATTCGCAGTGATCAGGGGTGTCGTTTGCTATAAGGCGTGATATTGTTAATGCCCTTCCAATGTTTTTTTTTTGAGGGAAATATATTAAATCAAAAATGTAGGTAAGTAAAAGGCAATGAAACGAAAATATTGAACAAAGCATTTGGAATTTCACACAACAGAGCGATAGTTCATCATTTGATATATGGAACAATTCCCGTCCATCAAAGTGAAGTAGGCTAACTCCGTTGAGAAATCCATATTTGGGGATTTGGGTTATGTCGTCCGGGCTCGCCTCCTCCCCAGTCATTTCCATACAACGACTTCCCTGATCATATGCAATGTGGAGGGTGCTCCAAGGTGAACACGCGCCAAATACAGCTGGCACAGCGCAGTGAATAAACCTGGTCGAGTTTAAAGATACTGCCTTGATCAAGCTCGGTTCTTAGAACACGTGAAGAAATACAGCCAGCAGAAAGTAAGCGATCTCCCTGCGCATATTTCACTATCTGAGAGGAAAAACAACCCATTACTCCCTATTTCGATGAGCTGGCTCCCAGACGGACAACCCGCCTTCAGAAGCCACATCTCAAGGGCAGCATTTCTGGCGTTACGCCCGTCCGACCTCGATAGACTGGACACACTCGGTTCCCTTCCTGCCTTCCGTCCACAAACCATCTGCGGGGCGCGCGGCCCCAACGCCGTCACAGTCGGCGGCGGCCGGCTCGTGCTCTGCGCCCGCGTGTCTGCGGCCTCCAGCGGGGCGCGGTCGCCCCCGCCTCTGTCAGGCCTTCAGCTGGAGAGCAGTGGTGACTCCGGCCTCCTCCTGCGCACCCGGAGGCGCCCGAGGCGCCGGACTCAGGAGCGCAGCGGACGGCGGGATCAGGGGCCGGGGACCAGCAGGCGTGCTGCTGCGGGGTTGCAGCGGATCAACCTGATCTACTGACATGCAGAGAAGCTTATCTGAGGAAATCCTGCCAAAAGATAATTGCGTTGGTCGAACATGTTTTTCATCCCCTACCCGCTGAAGAGCAGACAGGAACGCCCTGCCATGCCCGTGTGACCCGATTACGTTAAATACCATGGTTTCTACACTACTTCAAGAATCATTTTGGGTCATACCACTCCTTGCCATTTCTTTTTTTTATCTGTTCCCGTCACCGCTAATGATTCACAATGATAATGATAAATGTTTGTCTCCTGAACCAGGCACGCAGGTAGCAAGCTGGTTACTTCACCCTGGATCGTGAGGAATGCCATAGATTGGTACGTACTGGTCTTAATTCAAAATAACGTAAAGTCTAAATGAAAATGAATGAAGTAAAAAATGGAGGAATAAATAGCACAGTTTGGACGTTGTATTTAAGTTTCATTATGATGTGGAAAAGGCATCAGTCATATGCTTCCGATTCAGCTGACTTGATCAGCCACTTCGCACACTGTTTTCATAACCGTGTTCTGTATTTATTCAAAACAAACTTTAAAATTATTTTGGGTTGTTTTATTTCTTAAGACGCATAAAATTGTAGGGAATGTTTTACCAATTATCCCCTTCCATGTTTCAGGAGCCGATATTGGTAGAGGAGAAAAGGGAGTATGAAAGTGTGGTTGTTCTCTATTGTTAGTTGGCCCGTCATGCAATCGAAAGATGGACAACATGGAAGGAAGCAGCGTTTGGCTTAAGAATCTCAGTATGGGATATGACGGGAAGGGAAGCGCAAGCAGAAAATGGCGCACTTGATGGGAATAAACAAGTTGTGGGACGCATAGGCATAAAGAACGGCTGTTTAACCCACCGCAGTCCCTCCTGGCAAGACGACTGCAACGAAAAACCCATGTGGTTCGACCACGCCAGCCTTGCGGCGATTTACCTGAAAAGGAATGGATCTGGAAAATTCCACGTCGTAGGCGGACGCATGTTCATTGCGTCTTCAAAAAGAAAAACTTAGTCCACACGATTCATTCGCGATGCACTTTGGGCTTCCGCCTCGATATGGCTATGTCTCGGTAGAAGAATGACTCACGTAAAGTGCCACACTACCGTTATGGCTTACAAAGCTCCACTGATATAGCATAGTTCTGGAGCAGTCCTTTGATACGTAATGTTACGGTCGAGGGGTTTAGGCTCCATTCTCTGAGTACTAATGGACGGCCGTCAGATGTGAGAAATGTCCTTCATTTAGGTTGCCATCGTTAAAACGTATGCATGTCTTAAGACCCCATAAATTGCTGCGATGTTCCTGGCTTGAATTTCAGTACTTCTGACTACCCTAATGCTTGACGGTCCCTTCACAGGATCTTCGATGCTTTGAAATAAATGTATTTTTTTGTGCGTCTGTGTAAATACAGTGTGTTGCTAAAAGGTGCTCGTGTTGACTGCAAGACTGGAATATTTGTGAACTTGTGGTCCATTCTTCTGTTTCTAACTAATGCATGTCTCATGTCGTTTGCCTGCTATTGCGCGTGGTTAATGTGACAGAAAACATACACTATTTCTGGCCTTCATGACTCTTTGCAGGCCTCTTGTGAAATATGTTGCTTGTCACTGAAGACTGTTCCAGCCTTCAACATGTTCATTAAAGCTCTTGAAAGCTCTTCTGTTAATTAGATAAATTTATGCGTACTCACGAGAGCATGTTTGCAAAAGAACTGATGTGGAAAACAGCATTAGTGCTTATTGTTGATGAGACATGCGTTCCCTGAAACTGATGATGAGCATGAATGAGTTCATGAAAAAAAAAACAATAAGGGTTAATGCTACCAGTCCGTCATTTCGATCCATTCGTAAGGGAATTTTTTAGCTTTGGGTCAAATCAGATTCCGTCTTAGTTTCCAATCATAACTGAGCTTGACATGGAAAACTCTGACTGAGTCTGAATGAATCTAACTCATGCAGATTTGAGCCTAGCAGAAGCCGCCGTTGACTGACAAAATTGAATGGCACAAACAATGTAATCGAAGCGAAAATTTCGAGATAATTCTTCCATAAGACATGTGTACGTGGTGTCATAAATGGGCTTAACACGCTTAAGCACGCGCTTGGGTGGGGGTGGGGTCAATTTGACCATCGCCCCGAGTTTTTTTAGGCGCAGCCGCACCAAATCTGACAGAGCTATTTGAAAGTGAACAGTGTTTTTTATCCGTAAGCATTTTTTTTAACGCCTTTTAATGTCAACAAGCTAGAGCAGGTCAAAATCGGGTCATAAATGAAGATGTTTAGGCGAAACTTAAAACTGATGTCCGCAATATAGTTTTAAGACTTTCAAACTCAACATGAATGAACAGATAAAAAGATAAAAATACATCAGTTTGGTTGATATGAGGTCAGGCCACGAGGTCAGGTCAATGTCAAATGTCAAAAATTATTTCTTAGCAGAGAACTTTCATCATAATCATTCCAGTCAAGAAACCGGAACATGCACTGAAGGTCACTTTGTCACCGTCTACCGGCGTGCACATTTTCAAGTTCATATCAGGTCAGGCCATGGGCAAGTGGTAAAAACAAATGTGTTTGCGCGTACCGCTTTCTGTAGAGGCAAACAGTGAAACGTCACCAATTTCTTGTCGAATGCGGAATTCAAGACCAAAATGGTGCAAAACAGTGTCATGGGATAACCATAAACATATTTTATGGTTTTGACCTCTTTAAGGGCATCTGAGGCCACTGACCTAAGGTGAGCTTGATTGGCCTTGGTAGACCTTTTCTGCAAAACTCGCCTTCTGGCGTGTTTTTGACGCTGATTTTGAATTCATCGCCCAAAATCACTTGGATATGGGACTCTGGGGTAAACTGGTGTCAAGGAGAACTGAATCAGATGAGTTCTACCTTTGGTCTAACTTTTCATGTCATGCCCGTATTTTTATTTTTCTGAGGAAGCTGGAGGATACAATGAAGCTTTTTTTTACCAACACTAAACACTTGATTTAATGGTAAAATGATACCAGATGACGGTTGTTGGCTCTGCGGAGCGCATTTTCGCGATCTTCTCTTTTCCGAAGTCATTTTAGGTGAGTGGCCTATAGGTTGGTCTTGGATGACCCTGGGTGGACTTTGTGGAAGAAATTTGGTCTTTGGGATACTTTTGGTTTTCAGGTTCGAACTGACCATCAAAACGTATCCTGAGCGGCCACAAAACAAGGTATATGTCACTTCGTGAAGATGTTGCCCAAAAGCTTAAGTTGAGCTCAAGCAACAATTTAAGTATCGGTGCCGAGCCGAACACCACAAATCGTCTGTTGCAAAGTCTCATGCCACAGCAAAAAGTGGCATCACACATTTTACCGCTGTCACCAGTGGCTTTTGCTGTGCAAACGAAAGTTTGACGAGCCGTACCAACTTTGACCGTATTTTGTTTCATTTGGCACTGTAAGTCACAGCCTAGAAACGCCACACTCCTACATATGAGATTCCAGTGAAGTTTCATCTATCCCGCAGATTTGGTGGCTCCAGTACCGTTACTTTCTGAGATCTTAGGGGGTAAAGCTGATCCCCACGCCCGAGAGTATTACATTTGACCGGCCGCCTAAGCGGGTGAAGTGTTCAGCCGACAGCGCGCGAGAATGCGCAAGAACAGTCAATTTCCTGGAGTGGTGCAGTGATTTCAGGTCCCGGCCCAGTCTCAGCCGGCAAGCGGCTTTCACGGCTCACAGACTGCTCTCGGTCGGTGACTCACAGGAGATCGATCCAGTCCCTGTGAAATTGAGCATTCACGGACGGGAGTTCCTGGCGAAGGCAATGGATTAATCCGGCAAATATTGCAGTTCAATGCATCTAATCTCATGCTTTGATGCATGCATGAAAGACTAATTAGAATCATAACAGAAGGCACACGCTGTAACCAATCGAGAACCTACGTTTGAAATCGTGATGCAAATGAATCAAATGAAATAACGGTGGTGACCTCGGCATTGAACTTAAATCAGCTGGCGGTTTCGCACCAGCGCAAGGTGACTTATGGAAGCTAACTTGCACAGTATAAAGCACACTAAATGTAAGAATCAGCGTGGTGACACATACGGAAGTGAGTTTGAGCCACAATTAGAGAGGAGTGAAAAGTTATCAGACGGTTTCCATGTTGCAAAAATCACACCGCATTTACGCACGTCCCAGGTCCTAAACTACATACGCACAAGAAACACCACGCAAAATGAGTATCGACTAACCATTGCGCCTTGCCGGTACAGATGTGGCTGGCGTCGTGTGGCGCAACTTCTCGCTCCCGAACTGAGCCTCGAGCCACCATCCGGAAACGGACGCCCGCTACCACG
Organism: Capitulum mitella; assembly: GCA_030062745.1. Taxonomy (NCBI): domain Eukaryota; kingdom Metazoa; phylum Arthropoda; class Thecostraca; order Pollicipedomorpha; family Pollicipedidae; genus Capitulum; species Capitulum mitella. The sequence continues at coordinate 3,514,693 of CP099842.1, forward strand.
GGAAAACGGACGCACGCCACCACGGGATCCGCATCAAACGAAAAGGAAGATGAGGAAGCATCTACTTCAGACGAGTGTGCCCCGTTTATCGTGGATTTTGAACGCGAGACTACATGCCACTGCCTTGCCTAAGATGGCCCAAAACTGAGGCTGGTCTCAGAATATACCGAATTTAATAGAATGCACCTATCCAAAACATGACGTTTCCTCTAAAGGTCGTTACAATAGACAGCAATGTCGAGGCAGTCTGTTTTTGCGTGTCATTCCTCGTTCGGCAAGACAGCAGTGCGCCGTAAAGCAAAACTCCTAGCATCCAGTACCGCAGGCTGCTCTGTTTCCATTCTCTGCTCACCGATAAAGATGTCAGATGGTTCTAATGATGTAAAAATGAAAATAATTGTTATGTTTCATAAATGCAAGTCCTATTCATCGACGATTCAGGCAACCTAACCTTTATATATATATTCATTGCCAATTTTTCTGTTTCTGAAAATGTGAGTGAATAGACTGGATGACAGTGGCATGGATCCCCTCCTCCTCGAGAGCGAGACGAAATTTCTCAATTTACCTACAGACATGTGAGGTAGGGGAAGAAGGGGTTACACGGTCCAAGAGGTAGTGTGCCCATCCCAATATCAAGAATTTCTGAAGCTCCAGATAGTGAACCGATTGTCCTTTCCGGTGTGTTCTGTATAAATGAAACGTAGGAAGCCAATCGGCTCCGATTTTTTTATCTTAAAGCCGAAATAAGCGTAAGTGATCCTTTGCGCGCATTTTTGTACAGTGCTCGGGTGCTTTTTCAAACCGCAATGGGACTAAAGTGGGAATTTTTGGGGTATGGAAAGTTTTCTGGAGAATACAAACGCTGGTGGCAAATGTGCGTTGCTTGCAGAAAATAAACCCGCTTTACGTTGGGAATGGCGCAGTGCGTGAGGGGCTAATGTTTGATTTTGGTCGTTAGCGCACCGTTCGTTGGGCGTCATCTCTCGTCTGGACGGGCATAACTCGGCCTGGGCATGCACTGTTTTACATCACTCGTGCATGCATATGCATGCATTATTCAGAAGGGGTGTATGCTAACGACGAGGTGTGACTTCAGTGTGGTGCTTGCGATCGGTGGGCGCACGAGATACGCAGCAATGGGTGCAGCGCAGGGCTCTGTTTGCGACATGTTTAGCTTGCGGCACAGGCGCGTCCGCGGCTGCTTCTCACTGCGGCTCGACTCGTGGCTGCGTCTGAGCTCCTCACCGAAGACGAAACGCAGGTCATGATTCCTGCGTCGGCCAGCGACCAGAGCCCCAGGGCGAACCAGCGCTCCCTGCCACCAGGCTGTGGCTAGACTAGTGTCCGGATACCAGTCGTTTGCCGTTCGTTTCAGTTTCCCGCGTGTTTTTCGTTTTTGTCTTTAGCTTCCGAATCATTCGCTGACTTAGGTGTCCCGTCGTATCGGACCTTTGTCGACAACAATCGCAGAAACCGAGTTTCTAGTGTCCCGACATCATGTTGCCTTTTGAGCTAGCTTTTCGCTCGCGACATGTGTGGCATCAGTTCATGGAGCTCGCTGTCATTGAAGGAAAACAATAAACGCATTCAGCTTTGGCCAAAGTTTTATTAATTAAGTTTGCCTGTGGTCGCAAGTGAAGACTTTCCACTGCGCATCGGCGTGGGAATGTGCCGACAGCCGCATCGTTACCATAGCTTACCGCACCGCATCGTTATCAAGACCCCGCATCGTTACCATAGTTACCGCATCGCAAATATCGGGCCGATTCGGCAGCCAGTTTGCCATTGTCAGTGATCTTTCTGAACAGTCTGTTTTTCTTAAAAGCAGGGGAAATAGGAGAACTTCCTTTGACAATGTTCAGTTGCGTCTAAATCCTCTCCACGTAGATTTGCGTCATTATTTTTACTGGCCCACGCTATGCACGTACTACTCATGCCCTGCCGGATTTAAAGAGCGTGTTGTCCCGGAGCGGAGTTGCCTCCCTCCAAGCATCTTTTCGAAAATATTGCTAAACGATGTAAATGTTTCGTTGATTCATATTTTTTAGGAATCCTGTAGAGAATTTTTCACAGACCGTGAGGAGCGCACTATGTTGCCGACAACGCCCCCATATTCTTGAAAACTTCGAGGATGAGTTTAGGGGGTCGGTGCCGCCCCATCCTTACACACCCTTCGCATGCCCCCAAGGAGCGTCTCTATCCTAGAAAAAACCACGTCCGTCATGCATAATGCATTTGTCGCTGGCGCCAGGCCCGTTTCAGCAGCCATGGCCTGACCACAAGAAAGCGAATAATCTGACTCGCAGGGGTGGAACATCGACGCGGAGCCAGCCTTGAAGTGGCGCGGACAAACAGAGGCGGGTGACGTCATCCGTTCGACCTCTGCGCTGCGCTGGCTGCGGCGGCCTGGCGCAGTTCGGGGCTGGGTTTTTCGCTGCGTTGCGTGCCGCGGTCACCGCCCTCTCGGGTCCAGACGCCGAGGCCTTTCAGCCGGCAAGCCTGGCAGCGGAGTTTCAGACGCCGGGGCTGTTGCTTGGTCCGGCGGCGTGGCCTCGATAAACAGAATGGGTTTAACGGCGGTCTGCATTGGCGCCGTAATAACAGCGAGCCCATTGCGCCCCCCACCCCCCTCCCGCGCCGGCTGCCCATGGGCACGGGGCGGAAGAGACTTATCGCTGGCAGCCGTCAGTGCTATTGCTTGGACGGCAGAAGGAAACAGTTAACGTCTGCATACCCCGAACGTACGGAGATATGGAAGTATATTGGGCTGCACTTGTACACACTGTTTATTGCCTCGAGAATGTTAATTATGGTTTTTAATGGCATTCGCTGCATTTCTTTTCCCGGGAGCATATTAATCATTTTTATTGCCTGTTTCGTAACCAAGATGGTTTTTAATGGCATTCGCTACATTTCTTTTCCCAGAAGCATATTAATCGTTTTTATTGCCTGCATCCTAGCCAAGGGTAAGTTTAACCAACAGTGAGGGGCAGGAATGTCGTAAATGATTGGGGGGAAGCGAGCCGAGGGTCCAATAGACTCATCTCCCCCAAATGTGAGTTTCTGAACGCATTTCGCCTTTTTCATTATGACGGACGGCAATTTTTCGTTTTTCATATTTTTCGCATTTGTACTTTAAACAGAACACACAGCATATTTAAAGATGTATATATATATATATATATATATATATATATATATGCATATATATATATAAAAGCTGAAAAAAATGTGTTTGCATGTTGCATGCACCGTAGAAAGCCACCAAAATTGTAATCTTGTAAGTACTTACCAATGTTTCACTTTTACTTACCATTTATATATTTTGCAACACAAGGCGACATCTATTGATCTTTTTCAGCGTTTCGCATCCGAAACATTGCAAGTTTAAACAGTACGCGCGCCCTTGATTTGGTTTGATATCATTATTAAACCATTAAAAAACATGCATGGAAATATAGGTCTAGGGGTGAAAGCTTTGCTCCCGGAATAGTTATGTGGAAGAAAGACCTTGCAAGCGAACACATTCCAAACGCAACAACACAAAAATGAAAGAAATGAGTTATCTTCCGGCGGAAATTTTACGATTTCGTGCAGGTTGATAATTTTTTAGCGTCCAGATATCGTCATGGCCGGGACGGGCCGTTCAATTTTTTTTCTAAGTGAAGTAGGTGAAGTAAAAGTCACTTGGTTTCTGGCCTCGCTCGTAATTACAGCCAATGATTTCATAATTTTCACTTTTCCGTTTTAAGCCCAGCAGAAAACCTGGGGGGTAAAATCAGCTTTGGGGGGCCCAGGTCCACATTGGAGGGGTCGTGGTCCCTCCCAATCGACACTCTCGATAAGGACTGCTGACGTGTCAAGACCATGCGCTCTAAACAAATGTTAGTTGCCTTTCAGCTAAATACTAGAAAGCCAACGAGAACCATTCGCCAGCTTATGGTAGAAAATACCAGCATAAGCACAGTCGACCACTCCTCAAATGATTCTGCTTGGTCCACTGGGCGCTACAGATTTCAGATCAGCTGGCTGGTCGTGAAACTGGCAATTCGAAAGCGAACAATCGTTCCAAATTCATTTTCCGTGCTGCAATTAAACACTTGGTTCTGCAATCTGGCTGGAAAGGTATACACGTCAACCAAACACACGCCGACATAGTGGAAGAACCACGAGGCGGAAGAGCCCCGTATTCGCACAAGAAACAGTCGTGCTTTCAAAGTCCAATTACGTCGGTGTTTTGTAACAACCAAACCAGATTCGTTGTCCTGATCAGGCCGTCTGTCGACCGTGACACTATTCCTGGGTTTCTCCTCGCACCGGACGCACTTCCGCCGAAAAACCTGCCTGTCCGCCTGCCCGTCCCGTTCCGGGAACGGGCCTCGTCCTGAGCCGGGCGAGGCCAGGTTCCAGGATAATATTTCCGTCCTGCCGACCCCCGGCCGGCCGGGGGTCGGCAGGTTTGCCAGGCCGGGGCGTCCCCGGCCGCGGCCCGGCGGTGTCCCGGCACCTGCCGACGGCCCTGGAGGGCCCGATAAATACACGGCCGGCCGGCTCTCCGCAGACACACCGGCCCAGCCGCCCGTCCGCATCGGAGTACCGCTTCAGCACGCCAGCATGGGTGAGTAGTGGGCATGTGTGGCTGCCAGATCCCGCCACCGGCGCACGGTGAAGTATCGTGATCAGCGGCACAGCGACAGTGCGGTGGAATCCGCTCAGGCTAGGATTCCTGAGAAGTTGCCATCGGGCTGTGTGAACCGTGTCTGCACGCAGGTGAGTCAATGAAAACCCAGGGAAACTGGGACACAAAGGCTTGATTACCACCTTTGTTCAAGATACTTTTCAAGTGTTATTTTTGGATGATTTGGGTTAAGGAAAAAAGAATTTGCTTCCAAAATAGATCTTGTATCAGTGTCCTGGTAATGTAGCGAATTCCTTCATTGTCTAATTTATATCTGAAAGCAATTTCTTTGAAATCCGGTCGAGATGGTCTCCTTTTTTAGAAAACTTTCGATGTCTTTACGTAATGTAATGACCAAGGATGTATAGAGGGTAATAAAATAGTTTTAAGTACGAATAACGTAATTGATTCAGTTTATGAACGAGTCGAAAGCGAATTCTTAAACTGAATCTTTAATGTCACGATTTGATGAAAGATTAAATGTGTCGCCATTCCGCTAACAGCCTTTTTCAGACTATGTGGCGATATTTTATTCTTCTTAAGAATCTGTTATCTATGTCAAAGATTTACTCATAAAGATGTTTTATGATCAACGCACGTGACTACCTGGACTCGAAGAAAACCCCAAGTGTTCAGAGAAAGGGTACATGTATTTCCTGCCATGCAATTAATAAATTTAATGTACGTTAGAGCATTGGATTATCTGTCTATACACTTCTCAACTTTAGCACGTGGTCAATGGCGGCCTTAAGACCATGACTGAGGCTCGCTCTGCCATTGACCTGACGTGCTGAAGTTGAGCAGTGTATTAAACAGATCAGTTAAAGACCCACCATGTGTTAAATTTATTTGATATACGGGTGGTCATACATGTACTCTTTCTCAATGATCTTTTGGAATTTTCTTTTTGCCTAGCTAGTCACGTGCGTTGATCATGACACATCTTTGGTGCTAATTCTTTGTCATAAAGGACAGATTTTAAGAAAGAAATGGATTACCTCTGTAAAGTCTGAAATATATGGTTTGAGTAACGGTTATGCACTAAATTACTTTATGTATTCGTGATATTGAAGATTTAGTTTACCAGCCAGCCTTTGGTTCGTTCGTAAACTAAATTAATGATGTAATGTCACTTACATATAGTAAAAATATATAGCAAAAAATATAGTTAAAAAATAAAGTAAAAAATGTAGTAAAAACATAGATTGTGCGTTCTCACGGGGGTTTCGATTTTATCGCAGCCTGACCCCTGTTACTTGCGTTTTCAAAATGGTTTGAGTTGTTTTATAAAGCCAAAAATGGTCTCCCAGAATGTCATCGGAACGACTGTCGAAAAAAATACCTTTTTTCTCTGAGCAAGCTGATTTGCTTTATTACACCGTATCTACGTCTTGTTGATGCGCTGAAAACACCAGCCATCAGTGACTGGCAAAAGTACAGATGACGTGAAGACCTTGGAAATGCATGCATACACGTCGAGCCCCATTCGGTGGTTGTCGGGCCGTAAACGGGCAGACGCCCGGCGATCGCGACTGAGACCGCTCGGCCTGGGATTTCCAGACCACAAGGCCGCCTGTCCAGTTTGCTTTAACGTATGCGCGGCGAGGTATGTATTTTGCCGGCGGCAGCCGGCCGCACCTCTGGCGAGCGTATCTTGAACAGAATTACCTAGCTGAATGAGCCGGGCTTGCCTCTGGTGTTGCCTGACGTCAGCGAGGCTTAGACACCCCTGCGTTTCAAATGATTCCCGTGACAGACGGTTAGACAATGTCTTGTTGCTGGCATTTTTCGCTGTCCATTCGATGCCCCTTCCGACTGAAACTTGGCTGCGGTTTGGGTGTACCTCGGGAAACCTGTCGTCGTTTAGCAGACAGAACAAGCTTCGATTCGCGGCCAATGCCGAAAATATCCAGTAATCCATAATCGGCCTAAGACATGAGCCTCACGTGATGCCACCGAAAGGTCACGAATGGATGGACCCCGTCCAAGCCGGCATCCACGCGCCTCTGACGCCGTCCGGAGGGCAGGCACTCCTGAATAGGACGCGCTCCCGCCTGGCGTGCTTCCTCTCGGTCCACTGGAAAACCCGGCCCGAGTCACAAGGCCGGCCGCCTCGAGTGGGCACACCCTGCCGGCCTGCGGCGCCGCGACGCGCTCTCGCAGTCGGCGCGAGCGCAGCCGGGGGCGGGGCCAGCCGAGCGCCGGGCCGCCTAACTTACCGCCGAGGTCACGGGGAGGTCCGTCCGTCAGGGTTCAACGGATTCCTGAGCGGTTCTGATCGGCCACGGCCGCCTCGCGGAAGCGCGCAAAAGGGCGAGAGCGTTGGCCCGGCTGCTCGCTGACTCGCTAAATACGTGGGGGATTAGAAGAGATCACCTGACCAGGTTTTTGCCTTCGATCAGACGGGAGGTCGCTGAAATGGCAGCATTGTTTTGCACTAAGTTGATCAGGAGATAAAAGGCGAGTGGCATGTCATGTTTGAATGTTCGACGACTTTACGTAATGATAACCAGAACCGGTATTCTGATGTATGGTTGAGCAGTTAAGAGCGGCTTCCACTCTATACTATGCATTTCTAAACAGGTCATGCATACTGTATGCCAGATGATGCATTTCGATATATCCATGGTTTCCCCTAGATTAATTTAACTTAATAATTTCCTACAAGGTGCGGCAAATTTTTTGGTGCACAAACATCATAAGTCTAATGTATAAATGGTCTGTGCGATTCAAGTGTGCAGAGCAGAACAAACAACAAGAACAACACTGAAATTGTTGATAAATACGGCTGCTCTGGTCCGTGTGTTAGACGACCAATGCTACAAGGTCCGTTTATTCGCGAGCCGGCGTGTCTTTCTCTGACCGGCCGCCTCAGTTTCAGCTCGGACTGTCTTTGTCCTCGTCCTGGTGGCCATGGTGGTGGTGAGTGAAGCGGCCCCGCAGTTCAGACGCGGCTTCAGAAGGCCGGGCCGCCGCTTCCAGCGGCCGAACCGCCGCTTCCAGCGACCCAACCGCTTCAACAACTTCAACAACTTCAACAATGGCCGGCCCAACCGCTTCCCTTTCTTCGGCGGCAACAACGGCGGCTCGTCCAACACGCAGGCCAACGCCAACGTCGTGCAGGGCCAGCAGGGCAACAACCAGATCACCCAGGTGTCGGCCAACGTGATCAACCAGCAGCAGAACAACCCCAACGGCGTGTCGCTGTCGGGTGGCGTCGCCATCGCCAGCAACCTGCAGCTCAACAGCCCCTTCGGCAACATCAACCTGTCGAACGCCAACGCCCAGACCATCAACCAGGCGCAAAACCTGGGTGGCTTCTTCCGAGGCTAGCGCGTCGTTGAGTGTTGGCGACAGACTGTGATGTGTGCTGCGGTCTGAGGCGTGGATGCGCCGCCGCTGGCGGGCCTAGAGTGTGCTCCTAGAGGCATTTTTAGGGTCAGCTGATGCGGGTGCCAGTACAAACTGGCGTTGGTTCGGCCCAGCCATTGTGTCATTTGTGCCCCTTGTGTCATCAAACCATTTTGCTACTGTTTTTTTTCCTTTTTTAGAGTTACAGAGACGAGTTGGAAAGTCGCAGCGCGCAACAAATTGCCCTATGACATTTATTTAATGTGTGCCCACCAGACTTATAGTGCGTAGCTCCCCAAGAAACAATCATCAGTCACCATGTGCATGTTTTGCGTGCGTAAGACTGAAATAAATATGTCGTACTTAAATTTTCCTGTTTCTTTTTCTGAAAACACTTTTACTTTATCATGCGAGGATGATACTTGAAACGTTTGCCAATATCCAGGTAAACTGTTGGGTTTTTGAAATGCTTCAAATCGTTTTTCACTTTGGAGAAGTTCATTGAACAAAGAAGGTTAATTGACATGTTGAAAGAGAAAAAGGTGACTTTATCATCGACAGTCGTATTGTATGCAAAGAACATATGATGTTTGCGCCATGGGAATGGAAAATCAAGGTTTTATAGACATTGATGTCGGCTCCGGAATCAAAGTAAAGTAAATCGCGAAAACTGTTTGAACTTTACAGTAAGTTCCATGTATGCGGGATATTGGGAATTGGTCCAAGAACTGTAGGCTGCTAATTGTTGCGGATGATTCTGTGTCCTTTGTAATCCTTATCAGGCACCACTAACGTTTCAGACCATCGAGCCGGCACAGCGGGGCACCTCCTGCTAAAAAACTGGCCTTTGATGTTGCGCGGAAGGTAGCATCTGAACAATGATGTTTGTACACACCTTCCCTCCTCCCCGCAAAAATTCTGTTCCGTCGTGATGAACTGAAATTGATTTCGCATTGCCATGATACACATCTGAATTCCTCAGACAGTCACCACAAATTAAGAAAAAACTCAAACCCGTTTTTGTAAGTATAAAAGCATTCAACGGAATAACAACGACGACTTACAGCAGTCGAAAATACATAAAAACAGCTTGCAAAACGTTATCCCCTTTGACATGTAGAAAAGTGAAACAGCTTTCTGTTGTTTAAATATTGGAAGTATTTCTACTAAATACTTGTCGTTTACAAACGTATTATCTCTACGACGTTTCAACCAAGAGTCCCCAGGAACTACTCGTATATCTGAAAAACATTATCCTTTCTAAAATTGCCTTTTCCATCGCGCCACATACTCTTTCCAAACTTAAAGTCTAAGCGCCAATGTTCAACAGCAGGTAGTTTTATTTGGCATTCAACGCAGTTTGTTTACAACTCAAGAAAACTTTTTAAACGCCAAAATCTGCCGGAAAATCCCATCCAATATAGCGAAATATAACCGTTTTCAATCGTTCTGTATCAAAAGCAACAGACCGAAGACAGTGTCAGGGTCATAAAATTGGTTTCGTACACGGGACGAAGCGGTGATGTTCGCGGTCTCTGACGATACCCATGTCTCCCAGACATGTACCTCCCTCTACATTTAGCAATTAGTGGTCCATATCCACGAGATGCCACCGCGCGATATTCCATTGGGCGCCTGTACATCTATTCAGGCGCCTGCGTAATCGAATTCCTCGCTAGATTGCCCGAGGCTGAATGCGCCGCGCCAGCTCCGCCGTCATGCCCCACGTGCATCTGTGCCAGGCCTCGACTGGTAATGATGCCGTCCGCGCTGTCCTCCGCCCTATCTCGCTCCTCCTGCTCTCCTCCCCTCCCGTCGGCCCACACCCTCTTTCTCGCGAGCCGTGGGAGTAAGGGCAAAAAATGGTCGGGAGAAGCGATGCATGTTTGAGCAGTGCGAAAAGATAATGCGAGAAACCTTAGACGGCGGTGGAAGGAGTTTGTCTCGCTCATAAAAGGTACTGGAATAAATGTATTCTTTTGCGATTTTTTGCATGCTAGGAAGAAATGGGTCGGATCCCATGATTCGATTCGGATGAGTGACATTTACATGCCACCAAAACAATCTTTGGCCACGACATAGTGCGTCATGCTGCGGCTGGTCAAATGCTTTGGTTCATCAATGCTAAATCAAACACGTGAGCCTGTGGTTCTTAGTTGCTGCTAGGCGTCCAGAACACGCGCAGCCGCTGCAGGTTCAGACGTCCAATGCTGCAGCACCCACCTTGAGGTTTGGCGGCAGCGCCAAACCGGAGGCCTTCAGTTCGGCTCGGAACGGCGCCGGCCGTGACGGCGAGCAAAATCTCGTGCACCGACTGGCGCGTGACGTGCTTCACCTGGCAGAGGTGCTCCCAGTTGAGGTTCCCCAGACAGACGTCGGCGCGCGGCCAGCCGACCTCGGCCGGACGCCACCGCAACGACGTCACTAGCCACTGAGCCAGCGTCACAGGCGTCACGAAGAGCGCGCGCAGCAAGTTCAGCGAGTACGTCACGCTGCCGAAGGTGGGCTTGGCCGGCGCGGCGGCCGGCGACGCGTCAGCGAGCACGTGGTGCAGCACATCGAGCAGGCCGACGCCGTCCGAGAGGGCCTGGTGGACGCGGAAGAGGACGCACGTTTCGGCGGAGGCCGGCAGCGGCAGCGCCACCGCCTCCCAGAGCGGCCGGTCGGCCGGCAGCCGGCGGCCGAGCGCGGCGGCCACGAGCCGCGCCAGCTCGCCGCCGCCGGCCGCCGCAGGGCCGGCTCGCACGTGCTCCTCAATGGCGAAGTCGTCGGCGGCCACCCAGGCGAGGCCGCCAGCGAGCGGCTCGACGCGCTGCAGGAAGCGTGCCGCCGACTGGCGCCGCGCCGCCGCCGCCTGCCGCAGCCGCCGCTCCAGCGTCTGCCGGAACGCCGCCAGCTCGAACGACGCGTCGAAGAAGAGCAGCGCGTGGTACACGGGCTGGACGCCGTCGGCGGCGGCCGCGTGCAGCCACTGGGCGTCGCAGGGCGCCAGCAGACGTAGCGCGGCACTGAGCCGGGCCTTGAGCGGCCGTCGGCCCAGGCCGCGGCTGCAGACGGCCGCCAACCGCCGCCCGGCCGCCGCCAGGGGGTACACCAGGAGCACGAGCAGCGTCAGGCAGATGCCCGCCGTCAGGCTGACCGCCACCACCAGGAACGACTGCACGAAGCTGCCCAGGATGCCCTCGTTCAGCGGGTGCACCAGCCGCTTCAGCTTCACGCTGCGGAGGTGGCCGGCGCCGAACAGCGCGAGGCTGTCAGCGTCCTCCTCGTGGAGGATTGAGCGGGCACGATCGCTGCGGCTGCCTTGGCGGCGGTTTTCTGGCGATGCTGTAGAGGTTGTTCGTGCGTGTTCTGCTGATTCCGACGGCCTTCTCGACGACTGCATTTTGGGCCTGAAATATGATTGCATGGATTTAAATGCAGCATTATTTACGAGAAGTAAGCTTTGTTTATATATGATTGTCACATTGTTCGAGTTTCACAAAAATGGTAGCTTTAGGAGAAACTGAAAGCACGGAAACATCGTCATTAAGCGATTGAAATAGAGATCGTGGCAAATATACGACATTCTCAAGAAATCAGATGACGTGAGAGTTCGGGTTACTCGACACGTACACGGAATGGACTCTAAAAAATTAATAAAACATAACAAACGGCATTTAGGGCGAGTCCAAGGTCGAATACCACAATGGAGCCAATTGACAGAATGCTCTGAAAGAATATTCCGCCTTGGCTCGACTTTTCAGAAATCATCTATGTCCAGAAAGGTCGCTGATGATGTTTTCACCAATCGTTTTTGAAAAATACGTCGAAACACCAACAACTGATTTAATAAAAAAAAAACGCGCCGAAAAAAGCCAGCGGTATCACTCATTACGACATTCAATGCCTGCAGAGGTTCTGTGGCCTGCAAGCCCAGTCAAGACGCCACGTAACGATTGAAGAGTGAACAAGATTGATTAGGACACAGAAATGATTCATGTGAAACCGCCCTCAAGCTCCACGAATTGGAGACTTAAGAGAAATGCATTCGAGAAGCCATCTTCCAGGACTACAAATCACAGCCTGGCCATCTCAGTTCCTCGAGCATTTCCTTGAGACGTGAAAACTGAAAATGGCAACACTTTCGCCACCCACGCAAAAAATGAAACAGCAAATCGTGAGAGAAACTTAGTTTTAAGGCAGATTCGCGCACCATCTCCTCTGGCGCAACCGGTCAACGTTCAAAGATCAATAGGGGGATCCATCGGTAACAGCGGCTCACTTGTGACGCATTCCTCTGCTTTATCGACATGGGCTGATGGGTTCTGCGGAAGGTGCTGGAAGCGTTTGTGGAAGGGTGGCCTTTATACACGGTGAACCGGTATTTCTCAAGACCGGTATGACACGAAGGTCCTTGTGAGAGCCATGTTGTCAGCATTAGGTAAGGTGATCAACTATAATTTGGAAAAATTTAGTGGATCGTCGTGAGTCTTTTTCGTTAGCCAAAAAAGTGTTTCGAAAATATTCTGCTGGGGACAATACGTCCGCGGGCAGCAGGAGGACACGGTGGTGCTCAAGCCCGACAATTTCATCATGTCACTTCAGCAAAACTGGTCGGTTTTTATTGCGCAGAAGGTTCTGATAAAAACCTACACAACATGTTGAAAGGAACATTCAGTTGTTCTGCTTTAGTTTGTTTGTTCGGTTTAATTCTGTGGATTTTGTTCTCTTTCTGTCTAACTTTTTCGCCGGTTTTCTTAATTTTTTTCACTTTTGGTCTTGCAGATGTGCTGTTCTTGAATGAAGCCTGTTTAGGGCATACATCCCAGAAATTAACAGGCGTTCTCCAGGGATTCAGCAAAGATTCATCCGGCACTGACAGCAACTTAGACTTCTGGCGACTGAGATTTTGGTAAAATGTGATGCAATGGTAGAAAAAGTGGTGCGCTGATCACGAAAATAATCATTTTTCTGGTGCGAATGTAATATTTTACCCTTCAAAACCAATAAGAGGAGTGACATCAGGCTATGATGGGCGACCATATAAAACGCACTGTCTAAACTATATCAAACCTCGTATCGAACGAAATTCTCGATGGCAGTCAACTCATGTACGGCATTAACGAAGTCCAAATCGTAACATTTTACGATATACATGCAGACAAAATCTGCTTCATGAGCAAGGAGACATGGATGTTATTCTAGCCCCAGAAGAGGAAACACAGGAAAAGCAAAAACAGAAAAAATGTGTGAATACAGTAATCCTCTTACGGAAAATTTGGCATATTTTGGAAACCTTTTTGTGTTATAGTTGTTAAGAAAAAAATCCGAGTACGACGGCAAGAGAAAATGCACTATGCAGTCACGGCATGAGGTTTCTTCTTGTGAAAACATACAGTCTAACAAGTACCGCGGCACAGTCTGTATCTCACTGTGTTCACGTAGCATTGCAGTCTCGTGATTAACCTTCACCGGGCCGGAGGTTCATGAGAATCTCCGCTCCGATTTTCTGAGGATAGCCAGCATACGAAAAGGCACAGAAGCATGAAACTTGGCGCATTTTTTCATGCATAATGTTTACATTCCATGTTAACTTCTAACTACGGTCTTCTCAGGCCATTGATCTAGCTCAGGTCAAGTACGACTTAAAAGTCCTAAAAAAAGAAAAGCAGCATACGTTTTGTGAAATGTATCGATTGACATAAACTTGTCAAATCCGTGAAACATGACGGATTGAACAATTCTGCCACATTGATTTCTTTGGAAATGTCCTAGCTGTTTTACGTTTTCTATCGAGACTGGGTTTGGTTTGACGGCTTTGACGCCCTGGTGCTTGTCACGCCCTTTGCACTGGATTTAGTGACCCTACAACCGAGAATAATTCAACGGTTTATAGTCTTGGAATGTTCACTGGTAGTGATACGTGTTCCGGAACCACTAATATATGGCAAGAACTCACTTGCCAAGGGTGACGAAGTCCCATTCGATCCAGACTTTCCTGAGCTGAACTTCAGAAATATTATCTTTGCTTGCAATGAAAACACACTTTGTATGGCCACAGAAGGTGAAACCTACGCCCATGCCTCTTTTATTTATGCAGTTTGTGCTGCCCCACCGTTATTATTGTTGGTCGCCAAAATATAAACCTTTGCCATGGCGAAAATAACTTCCCACCCAACATTGGCCTTTCCATTGCGGTCGTACCCGTCGTCCGACATCTGTGCGACTTACATGAAAACTGCTTTGGGGTGCTGATTTCATGATGTATAAGGGATATTAAATGAATCGATGTTACAGGGTTTTACACGGTATCGTGTTTGACCAATGGTAATGTGGTAGATGACGCGACAGGCACCAGAATGGACCGACGTATAGGCGTCAGAACCTTGACGTGGACCTTAATATGACTGCTGCAGTCTTAAGATGCGGGCCAGACATTTACGGCGTATTCAAGCCAAAAACATTAGTCCACATTTAGAAAAACGCGACTGCCTTAGGAAAGAAGATTTTCCCTTTCATTTGAAATGATCAATTTTGGTTTCAAAAGTCTTTTTCCGCCCCACATAACGTAAATCAGTCCTCCTTTTTATTGTTAACCCTTTTTGGAGCCCCGTACAAGCTTTGGTTATCAAGTTCTTTTCACAATACATTAAAAGGATAATTTGACCCAATATGGTGATCTTAATATTAATCTCACTACGAAAATTCTGGCTGTTTTTCGAGTTCAAGCGAGGGATTTCTAATGATACTTATACTTTTTGGTGGAGCTTATAATTCTCGAGATCTGGCGGTGGTTCTTATGAGTACCCCCCCCCCCGGCCCGGCAAAGGTGGATCCGGGGCCGGCCAGCGAGGTTAACCATTTTTCTGTTTGTCATAAGCGTATAAATTATGCAGTAAATGCACAACGATAGAAGCCTCTCATCACTTCGGAAGTACCCAGAGGCAGGGCTATGTTTCATTTCGTTTCATTTTATCATCAGTATCGATAACATACCGCACACGGAAAAGAACACTGAAAAACACCATCCCCGGTTTTCCAGTGGTTCTACACCAGTGGTCAATGACTTATATGTGGAAGTGCATTTGAAACAGACGAAAAAAAAACTGAATTAAACAGTTGGCTGTCACCATGGCTGCTTTTTACGGTACGATTCCTGTCAGAATGACAACAAAAATGCGTCAAATGCAACAACTTTCAGTTTCCTGCTGACCGCAACATGTTGGGTGGACTGGGCGGCATTGGGCTCACGCGGTTAATGGTTCCACGCATGGGCCGTGAGAAGTCCGGGTAGAAAATGGGTCACCTTGACAGCTTTTCTATAATGGCGTTTCCAATCAAAAACCACAAAACGTCTTTAACCTTCGCATGCATGCCAGTCACGAGTACTCTGATTCTCCGGAACTCTATCTGGTTTCACTCGAAGCGGTTTCCAGCGGCCGACTGGCTTTCATCCGCAGTCGATCGGCCGCACCCGCTGCCCTCTGCTCCCCGCTCTGACTGGCCCGACCCTCCTGCAGCCGTCCGCTGCTCAGTGCAGCCGACCTCATCGGTCACAGAGCGATGCCATTAGGCGATTGAAGCGGCCTCCGACCACGGTAAACATGGCGCCGCCATTACCGCCCGGCGTCGGCCGCCGCTTCCGACGCCAAACGGCGCGCCGCGCCCCGCCGGAACATCGGCGCGGCGGCAGCATGGCTGGCGTGGTCTGCTCGGTGGGGCTGATGTGCCAGTCGGCACTGGTGACGCGACTGATGTGGCATTACCGCGGCCGGCCAACCTGCCAGGTGGGAATCGCCGCGTGCTGGTGGGTGACACAGGTGGACACAAATTAGCTGATTTGTTGTAGGGCAAGCACCATAGCCAGGTTTGCGTTTGGCATCGATTTAAGGGACTGCTTCATTTTTAACACGTATTTTGAACTGAGCTTCCAGACTGTAATTAATAATGCTAGGGGTATTGTTAGCACGCATATGTCTCAAAACTCTTTACTTACCAAATTTCTAAGCCATTTCCTACGTTTTCCCTGCGTCGTATTCATCCTCGTCCTATTCGCGGTTTTTATATGAAGACACAATCGTGCGCAGACCAATAATGTAAACAAAAAACTCACATTGTCCCATCATCGACGGATGACGTCAGAGCATAACTTTTTATGAATAATGTCTTCTAAATCTTCTAATTTTTATCGGAAAAGTCAGTGATGAAAACGTGATCGACAACACCTTTCCGACTAGGACACTGTATTTCTGGAAAATCGACCAAGAAGGAACATAGTCTTTAAGGTCGTGCAGTGGCCTCACGGCAACAGGCGCAGTTCAGGGGCATCCGTGGGCCTGCAACACTTCGAGCGAGTCTTGGGGTTTTTCGCGGTAAACGGCGCAATGCACCCAATGCAGGGGCAGATCCAGGATTTCTCTGGGGGGGGGGGGCGGTCAGCGCGGGTCCCCTCCCGTCCAGCCTCGAATTTTTTTTTATTTTTACTCTTCAAACATAAAAAAACGTTGATCTGCTCGGATCCAGTCAAAATATTTGACGTAATTTGGCGGTTTTTTACCACATGAGATAAACGAAAAAAAAACTGAGAAGTCCCCTGCAAAGTGGCCAAAATTGACAACAACGGCAGGAGTCTGGGCGGCTGCGGCCTTTCCCTATTTGAAATGTCGTGTCTGCATCTGTTCCAGGAACCCCTCTGCCCCTCATGGTTTCTGAAGGCTTTTTTGTTAGCTTAGGTTAGGTCTCCTCTTGCACATATAGGGGCACTTTTGGTGACTGCCGTGTCCTGACTCGGCACCGTCGTCTGCCATGTCAGAGCCCTCGACTGGTCCCAGGTTCTTTTTACAGTTTCATGTGCCCCTCGGGACATTGCAAGCACTCCCTTGACAGTTTCAAGGGCACCTTGGGCGGTTTTATGGATCCATCTGGCAGTTTCAGGGACATTTAAGCAATCTCGGGTTCCCTCCTGTCGTCTCTGTGGAATTTTGCCGTCTAAGGGGCCCATCATACAGTAACAAGGGCCCTCTGCAAGTTCCTGTCTGTCGTAACAGAGGCGCATCTGGCAATACTCTAGGTCCTTTGGGTGTTCCAGGAGCTGTCTGGACGTCTCAAAGTTTAACATTTTCAGGGGCTCCTCTGGTCGTCTCAGGAGCCCCTCTTGCTGGAGACTGTTGGTCAGCATTCTCAAAGGCCCCTCTCTGGCAGTTTCATCGGACCCCCTGTTGTCCTCGGTATTCCTCTCGTCGTCTCTGGGGAACAGTTTCGCCGTCTCATGGGCCCTCTGGCAGTAACAAAAGACCGTTTGGCGATATCAGGACCCCTGTGCAGTGTCATGGGTCCTCCGAACGCCTCCGGTGGTCCCCATGGCTGTATCAGGGGCCTTCCTCTGTTACATGGGGTATACCTGGCAGTCTTAAGGTTCCTGCAGGCAAATCATGGGCATATGTTGGTGCTTCTGGGGCTTCACCGGCAGTTTCAGGGGGACTTTCCGTGCCAGGAGCTCGCCTAACACAGTCTAGGGTCCTCTGGCTGTCCAGCGCCCCCATACCGTTTCAGAGGTCCTCTTATCGCTTTGCCTCGCAGAGCCCTCCAACATTTTCGTCGGTCTCAGGAACCATCTGCCCTGCAGTATCCCTGACTGCGTTAATAACCCCTCAAGTTTCCAAAAGGACCAGTGTAGCCATCTGGGACTCCTTTCGAGGTTGAGAAGGCCTGAGAAGATCACTGGCGAATCCCTGTCCACGAATCATGAATCCCTGTTCATGAATCCCTGCCCCTCTGGCTGGCCAAGGTCTTCTTGTGCCGTGCTGGCCAGCCTCTAAGTTTTTGCAGTCTCAGGGGCCTCTCTGGCACTTTTAACGGGCTCATGAGTCCTTTGCCGTGCTGAGGCCCCTTTTTCGGCCCCATGGACCCTTGGGAGACTTTCAAGGGCCCTTTTATCCATCTTAGAGAACATCTTGTCGTGCCAGAGTCTCAGCAACCCTCCCAGAGGCCTCTGACTGCACCAGGAACGTTCAGCTTTTCACACAGTCCCGTGAAACCCATGCGGAGCCCCTATGGCATTCTAGGGGTCCCTATGTTGTCCTAGGGACTCAACCCTCATCTGGGCTGTCTCAGGGACTCTCTGACCCTTCTGGCGGTCTCAGGGGCAATCTGCCGTGTCGGGGATCCGTTATGTTCTCAGGGGTTCTTTGGGGGTTTCGAAGGTTTTCTGTTCCTCTCAGGGGCCGTCTAACCCTCCCAGAGGCCCCTCAGATTGCATCAAGAATCCGTCACGTTTTTACAGAGACCCCGTGAAGCTTATACGGGTTCCTTCGGAGTCCCTTTTGAGTCTGTGAGGAGCTCTTCTGAACCGGTTTGAGAAAGACCCCTCGGGTCCCTCTCGTGGGGCCCCTTCTCAGGCCTTGGGATCACTCACAACGCCCCTCCCCCTTGGATCCACTCCTGGCCCAATATACTACCTACCGGTGTTTTGGGGGGACAAAATTGCAACCAGACTTGGTTCATGGGATTCCCCAACCCAAAGGTATGCTGTCGACCAGTCTGTTTGATGATTTGCCTGGCTTTTTGCATTCCCTTTAACTCTTGTTTTTGTTTGCCTCTTTTTCAGCATTTTTAGTCCTACAATTGCTGACGCACCTCCTTCTTTGAAGTTCCGTATCGCTATGAAAAGCCTCGTTTGCATATTTTTATATCTACTGCCTTTGATCGGAAGACCAAGAGTGATCTGGCCTCTGTCGCCCACGACGCGGAGAACCTGGCGTTGAATCCCAGAGAAAGAAACTGTTAAAACAACAAAGCAGAGCAAACATCCAGTCGTGGCATTTTCTGCTAATCAGGAATGAAAAGGTCCCAACAATTTTGATCTCAAGATGGCGCAAATCAAACCTACATACACGGGAACAGAATCATTATGGCAAATTCATGCTGTGATCCCAAGATGCGTGCAGTTATTTGACTTCTATTCGCTTGTCCCGACGTCCAGTTTTCTGGGCCCTCGGATGCACGATTTCCGCCGGTCCGTTTCCCTTTTGTCACATCCGGCCGGCAGACGCACCGTGCTGGCCCCACGCGCCGTCCGGAGTCGGCCGAATCGCAGACGGCAGAAACGCCGCGGCCGTCTGCTGCCGTGCTGCGCGACGGCGGCGGTACGGAGCTGCTGAGCAGACCATGCAGCCACACGGCGCGGCCCAGGGAGGCGGTCTGATGGGCGCCAGAGACGTGCGGTTTGCATATCGGGGATCACGGCGATGGATTGCGGTAGTGGCTGAGCATCGTGTATTGCATTTTTGACAGACCAGGTTGAAGGCCTCGTTGTTTTGCTGTGTGGTCTTAGGTTTTCCTGGAAATGTCGCTGTACTTTTAATGTACTAATGATGCAGGAAAGAGAGAGAGAGAGGGAGGAGGGGAAGAGAGAGAGAGAGAGAGGGAGAGGGCATCTTTTAAATAATTTTAGGGAATATATTACACAACCCATTTTTACTTTTTGAGCCAGAGCTTCGACCCATGAGACAGGTAAAAAGTTCGTGGGATGCTGCCGAGCGATTGCTTTCGCTTCCCTATCGAGGGTGCATTCGCGACACATATGAGACAACCGAGAAGCGACATTGCGGTCAAGATCATCCTAACCCACGTCGTAAATATGTTAACGCGCTGTGGGGACGGCGTCCCCGCGCGCTCCCTGCACCGCTGCGATCGTCAGGCGCCGACCGCTGGCTGCGGCTGGTATCAGTCGTCCGCAACATTCAAAGCAGCTGTGTTCAACAGCGAAGCAGACTCGGCTGCCCTAATCCAGGGAAAGTCACAGATCGATGGTTGGACATGCTGAGGTGTTTCTGCCGGTCCTTTTTATGCAGGTTCCGGGTTCTGTCGGAGTCGGAGGAGGACACGTTCCGTCGTCCGGCTTCTAACTGAGTTAATATGACGGAATCGCCCGACTTCTGACGGAGCCAATGGCGGAATCGTCTGACTGACGGAGTCAGTGAAATGCTGGGATTAGATTGTTTACAAATAGCGTCCGTCAAGTGAGACTGGAAACATATGTGGACATCCTCTGCAAGCCAACTTCTTGCTTCCATACATATGGTGACAGATACGACCGACACTTTATCGAAAACCTGCCGCTGATAGAACCAAGCAGACCGGCGCCAACCCCAGCGTTGTTGGTGCCGCTATACGCTATAGCCAAGGAGTCATGACTCATGAGTCGCCTCGACTCCGAGCAAAGTAACGCCAGCTGAAGCGTATTTTGTTCACCACGGCTTTTGGTAAGCGTCCACTGTTCTTGTGTAATGGCCCCATTTGTCGACCGTGATTTTTCCAGTGTCATTTAATTATTCATCGAATATTCTTTGCGCATTGGACGTAAATTAGCGCGAACATTACCAGCTGCCATCCACGGAACATGACAGACCGACTCAGATACTGTGAAAACGTACAATTATGCACTAATCTAATGTATATTGCCCCAGTACAGACACACCCTTCCGCACCGAAGCAGCTGCAGATAATGCACATTTAATGCTATATATTTAAATTAGCATTGTTTTTTAGTTCGGATTTTGAGCAAAACCTCAAAACATCGGTAGATGACAGGAGTAAGCTTTGATCATGTTCAATGATTAGTCTTGAAAACATCAAAGCACATGTCACTATCAGACGTGTTGCACAAGAACATCTCTGGGAAAAATGGAAATTTGCTTGTATGAGGTAAACAAGAAGGATTTCGATTCCTTTCAGCCATTTTGCATGAGAGTACATTGATAGGGCGGCTAACTTAAGCATGGAACAGTTTTAACACAGGCATGCATAATCTGCAGATCGGGGTCGCAGACAGCAGCGTGGCTTTCCTTTCTCCATGAAACAAAAATAACCCCGGGCCTGAAAGCGCCATCACTCTCCACTCAGCTTAATTGGGCGCTCTCAGAACAACCGCGTATTCAGTTCAAAGGCAGGGCTTAATCCCTCTTGAAAGGAGCCTCTGCAGGGCGAAATGTGTGCAACCGTTTAAAGCGCAGATAAGGTCGCGCCGCGCCAGTTCGGAAATGTAATTCCGGAATGTGCCGCCAAACCACTTCCAGCCAGCCGCCGCTCAGCTGGAGTGAGCACAGGCTGCTGCCCTGAGCAGGTTTCATGCTGAGCTCTGACCTGAGTCCGACACTAGTGTCTGGCGAGGATGAACGCGCGCAACCAGGAAACGTTACCGCTCATGTGTAAAGGCTGAAGACGGAAGAGATAATGCTGGAGACTATGAGATGCCACTGCACATGACGTTGATCGAGATGATGCTTCTCGGTTTTGCGCATCCAGCAGCTCGTCAATCTCAAAACGTATTCACCAGTGGATTAATATGCCAATGAGGTGCGCCTCACGTGATCGCTGGGGCCAACGGAAATTCCCGTGGCGCCTGGGACACCCGGCGCACCACCCGGGCGTAGGCGGTGGGTCAGTCATCGTCTGATGGGTCCCCGTACTGCGCGTTGCCGGTGGACTTTCCACGCTCCTCAGAGGCCACCTTTTTAGCATAGAGAAAACCACCCGGTGGATTCCGCTCTTCTGCTGTGCTATTCTTCTTTGCCCCACAAGCTCTGCACAAGTCGCGTGAACTTGTGACCGCTGTGATCTGGAGCATGCCGGAGTAGGTCGTAGGTTTCATTTCAGGCAGAAACAAATCGGCTTCGAAAGTAGCGTAACGTAAGGAACTTTTTGCAGCCGACATGATTGGGCCAGGAAGCAACACATGCTTCCTAGATCCACTGGAAAAATGCAGAAATGAATATGAATGCTGCGCGTGGAATAAACATCCCCGTATTCTTTTCTGATAACATTTAGTGTTTTTCGTCAATCAACATTATGCTACGGGCTAGTTCATTACATTTGGAATTGTGGCCCTCAGAATACTTTAAACCATATCTTCACAAGAAAGAGGCACTTTTCGCTCCATGAATGACTTGGTGCCCCATTGCTTAACCTATATGGTGATATATATATATATATATATATATATATATATATATATACTAAAAAATGGCTAACAAACCTATATAAGAGGGTCATATTCCATTGCCTTTCTCGCGTGACTTCAAAGCGCTTCATTTCAGTCCGGCAACGTAGTAGGCCCATTGCTCATGGTGGTTTCGACGTGGAAACTACGGCAGTTAACGCAGCCATCTTTGACTGATTCTCCGCGGGACGCTTGGCAAAATGAAACGGACACGGCCGTCGTCCACGACGCCGCCGCACGGAGATGAGACGTCATTCTGCACGTCCCGACGACTTCCGCGCGGTGGTTAAGCCCCCCGGCGCGGCCGACGCCGTGCCGATTCAGACGCAGTCGCGCCGGACGTCTGCTGACATTGGCGCTGACCTGATATTGGTCGCCGGCGCTCGACCGGCGGTCGGACCGGTCCTCGGAGACCGGGCCGCTGACTGGGCAGGATAAACACGCCCTCTCGGCGCGGAGCCGGCCGACTGACGGCTGACAAAGCTGAGCCCGGGCGAGGCCGGGGTAACGGCGGGGTTCTGGGTACGGCGAGTCTCAAAGACCTGGCGGAAATAGGAGTGCACCGGATAAAGGTATGGAGACACTTGGAGGACATGCCAGTATTTATGTATGGATTTGTTCATGAGACTTGGCGTTGGTGGCACAGCTTTCGACGGACTCTTGGTTTAAAGAAGGGTAAGACGTTCCCATAACGCACATCTAAGGGAAAACCCTTTGCTGCCTCCGAAATACTGGGAGTTAAAAACACAAGGCTTGCTCATTACTTTATTCAGTTCTCTAAGCAGCGCAATTATTGTTAATGCTAAAGGACTTTCAGAAAGCTTCAACGGGTAAAATCTGAAACAAGTCGCTGTGCGTAAAAAGGATATGTCTGTCCTAATCACGACTATGTGCTGCTTTAACCCTATTCCCGGAGGGCTAGACGGTATGGCCGATTCCCGGCAGGGGGGCGGATTCGGCCCCCCCCCGAAATCTCGAGAACTACTTGTTCGATTTCATCGCAACAAACGGCAATCGATTTGCCGTGACGTGAACTACATTTTTATAAAAAGAAATTTTCAAAATTTTGAAATTTGTAGATACAGGGGGCAAAAATGTCAAAATGGGGGGTACTTTTGGACTTCTTATAACTCCGTTGTTTATGGACCGATTTCGATGAAACTGGCATGAATCGATAGAATATGAATAAGGCTTTTACCATGGATCCGCAAATCTCAAATTTTGAGAAAATTCATGGGCGTTCACTGGGTTTCAAAAATAGAAGGATTAGTTTCTAACAACTGAATGAACAAAATAGGCAAACACCCTTTTTTGGCTTCTGATAGTCATGTTATACTAAAGAAGTACAAATCGCATTACAATGTTTGTATAATGTTAGCATAGGCGGTGCCAGGGACATGAAAAAGGGGGAACTGTCATGGTCACACGTTTCTCAGATCAACTTGCGACCTTTGACCTTAAATGACCTCCAGTGACCTTGGGGTCACTTGGAATGATCTCGTGTGCATTTAATATTATCTGTAAACGTTTTCAATCATTTGCATTCACTTTATTTCAAAAATTTCATTTTACGGCTATTGCGATATAGGGTACACGCACTGACATTTTAGGTCATAGCTCCGTGACCCGACCTGATATCAAGCTGAAACTTCGTACACAAGTAGAAGGGACCCTTCTACGTCATATATATTCCGGATTTGGCATTTAAAAAAACGGCATCGAAATTATTGCGAAAAAAAACAAATTTTGACTTTTGACCTTGACCTGACCTTGTAAAATGACCTAAGATAAACACAATTACATCTGCACATTGCCCAACTATTTAAATATACATCCATATAAAGTTTTAAGTTCTAGCTTTAAAACTCTGTTTTTGGCGGACATTTTCATTTTACCCTCAACATGGCCAAAAATGGCATGAGGTGCCTCCCAAAAACGTTGCCTGGCTCCGCCCCTGAGCAAAATAGAATTGTGAAATTTTGTCACAGCACGTAGAAAGAATAGCTAGGAAAAGTCACCAAGTTTCGTGAAGCTGCGTTAAAAAGCCTGGAATTGGCAAGCAAAAAACCCGAGAGGGGACGGATTCCGCCCCCCCCCCCCTGCCGGGAATAGGGTTAAATGCGCACACAGCAAAAATCGGTACAAAATGAACAGTCAGCCACCAAACTAGTATATGTATTACCTGAGAACATGCCACAGGGAGCACACAGTTCACCTCATTCTGTCTCATGCAACAAGAACACAACTAGGCACGGGAGAGCAGTGAACACGACTCTGTAATACCAGAGAACTCTTCGAGTCATCTCCCGTTTCTCTGTAGTCAAACTCTCATGGGTGACAAAGGTCACATGTGAGGTGGTACTGATCAGATGTTGCCTCCGTGCAGGGAACACAAGTCCAACCTTTGCAGTTTCCACACTGAATCTAGTGTTCACAAGAGAGGTCGTATCTCATGCAACAGTAAACACCATTGCCCAGATTAGCGTCACTGCAGCTCGGTTTTTCGTCCATCCGGTGTGCATGTCTCTTCTCTTGTTTTCGGTAACTTTTGGGTGGCATTTCCTTGCACATTATTGCTTTTCCCCCACTTTGTCCAATGTCTTCGAACAACGACCCTTTCACCAGCACTGCGTTTCTGTTTATAGCTTTTCTTTCACGCTGGGCTTTTTTCATCACAGGCATAGGAGCAGTCATTCTCGAACCACTTGGCCCGACGATGACATTCACGCCGGAGATGGGGAAGGCTGATCCGGAGTTGACGTTCTCACCAGGGGGTGGGCTGGCCCGGCGATGGCAATTCCACCTGAGAGACAGGTTTGTTCCGCGTTGACGTTCCCATCTAAGGGGTCGTCTGGTCCGGCGTTGACGTTTCCACCAGGGGAGAGTGATGTCCCGGCGTGAGTGTTAGCGTCCCCTGGTGGGTGGGTGCCGGTCGGCGCTATGTGGACGGATCCGTTGCCGATTGGAGCGGTGCCGTCGCCACCGTCGGAGGTCGGAATGTCATCAGTCAGAGAGACGGCTTCCGTCGCCAGAGGTGCAGAAGATACTTCCGACGGCCATAAGGCATCTTCGTCTATCTGGTCAAAGACCGGCGGATACACGCCACTTTTCGGAAGCCGCTCACTATCGCTGACGGTTTCACTGACCTGTGGTACGCAACCGTGAGCAGTCTCTCGAAGATGCAGCCATTCTGAATAGCTTTTCCGGGGTTGGCTCTGATCCACCTGGTGACTTCATTCTCAGTCTCCCTCTTGGAAGGCCCACAGAAAGCTCGGTCCATCGGTTGCAGTTCATGCGCTGTGTTGGCTGGGAGACAATCTGTATTCCCAGCTCTTCAGCCTTCTCGGCGACGGCAAAGCTGACGCCGCCCCTGTGGCTATCAATGACAAATTGACAGTTCCCCAGCTGACGGTATCGGTTAAAGTGATCTAGCCACTCGATAAACGTATTGGCATTGAAGAAGCCTGTGCCACGTAGGGCTTGTCGGGCACCGGGGACAAAGACTGCCCGAAATTTGGCTTCTGCCTCGGCCCCTTATACACGACGAAGGATAGGATGCATGCATCAGCTGCGTTTGCGGCGCACATGATAGAGGCGGTTCGACCTTCCCGCTGGGAACTTGATGACAAACTCTCTTGCTTCCTTCACAGGAGAACACTTTGGGTGCCAACCCCTGCGTCAGTTGGTGGTGCACTACGTTCCTGTTCATACTCTGTACTCTCCCGTAATTCAGTTTTTCACTTTGCCTGACAATGACTGTGGTGCTGTGTTTGAGGAAGTTGCGCACCCAGCGATGGCCAGCGGCCACGTCTTGTCTTGCAGACAGGTTCGGTTTTCCAAGCATTTCGCTGCGCTCGAACACCGCCGGGCGCAGCTCGTCTCCGGTAAGGCCGGATATCATTTTCGCTGGAGATGATCACGAAGTTTGCGGACTGGAATGCTGGACGTGTTCGACACTTGCCGAAAAGACACGCTCTCATTTGTCAAAAACGCAATCGCTTGTTTCATATTATTCTCTTTCCACCTGACAGGCGCCTTGTCCAATGAAGGAAAGACTTTTTCAGTTGATTTGGCCTGCAAAATATAGAATACCAGGGCAAACGGCTGAAAACTAATTCATTAAATGTGTGTAATGGAAGCACGACTGCCGTGCGTTATTCAAGCATCCCGTGCCCTAAAAGCGCACACCGAACATTTGGCGTCCTCTCCGACACACAGCACACTCTGGATAATCCCCGTCCCCGCCATGCAAGACGCGCCTCAATTGTCTCTCCATGACGCCTTCACATTTCTTTTGTCGACACCGCATGCGCCATATAAAATGGCAAGGAACCGCAATATCCCAATATTACATCAGACGATTTTTTGTTAATTTTGTTGGTACTCGTTTTGGAAAACAGGTCCTAATTACCGTGCTGCTGAAGGTGGAAGTTCGAGACTCGCCTCGATGCCTGAGGAATTCCTCAGCAAACTGTTATGAGTTTGACTTCTGCTTCGCAAACTATTTATATAGCATCTATACATTAGAAAATCCGTAGTGTGCGCTTTTAGGAAGTGTGCATCATGGGAGCGTCATACCGTATCCCAATTTCACAGCTTTGCATTCACTTGGGAAAAAACCTCGATAATGACCATTTCTCAGATCGATGCCAGCTAGATTCTATACGTGGAGAAGCCTCCAAAAAGGTCACACTGGACGATACATGATTCGCAGAAAGGAATGATGAGTTCTTACGTTCAGGCACGACTGTGATGATGGAAAAAATGTTTGTCCAAGTGCATGGTTTATTGCGACTTTGCCAGTACATCCTTGGCAGTACATACTAAAAGGCTAATGTTTTTAAATTTCATTAAAAAAAAAACAATACCCGTCCTCAGTTAGCCAACGTATCACCCAGACAGCAGACGACATGCTGTCTGGGCTACGGCCTTGCCATCGTCGACACACGTCTCTGTTGCAATAGCCGAAAGATGTATCCGCAACTTTCCTCGTTTTCTGATGGAAGTGGTGCAGTTGACTGCCATAAGTTGACTCATCACAAAAGCTATAATTCAGAAAGCCAACCAATGATGCTGTGATGCCCATATCAAGGCGAGAAATGGTATAGACAATGTATAGGTGATGACTCTGTAGTGGGTCTGTTATGACTGCCAATGACTGGCTTTCTGAACAGCAGAAAACCAGCTCGTATTTAAACCAAAGTTTCTCATACCCACGAGCTGTCGTTCGTTCATTTTTTTGCTCCTAGGTCTCATACTTCCCTTCATATCTCCCGTCATTCCGTACGCCGTATTAGCTAAGAAAAAGAGGATGTCCTGTTTCATTGATTGTTTTCTTGACTTGGTTTGACGCCAGCTGCGATGCAAGGAGCCATTGCAAATCAAACAAAGTTGACTTTATTCAATGCGTACGTTTAATCTTGATTTTATATTTGGACTATGATTGAAATCTGTGTAGACCGCAGTGCTTTTGACTACCGACAACATTGCCGATTACTGGAACAGCTATGAAGAGCAAAGTGCAGTAACACGTACAATGCGTTCAGCTATGTTTTTGCCATATTTCGCCATTTGCTTTATTTAACGATGGTGTTTCTCTTAATGAGCGACTCGAGCAAATCCAAGATCATTAGCAATAGTTAATGCTCTGTGTAGCAATATTTAAGCAAAGGTTGCTGATGCATAGGTATTTTGCGTTTTGCACACATTCTCAGTCATGCATTTCCCACCAGAACGTTCCATATATTTACTTGGCTCAGATCTTGGCTACACTGCAAATAAGAACGACAAATAAGTCGTTTAATATCTTGAAGATTGGTTTGTAAATACTTTTGGTTTTTAAACATTGTATACATATACATATTAAAACTACATCAACATACATATGCGTAAAATATGCGCACGTATATATTAAGATTATATATATATATATATATATATATATATATATATATATATATATATGCGACGAATAAATTTCTCCAGATTATTGTACGTTCAGTGCGGCCTCCGAGCTAAATGATGCCATTGTTACCAGTACATACTAAACTCGCAGGTCTTTCATCGTTGTTAATTAACACATTATGAAAGGTCAGGCAGCCACGCTGTCGTCAAAACCCAGAACTCCCCTGAACAAGTTTCTCCACCTCAAGTTGAACGCCACGCCGTGTTGCCACCAGCGGCCGGCCGCGACTGCAAGACCCGGCCCTCTCATGCATCGCTCCATACTCACAGCGCCCTCCGCCGGCCACTGAGGCCGCCCTCCTGCGCCGGCTGGTGCTGGCGCTGCTGCAGGCACGCGCTGGTGCTGGCGCTGACCAGCGCCGCCGGCACGTGCTGGTGCCAGCGGCCGGCCGCCGACCGTCCTCCGGCCGCCGCGGCCAGGACCCCGCTACTGCCGGGGCATTGTGTGACCCGGCCGCGCCGCTGCCGGCTATCGATTCGGCGTGGATGGGGGGGGCACAGCCGGGGGGCCAAGATTACTCTGCGGAGCGCTGGTTAAGTGGCGGGTATGACGGCGGGAAAGCCGAGAGCCCCGGGGTTGTTCCGCAGAGAAGGAGCGCAGCCGTCTCCAGTCGAGCCGGACAAGGTTCGGCCGCGCAGTCGACAGAAAACGCCAAGTTGCAGCTTGGGTCGTCCACTGAGAAACAACAGGCAGTTCGAGAAACGTTTAGCTGAACTGCGTAGGTCTCAAAAGGCAGTCTTTTCAGGTTGCTGGCATCTTCGAACACATCTCCGTGGTCTGAGCGACTTTGACGCCTCTAGGTGTTTGTTTTCAGGTGCAGCGTATAACTAGAGCGGCTTCACGGCGCTGGATCCTCCGCTCGCTAAATTCGGACCTTAATCGAGGCAGGCGCAGGTCCTGAGGGGTGAAATGTGCTGCCCCGTCCTCTGCTGGAGGACTAAACAGCCAGCCGACAATGTCTCTCTCACCCGGAATGTCAAAATCGCCTTCAAAAGATGCCGCGGCTCCGGAACCGCCCGCTGCCGGAGGACGGAACAGCCAGCCGTCGAATAGTCTCTATCACCCGGAGCGTCAGAGCCGCCTTCATAAGAAGCCGCGGCTCCAGAGCCGACAGCTTCCTGAGGGCTCTGGGAGCGTCGCCGTTGTCATTTCGTCCCCGCCGTCCTGCCGTTTCACCGGCGCAGAAGCGGACGAGCTCTGATCCGTTCAGCCCATCGAGAGCTGCAGGTTCCGTCCGGACGCAGCGGTTCATGGCGGCAGTTTTTGTCTGTGTGCGGGACCACGCTGCTGGTGAGGCTTCGGGGGGCGTGCCTGAGGCCAATGTGGAACTCCGTCCAACGGCCTGCCCATTGCTCATCGCGTGATTCGATCGAGCGGTAAGCGATGCAAGTAGCCAGTTCCAAGTTCTTCACGTGCTCGCTTTTGTGGAGTGCATTGACTGAAAGTGATGATTGAGAGAAATATCGAAGCATTTGACTAGGATTATCAACCATTACTCGCTGAGGCTCAGCTTGAATGGATCTTATTGGAACGACTGGCGCTGGGTATCATTAGCGGAGCAAAGGTTTTGTTAAAGGGATCAAAGCTGAAATATATAGAGTTGATACAACTCTCACTTTTTTATTGCAGAGCTAGAGAAACCGACCCCAGGAAATAGCGCACATCAAGATATTAGAAATAAATGTACGTTACTTTCAATTTTAGAGTGCTCTTTCTTAATTATTTGTGATAAAAACGGTTTTTGTCAGCCTCTGGCAGTAAGAGGGGAGGAAGCGTTGACTGAGCAATCTGAATCTCTCTGGCCACGCTGCTGTTGGGTACGCAGGGCAGTCTCCGTGCCGTATGCGCAGATGAGAATGCCAGAGTTTTTTGGGGTGTGACGTTGACCTGAGTACCATCCAGGCGCTGAGTGTTGATGACGCCACTGTCTGCGCGCATTCCGACATCGTTCGAGAAGATCGGATACAAAACTGACCCAGATGCGCAGCCTCATTAACTGATGGGGTTTTGGGAGGCATGCCGTCGCGATCGAGTGGTGGATGAGGAATCCAACAGTAGCGACCGATGCGCTGAACGCACTGGGTTTGAGTCCGAGAACGGGCTCCTGTATCTGGCCCGAGAGCGGAAGGGTGTGCCGATCACGGGCGGTCGTGTGGTATAGTTGCACCGTACGACAAGGATTCACCAGTGTCTTCTGGGCGGGTGCAAGCACGTAGCCAGGATTTTGCTCGGGGAGGGGGGCAAATGTCAAATTTTGCCATATACCACTGGCATATGACGAAGTTTATAGGAAAAAAGCAGCAATTTTACGTAACTGACCTTATATTTAACCAACAGAAATACATATGTTTGTTTTTCCAACATATATATGACCGCTTTTCCGTATTCCTGCGAAATCGTTTCATATCTAGTGTAGACCTCTTGGCCCAGGGGGACCATGGCCCCCATCCCCCTCCCTTGGCTACGTCCCTGGTCGGGTGTCGGGGACAAATATTGCGTATCTGAAGACAATCATGTGGTCTCGGTCATAGGCCGGTGACAAACGTCGTGCAACATGGACTCGGGCTCCGAAACTACCCAATTTGTCATGTCGGAGCTAAGTTAAGAACACAGAAGCATTTCAGTGGCCGGTGTCGACGTGGCTGGCCGTAAATCGAGAGCTGAGTCCAACTTGAAAATGTTCAGAAAGTCGGAATGGATGCTGTAAAATCTATGCCTCAGAATTAGTTGACCGTAGCCTGAAGCGCCGAAGTATTTCTTCCAGACAAGGAACGCAAAAAGTAATATCTCACCACAGAGCATGGTCATATCACAAGGGTCTTGTCAAGTCAGCTGGATGATTCTGACCAGGCACCACCGACTGAACAGACAGCACTGTCACTCTGTTCGGTGCACTCACTCGGATCATTAGTGCACTCGGATCTGCACAGTGCTACTCATTCGGATCAATAATGCAGCCGCACTATTAATCCGTTCCAAATACAACAATGTGGGATCAGAGGTTAAAAGCCATCGCCGTCCACTGTAAAAGGACGATGGGCGCGCAGTGTCGCTATTGCGATGGGGACGGTGTGGCGCCGACTGCTGGCCAGTTCCCTGGCCTGAGAATGACGTCCCGCTCCGTCCATCCCATCGGTTCCCGAGCCCGACCTTCATCCATTACCGTTAGTCTTGCGCGGCAGAGGCGCCCTCGAGCTCTCCGCCACGGACGGTAAAAACCGCGGCTCCTCCGCCGACGGCGCGAAAAATAACGCCAGTGTCTTCGCTGCAGCCGAGAAAACCATGATTGTGTGTGGCCCACTAATACACGTGTCAGGGACGGTTTCGCTTCATTGCTCAATCAAGGGCGGGATAATAAACGTCTGACCTCTCGCTGACGTTGCGTCTTAGAGAGGCCGAACGCTCTGAGTCTGATGAATGAAGTAAAGAATTATTTCCACGAAATTCTGAACGCAAATCAAATGAATAATTTGCACTGTGCTATTCATCTGAGAAATTTATTGGTGACGAAAAACAAATTTAGTTTTGAAACTAAAAAACCTTGTTTCGGCATCTGTGCTTGGACGAAATACTCCAATGAAATAAATACTTCCCGTAGTTTATAGGAAAAACGGTCACATGGCTACCAAGTCTCGCGTCTGTCATTCGTCC
This sequence comes from Capitulum mitella, assembly GCA_030062745.1. Classification (NCBI taxonomy): domain Eukaryota; kingdom Metazoa; phylum Arthropoda; class Thecostraca; order Pollicipedomorpha; family Pollicipedidae; genus Capitulum; species Capitulum mitella. Next base: position 3,546,322 of record CP099842.1, read on the forward strand.
AGGACAGTTCGTCGAATAAGACGGAAAAATTGTCAGAAGACGTTTAACCATGAAGCCGCGTTTACTTCTCATAGTAATAAGGAAAATAAGGTTCTTACACAAAATGACGAAAATACCTGGAAACTAATTTAAGGTAATAAGAAATGTTTGCCATATGTAAATGCGTGTGATGAAAATGTACCACGGCGCAATAAGCAGCTTAGGTGAAAATTCTATGTATTCATCTTCATCAGGATCGGCCGATAAGGTCGCAGTGGGAACCCGTCAGACGCTGGATCAACACAGAGACGTCTAGATTGTCAGGGTAATCAGTTCTTGCAGCGACTGCTGGACCAACAGCCAGCACAGTTGGGTACGCGTCGCTGTAAAATGGATACATGAAATTCGAACAGATGCGACATTCGATGGCATCACTGTCCAAATCCCCAGCCAAAGGTATTTCTGGTTAGTTTGAAATGGCTAATGGCAGAAGTCTGCGTTTCGAGCGCATCAGGCCATGTCGTTAGAGGAGATTGTATCTGTGAGCCTGCGTGGCGTGGTTTTTATGGGCCCATCGTTCTCCTCCATCGGTGAATACTTGGATTCATTGAAAAATGTATTTTCGCAATGAGCGTGATGTACACAAATACAAACACATACATTCATAATATAACAATAACCATTCTCCAGACAGCACCTCCGACAAGAGGTGGTGTCGCAATGTACATGAAAGTCGCCACTCACAAGGATTGGCTGCGAGACTAGATCCAATAAAAAACAACCAATCCGCCTTCGTGTTACAAAACCCACTCAGCCGCCATGCATAAATGCGATAATCGTCCGAGAAGCTATTCTGTCCTCGTCAGCTAGCCTTCGTCGTCACGTTGGGAGTCAATACCAAGCGGCTGATCCACGAAAACAAACACATAAAACCCCAGTCACTCGCCATACCTGAGAACGTCCAATACAAAACCTCTCAGCGATGGAAAAGCCTACGCACGAACGAAACGGACAGAAGAAGCAGAATTCGTTGGAACGCACTCGCAGTAAATGAACATGACCGAGCGCAAGCCAGCCCGGTGCCAGCTCCGATATTGCTGCTGTGACTGAGCCCTGTCAGCTATTTACAGATGATGGCACATGAATCAGAGAGGATAAGTACGGAACGTTTCGCCGGCCGACGCCAGTCAGCGCGCGCGCCGGACATTCGCCCACCGCAGGGTACACTCGGACGCCAAGGGTACAACGTGACGCCGGCAGACGGCAGCGGCGCGCCTCGCCGCCCGGGACATCCATCGAGGGAAGGCTCGGCAAGACGCAATCACTCGGGCGTTTCGCGGCCCCGACGGCGACGTTACCGTCACGACGCCGGCGCACACAGACCGGGGAAGATTTGCAGCGGGCCGCGGAGCCGCAGTCCCGGAAACACACCGCGTCCATTGAGCGACACGCAACAGTCGGCACCCTACCAGGCACGTGAAGAGGGGGCCGCTGTCGGCCGCCGCCTGCAGCACACGGCAAGCGGGCTGGAGGCGCGACACGCGCGGCCCGCGCGCACACAGACACACAGCGCCCGAGCGCACATGGACACGCCATAGAAAACAGGACATTTGATATTCCGAGTAAGTATCACAATGATCCAGCGCCCGGTTCGGACCGCGTCCGCCCGCGGGCGCCTGACAGCACTAGACGCGCGTCCGCGGCGCCCGCGGCGCCCGCGGCGCCCGTCGGGCCGCGCGGGCTCCACTTTTGATTGCAGACGTGCGGCGGTCCGGCGCGCTGAGATCAGCAGCGCGGCCGCGGCGAGGCGCGGCGCGGCGAGGCGCGGCGCGCGCGGGCCGCAGTCTGGCGGCCGGCGGCCCGGCTGGAACGTCTGCGACGGCGCGGCCAGGTTATGGGCGTCTACTGCCACTCGCCGTTCCAGCCGGTCCACTCCAGCACGCCCGACTGTAATTGTCAGGGATCCGGCTCGCCGGCCATGATCTTGTGCACCTGCAACAGCGGGCCGCGTCACCACCACAGGCCGGGGCATGGCCGGTGGTCGCCAGTGGAAGCCGCTCTAGACGACTCCCGCAAAACCGGACCTGATCGGAAGATCTACAGCCGTCCCGATCAGATGAGGACAAGGACAGCAGCCGTACAACTACGAGTAGTCACGGATGATACTGACCCATGTGGGCAGGCATCTGGTCCCAGGACCAAAGTACTTGCTCTGTAATGTTAAGGGTAAGCTCGCACCATTGTGACAATGCTCCAAAAATGGTTTGGCTTTGACATGTTCTAACTTATGACGACATGAAGCAAGTTTTGATTATTTCACGGCGCGCTGGCTGATAAGGAGCCCTGCCGTCTCACTTTAATGTTGGTATCAACCACACAAGCACAACGGACCACTACAAGCGGTGCGTACCTGTTCCAGCTTGAGCGCCAGCCTCTGTCTGTTGGAGAACTCGTCCTCCTCCAGGTTGGCCGACAGCTGGTCGTTGTACTTGACGGCGTACGCATACAGCTCGTGCAGCGCGCAGTTGGTGTTGAACTCCTGCTGGTGCAGCTGTGGACACGGCCCGACAGACGGCGTCACCATAGTTCAGAAAACGGTCTGCTGCTTCCGCTCAGGCGCCTAGTCACAAGGACGGCGAATCTGCCTACACCACGAACATCTGCCCGACGCCCATTTAAGGGCGCGGACCGTGTAGCAGTGCCGGGACGTGGCGCTACACGGTGTCAGGTTCGTCGGTGATGCCGACAGGGAGCAGCAATGAAGTCCTAGGCACGCTGAGGAATTTCCATCGAAATTTGCCTTCATGGATTTCACCGCGGTACAGGGATCGCACGTGCTCATTGTAAGTTAGCCGAGACATTACGAAATGTAACGTTAATGAAAGCATCCCCATAAATCTCAGGCGGATGTCTACCCAAATGTTTCAAAATACATCACCCCAACCGCCATCTCTTCGAAGAATGCAGAAGTCAGCATTCAACGACGGAGCCACGAACAAGAGGATGAACAACTGAGGCCTTACCCGACTCTCTTCAGCCAACATGGCGTTCATGTCCTGGTCGGAAATGGCCGGCATCATCTTGATGTCGTCGTAGTACTTGGCCACCCACTCCTTGTAGATAGGGATGTCTTTGGCGTACAGCAACTTGCTAGACGGCGAGTCCTTGCCTGAAAAACATGAAGTGTCGAATGTGAAACGAAGCACATCGACACACAAAATCGGTCTCATTCGATATCAAGCACTCGTCATTCTGAATATAATGTTTTTATTACAAAACAGCCTACCGGTTGTAGCTGAGTAACCTGCTTCGTTCATAAAGCCTCTATACACTCTTCGCGCTCATTCACATCAAACGATGGCCTACCTTACACGATCTGTTTCATCACGCTGGATTGAGTCACACAACGAGTGACACGACAAAATGCGACAGATGTCTCACCGAGTTTATTGTCTGAGGTGGAGCATGAGTCCATGAAGGTCTGGGCCACCACGGAGAGGCAGGAGTCGACGATGTTTGACTTGTGGATGTCGAACACAAAGTTCGGGTTTTTGATGAGGTTCACCCAAAACCGGAGCGGTAAACTGAAAATGACAAAAAATTCAACGACACGAAGAGCAGTGGAATCAAACGAGAAAATCAGAACATAAAGAAAACAAGTGACGCACAAAAAATGAGGTTAATTTGTGATGCAGTTACATCAGACAGTGGCTGAGAAGTTTAACGCCGTAAATCTTCAAAACAGAATGTCTATCTGGCGACAATTCGAGACACCTCATCGATTTGAACTGGTAAATGAGGGTAAACCATACATCGTTATCGCCGGTCTCCTCCCCTCGCACTTGACAGGCCCTCTCCACTCAGGATCTATCGCGAGCCTCTCGCCTATTGCTATTATACATGAGCACGACATCAGGTCTTCCCAACTTTCTCATATGTCTCTTCTACGCGTATACAGACCCCCAACCCTCTCCGCCACCGTTTTTTCAATCGCACACAATGCTCAAGTCCCCCACCCCCTTCACCTGTCTTTCCTCCACGTGTGCCGGTATCCGCGTCCCCGCCCCTCTCACCTGTTGCTCTTCCACGTGTGCACGGTGTCCAGGTCGAGAATACCGTGCTGCAGCGCCTGGTCGTCCAGGAAGTCGAACATGTACTTGATGGCCAGCGGCAGCGCCGAGCCGCGGCTCGCCGTGCTGAAGATGGTCTCGAACAGGTCGTCCATGAACTTCTGCAGGGTGCCCTTGGTGGCCAGCAGGCGCGTCAGGTAGATCTCGGAGACCATCTTGTTGCCGCGTTCGCCGTCGCGCTGCTCCGCCTCGGAGTGTCGCACCAGGTGCCACACCTGAGCACGAGGCAGGCAGAGGTCAGTCGCTGTGTTAGACGCCTCGGAGTGTCGCACCAGGTGCCACACCTGAGCACGAGGCAGGCAGAGGTCAGTCGCTGTGTTAGACGCCTCGGAGTGTCGCACCAGGTGCCACACCTGAGCGCGAGGCAGGCAGTGGTCAGTCGCTGTGTTAGACGCTCATGGGACGCTAGGCGCTCCCGTGCCCCCCCCCCCCCTCCCCAGGCGACCGTCTCAGGGGGGAGCATGGGAATCACAAGTCACAAGTCACAAGCCACACCACAAGAGTCACAAGTCACCAGGTGATGATTCCGGCAGAAGTTGGAGAGTCGGGCAGATCGCAAAGTACGTGGCGGGTTCATCACCCGGTTCCAATGACGCCGTCACGCACAAGTAGAGAGACCAAGTGCTAGGTCATTAGCTCGATACCTCGACCAAATAAAAACAAATTAAGGTCGTCGAAATATGGGGGGAGGGTGGCGTGGGGCTGGAGTCGGGGTGCTTTGTCCATCCACGAAATACTGAGTGGATGGACTCCACGCAAACATCGTTCACTTGCCAGATCAAAACAGACTCTCGCGACTTCCAAGGCAATGTCTGATGCTACAGCATCATTGTGCGACAAACCTCACCACATACCGTCCCAACGAACGCCAGACCTCACACCGGCGGAGCGACACCTTCTCCCCCGACACGCGCCGCGCTCACCTTGATGCCGTTCTCCTGGTTGACGGGGCTCATGGCCCGGCTCAGAGGCGGGCTCTGGGCGCCGTACTTGGTCAGGTTGAGCGTCTCGTACTTGTGAGACTTGTCCGACTTCTCCGAGAGGATGCTCAGGTTGTAGAGCGGAGCTCTGCTTGGGCACCAGGGTGAGCAGCGCGCCGTCCGGCACGCCGTAGTGGGCCAGCGTGTTGAGCTTCTTCCAGCCGCCCTCCATCCGCGTCAGCGCGTCCTCGTCGTTCAGGATTTGGCGGCCAGAGATGCCCTTTCGCCACTCTGTAGGGCAGCGGGCGACGGTTGGTGGTAATGGTCGAACGTCGTCCCCACATCAGGACAGTGATGGAATAATGACACTGGATCCGCATGGACGGACACCAACATGACCAAGGCTTGTGAACGAGCTTAGGCTTCAGAGGCACTGTCTACGACATCAGCAGCAGAAACAGACATCGAACGAGGACATCCCACACTGAGGCCAAACACCAGTCGAGAGCAGCATCCGACCTCATCCATCTCCTCAGAGCACGGCAACGCCGTCAAAACATGTTTGCGCGTTGCACGGTAATCCTCGGGAAAATGGCCGACCGATGCCCACCTGCGGCTACTCCCACCGCCACCTGGGACACCGCCGCCAAAGCCGAACCGATGCGACGGCGCCGCAGCCGTCGCAAAAACAACCAGCCGGGGATCCGACCGCAATCCCCACCAGCGCCATCTGTCGAGCCCGAGGGCGTACCAAGATCAAGGTCCTCCTTGCGCGGCCGCATGGAGAAGGGCGTGGACCGGTAGATGGCGTCGAGGCTCTTCTCCTTGGTCTGGCTGATGGTGTCCGTGTTGAGCACGCGGACCGGGATGTCGACGTTGTCCTGGTGCGGGTCCAGGCCCGACACGTAGATGGTCTGGGTCGGCATGGAGACGTACACCGTCTGTCGAGGGAGGCAGGGTTCAGTCGGGTAACGTGCCGACTGCTAACACAGCCATATATGGCCGGTGTGTACAGAACAGAGCCGGTGCAGCGCACGATGCACCTTCGGTCCGGTCATGTCTCGGGGATCATGATTAAAACAACGTGATACGACAGTGGCGTCTTTACAGCAGAGTGGGCGAATTTTTTCCCCACACAATAAGGTGCAAAACGCAGGTTACACGTACTACGACACAAGCAAAACAAAACAATGATCCTCTAATGGAATGAGCTTCGCTCCAAAGCGTCCCGCATTAGAAACCACGCTGCACATACACCGTATCTACCACGCCTCTCGTCCTTCACAGCCCAGCGTCCACTGACCATGCAGGTGAAGTCGATCTGCTGCCGGATCAGCTTCTCCTCGGAGAGCGAGTACCGCGCCTCGCTGGTCACCGCGTCCACGGGGCCCTTGTCCACCTGCTGCTTGATGGCGCGGTACAGCAGGTACAGCGGCTCGCCGGCGCACTCGCGCAGGAACTTGTACAGCAGGAACGTGAACCAGGACGACAGCATCTTCTCTGCCACCGACTCGGTCCTGTCGGCAGGAGCACAGGGTCTGGGGCTGACGCCTACGGAGGACCATTCCGGAGGGAAAACCGTTGTTCTGGAAAACGGACGACATGAGCAGGGAGCGCTGATGACTTCGAACGGAGGGCCAAAACCATGTGAGAGCCCAGAAAGGATCCAAAGGTCACTGCTCCATTTTACCACATGACAACCGCATCACAGGCTGAACACTTCACCATTTCAAATTTCCGCACTCCTACTATTACTCCATTGCACTCACGTTATTCTGAGCCCCCGCATTTCTCAACCCGAGGCCGTGCCTGAGAAGACCCCGCAACGGCAATCTCATCTCATAAGACCTAGCTCTGCGGGCTCACCTCCTGAGCAGCAGCTTGGGATGAGACCCGTTGCACTCGGTGCACTTCTCGATAAGCTCGGAGAGCAGCATCTTCAGTATGTCCGTGCAGTACTCCATACGGCACTGCAGCGTCACCATGATCAGCGACGCCACGTTCACCCTGACGGAGGGAACCACGGGTCAACGCTGGGGCGCAGCAACAGCACGATGACTAGTAGGAATGGCCTTGCCCGGACGACCCGCCAATTGTTCTCCGGTAACTTGGGGTTACCCGGACAGCCATTATATGAAAGGGTCGAGAGAAGTGTCAGATACCTCAGCCAAGGCCGAAACATTTAAAACAACCAGCGTGTTGGTTAACACGCTTACGACATTTCTCATCAGAAGGTATCCTTAGTCTCTTGCTCGCACACCAGCGACAACGTAGGGAAATGTCCCCATGCCAAACAGCAAGCCTACCTGTCACGCATGCTGAAGTATCGGTTGCTCTCCAGCGTGCGTATGAAGAGCAGCAGGAACGTCCTGTTGATGATGAGCTGGCCGAAGAGGCGCAGGCCCTTCTCGCGCCGCTGCAGGTCGGGCCGGTTGCCCCACTGCAGCACCGGGTGCTCCTCCTGGCCCGGGAAGAGGATCTTCATGCAGTAGGCGCGGTACTCCAGGAAGGGGATGCCGATGCCGGTGATGTCCGAGGTCAGGTCCGTCATCTCGGTCTGGAGCTCGGCGAACGCTGCGGCGGCGCGAGAAACGGCCGTTAACGCGGCAAACACGGCCGGCGTCGGAAACACGACGGAAGACGGTGTTTGAATGGGCGCAAATATTTATCACCTCTCGGCATGTGACGCATGTCGGGTGACACCGAGTGTTTACAGACATCCAAACACAGACCACGCGTGCTTATGTCTTCGGATACATATGTCAAGTCCCACGCTGATGACGAGAGGCGGGACTCTATATGTCGCATGCCGGAAGAAGAATAAAAATCGCAAACCCCTCTCACGCCTTCCCAGCCTCGGAAAAGCTGGCGAGGTACAAAAAAGGCTGATGAGACACTGACAATGGACCAGCAATAAGCTATATGAACGGGATCAGACCCGATGAAGGAAGTGAAGCACCAGACACGTCCCTGACTCACCTTCCTTGCATTCGGCGGCCACCCTCAGCTCCAGCACGTCCATCTGCTCCTGCATGTTCTTGAGCACTCGCGAGCTCTCCGACGACTTGCGCCGGTACAGGATCAGGATGATGACGACCACCAGCAACAGCACCGCGCCGCCCACCACCACGCCAATGATGACCTGAAGAGCGCGATGCATGCCGAGTCACGGGTCAAGTCTCGGTCACAGACACTGACAGCAGGCTGAGATCTTAGAACCTCGACTGGGTGACGCAAGCAGTGACAGTAGAAGTCCTCTCCAACGTACCTAGCTGTTAATCCTTTTCACGAAAACGCCGCCACTTCCTCAGGCACCTTTCCCTGACTTACAGTTTCTAGTACTATATCTGTCCTTCGTCCCAAAGCGTTTCTGGCGATCCCGACAATGTAAAGGAAAAAAGACGGATGACGATATCATCGGAGGTAGCCAAAGCACACAGATTGTCGGCATCAGCTGTCCCAAGTCCGCTCATAACAGACGGACAAACGCACCGCCTGAGGCAGATCTCCTTCACCGGGAGCGGAGCCCGCGTACGACAGTCGGCCGATGGTGTAGTTCAGCTTGTTGCCGATGCTGACCTGCAAGGGCCTGAGTGTCAGACAACACAGGCGACAGTGGGCAGTCAACGACGGCCGAAGCAGGCGGACAACAGTCACTGAAGCTACCTTTAACTGGGCCGGGGGCTACACATTTTCTTAGTTGGTTTAAGCCGGTGTTTCTGGCAGCTGAAAAAAACGTACAGGTCTACTTCAGCCCTTGTAATTTTCGACAAAACGATCATTCTTGAAACTTTTATGGCCTATCCTTAATCAAGTGGAACATAAGTCACTCAAGCTTTCATTTCCAACGAAACTGCTCCGATTCCAGTGAAATGGTTAGTCCAGCTAAGCGAAGTTCGAAACGATAGCTGGCATCACAGTCCTGTCAATGAAGCTGAACAGCCGACAGTCCTGCCATCTATCCGCGGACTACTGACCACAACTTGCGGAAGCTCCCGGTCGGTGGGCTGCCCATCGCTGCCAATTGCCTTGGGCGCCTTCTTGGGCGGTTTACACGTCAGCTGACTGAGAGACAGCGACGTCACGTTGCAGAAGGCGGTGCCGATTCGAACGGTGACGTCAGAATCCTTGCACGCTAGGTTGAGGTTCCTCCCCTGTGGTTAAAGGCGACGACCATCAAAGGACTCCGTGCGGTCGTGCACAAGCTATTTTATCTCCGCATCAGAGGAGCCTCCAGAATATGCATCACATGTAAACAAGACATCGTCTTCTTAACACCAGCATACGACCATCGCCGCAATCGTAAACAACCGGAGAAGTGCATAAATCTGATTGTTGCTCAGTCTAAGTAACGCGAGGTCCGTCAAGCGTGAGACGACAGCCGCCTGGAAAGCGGTTAATACTCACGTTAATTGTTAGGTAGTCGCTCTTGTAGTACTTGATGCCATCCTTGTCACTGAAGGGCATGTACACGGGGTCGGGAAACAGCTGGAAATGGCCGTTGCCTCTCTGAGAGGAGATGTTGTGCACGCTCCGCACCTGTAAATGGCGCACAAAAGATTAGAACCTGTGAATACCACCACCAAAACTTTGGACTTGGCACAATGCAGCTGAACTGGAAACGATGACCTATTGAAACTGGCAATCATCCCGGGTGAATATACAGACAGCGTCAAAACGAAATTCCTTTTTTTTGAGCATCTTAAATAGGAAAAATGAGGAAGCAGCCCTCAAAGATCTATCTCATTCCAAAGGAACGTACAATGACGCAATGTGCCACGCTACCATACATTTACACTGACAGCAGCAGGTCCCTGAAGCTTACATCATCCATGATGAAGCCGTAGTGGAGGACCTTGGGTCTCTCTGGGTTGATGCCCGTCGGGTCGGGAAAGTTTCTAATGGTCGGAGTCAGACACTCCATCAGCTCATCGTGGATCACCTTGCACGGCTCCTGGAGAGATGTGAAGACATCGTCAGCATCCGTTTTCACAACATAGAGACACAACCGTTTTCACAACATAGAGAAATATGTATGTATGTATATATGTATGTATGTGTATATATATATATATATATATATATATATATATATATATTATACATAACGCGTGGAATAGAAAAAAACCGTCAGTAACAAATGTAGCGCCCACAAATCATTTCCCCCGTGCACGTAAACCCATATGGGGAGCACTGACTCATTCAAAACCCCAACGGTTGGTCAGTGATGGAGCAGGACTCCATACGGATCTCCATCGTGACTGGCAGCCATCAGAAGTAGTCCAACAGGCGCCAGCAAGCGCCGGCACCGCACACAGCCTGCCCCGGCGCCGCCCCTCCCCCAGCCAGGCGGCCACCGGACCGCCCGGCGCGCGCGGCCGCCGTCTACTCACGCTGGTATACTCGTTGCCGTCGTACTGGACGGCCATGCGCGGCTCCTGGATGTAGAGCAAGTTCTCGCCGGTGACCGTGACGGTGATGCCGCCCGCCGGCACGCCCTTCGGCACCTTGTACTGCGGGTTCGGCCCGCTGGTCACGTCCTGCACGCGCGGGTCGTCCTTGTAGGTGTACATCTGGCCGGTCAGCAGCCGCTTGGAGCGGTCGAACGTCATGCTCAGCTGGCCCTCGGTGGTGTAGGCGGCCGCCGAGGTCAGGCACACGGCCTCGGTCGGCGTCGTCTCCAGCACGCGGCACGGCAGCTCGTTGATCTGGGCGCGGATCAGCAGGCCGGCGTTCATGTGGGTGCCGAAGATGCGCAGCCGGGTGCCGCCGGAGCGGGGCCCGTGGACCGGGTCGATCCGATGCAGCTGCGGGTCCACGAAGTGGTAGTTGTCCTCCGACTTGGCCTGGTAGCTGGCCACGCCCACCACCACGGGCCCGCTCAGCGGCTGCGGGAAGACGACGGGTCAGGCGAACGCGACGACTTCGGCCGGAGGTGGGCATTTCCGAGGGCGGTTCGGAGTTTTCTTTGGTGGTCGGTTTATGAACGTTGGACAGTCAAGGACATAAAGATTACAACATGAGATCAGCAGAGTCAGTGTGAATAAAACAGACCATTTGCGGAGCTACACGTAGCACGGTTATGGTTTGAAAACCTTAATCGATGACCTGGTCATTATGATTCTGGAACGCAAGACGAAACGAAATTCGCAAAGACCCAGATTACACCTACCCTTCCACGTTAACAACTGAAAAGACTGACCAACAATGACAAGCATTACTTCATCTCCAGTTCTCTCCCGCCACTGTGCTCACTTCTCGTCCACCACCATCACCCACATCGCGTCCTTACCGCGCTCGTGCCTGGACCGTCCACTTCGCAGACGATCTCGCGGGTCTTCCTGTACAGAGACTCGATGGGCCGGCACGGCACGCCGGCCACCTTGACCTGGTCGTAAATGTCGCTGAAGTCCTTGCCGAGGTTGATACCGGTGATCGTGATGTTCGTGCCTCCCTCGTAAGGGCCGGACTTTGGGCTGAAGTCGTGAATCTGAACGGAAAGGGGATGCCGTCATGACACGGGAGACAGTGGTGAGATGGGGTTTATTTAGACCACTGACTACGCTGATGTTTGGAGCACCGACCTCCCGTTACGAGCACTGACGACACCACCTGAAATTGGGATGAGGTCGGCGGGGGCGACTGCCCCCAAGCCGTGACAATTTAACATTATCGCAGTGGTGCTGCATGGAAAGAAAATACTAAAGCACGTCGTCCGGCCTCGCTCACGTGGCGTCACGTGGCAACACGTGGCGCCGCCCTTCGATGCACGTCTGCCAGGATCTCGCGGCTCCAGGACGCTCGACACCCGGCCTCACCTTGGGGTCCGGGCAGGGCTGGTCGCGGTTGAGCCACTGGCGCGCCTCGCACTCCTCCTTGACGTCGCACTGGCCGGAGGCGCGGCACCAGCCGCAGCCGAAGCGCGGCTCCAGCGCCAGACACTCGCCGCAGTTGTCGGCCATCTCCGAGCACCGGTACACCAGCAACTGCAACAGGGGCCGCCGGCCGGCGTCAGAAGGCCGCGGGCGAGGTCGGCCCGCCTCCTCCGACGGACTCCGGCGACGCAGCGGAGCACGGACTCCCGCCACGACACAACGGCAGAGGTCCTCAGCCCCCTCTGGCAGACTGGCAGCGGCAGCGACACGGCGGAGCAGTGGAGCGACGCAGCGGAGCACGGAATCACACTGTGGTACAAGGGAATGGATGCCCGTCGACGGACCTGCGATACCATGGACAATGGACAATGATCACACAGACGGCAGGACCAGAAACCAGGACCAGAACCAATGACCAGGACGACAGAGGAAGAATCGTCACGATGAAACGTACCGCGGGAAACCAGACAAAGACTTTCCAGATCTGGCGGTTCGCCTCACTTGGCGCAACCTGCAATCCGTAACCAGTACGCCCAGCGTGACGTAATTTCGGCTGCAGAAAAACCGTGGGACCGCTCAACACCCAGACGCTCGCCTCTTCACACGAGATCGCAAGATATGACTTTCATCACTACGCGACTCCACGTTGTTTCCAGATTTATGAACTTCATTCAAGAGGAAAAACATGCAAAAAACCGATAACCCTGCACGCGGATGCAGCAATCCATGAATTGTGCAACGATGTGCGGAAGTAGCGGAGCTGACGTCAGCTTTTTGCGAAACACGCATCTGAGCGAGTTTTCGAAACAGCAGCCATTTAACGAATTGCGGTTTCTTACGTCCTCACGTACACGATGCGTCCATTACACGCAAACAAGGCGGAACATCCCAGCGTTCCGCTGCATCCGCGTCCCGCAAGGCAACCACATCCCACCGCCCTCCTCCCATCTCTCTCGTCCCCACGACCCTCCGGAGCGCTCCGCCCACCCTCGTCGGCCGGTCGTCTCGGCAATGGCCCGTTTCCGGGCGGCAGGCGGCGCCGTCCCCGCGACAGTGCCGTCCGCTCCCATCTCGACACCGCAGACGGCCGGCGTCGCCGCCGCCGCCGCCGGGTCGCCGGGTCGCACGGCAAACAAGGTCGGCCGGCGACCTATAACGGGGCGCGGGGACGGGGGCCGGGTCGGTGGGCGACGACGCACCCTATCAACCCTGCCCCGGACTCGTCGCTTGGTCCCGCTGGCGGGCCCCTTCGGCGGCCGACCGTCGCCGTATCGAGCGCCGCGTGGGCGGCAGTGGCGCGGCGAAGGCAGTCCTGAGCCCCTGTGACGACGTGAGAGCTGTCCAGCCGGGAGGAAGTCCTTATCAAACAGAGCGTCCCGTTCTAATCGTGTCAATTTAATCGTCGAGTACGCCATATGCGCCACGTGCCGTTCCGGAGAAAAGAGAGCCGTTGTCGCACGGCAGGAGTCAACTGGACACCCGGCGGTCAGCCACAACCGCAAAAACTGACATTACAAAATGTGACACATCCAGGCCAGGCTTATAAGAAAGCACGCCGCGCTCACGCGAAGAGGCGTCACTTGATTAGCCGCCGTTCACGTTCGGCCGATAAGGCTCATTTCCGCTCCGTAACTAGCTCAGCGAGCCGCCACAAAACGTGACCGACGTCGAATCCGACTGACGGGCGTCCCCGAAAAACGCGGCCGGGAGAGAATAAAACCAGGTATATCGCAGCATCGCAGACGGTCAGACGACGACACGCCTCCCGGTCGACGTCCGCCCCCTCCCCCCCCGCTGCTGTGACCCCGCAAAACAGACTACCCGGATGGACGCTGTCCAACACGTCGCCTGGTGACGGCTCATGACACCTCCGGTACGTAAGCGCATGTCATCAAAGGTTTGCAGGCGACATGCGGTTCTTAAATGTGTGGTGCCACCAGGAAATACGATGGACACCTTGTACACGCCAGGCTTGTAATCCATTAAGCAGTACGTTTCGAAACAAGATCGAGATTGAGATTTACGACAACGCGTATACACGTACGCCAAAGACCAACAAGTGCGGTGTTCGCGCCAGGAAAGACAATCATGGAAGCAGCAGAGCCACACCGACCGGTTAACAAGGCGACAAGATGGGGAACGCAACCGGATAGTCCTGGCTCCTCCTGGTTCTACGCCTGCCGAAAGCATGACCCATCACCTACACCCGGACGCCAGGGGGCGACCGGCCGCGTGCCACGTCCCCGCAGCCCGGCTCCGTCCGGCTCCTCCGGCCGACGGCAGAGCTCCACAGGCCCGCTCCACTCACCGCGCACGTTCTGCGGGTTGTCCAGCGGCTTGCCGCTGCCCCAGATGACGGCGAACGCAGCCGTCGTGTTGGGCTGCCTGCCGTTGTACGTGAACGTCATGGGGTTGCAGTAGATGTCGCCGCCCAGCAGAGCGGCGCTGACCGAGTGCACGCGGCCCTCGATGTTGAACTGGCAGACGAACCGGTCCTTGGCGATCAGGCGCTGCAACGGACGGGCCGACGTCAGCGGGAGGACGAACGACTCGCGGGGCAATCCGGGAGTCTCTCCAAAACCCAGGCGGCAGACATTTCCAAGGGCTCACGCTGGCCGACGCGTGACGGTGTGCCCGCCGAATAAAATTTTGTCACGCGCGTCGAAGTAGAGCACGCGAGACACCCTGGTCACGGACACAGCCACTTGCGACAGCTCGCTTAAAGTTCACAGAGCGCCCTTAAAGGTCAAGCGGTGAACCGGACCTCCACAGCCTGTCCGTCGGCACATGACGCAAAAACCACAGAGGGCCAGCAATCCTCGCACAGAATAATGAGCCTTCTCTGTTGCAACCATCGTCAAGTATGCAAAACAAACCATTCACGACGCGAACACGGTTTCCAAACTTTGCGCCGCTCACCGACCACAACAATCAACCGTGTCGTTAAGTGGCCCAACATAAAAGTCCGCCTTCACACAGGAAGACCGGCGCGGCGGCGGCGGCGGCGGCGGCGGTGACGCCGCCGCCGCCGCCGCCGCCGCCATCAGCAGAGGGACGGCCGCACGGCATGGCGCAAAGGCCGACCCCAGTAAAACAGGACGCCGGCCGGCGGTACCCCGGACAGGTGGTGGGCCGGCGTCCAGGCGTTCCCGACAGAGTTCAGTACAGAAGGACGATGCCCCAACCAAGCAGCTAAGCTCGGATGTGTAAAGGAACGCTTGGACAGATAAGAAAAAGACGGTTTCCAGAACTCGGCCAAATACGGCGTGTCGGAATTTGCTAAGGCGATTGCCGTCTCCTGGAAATGGGCGCCGTGACTCAGTTCCCCACAGCTCGGCCTTCTGTCCGTCAACCAACCGATGTTTCGCCCTCCAAGCAGGCCATACATACTCTTGTCCCCGGCAACAGTGCTGAAAAGTCCGCTCTGACCTGGCCGCAGCCGAGAACCAGTTTAATCACCGGCGCCCGCCGGGGCCTCTCCGAGAACACCGCCGCGATCCGCCGCGGGCACTCACCGCGATGTTCTCGACCTTGACCTTGATGGTGCGGTCACTGCCGGAGGGCACCAGGATCTCGGTGGTGCCGTCCTCTGTGTTGTTGATCTTGGGGCAGTAGCCGGGACCGCTGCGGATGCTCGGTCCCGACCCTCTGCAAGCGGACGCCGACCGTGACGTCACACATTCCCGGCATGTCGGCCGAGCTTGGGGAGGGGGGTAGGGGGGCGCAGGCCGGGCGGTTCACAGTCGTGTCAACACGCGTGCGCGCTGTCACATGTGTCATGCGTCACAGCTTCTCAGACAGGTAACCAAGAAAAAACCGTTGCATAAGTACGTCCCTGCACACTGTGGTCTGCCTCGCATTCCAGATGAGCAGACCGAAGCAAGGGCGTAGCGGAGACCCGGTCTCTCTTCCCGGATTTGACTAAGCCCCGGCACTGTCGCGAACAGGGTCTCCGTCTGAAGGACGTGTCAAGGACGCCACACCGCACCGCGACGTATATCCCAGAGGGACAAGGACACAGCACCACGACATATATCTCTGGGAGGCAAGGATACGGCATCACGATGCATATCCCACGAGACAAGGACAGCGCACGGCACTATACATCGACACAGGACGCGGCACAATGCCCGGATCACACTCAAGTGAGCACCACGGCGCGGAGCCATTTTCTTCACAGCACGGCCGGAGAATGTTCAGCGTCTCTCGCCTCTGACAGCCTCGCAGAATTATAAAGCGGACGGCCAAGGAGGACTTCGTCCCGGACATGATTCAGCTCTTCAGCTCGGCTTCACAGAACGCTGCGGCGAACGGCGAAAAGGCAAGCTGAACAACTCCTCCGACACCGAAACTCGAAATCGCCATCGCCGCAGCCTGTCTCCCATGAGGTCTGTTCGGTGGAGTGGCCACGCAAACAAGTTTGAACCGGGGTTCAGAAAGTCACGCGCCACCGGATCACACGTCTCCCACGGCGTCGTTCAGCGGCCGACGCCTCGCCGACCAAACCGAGCGTCATCGGAATTCGGCTTTCGGCTGCAAAAGCCGTCGCAGCTGAACGAATGTGACGCCTCGTCTGCAAAAGTCAGTGTCGACGCAGATGATGATTTGACGCGAGAATAACATCCTCAGCGTTAGCACAAAAAAAGACGGAACAGTTTGAGGATTTCGGCTCCGCATATGACACGCATCCGACACCGACACCAACGACGCCTGAGCGGACACTCATCATATTCACCTGCTATCCCCTCCGTAATCCGTCCAGTGCTTTCGCTGCGGCACCGGCTCGTCAGATAACCACAAATAACCTTGCATCGAGGTTGGAACTGACCCACCAGTCCACCGATCTACCTCTGTCGTCTTATCACTCCTGAACCGTAAGGCGAGCGCCAACCCGACGCCGAATCGCCATTTCCACCTGTTGCCGGTGCGGCTCTACCCAGCGACTTTGTCCGCAGTCCGTACCGGATTAGGCGCCGGCTGCAGCGACCGCGGCGCCTGCTCTGCAAGGGGTCCGGCTGCGGCCTTCCAAGGCCCCTCCGCGGCCAGGCCGCCGCTCGGCCGCCGCTCCGCTCGCCCGATGGAGCGGGCCGAGTTTGCGATTTGCACGGCCGGCGGAAAGTCGCTCTCCGCTGCCCGCGGAGAGCACTTAGCCGCTAACGAGGCCTAATCTCCGGCGGCAGGGCGTCGCGCATCTCGCCCGGTAAACAGCCGACTCAAAGCCCCGGGGATCCGCCGCGCGAGAGCGGACTTTCGCGGTTCGCCGGCTCGCGCCGCCGGCGCTGTCTGTCGCGGTGCCGCGTTCGCTCGGGAACCAACAAAAGGCCGCGGGGGAGCGAGCCGTTGGCTCGACGTCTGAGGCCGCCCAGGTGACCTGTTACGTCGGAGGATGCGGGGGAGGCCACCAGAGACTGCGGGTTCGGAGCGAGGATCGGACGGCTTCCGGCGCGACCGGACACCGGTTTCCAGCAGCCGAGTCACCGAAGACGACGGCCACCGTTTCCAGAGATCAGCCGGGCAGCGCGCGGCACCGACACGCCACGTCCGCGGACCGGCCTCGCACGCGGTCCAGCCCGCCACCACGGCCCCTGTGTCATCAAATGCATCGCTGGGGCGCCTCCGCACAGCCCGATGACAGCGGCTGAACGACGACGTCCGCCCCGCCCGCTTCAGAACACCGTCGCCGGCGACGCCGCGACAGTGATGGCCGATCAGCGCCCGATAGTGTGACAATGCGCTGGCCATGGGCCTGCAAGTCTGCGTCCGCGGGCTTAATGTCATCGGTGGTCGGCTGGAGGCGTGCTGGCGATGCCGCGGATGCTGTCAAACGCCGACACCCGTCAGCCGCCTGGCGACAGAGATCTCCGTCTAACGATTTCTCGGAGCCGACGGCCTATCTGGGCGGAGGCGGCCGCGCGGGGGAGGCTGACTCTGCCACTGCAGAGCTAAGGCCCCACCAGAGCCAGTGAGAAGCCGTGGACAGCGCAGCCGTCGCCAGACGCGGCCACCGAGCCGGGCGCGGACCGCCGTGCGGGCCGCGGCCCGCCTGGCCTCCCCAGCCGGGCGGCGCCCCCGGTCCGTTCGGGCGTGCGAGGCGCAGCGGGTCGGTAATTGCCCGCCTCTGGTCGGTACGGGCCGGACCGCGGGACTGTCCGACGCAGGACACCTCGGACCGAGACGGCGGGGGCGCGCGATCCGACCGGAACGGGCCAATATCACGGCCTGCACGGGCCGCAGTTGTCGGGCTTGATACAGATCTGACGACAGCGGGGCTGAGGAAAGTGGATAAATCGCCCGTGAGAAACACCGTTTCGCGGCAGACAAAAAATAAGCACGGCAACGACACCCAATCCCGGGTTCCTACACACACCACCCACAGGAAAACGCGTCTATCGTCCACCTCCGGCACGCTGCCCACAGAAAAAAAATACAAACACAGGTGGCCTGACCCCAGCGCCCGCCACCTGGGCCTCGAGTCGAGGCCGTTCACAAGCGCCGACGCCAAACCAGACTCTGCCGACCATTCCAGGTGTGGCCGGCGGCGGGTCGCGCCCGCTGGGCCTGCGGTAGGGGCCCCGCGTCCCTCGTCTGCCTGACTCCGGACCTCGTTGTTCCGGCCCGGGCAGACGGCTGGCCAGCTGTGCGGGTTCGCGTTCGGGCGGAGGCGTAAAACACTGTGCGGCCGCGCGATGCATCACTTATTCACGGGGCGCCGACGAGGGGAGCCGACGGAAGCCACCTCGGTCCGGTCACGTCGCCTCGGGCGGACGCCAGGCCGACCTCCCCCCCCCACCACACACTCTCCAGGAAGGGGCCTACGAGTGGGGATTCCATCAGGTTCGGGCAAGGATCGGCCACCGTCAGGACCGCCCGAGCAAGCGCCCGCAGGCTCGTTCGTCGTCTCCTGGACACGGCTAGGTTCTTCTGGCCGGAGTTCGCTGAAAGTCAGTCATCCAGTGGGTCCGGCCGACCGTCAGGGTCGGTCGATGGATTCAGTCAATTGACAAGATGGACGGCAGGCCGGACGATGGCAAAGGAAGGAGGAAATAGCTTGGGTCCGCGAGTAACCAGGCAATCGACGTTCATAGAGCAGAGGATCAGAACTCTTCTAAATAGCAAGAAAGCGAGGGACCACGACATCTGTCCAAATCCAAGCCCAGACTACGTCCTTGGAAGACGGTCGTAACACTGCACGAGTCGAACCATGGGTACAAAGCAAGCGGGCAACAATCATTCACCACCTGCACCGACATCACCCGCACATCACCGCACCGCGACAGCAGCGTCGACAGCCGCTTGGCCCGCACTCCGACCGACGTCGGCGTACCTTGAGGCCGGTGACGAGGATGTCGTTGCGGCAGTTCTCGGCCGTGTCGTGCGTGCACCGGTGGCCGTCCACGCACCAGTCGCACGGGTACGGCGAGCTCACGCACTGGCTGCACTGCTCGTACCGGTTGCAGTCGTAGAAGCCGAAGTCGGTCGCCACGAAGTCCGGCCCGCCCGTCATGCGCACCGACAGCTTAGCCTTGATGAAGTCTGCGGGCGGGCAGGAGGCGTCAGTCAGGCACGAGGAGCCGCAGCTCCTCGGCACGCTTCGGCAACGGACCGCACAGAGGACGTACAAATACGGACAGGGTATGTCGTCTCGAAGAAAAAACGGCGAGGGTGCTGGCTGCAGTAGCAAGGCTGCTTTCAGCTCGAAAGGACTCGGATCTTTGTGACGTCTCATCACGAGCACACCAGTCTTTTAATTCTGATGACGGAAAATAACTGAGTTTATGTGACAGCTAAATGGGGCTGCATTTACACAACTTTTTTCGTTTAACAACGAATCTTTTCCTACCGGAGTTTTAGGGCCGTAAGCTAAAAGCAAACTTCCAGAGTTCCTTCATAAGGCGCAGTAGGTATTTACCAAAAGTTTAGAAACTACGAATGAATTCGGACTGTTTCAATCGAGCCGCCCGTAGTTACAAAGGCGGTAGAAAATGGCACAGGAGTTGGAAACAGCCCGCCCGGGAAAAATCCGACGCCAAACCAGGAATAGCGATCGCGGCCCCCGCGGAGCACAACAGACGAGCGACCTCCAAGGCAACGCGTGATTGGGGGGATTCCTGCGCTAAGCAGCGAGCGCCACATAAACCCCGCTTTGACATGTTGATTACGAAGGCGCCCGCCTCAAGGCCGGCACCTTTGTCGCTTGCGGCCGGCGGCGCGGCCGCGGTCGACGCCGTGACGTCACGCCCACGCCGGCGGCAAAAGCGGCGCGGCAATAACCCGACAGCCCGGCGGACACAAAGGCCGCCGGGCCCGAGTGCGTCATTAACGAGGCGACCGGCGCTCTCAGCCGGCCGCACGGGGCCGCTCACCGCGAAAACACGCCAAATTTGATGTAGAGCCGGCGGCGGGCGGCGCGGCCACTTTGCGCCGACCGAGAGCGGCGCACTTCGCCGGTAATTGGGCGGCGCGATTAAAACGGGGCCGCTCGAGCGTCGACACGGGGAGCGTCCCCGCCCCTGGATCCAGCCGCTTTGAGCGAGACCTGCAGATGAACACGCCTACGGTCTAAATCTGAGACCCGTCGCGGCCACCACCGACCGCCGGCGGCCAGCGTCGCGGCGACCCCCGGGGCCCGGTCGGGCCCGCGGCCGCCGGCCGGCGGCGGCACGTGCGGGGCCGCGCCCTGCATGATTCAACCGGCCCGCCCGGCCGGCCACGGGCCAGCGTCTCAGATAACACGGCTGTTTGCGCAAGCCGGCCAGGCTCGTTTTCAATCTCCGGCCGTATAAACGGCGGCCATGTGGTCTGTTCGGAGGAATTTGCATCGGGTCTGGTCGCTGCCGGGCCCCGTTGCGGCGGCGGCGCCGCTGACGCTGGGCCGCTTGGCGGCGATGTGGCGATAGCAGGACGAGCGCGGCTAACGGCGACAAACAGGCGGGTGTATCTGATCGCCGCGCCGGCCGAGATATCATCGCAGCTCGTCAGCCGAACGGTGCCGACGGACAGCGCCTCGAAACTGGGGCGCAGCGGAGCGGCGGCGCGTGCGGTCACGAAGCCTGCCGTGCCGAACCGATCCGCCTGACGAAATCACAGGACCGAATTCCGCCGCCGACCTCCGGCGCTCTCCCCTCGGCATTTCGCGCAGCAGGGGCACGTCAGTGTTCGTGGCAGCAGCAGAATTCTTTCCCGAGAATCTGCCAATAGCCGACAATCAAAACGATCATAAAAGTCGTCGGCAACGAGACGCATGTCTTGCCGTGGCGCCAGGGCGGAGCTGCAGGAAAGGCCGAACCACATTGTTCCACGACATCATACTTTGGAAGGACGGAGCCTTGCAGGCGAGTCGCAGCAAAACACGCTCCGCCGCCTGCTGGCGAAACGAGAACGCGAATCTGCAACGTCTCGGCATCCTGAAAGCTGCACGCTAACGCAAATGTAATTCAAAACTTTTCAACGTGTTTGTTGCAGGCTGGGATGGAGGCGCGCCTCTCCCATTCAGTCTGTTTTCTATCACGCTCAGCGAGATTGAAAATCCTCCCGCCGGTGTCGCCGCTGGGCCGGCGGTCCCTCGCTCGTTCTGCCGGCACCCGAAGAGAGGATCCGCCTGAGTTAATGGCTGATTGGTGTGAGGCTGTCGGGAGAAATGAGACCCTCGCCAACACCTGTGGCTTTCTCAGGCGTTCGCCGAAACGCCAGGCCGCCGCTGTCGACAGCAAGCCGCATCTCCGGGGCGGAGGATGTTGCAGCGAAACAATCGCGTGCCATTTGCTCGGGCACTTCTGTCCACGGCGACCGACAAAGTGACGAAACGTGTTGACCAGCGTGCGCGTTATCTATCCATCACGAACTTCTAAGATGCTGCGGCGGAGTTAGCTAAGTTTTCGGGTGCCGCCGCAGGAAATCGGCGGGGTTCGGATGTCGTCCCCTGGGCGCACCGTCGACACCGATAGAGACGGAGACTTCCCAGGAGTTCCGGGGAATGGGGTAAACAAGTCTGGACGGGCCCCAAGCAATCCAGTGACCACGCCGAGAAAAGAATTTCCTGAAAGTATTCGACCAGGACTGAACAAAGGAAAGAGAACTGAAAAAAGCATATGAGAACCAAGCAAGCCCAAACAAGCTCCTATTGCCGTGCGACTGTGGCTATACGTAGTTTACAAAGCAAAGTAAGCACTGCCGTCTGGTGTCACTAAGTACATAAACAAAGCGTGACTCATGGCGGTCAGAGTCAAAGGAGTCTTGAAAACATTACGAAGACTACCGGGTCGCAGCGTGAGCCAGAGCATTACCATCAAGAGACATGCCTGAATTAGCACCACAAGGACTTCGGAAAACAACCGCCAACAAAAAAACAACGCCGTCAGACAGATACCGGGCCGTCACACGCCAAACAACACTTCCACCTGCTCCGTCGTCGTTCTGACGTTTCGCAAAACGCAGTATCATCGGGCGGATCCGCCTCGCCTGGGCTCTCCGACCAAAGGCCGCATCACGCTGACAAACAAGCCTTCCGGTTTGTGCGGACCGGCGCCAGCTACATGTATCGGCAGCCGGTGCCGGCAGAGCGCTCGCTGTTGCGTTGCGAGCGGTCGCTGGACGGCGACGCACCTGCACGGCGGGTCAGAACGACGCAGCGCCGCCGCCGCCGGCATTACCATACAAATGAAGCGGGGAGTGCGCGGCGGCGGCGGCCATCGGCACAACGAGCGCTCATTAGGAGGCGCGACACCAGACGGCCGCCTTACGACCGCCCATCGGCCGTCGACGCCGCCGCCGGCCGCCGCTGACGCTGCCGGCGTCGGTCCGCGGCTGACGCCTATTGTGCCCCACTAAACAGGGCCGGAACGCGCAGAACCTGGACTGACTCATTAGCTGCGGCTGAGTAATAATCCCAACCACGGCCAGGTCATATTCGCTGCCAGCGTCAAAACGTGGCTCCGTCTGTTGGTGTGCGATTTCGACTCAACACGACGCGCAACTGCCACCGCCCCTTCGCACCGTTTGGTTAGGTATATCTCGGCTGTCCGTACACCTCGCTCTTCTTTAAACAGTGCCTGGGCGTTTAGCGACTGAAAGGAGTTCTCTGCATTTCCAGATTGCGTTGCACATGCGACCCCGTCTAATGACACGAACACGTGGCCCCAACCTCGGCCCACGGCCACGCGCGGCACGTCGCCGCCCGGGCCGCTCCGAGGTCATATGGCCACCGAACGGCGCACAAAACCACCTCCGGTCGTGACGCACCGTCACGGGCGTCACGCGTCACAGCGCGTTTTGACACCAGGCGTCACAGAACAAAGGCACGCCTCGCCGCGCGTCGCAGTGCGCGTGGTCAGTCACTTCCATTGTGCGGCGCATAGCTAGCAATGTGTCAAGCGTGACGAGGGCGCCGCGCAGCTGTTCTTTAGGTCGTTAGTTTCTGCTTAGGCGCGTTAGCGCGTGCAGGGATCGTGGGTGGCGGCGATGGAGCACGCTTATCGGCAGGTTAAACGAAGAACACCGTGCAAACACCCGTCTGTTGAATGTGAAACGGAACTGACGAATCAAACGCCAACCCAAAACAGCACTGCACGATCAGCGTGTCATACACGGGCTGAACGTCACGGTTCTCCATCCGCGCCCGGTGCTGTGGTTTCGATCGGCCGCAGGACAACAGCGGAGCCCAGCCGGACGTCGTCAAAACACGGCCCGCCCGACAAATATGGAACACGGCGGGCGACAACGTCGCCACGTCCAGCCCGATTAGCTGGCAGATCCGCCGCCATGCAAAACAGTCGACTCTGGCCTCTGTCGCCAGGGAGCTCCGCCGCCCGGCCGCGCTAAACGCCGCAGCAAATGGTAATCGCGCGCCGGCGCCGGCCGCATTCGAAGCGGCGCTGAGCTCGCCGGGGCAGGCCGCGAACCACATTAGCACCCCCACCCCCTCCCTTCGATCGACCAGGTCAACAGGACCACCCAGCTGCTGCGCGGGCCACGTGCAATATTCGCCGTGCAGTGGTGGCGGCCCGCTCGGCCCGGCCGGGAGTGCCCGCGCCGGAATGCAGAACGTCGGAGCGTCAACGCCCCCACCCCCTCCCCCGACCTATCACGGGTGCACGCAACGGTGCCCGCTCTCGACCGCCTCCCGCCGCTCATGCAGGCTGAAATTAGCCCCCAGACAGTCCCGCAACCATCAACGCAACGCCGCGTCGCTCCCGGCAGCATTCCTTTCCCTGGCCAAAAATAGCCGGCATCCTTATCGGAACCTGTCAGGACGTAAAACACAAAGGAAATTATCACATCGCAGCAGCGAAACGGACCGACTTTCCACTGACATGCAATATACGTTACAACAGACGACGTGAGCACTTCCGTGCGTCGCGATTCTTGGTCACGCGTGACTCGTCAGCAAGCTCCAGAGCCCGCACAGCTGCACCCGAGCGGCCGAACCCCGACGCCAGTCATCTGGCTCCCGCGGCAGGTTGACGAACCCGGCCCGCCCGCCCCACGCGCGGTGTCGCATGCAATGCACGTCACGCGCCGCCGATATGCGCGGACGCCGAGTGGCAATTATAGCTCGGGCACGTATTGGGGCCTGATTGGCAGGTGCAGGCATTCGGCGCGGCCTCGCAGCTCCTGGCCTCGTGAAGGGGTGGGCGTGGCGCGGCCGGGATACTCGATGGTGACACCGTGAGACCCAATTCACCGTTGAATGCCAATGGCGTGCATATAACAGCATTACGAACGGAAGTTACTGCAGACCTGGTCGTGGGCACCGCCCGGGACTATTCAGGTGCATCGGCTCGTAAAGACAGCAGACCGCGATATTCTGGGAGCGAAAAGTCGACGCTATTGGTCGTGGCGTTCGGACGGTGACAGTCTGGTGACCTCGCGTAAGTGCTTACGGTGCCAGGGTGGTCAATGGCCTGAGCTCAATATTCACGGGCACGCTCAATGGCCAAATGCCTGCACTCACGGTGAACGAACGGTCGATGAGCTGACGTCAGTGCCTGCGCTGTCCTGGTGGCATCCGGAACAGCTGGTAGGTGACCCGGGGTCAGTACTCACGCTGTCCTGGCGGTATCGGCGGCAGCCTGTCGGTGGGCGGGGTCGTGCACGTCAGCGTGTCCGGGCCAGTTTGCGTGGCGTTAGTGATGAGCGTCGTGCTCACGAGCGTGAAGGCGCACATGAAGGTGCCCTGCTGCTGCAGCTTCGGCAGGTTGTTGATCGTCAGCGTCAGCTGAAAGACGGAACAAAACACAACATCAGAACAAAGCAGCCATCGCGAGACCCGCAGCTTGCATTTGCCGCAAACGCAATACCGCGATTATACCCTCCAATTTACCATGAATACAACAGCTGACGCAGCTGGCGTGGATACGTCAGTCCACCAAGCCAACGCGTTCCCCGTCCTCACAAAGATCCGGCAACCCGGGTTACCTCAACCGACCGAGGTCACATTAACCTAAACGGGCAACCGCAGGCGGTCCACATAGCATCACCCGATACGGCACGGGGCACGGGAGCGCGCCGGCCGGGACGCTCAGTCACCCGACGGCCGGCCGCGACCGGTGGGCGACGGACGGGGGGCGGGCCGCCGGCGACACCCGA
This sequence comes from Capitulum mitella, assembly GCA_030062745.1. Classification (NCBI taxonomy): domain Eukaryota; kingdom Metazoa; phylum Arthropoda; class Thecostraca; order Pollicipedomorpha; family Pollicipedidae; genus Capitulum; species Capitulum mitella. Next base: position 3,571,810 of record CP099842.1, read on the forward strand.
CCGTCACTTAGTCACGGCGCCGCTGTTTATTTGCGCGCTCGGCCGCGACATGACGCAACGCGACGGCGGCGCGGCGGCCGACCTTCGCCGGCGCTGACCGGCGGCCGGGCGACGCGGCGAGACGACGCGACGGCGGCCGACGCCCGGCCGGCTCCGGTGACGGATGGACGAGGCAGGCGGCCCGCTCAACACGCGTATTGATCTGTTGTTCGGGCGGCGCCGGGCGCGGAGCAGGCGAACGCGACGAGGCGAGGTGCGAGCATCGCGCTGGCAAGTGCTTTCCGTTTGTCAACATCGAAAAACTTAATTGAATCTTCGTCTCGCATGCAGGACTGTTGACAGATAACGGTTGTTTTTGTTCAAGTGGCTGTGAGTACAAATGGAAGTAGGTTGACATAAGCGAGTGCGGCGTCCATGCTGACGAGCGCGCCCCCGGAGCCGCTGCCAGACGACGCCGAGTGACCATCCCCAATCCATCTGGTCGGCGTCATCGCCGCGTCACTTTCCGCGCTCTCCGCCGTCCCGCGTCACGAACGTCCGACGCGGGCGCGCGCGGGCGTGACGCATTACCGCGCCGCGGCGAATGCCGCGCGGCTTCTGCCGCGCCCTGCGCCGAGCCGCAGCCAATTATCGCGGTCTGGGCGCGCGGCGGCGACAGCTGGACCCGGAACCGCGCGGCGGCCGCCGCCGGCGCCCCGCTGACGGCACTGATCCGACCTGTGTCGGCAGCGTCGCCGGCCGCCGGGACCGTCCGTCAGCGGCGACGCGTGAGACGGTCGAACGAGGCGTCCACGGAACAGGCGACGCTCCGGCCGTTACGGGACCGGCCGTGTTGGCCAGCAACGGACGGACGAGCCGGCGGAGGCCATGCCTCGCCCTCAGGTGCCGGCCCAGAACGGAGTTCAGAACAGGTCCCACCCCTGAGCACGCCCCTCTCAGTCCGTCGTCCCCTGCGTCCGCTCCATTTTTCATCGGCCGAGCTCACTCTGATTGAATGCAGGGAACGCTTTTTTCAAACGCAATAAAAGCTCCCCCAACGAGTCCAAACCTCGGCTATGGACGTACTCAAGCACGCCCTATCGCCGCTCCCCACCGCAGCCTGTCGTCGGCCCCTGCCGCGGCGGGCTCCACCCTTCCTCTCGCGCGCGCGGCCGCCACCCGGCGCCGATGACAAACGGCCGCTGACCGGCGGATGAATGAAGACCTCTCCAGCCGCCGGCGACGGCGGCGGCGGCTGGCGGCGTCACAAACACCGACCGACGCGTGTCGCGTCCTCGCCGCCGGGCGGTCGGCGGCAGCCAACGTCATTTCTCATCCGGCCGCCGCGCGCGGGAGCCGCGCGGCAGTTCCGGTAAACACGGCGCGGAGCCGGCCTGCCGCCACCGGCTGCGTCCCGGGCGGTTCCGTCACGCCCGCCGGGTCGGCCGCCTCGGACGCCGGGCGGGGACCGGCCCGTGTCAGGCGCGAGCTCGCCGCAGGGCGGGGCCGCGGCCGCAGGACAGCGAGGCCCGCGGGCAAAAACCCGCCGGTCGGACCGGCCGGCGACTTCTTGCCGGCGCGGTCCCGACTTCTTGCCGGCCGTTCATCTGGGCCGTCCCTCCCAGCCGGGGAGCTGCGAAGTGCCGGCAGCCGGCGCGAGGCCCCGCCGCCGCGCGCGGCTCGCTCTCCGCCGCGACCCCCGCCGGCGCTGAAAGGGACGCCGTCGCCGTCCGACTGGAGAGCCATCGGACTCATCACAACGCCATCGGCCGCGTCAGCAAAACACCGCCACAAAAACGCGGCCAAATTGAATTCCACGCGACCGCGGGGTGTCGTTTTTACGTGCGACGCCGCACGCGCACCGGCGGCGGTCCGGCGGCCCGGCGGCCCGGCGGCCCGGCGCCCCGCGCTCCCCGCCCGTCACGGCGCCGTCACGGACGCCCGGCGTCACGGCCCGGCCACCCCTGCGGTCGGCCCCCGGCCCGGCGGGGGTCGGGCGTGTCACGTGACGCGCCGCGGTCCCGATTAGGTCCAGCCGACGGGCCAAACAAGCAGAACACGGCTGAGTACATAAACGGCCCGCCGCCGGGGAGGCCGCTGCGGGTCGGCCGGCTGCAGGGCGCCGCCCGCTCCCCCCCAGGCCGCTCACGGGCCAACAGTGAGCCGCCGATACACGCCGGCGCAGGATCACAGCCTGTCAGCCGGGCAGCGTGAATCAGGCTCCCGATAGTTAACAGTCGCGAGGTACGAGGCACGAGCGCCAACATGGCTGCTCCCCCGTTCGTACGTCAATAGAGATTAAGACGAAGGTATTCATTCATACTAAGCCTTGTGAACGGGACCCTTGACGCAGTCAATGCCTGTCGAAGCTGCAGTCTATTTGCTACCGCAGTTCACACAGGGGCACATCCAGGACTGTTCTGAGGGTGAAACGAGGTATGAGACGCATGAAATGTTTAGCAAAACGGCTCCCCATGCGCGATTTTTTCTCACTGTTTATTTTACCTCCCAAGGGACGGAAGAGCGGGTTCCTGGCCCCTTGGATGTACCTTAAAATCCACATGTTTGTGCACTGAATTTGCCACCCGCAAACCCGCCGAGAAGTTTCCTTGAGGTAAAACAGCTTGCGGTATTTTAAAATACGTGGTCCGAACCCATGGAAGCTCAACGTGAGGTTCACCGGTCTACTGCGTTCATCCAGCCATGCCAAAGGCTCCGAAGGCTGCTTGTGAACATCACTGATTACGGCATCAAGGCCATGTCGGAAGGCGGTTCAAGGAAGCACATACGAGCTCCAGTTTGCAGAACACGTGGGTTACGACAACAAGCTGCGGGAACCAGTGTTTAAAACGAGTCGCCTAATTGGACCTACCTGGTGGCTTCATGACTAAGTATAATTTGAGTGTCCTGCTCAAAACAAGCACACACGGTCTCACAAACGACCGTGGTGTTATTGCAGGGGTTCATACACGCATTCCACTCGCTTGTTTTCCCTTCCACTCCAATGAGTGCAGAGCGTTGTTTCCACCTGACAGCAGCAGGCGTCTGCCGCAGCCGCCATTTGATATTTCAATCAGCCCAATTTAAACAAATCGTGTTTTGCCGCCCGCCGCGCCGCCAGAAATTCGTCGGCAAAACCGCACGCCTGAGCCACGCCTGCCGACGGCCGGCGCGCGCCCGCCGGCGACCGACGGATTTCGGGCGGTCGGACGGCCAGGCCTCATTTGTTAGCAAAACATCCGCCCAGCCGGGAACGTCATCCAAACAGCGGCGCCGCATTACATCAGTGCGAGCGACGCGGCCGGCCGGCGCCCGGCGCCGACCGTCACGGCACGTCACGGGCGTCACGCCGGGCGTGACGGCTGTCGGCCGCGCCGCCCGGCCGTGACGCTCCGTCGGCGGCGGCGCGGCGTCACGCCGGAGTGACGCGGGACGGCACGGCGTCGCGCGGCGTGTGTGGCCGTCTCGGCGACGTGACCCAAGTCTGCTGGTCACCGCCGACCTCAGTGGCGAAAGCTCTTCGTCGGACCATGGGCAGGGTCTGCCGGCATCAGCGGTCAAATAGGTGGCCACAATCGACTGGAGTCGACCAGCGGCGCGGCCAGGCCAGCCTCGCTGGCCGCTGGCTGACCTCAGGTCACCGGCGGGCCGCTCTGGCGCCGTCCGGGCCCGGGTCGCTCGGCGCCGCCTCCGCCGCTGAATAATGCATCCCGCCAGCGCCGGCGCCGGCCGCCAGCGCGCTGTCGCGGAGCGGGCCGGCCGGCCGCGCCGCCTCCTCCGTCACCGGGCCGCGGCCGCAGCCCGGCGCGATCTCAGGCCGGCGCGCTGTTACCATCGGCGCGACGCGAGACGCCACGCTGTAGAGCAAAACGGCCGGTCAAATAAGGCCCGCGCCGGCGGCGGCCGCTGACGGAGCGCCGCGGACGGCCGGCCGAGGCGGCGGGAGGGTGGGGGCCCGGCCCCGGGGGACGGCCGCGCCCCTTCCAATGATGCGCGGCCGAGGGGCCAGATTAATAACGGCGAATCGAGCAGAAAATGAGCCATCTCGGCAATTATATCGGCCTGGCGCAGCCGGAGAGCCTCCCTCCGCTCGACTCCGCCCCGGAAGGGGCCCCATCTCGGGAAATCGCCCCGGCAGAGCAGCCATATCCGAGGCCGGTGAACGCGGCAACAAAACCATCCGACCTCCGAGGGCCCATGGGCAACGCCGCTTCCAACGCCACTCATCTCCGCTAGAGCGCGCGGGCGCACTGCAAACCGGCAGCGTCGTCTCATCTCCAGGGCTCTTACATGCACGGCTGGAGGCTTAACGAAGCTCTCCGAAGGCTCCTCGGCCGGCGAGGCGGGGGCGCGTCGTTTCGCACTCCGGCGAGAACGACCCGGGCCAGTCCGGCGCGGACCCACGAGATCCGGCCGCGGTCCGGCGGATCCCGCGATCGACGGCCGCCGGCGCCGACGCGTCGGCGGCGCGCCGTCTGGGCGGCCGGCGCCGGCCGCCCGGTTATCGCCAGGTACAGGCGCGCCGGCTCAGTTAATGAAGATTAAATGGACGCCGAGGCCGTAAGGAGCCGTATCAAGCGGGCGGCGGCGCGGCGGCCGCGCGTGGCCGGCCGCTCCGCCGGATAACGGCGCCGGTGTCGACGGCCACGGCCCGTCGGCCGCGACGAGGTGCCGCCGGACAGCCCCCAAGGCGCCGACTTCGTTTGGCACAGCTCGAAAGGCCGGCCGGCCGGCGGGGAACGAATGGGCGCCGCGGCGCGCAGCGGGCCGCGCAACCGCCCAGACGATGCCGGCTGTCAAACAAAGTGTTTTTTGCCGTCGGCGGAACCAATAAACAGAGAACCACACAACCGCGAGTACATTAAGGTGTGATGAGCAAAGTCGCAAAGATTTTTTCTGTTCAACGTTTTTCGCACGCGTGACATCTATTTTAGTAGCAAACGCAGCAGCTCGACGAACCGAGTCAGATTACCAAAGATAAATGTGAGCATAGCCATTACAAACTTATCATATCATCGAGCGCACGATCCACTGGCACGCGGGTGCTGATCCGTTGGTGCTGCCATCCTCCGGCGGCGCTTTTCTGAACCGACGGCAAATTCGGAAAACCTGATGGCGTCTCTGCCGAAGACGAATGACTTCGTCCCGAGCGCATCGTCCGTTCAGATCCAGCGCCAAGCCCGACTTCATTCAGACCGTGATTTGACATAAACCGGCCCAGCCCTGCAGCGAATCTCTGAGTGAGCTGCTCGGGAAGACGAGGCTCCCCGGCTTTCCGGCTAAAACCAGCTCAGGCGTGCTCCGGCGTCGGCGCGCCGAGACCGCGTCTTGCGCGGTTCTCAGAGCCGGCGTGCTATTGACGTCCCATACGCCGCGCGTGCTTCGCCGGAGCGATCCGGAACCCGAGAGCACGCCGGTAATTCCACCCTTGACTTTTTCTCCCTTTTATCCTGCGTGGAAATTAACGCAAGACGTCGGCGCTTCATCGGGCGAAAATGACATAACGTCGCGGGTTAACATCCTAAACGTCGTCCTGGCGTGGTCCTTTCCCCACGAACTGCCCCCTTCCTCGTCCTTCCCCTCCCCTTCCCCATGGGAGACACCTGACATGACGGGAGGCGCACCCGCCAGCGGAGGCGGCCGCCGCCAACTGACCGTGCGTGCCGTGGTGGCCTGCAGCTGGTGCGGCGTCACCGACTCGATGGTGGTGCACAGGTCCGACTTGTAGTTGATCCAGTAGAGTGCGTCCTTGGCCGCGTCCTGACAGTCGGTCCGCACGCTGCACCTGGAACACGACGGGACGGTGCGTCACACGCGGCCGTCACGCCGTCACGCGCGGCGCCGCCCGGGCGGGTGGCCGCCGACCAGGGCGGCCGGCCCCGAGCTAGGCGGGACCGGCCGCCGCGGACCGGGCCGGAATGTGGGCTGTATGGGTGTCGGGGCCGCCCCGACACGACCGTCCCGCCCCGAGCGGCTGCCCAACGCCCCGAACACGCCATTCAGCTGCGGCCGGAACAAACATCGGCTTTTCCCGGCGGCGCGTGGGCGCCTGCGCCGGTGCACGCGGCGACATCGCTCGCACGTACAGCGCCGCGCGCGAGGTCCTGCAGGCCGACCGGCGGCGGCGGCGGCCGGGCGCGCCCGCCGCCCAGCGCGACAGACCGGCCCGCGCGGTGGTGCCCGGGGAGGGGCGGCGGTAGCTCGGCCGGCCGCCCACAGCCGGCACAAGGACGCCGTGCGGCGCCAGCCGGCGCGCCGGCCCGGGTCGACGGCGGAGGCCATCCACGGCGGCCGGACCGAGACCGGCCACCGCCGCCAGGACGGGCCCCGCACCGCCGCCGGCTGACGGCCGTGGTCCCCCGCTAACGACGGCACAGCAAACGCCATCGCCGCGGCCGACCGTCGCCACCTGCGCCGGCGTCGGGTCGCACCGGCGTCCGATTGCGTTCAGCTGGCGTCATGTGTGAGTGTGGAGTCCGCTGATGCGTCGAGGTGACGTCGGTCAGCCCCGGGGGCTGACGTATGTTTATGTCGCGGCAGACGGCGTTTGCGTCCTTTCCACTACTGTCCGCTTAAAGGTGGGATCCACATTAGACTTTTAGATATCTGTCAGATGCGGTTGGCGACTACATGAGTTTAGACCCGCTCCTGCTAACTGATGGTCAGTTAGCCAATGTAACAAAGGAAATCGGATCCTAAACGCCGATCATCAGGCAGATAACACCCGCCATAGCGCTATGACAAACAACAACCAGACGACGTTTAAGTAATATTTTAATGTTTAAGAGACAGCACAAACGAAAGCCCGACACTGACCGATCGGCAACCTTAACATGCACTGACTGCCCTTGCCGCCGCGTGGGACCGCCCGTCCGATGCCGAGGAGAGATTAAATAGTAACCATTGGTTCACGACCTAGCCCCGTCATAAACCAGGCTCGCCTTGGCTGTACACGGCCCGTTCCGCCCACAGGCCGTCCCTGGTAATGGAGTCCCCTGCCTGGGCTGCGGGGTGAGCCCACCTCGCGCTCTGACGCGGGACGTATGCATTATGCAGCCTCTTGGGAAAAGCCGACGCGTCACGTTTAGACAGCAGTAAATATCCCCGGTCCAGGAGATTTCAGTTCACTGAGACATTTCAGTGCTGGACGTGACGAAAATAATAAATCCCAAAACGGTAATGGCACAAATGAGGGACGTGGGAAAATCATGACTGCTCGCTTCTGACGCCGAAACTGGTAGCGTTTGACATGCTGAAATACAGACAGCAGAATATCCCCAACCTGTCATTCTAGTTCCGCACACGGTTCCGAGATTCTGGCCAAGAAATGGGCTGGGCGGCGGTCCAAGCCGTGTTAGCTGGCGCGAGATCGGCAAGGTCACCCCCAATGGCGACTTCTCCGGCATTAGCATGCAAACGCCGCTCACAACTTCACCGGCACTAGCTCTGGGCGGAAGCGGTGAAACCCACGCGACATTCGCTCTCCATTCGCCCTGCTCCACGATCTCTCCACTTCCCCACCTTTCTCGTCCCCTCTCCAATTACGGCGGCACACGGCAGCCACGGCGACGCGCGCGCGCGGACAATTTGTACCCTCTTCAACGCACGACAGCCGGCAGACGGCAGGCATGCCATTAGGATCCGGCCAGGCGGCCTCACACAAAGGCCGGCGGGCGGAGCGCGCCCCCGCGTCTCCGCCGTCCGACCCGGCCAGCCCGTGTCGCCTTCACCTGTCCGCCGCGTCCGCCACGGCCATTTAACACGCAGCGACCGTCGGCCGGCGGGCGCGCCGGTCGTCGGAGACGACGAGCGCCGGCCGCGACGCCGGAGGGCCCTCCGGAGACCGGCGGGCGGCCCGGGCGGCGTCGGTGCTGTCGACTCGCCCGCACGGCCGGAAGGCGCCGGGTTCGGCCGGGCAGTTCAGGGCGGGGTCAATACCGGCCGGCCCGCCGACCGCACGGACGGGGTCGTGAGGCCCGCAGGCGTCCGGCCGGAGTGCCGGACTCGCGGACGGACGGACGGACAGCCTAACATGGACAGTCGGGCAAGCCGCCGGACGGACTCACGGACACAGGCCACGAGTGGTCTGCTGGGAGTCCAGGCTTTTAGACAGCGGACAGATTCCGAGCCTCTGGCGACCCGTTCAGATGTTACAGAGGCAAAGACCAACCACAAGCCCAAAAAAAGATCACGCGCTGGTATAAGATACCTATATATACCTACTAGGAGGACCCTTCCCGTTAAGATTTCACGGCAAGTGCTAAAAATACTGTCACGGACTTCCGACTCAAAACGCGCAGTTCTCCGATTCCATAACCTTACGCATCCCTTTCCCGATCAAAAGAAGCTCTCGTCGCACGCCTGTGCGACAAACTCAGTGGATTGTCTCGTCCGGATGGCCCCCGTGATGCCAGTACTGTTCCCGGCATCAGCCAGCCGTCTCGGAACCACCCGACACTTTCACTGTACGACGTCCGGACGGCGGCAGACGCAAACCGGCAGCGACCCGAGGTCGTCACGACTGCCCCACTGTTGCCCCACGACCGGGCCGTCGCCCGCCGAGTTCGACTGACCGGCGCAGCGGGACGCCGTCACTGCAGATCTCGGCACGTGACAGGCCGATCTTGGCACGTGACAGGCCGATCTGGTCCGCGTGACCGGACGACCTCGGCACTCTGACCGGCAGATCTGTTACTGTGACCGGCCGAGCTCGGCACCGTGACCGGCCGCTCCGGCCTCTGTGACCGACCGAGCTCGGCACTGTGACCGGCCGCTCCGGCCTCTGTGACCGGTCGAGCTCAGCACTGTGACCGGCCGCTCCGGCCTCTGTGACCGACCGAGCTCAGCACTGTGACCGGCCGAGCTCGGCACTGTGACCGGCCGCTCCGGCCTCTGTGACCGGCCGAGCTCGGTACTGTGACCGGTCGAGCTCGGCACTGTGACCGGCCGCTCCGGCCTCTGTGACCGACCGAGCTCAGCACTGTGACCGGCCGCTCCGGCCTCTGTGACCGACCGAGCTCGGCACTGTGACCGGCCGCTCCGGCCTCTGTGACCGACCGAGCTCAGCACTGTGACCGGCCGGCCGTGCCGCGGCTCGACGGCGGCGTGCCGTCCGCGCGGCCGGCGCCTGCGCGCCGCCATTCATCCCGGACCGGTGAGGCAAACATAATTAGAGGCGAGATTATTACACGGCGGTAAATCGTCGCCGGGTCGCGGTGCGGACGGCGGCGGCGGCGCCGATTGGCCGTTCACAAACACGGCCGTGTCCGATAGCGGTGCAATGTCCGACACGGCCCAGTCCGGCGGTGCTTGATGAGACGCGCAGGCCGCGAGGCCGGCCGCCGGCGGCCGCGGAGCGGGCTCGGACAACATGCGGCACGCGGCCGCCGGACTGGGACAAGGGGTGTCCCCCGGTGGAGACCGCCAGGAGTTCGGGGAAACAGCGGAGCGGGCCGCGAGTCGGACAGGATGATGCGGCACCCGAGACCGACTCCAAATATGGTGCGCACCATCGCAGGAACGTCGTCAGTCATCGTGCGGCATAAACCTACGATGCAAATGGCGCACATGAGCTGGCAAAACCACGCGAGCATTGCCGGGAACGTCGCAGAGAGCAGGCAGGGTGAAAAAAGCGCGGTGCAAAGGTCAGCCGGCGCTGAGAGGTGTGATGGAGTGTTGATGTTGATGCTGCCAGCACAATTAGACGGCGCGATGCACAATCGCCAATTTGTGCACGCTACAATCCCCGCCCGTCGCAGCGCAAGGTCGTATGCCAGATTGCCCAGATAATGGTTGAATTAAAGGGACGGGTCATTAAATACAAGAATTGTGCCCCGGCCATAATTATTCAGACGAGAGAGAGAGAGAGAGAGAGAGAGAGAGAGAGAGAGAGAGAGAGAGAGAGAGAGAGAGAGAGAGAGAGAGAGAGAGAGAGAGAGAGAGAGAGAGAGAGAGAGAGAGAGAGAGAGAGAGAGAGAGAGAGAGAGAGAGAGAGAGAGAGAGAGAGAGAGAGAGAGAGAGAGAGAGAGAGAGAGAGAGAATAATAATAAAACAATGGCAATGGCCTTTGTCTTGCATGCATGTCCGCAACGTCATAAATAATATCAATTTATCCAATAAACCCTGGCAGCACTCGTATGGCTAATGTGACACCCGAAACGTAAATAAATGGCAACGGGCGCAAAGGATAATTGGAAAGCCGCTAAATCAGAGAGCCTGTCACACGAGTCGCCGCGGGAAGCCAGAGAGCCGGCGATTGTGTCTGATTTAAGTGTATGGCTGAAGTAAGTGGTAAGCCGTCCACTACTTCACTGCGGTTCTCTGCGGGCGCCACAGTAAACGTCGGGCCACGTTAGCCCTGCAAACATGTGGCACAATCGGGCGCCGGCGCCTCTGTCGTGACGGCGCTGCGAACCAATCGGCGCTAAATTAATCTCGTTACGGGGGCCGGTAAGCATGTCGGGCAGAACGATTTAACGGCAGCGGCGGCGGTCGGCGACAGCGTTATTAGGTTCGTTATTCGCCAGCGGCATGCCGAGCGGCGCTGCCGTTTTGAACCAGCCGCGTCCGTCCGCAGACGAGCTCGGCAAACGGACCGATCGACAAACAGCGGGCGGCGGCCCCGACTGCCCGCAGCTCGGCGGCGAGCTCCGGCAGCCTGCACACTCATGGCGATTAGCTTCGAAGCCTCCGCTCAGCCGGCGTGCATTCGTGGGAGAGCAACAATGAAGGCAGCGCGAGTGCGCTGAACGCAGACGCTAAGAGGCCTCGAGCGATGACTTACTTGTTCTCCAGCGAGCACCAGCCGCAGTAAGGGTCCTTCGCCCCCAGGCAGCTGCCGCAGGTCGTGTGCAGATGACACTCCTGCACCTTGACTTTGGAGACCTGAAACAAGGACCGCGCTGTGTCAGGCCAGCAGCTCCTCGCCAGCAGGTGGTGACAGTGGCCAAACACTCCAACCTACGTCAAAGACCTGCGGCAGGCCCTCGCCGAACGGTGTGATTACTCTGCGGCCGGCTAAGGAGACGCCTTCCCATGCAACAGCGCAGATACAGAAGACGGCGTCGGTCTTCGGCACAATGCAGGACTGTGAAGAGGAGAGCCTCTCCCGGGACACGGCCGTAGTACGGGCGTGGCGCTACTCCGGACAATGCGTCTCCACGCCCGGTAGCGAAGAGGAGGCGCCTTCTCGCCGCAGCGCCGCGCAACGCCTCGCGGCGCGGCAGCCACCCGGCGAACGTCGGCCACTCGGCGGCCGCCGGGCGTCGGCGGCGGCAGGGTTCTGTTCCGCGGCGGCGGCGCGACCGGCGGGCCGGTGTCAACAGCGCCCGGGCGGTCCTATTGATCACTCCGCGCCGAGTCGGCCGTCCGGCCACTCTCCCGGCCCATTTCACTGCGATTGGCCCTCGATGTCAGCTGGATGACTCCCATCACAGACCACTAAAACGCAAAAATAATTCATGCGGCGCGTCTGCCACGCGCGCCCGGGAGCGGGCCCAGACGGAGCGGGGATCGATGAGGCCGCGTCGCGGCGGATGCGGCCGGCGCGGCCGCGCGGTGGCGGCACGGGGACGCGGCCGCCGCGGCCGGCAGGGAGGAGCGCCGCCGGCCGGCGCCCCCCGCCGCGGCGGCTAATGGCGGCACGCGCGCGGCCAGGTCTTCATCAGGCGCGCCGCGGCGCGGCCGTTCGGCGGGGCCGTAAATCTGCGCCCGCCGCCGGTCCCTGGTGGCCAGGTTATGAAGTCGGAGAGGTAACGGATGGCGGCCCGTATTGAGCGGCCGGCCGACCGCCCCCGGCTCCTGAGCGTACCTGACCTCCGGCGGATCCGGATCTTGCGCGCCACCGGATCCTGAGCGGACCCGCCAGCTCCTGAACGGACCTGACCTCCACGGGATCCTGAGCAGATCTCACTGCTGCCGGACCCTGAGCGGATCTGGCCTCCCGCCGGATCCTGAGCGGACCCGCCGGCTCCTGAGCGTACCTGACCTCCGATGGATCCGGATCCTGACGCCACCGGATCCTGAGAGGACCCGCCAGCTGCTGAGCGAACCTGACCTCCACCGGATCCTGAGCAGACCTCACCGCTGCCGGACCCTGAGCGGACCTGGCCTCCGCCGGATCCTGAGCGGACCCGCCGGCTCCTGAGCAGAAATGACTGCCAGGAGTTTGAGTTTCAAACACCTCCAGCATGTGGGAGGTTTGAAGATCGATTTCCAAACGTCCCTGAGCAGACTCGCGAGGGGGACATATCCAAGAACTAGCGCTGACATGCCGTGACTCGCAAGCATCTAGAGTTCGCGCTCGTAAGGGAGCAAAAGCGCTTAGATCCAGACGTCCCCTCCGCTCTCAGAACCAACCCAGAGCCTGTTGGACTTGCAAAAACGTTCAGACAGACAAGACAACATAATACTGACAACCTGTCACCCGACCGGCCCCAAAGAGGAGAAATGTCTGTGAACAACGGTTTAATCAGTCCACCATCCTCTCGCCGCCTCCCCCGCCGCTATTCCGTTTTATCTCGGCTAGTTTCCGCTCACGTCGTCCTCCCCGAGCGCCTAAATCAGCACCGACACCATTTACAGCAGATTCCACCCGCTCATAAACAGTTTTATTCTATCGTCATCATCGCGCAGCGTTTCTCCCGCACTCGGTCTCCTTTTCGACATCAACTGCATCGTGCGGCCGGCCTGGAAATAATGACCACGCTTAGAGCCCCTCATCCGCACAAGCGCACGCCAGTGAACAAACAGAAAACGCGGAATTACACACGCTCCAAAAAAGTACCTGGAAATTGCAAGCAATCTCCCGAGTACACGGCAAAATTGGACACGCCAACGCCGTTAGGACAATGGCGCAGCAACGACCCACGGCCGGCAAACCAGGCTGAGGGCGAAGCAGGTCGATTGTCCATGTGCCGTTTCGCAAACCTCCCGTTCTGATCCCGAACACATCTGACAATTCAGACCGGTCACAGAAGGCGACCACCGGGCAGCACGAAACTTCTCATCAAATGATCTGTATTATTACCGATATTTTTTATCTTTACTGCTGATGATTATTACACTATTGTTACATTAGTATACTATTACATATCATTATTATTCATTACCATTGTTCGTCTCGTTTTCATGTGGATGATCTCAAGGAAACACAAGACATACATGATTATGAGTATGAGACTTTCCATCAAGTTGCTGACGACCGACATTCGCCGGGCCGTCAGACCGGCGGTGGATCGGTGTTCCGTCCGGCGTCCGACGATTCGTCCAGCAGCGATCCGCCCCACAGTGATCCTCCCGACGGCGATCCGCCCAGCGGCGATCCGTCCAACAGCGATGCACCCAGCAGAGATCCGTTCAGCAGCAATCCGTCCAGCGGCGATCCGCCGACAGCAATCCGTCCAGCAGCGATCCGCCCAACAGCGATCCGCCCGACAGCGATCCGCCCAACAGCGATCCGCCCAACAGCGATCCGCCCAACAGTGATCCGCCCGACAGCGATCCGCCCAACAGCGATCGGTCCGGCGGTGATCGGTCCGACGGCGGGCGGTCCGGCGGCGGCTCTCATTATCAGCGGCCGACACGCGTCCGATAATGGGAACTTGGCAACAAGACGGCCGGCCGCCCGCGCTGCCCCCGGGCCGGCGGCGCCCGGCGTCCGTCGACGCCGACGGCCGGGCCGGCGGGCCGCGGCCGTCGGACGAGGCCCGCCCGGGTCGAGCCAATCGCGCCGCCCCGGCGCCACGGGAGATTCGCCTAACGGACAGAGCCGATTCCGGGGGGTGCTGGGGGTGGGAGGGAGGGGGGGGGGCGGCGACAAGCAGCGTGCCGTGGAGGCGCGGCGCCGCCACGGTAATTTTTTCGAGAGTCTCCGAATTGTTTCCTTCATTTCCCGTTTCAAACAAACCGGCAACAGGTAGAGCGAAAAAATCTCCGGGCGCATTCGGCCGGACGGCGCGCCAATCTCTCCATCGGCAGTTCGAGCGACTGCTTCGCGGAAAGGCGGCCGATGTGGGGCGCCGTGAGGGCAAAAACAAGGGTGAGGGACCGAAGGAATGACAAAAACCTCCACTAAGCTCTAGATCAAAATTCGGCTAAGACAGCACCGGTTCAAAAGTCGATTCAAAAAACAACTTTTACGGCGAGCGTAGCGGAAAGTGAAGGCAACTTTTCTTTTCAGCCTTAAATCGATATTACGCGTCGGCGATTGAACTTGATTGATTGGATATTTCATTCATGACCATCGCCGCGCTACGTGAGGAAGGAGTGCCACCGGCTTTCCTCCGCATCGCCTCGCCGGCTGCCCTTCAAGTGGTTCCGCGACGAGCCCCATCTGTTTTACCGCTGTCATAATGCCCACAGCACCGTGAAAACGCCCGCGAGGCCGCGGCCGACCGGAGCGCCTCCAGCGGCCGACGCCGGAACTACGCTGCCGCAGCAGCCAGGCCGACACGGCGGCGGAGCCGCGGCCAGGCCAGGACTCCGTCTGCGACGTCCTTCCGGCTGACGCAGCCCTTCCGCCGGCCGGTCCTATCTATTTCGATTAGGCTAATTGATGGACAAGCGGGGCGCGCGAGGAGCTGGCCTGGCGGTGGCGCGTAGGCCCCTCCCCAGGGAGGCGCCTGCCGCCGCTCGCGGCGCGGACGCCAGCGGCATGGTGCAGCGGCCGACCCGTGCCAGCTGGTGACCACTGCACAGGGACAGACGCAGCCACCGGCGTAGGCGGTGTTGCATGCTCTGGTACAATTTCCACTGCGGTTTGCCAACACCGTCCGCGACCTAAGAAAAAACGAGTACCTAGTTTCAAACGACACCCCAATGCCAAGAACCATTCAGAACGCATCAGGACGCAAATCCGCCTCAGGCCGTCCCGCCTGCGTTTTCAGTACGTCTGCACGGATTTCAGACATCCCACCTGCCCGCGTGGTTTTGAAGCGACATCTGCACTGCTGGCACCACCGGCCGCCGTCCCGAGCGAGTTCCAAACGGCCGGCACCGCGGCGACCAGACTCCAGTCGACTCCAGCTCCAGCCGAACCAGAAGGCAGGCGGCCGCCCTCAGGGACCGGGCGGCTCGGACGGCGTCTATTTCGGCGGCCGGGCGCGCGTGACCCGGCATTCCGCCGAGCTGCCGTCCCCGGTCGGCGCGCATCAGGTGCCACACTGCCGCCGCCGCCGCCGCCGCCCGGCCCGCCCACGGCGCCGCCACAGAAGGCGACACCGGCCGCCCACAGCGCTCGGCCGGGGAGAGAGCTTCAAATCGGCCCACGCGGCCTCGGCCAAAGCGGTACGGGCTCCCGCGAACTATTCATATGAAATCAAGACCGTCTGAAGTGTATGTACCCCGCGCGCCCAGCGGTGCCAGCCGGCGACGTCAGCCTTGGCGGACGGTAATTCACAGCACATCAGCGCCGCATTGCTGTGCGGCCAGGCGTCGTTCACGTCGCCCCGTGGCGTAAACCTTTCAGCGGCAGGCGCGCGCCGCTCGACAGAAATGCGCTGCAAAACATGCCGGCAGCTCCCGGGCGGCAAGCCGGGAATCATTGCGGCCCGAGGCGTCCCCGAGGAACGCGACCACAAAAACAGCGCTCGCCAACACCGCGTTTGTCTGTGCCGACGACGTAATGGTGCGCTTTATTGTGGCCGCCGGCGCATGTAGGAGCACTCTGTTTTTACCGACTTTTCCGCTTCGCTTCCTCCTCAGGTGGAGTTTGTTGCCACAGCCGGATCGTTATGAGCGCGGTAAAGGCCGGAAATTGGGGTTAAAAATGGCCTCCGGTTAATGCGTCATTATCCTTCAGTGCCGCCGAGAGAAAACGTTCTCCCGAGGGACCCAATAAACGTCGCGCCGAGTTTCCTCAAAATACCGAGAAATGAAACCCGGCACCGGCGAGCAAATACATCCGACGCAAAATGGCTGGCTTTTTCCGTCCGCAGTGCGCCGTAAAATATTTGCTGCCGACAGCAGCGTCGGAAACCGGCCAGGTATTGACACCAGAGCCAGTCTTAGCAAAACGCATTCTTCCCGACAAATTAGATTCATCCTTCGGGCGAGTTACTAGTTCCCGAACGGGGATAAGTCGTTAACTTGTAGCAATATCTTCAGCGAGGCCGAACAAACTTCACACACATAAAGACTGCGTAAACAACAGAGCGATCTTCGCATCATGTGGCACAACTATGTACCATCAAAGGAAGTCTCTTGTGTCCCAATAAACGACAATACGTGGAATGATAAATATCACATCACGCCCCGAGCAAAAAATGAGCGATCCCCTCCCCTATTTCGAAAAAAAAACACATGGCACATTCCTACACACGAGACGCATTTTAACTGTGCCTCGCCAATTTAACTGTGCGACATCTTGCATCAACAGCGACGCCGATGCAAGGCTACAACAAACAGGACGTGCGCGCAGCCCGCGAGCCACCGCACAGCTGCCGTCGGCCGGGGCGTCGGCGGCGCGGCCGGCCGCCCAGACGAGCCGAGACTGCCGCGCCGGCAGCGGCACCGCGAGAGCGCGCGGGGGCCGCGAATCGATCAGAGCCGGCCGGGCCGACGGCGGTCCGAGAACAACACCAGCAGCCGGCCCCGGCGGCCGGCGTCAGTGACGTCACGGCCCCCAGAGGCAGCGGCGCGGGGAGGTGTGCGGAGTCGCCGGGTGCCGGGCCTCAGGGCTTTGGCGCACGGTGGCTCGAGCCACGCCGCCGCCGCGGAGATTCGACTAGAAACGGCGGCGGGATAAAATCTGCAGCGGGTTCTCCTGATCGTACCGTCCGGGTGTCGTCAAATTCTGCGATCGAGCCACACACGAACGCGTCGAAGGGCACGCCCAGCCATCTCTCAGCGTCTCCTCTGAGTCAGCCGAGCACCGAAATCTCGCGTGGGCAGATTGCAGGCCGATCAGATGCGACCCTGCCGACGGTCCCAGCAGCACAGTCCTCAGCGAACCCGCCGGAGGCCGGCCTCCATAGCGGGCCGGAAATGATCTCCGCGGCGTCCCACCGCTTACAAATGGCATGCCAGTCCCGGCTTTCCACTGAGGAGCGCGATATTGAAACGCATCAAGCACGATCCGAACGGGTCGAAGGCGGCGAGGCAGCGCCGCGGCGGCCGGAGCCCGGCTTCACTCGCGGCGCGGCGGAGGCGTTCGGCGACGCGGCGACGCTGCCGGCGCCCCGCGGCTGCCGGTCCCGCGCCGGCGACGCCCTGCGAGACCCTTATTAGCTGTCCGAGTCAACAGTGCCCGCGGCGCGGCGCGGCAGACGGCCCGCCGCCGGCAGACGGAGCGGCGGAACACGCGGGAGGGCGGCGGAGGCCCTCGGCGAACGATGCGGAGACGGCAGATGGTGCAGAAGAAAGGGCGAGAGGGATGGCAGCGGCATCTCGGGGCACGGCGGAGAGCGCGGCTGACAGGCGGCGGGAATTGCGGGCCGGCAGAGCGGGCGCTGCGGCGGCGGACAACGGCAGAATCACCTCCGCGGACGGCAGAGAGCGCGGCTGAAAAGCCGCGACGGCGAGGAGGCGCGCGGAGCTCGGGGAGAGGCTGCGGCAGGAAATGGCAGAAGCCCGTCAGCTGGCGGCCAGTGGGCGACTGCGCGCGCCAGGGCAGCGCCGAGACCGAGCTGATCGACGGCACTGCTCCGGCGCCGCCCGGCTCCGCCGCAGACCGGCGCCGCAATATCGCAGGCGGCCGGCAATCCGGGCAAACTCCGACCCGGAGCCGGCGTCATCAGGCCCCGAGCGGCGCGCCAAGTTGGCCGCTCGGCAGTCCGCAGGTCGGCCGACCTCCAGACTCAACTCGGCGCAACTCCATCAATCTGATTGGGCCGCTGCGACCCGGCCGCGCGGTCGTCGGGCTCGACGATCCGCCGCTTCCGACGACCGCCTGCGTCGGATCGACGGCCGGCGCCCGGCGGCGGCGGCGAGACGCGACCGGGCCGGAAGGAGC
The DNA here is from genome assembly GCA_030062745.1 of Capitulum mitella. Taxonomy (NCBI): domain Eukaryota; kingdom Metazoa; phylum Arthropoda; class Thecostraca; order Pollicipedomorpha; family Pollicipedidae; genus Capitulum; species Capitulum mitella. Next base: position 3,589,739 of record CP099842.1, read on the forward strand.
GCCTCCGCCGGCAGCGGACACTTCCTCGCGCGGCGGAGAAAAGGCTTTCCCCGTTTTCCGGCCGCGCCGGCGGACGCCGGTGTAAAAGCCGCCGCCGTCGCCGCGGCACATTCAGCCGCCCATCCGCGATGAGCGCGTCTGGGCGGAGGGTGCCTGTTGCCAGTCGGGGGAGGGGAGCGGAGAGCGGAGAGAAGCGAGCGGGCGCCGGCAGACAGGACCGCGTCGCGGCCAATGCCGGTGCCGCACCCCCGGCGCTTCGCAGTGCCGTCCCCCGGCGCCGAGCGCCGCCGCTCCGTCCGCGGACCGAGCGAGCCCGCCCGTCGGCCGGTCCGGGGCAGCTCCGCCGACCTGTTTCGCGTGCAGTCGCAGCCGACGCCGACATCGACCCCGCCGACGGCCCGACGGCAGCGCCACCTACTTCCGGCGCGCCGGCCGGGCAGGTGCGGCCCGGCCGGGCGACGGCAGGCGCGGACCCGGCCCGGGGTCAGCGTCCAGCTGTCGCGCGCAGTCGCCGCGTCCCGCCTCGCGAGGTGACGTGGCCGCTATCCTCAGGGCGGCCCCAAACCTGGGTGATGGCTCGAGCACGGAGCACGGGCCTGAGACAAGCGCTATGCAAATGTCACGGCACCCCAGACTGGTCCGGGCGCATGGAGGCGTTTGACACGTGTCGGAAAGCAAATGCGATTCAGATGAGTCAAATCCACCGCTGCAGTACTTACGCTTTCAATCTGAATACCATGAAAGCTACTGATATTCAAAATGATATTTGATTCTGGGACGAGTCCAGTGGACAGTGGTTTATGTCGAGTACGGCACTGCTGAGCGCAAACAAAGTTGGTCGGGCCGATTAAAGGGATTTTGTGCAGGATAATCAGCTCGCGGATCAAAGGCAATTACGACCGACATAAAAACAGGCTCTATTTACTCTGCAAGGCCAGGTCCTTTAGCTGCAGAACAGGCACCACCCGGCAGAGTGTGCAAAGGGACACCAACCAGGGTCGAAGGAAGACAACTTCAGCATCTGAATCAGCGCACATCGGGAGAGGAGCACGGCCGCAAGCCTCTCCGCCCCGGCCGCCGAACCGCAGCTGTGTTTACAGATGACTAACGTCCAGAGCCGGCGTCTGCCGGCCGCCGCATCAGCCGAGTCCTGCAGGCCGGCGCCGCCCCGCCCGCTCCCGCCCAGACGCCCGCGCCGCTCCCAAACACTCCCTCCTTCCCGCATACCGCGGCCCGTGTGCCGTCGCAGCCGGCCGGCCCTCGCCGCGCCGGCATCAACAAATTTCTGCCGCGTCGATGGTGTTCCTTTACAGCCCACGACAACGGCGAATTTCCATACCGTCGCGGGCGGACTCTGCGCAGCCGAGGTGCCTCGGCCGACGCTACAGGCGCCTGTTTATGCACGAGGAGGAGCAGCCTGCCCGGGGCGTCCCGGCCAGGTACAAGCAATCAATACCGGTCCGCCGCGTACGTCGGGGGCGGGGCCGCCGGCGCCTGCAGAATGCATGAATCCCTCCTGATTACATTCATTCCCGGAGCCAAAGCACCTGTTTACGTCTGCACATCTGCGCCGTGCGGGTCGCGGCACGGGCCGGGCCTCAGAGGCGACGGCGGAGAGGCATGCGCAAGTCGGCGCGCTGAAAAGCGCCGTCGTCGGCGGCGGCGGCAGTTCGCGGCGCGCCCGGCTCGGGCGAGGCGTCGACTCGGGACGCGTGCAGGGGCCGCGGTGACGTGCTGGAGAGCGGCCGGGCGCCGCTCGTCAGGCGTTATTCATGGCGCACGACACGGCGGCGCCTCTGCGCCCCGTCCGGCGCCCGCGCGGCGAACGCAGCGCAGCGACGCCCAGCGCCTTTCGCGGCGCCGTGGCCTCGAATGCGCCGCACCCGGCGTTTGACAGACGGACCGGTTCTCCGAGAAACCCACTCAGAGTCCGTAACGCCACGGCGGCCTTGGGGAAGATGCGGCGCACAATTCTCGCCCCGTTCCAGCGTTAATTTGCTGCCGTTGTCGGTGCTGCGGAAGGTCCTGACAATGAAGCAATACCGTCTCCTATTCCACGTGGGCACGGGCTCGCAGCTCGCCACTGCGACGGCGGCTGGCGGTGAAAGCCACAATGGGGTCGCCGGCGTTACTGCGGACCGCATACATTTTTATGTGGCCTCTCGGGATCCTTTTTTACAAACATTGGTACCTGATGGCAGCTGCAGTTGGACACGTAAGCGCAGGGCTGTTGCAAAAGCAGTGGCGTTAGCGGCCCTGCCGCCTGGTGTCTGAAAAGCCTCGAGTCCGACACATGGAAAGTTGGCATATTTCGCCCGAAGAGAAGCTGCTCCGGCGTGAAAGACTGCTACGTTAACGACCTTCGCAGAACTTTTGCTCGCGGCCATCCCTTAGCACCCTTCAGCATGAAGTGCGCTAAAGCGACGTTAACAGGGACAACGTGAAGTACCTGGGAAGGGGACCGTGAAATTTCATTAACTGCGACAGAAGAGCAAATAGAAGGGAGTTTAGAAGAATCAACAAACTCAGCCCTGTTTTCCTTTGCATGTTTGGCACAGCCGAACCGCGGAGTGAACATTTCATCGATTTCCTCGGCCAGAACAAAGCCTTAACAGACTGCTCACAGACTGCTAACAGACCGCTCCCCTGAAACGACGGACAAACGCATGCCGGGAACAGAACGGCAGACGGCTCCTGGCCTAGGGGTCCGCAGAGTTGTCAAACAAGTCCGCCCAGCAGGTACCGCTCGGCACGGGCAAGGGAAGTGGGGGGCAGCGGCCCGCCGACTTTTCTGAAATTAAACACTGACCCCACGACCGCTGACTGGAAAGAAATGACACAAAATGCTTCTTTGCGCCCCCCCCCCCCCCCCGGTTGTGGAGGAGTTCCAGCGTTCGTGCCGTGCGGCCGAGAGCGGGTGCGGCCGACTCCAGCCGGACTCCCCAGCACCACTCGGCGGTCGGCGGCAGAAATTAGCCCCGGGCGGCGGCGTCGCGCGCTCCCCGACGCCGCGCCGAGAAAATGATTGCCGCCGGCCACCGGCGCGACGAAAACAATTTCAGCGGCGGCGCGCCGCGGCAGGTGCGGAGTCGCGTCGTTTCCGACGCGCGTCGCCGGCCGTTACGCGGTAACGACGGAGGGGGCGGCGGCCGGAGGGTCGCCCCGACCGCTGCCGGCGGGGAGCGCGCCGCCGACGGCGAGAGAACCGAACGGACGTCGGCGCGACCCCGCGAACCAGACAGGCTGTCGACGTCGGCGATGGACGCCGTCGCTGTCGGCTTTGATGAAGGCGAAAAACGCTGCGTCGAAAATGGACCCACGTCGGGAACGACGCGCCAGACAACAGCGTCGATGCCGCCGCGCTGACACTGTCACGATATTACGGACACGTACCCGGCGGCGGTGGGGCGTTCATCGAGAAAGCTTCTGCCCGATTGATTCCCCTCGGAACGGCCCTGCGGCCCTGCTCAATAATAAATCAGTCTCGCGCGGCCAGCCAAGCATTTCCACCGATTGCCCCACTATATATGACGTCAGTTGGATGGATTTCACGCCAAATGGCCGCTTTTATTTGAGGTAAAACCGATCCAGTCAAACCAGAGGAAGCATCAAAAGTAAAAAGTCCACGTAAGAGTTGCGAAAAAGATTTCAAACGACGTCTGTTGGAAGTAGCGTTTTCCATAAGCCATGGCAGCCGTGAAGGAAACTCGGTATTCCTTCATTTTTCGAAGTCGTCACAAGCAAGAAAAGGCAGAAATTCAAGGAGTCAATTCACACAAACACGTCACAGTCACGTTTGGAATGCCGTAAGCATCGTCCATCATGCAACGCTACATTGTCCTCAAAGCGACCATGCCATTCTTGCATTAAAGGGAATCACAAACCGCACCAATAAGGAAATCAAACACATTCACACTGTGACGTGGAGATCGATAAGACTATCCGCTGTCAACAGCCGAGTGACATAACAGCTTCCTGAGACGGCACATTACCGTGGAAGGGCACTCTTCAAGCTGTCATGCCCGAAACGACTCTCCCCCAGCACTCCACACACATAACAACAGACAGAAGAACAGCGACACGAACCAGCCGCCCAAACAGGCCCAGACAGCTATCCAGCCAGACACCCGGCCAGCGCCGGCCCCCGGGCTCCGCCAAAAACACCGCCGTCCGGCCGTAACTCCCTCCGGCACGTCGGCGCGCGCGACCCGGTCGCCCCAGGCGGATTAGCCCACGGCGACGCCGCCCGCCATAAAAACGGCAGCCGACGCGGGGCGGATCCAACACAAACTGGTCGGGCGCGGCTGCTGTGCTCAGGGTGGCCGCCGTGCGCCGGCTCGGCCCCCTCTCGAGGCTGACTGCTCGTGGGCAGGTGTGACGTCCGGGGGAGGCGCCGCCACCGCGTCGGATCGCCGAGGGACAGGCCGAGACTCGAAAGGCGGAGAGTCCGCTGACCCAAAATCAGGCGCACGTGGCAAGCCCTCGTGTTCGCCTTCATCGACGTCAGACATGGCGACCGTCTAATCATGCTGACCATAATGCACAAAACATTTTACCACTAATGCCACGATCGGTGTGTCTGATACTTCATTCCGACCGTTTCGACCAGGAACTAGATTCTCCTTAGTGGGATCCTCTTTAGTTTGAAACGACTTGCAGCATGCACGCCTCAGCTTCAAAGCAGCGCGAGCGAACACCAACCCGAGGTGCATGCAAACCGGGCCCTAACTGCCCGGCCATATTGCACCAGCACGGGCCGGCACACGGTCTGATCGACGTCCTCCAATCCGCCTACGGGCGACGGTCGCCGGCGGGCCGCGTCGTCCGTGACGCGGCCCATCGCCGGCGACGTGCCCCCGGGGCATCGGGCGGCCGGCACTCGGCCAGGGCCGTCCGGCGCCCAATCCGATGAATGGCGCCCGGCGCCACGCCCTCCGGCCGCCGGCTGATTGTGGTCCGCCGCCGTCCCGTCCGGGCCGACCTGGCCGTCCCGTCGGCGCCGGCGCCGGCGGGACGGCCGTCGGCCACGACGGGAAGAGGCCATCTCATGATTGGCAGCGGCGCCGGCGGACGACAGGCCGAACATCGGAGCCCGTTACCGTGCAGCAGCGGGGCGCAGCCTGATCAAATTAGAGCCTCCTACGGCAAATGGGGCGCCCAGATATCAAACACTTGCGCGGCGAGTTAGATTTAGCGATGTCGGAAAACAGCATTCCCGAACTGAAGCCAACTATCCTTCGCAGGTCATTAGCTTGTTCGTCTGAAACCGTTCCACCATGGCATACCGATTAGAGCATCAGTCCGTGACGGTGCGAACCCGAACATCAGATCCGATTCTCATCCGTGCCAATTCAGTTCGATGCGCGGGGCGTGGCGCACCTGTCCGGTTCCCCTAGCGGCCACCGGCTGCGGTAACGGCGTCGGCGGGCGGCGGAAATTGACTCGATTTGAGGCGGCCCCCCGCTGTCTGCGCCGGTCCCGGCCCGATACAGCCGTGTCGGCCCGCCGACCACACTCCGATGACTTGCGAAAGGGGAGGCGGCCGCCGCCGCCGCCGCCGTTGAGACGGGGACACGCCGGCGCAGACACCGTCGTCTCGACTGGCGGTAGGCGGGGCGCCGACGCCGCAACGGCCGCGACCAGTCGGCCCTCCGCCCAGACGCACGTCGGCGGCGAGCACGTGAACGTGGCGTGCACCGCGACGTCCGACCATTAACGGAGCACGTCAACGCGCGCTCGCACGCCCCACGCACAGCCACCGCCCCATTCCGCCCGCATGACGCGCACCGCAGCGAGGTCTCCGTCAGCGCCGGACACCACTCCGATCAGGCCACTGCTGCAGCAACGTCCTGCAAACGGCCCTGCCTGGACCGCATCAAAGCTCTCCGGCCAATCGTCCGTCTGATTCCTCACGTTAACGAGCCGGCGCCGGCCGTAACGTTCAGACAATCGATGGCGGACGGCGCGGCGGCCGGCAATCGGCCGCCACTCATTTACCCGGCGAATTAAGCCGGCTCCGCATTCGCGGCCCGGCCGCGGCCGCCGACCGTAAAGCCCGGCTCCGGGGCGGTCGGGCCGCCGCCGCCGCCGACGGCCGCCCGCCGGCGCCGCTGAGCGCCGCCGGTGCCGTTAGCATGATTTGGCCGCGGCCGATGGAGCTGTCGTCCGGCCCGTAAAGCGAGCCGGCCGTCGCCGCCGCCGCCGCCGGCTTACCGGCGATCCCCGCGGCCGTAAAAAGCGCCGCCACCGACCCGGCGAATAAGGTCGCAGCGGAGGGTCGCGCGTCTGGACGACCGCCGCCTGCGTCGGGCGCGACGGAGCCGTCTCATGGATTCGGCGCGAGCTCCGCAGACCAGAGGGCGGTCGGAGAGGCACGCCTCGCTGAGAGGGCGGCTCGGGGTGTCATTCAGGACCCCTCGCGGCGGCTCGCCCCACTCCGACGAGCACAATGTACCGCGGACTTCTCCGCGGGAGCGAAATTCCACTGAAAAATCGGCACCTTTCTGGCGGCCTTGCTCCGTTTCGGACGGCGCCGCCGACCGGTGGTGATGTACGGCGGTCCGCTGTCAGACAAAGCGTCCCGGCGCCGCCCCGCCGACACGCCGGGACCCTTACGGAGCGGCGCTCTCTCCACGGTACGCTCCGCCGCCGCCGAGCGAGGGCCGCCATCGCCGCACCGGCGCCAGGTACGGCTCGGCCGCGGCGACTCCGTTCGTCCACACCCGGAGAAGGGGCCCCAGACGGGCGGTACCGCTCTCTCGCTCCGTCGGAGTCCCCCATTTGCGAGACGGGCCAAGACTCTCGCTGTGTCCGCCAGTGCCCTCCAGGGACGCCCGCCGCCCGGGTCCCGGGAGGGGCAGTCTCTCCGTCCGTCCGTGACCTTCGTCCGGTGCCGGGCGTCGGCCTCCCGGGAGACGTGACCCGTGCCGAGTCGCGGCGCCGGCCGACTCTCGCCGGCCCGCCGCCGCGCCACGCCTCGTCCCGCCGGGCCGGCCGCCGGCCGCCGCGCCAATCTGGCGTATTATCCGGCCGGCCACGATTGCCGTGTCACCTGGCGTGTCGCGGCGCCGTCAAGGCCGAGCGCCGGCGACTCTGGCCGGCAAAAACCGCCGCCGAGCCGCGACGGTCCGGCCGCCGCCGCCGCCGGCTGCAGCGGCCCGCCGCGGTACTCACGGCGGTACGCGGCCGGCGGCTCTCGGCGCCGGCGGCGCGTGTTTTCGGCTCCGTGCAGCGGCGAGGCTCGTGACCGCTGGCCGCTTCTCAAGGCGGAGATTCGGTTTCGCATCGCGCCGCGGTCGCGAGCGCCGGCCTCGGGTGAAGACGCGAGCCGGGAGGCTCTCCACCGCAACACGCCGAGCGAAGGCTGACATAACAAAGCCGTGAAGCTCTGGGCGTTCAGAGCACGACACAAAACGTTTTGCCTAGAATCGGGTCCATCCTCCAGGAGCTTAACTCCTTCTGGGTGGTCATAACGACGTCCTGAACATTTCCCAACGGGCTCACGAAATGTCTCCGCCGAACGCGACACGAAGACAAAACGAGCCAGCACGCAGGGAACGCGACTCGGGTTGAGCCGCCGGCTTCGGCCGCGGCCCGACTCACCTTCTTCTCAGTCATGACGTACAGGTGCTGCTTGCGCGTGTCGAACCTGAGGTCGGCCTGCACGCGGCTGCCCTGCTGGATCGTCATGTCGGCGTACTCGGTGGCCGACAGCTTGCCGTCCGAGAGCGGTTCTACCACGATCTGAAACCGGACGACGGTCAGCAAACGTCCCGAACGCCGACGCCATCATTCCACGCTGTGTAATATTATCCAAAAAAGGTCAGCAATTTAAGACCCCGGGCACGAAAACTGCAAAACGATGAGAAGGTACAGACGCGAGAACAGCCAGTCGCATGTCTCCGTCCGTCCTTCGATCCATTCGAGCTAAGTTCCTGTCCCCATGTGAACAGTACGGCAGCGTCGGTCCCACACGTGACCCCTCCCTGCGCGCAGGACGTCCACTGTCCCAGCCTGCCCCCGCAGCCCGGCGGTCCCCGGGCGAGTTCGGAGCCGGCGCTCTCTCGCGCGGGGTCTGATTGCGGCCGACACGGGCCGTCTCCGCGCGCCAGCAGGACCATCCATCACCGAGCACAAGTCGCAGGGCGTCAGCGAGCCGGCGGCGGCGCCGGCTGGCCCCGCGCCAGCAGCCCACGGCGGCGACAACGCGCGCCATGCATAATGCAGCGCCGACCCCCACGTGAAGCGTCCATCTCGGCGTGCATGTCGCCGCGTCCACCCCCGCGGCGGCGGACGAGGTGTTGCACGCGCCGGCCGGGCGGCCGCCATCGCCCGATCTGGGCGGCGAGGCAAAAACTTCCCGGGAATCCAGCGGCTGCCGGCCAAGTCCGCCTTTGTGACGACGTTGAGGTAAAGCGTGACGTCACGGCACGGCGATAGCGCGGCGCGCGGCGGCGGCCGCTGAGATCAGCCCGGGCCGGCGCGGCCGGCCGGACCGTGTTTATCGTCCGCCGGCCGCCGACGCCGGATTACGATCGCAGATAAGCACTCGGAAATCCGGGTTGTGCGGCGCAACGAGCTTGAAGCGCCCGCGAGGGACCTGCCGACGCGCCGTGAAAGAGAACGGACGGGCCGGTGCGCCTCGCTCGGTTTCGAGAATGCGCCGCGAGCGCGATTACGCTCAAGGCCAGGGAAGCCGGGGCACGTCCCAGCTGGTGAAACCCAGACTGCCTCGGAGTCGGCCGCCTCCCGAAACGAAGGCGGGCGCATGAATTTAAAATGGGGACCATAACGAGTCTGAGCGGCGTGAAATGGCTTTCATCATACGCTGGCGGCGATCCAGCCATAACAGCCCGTCAGCAAAACGGCGCGGGCGATTTGCTCCGTGGCACCAGCACACCGATTTAAGAACAGATCCGTTCGGATGGTCAGTTCGCCGCACCGCCTTCCCAGAACCTGTCAGCACGAGCCGGCGGTGACGCGGCGGTCCGTTTCGGGACCTCATCAGCCGTCGGCGCCGGCGGAGCGGCGCTGGCCAGCACACGAGCCAGGCGCGGCCCGCCTGGATTTCCGCGTTTCTGCACACGCCAGGAGCGTAAGCTGACGCGGGATTGGTGCTGGGCCGGCGACCGCCGCCGCCGCCAGCGTGTTTGTTTGGACAGGACTCCCGCGCACCGAGGGGCCGCCGAGACGCGGCCGAGTTGGCCCCTGCGAACGGCTCCGGGGTGTCGACACAGGCGCCGCCCCGCCCCTGTAGACTGCCACCGCGGCCGCCACGGACCACGCCGTCCCTCGTCCAGCCCCAACACAGCGACCGAGACTCGGACTCGGACTCTCGAGACCCTCAGGAGACTCCGGGGTAAGCTGCCGTCAGCCGCGGGGCGGGCTGTCTCCTGGTGTTGTCTAGACTCCGCCCCCATGCAGCGGGCCCGGCCGGCTGGCGACGACCCGACGGACACGGCCGCCAGCGGGGGTAAACAGACGGACCGCGAATCCGCCGGTAACTTTGGGCAGGAGCGCAGGTGGTGCCTGATGAAGTCGTGGGCTTCAGCAAACAGGCAGACCCTCACTTTCGCCGAGTTGGGCGCCTCGTCTTGGGCGTCGAACGGAAAGAGGCCATGAAATCTCCTTGTCCCACGCAACCCTGGACCAGTGGCGGAGCTCTTGGATGAAGTTGCGAGCTGCAAGATCGATGGAGTTGTCGATGCAGCCGTGCCGCCATCGGCGAACATCCGAAACGTTGGCGAACGTTGACACGACAGGGAGGACGGGTGGGGTTGAAAGTACTTTTCCTCGACCACGTTCCCACTGAGACTGAGCACCACTGAGACAGAGGTGAGAACTTCCCACCTGGAAAACTGCAGTGCATAGGAAACATTGTTACGATGCGCTTGAAGAGCGTCAGACTGTTTTCTGTACACTTTTCAAAATATATCCGTCTCACCGAGGCTCGATGCGAAGCAAACGTGGCAGAGCACTAAAGGAAACATAAGGCGAATGCTACTAAAAGGTGCAAAACTATGTGCTTGATTTTCCACTGTTATGGGACGTTACGATAAGCCACAGCCCAGCATTCTCCGTTACGACGTTGTGAGATTGCAAGACTGAAAAAATAACATTCTCCAAATACAGTATTGTTTGCATTAAACTGTGTCTATAAAGGTCCGCCTTTCTGTGCACCCCGCCAGCAGGGACTGCACCGCCCGAGCGCAAGCTGCCGGACGGCCCGTGGAGCCGCCCTCCTGGCATTTATGTACGTGGCGCGCTTTGAATGCGAACGTGCCGCGCCAGTTACCGGGGTCATGGCTGCCAAAATATACTGCCATTTCGCAACGCGAGACATTAGGACCCATCATCGGGCACGAAAGCAGGTATGTTAGCACGTGCTGGGGCGTCGCGGGCGCGTTATCGCCTGGGTGGAGGGGTTCACGAGGAATGGGATGGGGCCGGGCGGCGCCGGCCCCGGCTCCGGCCTCGTCGGAGCTTTCCTCCCCGTGCAGCACGTCCGCCAGAGGCCGTCCCGCACGTGCCCGCTGACCCAACAGTGACCCAGCCGGCCGGTTTTCCCGCTCAGGGACGATGCACGCGCCCCGAATACAGACACGAGACGGAGGACGAGACCGAACACCGGCGCCCGGTCACCGCGGCACCCGAGCACCAACTCGAACGAGCCCAGCAGACAGCCGTGCTCGGCCGTGCCTGAAGGCCGACAAACAGGACAAGACCGTCCCCGGCGGACAGTGAAACCGGACCTGGCAGTGCCGCCGGTTTACAGCGGCCGAAAACGTGACAAACCCGCCGGGCCCAACCGGCAGCCGTCGACTTTCTCCCCATCGGCGCGGGCGATCAGCATGCGGCACGCGGTGGCCGAGCGGCGCCGCTTCTTGTGGGTGCCGGCACCCGAGGCGGTCGTCGCGATTCGTCCCTCTGCAGTTTTACAGGGGGCCCGGGGCGAGAGAGCGGAACGACCGCCTGCGCTCGGACCGCCAGCGGGCGCAGGAGAAGGACGACCTCCCGTGTGGAGCCGGGGGTGCCGCAACGGGCTCGCCTCTCGCCAGCAAGCGCATGAGAAAATTGCGGATCATTTGGCTCGAGCGGCCCGGTGCACGGCGGTAGCCGGCGAGAGCGGGCGTCAGGAGCCAAGAGAACAGAGGCGGGGCTGAGGTGGCGCGGGGGCCGGCAGGTGAAGGCCCTGCGTGGGGCATTCCATTAGGCAGCCCAATATTTATCGCCCAGTTATAACGAGGCGTGGCAGGCGGCGCTCGCATGCCCAGATCGACCGCGTCCCTGCCTCCCCCCCCCCCACCTCGCGACACACCCCGAGGTCAGGCGGAACTGTGTGGGTCGCAGTCCAGACACGCCACCTGTCACCGGGCACTCCCCAAACTTCAGCAACACCCCCTGGGACGAGTCAAAACTCCACGACCACGACCACTTTCCGAAGGCGTTCCAAGGTTCACGCGCCACTTCCAAAAGGAGGCGACACTCCCCGACGTCGGCGGACCAAGTTTCGACAGCACGGCCGGGCCTCGCGGCCCCGTGAGGCGCCGGGGCCCGGTCCGTGTCCCCCGACAATCCGTCAGTCACGATCAGACGCTATCGCCGGCCGGCCGCTGTCGGCGCCGGACGCGGGCCGGCGCCGACACGACAGCCCGGCGGCGGCGAGGACAGGGCGGCCGGCCGCCGCCGCCGGCAAGATGGCGGCGACCGTCCGCGGAATCGCCGCGAAACCGCACGCGCGAAAGACGCGCTGGGCCTGCCGAAAATGTGCGCTTTCGTTGTTGTTTTCGCTGCGCTTAGCGACAATGGGCTTCCAAGAATGCTCGCGGTTTTGCAACAACGTTCTACGGCGGATGGATTTCCAAAAAGACGCCTCCCTTGCGTGTAGTCGGCGCCACGTCATGACGCCAGACTGATACGATCTTTCCAATCTCGACAAGTCAGTTTTTGGGTCACGACCGGCGCCTTTCGGGAGCTTGCAGCCGGCTGTCTGTACGTCCGATTGAAAGGAAAACGCTTCATTTTTCCGGCGCACGCTCCGCTGGAGAACCACAGACGGAAATGTTGCCCTACATAACCGGGCCTTTTTCTCCTCGAGCCGAGCCGGCGTCCGGCAGCCGGCTGCGGCCATCTGCCCACCGTTTCATAACCAGTTGACGGCCATAGCTCGAAAGGAAGCCTCGGAGCTGGCGACAGACGAGCGCACAGTGACCGGTCGTTCCTGAACGAGCCGGACGCAGACTCCGCGTCTGGCATTCAGAGTCAGACCATGCAGAACGTGCAGCTGGCGTCCGCAGACAGACGGACAATGACGAGCGTCGGCGCGGCGGGACACGCTCGCCAAACTTTCGCTCCATCGCTCTGTATCGGTGTCATGCTGCAACGGGCGGCTATTCCTGCTTCAATTCAGCTGCCTGGTTTCGAGACCGCATCGAGTTCAAGCCTGCAGATCTGTCCTATTATTAACGGTGTCTGAAAAAGCCGGCTATTGCCCAACTCTTGCGCAGATACGACCTTTCGATCAGTACCATGAGAGGGAAATCACTCAGTCTCAAGTGCCAGCCTTACGAAACGCCAAGGCACATGTTCTGGCCAAATCGTCTACGACCATCCGACTGTGAAACGGTGGCCAGGACGGCATCTGTCCAGGAACGATGTGGTTCCGGTAACGGGGGACTTCGCTCTCACCGCCGCCTTCCGTGGCTCGCATCACAGTCGATCTTTCACAACGCAGCTCTGCTCACAGTCGGACAGCCAAGTGTCTAAGAATGCATTGTGTTTAAGTATGCATCATGTGTCTCGTATCAGCCGCGCCTGATCCCACTGATATCCGGTCATGACATGGGCAAAAGAACATGAACTCATCCGCTCCTTCCGAAAAGTATTTTCCCCAAGTCATCGAAGCACGAAAAAAAACTTCTGATATGATCCGGCTCCTAGACTGTTCCTCCCTTCGCCCGGGTTATTTACAAGATTAACGTCCGTCGCGTTGTCGGGCCCATCCATTATTAAACAAGGCCCTCCGACCGCATTCTTTCGTTCCGTTCCGTGCAGTGGCCGGTGCGCTCCACTCAACCCGATCCAGTCTTACGACCCTCCACCCCGCCACGGTTATCCGTCCGCGCTCGCCGACCCGCAGCGGTCCAGTCTGAAGCCGCCTTCCGCAGCACGGTCTCGGTCGCAGCCGCTCCGCCCGGTTTATCCCGCGGCGGGGAGGGGGGGTCAGGAATGTGTCCACCGCGCGCTGATGGTGTCATCCGATCCGGGTCGGCCGGGCGAGCAGCACCGGTCGGACGGGTCCAGCGCCGGCTGCACGGCGTCCGGCCGGCGGCGGCGGCGGACGGCCGATTCGAGAGCGGCTTCCACGAAGGAGGCAATATCGCCGGCCGCGGCCGATAATGGCCGACCGACGGAGCTGGACGCCGGCTCCCGACTGCGAGCCGCCGTGACGCGCCGCCGCCGACGGCCGATTAAGGCCGCGCCGCCGCGAAAACTGGAGCAGTTCGCGCTCAAAAGTCGCCGGTCGTCGCCCCCGCCGCTGCAGCACCGGCGGAGATTATCGCTGTCGCCTGGCTAGCTTAACGTTTGGCTTGAATTAGCAGTACTCCACTTAAGGTAAACAAACTTGTAAAATGTCCCGTGACGAGCACAAATTTTGACTGAGATTTGAACAGCATGTCGAGAACGCGGCCAACCGAACAAGGCTTCACGAGGTCTGAGAACACATTCAGAGCGTGGCTAATTCTGCTCCGGACGCGTCTGTAACAGCTTGCGCAAGCCGGTCCGCTACAATCACGGTGTTCTGACACAATTACGAAACAGGCTCCACCCGCCAGGGTTTGCCTGCTGCATCAAGAGCAGCGCAAACGGCGCCTCCCCGCCGGCCCTTTCTCCCAGGCGAACCTGGCCCTCCGAGCCGCGTCTCAAAGCGACTGCCCACCTCCACCGTCACACAGAGCCACACCGGTAAACAGACACCGGTAAACGCCGGTGCAGCTTCCACTGGCTGGGAACGCGGCGCACCGCTTTGTGCCTATTCTCGCACGCCCGATGCGCCCCGACACAACAACCCTATTTAGCGTAATGGGCAGCACTTAGCAAATCCACTCGGCGCGATATTCCGCCGGTGCGGATCCATTCCCGGCTGAAAGAGTTCCCGAGTCCAACGCCGGTCGCATTTAGAGCTTTTCTTTTCCGGCGCCGTTTCAGATGTCCCCCTGCCCAGAACCGACCGTCGGCGTAACTCGATTTGCCGGGGCATTGAACCGCGATGTCGAGAACATTGATTCGCCATAAAACCCACTCGTGGAATAACTAAGCATGAGCGGCCCAATAAATGCACCGCACTAAAACCAGAGCGCTGGACGAGTTTGTGACGTCATGCGCTCGGTATGGCACGCCCTCGCGATGCTGCCTGGCGGCAGGCACGAGCCCCAGCTCGGCCCCTTACCAGCCTGTGGTCCCGGTCCGGCACCGCCCGTCCACGCTCGTCTGAGCTCGTCCAAACTCGTCTTACCTCTTACACCTTAGTCTGCACCTTCGTCGACACTCGTCCAGACTCGTCCACCTTTATCCAGACTCGTCCACCTTTATCCAGACTCGTAAACGCTCGTCCAGGTTCGTCCAGGTTCATCCGCGCTCGTCCGTGCTCGTGCACGCCATTCCGCGTACGCCCACCCTTGTCCACACATACCCATATTCGGTCAGGCCCGCCAGCGTTCGTTCCAATTCGTGCCACGTCCACCCACGTCCACTGCCCGCTCTCGTCCGCGCTTGTTCGGACTCGTCCAGGTTCGTAATGGCCATCCAGGCCCGTCCACATCGAGCACGGCCGTAGTACGGCGGATCATCGTCGCCGCGGCGCAAAAAAAACGCCGCCACGCCGGCGCCGCCTCCCTCCCGCGTGAGTGGCGGCCGGCTGAGTGACGGGCGGCGCGCTGCGCGAGACCTCGCGCTGGTGCCAGCCGCCGGCCGGAACAGCACGCGCCGCACGGCTGCACGGCTGAACAGCCGTAGGCTGCACCGCTGAACGGTCCGACAGCTTGTCATCATGACCGCAGCACGGCCACGAGGCGGGAGCCTTACTGGCCGGACGGGAGGAGAGTCGGACGGCCGGGCGATTTGACAGCTGGATGGCTGCTGAGTCCTGACATGACCATCTCCGACTCGGAACATGAAATCGTCATTACGGCTGCGTCTCCGCCGTCGCGAGGGCTGCTGCGGGCCAGGCCCGGCCCCGCCGTCCGGCGCGTGGTCGCAGCCCGCGGCCGGGGCGAGCCGCCGGGGAGGCGGCGCTCCCGTCTGCCGCCGCCTGCGGCCTGCCGGCCGTCCGACTGTCTGCGGTCCGGGGGACGCTGCGGACGCTGCCGTCCGCGCCTGCGGTGCAGCGAGATCCGAGACCGCGCGCCCGCCGCCGGGCTCCGTCCGGCCACGTGCGGCGGCGGCGCCCGTCACCGCTCGCAGCGCGGCTGGAACTCCCAGAAGCGTGACGCCGCCGCGGCCGCCGCGCCGCTGCAGCGTGCACTCCAGAGGAGCGCGCGCACGTCGCGCGCTCGGCGGCGGCGACGGCGGCGGCGCCGCGCCGGGAAACCCGCCGAAGACACAATGAGCGCCGCGGCCGGCCGGCCGGCCCGCATTCCGAGGCGTCACGACCCCGCGAGGACGGCGCTCGAGACTCTCTCCGCGGCCGGCGTCAACCCACTCGAGCCAGAGGCGAGTCACGGCTCGGGCCGGCTCGGGCGCCAGGCGAAATCCGGACAGGCCGGCGGAGTCGGCGGTCTCGAAACCTGAGCCGTTCAAACGTAATTGCGGCGGCGATCATGGCTAAAGAAACCCCTGAGATTTCCCGGACGGACGATTTGCCTATCAAATCTCCCCCACCACCGGGATTAGCCACACCGGAAAATGGAAACTTTCACCACATAACACAGCCGTGCCGCCCATTTGCATGCGCCTGATGAGCCCAATCATCGGCTGACCTCCGGCCGGGGTCGCGTTTGCGGTGAAGTGACAGGGTCGCTGGACACGCCACCCTGCCGGCCACGTGTCAGGGCCGCGCTCAGATGTTGTCCGAGGCTTACAGAGTTTGCCTTTCGACAGCGTAATGCGTCACGCGTCGGTTACTGTCGCGAGCAGGCTATCCATTTGAACGTCAGAACAGCGCACGTCGCATATCGGTTACATCGCCGCCAATACGTCAGACGACGAGCACCACCTGTACCGACCATGAGCGCAGCCAAGAGGGGGCCCAAGGAGGCCATGTGCCTCCCCCTGGAGTTGAAATCTGAGCGTTCCTTTGAGCACCAGCAAACGAAAATGAATGCAAATTTTCAGCAATGGAAAATAACGAGGCAGACATCCGAGGAATTTTCATTTTTGGGGCCTAGGCCTATCCTGGCTGCCTCGTTGGCTAAATCCTGGTCACGCCCCTGGTGCCAGCTGGCCGACCTACCAACCCCGACGGCAGGCCCGTCCTCGACCCGTCAGGTCGCCGCCCAGGTCGCCGTCGGCGGCCACGGCCCACTTCACGCCCGAGCGGCCGGTTCATTAGCGTCGCGGCTCGGAACCGGTAGCCGGTCCGTTACGATAAGTTTACGACCGCTTTACGACGGCCGCCCGGCCCCGAATCGATAGGTGGACGCCACTC
This sequence comes from Capitulum mitella, assembly GCA_030062745.1. Classification (NCBI taxonomy): domain Eukaryota; kingdom Metazoa; phylum Arthropoda; class Thecostraca; order Pollicipedomorpha; family Pollicipedidae; genus Capitulum; species Capitulum mitella. Next base: position 3,606,384 of record CP099842.1, read on the forward strand.
GCGCGACGGCTCCCGGCGGACGCGGCAACGTTACCGGGCCGGAGCGAACCGACCTGATCGGTGAGTGCCGACCAGCCGCAATCATCCTAATCAATACGGCGGAGAAACTGCCCGCTCGAATCCGGCAACAAATGCGCGCTCCAATCGGCGCGCCGCCGAAAACATTGCAGCCGAATCAAAACAAGCAATTTCGCGGAGATTAATGGCCACATGCTGTTTGGCACACGTCCGGTAAACACGGGGACGATGAACTCACTGCTCGAGCACGGCTCGCATCCCAAAGGGTATTACTATTTGCAGGAAATCAATTAAACCGCCATTATCCGTCCACAACTCCGAGCTCTTTGCAATGCCGACGCTCTCGAACACTACGAGCCGGATCTCGCATAATACGATAATCCCGGCAATCGCTCCCCGCACACGCCGTCCGCCGGCGCGGCGGCCGGCGACGGGTCGGCCCCGGCCCCTCGCCGTCCCCCGCAGGAAGCCGCCCCGCCGCGCGACACCGGCCGGCCAGCACGATGGAGAGCACGTCCGCCGCCGTGCTCGGTCCGGGACAGAGGCACGGCCGTCCGGTGTCTCCTCAGCGGACGGAATGGCCGGCCGGCACCGCTCCTACCGAGGCCCGACACGGCGGGGAACAGCGTCTGCCTGGTGCAGGATACGCCCTGTAGGTCACGGGCTCGGCGCCGTGGCCCGGTCTCGACCGAGGCCAGCGGTTCGCGTCACGCACGCGTTCGCAGCGGCCCTAGTTAGCCGGGCGCCGTCCGTTCTGATGCAGGTCAGGCGTCAGGCGTGCTCACCGGAGATCGGACAGGTGCATAGCAGCACAAGGTCTGGACACGGTTCGGTCCACTCCGCCCAACGTTCTTCCACCGGCTGACCGACGTCGACGACAGCGTTTTTGCGACCGCGGACGGGTGTAATCACGCATGCCCGCTTTTTCGTGCCCCGGCATGAGCTAATTAGACGTTACGCAAGCCGGTATTCCACGACCAGTCGCAGCCTGACAGTAAGCATGGCGCGCCGCGCCGGGCGGCGGGCAGCGGGTCACGACCTGACGACGCGTCGCCGGCCGCGCGCCCTCTGCACCGAGCCCAGGTGGAGGCCGGCCCGTAACACGAGAGGCGGCGCGAATTCCGCGCCGAGACAAAGACCTGATTTAGGAGACGGCCCGGCGCGGACAACGGTCAAACAAAGAGCGCCCCGCGGTGCTGAGCGCCGGATTGGCCCCTGGCCGCTGCGGGCGCTCCGGCGGCGGCCGGTCGCGCTCTGGCGCCGCGGGGGGCGCTGTGAGCCGCGCTCGAGCGGGGCCTGGGGGCAGCCAGGCTCACAGCTCAGCGGCCACAGGCGATGGACGGCGGCGGGCTGACGCATGAAGACATCAGCGACGATAAGGAGAAAACGAATGCGGGTGTTTGGGAAGAGGGGTAATATGACACGGGGAAGGAAAGGGGTACAGAATGGCAAAAAGGCAAAAATGGAACAACAGAAAGCAATGAAAAGAAACGATATAAAGAGCTGGAAAGACGGAGACAAACAAAAAAGTACGGAAGAGGTAGAGGGGAGAGATCAAAAGACAGACAGAAGGAGGGGAGGAAGAGAAGGGGGGATCCCAGACAGAAGCACAATAATCATCCCGATCTCCAGCAAAGCAATAAGCAGAGCCCTTCGTAGTGATTCACTGAGCCTAATTGGATGGGTCCGCTTGTTTGCTTTTCTCGCAGCTCTCCGAAATTTATTTCGCACACCGCCGTTTATTTGCTCAAGAACTCAGGAACGGCTGCATCAGTCGCTGCTCGACACACAGACCACGCCCCTCTGCACGCCGACGCAGTGCACAGGGCCGCGTTCTCCGCGGCCGCCCCGATTCGTTGACTGTACGGGCACCGGCGCTGGCGTGGTTTGGACGTCCGACCGAGTGCAGCGCGGAAGCGAACGGAATGGGACGGGCGCCGAACACAACAGGGCATGGAAATTGGCTTCGTAATGACACGCTGCGGACGCGAATAAACCGGCGCAAACGAGTGGCCTCCGAGACCGGAACAGCCGACCCTGACGTCCTTCGGTCGGAGAGAGCGCCGACCAACAATGGCCACGGGCCGAACGCCTGGCGACAGCCCCCCCCCCCTCCCGGCGTGGTCGTCCCCCGGAGCAGTCACCACTAATGCCGTCCGGAAACAGCACATCACATCGCCGCTAATGACAGCAGGCTCGACACGAAAACGACCGCCACAGCCCGACCTCCCGACACAATCACCGTCCAGACCGCGTCATTGTGTTACTTCATTACGCTGTTACTTTACGTAAATGGGTCAATCGGAGGCTGCCTGGGAAATCACAGCTATCGTCCGCGAGGGGACAAAAAATAAATCATCCCGCCCTGAAATGCACGTGGGAGGCGGAAAGCAGTAGCCGATCATCGACCCAACACTGCAGCTTTCATTCTTCCCGGCAAAAACGGACTCGGCAAATGAGACCACCGTCAGGAGAAAATTGGAACGCCGAGCTCACGCGCACAATACGCCCGCGACGGCTCCGGACCGCTGAAATCCGGTTTCGACGCCAATCAGGCATTTCACGGTGGTTCGTCTCGTTCCGGCCGGCGCGCTGATTGCGTCACGGCGGCCGCGTCGGCGGCGGCGCCGCGCCGCCCGCGGCTCGCGCGCGCTCAATCCCCGCCGGCGCTCCCGGCAATCGCCCTAACTGCAGTGTAGATGTGGGGCCGTTAAAATTTCCAGCTCATCGCAGATAAGTGTCGGGATCTGATTCGGCCACGCGCCTAGAATTCTTCAGCCGGGGTCGGCGGCCGGCGCTGATGGCTGTCGTGGATCAGACGCCGCCGCCGCCGCCGACGCCGCGGACAGGGACGCTCCGGAACGCCTCCCAGCCAGGTGACCAATGACGCAGGCGGTCGGCGTTTCAGCCCATGGACTAGTGGCCTGCGTGCAGTACTAGGCGTCCATGCAGTAATGTATCAAGTATGCAAAAGTATACCGTTCATCATGTGATTCTAGCCGCCCCAAAAGCTCCAGTTGTTTTAACTGCCAGCTGCCGTTGAGAGGTACCGCTCCCCTTCCCAATCCCACCTCTCCCTGGTATGACTCGAGGCCGCAGACCAGGGAACAATCCTTCAGCTCCGGCGCTCTCTCACTGGCGGACCCGAGGCCGCAGAGCCCCCGTCGGGCTGCGCCGGCCGCGGCCGCCGCCTCTGCCCGCCTTATTAAATGTAACGAGCGTCTCAGGCCCAATTAAGCCGGCCGTCCCTGGCCGCGGCCGGCTCGGTCTGGCAGAGCGCCGCGGGCGGCGGCCGACCGATGCCGGTGACGTACCGGCCCGAGTCGGTCCGGCGGCGCCCACACGGCCATTACCAGGCGAGCCGGCCGCGTTACCGCCGGTGACTCCGTCGACACCGGCGCGGCGGCGGCTCGCGGAATCCGGGCGGCGGAGAGCGGGCAGCGGTCGCCGCCGCCGTCGGAGGCCCGGAGCGTCCAGCCCCCGGCAGAGCACGGCTGTTCGGCAGCCGTGGGACCCGGACCGGTCCCCGGCCGCGCGTGAGCTGACCGGCCTCCACCGAATTCCGCATCTGGAGCAGTTCCGTTAAATTAAGACCAGCGGGTAGCATGTGGGTCACGTTGAGACCACGACGCAACGAAGGCGCACCTCGAGGGCCAGAAGCCGGCACCGTTCGGGGAAGTCCGGTGCGCCGCAGCTGGGGCGGTCGCACCCGCGAGGGAAGCGAGGCTGACGGAAGGCGGCTTCGGCCGGCGACGTGACGGACGTCGGTACGACAGGCGCACGTGCAGACAGCCTCTGCAGGCCGCCGAGACAATCTCCACTGCAGACCGCAGTCCCACGCTGCGTCCTGTTTTTGTCCCCTCAGGCGTGGAGTCGCCGCCGGCCGCCGGCCGCCGTGACGTCAGCTGGCGCCGTCAGCTGATCGGCCGGCGAGGGGGCGCCACCGTCGAACGTCGCGTGCCGTCGCCGGCCGCGCCCCGAGCAGTGATCCCTCCCCATCAGCGCTGCAATCCATCAGGCCGCGCCGGCCGCGCACGGCCGCCGCCGCCGCTTTCATCAGGGGGCCGCGGCAGGCCGCGAGCCGGCTCGGACGGGTTACAGGACCGCCCGGCCCGCCCCGGAGGACCGACAGGCGCGCCTGACCACGCCGCGCCAACAGGTGCCGCTCGGCCCGGGACGACCGTCCAACCGGCGGCCACCGGACGGCGGCAGTCCGTCGGTCCTCTCCCGCTCGCGCCGGACCGCCGGCCGGTCCGTCCCGCCGTGATCCGGAGCGTCTCGAACTCCAGCCGGGCGCCGGACGGGGCGGCCCGCTCCGCCGCCGGCCGAGCCCTGCCATCCGAGCGGCGTGTCGCCGTCCAGGCCGGCGGACGCGCGGCCCAGTCAGCGGCGGCCGGCCGTCGCCGCTCCACCCGATCCGGACCATGTGCACGAGCCGTCTGTCCATTACGCGGAACACGCGAACTTCATTACGGCGGCGGCGGCAGCGGGCGGCGCGTCTCGGCGCCGCTGACGGCCGGCGCCGCCGCCCGGCCCGCGCCATATTCGGCACGAGTCGCGCCGACCCCCCTGCCCCCCGTCTGGCGTGCAGCGGCAGTGAGCGACGGGCACGCGAACCTCAGCAGGCCGGGTGGAGTCCGGAATTCTCACCGGCAACATTCGGTAGCATTCACACGGCGCGTATCGGGCGGCACGCGTCCGCCGGCGCAGCTGCGCACCATGAGAGCGAGGTGACTCACCGCGCCCCGGCCCCGCACGCCGCGCGCAGCCCGGCGGTGGGCCGGCCGTGCTCGGTGCAGCGGCCCGGTCCGTTAGCCGCCGGACGCCGCCGGCCGATCACGGCCGATACGCGCCGCCGGCAAGGCCGCGCGGCCGCTCTGGGTCCGGCAGCGCCGGCGGCGCGCGATAGCCGTGCCCCGCGCTCGGCCGTCACTGCCCCAGATCGGCGCCGTCCGCCCCGCGCCGGCGGCCGGCGGCCGGCCGATCGGCATGCAAGTCCGGGCCCATCGGCGGCATCGGACCGGTGGCGCAACGCCGGCCGATAGCGGCGATGCAGCGCCGAACGACGGCCGGGCGACGCCGTGTTACGCCGGTGGGCTCCGCGCCGTCGGCCGGCCGGCGGCGGCGACTCGGCCAGCAGCGTCCGGGCCCCCTCTCCGGCCCGTCGGCGTGGGTGGGAAGATGAACGGTCTGGGAAGGGGCGGGCACAGAAGAGAACGCCAGCAGGCGCCCCTCCGCCCCTCCTCGGGGTCAGACGCCGGGCGAGGTCGTCAGAACTGTGTCAGTCACGTCCCCGGGGAGCGCTGACGTCAGGGCGTGCACCGTTCGATATCGGCCGGTCACAGGGCGGCACGGCCATCAGGCGGCTGCCGGCGGCCTTTTTAAGAACCCAACTTCAAACAGCATGCTGCTCTGTCGACAGCGACGTGACCGCCATCATCAGCGCTACTCGTCGGCCAGCAGCACCTCCAGGCCCAGGCGTAATGGCAGAGTACGACAGCGGGAGATCACAGGACCCCGTCACCAAATGGCCACGGCCGGGAGTCACTGAGCGTATCTCATGCCAGGCGTCACCATCGGAGGTTACCGCGTGTCCGGCGCGCAATCGTCGACGGCCGCGGCTCTTCCTCTGGCCGTTGAATTACCGACGCGATGATAAACACATCTAACGTCCGGTGGGGTCTGTCCCGACCAGCGTTGTCCCCCAGCCCCTGGATGGCGTGCTTATCTATCCTCCGACTGACAATACCGCGTCCAGGGACGGTCCGACCCCTGACACAAGCCGGCGCAGGCCCGTCAGGCTCCCTGCACCCCATCCCGCGCAGAGGGCATCGCTCGCTGGCCGGCGGCGGTGATCACCACTCCAGCGCTGCAGGACAGGGGCGGCGCGCACAGTCGGACCCGTGAATACCGCCGCGATCAGATTACACGCGGACAGATGGGGAGCGCCCCCGGCCCGCCCCCGGCGCCGCCTGGGGAGCCCTCGCGATGTGATTTCGCGAGCTCCCTCGCCACGTCCCCTCCAGGCGGCGCCGCACAAAGGGCCGAGCCCTGTAAAACACGGCGGCGGCGCTGCAGCGGCGAGGGCGCCGGCCGCCGCAGGTGGAACGCCGCGGACGGAGCGGCGAGGGCGCCCGCGGGCGGCGCCGGCGATCGCCGGGCCCGGCCGTGCGCTATGGACTGGTTTCGGCGGGCGTGCGGGCGCGGCGGGCCAACGGCAGAGTCATGGGCTCGTTGCGCCGAGTTTATGCGGGGAGGATGGCCGGTCGGCGGCGCTCCGCCGGTTCGTGCAGCCGAGAGGCGGCCGCCGCTCGCCGCCCCGGCTTTACGGCTGGCCGCAGGCGGACGCGGCGTCGGCTCGGGCGCACCGCCGGGAGACGCTCGGCCCGTTCGAAATTCGCGAACTGACTCGGCAGGAGCGAGAGAGACGCAGCCAGGCCTGCAGAGGGCGCGGAGTGGACCCCCCAGGGGAAGGACGCGGTAGCAGGGTACCAGGTATTCACAGACCCGAGATCAGGTAATCACGGCTTAGACACCGTGGTAGATCCTTGAGCGGGGTGACGCAGCATCCAGCTAGACGGAGGCACAGATCCCCGTAATCGGGAAAACGACGAGTGGCGACACGACGTGAAGGAATGGACAAGACGTGACTTCACCATTCTCAGACTGCTTAATTCTTCCACGAAGCTCCCGTCACTGGCCCCGCCGAACATCCCGCTCTGCACAGACACAATGCGCGATAACCTTCGCCGACTGCGAGTATAGGCTAAGAAGCATTGTATCCCCAAGAACGTAGACGTACGCGGTATTCTCATTACTGTCACTATCCCTCCGTCTGGTCTGTATCCCCATTTCCCCGGAAGAGGCTTCCTCCGCCCACGCGTTCGCCAATCCAGCGTCGGTAAGAGCGCCCGGCAGCAGCCAGACACAAACCGAGGACACGGGGGCCCGGGAAAGCATCTTGACCACTCCCGAGCACTCCCGGCGCGGACGGTGCGGGGACTCACCTTGCGCAGGTGGCCGGTGTCGGTGCCGGCGAACACGACGGTGAAGTCGCCGGTCGAGGTGGCCGCCACGGCCGTCAGCAGCGTGTCGAACGTCAGCACGGGGACGGCCGTCACCGGCATGCTGCCGCCGATCGGTGTGTTGACGTCCATGCCGCAGAAATCCTCGCTCACCGTCTGGAGCAGCTCGGGCCTCTGAAACGGCAACGGCGGCGTTAGTGGGGCACGCGTTCACATACGTACACGTTCGGTCGTGCACTCGCACGACAATACGACGCCCACGTCCCGAGATCCTGTTCGTCGTCCGGTCAACTGTTTCATTAGCCAATTATCAGAGTGTGGACGGTCTGACTGCACTGTCGGACTGTCTGGTTTACGCCTCTTTTACAAGAATGTGTATCTCGTTATTTAGTTTTGTGTATCTTACTGTCGTGACATAAAAGTCCGGAACAGCTGAACTAGTAGAAGGACGTCTAAATGCGCAAGCTGATGCTAAAACTGAAAACGTCATATGGCGCACGTGCTGGCCCACTGGCGACAAGCTCGTGGATCTGGTGGCCGACGTCGGCCACGGTGATACCGGCGCCGGGCCGGAGCACCGGCCGAAATTTATGGGTGCCGCGCGCTCCAGGAACAAGGCCGAGCGGCCGTATTCGGCCTTTGGCAGCGTGCAGCGCGCGACAGCGCCTAGCCGGCCGGCGGGCGGCCGCTCGGCCGGCGAAAACACACGTCCGCCACGTCACAGGCGGATTTACGCCCGGCGGCCAGGCTCGGCGGCGGCGAGAACAGGTTCTCCAGCCGAGGATCGCGAGGCCCCCGCTCGAGGCCGACCGACTCGGCCGCTCAGAGTCACGCTGAGTCACCGAGCAGGCCCAGCTGCTGAGACTCGCTCCGAGAACCGCGCCGCCAAGCGGATACAGGCGTCACGTGACTCCGTACTCGACCAGTTTCGGCCGCGTCATGGGCGGTGAGCTGGCGCACGGCTGCGGACGGCGCCCCGCTCGGCGGGTTTACGTTCGCGGCGGCGCGGGCACGCCACCGCAGGCGGCGCGGCGTCCCGCATCGCGGCCGAAACGTTCTCAGGCCCGGCAGCACGACGCGGCCCGCCGTCCCGGTCTGGTAAACCGGCCGTCCTGCGGCTCGATACACCGACCGCCGGACGGCCGGACACGGTCTGCGGCCCACGGCTTCTTCCTGTCCCCCGCCGGCCGGTCCGGCGGCCTTCCCGCGGAGAAAAGATAGCGCGGCGACCTCCGCACCGCGGGAACGGCGCCGAGCCCTGTCGGCGAGCGCCGACGGAGCGTCAGTCGCCGCCGCGGCCGGCACGCGGGCGGCAGTCGCGCTCGCCGCCGCCGCGCGGGCCGGCCCGGCAGCGGCCGGCGCTATCGGCCGAAATCGCGGCCGGAGCGCACCGCCGTCCGCGCGCACGCGATAAATCAGAATTACGCTAATGAAGCGCACCGAGAACTGCGCGCCGTCTAATTGCCGCCGTCGGCCCCGCGGTCCAAACATGGCGCCGCCGGCCGCCGGGCCGGCCGCCGGCCGCCGATGAAGACCTCAGCGCGGGCCGCGCGGGTCCCGGCCGACACGCGACCGGCAGCGCCGGCAGCGGCACGCGCCCCCCGATCGCGCGGCCGACAACCGGGCGACGCTGTCGACGCGCGCCGTCACCGGACAGACGTCGCCGCGCAGCCGTGGCAGCCGCGCGGAACCCCGCGTGGCCTCGCGTCAAGCCGTCTGACTGGCCAATGTCTGTCGCGGGATGACGACGTCCGCCGCGTGCCGGCAGACGGCAGAAAAGAGCGGCGACACGCGCGCGAACACGGCCCCGGCGGCCTCGCAAGCGGATCAGGCGCTTGGCGTCCGCTGCGATACGGCGGCCGTGGCGCGCGTCTTAAGACTCGGCGGGCTTGAGCACCTGCGGCGGGTCCTTAACTGTCAGCCGTGTACGACTGCTTAGTCCAGGTCGCCACCGAGTGGGCCGTCGAAACGACTGAGCAGGAGTTTTAGCAACGCTGATCTCCCATCGCAATCCACCACGCATGTGGCTGCGAAATTATTTCACCGTCACAAACGCAAAAAATGTCGTGTGAGGCACTCAAATGATGTGTTGCCCGCGTGCAGGGCTTTCCTCCTGCCCAGTTTCACCCACTCATTTAACGAGAAAGCCAGGTTTAATTTGCAAACATTCCCGCGCTCTTATTCACATTCAGCCTGTCGTAAATATTGTGGCGCAGTCCTTGGAGCTCAAGGACCGGCATCATCTGTCCTGTCGATACAGGGCACGCCACTTCCGTGGTACAAGATGCTGGCGGACAAAAAAAGGCAGTTGAGAACATTCAGAGTGCCTTCCACTAGCTCCGTCAAGCGGCGCCGGAAGAACCGCCGCCAATTTTGCATATCATCCAATTTGACTCCATCAAATGGAGCTGTCAAATTGCAAAAACAGACCACGACGGACCGCATCAAAACACCATGCGGCAGCAGAAAAAAAACGCGCGCCCGATGGGATGTAATGCCTGGGAAGCGTTACAGAAGCCGTGCACAAAAGCGTCTTAACGCAAATGCACGCCATTCCGAGTTACATAAAGGCGTGGAACAGTAACAGTAGACAATGGAAGCGTACCACGGAGGCGTACAACCAGGGCAGGTCAAGCACCGCCTCTCCTGCGAGAAAGGGAGATGGCCGGCCGAGAGCAGCTCCTTCGCATGCTTCGTCGAGTCTGTTCGGGCTCATTTTTCACGGCGCTGCCCACACGACCATGATGGATGTTCGGAGCCGCTATATTTAGACCACTCACCAACGGAATTCCTGACCTCAGCTTACTAAGAAGCCGAATATTGCGCTCCTGGGTTTCATTTCTCACGCACGCGGATGCGAGTCGAGCCGTCAGTCGGCAGGAAATGTCAACAGAGCTGATCACACCAAAGGTGGAAATCTCATTTTGACGGCATCGACCCCGGTCGGAGAATATGATTGGGTGCTGGGTCAATACTCGTCGCGGACCTCCGTAGTGGAGGAGCTTCATCATCGAGATGAATATTCTGATATCGATGTGACGGCGGTAAATTGAGCGGCGCCGGGTGCGTATACTTTACGGCGACCGAAAGCAATCAACGAAAAGTTGAGGCGATATGTTTCAAAGTTGTGACGATCAGAGGAGGGCGCTGACGGCAACGAACTGGATCTAATGGGTCATTTAAGAACTGTAAAGACAGTACGGAGTGAGGATAATGTTGTCAGCATCAGACGCATAGCCCCTTGATAACTAGATTTGAGCGAAAAAGGCAAACACGCAATTGAGCACTGATTACATGTAGGGTTGCTTGTTAGTTTGAAGGTTTGCTTTTCGTGCACATCGTACTAAATTTTGGGCTGGTCATGACGAAAACAATGCTGCGCATTATTTCATGTTCAAAACGGCGGACAATATGTCGAGTTGTCTGGGGTTTAACAGGTTCACAGTTTCACGGAGTCACATGACTTGTCAGCCGCAGTTCAGGGTGCATTTGAGCTGATTGTGGAAAGCCTGCAAGCAGCCGAAATTCTAGATAGGCGGCTAAGTCCCGGCTTAGCCGCAAAAGCCCTTATCTTGTCCTCCGACAGCAGGAGCAGCCGACCGCACATCACGGCGTATTTCTGGTCCCACCGCTGGACGTGCCCGTAAGCCACCGCCGATGCACTGTATCCCCGCTCACCCCGCACTATCACCGGATCTCGTCACGTATTCCTGCACACTTCGTGCTCGCAACGGACCTCACCACGTAGACATTCCTGCTCACCTCACGCTCTCAGCAGACCTCATCGCGCATTCTTGCCCACGACGTGACTTCACTGGAACTCACCGCGTATCGCCACTCACCTCGCATTCTCACCGGATCTCACCGTCCCGCCGCGCCGAAGGTGGGCTGCGGTCGATAAGCCACTCAGCAGTTCCCCGATATTTATAGCACGTGGGCGGCGCCGGCTACTCCGCTCAGCGATTCCCGGAGCAAAAAGGACGCTGGCTGGAGTAAGGTGAACTCTAAATCGCTATCACCAGACACCGTATCCGGCCAGACTCCGTGCCGCAATCCGAGAAAGCGTTCAGCCCGCACGGAGGCCGCGCTCCCCGGCGCCGGGCGCCATCGTTTTGACACGGAGCGATCGCTGCTTCCGCTGACGCCGCGCGGTGACACGGCAGACCAAAGGTCCTCGCCCCGCCCCCTCCGCCCGCAGCAGGTCGAGGCCGCTCGGACGCTGCCGCCCGTCCGGGGGGGGGGCAGCCCGCAGCAGGCTGCGGAGGTCACGCTAATCCGCCGCCCGGCCGGGCCGCGCCCCGCGGCCGAGTCCCACTGGTCCAGTTGGCCGTTGCGCTGGCCGGCCGGCGCCGGCGGCACCGCGGCCGGACCGGCTTTCCACTCCGGGCCGGCGCGCGCTGCATGTAAACGACGCGAAAACCGCGCACGCCGCCATTACGCAGACGGCCGGTCGGGCTGGTTACGACAGAGCCGAGCGGCGAGCGGCGGCGTCCGGCCGGAGCGCCGCCAAACTGCAGCCGTGGCCGCAGCAACGCCGACAGACAGCGCCAGCGCGCCCGCGTGCCCCCGCGGAGCGACATGGCACCGCCAGACCACGTGCGTACGTCGGAGGGACCGCCGCGGCGCCGTCTGCGGTCTCGCGCGGCGCCGCCGGGGCCCGGTGACGTCACACCGCCGGTCCGCACGCGGCGTCTCATCGTTTCTCGATTGCCATCGACCGGCAGGGTCGGGAGATTGCCTCCGCTGGAGCACGAGAGGGGCGGCGGACGGGACCCGGCGGGCATATCGTGCGTGCCGCCAGCGGCGGCGGCGGCGGCGGCCGACTGCGGACGGCAACAGGTGGCGTCGGCCGCGCCGCCGGCACCAGCCGCTCCCCCCCCCCCACCAGACCCCACCAGAGGCAGCGGCAATTTGTCGCACAGACCACATGAAAGCCCGCAGCGCGGCCCGCTGACCCGAGAGAGGCCAAAGGGCGTGCTGGCCGGGATCGTGACGTCAGCTCGGTAGACATAACAGCCGCAGTCGAACGGCGCAGCGGTCACCCCCGCCGGGACCTCCGCCGCGCCTCCACTGCAGTCCCGGAGACCGGCGGGCGGCGCCGACGCCCTCTCTCCGCCGCCGCCGGTCCGGCCGGCAGGTCGGGCCCGCCGAGCGGCCGCGGCCGGCCGGCCGGCCACCTCCGACGGCGTGGGAAGTACGCCCAGAGGCGCGGCCGTGCAGGAGGCGCCGCGGGGCGCCGCACGTGCGTGCACGCGCAGACGGAGCGCTCAGGCCCCGGCGGGGGGTCGGCTGAGGCCCTCCGCCCAGTCTGCGGTCACAGAAGGCCTGCAGCTCGGCGGGAGTTCGGTACAAGCCGTCACGCGGTCAACGGCAGTGACGTGTGGTATTCATAGACGCTATCTCACAACACATCGCAAATACTGCAAACCACGTAACGCCAGCCATCCGCGTCATGCAAGCCAATAACGAACGGCGCGGAGTTTTAGGCGACAGGTGGTTGGCATTCTTGCAAAACCAATTTATACACAGCCGTTGGGTCATTTGTCCGCTTTCATCTGAGGATAATCGTCTTGATCCGCCAAACATATGCGGAATGTTTACCATGCTCAGTGCAGACAGCCTGACTTCGGCAAGACAAAAGTTCTGAGCAGCTTTCATTCCCGGAGGCAGCCCGTCCACCCCGAGGCCAAACCGCGGAGAACCAAGCTGCTGCACAATATGCAGGCGCGCTCTGTCTCCGCGCGGCAATTACATCCTCCTCCCAACTACCGCTCTCTGGGAGTCAAAGGCGCCGCCTGCAGCCGGCGCGGCGGCCTCATCCGCGCGCATTGTTCGCCGCCGCCGCCCGGGGCGCGGCGAGTGCGACTATGGGCGCCGGCCGGCCGGCCTGAAACGCCGCCGCCGAGACGGGTCAACGCTCGGCTGCAGCGCCGGGCCGCTATTTACAATCGCCATTGTCCGAGCGTGAGCCGGCGCGCTCCGCCCGCCGGGCCGGGTCAGCCGCCGACCTCGGTCACGTGGTCACGACCGTGCCGTCCGGCCGCAGGTCACGTGACCGCTCCCGCCACCGGTCCCGGCGCCGGCGGCGGATCGCGTCGGCCTGGCGTCGGGCGCGCCGCACGGCCGGACCGGCACCCGCCGCCTGCACGCAGCACGCCGCCCGCCTCCGCTCAGTTTACACGGGCCTCGGTCCCGGCGGGGGCATCGGACTTTCACCGGCGGCGCGGCTACCGTTCGATCGCGGCCGGGGGCCGATCGGCGTGCATTAGCATGCGGCGCCGGCCGCGGCGAGTGACGCCGGGGACGCCGGACCGGCGGCGGCCGCCCGGATCCCGGCGCGGCGTCGACGTCGCCAGCCGGCGGCGGACGCCGTCTGCGCATTTGGGTGACCGCTCCCGCCGACCTGCTGTGCAGACGGCTGGTTCTACGCGCCAAAGTCGCGGGCCGCTTCACGGCGGCACCTCTCCGGGCGGGTGGTTCGGCTCGCGTTTTCTGAACTCCGTGGCGCGTCTCCCCTGCTTACCGCCGCCTGCGCGCTGTCCCTCGCGCAGTCTCGAACACACCACTTCCCTCGCCAATGCATCCAGGTCGCTCTCCCCGGCATGTTGTGTATCACCGGCGTGCCGCAGCCATGCTCCTCCTCAAGTGCGCTGTTTCTTCTCACGCCGTTACCCCGGCAACAGCGAGCCGCGGGCGGCCCCGCCGGCTGACCCACATTCCGCCGGCGGATACGGCGCGCCGCGCTGCGATCGCCGCGCCGCGATCGCCGCGCCGCCGCTCGTTATCCGGCGGACGCGGCGCGACGATTAGCGCCGCGCGCCCGCTGCCGGCGCCCGCCCGCGTCGCGCGCTTTCTCCGAGGCCACCACCGACCGGCCGGGGCGGCGTCCGGCGGCGCGCGGCCGGACCGGCGGCTGCGGTCCGGCCGCCGCGTCCGGGCGCCGGCGACCTTCGTGCAGGCCGCGGCCCAGACGGCGCGCAGCCGGACAAAGACGGCGCGCGACCGTGCAGCGGGGCCCAGCTTCCGAAAACGCCGCATCCGTGGGGAGGCGGGAACTGGCCCGGCGGCGGGTGACCGACCGTGCTCCGTCACCGGCGACAGCTGTCCTGGCGTCCGGTGTGCCGCTGACCCTGTCAGCGTCATGCAACCCGTAGAACTACGGTGTCTGAGCCGCAAACAACCCCTGACAATGCAGCAGCGCAAGTGGTAGAGAGTTCGAGGCACGTGCCTACCGCGCACGGCGTGTGGGGAAGCACGTCACCGTCCGCCTACGAAAAGTATTTGGGGCCTCCGGTACACGCCATACTGCACCGCAAATTACATCAAAGCCCGTGTTCGACGCATCCGCCAGCCCCTCCGCTCGGGCCAAGCACCTGCTCGCTATCTGCACCCAGCTGCCAGCAGACTGCGGGGCCGTCGGCCGGACAGCGCCACCGGAAGAAGCCCCCCCAGCGCCAGCCTGCAGCTCGAAGCCCGCCGACGGTGGCGCTCCGGTCCGCTGGCCGGCCGGCCTTCTCCTATTCACCGGCACGCCCTGGCCGTGCCGCGTTCCGAATCTTACGGAGAAAGGGTTGCTTCCAGTCGCACAGAGCCGGCCGTCGAGCCGGAACTTCCGAGACGCCGCCGTCGCCGCGTGTCGGCCCCGCCGCCGCAGACGGCCGAACGGCGGTTCAGGCATGCGAGCGCCGGACGGACCAGGAGCAATTCGGTCCGTGCGGCGAAATAACCACCGTCTCGGGAGCGGTGAGAAAGTGAAATTACGCCGCGCGTCAGTCGGACGCGCCGGACGTCCGCCCTGCACGAGGGGGGATCGCGCGCAAGTGGCCGACACGTAAAACGGTCCCCGCGCCGGCCGCCGGACGTTCGGAAACGTCGCCGGCCATTCGCAGCCAACGGCGCGTCATTGGCGAGAGCAAACTGCTCTCGAGGGTGCACACTGTGCAAACGCCTGGCACTCCTCGCAGAGCACACCAAACGAGGCATTTTCAACACGGACAGATTGCACTCAAGGCCGATCCTCGGCCGGGTGCATTCCTTCCTCTTCGCGTCGCCGCCTCGGCACACGAGACACGGCTTAGCTGCACAAGCCAACATGTTCCCTCGCACCGCGACCTTTCACATCCGAAGGCCAGATCCGTTCACGAGCCCGGCTCGAAAACGGACGGAAAAGGCAAAAACAGCGACAACAAAGCGGCCAAAAATGGAGCGAGGCGCCCGATCCGTCGAGGTTTCCAAACTTGACGCCGCCTCGGACGACGGTAGGCTGGCGGGGTGCAGGGCCGACTTTCGTGTTGGAAGCCCCAGCCGAAGCCGGGCGGTCGGCTGAATTATATACAAACCCTGACAAAGGATCGCCGGGGCGACAAAGGAATCTCCCCGATGTGATTTACACAGACAACAAGGGAGCTCGGTCGGATCACACAGACTTCGATGTAATTACAAGAAAGCAAATAAGCCGGCACGCCGGGAGCCATCAGTTAGGAAGCCATCGGTGTCGTTCCAAAGCCAACCGAGCCACGCCGACGACTGACGGAAAGAGCCTCACGGCGCGGCGCCCAGGAAGTACGAAGGGCAGCCAGAAGAACGATGGCATTCGTGTTGTAGCCGCAAACAATCACGGGCTCGTCACACGCATGACCACTTTACTGCATGCGCAATAAAGTGATATACCTGACATCTGTGCTGAGAGCCGACATTTGACAAGCGCAGCACGCTACCTATGCATACACTCGTGCTTGCATGCAATGATGATATTCAGCAAGCTTGTTCGCTGGGTGTTCGTGCGGTTTGGCTGTATGTTATCAACAGTCATCACACATATTAAGCCGGCACGGGCAAAACCCAGCCGTAGCAGACTTGCCTTAAGTATGAACGTTGTTCCTATCGCCTACACGAATCGTCACACGGGCAAAGTAAAATCGTACAAGCAGACACAGCGCATGAAAATATTACAAAGACGACTATCACACTCCGGTTCTTTTCTCTGTAAGTCAAAAAATGCCTGGGGCTACATACGAAACGAAAATAATGAAATTAGACCTTGCAATGTCGTTTGTCATTTAAATTAACTGACAACTTTCACATGATCATCACGTGTAATGAGCATAAACCAATTTCATGTCGATTTATGGGGCACCCAACGTGCAAACTCGTTACGGATAACGCTTTTCAAATGACTTTCACTCGAAACCGTGATCAGAACACGTCCGGCAAACGGATCTGACCGAAATAGATTGGCATCCAAGAGTCATACATTTTACCAATGGCCTTGTGAAGTTCACGCAACCCGTTGCGGCGGCCACGCGTACCTCACCACGGCTAGGAGAGTCCGCCTCAGTACTCTTGGTCTGGTCTGTTCCGGTCTGGTCTGGTCAGCCGCGTGCTGTGTGCCGCAGTCTTGTCAGCATAATCTAACGCAACAGCACCAATTCGCGCACCAGCAGCACACAGTCCCATGATCGGTCTGCTCGAAGTAATGCCACCTTTCCGGGCCTCTCAATGCCGCCCTTCCTCCAATCGTTTCGTTTCCAATGTCCGCTCTGTCCCGGCCACCTCACGGCATCGGCAGCCTCACCCTCATCCCCGACAGCAAAGGCCGTCCCGTCCGCAAGAGAACTGGGGTCTTCATCCGATTCCGCGTCAGGCGCTGCTGAGGTCGGCCGACTCGTGGGTCCGCCGCCGCCGCCGTCGCCACCGCAGCTTCCGGCCGTCCCGTCACGTGACGCCGCGGATCAGCTGACGCGCTCTGTGCGCCGGCCAGCCGTGACCGCGGCCGAGCCGCCCGCGCGGCCGATGTCCGCGCGTAATTTGTCCGCAAACACGGGCCGACGCAAGTTTGTACAGAGACACCGGCCGACGGGCGGCCGCAAAATATTTGGACAGCGAATCGCGGTCGGCACGCAGCAGTGACAAGCGTAACGTTTGTCACTGGCGGTCGGCGGGCCGGGACCAATAGTGGGTCGTCGGCGGCGGCGGCGCCGTGATCGGAGGTCGACTCGGGCTCACCTGCGCCGTGGGGTCGACCAAACCAACGGTCGATGAAGGAATAACATGTTGACCGAACTCCCTCCGACGCCGTTTCAGGAGAGGCAAGGGACACACAAAAGGGTCGGATTATATCATGTCATCGGACGAAAAACCCCAGAGACGTTATCAAATTTCCATTCATCTGCGTGCGTGCCTCGCGCCGTCCCACATCACTGTCGAGTGGCGCGGGGGCGGCTGGCTCCCGTCGGCCGCGTCACGGGGCCGAGCCGGCCGGACACGCAGCCGCCGCAGTCCGCTCCAGACCTCCGACGCCACGGCCCAGCGGCCGCGGCCGCGGCCGCGTCACAGGCCGAGCGGCGGCAGCGGTTTCGGGCCCGTCCGGCCGTGACGCGGCCGGCGCGTGTCGGGCGTCCGGCCATGACGCCGAGCCGCCGCCGCGTACGGCCGGCGTGCAGCGGCGCAGCGCCGGCGGGTCGCCACGTCCCGTCGCGGCGCGGCCGTCACGGGTCCGCCGGCAGGCAGACGGGGTCAGACGGCAGCAGCATCGCCAGGCCGCCACGGTAATTTCACCGGCCGAGTTCAGGTCCGGGCGAGCGTGTGGCGACACCGCCCGCCCCGCCCAGAGAGGAGAGCCACCGGCGCCGGCAGCCGTGCAGGGGAGGCGACTGTAGCGACACACAGCATCCAGCTCAGCCGATTCTCCCTCCGCTAGGGAACCTCGCTGTGGTTGGCGGCTGCTGAAATCCATTACCGTGTCAGAACCTTCCCCACCAACAGCTTCACTCACTGTGCCCGTCGCTTCTCCAATGAACACACAGAGCGCTCAGACATTTGGACGGACCAGACTCTGCCGGCAGTCGCGAGGTTCGATGATCAGCTAACCTTCCGTCACTCGCCAAACAGGTCGCAAACATCGGTCAAGATCGCCGGATAACACCCGGATGAGTTCAATCCGATTGCGGCCTGCCACCGAGCTGCGATAACGTCCACTCACAAAGAATTTTGACAGGTGCCAATAATGAACGAGGCGCCTCGACCGCTCTGCCACAGCTGAGCCGGCCAGATCGTCTCACACGAAGACACCTATCTACCGCAACTAAATCAGCCAGATCACCTCGAACAAAGGCAGGTCGGAGTCCCGGCTTCCTCCGGCGGACTCATCATCATCCGACCCAATCACGCCGGGGCTGCGCGGCCCCCATCTGGCTCACGCAGCCGTAACGAGGTGCCTCTGACGACTCGCCGGTGCGTCATTCCTCTTCATCAGCGGCCAGCGGTTCTACGATCTAGCCCGGGGCGGTGGCCGCCGCCCCGTCGAGCGCCGCCGCAGGCGCGCCGCTCAAGGCCGACCGGCGGCCGCACCGGCGCAGCCACGCGCTGACGCGCCGCGAGTTCGGCTCGAACCGCGCCCCGGGCGGCGGGAGCCCGACAGGGAAGCGTTCGCCGCCGGCCCGTGGCCGCTCCCCGTCGGACCCGAGGTCGGACGGGCCCGAGCGGGCCCGACTGGGCCGCGCAGGACGCCGGAGACGGCCGGCCGCTCTGCCTGCCTCCGCGGCCGAACGGGCGGCAAACACGGCCCGCCGCCGCCGGCGCTGTTTGCCCAGAACTTCGCCTGTTTGCACGGCGCCGACGTGTTTTCGACGCCGGGCCGGCCGGCGACAAAACTGCCGCGAGACGCGCGGCCGCCGTCTCCCGCCGGGCGACTCCCCGGAGACCGCCGACGGTCCGAGCCGACCCGAAACTTTCCAGAAGCCGGAGCGCCGGCCGGCCGAGGCCGGCCCTTCGGCGGCCGGGCCGGCGGCGTCGCGTCGCGCCGCCTCGCCGGCTAACGCATTTAGCCGCAAACAGGCCGCCGCCGCGGCAAACGACCGCCGGCCGGCGTCAATTACCCAATTATTCGGCCTCGGCCGGAGCGGTTCTCACAGCGCGCTCCCGCCGCGACAATGCGCCGCCGGTGGGTAATGGACGCGGCCGCGGCGTCTCCGGCCGACGCCCGGAGGAGCGCCGCCCGGCCGGCGACGCCCGGAGGCCCGGCACAGGACGCTGCACTCCGCCGGGCTTCCTCAGACGCGCGCTGGGTCGAGATTCGAGGCAGACGCGAGGGGAGTGGCGTTAATCGAACCTCGGAGCTGCTGACTCGCCGGTCGTTCCAGGCTGGTTCGTCCTCGCGGTGAGCTAAGCGGCTGGGTAATTACAGCAGTCTGTAAGCGAACCCGGTACCGAATACAGCGCACCGTTCGGACCTTCGCACACTCGACGGCTTCCACCTGGACTGCGCGGCGTTCAAGGAGCAGCGCGGCGTTCAAGAGGCATACTCACCACTGCGCCACGCAGCAGCTGCGCAGTGTGCACTGGGCTGCACAATGCGAGCGTGCACTATGCATGGCCTCGCGCCGGCGGCAGCCGGCCTGACCGGTCGGGAAGCCTTATCGAGAAAACCGGGGCTAATCGGGCAGGGAGTGGCGCTCTTACGTGGGCGCGCGGCAGCCGGCGCGGGCCCTTCCAGCACGTCCATCGATCACCGACCGGCCGCTGAAGTGGGCCGCGCGGCGGCCGATTGTCGCGCTGATAATCGCCAGCGCACCGTAACAGGTCACAAAGCATCCCCAGAAAAACTCGATTGCACGGAGGTAAGCCGCGGGTTTCACAAGCGATCGCGGCAGCGCGCCGAAATGGATTCCCGAATTAGCGCCGGCAAAAACGCGTCCGGAGAAAGGCGTTCGTCCGTTCCGCGACGCCGACTCGCGGACGCCGACTCGCGGACGCTGACTCGCGAGACGTCACCGACGGCGGCAAACGAACAGGAGCGAGACGGCCCGCCCACCCGCCGCCGTCCGAGATGCACCTGGCTTTGTCCGGGGAACAATGCGGCCGAGCCGCGGAATGTCGTCCGGGAGTCGGCGCCGCAGAACGTCACGGCGGCGCTTCTGCCCGGCTGTGGGACGGGGCAGACGGCTGTTGCCCGCCTGTGTTGCGGGCAGACGGCCGATACCCGGCTCTGACACCGGCAGACAGCTTCTGCCCGACTCTGTCGCGGAACAAACGGCTTCTGCCCGGCTCTGCTGTGCAGAAAACAGCTTCTGCCCGGCTCCGTCGCGGGGCAGACAGTTTCTGCCCGGATCTGTCGCTAGGCAGTCAGTTTCTGCCCGGCCCTGACACGAGGCAGACGGGTTTTTGCCCGCGCCGTTGCGGGGCAGACGGCTGGGCCGACCCCGGCGCGCCCGGCCCGCCCGGCCCGCTAACGAGAATGCCCTAATGGAGCGCGCTTTATATCCGATATTATTCCGCGCCATCCAATTAGAGCCCGTTCGACGTTTATCGACTCCGCGCGACACGGCCAGTGAAATAGCCGGCGTGCTCGGCCGGCGGCTTCCGGTCCGCGCCGCCGGCCCGCGCGGGAACCGGGCCCGTCCGCGGCCGTCCGGCGCTCCGCCGCCTCCGCGCACCGGCGGCCGGACCACGAGGCCGAGCATTCCGCCCGCGTGGCGGCCGCCGACGTTCGCGGTCTCCGGCCGGTTACCAGCGGGCCGCCGTCTCGAGCGGCGGCGCCACCCACGGAGCGGGCCGCCCAGCCGCGCGCTCCGCCTCGACGGCCGACGCGCCGCGGCAGCCGCCCGACGCAAGCCGGCCCGCGCGCCATGTGGCCAGCAGCGCCGCGCTATCTGAGGCCACGCTCCGGCTCGGACGTGAGACAAGTCTCCGCCGTAAATCGGAGATAAGACAAGCCGGCGCGCCTGCGACAACGGCCACCGCCGTTAAGACAACAAACAAGCACTTCCGACGCGCCGCAGGGGCCGACAGCTGTCCAGAATTCCGGCCGGATTCCGTTCCCACCGAGCGGCGGCGTGCCGACTTGGACGTGCTCGGTGATCCGCGGCAGCACGGGCCGAGCACGCCGCTACGCTCACTAACGTTGGTACGTAGGTAATAGGGTTAGGCGGGTACGTCGGTCTCCGACCGCGGCACATTTCGCGACTCTTCGTCGGCGACCGGCGGCGTGCTGTGGGCGCTCGAAAGAACCGTGCGTGGGAGCTCGACACTCCACCAGGCCGCCGCCCCACGGGCAAACACACTCAAGGCTAGGTCGGCGACCGGGACGGCGCGGTGAAGGGTCACGTGGCCAAGACGAGGCCGGTCGCTGGGCTGCCGGGAGCTGTGAATAGAGCTTCGAGGGGCGCCGCAGAGCCTCCGTGGCGAGGGAGGCTCGAAACGGGGGGGAGGAATCACAACGGGCGCTGCGTCACCGCTGCCATTACATTGGGGCCGTCGCATCACGAGCTTCATTTGCGCACGACTGGGACCGAACACATTGGAGCTCTGCACCATCATCACGCGAGCTCCGGTCAGACGGTGGCAGCTCGAGCCCACAGACAGCGCTGGAATATCGCAGCGCCAGGACGGAAAAGCAGGCAGGCCGGCGAGGAAACGTTTTACGTGCCAAAGAGGCGCCATTTTTAGACGACCATTACGGGGCGGAACATTTTTACACGAGGAGGAACGTTCGCAACAAATGAACCAATTTCGCCTGTCCTGACCTCGAAAGTAACTCCGAAAACGAGGCACCTGAAGCGCAGCCGCTTCGTAATACAGAAGCCGGACAACGGCCCGGTCCGACAGCCCTGCTCTCCCTCCTGTTCGGCGCATGGGGGGAGCGCCCTCATCTCCGCCAACACCGAGAGAGCCCGCCGCTGACCGCAGTCCGGCCACCTGCGGACCTCGCCCGGCGTCCCCTGGCGTCCTCCAGCGTCCCAGAGCCGCCGCCTCCCGGCCGCCGCAGCCGCTGGTCCCCCGCGACACGACGGCCGCCGCAGCCGCTGGTCCCCCGCGACACGACGGCCGCCGCAGCCGCTGGTCCCCCGCGACACGACGGCCGCCGCAGCCGCTGGGCCCCCGCGACACGACGGCCGCCGCAGCCGCTGGTCCCCCGCGACACGACGGCCGCCGCAGCCGCTGGTCCCCCGCGACACGACGGCCGCCGCAGCCGCTGGTCCCCCCGCGACACGACGGCCGCCGCAGCCGCTGGTCCCCCCGCGACACGACGGCCGCCGCAGCCGCCGCCGGCGGCGGTCGACGGGAGCCGCTCCAGTCACGACGCCCCTCCCCCCGACCGCGCCACATTCGCACCGCGCGGGGACGCCGCACGACCCCCCCCCCCCCGCGGCGCGGCGCCGGGTAATTTACGCCGGGTAATAGTGTCTAGGTGACCGTGCAGGGGGCGGCGTGTTTTGTTCACGCACGGCGCGGTTCGGTGCGCGGCGGGCGGTTGTTTAGTGCAGCCGGCGCCGCGGCGGCCGGCGGCCGGCGGCGCTGTTTGTTTTGGAAGGTCACGCGCTGACGTCACCGGTGCCGGAACAAGGCGCGGCTTCCGCCGACGTCCGGCCCGTCTGAGCGCCTGCCGGTCACCGCCCGCGCCGGGACGACCGGGCGGCGAGCCAACGCGCGTCCCGCCCACAGACGTCCCGGCGCCGGCGACCCCCGACGTCATCAACAGGTGACGCTGACTGACTGACGTCGGCCGGCGCCGTCATCAGTCGCTGAGTGATTTCAGGGGGGAGTGGCGGAATCCACAGAGCAGTGAGCGTGACTGCGTTTCGTCGAGAGGAGTGCGGACAGGCAATGAGGCGCCACACTTATTTCGGATGCCGCCTGGTCCATGAGCTTCGTTTCGTCGCAATGAGAAGACGGACGAGTGGGCCTCCTAAAACACACGCTCCCTTTGTTGCAGAACACGGTAACAACCGTTATACCTTCCAAAGTTATGTGGAAATATCTGTGCGCAGATTGCTGTTTACATTGCACGCCAAGCTTCACGGAAATTTCCAAGTGCGAGCCCGCGAATCCTACGCCTCCGCGCAAGGCCGCTCGCCGCAAGCCTCCCACCAAAACACCACTTAGTCTACCCGCACCCTTCGCGCACGCGGCCACCACGCACCCAATAATCCCCGACCCGCCCGTCGCGCATCCCCGCTGGAGCCGGCAATCCACCGCGGGCAATTTATCTAGGCGGCGCGGCTGGGGCGGCCGGCGGACCGGCGGGCGGCGGCCGCCCCGGCCGGGCCCGACCGTAATGGTGCGCGGCGGCGGCTGCGGACGGCCCGGCCGGCCCGCGCCGGCGCCGGTAACGATCATGGACGCCCGGCCGGCCGGCCGTGACGACGGCGCCCATTATTTATCCACGCATCCGCCCGCGCCCTCTGCCGGGACCGTCCTGCAGGCGCGCCCGGCGCCGGCCGCCCTCCTCTCCCCGGCGCGGCGGCGCCCGCGGGCCGACCGACAGAGACGCCGGCGGAATTACGCCGGCTCCCGGCAGAACTCTGACGGGTCCCTGCAGACTTCCGCCTCGGCTCCACGCATATCTCTGCCGCCTCTCAGCACGGCTCTGCCGGCCGCCCGCCGTCGGCGCCGCTCTCCGCCGGGGCGGTCTCGCGAAGCCGCCGGGACGCCGGCCTGAGTCAGCGGGGAACGTCACGCGACGTCCCGGTACAGGCGACCCAGGAAAGGGAGGTCAGAGCCTCGCCGTGCCCCGAGCGCGCCCGGCGGCCACGTCCGGCGCTGCGGTCCAGGTCTGCCGCTGCGACGTATCTTTCCGCGACCATTTCCAGCAGCGCATCCGCCGAAACCCCGGTGGAAAAACATCGACGCGATTCCACGAAAGATGCCTAGCGTGAGATAACCATAACTGTATGTCCTTCGGACTCTTGCACCTCGCACGTTTGGGGGATTCCAAATGTTGAAGTTGTTGCGCTCGAGCTTGCTGAAAGCACCGCTAATATCATCCATCATCCAGGATGTTCAAAGCGTACCGGAATCTACAAAAGAACGGCCGCGATGTGATCCTCTTGACCCCGATAATCCGAGCGTCCACGTCAACCGCCGGCTGCAGGGGACCCCATCCCAGCCCTGCCCGGCCAGGCGACCGGTCATTAGTCGTCGTCTGCCGGCCCGCCGACATGGCCGGATGAGGCTGGCGGACAGCGCCGGCCGATAGCCGACATCACGGACAGCCGGCGGAGGCCGCGGACAGCCGGCGGAGGCCGCGGACAGCCGGCGGAGGCCGCGGACAGCCGGCGGAGGCCGCGGACAGCCGGCGGACGCCGCGGACAGCCGGCGGAGGCCGCGGACAGCTGGCGGAGGCCACGGACAGCGGGCGGAGACTGCGGACAGCCGGCGGAGACTGCGGACAGCCGGCGGAGGCCGCGGACAGCCGGCGGAGGCCACGGACAGCCGGCGGAGGCCGCGGACAGCCGGCGGAGACTGCGGACAGCCGGCGGAGACTGCGGACAGCCGGCGGAGGCCGCGGACAGCGGGCGGAGGCCGCGGACAGCTGGCGGAGGCCACGGACAGCGGGCGGAGACTGCGGACAGCCGGCGGACGCCGCAGCCCCGCAGGAACGGGACGCCGACCTCAGCCGCGCTCCTGACGAGCGGTCCAGTCGGCGTGACACGACAGTCGGGGTCGGGGCCGGGGTCACAGCGTCACCGACACCGGCGCGGCGTGACTCACCGGCGCAGACGCCGGGAGGCGGCGTCTGGTGAGGAGTTTGTAGCCACGGTGACGGGAGATCGGTGAGTCAAAGTAAACGGCGCTGGGCTGATGTTTATCGCCCGCAGATTCGCGACCGAGAACGGAGTGGCTGTTAATTCGTCTGACGGCGGGTTAGCCGCAAGTAACGGTAATGAGTCGCCGATGACATCAGTGCGAGTCACGCCGTTCGCCGACCCCCCCCCCTCCGCCCCGTGCGTGACTCACAGTTCGATACGCCCACCGTTGCTCGAACGGCAGCCAACAGGGACAAGGACGGACGCCACTCGAGCCGGCGCCGTCCCCGATTCGGGCCCGGTCCGGCCGGCGCCCGTTAAGCAGGCGGCGCGCTTCCACCGCCCGCCGGCGCCGTGAGGGCCCGCGACATGCGCCCCAGTGAAAGGTCCGACACTCCACCCGGCCGCGGGCGGCGGCGGCTCCGCCCGACGGCGTGTCTCCGCCGGCTCCGCGGCAGACGGCGGCCTTGAGGAGCGGCGCGACGGGGCAGCACGTACAGGGGACGGCAGCAAGAAAGGAGACGAAGGCGTCTTGCTGACGATACCGAGCGCAAGAGTACGCTCATAGGTGTGCCAGGAGCCAAGCGTAAATGTCCTCAGTTGTCCACAACCGTCCACAGCCGTCTGCCGGCGCCAACAGCCGTCCGCAGCCGTCCACAGCTGTTCTCAGTCGTCCACAGTCGGCCATGACCGTCCACAGCCATGCACAGCCATCTACAACCGTCCACAGCCGTCCGGTCGGCAATATGGAGTCGGCCGCCGGCTCGCCAGCTGGCTCTGTGGCGTTCGGCCGGGGCCGGCCGCCAGCCTCCCTGCTGCGCCGCCGCGACCTGTTGCACGCCCTGCAGCTGCGACCAGCGCCGGCCGCGGCAGACGGGGAGGGGCGGGGGGACGTGAGGAATGGCGAGTCAGGGAGGCTCGAGTCGAGCATGAAACGTTTATTATTTCATGGGCGTAGGCAATTTAGTGCAGAATTATGAGGGCTGTAGGGAGCAAGGGCCACCTCGGCGTACGTGGATTTTGTAAACCCATAAAGAACGGTGAAGTTTGTTCAGTGTACCTCGGAACTTGTTCCGCGACGACGCAATTTATCGCCTTCGGACGACTGCGCCGCACTGCGTCGACTGCGTCGTACTGTGGCCAACATCTCCGCCCGCAGTATCTCCCGCGTCGCCCGTATCCCCTCCGACGGTGTCGGCGCAGAGACGCACGATACGCAGTAGGCCCGGAGGCGGTAGGCGGCGGTCGCCACGCGGGGTGACCTGCCTCAGGGGACGGCCGCCATGTTGGCTCATGGCCGGCGGCAATAGGGCCCGATCGATTGGCGTCCCGCCGGAGGCGCCCGACGCCTCGTCCCCCGGGGAAAGGCAGGGGCGCGGTCGCCGACCGGTCACCGGTTCGCGCGCGCTCACTGGTGACGGCCTCGCACGCAGCCGGGCCCTGGGGAGGTCAGAGCGACGATGGGCCGCCGGCGCAGCCCGTCAGCGGCGCGGGGCGCCAGGCCGCGCTGACGCCAGACTGACGTCACGCCGTGACGGTGCGACACGGCGGCCGGCGGACGGCCGCGACCTTCACGGCGCGCGATAGCATCGGCGGCAGACGGCCGAGCGGCGGCGACCGCGCCACGCGCCGCTCCTCCGCGTTCCGTTACACGTGACGAGGCGGCGGCGGCCGCCCGGCCGGCCATCCGTCACCGGCCGCCGCGCGCGCCGGCCGTATATCCGCGCCGCCTGCCGCGCGGCGGCCGACGGCGGCGGCGGGCCGGCGCCGCGCGGGCGGCGCGCGAGCACACCGGCCATGCATGGAATGCCGATCTTGGCCGGCCGGCCGGGCGCGCCGACCTTGCCGCGTCCCCTGACGTGGCCGGCCGGGTCGGCCGGAGTCGAGGCGTCACGGCGCAGGCGGCGCCCTCACGCCTGCCGCGCGGACGGGCGCCGGCGAGTTCCGCCTCACGTGCCCGGTGGGTCAGGTGGTATGGTACGTGACTAACCGGCAATCCGGTAAACACCGGCCGCACACGGGTGTAGTTAGTTCAGGGCGCGAACAAAGAGGAAGAGGACAGAAAGCTGAGTGGTAGAGCTAGAAACGTGTCAGGTCTGGCAAAACCGACGGTGACAGTGACCAGATGACATCGCGATTCCTCACGTTCCCAAGCAAGCGGAAGGCCTCAGCGTGAAACTGCAACCACCCCGTTCCCCTTTCCCGCTTCAACTCCCTGCTGCAACACCGGCGGCAGCCTAGCGTCAGCATGCCTCCGGATCCCCAGCATTAATGCGTCTCCGTTCGGTCTCGCTCTGCTGAGAGTGACAAACGACCCCGGGCGGGAGCCGGGCGGCGCCGGCGGCAAACAGCGCAAAACTCCCGAGTCAGGCGGCAGTGACGAAGCGCCCCTCCAAATCGGTTTCTCCCCGCACGCGCAGAGCCTGAGAGGGATTTCCACGCGGCGGCCGGCGCGCGGTGGCGTCTCCGCCGCCGTCCGGCGGTCCGTCGTCGCCGGGCCCGCTATCGCGCTCTCACGCGCGCGCCGGCCGCCGAGCGCCGCCCGACGCGTCACGCCCGCTTCAGGGGCGGCCGTCACGTTGATACCATCGCGGCGGCGTCCGGCGACCTGGACCGCGGCCCGGCGCACGCACGTGCTGGATGCTCTGTGATGGTCGGACGGCGGCCCGCCGAGAATAGACTCCGTGACCTGCGGCCGAGCGACAACTGCGCCGTGGCCGTGGCAGGAGAGCCTGGACAGAGGGATGGAAGGGTTTTGCAGGCGAAAAACCGGCCCACTTTTCAAAGAATTTAAAATAAGGCATGACTGAAAAGAAACGGTCCCAATTCCTATTCAGACGCCTCAATAATTTTCGGAGATCTCCAGCCATGGGCGCTGCAGACGACGATTGTGGCGCACCGCTGCGCCTGTTTCGGCGGCTGAACCGGCTCAGCGCAGACCGCCACTCAACGGAACTCCACTGCAGGACGTCTGGCTTCGAGCGGATGAGAAGCCAGAAAAAAACGCCTCGGGCTGATTAGCAATCTATTTCTGCTCCGGGAAAGTAGAATCAAAGTGGCTGGCTCCTGTAACTTGAAAGAGCTCCCCTAACAATCATCTTGGACGAGTTGATGACTCAATCAAGTATTCGGATGTCTGGTTAGCGTCGCTGCGAATGTGATTACACTAATCTGTCAACTGAAGCAGAATCCATTTCAACCGCAAGTGGTTGTACCAATGCGACATTATATCGGTGTACCGCGATGAAGTAAAAATGGTCTTAAAATGCAAAAGCAAGCCTTTCATCCAACAAAGAGCGCTAGGGGCCCATAAAATGATGAAATCGCAGTAAACCGATTTACGACGGCACAGAACCCACTTAGCCTTCGGATCCTGCAGCGCCGTCGAAAGTAATAGTGCCGCATGATCGGCGGGAATATCTGGCCGGTCGCCGTCGGCGCCGGCGGCCTTAACGCTTACGACACCGGCCCGGCTCGGAGGCGGCCGCGCGGCGCCCGGCCGCCTTGTTACCCCGACTGCCATTATCTCGAGCCAATAGCGGGGCGCCCGGCGCTGGCGACCGCCGGCGGCCCGCAGCGGCCGCCGCGGCCGCAGCGCCGCACGCGCGGCCCGTCCGCCCGTCTGACCCGGTCATGGGCGGCCGCACGCACGCGCCGGCGCCCGCACGCGCGCGCCGCGCCGCCGCGGCCGCCCCGCGGGAGTCGGTCCATCAGGCAGCGCGCCTCGAACACAGGCACGGTACACGGATCCCGGATCATAGGCATGGTGGACGGGTCCCCAGGGAGATCGGCAGCGATAACTTTCGGCCGTTCCGCCGCGGGGATAGCCCAGGTCATTAGCGTCGAAGCCGTCCACGTCGGTCACGCGGGCGCCGGCCGGCCGCTGCGGCGGACGGACAGAGGCCGCCGCGGAGCCGTCGACCACTCCTGCGCCACGCTCGACTGGACAGTGCAGGCGCTGTGACCGTTGCAGTCTGCGTGAGACGGGGGGGGGACGGTTCTTTCCTGGTGGCCGCCGCCTGCAGGCTCGTCCCGACATCGTTCGGGGCGGTGTCCGCGCGCAGAGCCCGGTCCGGTTCAGGAGTCGGCCGGGCGGCCGGCGAACTCGGCGGCACAAAAACCTGCAGCCGGTCCGGAGAGAGAAACCCAGCGCGGCCCGGTGCTGGGCGTCGGCGAACCAGCGGCGCGCGCACAGACATGCCGAGCCCGTCAGCTCTCGCGTGAGTCCAGGTCACGCTCGGCCAAACGTCACAGGGCGCCGGCTGTCTCCCCGTCATTCTCAGAACGTCCGCGCAGCAGCTCCTGACCCCTGGTCGAACCCCCCTTCGGAGCGGCCAACCGTGGCAAAGCGTCGAGCCGACGCGTCGCCGAATTTATCTCAGCGCCGAACTCGGGCCGAGAAGTCTTCCCGACGCCGCCATTGAACTTCACTTCAAAGTTGGAAATAAACTGCTATTATGCAGAGCGCTCATCTTCTAATCAGGCATTTCGCGGCTCTTTCAGCCGGTGACATCTCGTTGAGGGCGATAAAAAGGCAAGTGTCACCGCCGAGCGCCGTCGGCGGAATTCCAAGCAGAGCCCGGTCGTCGCTTTCAAGGATGCGGCCGGAAAAAAACATCATCGGCGGTCTCTTTGAGGGCACGGACACTACCGGGACAGGGTCGAGGAAGCGGTGAGCTAGTCATTCGTGGTTCCCAGACTTATTCGAGTCAACGGGAAGTCAAAGAAATATAATCACTGTGTCTGCACAAAGAGGCGGGACATGACGAAAATGAAGGAGAGACGATGACAAATGAGGACAGCAGACTGATGGAAATCCTCATAAACCAAAACCTAAGCTTTTACCGCCGCCACGTAATGAAAACAGCCACCGCCCGCCGTCCAGACCAGTTGGTAGCTCCAGGTCGTCGGACTCCGCAGACAACGGCAAAACGTCAGCAGACCTCGGCAGAACCGGCGCACTCATCAGACCGGGCAGAACCCCAGCGGCCCGCGCGGACCTGACAGACCCGATCCAGCTGCAGCGGACAGCGTCCGGGCAGCCGGCTGCGCTGCCGAGCCGGCCCGTGTCGAGCCAGCATCGGCCCGCGACGGATAACCGTCCGGTGCGGCGTCCAGCCGCCAGCACAAAGGCCCCGGCCGGCCCCGCCCGCCGCACGCACGGACAGCTCGGTAATCAATGACTCCACTTAATCAGAGCGTGTTTGTCTCGCACCCGACACCTGCGCAATCAATGGCCCCGGCCGTGTGCGTGCGGCAATGCCGGCTACCCGCGCCGCCACTGTCGCCAAGCGCCGGGCGGCCGGCCTACCTTTTCTCGCGCGCGGCGCCGCCGAGGCAGACGCAGCGCCATCCGTCCCCGTCAGCCGGAAACAAACGAATAGCCGGGCCGGCAGCTTCAAACTGGTCCATTCATCAGCGGGCCGGGCCGGCCGACAACGGGCGCCGAGCCGCGCACCCTTCCGGCGCCGGCCGCCAGGCAGCCCCGCCGGCCGGGACGTATTTACACCCGTCAGATCAGCGCGGCCGCCGGAACGAAGCGGTCCTTTATCCGAGAATCGATCGCGTCGAACGCTGCGCCGTCCATCGAACGCCGTCCCGTGCGGCGAACGCTGAGCGCTGCGTCCGCCCGCGGCGGTGAATGGGCGGGGATTGGCACCTGGCGGCCGGCCCGCCGCCCGCTGTTCCGGCCTGGCCCGTCATCCGTCTCACCGGCAGCCCCGCCAATCAGCTGAGACGGACGCGCCCGTGACGTCAGCGGTGACGACGACAAAGGAGTCGCTGTGTCGGCCCGCCAGCGGCGCGACGGGATGCCCGCAGGCGGTGCCAGAGAACCGAGAACACAGCCCGGGACAAAACGAGAGCGGGGCGCGGCTCAAGCGCTCTTTCGAGCAGAAATACGGAGCATGACGGTGCGACGAATTTAGAAGCAATCGAGAAACGGAACGAGCACTTTTCCAGTTTGGGTCAGCTCGAGGGCTTACCGTCGAGACGCACTTCTTGCCGGGCGAGATGAACTCCAGTCCGCGGTCGGCTTTGCCGCTGTAGCACTGGACGGTGTTCTTGGTGAACATGACGCGGATCGCCTTCAGGGAGTACACACACAGCGCCGACTTGCGCCTGGGCTTGTTGGAGGCGTCGCCCTCGCTGGCGGCGAACACGGCGTACAGCACGTCGTCCTGCGCCGTGATGCCCAGCTTGGTGGCCAGGTTCGAGCCGGCCGTGGCCACGTGCGCCGCCTGCGCCAGGTTGTAGCGCACGCCCTCCTCGTCGATGCAGTCGATGGGGATCTCCGTGTAGGAGTAGTAGTGCGGGTCGTCCTGGCAGACGCGCACCAGCTTCGAGATGTACGGACTCGTGTCGCTGCTGCGCCGCTTCTGCGTCGTCAGGAAGTAGCTGAAGTTCTCCGAGCCGAAGCCGTGCACGTAGTTGATGTAGTAGCGCTCGCGCGCCAGCGAGTTGATGGCCATGCGCGTGCCGGTGGTGACGCCCTGCTCGGAGATGGTGAACATGCGGTCGCGGTCGAGCGACCTGCTCGACACGGCCGGCACCTCGTTGCGGTACGGCGCGCGCGCGCCGCCCGTGTACGTCACGCCCACGTACAGCACGTGCGTCTCGGGCGGGTTCGGCGGGCCAGGCGCGATGAACGCCACCGTCGAGGCCGTCTCGTTGTTGGCCACCACCGCCTCCTCGGCCTGCTGCTCGATGACGCTGATGTTGCGCAGGTTGCGCACCTGGCAGCGACCCTGGAAGAGCGAGCCGCACACGATCAGGTTGCCGTGCGTCTTGTCGATCACGAGCGCCTTGTTGACGTTGTCGGTGGGCCGCTTCGTCACGTAGCCGGGGCACTCGTTGGCCGGCGAGCACTCGGGGTCGTCCTGCTCCGGGCCGGTCCGCACCGAGTACGCCAGCTCCAGGTCCGGGCTCAGCTGGTACAGCCGGTTCACGGCGCCCACGTACACCCGGCCCGTGTTGTCGTCCACCACCATGTGGTTGAAGCGCTCGGTCGCGAACTCGTCGCTGAACTCGCTCACTATGTAGTTGGCGCGCGCGCCGCCGGGCGCCAGCGCCAGCAGCGCCAGCGCCAGCGCCGCAGTCCAGGGCGGCCAGGAGGCGCCCGTCGCACCACGCATCGCGCCTGCTCTCAGTCTGAAACGGCGAAGACCGGCGCCGGTTAGTCGGGACGCGGGGAGTTCGGACGACGGGCGGTATCATGGCAAAGGCCTGGTTCACAGTACGAGGCTTATAATATACAGGTCCTACGCACTTGGGTAACAGGCACTGGCGCTTCGGTGATTGAAGGCTTTGCCAACAACTGAAACCGTTTGCATTGGCAAGTGTAACATTCCGAAATCGATCGTCACACAATGGTGACAACCAGACAAACGCCACAACTTTCAACGTAAACATGCCATTTCAAGAAAAAGCAGTGCTACTCCCCAACGACAGCCAAAAACCAACAGTGTTTCGGAAATTCTGCTGATGGCGCAGGGGAGTCGAGGGCCAAGCTGGCTTTCAGACGGCATCATCGCCGCCCGGATCACGTGCTGGCGGTCGACGACGCAGAAATCGAGCTCTCGGGGCGTTGGACCTGACCAGCACACGGGCCGGCCCCCTCTGCGACCGGGCAGAGCGCGGGCAGAGCGCGGCGGCCAGGCAGAGCGCGACGGCCGCGCCGATTCGAACCGCACACCTCGTGTGTTTGCCATGCGAGAGCGAGGCGCCGGCCGCATCCGTCAGTCGTCGCCGCTTCGGCAGGTCACGGCGCGCCCATAAATCGCCCGGCCAGGGTAAACAGGGCCGCCGGCGGCCGCGGCGGCGCGGCTGGCTGTCTGTCGTCCCGTGACGTCAGCGCCGTCCTCTGCCGCCAGCTCCCGGCACGGGAGTCGAACCACCAGAGGCCGTGGCCCGTTGGCCGCCGCGATTCCCGAGCGTTGGCGCCCAGGCCACGGGTTCAATGGTGTGGGGACATGGGGTTTCGTCGGGAAATCGCTTTGAGTTACGTGGTGCTGGCGACACAGAAGCGACGAGGTCACGACCCAGGCTTTCAAAGTTTCGACGCCTGGCCATGTGGCGTGCGACAAAAAGGCGCGGCCTAAAAACTGGCCTTGCGCAGTCCAACGCCTTTCGTGGGGCCTACGCCCAGGGTGACCATGTCTCATACGTGAGAAAGACATGATGGGCGTCGCGTCAACGGCTGGGTGCGACAGCTTACGATAACGAGAGGACACGATGCGCGTGACGCTCTAGTATTGGTCAAGAACTGACCAGACAAGCTGAGGCGGAGAATAAACCATTTCAGAACGCCGTGGAAACCCGATACTGACCGGATATAAAAACCAGTAACGCGAAGAAAAAGAAACAAAAAATCGCTTCGAAACGTAAACGGAACGGCAGGCCGACACGCCGACCGGTTGAGTTTCGTCGCCGAAAAGCGCCTCTGGCCAGACGGCGTGCGCCTGTCTCGCCTCCGCTCCCCGAGCCGTCAAACACTGTCAGAAGGCGGCGGAGACAAAGTCGGTCCGGCCGGCCGTCTGCGCCCGGCCGTCACCGCCGCGTGGCCCGCGGCCGCCCGGGGTCACGGAGGTCAGCGCCGACCGCCGCCGGCGCGTCACGTGACCCGAGCGCGGGCGGCGGCCGAGACCGCCGGCCGGGCGGCGCGGCGCGTCCGCCTGTGACAGTCGCGGCGGCGATTACGCTCACGGAACGGCGCGGCGGCTGCGGCGGGCCCGCTGTAAAAACGGGCCGGCTTACGAGGCGCCAGGCATCTCCACGGCTCGTTGGGGTCATTGTTCGGCGCGCGACACGCACCCAGGCGCAGTCCGGCAGCGCTGCGGCCGCAGGCGCTCATCCGTGGGACGCGCTCACGCCGCGGCGTGCACGTGATCTGAGACCGCGCACTGCAGCAGGTGCGCGCCACGGCCGGTGGTCCCGGTTAACATCAGACCTACGGTACCGACCGGAAAGGAACGGTCCGAAATCCTGTTCAGCCCCCTCTGCCGTAGTTTTTTTCGAAATCTCCAGCCACGGTCGGCGACAGGCCTGCTCCGCCCGCCTGCCGGGCAAGTCCCGGCGTCAGCCGAACCTGCCCGGCGAGTTTCGCCAACCGCAGGCACGACAGCGCGCCGTCTGGTGCGGCGCCGGGCACGGCACCGGGCCGCTCTCACGGGCCGTCGCGAGAACGCCGGCTCCGCCCGGTTCTCCCCGGCCGGGTCGGAGACCGCCGCCGCCGCCGCCGCCGCCGCCGCATTCCGCGTCCGGCCGCCGCGACGGACGGCGCGGAATCCGGATCCGGCCCGCGCCGATGAGCGGCGACGTGCGTGATCGACTGCGCCCGCCGCCGCCCGGCTCTGCAGTCTGCGGTCTGCAGCAGAACACGGGATCAGCCGCCGCCGGGCGTCCAGGGAACGGTGCGGCGGGCCAGTCCGAGCCGCGCCGGGCCGCCGCCGGAATGGCATGCACACTTGCGTCGTCCGAGACAGATGGGCGCCGCGCTGCCCGTGGCAGCTCCATCCATTCTCGGGATGACAATGCGCTCGGCCGAATCCCGCGACGTTAGCGCACAGACGGTCCGCCGGCGGCGCCGCGCCGTGACGTGACGCCGCGCCTCGTGACGCGGGTCACTGGCCGCAGCGGCGGAAATGCACTTCCGACAGCGACCGAACTTCGGGCCGCCGCGCCGCGTCGGAGCCGCCGAAATCGACGGGAAGAGGCTGCTGGGCCCGACGGCTGCCTCTGTCACCGTCGGCGGCGCCCGCTGTCGGCGACGGCCGCAGCCCGCAATGGGGGACAGAAGCCGCGGACAGGCGGCGGACGACCGACGGAAGAGCGACGTGCGAACAGGGAACGAATCCCGGATGAACGGCGGACAACCTGCAGATTAACTCCGAACGACCGGCAAACAGCCAGCAGACGAGCGGCGGGTGCACGGCTGAGTGGAGTCGGCTGGTGCGGGTCGCTGGCCCCGCTCGGCCAGAGGGAGCAGAGCCGTGACTGCTCTGCCGGGAGATCACGGCCTCTGCTCACGATCCGTGAACACCAGAACGAATGCTGATGCAATGGGGCACGGCGCAGTGGAATGCAGAACACCTGAGTGGGCGGGGAGGAGATGGCATGACAAGATAAGCCGATCCTTTCATCTCATCTTAGTTTATATACGCTCGTACTTCCGCAGACAGACGGTGCCCGGCTAGGCGGGCACCGGCTGTCTGCGGAAGTATGGCGATTTTCGACCAGTGCAAAGTCCAGCTGTCGTGCTAGCTGCTAGCTGTCGTGCTGCGTCCTCAGATTTCCGCGGCGGACGGAGCCGGGCGCGCAACTTTCCGCGCCGAACGAGCAGGGCAAGCGAAACTCCGCAGCCGACCGAGCCCAGGAGCGCGACTTTCCGCAGCCTGCCAAGCCGGGGGCGCGACCTTCCGCAGCCTGTCAAGCCGGGAGCGCGACTTTCCGGCAGCCTGCAGAGCCAGGGGCGCGACTTTCCGCAGCCTGCTAAGCCGGGGGCGCAACCCTCTGCAGCCGGCAGAGCTGGGGGCGCGACTTTCCACAGTCTACTCAGTAAGCCGGGGGCTTGACCTTCCGTAGCCGCCAGAACTGGAGGCGCCACATTCCGCAGCCACCAGAGCCCGAGGCGCGGCTCTCCGCAGCCACCAGAGCCCGGGGCGCGGCTCTCCGCAGCCGCGGCGCCGGCTCGCAGCGGCCGTCCGGCCGGAGACGCGTCCGCCGCCGGAACGGCCGGCCGGACGCGGACCAGACTCTCCCTGAAGTCAGCTGACGTCCGGCGCGTGCCGTTGCAGGGCGGAGCGGTCAGCTGCACCAGGCGACAGCGGCGGCGGCTGCCGCAGACGGCCCGGCCCCCGCCGGCGGCCTCTGTTCCGCGGGCCCGCTGCCGACGGCACGGGCTTTGTCACGTGACGACGGTCAGGTCGAGATGACGTCAGCGGGCCCGGCAGCGCCGAGTCGGGCCGGCCAGCCTGCCGCGAGGCCGCGTCGGTTCTCAGGCCGTGAGGCACGCTGTCACGCGCCGCACGCCCCGCTGAGGACCGCCCCGCTGGGTCACGGACGACCCGCCTCCTCCGTCGCCTGCGACGGCGCCTGTCGCAACTCGCAGACAAGTGGCAATCTCGCTCCCACCGCCGCTCACGGCATTCCCGCGCCGTCTCACGTGCATTTTTCCCATGCCTGCGAGGGCAGTGGAGCGTCGGACATTCCTGGCGGTCCCGTATCCGGGCTTTATTTGGCGCAGACGCGGCGATTCCGCGCCGTGAGGAGATAGCGCTGAGCCATTGCCGGCCGGTGACGTGTCGGCCTCTAGCCTCGAAGGCCCGATAAGGCGATTCCGACACGTCGGAGACGGCTGTCGGGACGACCGCGGCCTGCAGCGCCCCCCCCCCGCCCACAGCTGACCGCCGCCGGGCGGAGGACGACGCGCGCGGCAGGACATCACGACAGACAAGGCCACGTGCCGGCAAAGAGCATCACTCGTCTCCGCACGGGTGTGTTCAGTGACGTAGTCCTGACAGCCACGATAGGCGCTGTCGGCAGGGAAGGGTGCGTACGTGCTACCTTCTCAGCACAGGCTGAGTCAGCCTCCGCGGACGCACGCCCGGTGATTACCCACTGGTTCCGGACCGCGCCGATCAGCTCGCCGAAACCCGACCCTGACCGACGCCGCAGCGCTGCCCTGAGATCCTCAGACGCGGCCAGCCGACCGACGACCGACCCCACGACAGAATTCTGCCGCGGTCCGCCGCGGGCGAGCGCCGCCGATGACACGGGCTCGCTCGCCTGGCCGGTCCCGGCCGCAAGAGGTACGAGCCGGTGTCGGCCGCCGCACGAGCGCATCCATCAACATTCCTGCACGTGGAGCGGCGGCGTAACGCCCGAGTGCGCGCCGCGGCCGGCCGGCAGCTCCACCGCATAAATCAACACGGCTTTTGACAGGCCCGGCCCGCGGCGGCGGCGCCGCCGGCGCGGCTCGGCCGCAGCGGCCGCGTGCTCAATTATGCGTCCATCAGGCGGCCTGTCGGCGACGCGGACCGTTCCCTGTCGGCCGCCGACAGACCGGCGGAGCGGCCGACTCGACCACCTGTCCTGCGCGGCCGGCCGCCGACCGCGGCCGCCGACGCGCCGCCGCCGCGCGGCGAAAGCGGCGCGTCCGGCGCGGCCCGGCCCACTCGGCCGCGAGCTGCGTCAGCCGCCGCGGCGTCACGACGGCATCGCCCGTCTACGAACGCGGCCAGCGCGCGACCTTCACACTACCTTGGTGCGGCCGGCCGGCCGGCCGGCGACCACCGACCTATCTCGGTGCACAACCCGTTGTCCACCAAAAACAGCTTATCAACCGAATCAGACACAATCCCCTCCCGAAATTGACATTCCGGACGTTAAGGGCGAGAATGCCTCGGCGGCCAGCGGCGCGGCGCCCTTGCCAGCCGCGAACTGGGACGGCGCCGGGCCCGCGCCGAAAAGGACGCCGCTCGGACACCCGCTGGTGCCATGAGCATGGCGACTGCAGGGCGTGGGACACCGCTGCCGGCGGCCACGAAACCGACACCGCCGCGAGACCGGCACCGGCAGCGTCCAGGCACGGAGCGAGAATTTGAGATAAGGCCGACAACCGATGGCTGTGATAACCATCCTCCCGATCGCCAGGTCGCCTGTCGGCTGTTGCGCAATCGGGTCCCCCCGGACCCACGCCCGGTCTCGTACTTGACATAAGCACCAGCCTGTGAGGCGGGGGTCGACCGAGATTCCTCAGCCGTGCGGAAACGTGGCGGAATCCGGCCGACGACCGCGCGGAAAGCCGACAAATCCCGGCGCGCTGATCCGCCCGGCCGCTGTTCGTGGCCGCTTTCCGGGCGTTTCCCGGCCGGTCGCCGTGCAGGCAAGGTCGACTGGAAGAGAGCGTCAGCTGACGGCGACTCGGCGCCGGCGCCCGGCGGCACCGCTGCCCCCTCTCCGCTGCGGCAGAGGGTCGCCGGCGCCAGACGCCAGGTATGCGGACATGGACGCGGCTCGGTGCGTCCGTGTGACGTCACAGACGGATTTCGATGAACCGCCGCCGCATGATTCAGGCGGGGCTGCTGTTGGCGGCGCCACGCCTGAGCGGTGGCGCCGCGGCCGCGGCCCCCTCCCTTTCCCCCGGCTCATTTCCTCCATCCGTCTCTGTGTGGTCAGTGGAAATGTCGGCGGCAAGGTCACAGGGAGACGAGGCGGGCCGCCGGACCGGGGCGGGGACCAGTGACGATCGCGGGGCATGCGATCCGGCCGCGCGGAGGCCGCTCGACGCAGAGGTGACCCCCAGCCCGACCTTCTACAGCGGCCAGTAAGGCAGCGTTCAGTGGAGAGCAAGTGCCCACAGCCGGCAATCCGGACACCATTCCATTGCAGCGCGGAATTCGACAGAACGTGACTTCAGAGAGTGACGTCAGCGGCCTGCGCACTGCGGACGGCTACTAGCGGAACAGCGCTGTCTACCAAGAACAGGCGTCGATATGCTGGGTAACAGCGGGTCGCGGTCATATCAGCCACATCGCAGTCGGGCGCCGCCACCCGCGATCACTCCATTCAACCACCTGTGATTCACCGTGCCGTCACCTCGAACGTGACGAACGTGACGCGCCCTTCTCTGGAGCTGGTGGCGGGACAGCTCGCAGTGACGCAGCGACGTCACAGCCTGGCCGGCCGAGCCGGAGACTGGCGAGAGAACGTCACACCTATGCCACGCCGCTGCACAAGGCCACGCGGAAGCCGGAGCTGACGGAGCCTGGTGCCATCCCGTGGCCTTCCGTGGCCGTAATCTTCGAGCAAATAGAGCACGGCGATTACAGGGGCACGCTCCGTCTATGGAGCCCTAAAGCACATCGGCGCAGCCAATGGGGGGGTCCGGGGGCCCGGTCCCCCGCCCCTTAGGCCCGCATTTTTCGTGAAAGCCATTGCACATCGTCTTACCAGCAGGTGGCTTTCGTATGACTTCAGTTCACACTGAGCTCCGCCTCCCCTTTCCCCTTAAAAAATCTTGGCTGCGCCCCTGCTGAGGCAGAACTATGTCGCCAGCGACACGATTAGCACGCTGAGATGCCGCCTGCCGTTTTATTTTACCCAAAGTCCACTAAAAGACCGACCGGCAGCCCTGCGCTATCAAGTTACAACAAAACATAACAGGGAAAATGTGGCACCTGAAATACCTCAGCGACTCTGTACGACATTGGTTATCGACCCTCATCCAATAAAACTTGTCGATTCATTGTTGCATAGCACGAACGGGTTTAAAGCAAACTGCGCACGAGGAAAAGCTCACCGGATCTTTATCTGGCCTCAGTTTGCGCAACGACGACTCGCACATTTGATGATGGCGCATCCAACGCAAATCAGAGGTAGTCAGAATAACTAGAGAACTGATTCCTTCATCCCGAATGAAACTTTTGCATTATCCTTACGTTAAGCACGGAGCATTTTCGTCAGATCCGAGCCTCGAATTTCATGCACTTCCCAACAGATACCCCAAAAGCTCCCAACACCATGTACTTGTGATTAAGAAAAGCAATATAGCAGCTCTTATAGCATACCGATCCCGAATCAGCTGATCTTACCTCATTAAAAATGTCCCACGCACAATCGCATGTTCCAGCACACAAAACGAGCGTTGGTCCCTCGGCTCATTCAATGCAGAAGCTCCACAACCGACAGACACCGAGCAAGCGCGACCAGGTACTCCACTACTGCGACACAGGAGCGCCACAACCGGCTTGGAGTTCAGGTCTTGTCACGGACGACCTCCTCCTGCGAGCCTCTCCGAGCCAATGCGCGTACATCCCTCAGAGACGCGAGCGCCGGCTGAATGGACTCGTCCGGGCAAGTGAATAGAGCTGCAGAATTTTGTTCACCACTGGTAAAGACTGTACGCAATTTACCAGTCAAAGCACCAAGAAAACACAAAAATGCAATTTACTCGAGTAAAACTCGTTTCTCACCTAAAAACAATCGTTTTTATCTGTCCTGAATCATGAGCGTCTGACTACTGGTCCTCAATTATCTAAGAATCTCTCAATCATGTCCCATGAAGGGTAAGCTGGTTAAAGGTTTGATTTGTCTTAAATCCCTGAACAGGTAGGTCGCATTGTTAATGCAGTATTCCTGGGGGTCCTGTTCTCATTCAGTTAACCTGAAATTCTCAAAATAGGTAACTGTTGCCTTAGGTTGTTTTGTGCACGAGATTGATTACATATAACGCCCTCTATGTATTGTTAATACAACTAGAGGTTTGAAGCCAGACCGGCCGAATCAGGACAGACCGTAAGCATCAGGCAGGTTTTTGTCCATCTGAGCCAGCAAGTCAGAGAGCATGAGTGTAGCAGCTCATATCGTTGGCGGCAAATGCTGGTCCAGATCATGTGCTCAGGGAGTGGGGTGGGTGGAGGGTGGGGGTAAACCGCTATCCGTGTGACCTAGCTTACCCACAAATGTTGGTTTCTCCTCGGATTTCAGTTACTCTGTTCACTATTTTCGAAGATTATCATGCATATACCTGAGTATTTACGGTTTCCGCTCGAGAAGGAGGGGCCGAAAGATGTGTTTGCCAACAAAAAGGGAGGCCATGGCCTCGATGTCCCTCCCCGGATTCGCCAGTGGTTGGTGGGCAAAACCAACTAGTTGGTGGCCAGAGGCATAACTTTGTATACAGTTTGTATGGGGCTTTCCATACCAAAGGAAATTATTGGCATGGAATTCCATGCCAGTATTTCGATCCATTCATGCGTTTTTTTTTTTTTTTTTTTTTTTAAGGAGGGTTTTGCGAATAAATTATCAGTCTGTTACATTTTAGGGTCCGACAATTTTTTTATACCAAAATATGTCCCAATTGTACACGCATGTTGCTGGCATTACCTAATCCAAACAAAAAATTGGGTGTCAGCTCTATGATGTTGCATGGAAAGAAACTGTATAAAAATGGCTCTGGCCCGAAAGATCTGAAAACGTTCCTGCAATGGTGTCACGGGGCATCGTTCCGCATTTTTGCCATGGATCTGGAGCCCCCTCCCAAAGTTGAGTCCGGCCCACGCTGTTGAGATAACCTTTCAAACAGTCTGCGTTTTGGCCAGCTGCAGTAACAGACATATAAAACAATGAAAAGAATGCTTGGACAAACTTGTATCACCCTGCGAGTTTTTACAGATAAGATATCGTCACGCCCTTCGCATTTCAAACAGCTACAACCGAGGCCAAAGGCGGGCTGAGTCTTTCTTCAATTAGCAGAAAAATTAGTTTGAGCGGCCTGGCCCGGTCCGGCCATGGCGATTTCTGGAGGCTTAATGACTTCGCAACTACTGGGCACCGAATCATGGAAATTTCATCAGAAAATAGGTCAGTTCTTTGAATTTTTGTAGTTGCATTTGCAATGCGTCAACTTAAACAAATCGGTAATGGCAGCGAACAGTATCAAGTGGAGCATGATGTTTCAGTTAGCAATTCTTCGGATGCAGAATACGTAAACAGTTTGTGAAATATCCTCGTGTAGTGCAAAATGTATAAAACGAAAATAATGATGCAGACAGCGAAGAGATCGGCCTCGTTCGTCGTTCGCCCCACAGTGCGCCCCATTGGTTTCATGCAGTCTACATCAGCAG
The DNA here is from genome assembly GCA_030062745.1 of Capitulum mitella. Lineage (NCBI taxonomy): Eukaryota > Metazoa > Arthropoda > Thecostraca > Pollicipedomorpha > Pollicipedidae > Capitulum > Capitulum mitella. The sequence goes on from CP099842.1 coordinate 3,647,577, forward strand.
GGGTGTCGTGTTTTGAGAATGACTGGATGGGCTGAACCGAGAGTCCGACAGTCTAAAAGCACCCCAAAGGAACGTTTCTGAACGAATTTGGCCAACTTTTGTTCCGACCGATGGCAATTTCCATTTTCATGTTTTGGTTAATTTTCATCAAAAACAAGCTGGTTAACACTGCCGGAAAGTAAGGGGGAAATCACTTTTGGAATTGCCAAGATCGACACTTGAGAGGGGGTATGGCCCCGAAAAAAAAATCGACAGCCCTGCTACAAAGGCCAAAATATCTGCACAGGACGGGCATTAGGTACACATGATCATCACTTTTAATCAACAGCGTCGAAACCTGTGTGGAGGTGAGAGGGAGAGCAACCGTGATTTTTACCTCGTTTCTTTCCATGCACCGCCGTAAGGTTAATGTTAAAAGTTGTTCAAAGTTAGAGGGGCAGCTTCCCCCTCTCCCCCCTTTCCCCGGGTCCTGGGTTCCTGCTTTTAACTTGCGATTTGCGGCGGGTTGGGGGAGGGCGTTGGATGCTTTCACTTTTTTCTGCAAGACATAACTCCATAGTCATATGCTGTAATCGAATAGTCTCCTCAAATTTTCAGTACTCATCTGCACATCGATTAAGCACATTCTGGTGGAAACATTTCTATCGAGGTCATCCAAGGACATGCCAACATGACATCAGAAAGACGATGATGTATTACGATTTTGCCGTTTCTCGAGTTTGCTTGATTTGTTTATATCCTGGTTGTACGAGGTAGCCTCCACTACCCATAACCAATAGTGCGGCCAAAAGTTTCGTAAGATGAGGTCAAGGCTAAAATAGAAAGGTCTGATACTACTCTCACCATTTTTGTTTTGAAAAAAATGGGGGACAGTGACACCACCAAAAAGCACACCTTGACATTTCAAAAACAGAATGCACATCACTGTTTCGTTAAAAATTTTCGTCTGTTTAACAACAGTTTGTAATAATAGCCAATGGCCCTTCTGACCCTCCTCTGGTTACGCTACTGCCCGTAACCTGACACAAGGTCAGCATACATAAGCTTTATATCACTGTGTAGCGCGTTTGTTGTGACAACCATCTGAAGACTCTCAGTTGCAAATAGAAGGAAAATATGAAGAAAGTCTAGGAATCTGATGAAGATGTATGGTGTTTATGGCAGTGTATGTCCCATATTAGGTATACTTTAAGCTAGAAACCAGTGGACCCTTAAGTAAGCATGTGTTAGGTTAACCTACGAAATCATTCTTCCCTACGAAAATGTGCACTGGTATCTGTACGAATCTGTACAGCAGGAAGCTAAATAGCTTTGGAAAATTTTGATTATCCCAGTCAATGGCGGATCCAGGGGAGAAGGGACATCGAGGCCATGGCCCCCTTTCATCGGGAAAGGGGGCCATGATCTTGTTCCCCTTTCGGACGGAACAAATGTCTTTCTGCCCTTTTTAACGCATGTTAGTTTTCTAAAATGGCGAAGCAAAGTGGTCGAAATCCGGTGAAAATCGACATTTCGCGGTAGGTTAGGTTCTACAGATGGAGATTTGATTCCCCTACCCCCTCTGGCACATAGTCTGGATCGCCTTTGACCCCAGTAAGCATTATGCGGGGCTCCCCATTTACCAATGCATATGTTGGAGTGTCTTGGAGCAATCACAAACTTACTGAGCTTGCTAATGACTTTACTTATATAAACAGGCTTTACTTCAACGTGCTTTCTCGGACACTCAATAATTTAATTGCAAAGTTAGAAATATGGCCCTTGACCTGACATATCCTCTTCAGCAACAGAAATAGGCTGAGTCATTACTGGTCGGGATTTGTAGTCAGGGAGACAACACGTAAGCTGAATACCTACGTGGCAGAAACCCAAGAGTGGCCAGGCCACAGTTTCGCAATGGATAGCACGGGGCTGGAAGACAGTCAGTGAAAAGGAACTTTGGCAAGCCAAGCATCAAATAGCAAATAAACAGGGGATGTCGATCTGTATTCTTTTGGGAGGGCCCTGACCCAGCCAATGTTGATCTGGGCCCACCCAATGTTGGCTTGAGTTTCCCAATATTTTCTGCTGATTTTAATGGGAAATGAGTAAATAACAACGAAAAGAAAAGGCCGTAACAGATAACATATAGACAGAAAGTGGAATATGAGCTTTAAAGCGATGTATCTATCTTTCTATTTTTTCTCAATATGTATCCCTGTGTACATGGGGATACATGCAATTTTTCACTCGATAGTTAGTAACAAAAAAACTTACGAATTTCCGTTGGTCAAAATAAAGTGGGCTAAATCAGTGGGGCTAGGCTTGGTTGTCGGGCCCTCGGTTCGCCCCCCCCCCCCAAATCATTTGCAGAATTCGACATCCCTGTAAATAAATGAAGCATTGATGCTTAAGAGGGCGCATCATTCCCTGTTATTCCATGCTCTTTTGGTTACACCACTGATAGTCATTAAAGCTGGCTGTCGACCTCTGGCAGCTTGCCGGTAATCGCGACGTGGAGCCTGAATACCACCGCCGATTTGCGATAGCAGATACCATTCACGATTAACTCCTGAGGAATCCGGGAAGGTTATTTGGATGCTTTAGGTATGCGGGATATTTCTTCGCTGCAAAATCTACTGCACCTTTCATGCTGATTATGAATGGATCAGCAAATTCGCAAGCACGGCATATTTTTGGAGGCGTGAGTGGAATGCTTCTGCAAAGAGTCTATGTATGAATGTCACCTTGTCCATGATGACTCACTCTCCGCACCGCCTACGGTCTATCGCATTATCTAAGAAGCGTACAGAAAACGTTTGTTAGCGATATCGGTATTACCACGGGCGGATCCAGACCATGGGTGAGGGGGAAAAATCTCGAACCGTGTAGCCTAATTTTCTCCCCATCGCTGATTTCTCCTCGAATTCTGGCCGCTTCATTTCTCCATTTTCGAAAACTAACACGTAGGCATTTAAAGAATTTTTTGCTTCGAAAACAAACTATCTGCAATATTCGCCCAAAAACGGGAACCGAAAGACAGTCTGTCTCCGGACGTTCTACCAAAATGGGTTCATGGCCGCGATGTTCCCGGTGCCTTTCTCCCGGATCCGCCGGTGGGTACTGCAGTGATCGCTGAAATGAGGCGGAAACCTCGCGCGCATCGCGAGCGTGGGCATGCTTTCCCGCTAACGCTAACTGTATTGCGGGTCAGCCTACCCCTCATTGAGCTCCTCGAACGTCAAGTTTGGTATTCTTGCTTACGTCCAAAAGACTATCACAAAAAAAAATCGGCTACGTGCGCAGGCACGTAGCCAGAATTTTCCTCAAGGGCGGCCAAATATCAAATTTTGTCACATGCCATTGGCATATGACGAAATTTATTGGAAAAAACAGCAATTTTATGCAATTTATCCCATATTTAATGCATAGAAAAACATTCCATGTCACATGGACTGAGGCGTAGCACACCTTGGTCTCGAATTGTAATAAAATTTTGTTCGGGGGCAATCTGTGGCTGGAATATCAGATTTCCGCTTTTTAGCTCGGTCTGAAAAGTGGTTTTTGCGCTAGCAATCTGAAACTTGAATTTGATGATTTTTGGCCAAACCCTTGGTGAGATAATGTGCATTATTTCAGTAACCGATTACCACATTTTCAGGAACTGAATATCGTTGTGATGAGGACAAAACGATGCGATGTTCTGGTATTTCGCGTTTTGTAAAATTTCCTTTGGTTTTCGTTTGACCTTGAAACCTATTTTGAATGTCAAATTTTGAGAATGTGTCCAGTGATTCCGATCGAAACTGTGAACGGGTAAAATGTTCTTCAAAGAGTTATGATTCATTTCAAGTCGAGGAAAGGTCCCCATTTTTATGTTTAACACTATACTTACACGTATAATTCGCGGCATATTTGCTGAAAATATCTTCGTTGGGCATTTCCTCGTCCGTTACCGGCGGAAAATGGAAAAAAAACTGCGGGTATAAATAGCTTATGGCACTCGTGTCAGTTCATCACGTGATGCTGTAATGAACAAACATTGAATGGAAATACGGGTGTAAGTAACACTCGGCGTCGTTTGCGACGGAATCGACCGCAAACCTGAAAAAATCCAAGTTTTCAGTCGATGCAGTTGCAGACTGGGCAGCGGCGAGGCGATGCGGCGAGTCCAATCGGCTTGGGTGCCAAAATGGATAAAGTAGTGTGGAAATGAGAGTAGTTGATATGTTCGTCACCGTACTATTATTGCAAATCATATTTATGGACTAATATGATGGCTGTGTTTGGCACCATAGGTTGAGAGCGATGGCTATTTGCTTCGAAAATACTGTGGGTAGCACAGATTAAGCCGTGGGCAACTTCCGACTCAGTATGGTATTAAATGTTTTCCGCGGCATGCGGAAATACCTTAAATGTCCTTCTGGTTGGTTTCTTAGCTTTCTCACTGAGGGAGGAATTTCCCATCCTCTTCCCGGTGATGGTGAACGGTGTCTTCGACGTTGCTGATGTGTTTGGACACATCCCCCAAGTTTTTTTTCAGAATAGCGAGAAAACGGAATCGCGTGGCGTTGCCAAATTTTCAGTGCCTTTTCTCACACCTATTGCGCACATTTTGGACAAACGTCGATTTTAGGTCCGGTCAGATCAGTGACCTAGGTCTGGCTAAAGGGACCCATGCCAAAAATAGTTTTGCCTGCAATAACATTGATAGCTCAAAGGTATCGTTATCTTGGAATTTCTGGAAAAGACTAGGTCAGTAACCCGAGGTGAAGGGAAGGTTTAGCCGTCTTCGGCAAGCTTTATGTTCCGCATTTTTTTCCTACTTAAAAATTGCATTTTGGCAGTACAGATATACCGCAGCATCATGAGCATGAGTACAACATAGATAGCTGAACTCAGTCAAAGGACAAAAGGTTAGGCCAAGGTAAAGTTTTTTCCGTTTTTTTCATCCCGCTTTTAAGTTAATTGCAAGCATTTTGGTGCAACATTTTTTTAGTTTTATGACATGAATTGCCTTTTCGCCTCAAATAGCCCTGATGTGTTGCACTTATAGCACTCAAGGGGGTCTAGGTCACTTGAAGTCATTGAAGTTCCATTCAAGAACCTGTTTGGTCCTAAAAGGTTTGATTGGAAGAAAGGCACCTAAAATGCTTTTTTTTGTTTAATATTTTGGCATATTTCGGCCCATAAATATACAAATTAAGGGGAAGTAGCGTGCGTTCCAGGCCACACACATTACAAAGAATTTATGTCAAATACAGCGCCGTTGTGTCTTCTTGCAAGTTATGCTTATAACTATGTTTTGTAGAACAAAGAAGACAGTATGCTGTTTGTCTCCTCCTCTGCTGGTACGGCTGGGCTGACAGGGTGAGACAGCAGGCAGGTTTTGCCTGCTGTTGCATGGCGTGGGTGGAAGAGCACGTTGTCAAACCACAATTTATGTGCTGTTGACAATGAGATTTTTTAGTTTGGATGATTTGTTTTACACGATGTGAGCTCTACTTTTAAGGCGTTTTTGTTTTTTCTTATGGCTACAGCTCGCGAACTGGAAGGGGGAAGGGTGTCCAGACACCCCCTGGTACTGGAAAGGTGGACCTAACGGCTGGTGCGGGGCGTGTTAAAAGAACACAGAATCTTCCCAAACCGGCCCAATCGACAGTCCTTACAAATCGCTCACCTCAAAGCAGAAGTCAACAAACAAAACTGCGGGCTATGAACAGTTGAACGCAGTTGGCTGACTGCATTTTCGGTAGAGTCCGTCGAGGTGTCGCGTCGTTGCAATTGGGTGGCGTCATTCCGTTCGTCCGTCGAGTCCGCGTCGGTTAAGTCCGCGACAGATTATCGCTCGTATAAACTGCTTTTAGAAAGCTAAAAACCTAAACGCTTTACCGTCCCAGCCACGTACTTCCCTGTGGCGTGTAGTGTAGGCCAAGGTCATGCGGCAAGGCCATTTATCGCGGAGAAAAATATAACTACATCTTCGCAGCGGGCGACAAATGACAAGAAATTTAATGAGATACGGGCCTTATGGCATTTGCATCAAAGAAAACAATAATCTGGAGTATTCAGAACTCCTTTCGCCGGTCGTCCATGCTACTTTTTCCCTGGTCCAGGTTGAAAATTCCTGACAAGGACGTTTTCGGTGAAAGCATCGCGAATTTGAAGTGCTGTTTGTGGCATTAAAAACTATAACGTGGAACTTTACTCGATTTGGAACAAATGAGAAGTTTTGAGGGAATTTCACCTGTTTAAGATTTTAATCAGAATTACTGAACACACATGCAAAATCTGGTCTTGGAAATAGGTTTCAAGGCCAAGTAAGAAGGAAAAGATATTTTGGAAAATACGAATACCAAGAACATACAGCATTTCGTCCTCATCACAACGATACCCAGTTTTTTTTTAAATGTGACATTGGTTACTGAAATAATACACATTATTTCACTAAGGATTTGGCCAAAAATCATCAAATCTCAAATTTTTTTATTGTTTAGCACAAAAAACGCTTGCCCGACCGAGCTGAGAAGTGAAATATGAACTCTCAGCCAAAGATTACCCACGGGCCAAATTTCATCAAAGTTTGAAACTATGATGTGTTAATTTTGGTAAGTGCCTGATCGATTTGTCCTGGAACGCCCCGTGATTGCTTCTGCAAGATACATATGACCACTATTGCGTCTTCCTGAGAAATCGCTATATATCTGGAATAAACGGCCTGGCTCGGGGGGCATGGCCTCCATGTCCCTCCCCCTGGCTACGTCCTTGTTTATGCGTGTGCTCATTTTAGCGACATGGAAAGAAGAAGCCAAAGAAGTCTGTTGTGTGACATTTGCTTAATGCTATCGCCAAATTTGTTTACGTTGACCTTGATTGCGTTACGTTTTTACTACGCTGCTGCGTAGCTGCTGCGGAAACGTCTCATGTTTGGGACCAAAACCATCCTACATTTGAAGTCATTCCTTTCCATGTATACAACGGTACAACCGAGTTATTGTTCACGACTTGAGATAGGTAACTGTTTTCTCTTTCTCTTACCCGGGGCGTCGGCGCTGTAAATGGCATAGGCGCGGGAGCCGCGGAGACTTTTAAATTTAACGTTGACCATATGGGCGTTGACCGGTAAGAATTGGCCCAAAGTGCTTCTCGCCCCCTCCCCCCCCCGTCTATTGAGGAGGATTCCCCGCGCCCCTGGTAAATGGGATGCTAGCGTTTGTTATCACGGATTTACTTTTTTAGAAGAAAGCTCGCTGCTCTGCCCTGGCGAATCCAGGAGCTATCGGGGCCATGGCTCCCTTTTTTTGGAAAAGGAAATCAACAGGTCCTTTAGCTACCTCCGCCCCCTCTTTTGGGGACATAAAAGTGCAATATTTTGTTTCTTTCCGAAACATTTATTTAATGTTTACACGTTAGTTTTCGAAGAATGGAGAAACAAACAGGCCGAAACCCGGGGAGATATCTACAATTGGGATAGGTTAGGTTACACGGAATAGAGATTTAGCCCCCTTAGCACTTGATCTGGATCTGTCCTTGCTGCTGTGTGATTCTGTTGCACTGCATCTTGAGATCAGATATCATCATTTGGGTGAACAGTACTTACACAAAGTACTGTCTTTCCCTGGGTGTGGGAAAACTGGATATTTCTACTAGCGGTTTTTGTGTAGTTTTCATTGTCGCTATGAACGTATTAGGTATATGACTGAGCCAAGTCCTGCTTAATCATATCTTGGCCTGTTTGACCTTTGCAAATTGTAAGCAGTCAGTGCCGGGTCAAAAAGAAAGGGAGCAATATGTAACTCCGTGCTTTCCACAAACACGCCTCGTTTAGACTGGATGCTCATGCAGTGGCGCACCAAGGTTTTTTTACTGGGGAGGGGGAGCGGGATCCCTAGGGAGGGGTTAAAAGTGGTCCCTGACGGCAGGGGGTTCCCCGCGTTTCGCAGCCCGCCTTGCGTTTGCGGCCCCGCTTCTCTGCTGCGGTGATGCGGCGGCTAAGCGTGGAAGTGGTACAACCAATGTAGCCACTATTGGGCAGGAGAGCACAGTCTGCCAGCACACAACGGTACTGGTATACGACGTTCGTCTGTTTGAGTTCACTGCAGTCCCGGCTCATGTTGTTCTGAAGGATCAGTGGTGATGCAGTCGGGTTCTGGTTAGTTCTGTGTTAGGAGACTGCGCTCTCCCGCCCAGAAGTGGCTACATAGGTCAAACGACTTTCACACTCAACTGCCGCATCACCACCCACCTGCAGAGCGGCGGGACCCGGACTTGCGCTGAGCAGTGCCAGCACCAGCGCCTGCCCCGGACCATGACGACCAGGAACACCACCATCATCTCTCTTTCACCAAACCGGCGCCGACTTCAAGCCCTTGAAGTGATTATTGTCAGGGTGCTAATTACAAGTCAGCGGATGCCCTTTTGGTAAAACAGGCGCCCTGTATGGCCAAGTAGAGACCACTTTACAGGACGCCTTGAGTCGCTTTACAGACCGGCAACTACGAGGGTTCCTCCACAGATGTACAGAGGTCCCTTTAGGGGTCAGGTTTTGGGGCTCTTTACAGGCCCAACTCTACAGGCCCGTAAGGGCCTCTCTACAGGCCGGCAGAGTTCCTTTATAAGTCAACAGAGGGCCCCTTTACTGGGTGGAAAAGGTCCCTTTGACCCGTAGAGCCAGCAGCAGGAATCCCTTTAGAGGCCAAAAGGAGGCTATCTAAAGACTCTTAGGCGTACCCTCTACATGCTAGCATGGACCCTTTATGGGCTTACTAGTCACACTTTACTGGCCTGGCAGAGGTCTTTTGTAGTTGACAGGGGCCCATCTACATGTCCTAAGGCGGGCTTTACAGGCCAGCAGGGGCCCCTCTATGGGCCAACAGGAGACCTTTTTCTAACTGACATAGGGTCTCTTTCTAGTGCCCCTCTACAGGTTCGCTGGGGTCCATCTGCATGGCAACATAGGACCCCTGTGGAGGCTAGCAGAGGACCCTTAACACGTCGGCGGGCGGCCTATCTACAGGACCAGAGGCGAGCCCTTCACAAGTTGGCTGGGGCTCTGTACAAGTCGGCAGGGGCCTTCTTTGCACGCCAGGAGGTGCCTCCTTCACACAGCAAAAGGACCTCTTAGGTAATAAAGTAGCCTTAGCTGAGTAAGCAGTAAGCAGTAAGCAGCCGTGGCTCCAAAGCAGAGCAGTGAGGAAATCCCTCAGTGCTAAGGAAGGGGCTCCAGTCCCCTGATCCCCTCCCCCCGATGCATCTCTGTCCCCCATCTTGCCGGTTGGTATCTCAACAAAACTGCGATTTCAGCCTCAAACATCAGCTGCCCCAGAGGAAGCGGGCAGGACACTCTGAAGGAGCAGGGATGGCCACAGAGACGCACTGAAAATTTTTTCACTCTTCATTCATTCTTACCACGTCTCATTCTCTTACAGTCCTCTTCACCTGTTGAAAAATACTCCTAAACCACCTTGAACGAGAGAGAAATTTACTCTGAACTCAAGCTGTTGACAGCTTACCACACTCCATGTAACCACCATGTATCCCACATATACGCTAAACACCGGATGAACGCAAAGTAAGCGTAATTCCCTCTCTTAACCGCTAAAATGCACAACCGTTACTCTTGTGATACTCTATTGCTACCCCATCCCAATGATGTGTTACTCACTAAGAACCCCTGATTTATATGCCACATACTTTATGTTGACACCTTGATCACCCTGGAGATACTGTGGCAATAATTTGAAAATACCTATCAGATACTCGGACTGTTGTAGAGACAGGGAAAGGCGCGACGTTCAGACGTCACGTTGAGAGCAGTCCAGAGACGCGATGAGGTCCTGGTGGACCTTTGGAGACAGTTTATTGGCTGTCTACGGTTTCAAGCTGAACATTATGATTTACGAAGTTTTGGTGGTGTAGCCATGGGTAAGTTGGTGTGTTTCCAGTCTGCTGGAAAAATCAAAGCTTTATAATCGGTCATATGACACTGAATTGGCTTTATGCTACGTGGCTAACCGCCCCCTGTTCGCTTGAGAAGGTGCCTTTCCATCATCCAAATGTTCCTTTCTGTCGTCTGTTAGGGAGTCTGTTGCTGTACGTGGTCAGTTTAAATCCATAACTCAGCCGATGGCCTTTTATATGTTTCCTATGATGCACAACCGTGTATGCCTTGTGTGTTGTGAGGATCACTGGTCAGAATGGAATGCTGAAGGATTCTACATTATTCATTAGATTATTTATTCATGCATATAGCTGCTGAAGTCAGTGTTGCCATGCACAGGTGGAACTAAGGCCAGTGAAGATTTTTCTGCTACAGAAATTCAACCAGGGACTTTTCGATTTAAAGTCCAACACCCCAACCACTCGCCCACTCATGCTCTTTGGTTGGGTTCTTAAATAAACCACCACTGATTAGCGTCATTGCTTTTAGGTCACAAGTTTCAATCTGTAATGCAATTGCCTAGGTCTGAAATTAGAAACAAGCCCATGACCTTTTCGAGATCAAACAAGGTCAATGGCCTAGGATGGCCTTTTTGACCTTAGAACGTCTCTATACTATTTTTGGCGCTGAACATAATAAAGGAGACGATTTTAAGCCCATTTGACCTTAAATGAGCTGTCTTTAACCATGGAAAATCGACTTATAGTTGTCAAAAACGAAGTTTGGCCTGACCTAGAAGGTCACTGGTTGACCTCACAAAGTCGATTGGAGTACCGTTGAATTTCTTTGGCACAAAGATAGCGATTGTTTTTTTAACCGTGGCGTTGGCTCAGTTAAGGGGCCTAATAAGGGGGTGCCTATTTATTTATGTTTTTTGAATTTCATTAGATTCAGCCTACAATTACTTGTGAAGGGGCGCTTAAACTCGTAACCAGCACTTAACGTTTCATTTGGACATCTTACAGTGCTTTCATTCCCAACACTAAAGACCTGAATTTTTACACTTCGAACAACCACAGTAATAATAGCTTGCCTGCAACTAATGGATCGAACAAAATAAAAGCATAGGTTATCATTCCAAAATGCGAGGATATGCTTCTGCTATAATGTTCATTTTTAGGCTATCTGTAGTAGGCGATCTCATGGTTCATATCATTTGAACATGCTAGACTTTGTATGGGCTTTTGGAAATGGTTCTCGGGGACAGGTGCAACTTTACCTAAGCTGTCAGCCCACAATTTACCCTGTCTCAGCAACTAATCCTTTCACAAAGGTTTGATTCAGCCGTCAGTAGTCAAATCGATGGGATTCGACCTTGGACTGCCATGATGCAATTAATGTGAAAGCAGGGAAGTAGCCAAGGGGGGCTATGGGGGTCATGGCCCCCTGAGCCAGGCGGTCTACATTAGATATATGGCGATTTGGCACGAATACGGAATAGTGATCATATATATGTTGCAAAAACAAACATTACATATGTTCTTGTTGGTTAAATATGATGTCAGCTACGTAAAACTGTTGCTTTTTTCCTATAAACTTTGTCATATGCCAGTGGTATATGACAAGATTTTGCATTTGGCCCCCCACCCTGAGGAAAATCCTGGCTATGTGCCTGTGTGAAAGACAATATTTTTCATGAAATGAGCAGGATTTAATCAATGATTTTTCGCTACAAAGAGTTAATAGTCACAGTTATAATTAGACCTGTCTTCTCAACGCATGCAATTGATGAAATTATGCCTCAGTTTCCAGCAAAACAGAGTCTCATAAATTGTTTCATGCCTTAATGTAACGTGCGTGCATGGAAGCATTTCCAAACAATCCGGTTTTCATTTAATGAAACTCAGATGCTGATATTAAGACAATGAACATCAATTAAACTGATAAAACGGCCACAAAATGCAAGGTGACAAGGTATGGTGCTGACCATCGGCCAGTTAGTGGTTGGGTACACATGCCACAATGGTTTGGAATATAAAATGTTTCCACGTGTGGCCGGAATTGTCTGTGATGACACATTAAGGCGTTTCATTTCAAAGTTACATTCAAAGACTTTTGGATCATTACTGTGTAGGCATTCCACGTGCCTCACGTTTTGTCATGGTACGAAACGCAAATTTACTTAACTCATGACTGCAGTGCACTTTAATGAAATCTTGTAAGCGCAGCCTGCATTTTACAATGGCAAAGGTTACAGTATTAAGAAATAACATAATTTAGCCAAATGGTTAGACAAATGGTCTGTTTATGTCGGAGTAAGGCTGGAAATGGGAACCTCTGTGTTTTAGAAATAGGCGGCGATTTTTTTTAGCAATTGCTCGAACTGCGAATGTTGATTGTTGAAGATTTCTAATGTTGTAATCACAAAATTGTCATCTAGCCAACTTTGGTAACGACTCGGCACGCTGTCTGCGGCATACACATGATTTATTAGGTCACGCCATTCAGCCAGTTAATAGGCAAAATAGCGTGAGGATGTGAGTTAAAACCATCTTGCGCTTGTTATTAATGATGTGAGTCGATCTATACAATGACGAGGCTTTAAAGGCGAATGTTCCGTTCAAGGAAATGTTTAGTTTCCGCGAAGATCCTCAGTGTCATCTAATCATGTCACAGGATGGCTTACTTGACGTTTTTAGTGATTACTAGTAGCTACTTACATTCGCGTTGAACTGTTCGTTGCGCACCATAATGTCCGCCCAGGGTGTACAACACATCTCTCAATATTTAAAGCCCCTTCATGCCATCTATTCACAGACCAGGCGCCGGAAACGTTGCTGCGCTTCTTAGAGTCGTCCTCGTTCATCACGGAAGAGCCCGACGGTCGGCCAGCCATCCTGCACAGTGGCCGTCAGAGGATTACACCATCTACGTGGAGAACATCCACGTAGTTCGCATAGGCACGGTACAGAACGCCATCTCACTACAGGTAATCTTGATATTTATATTTAATCTCAGAGGAACTTGTCATCTCCTGAACCTCCGGTTTTTGTAGAGGCCTTTATCATTGGGGTCCTGGCCCATAACAAGTGAACATGGCTGTTAGCAGTATAGGTCATTCCACGTCAAGCTACACAAGACACGACTCGACCCCTTTCGATTTTGGTGACAGTTGGTGCGTTTATAGTACCTATCAGACATGGCCAGCCCTAAAGTTTTAGCCCGGGGTGACTTCTGAGGTTAAAGTTGCAGGTCATGAGAGATCGCCGGTTTCGACAGACATTGCATGATTCAGATGACCAAAATTCGGTGATATATTATCACGCTAAGGTTCGATTAGCGCCATTCGAAGGAAAAATGTTCCGCCTTTTATACATGAGTTCATTCGGTCAGTGACATCATGGAGGCCTTTGATCTAACTATGCCACATTAAACTTTTCGGTGTTAACCATGTTTGCTCACCGTGATCTTCGCAAAAACGCAGCATAGTTTGTCTCCCGAGTATCTGCAACAAGCGTGGAAAAAAATTCTGGGCGACCTGAAAGTTTTTCAGATGTCTCGACTTTGGTGCTGCCCAGTGGCACTTGAGAAATGTACCCTGAGGATATTTGACGATTATTAATTGATTTCGTGTTTTTCGTTTGCTCGATTGTTCTACAATTGGTGTGCACAGTGTCTTGCGCGCCTGCTACATATCAATTTAGATTCAAATTGTTTGGCACAAAAGGTAAAGGTGATGGCACCCCAGCATCAATCGACCTCTGCCATCCAGATTTGACACCCGTTCTTCACGTATGTACGAAAGTAAGTCTATCGGGTGTTCTTAGACCTTAAAACCAACCGAGATTATCTTGGCCGAGCATCGGGGCCTTTTGAACGTCAGCGGAGGTTGTTAACCTCGACTGATCTTGGATACCTGTTGGCCTCGGACCATTCATATCTTATTTAGGGCACTGATTCCGAATTTCACATATATTGTTCACGTATCGGAATTCGTTGCACAACCTACAGTACATGTTTTCTGACCTGATGTTTATTCTTTAATACCTAAAGCAATGATACATATTTAAGCCCCTGTCACCCTCAAAAATAACTCCGGCAATTGAACAGGCCAGATCAGGTTAGAACACATAACAGCCCAGAATGACATATACGCCAACGGCCTCTAGCGGACATGAAATGAACATAAATGACTCGATGTGTGCAAAAATGGTAGTAAAATTTGAAATCAGCGCCCGAAAACTTTATAACAGATCCGAGGTCAAAATACGTCATCGAATGTAAACCGATGTTAATGACCTTGACTGACCTTCCAAAGACCCCGACGCACGGCACGACGCGACTGTTGACTTTAGGACACCCGATAAACTCACTGCCGTGCAAATGTAAGAAACAGGTATGTCAGATCTGAATGGCAGGGGCCCATTGATGACGGTGTGCCATGACAAGCATGGTTAACTGGCCAGCATCCAAACCTGGATAAAACCGGAGATGTTTCACGAGACCTAGTGGGATCAGATGTCGTCCCGAGGTCACCGACAAAATGGGTTTATTTACGAAAGCTGGAACATTTACCTTCCGGGCTGCGCTAGTGCACCTTTCTGTGGCATTCCATCACTTCGTTACGGGCATTTGAATTGTGCAGTGTCTGTAAAAATCGGTGATCTTCCGTTGTCTCTAACTTTGGCTTCAGAGGTCACTCAGGGCTAAGAGTGGATGGCTGACCATTTCTTGATAGATTCTATGAGCGTACCAAATTTCATCAAAATCGAAAGGGGTCAGGTCGTATTTTGTGCGATTTGACGTGGAATGGTCGCAGTGCGAAAGTGTCTATTAAAGTCAATCTGCGCCTGGCCAGAGACGTGCCATTGCGAGAAATGTGTTAAGAAGAGGTGCAAGATGTTGGTACCTCGGTATACCGGCAGCCGGTGCTGGAATGAATATTGCGGTACTAGAGTGGTGGCCGAACTGCCAATGCCGGTACGTTATGTGTGAACGACGTGCGCGTTTAACGCACCGGCATTGCCAGCCCAGACACCGCTCCAATATCGCAGCATCTATTTCAGTACCGACTGCCCGTACACTGCAGGAGGCTGCCGGTATACCGTGGTGCCAAAATATTGCATTTCTGATGTTCAGTGACGAAGAAGACTCTTTTCTATTAAGTGGCTTTGCGACTGCCTTCGTACATAACTATAGAAATACGGACTGGTAAGCGGACGGAGTGAAGGAGGGGGTCAGGTCAAATCCTCTAATTGGCCGGCGACCGCTGTCCCCTGTGTAACTGGCCCCAGATCCTTTGAGCTTGAAGACACTGGTTCTGGAGAGCCTAGAAGCTCCCTTCCGGGGCGCGGTGCCTCCTCATCCTCGGACTAGTGGGTCCTGCTGCAACCGCCAGTTGGCCGCCGACCGCCCTTCCTTTTCCCCTGGCTACCGGTTTCTTCCATATGGAAGACGGCGGGTTTTTCATATCTAAGGTCGCCATTTTACCATCCTTGTAAGATCTTTGCAAAACGGCAAGCTTCGCTATTGAAAACTCAACGAATACTCCATATTAGAGAACCTGGGGGCCGCGGCAGAAGAGAGGGCAGTCGCCGGCCAACTGACACCTGCAGCAACCCCCACCTGTTCACGGATGAAGAGATATTGCAACCCGCGGAGAGAAACACCAGACCCTCCAGACCTAACGTCTTCAAACTCGAAGAAGCTGGGGCAGAGCGGTCGCCGGCCAGCTGGAGGGTATAGGAACCTTTTCCCCCACCCCTGCCACAACGTTTTTCTACATCCATTGACGAAGCCAGTCGCAAACGCAGGCAAACGCGTAATAATATTAAAACAGTGTAGTAAAAATAGCAATGTATACCGTCACGCACAAGGCTGTGTGTCCGCACCTGCTGTAATAAAAAGCTGTATCGAAACACGTTTTTTCCGGTAGGCATGCATGCATTATTTAATGCATGCATGCATTATTGAAGGGGCTTAAAAGTAAAAGGAGAGTATATGATGAATATCCAAGGAGTATGGGATAAAGAGGAGAGTGTTTGAAGAGTATTCAGGGAGTGATATATGGTTAAATGAAGAGTGGCGGTACTTTGGGTGTATCTAAGGTAGTAAATGGCGTATAAGTCGTTAAGTAAGTCCTTTTCCATTTCTCTATTTTTTTTTTTTTTTACTTTTTTATTTTAAGTATTATATCTGATCTTTTTGCTTGTTTTATTTTATTTATATGCTTTGTCATGAGATATTTATATTTTATTTTATTTACATTTTATTATATCTTCTAACTAAAGAGTATCTTCATGTTACAAAAGAATACAAAAATGGTTGTTTTGAACGCATATCTCAAATTACTCTTGAGCAGAGCAAAAAAGTTCTTCAATGCGTGTGGATACATTGAGTGTTCAGTGGCTGTGATGATGACTCCATCTGCATCCCTCTTTTAAATCAGGCTTTTGCAGGAAGCCAACGCTTTGTCCGCTGTCGACTCCGTGTTTTTCTCCGAACACTTTGATGACGTATCTTGTACAACTTTGTCGAGATACAACAAGGAAACTTAAATGATTCATAACGTTGCCACATTTATACCACAGCAATCACAAAGTCGGCACAACATTCATAAAACGAAGCGGAAGATGAAAATGCAACGAAAAACAGAAAGACATCGACACTGGAGTTGTGTGCTGCGCGCTAAATCTCCGCCGTTCCGTTTGACCGCAGTGATTCGGGGCTGGCCCTGCAGTTTCGTCCTCCGGTGCTCGATCAATCCGGCCACAGTTCTCCCGGCGCGAAGCGATCGCCGCGAAAAAGCGCCGAGCGCCACTCAATGGCCGCGGAGCGGCGTTTTTCCGCGACCGCGGCGCGAACGTCCCACCGACCGAGCTGCGAAATGACGCAGGTTCAAGGTCGGCGCGCCGCCGACGCCGCAGCGCGCCGCTGAAGCCGCAGCAGGCGCCGCTCGGCCGTTTCGATCGATGCCGGATTCGGTGCGGAGTGCCGGCCCCCTCCCCGGTCCCGGCGGAGGGGACAGTTCGCCGGCGACGCCGAGTGGGGTTCGACGCACGCCAGTGGGCCCCACGTGCGGCGGCGGTCAGCACGTGTGCCGGTGGGAATTACTGCGGACGTGGGCTCCCGTGCCTCCGTGGATTTACTACGTAAGAGGACCCAGCTTGCATGAGCGGATCCGACGTGTGTCTGTGAACCTCACGTGCGTCAGCGGCACGACGTAGTTCAAGGAAATTCGCGCACGTTGGCGGTTCCAGTGCACATCGGACCACTCTTTTGAGCGTCGCAAAACACTGTAAAGAGACAGCGGGTGGTCTCGTCAGGTAGTAGAACGTCCTTGGAATTCTCACTGCACACCCTCGCGTGGAAGTTTTGTTGGAAATGTGTCGGGTTAATGGCTGCGTGAGCTGAGATACAATCATCAGTGTCAGCCGTCTGTATAGCGCCGCCCGCTAGTGGTACAGGCTAACTTCGCGTAACTAAGTGGTAAGTAAAGCTCTACACGTGTCTGCAAACGTTATGCGGTTTACCCTCCAGTTTTAAAATTCCTTCGTAGTCACTGCATGCTCTTGCTGTTTAAAAATATCTCAACGTTGTAGTGCCTGCCGTAACACCGTTGCCGGTTTGCTCACACAGCTTTCTACGGCGCATTAGACGACCACCGATGTCAAAATGGGGACTTCATTTCAGACTGTTTGGTTACTGTTATTAAAGTCGCATTTCTATAATAATCGTGGTAAATCGTGGAATTTCGTATGGCAAAAGATTGTGTGACAGAGATCGTAAGCAAAAGATCGTATGGCAAAAGATCGTACGTGATTAAGATTGTGAAGACAAAAAATCGTACTGGCAAAAGTCAGCTTGTCGTAGGTATAGCAATTGGTTCGCCGTAAATATAGTAATCGGTTTGCCGTAGGCGCAGTAATCGGTTTGCCGTGGGCGTGACGGTATGCCTGCGGTCTAGCACTACCGATCACTTGATCGATTTGCAGCAAAAGTTAGGTTTAGCTAGGTTAGGGTACGTTAGGCTAAGTTAGATTGGGTCACTTTAGGTATTGTGATCTTATAAGCACCTTTGCCTGACGATCTTTCGCAAATCATCTTTAGCCATACGATTTTTTATGCCATATGATCTCTTTCTTACTTTCTTTTGCTTGCGAAATCCTTCCAAACGATCCTCTTCCATGCGATATTTTGTCTAGTAATCCATAATCGTGCCCTTCTAGCATATAATCAATCGAATAATCGCACACATTGATCACATAGCTACTTTATACATAAAAGAAACAGCAACACGAGTCTGAGCATGAAGAACACGATAGCAACATATCGTTCCGAAATGGCAGACTGCCAACGGAAAAGAAGATTTCTGAGTAAGACAGAATCCCCCTGTTTTCATATTTTTTTCCCAGACAGATCTTGCCGTGCGTCACCGAGCACTTGGGCGAGTTGAAGCTTGGTCGTTGCAAAGTGCATTTTTCTAAATGATGCACTTTAAGAACGGTTTACACTTTGCATCCCATGGTCTCAGGTCTGAATTAATAACGCCAATTTCCTTTCCAGTTTAGTTGTATCGCATTCCTTTGCAGTTTAGTTCTAATGTATTTCTTTGCAGTTTAGCTGTATTGCATTGACGATCGTACGATTATCCATCGAGTACAATGGCTATTGCGCACAGAGTCAGACGGTACATAGGTAAAAGAAGCATAGTTAAGACACACGCCAATCACACAAGCACGCAACAGACACACTCCCATTCCAAGATGTATGGTCCCTCATTCGCGTTTTTAGAGTATGAACGAAGCTCTGCTAATGCTTCTCCTATATGTGTGGAGGAAGCTGGCTGTAGGGGGACGGTGCTCTCGAACTGAAGCACCTTTTGCCGGCTTCAGTTTTTGAGCAGGGGACACGAAGCAGCCCGTCTTGCTTTGCGCTTCGCTCACACGTTGCACCGTTCAGTTGAAAAACGGCAGCCAGTTATGAAGTTTCCCTGGTTGCTTGAGCACTTTGTACGTCAAGCTCAGCGTGCACAAGTCCGCCAGTTGCTGGGATTGTGGCCAGCCCAGCCTCTCTCGCATGTCAGACATGTGGTCGAATTTGCGTCGGTGGAATATAACCCGGGCTCGAAAATTAAGGGTTTTTTTTTAATTTTGGTCATGTTCTTTTTTGTTCCATTCCCATGTACCGACAAGCAACATCTGACCTGCGAGACGAGAGCAGTGATAAGTGTAGTGAGAACACATTAGGCCAATGGTGCCACACGTGCGAAGGCCGAACAGCGTGCCCATGCAATAGTATTCCAGAGAATAATATTCCAGAGAACACTGTCCGATCAGCCGCTAAGCATACCACTTCTTTCTCGTCGAGAGAATTCCAAGGAAAGACCTGATGGTGGATACATATTTACGTCATCATTCGTGCCCAGTTGCTCGCTTGGAGGCGCCTCCATCAAAACACACATTTGGGACTGTGTTGTTTTTTCTCAGACAATGCATCGTTCTTTTGGACAATTTTCGGGTAGCTTTTTGAAATTGGAGCACTTGAGACGTGGCGTTGCATCAGTGCATGACAAGGAGAAAAAAGGGTATTTTTAACATGCATGTGAAAACAGCTCGATGGCACCGCAAGACAGCCAGGACTGAGAACCGGCCTACCGTTGGAACTGTGTAAATATCGATGTGTCAGTGCAGTTTAGAGGTGGTGGAGTCAGGCCAAAGAAATGTGTGCGATGATACTTTAAACAACAGGAAACCACACTGGCATTCATTCATCTATCACAAATGTACTCAGAAAACGTCAGTTATGTTTTTGAAGCCTAAGTCTGATATTCCCTGACACGACACTATCGCTCCACGTTTCGTTACAGTGCAGCAGCGAAGACAGTAGCTTCTTTTCTGAATGGGAACGATTAATCACAACTTCTGTACGTCAGGGCTTCTTGAAGCAGTGTGGGGACCCGATGGGTTCCGACAATCCTTAACTAAAAAGCTGAAAACGATAAAACGGTAGAGGTCCATCTAGACCGCTCAGATGCTGCCTGCCTCACTAGGGCCTCCCAGATACTGGAGAAATTCAGAAGCCAACATTGGCTGAAAGCCTATCAAAAGCGGGGGATTCCGAAATCATACAGGAGGGATCCCTCGGATATTCTCACCCAGGAGAGACTCGTAAGACTCAGAGGTAGAAGATCTATAAGGTTTGTATCTTTTAATATATTGCATTGCTGAGCTGAGCATTGCTGTTGCAATTAGCCAAAGAAGAATCATTAAGCTCGTAATATAACAAAAAACGAAAAGGAATTGACTCACTCCATAGGCCACGGGCCTTCCTCAGATTTGTTTCTTTCAAAAATGTTTTCGCCAAACATTTTTTAACTAGGCCTGAGGGATTCCCATGGCCGAAATATAGCATCAATTAATTTGTTTTCGTTAATTTCTGATATCATGAGCTTAAGGCCACTTCTGGTTTACCTTATGGCTTATATCTCCTGATCTGGCAAGCGAAGGCCGGTGACGATCCTGCAGAATGGCTCCCTGCAAACTTCTGAAGCCCTTCTCTCTCCCTGGCCTCCGTCCTGTCTGAGCAAAGGCAAAGAAAAATATTTTCAGAACGTTACTGAACACATACACGTTTTTTGAGCTGAGACGGCCATGTCGCTAGCCGTATAACCGTAGACGTCAATCTACAGCATACATCACATCTAAAACCTCTACATACGGAGGATCAGAGCGATTTTCCACGATTTTCCCGTGAGTCCTTTTCGACCGTGCCCTATTTACCAATATGGTATGACGTCACCAGGGCGTAGGCCAATGAACGTTTGCGCTCATTAAACGTTCGCGTTTTGCTGATTAATTACACTTTCCGAAACTTCTAGTCATTTTTCACGAAAACGATTGATGAAAACGTCTTCAGGGGCATTGCCAGGTCCACCAAGTTTATATAAAAGGTGACGACCATTAGCGGAACATTCCCTTTAATGTCGCCCCATAACATAATCGGATTATACCCGGAGTAAATTACGACATCATAAACAACCAATTAGCATGCGTTTTGCAATATGAATGTTCGGAAGGACTAGACATTAACCAATAAATGTGCCTGAGGAAGCACAGAATCCTCAGAACTGGCTGACGTATGGCTGATGCAGAAGCTCAGAAGTTTTCGTTGGTGTATGCCATTTTTAGGCTAGAAAAGGGAGGTATCGTTTCACATTACGGATATAAGACTCCAAATAACACGGCTGCCCGACTGATCTCCTTCAGGCTCCTTCTGCAAGGCGTTTATGGACTTTCAGACGTCTTTGCGTGGTTCCTTTCTGTCACGAGTCTGAGAGCTAGAGCTGAAGACTTAGAAGCTAAGAAAGTCTTCAGAAACAAAGGATCCTTTGATACGGGAACCCTGAAGCCATGACGTGAACTTTGTTGCACTGCTTCCTTTTCGGGATTTCTGCCTGTCTTTGTCTACAACGCACTTATCCAGAAGTTACACCATTCCTCATGAGTGGTGTCTGGCTATGACCAAACTTTGACCACATATCTCTTTCTAATCCAGCATTGGTCAAAGTTTACTTGAGAGGACCCATTGCCATTGAACGTAAAATCATATTATCAAAAGAGGCTTTATCTATGAAATAACTATGGAAAGAGGCGTTATCTATGCGGAACTCTTGCTGCATTGTAAATGAAGTTCGTCTATTCGCACAAACCATCCCCATCATCTCCGTTTGCTTTTTCTTCGCTTGCGGGCGATGTTCACTTCCATGCTGCAAACGTAACGCTACCAGGGCTTTATATTCCATCTGTTGGCGTTGCGTTGAGCGTTGCGGCTCCTTTTGCTGGAAACAGAGAGAGAGAGAGAGAGAGAGAGAGAGAGCATATTAATCTGGCATGAGGAGTAGACAATGTTCCCATCTGCCAAGATATCTAGTTTGCTGGGGACCCGTACGGGACATTTGAAGAGACAGGACGGGCTTTGGTTAAATGTCAAATTTTCAACAAATAGTGGGGCCAGTTTCTTTGTGGCTGGCTCCCGGCCCTCTCAGAAAACAAAGCCTCATGCCTTGGCAGCAGGGCAGTTCAATCTGAGTGAGGCTTACAACGGCACCAGCAACACTGAGGGCGATTGTTGGCCGTCCAACACCGTCGGCAAATTCTCTTTTCACGGAAAATAGTTTATCAAAAACGGGATTTCAGCAGCTTTAAAAAATAAAAAAGATAATTAGTTATTCATTCCTATTTAGTCTTTCCATAAAATGGAAAGATGCACAGCCAACTGTGAATACCTGAACGAAAACTACAGATCTCCATTCGATTTTCAAGCCGCGAAGAGCATAACATGTTTTACTCACATTTGCGATTGTACATGGAGCTCTTGATTCTCTCAGGACCATTAAGTCACCATTGTCTTCAGATGTCCGTTGAAGTGCTGATGCTGAGAGAACAGAGACCTCGGCTGGCGTGGGGCCTGATGTCTGTCCCATTACGGACTCATACAACCAATCGCCTCCGTTAGGCTGGCCCGGGGATTAATGCTTGCTTTTAGCGACCAATTAGCGAAAGCCGCCCGACCCAAACACAGTGCTCTGGTGGGCTGTGAACGCCGGCTCGCCACAGACCGCCGGGCGCGCCAGCGTCGACGAGGCCGTTCTCCTCGCCGCTTTTTCTACGGGGCGCAATTTATCAACCGCAGCACAAACGTGCATCGAATATAACCAACACAAAGAGGAGTCCGGCGAGCCAACGTCCTCCGCTGGGCGAACAAAGCGCTGGCCGGAGCGCGGGCCGCCTGTCACTGCCGCCGCCGCCGTCGCCGGGGACGCCGAGCCGCCGCGACTTGTTGCCAGCCGTCGCGGCCGACGCCCCCCCCCCATCCCCGGAGAGAGATGCACCGAGCGGCTCCGGCTTATGGCAACGAGGCCATTCCGCCGCCACGCCGCCGCCGCTGACGCCGGCGACGGCAGGGGCGGTGGCGGCCGTGGCTGCGGTCCCAGCAGGCGGCCGCAATATCGGCCCGACCAGTGCGACCGCCGCCTGGGGAGGGACCCGACTGTCCGGTCCGGCCGGCGGGACACTCTGACCCGGTCTGAAGAGATGGAACGACCCGGGGCGACCCAGGAGATCTCCAGCTCTAGCTCTAGGCGGCGGCAATGGCTCCCGCGGAGAAGCGCCAGGCGTGGGTGTGTTTTTCGCACGGCGGCTGAGAAGCTTTCAAGCGTTATGAATAATTGTGATTAAGTCTGAGGATTCTGGAAATCCATTAAGGCTCGCGAATTTTGGCAATCGAAAGTGGCGAAGACTAACTTCGTAGAGGGCGTGGCATGAGATGCTAAGCAAATGAGATTTGAGCAATACTCACACAAGCAATATAAGCTCCAATGGCCAGTTTCTATTTTGGCGGCAGCTGAGTGTGAGTCTGAGAGTGAGTTTGGTGGCGTTAGTTAAAGCGAACTTCGGACATTAAGTGCTACCAATGATTGAATGGGAATGAGAAAAAATCGGTACGTCAAAACAGAGTAGCTTATTGGTGGATGCGCCAATTATCGGCTTTTTGCTTTCAGTGGCGGGACGGAGGAGGGACTGGCTGATGCAACGCAAAATACTGATAGCATCCGAAGTGGCGGTCACGATTGCAGAGAGCTCGTCATATATTCATCGCTAGGCTCGCAATATTATGCCATCAAAAAGCATAAGCATTTAATAAGATTCAAATCATTCGATTATTCATCATCAAATTATCATAAAAAACATTCTGTTATTTTTTTCCTTTCCTCGTCCTTCAAACTGCTTCATACGCGCAGTGGAAGTGGTTTCGCGCTAACGCGCCCTGGAAGGAGGCACTTTTGTGCCCCCTCCGATCTCGGAAACGGAAAGAGCTAGAGACAAAATTTTAACGGTAGGGTAAGGTCATAAAGAGTTAGATGGTGTGCAATTTCCATGATCATAGGTCAATGTCTTTAAGGTTAAATAAGGTCAAAAAGGTCAGCTTTGGACATTTTCTCGGCCTGTACAGGCCTTTAGTACGGGTTTTCAGACGAAACGGAAAAGGGCGCGTGTTAGAATGTTAGAACGTGGAATACGACAATTTACATCCACTTGATGTCTTACGTGAAGATCTCGGGTCGAGGTCACGTCAGGTCACTGACCTATGACGTCATTTGACGTCACAGATTTTGAAGAACACGGGATACTGGCGAAGCTTGAAGGTACGAACAAGAGCTCTAAACGCATCATTAGGCATACTTTCGGTGAAGATAGCCAACATCGGCAGATTTGGTCACTAAGCGTTCACTGACCTCCGTAAAGTCAAATGAAGTGAAGCGAGATCATTAACCTTGAATGAAATCTGTGACCCAAAGTAAGTTTTATGTTATGTGTTTGTCAGTTGTTTGTCAATTGTTTCCACCAAGGTTATTTCGTTATCATTAACCCAGTGAAATGATTTGATTGATATAAAACGTAAACATTATATATATACACGTATATTTGACATATATTTCTATATATCTATATGTCGAATACATATGTGTGTCCATATATTTGGTACAAATCGGCAGGCTGCAAATGAAATCTGGATCATGTCACAAGACGTTGGCGTTTGATGACCTTGACCATCACTGACCCTGGGTTTGCTCTCGATACATCTGTCATCCTCAGTTATCCCTGAATGATATCTGCTGATAATG
Organism: Capitulum mitella; assembly: GCA_030062745.1. NCBI lineage: Eukaryota > Metazoa > Arthropoda > Thecostraca > Pollicipedomorpha > Pollicipedidae > Capitulum > Capitulum mitella. Next base: position 3,672,122 of record CP099842.1, read on the forward strand.
TTCAAACGGTAATCTTACGTAGGACGCTTGTCCTCTCGCAGTTTCCATTTGTCTCCGACATCCGTTATTTTCGTTATGTTTGTTTGACTTCAGATGCTTCAAACTTCAAAAATTTCCGGCCGATTTTCGATTTCTTTGCGTCAGTCGACCAGTCGTTGAATTTTCATAAATGTCACAAAGCAGCAGCGGCAGTCACCGATCCGTTCTTAAAATTTTCAAGTAAAGCAGGTGGGGGAGGGGCACAAAAGTGCCCCCCTTTTCCCGTGCGCGTTTAACTCCCGACTGTAAAATGCAAACTGTTAAACCCGGCACCACCTGGGAGTGTCAAATAGGGCACCCACCTCCGTTTTTCGTGGATAACGTCTGAACCGTTAGAGGCAGCTGCTGACGTGAAAACCATTTCCGTACTAGGTCAGGTCATGGAGATATGATGTGATAAATGAACCCTTACATGTACGTTTTCGCGCCTTCGAGCAATGGCGTGAACATGCTTGGTTTTTTGATAATATTCTCGAATATAACGCATGGATTATTTGGATTTACATTGGACACGGTCCCCAAAAACATATACATCCGTGGCAAGTCAGCGCTAAAGGACGCGCTAGGTCACATGCATGATGAAAATTAGATTGATTTGCATTGCAGGTGATAGAAGTGATTGCCGCTGACCTTCCCCATCGTTCAAGCCAGACAGGCAAATCTATATGCGCCTCTTAGCAAGGTTCACCAAATACAGCCTGAGGCCACGTCAGGTCACGTCATAGGTAGATGTCAAAACGAAATGAGGTACAACATTGTCTGTGGAAGATCTTTCAGTAGCAGCAGAGATCAATTAGTGTCCCTTGTCAGAAAAAGAAAAATGGTTGTCTGTCCTGACCTGGCTTGACTTTGACACGATAAAGAGCAGACAGAATTTATTGTCACGATATGTCGTTTCACTTTTGTATCTGACGCGGTTAAAAATCCCAGCTTGTAATTATTGTTTTTTGTCAGGAAGAGTAATGCAGCCTTATTCGACATGACCTGGACTGACCTTGGCTGGATGGGAAGCAGGTAATGCAAAATTGACCATCAGGTTTCATTTCCGTTCCTTCCGTCACGTGGATCAAAACGGCTGCGAGTAAGTATAGATCTTTGGCAAGTAAAGTGAAAACTGTATTTCAGCTTACCTAGATTGACCTTTACTCAGCATTTTTTAACATCAGGGCATGCTTCTGATGTAGAAGACCGTGACCTTTCGTTTGATACCCAGTTGAAGGCTCTGAGACCACTATTACTATTGATATGATGTGCGAACCGGTGTCAGGTTTTCCAGCATCGTGTTACACGTTTTAAGTCATCTGTGACGTCATCAGTCACCAGGGCTAACGTAGTATTTCCTGAATGGCAAGACTCAGGGCTATCGATTGGTGGTAGGCCGGTTCAGATCCGACAGTTATATCCTGAGATAACAGGGGGTGCCCTTTTTGACAGCCCCACGGCTCCAGAAACACTCCAGACGGTGCCGAGTTAACTTTCTGTCGAAAAGGAAATTATGTGATTACACAGTTTTGAAGATCGATGCAAAACACCGGTGGAATTAACAGCCAAAAACGTGTCCATTACTTCCAGATCAATATCATTCTTACTCCACATCTAGAATTACATTCATTCGGCGGCACATGGCTGCTGAGATGTCACAAAAAATTCGTTCTTGGCGTTTTGCAGCGTGACGCCGTTTTGTAGCCTGCTTGCTCGCGCACGCCAACTGCTGAGCCCCGTGCAGTAAGCGCTAATGAAGTGCGCAGAGCTGGCCAGCGGGCCATGGCGAGCTCTGTTAATGGGTCAGTTAATGCTGATAGATGAGGATCAATGTGTTGGACATCAAGAGGGCGATACATCAGGGCCGCCCGTGCTTTGGGCGCCAGGCGACGCCGAAGGCCAGTGGCCGCTGTTGAAATCGATGCCGACACACTGTCTGGCCGCTGAAGTCACGTTGCTGTACATAAGGTCAATTCGGTGGCAGTGAAGATCCCCAAATTTGCATGAAAGGTCGGCTCGCTGCAGTAGTTACTGCCATGCTCAAGGTACGCGATGTGACATTGTTTTGGCGAATAAAAGGCGTGAATCATCCAGTTATAATCGAGCCCTCCCTTGCAATCCCTTCCCCATCTTCCGGTTTCTTCAGGTCCTCGCCCCCTTAATCGAGGCGTCATATGACCCAGCTCCAAGCTGTTGAAGCCAATTTAGTCACTGCACAAGCTCTGCTTCACAGTACGAATACAAATGGCCTCGTCTTCTGAAGGCAGGGACATTTCTCCACCCCGCCCGCCTTAATGCGCCCAGCGCGGGCTGCCACAAATCATCCGGGACATGGCGGCCTCCTCGGCTCCCGCCGGCCGTAATTCGAACATTAAAATGCGCGATCGGGAGGGCGTTGAAGTGCGTCCCCTTGTCACCGGACGCCGGCCGACTCCCGGAGGAGCCCGGCAGCGAGTCCCGCCCGGACCGGGAGCCGAGCCCGCCTTCGCAGAGCCAGCCGCGCCAGAAATACCGCGCAATCAGACCGGCAGCGCGGTCGGCGGCCGATCGGCGGCAACCGCTCCCGGCGACGTCACCGGTCAATCGGCGCGCCGCGGACGGCCGCGGTGACGTCACCGGTCAATCAGCGCGCCGCGGGACCGCAGAACTGCCTCCGAATCGAGCCGGCGCCTCGGCGGGGTACCGGGTGAACCGCACGGTGCCGGGTGAGCCGCACGGTGCCGGGTGAGCCGCACGGTACCGGGTGAACCGCACGGTGCCGGGTGAGCTTCCCCCGCAGGCTGAAGGTCGGAGAGTGCGGATCATCATGCAAATTCGCCGCCGACCGTCCGGCGGCCGGGGCAATTATGCGGCGCGCCGGCCGGCCGCGTTGATTGACTTCCGCGGGCCGGATCGCGGCGAGGGAGACGTCACTCCCTGACACCGCGGCGAGGGAGACGTCGCCCGCTGACGGACGAGGCGGGTCCCGGACCGCGGAGGCGTCACCTCCTGGCGTCACCCCCTGACGCCGCACCGTGAGAGACGTCACCCCTGACGGAGTGAGCCGGGCCCCTGTCCTCGGCGAGGGAGTCGCCACTCCTGACAGAGTGAGCTGTGTCCCTCAGCGGGGGGACGTCACCGCTGACGGGGTGAGCCGGTCCCGGACGGGTCGGGCGGACCCGGTCAGCGGCCGCCGGGGAGGCACCTGGCGGCGCGCGGCGCGCGGCGGTCGGCGGCGGGCGTTTCATTAATTAGTGTCGCGATGACGGCCGGGTAATGACGGCTGACGGCGGGGAAGGGGCGGCGCGGCCCAATCGCCGGAGCTGTTTGTCTGGACTGCGTGCTCCCCCGCGGCGACTCCGGGGGGAGCGGGGCAACACGCCCTCCGCACGGCAGCGAGCCGCGGAACGGAAATTAGAGAGGGAGGAGCGCGACTTCAGTGCAGCAGTCAGCTGAGGCGAAAAGAAACGACTACGAAAGGAGCGCGCTCTTCCAGGCACAGCTGAACAGTCCGAGAATTAAAAATGGACAAGATTTGTCTTCGGTACAGCAGCTCGTTGAAGTGTGGGGCAATGAGCGGATCTATTAACAGCACGGCAGCCCAGCCAGAAGGGGATCGATGCGGGACTGAATCTGACGGACTTCCAGTGAAGAATGCACTTCAGATGAGCCAAATGATGAACCATATCTCACGGACGCACCATCTGTGCCCAAAAGATGGCTATTATTTTGCTCTTAGATTTCCATCAGAGTGTAATTAGATTTGTCAACATATGGAAACTTTATATCCGGAAATGAAAACCGGGTCTGCTAAGCCGTAAGCATTTTGGGGTACATGGGTACTTTGTGCCTTCCCTTGGATCCACTTGTGCCCACGAGAACAGTTTATATATATATATATATATATATATATATATATATATATATAGAATAACATGCTTTGAGCTACCCTTACAGAGAACGTGAAATGGATTAATGGCTGGAATGCGCCATATGTTTGGCAGCTTCAGCGATGGCGGGGATCATAGCGATATTGGGACATGGGCACGCCATCGATCCAGTGAGTAGGCGCTATGAAAGAATAGGGAAATGGCGAGGGGGCAATCCATAATCGATTCATTACACATGCATTCGCGCTGAGAACGGGGTGCCACGGCGTAAGCACTTTTCCGTCGAACCTCCCGGTATACCTGCGTCATTAGTGAAACCATTCCGAATGATTTGGTTCTATCAAATTTTTTCTCTCTTTAGGAAAAGAAGAGAACGCCGCTTGTCAGCAACTTAACTAGTTTCCATGAAAAACTGTTAGCTGTTTAGTAGACAAGTGCTCTCCACTTATCAGATATGCGCATGTAGCATTCATTGGCGTATCCTAGTATTTCCCACAAATGTTTCAGAGTGCAATTCGGAAAAGAAATATAGCGATGGAATACGGTTTCAGTTTTCCTCAAGAAAAGATGATTATGATTAATTTTCTTGCCTGGTATGATCATGGTTTTGTACTTTTGTTGTACATGACTGCATCGGTGAGGTAGGTATATTAATCTGGTGTGCATTTTCATGATCTTTTTCTGTTTCCACATGACGGTGGTAAAAGAATACATCTCGAACAGTGGTGCGCGTTCGGGATTGTGTCGTGTTAATGGATGCATTTTCGAGCGTGGTTTGTTAAAGTTCTTGGGCGGTGTTTTGTCGGGCGGGACCTTAGGCAGAATGAGTTGTATGTGTGCTCTCGCTATGCAAACGGTCCTGAAGACGCCCGCATGCGGATGAGATGCTCATTTGCTGGTATACGGATGTCCACACACAATTTACTGAATCAGGCATGAATGACTTATGCTCATGTCTCCAATGCCGTAATATAAATATGGTGCTCATCCGCCAACTTGATAGATTTGTGACAGATATTACTAACCAGCAAAGACAGCTTGCAAAAATATTGATTCCCAAGTCGCAAGTGCAAAGCCGCAGGGAGGAGCGGATTTGTGTGTGGAAAGCTGAAGGTGCCTAATGCAGTTGGAAGGCCTGCAGGAGGGGTAATGAGACCCTGACACGGCAAAATGGCCTTTAAGAAGGATCGAAGGGCCTCTGCAACTCTCTAACAACCAACGGCCGCTGAGACCGGAAGAGGGACCCCAACACGGCAAAATGTCCATGAAACCGCTGAAAGTGCCAGAGGGACCCCTAAGATGGCAAGACCTTACTAGGGTGCCTAGGAAGGCATAAGCAACCCCTGGCCAGCCAGAGGCGTTCCCTGAAGGGGGATTCATCGGTGGCTGTCTCCGCCTCAAGAGTGGCCCCAAATGGGTTACATCGGTCTTTTTCAAGACCTGAAGGGTTTTTAATGCAGTCAGGGGACCCCGGAAGGTCAGGTGGATCCTGAGACGGCAAAATGAGCCCTTACACGACAAGGGGCCTCTGAGACCCACAAGAAATGGGTCAGAGGGGTCCCTGCGAGGGCAAACAAGATAAAAAGGGCCTTTAAGACGGTACTGAGTCCGTGGGCGGTCAGAGGGCTCCCGAGTACAGGTGGGCTCTTGGCACAGAAAAGGTCCCTCTGAGACTGGCAGTGAGGCCCCTGAAGCGCCAATGAAGACCCCTGATGCGGCTTGAGGTGCCCTTAGATTGCCAGATGCGCCCATGTAACAGAGGGAGACCCCTGATACAGTCATGGGGACCACCGGAGACGTTCTGAGGGCCCATGACACTGCAGAGGGGTCCTGAAATCGCCGGATGGTCTTTTGTAATTGCCAGAGGGCCCCTGAAACGGCAAAGATATTCCCCACAGACGACAAGAGGGACACATAAGAGAACAGGGGTCCACTGAGACTGCTAGAGAGGGGCTCTTGAGACTGCTAACTAGCAGTCGCTAGCAATAGGTGCCCCTAGAATGACCAGAAGGACCCCTAAAACTATTAAATCTTGATGCGTCCAGACAGTTCCTGAAACGCTCTGTCCGGCAGAAAGAAATTTATAGAGGCCTCTTGTTACTGCTTAAGAGGCTCCCTGAGAGGGCAAAAATGTCCCAGGGACGACAAAGGTATCCAAAGAGATGGCCAAAGCGCCCCTAAAACTGCCGGATGGGTCACTGATACTGCCCGAGGTGCCCCTGGAATTGCCAAAGGAGCGCTTGAGATGTCCCGAGGGGCACGTGAAGCCATAAAAAGAGTATGGTTTCAGTGACACGGCAGACGGCCAGAGACCACCAGAAGTGCTCCCGTAATTGCCACAAGGAGTCTTATCTAAGCTAATCCGAGCTGGAAAAAAGTCTCCAGAAACGAAGGGGAGACAAAGGGGCTCCTGGACCATGCCTGACCAAGTATCTAAAAAATGTCACATAAAACGCGGAATTTCAAGTAGAGGGAGGGACGGAGCCGCCTAAAATCCCGCCGTTTTTGTCATGTTCGGCGACATTGTACGGTAGCAAAACGCATCACCTTCTTGAATAAGATAACATGCTTGAATGTTTTTTTTTATTAAATTTTTTTTTTTAATTTTTTTTTTTTTTTTTTTTTAAATTTTTTTTTTCCTACTAACCGTTTGTTGTAAGTAACTATGGGTTACATTTCACAAACTATATTTCAACTGGCGTGCAAAATATTTTCCAGAAATGCTCATACATCCATTGTTTTTATGGGCTGAAGTCTATGCAAAGAAATTCAGTGGAATTTCGGACTTAATGACTCCTTTTCGGAAAATGCCATGCGTATATTCATTAACACAAAAGTGCGAGCTGCAACTGTTGTATTTTCTCCTGATTTGCGGTTTTTGCTTTATTTTCCTTTTCTAGCAGAGAGTACCGCGACTTGCTAATTTTTAAGTTTTTTCTCATGGGTTAAAGAGGTATTAACGTAAAGTTGTTTGCGTCGCGGTGGTCTGTGGGCGGGAGCACTCCTGGTCATTTATTCATGGGTGACAGTACATAAAAAAAATGCTCAAGACGAGCAAATGAAAGCGAATGAAATGTCTCATATAGACTGTTCCATTCGTTTTACGCAAAAGAACCACAGTGTACTGCGCCCGCTACGTTATGCCAGTGTTCAAATTCTGCAAAATTAAACCGATCTTCCCTCGACAGTTCTCCAATAAATGACCCGCCATCTTGATTTAATACGAGATTCCGGATAATTCAAGGCAGTCCAATAATTTCAATCCGGCCGTTGCCCCGAATTAAGACGGCCAGACTTCCGAGCCTGATAAAGTCGAATCTCCGGACAGAATCTATCGGGCCTTTGTGCAGCTCCACGTTCGCAGGCCACTTAGCTCAGTCCTCATCGTGTCACTAACGAGGCGGCAGAAACCGGCCCGAGTCCGGCCGCGGGCCGGCTCGGCGGCCCCCGCGGCCTGCCGGCCAGCGACCCCGCGCCCGGCCGCGGCGTCGGCCGCGACACGGGCCGGAGCCTCGCCGCGGCCCGGCCGCCGTCCGACGCCCGTTCGCCCGGCCCGAGCACGTCGTTCGACCGCCGCCAATGGCGCAGCACTAACCGGGACGGCACGGCCCGGCGGTCGCCGCCGCGCCGCCGCCCCCGCCGCCGCCGCCGTCGTCGCGTCGACGTCGGCGGCCAATTGTGGGAGTGCATCGACGTCGGCCGTGAGTTGCGGCCGGCGCCGGCCGGTCGGCCCGCCGGCGGGGATCGTCGCCGGCGACGGCCGGCGGCGGCGGAAAGGCTTTGGCTCGGCGCGGCTCGGCCGGAGCGCCCGTGGCCGGCGCGGATAACAGCAGAGCCGCCGGATCTAAGCGGCGGATATGCCGCAGGCCGGGCGGCTGTACAGGCCGCCAGGATCAACAGTTTCTTTTCTTTTATTTTAGAGACCAATGGGCAATTCATTCAGCATACTAAGCCATTAAAGTTATGTAAATATCCTAGGTCATATCAATTTTTCCACTTTGTAATCTACTTTTCACTTCATAGACAATGTCCATGAAGATTACTTCTCAGCATGATTTTCTCTCTCTCTCTCTCTCTTTGTACGAAACATCACACGTCGGATCATAGGTGGCTTTTCCCGACTTCGCATTAATTCGTCAAATGCCTAGCAAACAGATTATTCATTTGGTGCCATGCAGTTCCTTAATATGAAGGACTGACAAACGTTGCGAGTCATCCACCGCGGGAATGACTTTCGCGGGGCACCACTCTGACATTTGGGCTGTCTTGAAATGAGACGAGGCCGGCATCATTGCTTCCGAGGTGGTCGTCAAGACGACTTTGCCAGAGCCATAGGCTCTGCGGGGCCATGGGACGGCTTTTGGGATCACCTCAGATCACTGCATCAAAGCAAGCCGGACACACCAAAAGCCTGCGTGGCCTACGGAGTAAAACAAAAAAGGCTGCAATGACGTAATGATAACGCCTGAAGCAGCAATAACTTTCAAAGGGTTCTGCGACGATGGGAAAGGTATAGGGAAACTGGTTTTGCGAGCGGCAGAATGGAAAAGAAATGAACGGAAAGGAATAGCGGGACGTCTATGGAAGGTGGCAGCAAAGCGATATTGCGATGAAATTGTATTAACAGCACAAGACATATTAATCTACAGTTCTGGCGTTGTTATTCTTATCTCTATACTAGCCAGAACAGTTGGCACCCAGACAGCTTTTGCAATTCGGCAAGTTCTGCCTCGCTTTGCTCGGTTCATATTGGTTGGCGTGCGTACTGAGAGGTGGGACCACTTTTCCGTTCTATCACGTTCCTTGTGCGTCGGAGGTGTTTTATGAGTCCAACAACGGCAAATGTAATTAAGCCTCTATTTATTTGTCACCTACCGCAGGAGCGGTAGAAGTCAGCGAATTCACAATCTTCCGAGAGCCCATCGCTTCATCTCCATAGATAGACCCGAACCCGACGCGATAGTTTGCGAAGGATCTCACAAGCATGACCACTTATGACACACAACCAGATTCCTTGTGCCTAGCAACACAGCTGACGTTTCCTTTGCAGCACTTTATTGGCTAAAGGTACCAAAAAGTGTTGCTCAGTTGATATCTGAACCCATTTGCAGATTCTCGCGGCAGGCCACAGTTGCGTAAAGCGTAACTGTAATAAGATTACAAATTTATAAGCGTATCGAGTCCATTGAGATATAAGCGCAGTTAGCGTGAATTGTTGCTGCGGTGCTGAAAGCGGATGTCGTAAATCATGCAGTCTTGTGAAACAGTAGGGGAGCAATAAATTATACTGCGAATCATGACGTAAAAAATGCCCACAAAAGAAAACTGGATCTTTCACTCGCAATAGAAGTGTTTACAATACCTGTCATTTGTGAAAATTTACATAAATGCCAAAACTTATGGAAAGGCAATCATTACAAAAGTCGTCATTCAACCCGCGAGTGCTCAGGCGTCTTTTCGCCTCGTTGGACGCCCTGAAATACAGGATAGTGATATCAATCGTGCCTGCCTGTCTTCTGCACCGAAATGGAGTCCGTCCGGCCGCTTGATTATGTAGATCCCAAACTTTCCCTCTCCTGATAGATGCGTCCAAACGTACTGGCGCAGCTGATGAAGTGTTTTCGAGGCACGCCGCCGGGGAAGATAAATTGAGCCCAGTCTGTGCCCCGGTCTTCATCATCACCAGATAATTAGCATCGTGCCGCTGCGCGAGGAGCGCGGGCATCAACCCCGACGGCACCTCCATCAAGCTGCCGCGCCGTCACTCGCAGCGAAACAGCCGTAAATCGCGCCGGACGAACAAACGGACAGCCGCCGCCGGAGCAGCCGCCCGCCCCTTGTTGCCGCCGCCGGCTCACAGATGGCAGCAGCTGCGACCGGCGGCGGCGTGTCGCCGGTTGCGAAACGGCGGACTCCGGCCGGGCGGCGTGCCGGTCCGGCGCCGGCTGCCCTCTCTCCGTGAGACGGCGTGGGACGCCGCCGGCTTTGTCGGGCCGGCCGAGCCGGTCCTGGGGGGCCGCCGCCGCCGCCGCGGAGCGGCCCGGCTAAAGGACGGCAGTCGGCCGCGACCGGCCCATGATTGATCACGGGCTGGCTGCCGTCGTGAGGTTTCCTGGCCGAGCGCCGAGTCCACTCCGGGCCGAGTCCGGCACGCGGTCCTCGCCGAGAAGCGATGGGCGTGAGAGAAACGGCCGTGAGCGTCTTGTACGGTGGTTACTGAATACCAATGTGGTAAAAAAACGCCCTTCGGGTTGCTGTACTGCGCCCGAAGGAAGCCGCGGATATCAGTGTACGACTCAGCACTATGCAATCGTCACTTAGTGAATTCTTCCCGCTGCGGGTGGGGCAGGCAGCTTTCACAGGAGAAAACATTCGACTGCACGTAGCTGATGTTTCCTCGCGGCGGGACCCACGTGAAGAAATGTGCACAGTTCAGCTGCCCCAAACTTGGGATTTCGCCTTGGTTATTCCTAACCCTGACTTGAAAGCGACTTTTCCAGCCACCAAAAAATACGCCACGGCTGTCACTTCAGCGCCATTGTCTAGAGTGCAGTTTGCATATCTTATCATTTTTTTCCATTTCACTGATCCGGGCCAGAAAATGAATTCACAAATCAGCCGTCTTTCGTTCTCAAAGGTCCATCTCATTAGTGCTCTCCAGCAGAAGAACAAACAGAAGGCTTGACGAAGGCTCGGCTGGCTCCTTTGTACCGGCATATCGGGTCGGTGCGCCTGGCGCCTGCGACCTATCCACGGAGGGGAGAATTTTAATTGCTGATAATGTTCAGATCGACTCCTCCCGGCCAGTAGCACTGCAGCATCGCTGCAGTTTCGTCTGTCAGCCTGCAATGGTTTGAGATAATGCTGACTTTTTCAGGGGTGACGCAAGGTTTACAGGCGATTGGTGAAGCAGAGCGGGCGGGAGTGGGGGAAACTAGGAGCTCCCACTGCCGTCCGTCTTGCTGCTCCATTCAAGATGGCTAATCGAATGTGGGGATGGGGGTCTTGTTGGATTGAAGGCATTGCAGGAAAGATAGAAAATCCGAGGGGTGGAAATGCGTTCCTGATAACGTTGGCACGACTGCAATCGTCTACCTTCCTGAGACTGTGCAATGTGAGACTTCTTGCTGTTCCGAGAAATGCGAGCGGTGGCCTAATCAACGCGGACGGCAGTCCGGTACTTCACAGGCACTTTTGCCAAGTGACGCACGGAGCCACAATACTGACTGACAGGAAATCTGCGTCTAGTGTCTCACTTCCTGCTGGTTATATGAAATGTCAGGCCAATGAGCAGGTGATGTCATGGACGTAGAGCCGTTTTCCAAGCTGGCCGAACCAGAACCATTTTTAGTCGATTTCTTTCCATGCAACACCATAGAACGAATGCTGAAAGCATGCAGAGTTGGAAAGTTATCCTGCTAGATGGTGATGTTCTATACCAGACCTATAGCCTGCCGCAGCCATGGGTGATGTGCTGATGAGCAAGAGGCTTCAGGGGCTAAGTCTTACAGATTTGAAATCCCGCTACAGAATACACCATGTGATAAAGGAATCGAATATAACCCAATTAAACCACCAATTTTCCGCAGCTGAAAACGACTGTGGAGATGGAAATCGGATTAACGGTAACCAGATGCAGAATAACTGAAATCCATGGGTACAAATAATCCCTTGGAAGCAAACGTGCGACGCATTGTCTGGCTTATCCTTCGGTCTTTAGTCAATTCCCCGCGCATGGGAAAAAAACTGCTCAAACTACAATGGCCCCTAGCCTCCCCGCGTCCTGACCAGGGTCGCTCCGCTGATCTGGATCTTCGCGCACTCAGAGCACTCACGCTCGTGTAGTCCTTTGTACGCATGCGCCCGGCGCGGCGCGCCTGGCCGCGCATGCGCGCTGCGGCCGGCCAGGTGGGAGGCAGGTGTGGAGGTCGTCGGGCGATCAGTGCGGAGGGGACGCCAGTGGGGCTGCGGTGCGGCAAATTTGGACGCGTGGTGCGGTCCGCCGCCCCCGCCGTGACGTTTGCTGACGGACGCCACGTGACGCTGGTCGAGCGCTGCGGCTTCGTGAGGTGGCGGCGCCGCGTTGGGAACGGTCTCGCCTGGGAGCGTGACCAGTGAGTCCGGGACGCCGCTGTGCGCTGACCTCGGCGGTGGTGACGTCGGCGCGTATCCGCTGGCTAGGTGAGCACTCCGGCGTTCGTTGAGACCCCGAGTGTGCCTTTTTCCGCAATCAGAAGCTGGCGCAGCGTGTTTTGGGCTGCATGATTTGTTCAGTTCATCACTCCATGGTGGGGTGCTGAAAATCGAGGAAACGTCGTGCAGTGCCATTTGACAAGCAGAGCAGGGCCATTGTGCAACTGACACAGTTTTGTCCTGTCCTTTCCCAATCTTTTCGATGTACTATCACCCACTTGCGGAGCTGGCCAAATTCGGGTTGCTCTGTCACACTTTAATGGCCGAGATAATGCTGGCAATGGGCTGCATGACATTACAGTCGGAATTGACCTCAATACCTGAAAGTGAATTGCCTTCATCTTTTCTCCTTGCCGGGTTTTTTCTTGTTTTTGAGCTAGTGAAAACCCATCCGGCTTTGCCCGAGTCCCGTTGGACCGGTGCGCCTTTCCCGGCGGACCTTCCCGCTGGCGTGCCGGCTGCCGGTTCGTGAGCGCCAGTCCGAGAGAGCAACAGTCTGGGCCACTCCTGGAGTCCACAAAGCCTTGGTCCGCCTTATTTTGAGCGGCGGCAGGGGCGGCCGGCACACAGGAACCGGTTTTGCCGGCCGGTGTTAGCGTCCTGCGGGCCGCAGCGTTGAGATCACCGGGCGCCGTGGAACGGATGGGCGGCGTTCGCCCGCCAGTGGCACGCGTCTCGAAACGCCAGGACCACACCGGGCGCTCCCACGAAAGGCGGAGCACCTTCCCCGGCCTCACCTTGCAACGCAGGGCGCAGGAGTGTGTAACGGCTGGCACCGCCGCGCCAGGCCGCCCGCTGGAAACGCGACTGGTTTCTCTTTTAGGCCGGCGCAATAACGTTTCGCCCGACAGCGCCGCAATATACTGGCGCTATCCGGACGTATCTGCCGATGCAGCCGTTTTACGGCCGTTCGACGGGTGTGATCGTTAGGCTGGCGGTCCTGAGAGACATGCCGCGGGCGCCGGCCGAACTGGCGGCCATCGGCGCCAGCGGTCCCAGGTCGCTCGCTGCCGGCCGAGCGGCAGAGCCGCGCGGCCATCCGCCGGCTGCGCCCGTCGCGCCTCATTTGAATTCACGGCCGCGAGATGGGGCGGTGGTAGTTGGCAGGCCTGAAGTATAACCTCGTCATCGTGTTTCATGGCGGCGCTGACGGCGGGGCCAATACCGCCCCGCCGTGAGAGCGGGCGCATTACCAGGCGGCCCGTTTTCATCAGCCCCGGCGGCCGGGTCGGCCGGTGCTGACCTGGTGGTCCGCCTATGGCGGCGCCGCGCCCGCGGGCGGCCGCCGGAGCCGGGTCGGGCGTGGACGAGTCTCGGTCCGGCCACGGGCGGGGAAACGCGCCCGCTGACGGCGCGGCCGACCGGCCCTGTCCACGGCCCGCTCGCCGACGGCGCCGCGCAAGGGGAGAGCGAAACCCGTAAATCAAAAGGCCGAAATCAATTACGGCGCGGCGGCGGTCGGCGGAGATTGCGTCGTGATAAGGCGGGGATCCGCCGGGTGGACAGCCGGCAAATTGATAATTCTGCTGCAGGGAGCGGGCGGGCCGCGCGGCGGCGGCCTGCAGGAACGCGGCCCGCCGCGGCGGCCGGAACCAGTCGCGCGACTCCGCGGGCGGCGACGCCCTCCGCGTGGGATGAAACGTCTCGCTGACATCTGCTCCGCCGCGGAGGGATTAGGAACAGGTGTCGGTTCCCAGCGGAATCGCCGGGCATCGATGACGGACTTTGGGCGAGCGCGCCGCGGCCGTGACAGGAACTTGTCGTCATTCTGGCGTCGGCGGGGCGTGCTTCTCCATCGAGGTGGCCTCGTCATAAGCCTTCAGCCGTCAGCTCCCACGGTCTGCCGTCAGAGGCGAACCATGAACGCCGAGCCGACAGCCGACCGGCTTATTCACATTCTCCTACCGTCGCCGGCGTACACGGCCGGGCCATTGTGCCCGCCTACTGGCTCAGTTGGTGGGCTCGAATTCAATGGTGCGCGGACGCCGCGCGACTGGATGAAGTGATAGGACGCTTGTAATGGATGGAACCATTTGCAAGTACAATTTGGAGTGAATGTAAATTCAGCTATTTCAGAAAAATTCGGCCATTTTTGTGTTGTTTCAAACTGTACTGCGCACACAGATTACACCACGTCATGTGTCTCTACAAACAAGTCCCCGTTTTGCCGCTGGGGTGTTGCTCGTCTCGGTGCTGTCCCGGGCGACGGCTGTCGCAACACGAATACCGTTAATTAGAATGCCTCGCTGCAGACGACACCTGATCTGGACTCATCAGCAGGGCGTAATGGCAGTCAGTCGCAGTCGACATGCCAGAGTTCACCGCTAGGCATCCAAAGAGTAATGAGCCTGCTATGGTGTGCACTGTGTTCTTCGTACGAGGTGACATGATGACAGTTAAGTTACCGAAGGTCCGACAGATGAATTGGCAAGGTCTCTGTTGCTTTGTGCTAAGCACCTTTGTCCCCACCTGTTGCAGGAACAAATGAAGTAACGCGTAGTTTTTGGTAGTTATCAACTTAAAAGCAAAAGTATCTTACCTAGAGGCAGACTGACAGTTTTATTTTTAATATCAAGCGCATGTCGGACACCATACTCTATCATACTAAACTCTCCAGAAGGTTGTGAAATCCCGTTAGCGAGCACTAACTTCCAGCCGAGCGGGTATCACTGACGATTACCTGACGAGATTCCGCCGGCGCTACCAGAGTGAAAGGAAGGGCTATACCGTCAGATAAGGGCCGAGACCCGATAGACGAATCCATTAAGTCGCTACCATTTCGACAGGAACGTTAAAATTGTCCATTTATCACCCAGGGTACGCTATCACCTGAGAAGACTACAAAGTAGGAAAGGAAATATGAGTAATTATGTTCCAAGATGTGTAAATCCCAGCTACCCGTAGAGATAAGAGAAAAAGCGATGAGTAGCCAAATATACAAGCAAAAAAAACTCTATTTGGTATCCAGCTAGCAGGCACCCGATCATCGCCGGACTGGCTTGAGGTTGGGTTGAAAGTCATGGAAAGTAGGTGCGGTGTACCCCTTTTGACTAGCGTCGGAAACTAGGTTTTTGTCTTTGGTGCCAGAGTACGAATTCCAGAAATGGAGTGTACAGTTTCGGATACAACGGGCGGCGTTCTCTGTCATGCAAAAATGTTAAATTCAGGTATGTCGCATTTCGGTTAGTATCCTGTGATTCTTAGCTAAACAAATTAAAGAAACCAGTGAAAACTTTACATTTATGGTAGACGTGAGAGCACTAGTAGGTGCAATGGAGAGCGGCAGATGAAATTTCGGATGATAACTTCATACATATTTTCACTTGAACAAATATACTCCACAAATGCCAAAAGTAGTGACCACCACGTTCTCTCTAAGCGAACTCCAAGTCATAAACGGAACGTCAGTACCTTGAGTACGTCAGTACCTTGAGAACGTCAGTACCTTGAGTAGTGATGCACTGAAAAATAAATTTTTGAGCTCGGTTTTTTGGTGTTGTCTCTCGGCGCCGAAAAAAAGTAGTTTTCCAGCCCTTCTGCTAACGCTTTAGTCGTCACCTGAAGAAAATTTCATGGGTCCAAATGTAAAGTAACAACGAAAAATGTAGAAGGTGCAATACGTTAAAGTTCGTGTTACGCAGCTTATTTCTGTATGCCGCTCTCGAATTCAAGCGAGCTTTTCCCCAGAATAGGTCCATCTGTCTTCCAGTTACAAGATGTCTTCTGAGAAGCATTTCAAAAGCAAATATCCAGGTGGATCACGTGCTTGTGATTTTTGTGTGCGTAATTGTTGGTTTTCTTTATCTCGCCATTTCAGTATGCTGATGCCTGCAAACCGAAACTATTTTTCGAGGTGGTCTGTAATGGTCTGATTTGGGTAGCTGCATTGAGTTGCACATTCCTCTGATAGAATTTACTTTCGTATAGATTCTCTAGGTACCGTCGTGTGATCTCAGTTCCGATAGGACTGTTCACTTTCTTGCATTTTGTTGCATTGTTAAGGTATCCCTAAAAATAGAGGCCTAAATCCACCCACGTTTTGTTTTGTTGCTTACATTTTGTTCTTATCGCCATCATTGTTCATCTTTACTACTGCGGGATGGCTTTCAATAAAGATGTGTCCAGATATGTGTATTGCGTTCAGAAGACTCATAGTTATTGAAATAAAAATGACAGAAAATGTTGTAGACAAATGGGAACTACCCCTGTTTGTTACGCATTAATCGCTTATGTTTTGCTATGGGTTGCCAGTTATGGTATTAAAATGATAATCCATCCTCCAGCACCAAGATTGTAGAAGCGACGTCAAACTCCTATCAAAAAGCTTTTACTGTATCTCCATATGATGGTGGGCAGTTAATTTGCAGAGCGTTTCCATCACTGCTAAGCACTGGTGGATGGTGGAGACATAATGGGGCATCGGGGCCATGACCCCTCTTTCGTTGGAAAAGCAAGCCAACATGTCCAAGGTTAACTCCTTATTGGGCGGAACAGGCATTTTCTTACAGTTTTTAAACACATGTTAAATTTTAACATGGCGGAACAAAGTGCCCGAAATCCGGGGAGAAATCAACATTTGGGGTTAGGTTAGGTCACACGGATGGAGATTTGCCCCCTCCCCGCCCCCTAAGATGTGGTCTGGGCCGTCAAAGTTTAAGCCACTGGAAGTTTTTTGCTAAAATAGGTGCCAACATAAGAATAATCAGTAACATGATTATTGCATTCTTTGGTTCAACAAAGAACTGTAACAACATTTGTGTTAAAACTAGCCTTCTGTCCTGACTCGAACTGGGCTTTTCTTTTCTCCATTTTCTAGCTCGCATTGATTTTTGAACACCGTAAGCGTAGCCAGCGTGAGACGGTTTCACTCTTTTTTATATTTTCCAGGTGCACAGAAAGCAGCCATGATTGCTGCGTTTTGTCTTAATATCCATTGTAGCTCATTGACGTCATTATTTCCATCAACGTGGCATCCGATTCTTCGCGTTTTTCTTGTCCATGCACTAATTTATAGATGCGTGGCGGAACAGAAAGCTAACATGCCCAAACACAACGCAGCATGTGGCGTCGTATTCAAAGGGAAGTAACGTCAGCACAGTACGTGCACGGCTGCACGACAGAGCTTTCGGCGCGCCCCCCGTCGACCGCAGCGTGCAGCAGTGCCCCTCCCCCCTCCCCCGGCTGCACTGCACGGCAGCTGACCGCAGCACCGCGGCTGTGCCCGCGCCAGGCTGCGGCGGCTCCAGTCATGAGGTCGACCGTGTCGGCGTAATAGCTCGCACGAAAACCGCAGGGGCAGAACAATGCCCGGCGGCGGGACGTCCGGTCGGCCCCCGGCGGCGCCTGCGGACCCCGCGCCGCGTCCCGGCACGGACCCGCGGTGACCGCAGCGGTTCTGGGGCAGCGGTCAGCGCTGGGTCACGTCCGAGGATGGGGCGGACCGCAGAGGTGGAGGGCCGCAGGGTTGCCGGGGCAGCGGTCTGGCCCGGTTCAGCTCTGAGGGAGGCGGAGGGCCGCAGGAGTGTCCGGGGCAAAGGTCAACCCTGGGTCACGCCTGAGGGGGATAGAGGACTTCATGGTCTGGTGGTACCACGCAGGTTCAGGGAGTTCAGGATGAGAGGTGATGCGCTCTTCCAAGAGCGTTGGTCCAGGTTACCCCAGCAACCTAGCAGACTCTGAGGTAGCGGAATGCTTTTTAAAACGCGGCGTAACGCCATGGCGGGTCGGGACGGAAGGGTAAATGGAAGGCTCTGATGCGTGCCAGAAAAGCATTTATATAAACGCAATACGTAACGAAGCGAAAGAAATTAAGAGAAAACAGAGATTCTCTCCGAGCTTCGAGAGTCCTCATACTCGAAGGGGCATTTACTGATTAAATCTACGGACTAGTCTGTCCCTGACGTGACGAGCCCTACCTCGCTCTGTTCCCTGATGCACGGCGAAACCTCCATCCTCGCTCCAGCCTCCCCACCCTGGGTCGTTGACGTTGCCCTGTCTCCAAGCGGACACTGTTCAGATCCATCCTGAAACGCGATCTTCCTCCTCGAGGCCGTCCCTCGGATTCACAACCCTCGTCGCAGCCGTATGATCCGCTCGAGTACCCCCGGCCCCGGCGGGCGAGGACCGAGCTGGCCATAATTGGCTCAGCGGCCGCGGCCAGGGCGCCGCGGCTGCCGGAACGCTCAAGAGGCTTGCGCTGTTATTTCGCAATCGCGTCGTAATGGCTTCCTGCGCATTGTGTGCACTTAGTTACTACGACAGCGCTCCAGTCTTGCGCCCGTAAAGTCATCACGGGGTGGCGAAGGAATGACAGCATTGCCTCATTTTGCAAACTGGCCTACACAAAACCCGCGGATCATTTCCTTTGTGTGCTTGCACGGCTCATTATGCATGATAATGCTTTAAGTGCAGTTACCTTGGACAACACGTTGCGGAAAGGCTGCGCCGAGGAACCACACGTAGCCAGATATGGTTCCTGTACTTTAACAGGTTAAGCTCAGTGTGGTTGTTGCCAGAGTCAACCAGCGACCTGACTGCGTTTTTGTGTCCGCGTTGGTCAGACGAACTGTGCCGGTTCCCAGGTGTGCCCAATCACCTCGTTCTGGGTTGCCGCTCCGACGTGGGCTAAAAACCGTCCCATTTAAACCCGGACGTGACTTTCGGCTGGTGGGACAAGCCTGACTCGGCCAGGTGCTGCGCTGCGGCGCCCGAGGCCCGTACGTGCCCCGCGGCCCTCGCGCCGCCTCTCCCGGACCCTCGCGCGGAACTGCCGCCGCCTCCAGTCCGGCCGCACGTGACAACCCGGCGTCATCACGGCTGAGCGAGGCGCTCCCCTCCGCTGCCGGGGGAGGGGGGTCGCCGAGAATGCGCGCGGCAGGGCGGGTCGGCCGCGCCACGCCACGCCGCACCGCGGCAAAAAGCGGCGTCCGCGCGGTTTTTCTGGCGGGCCGGCGCGCGCGGCCAGATTCGGCGCCGGCGGACGCCGAAGGCGCGGACCGCGCGGCGCCGCGCAGCGACGGAGCGGCCGCGCGACCCGCCGCACAGAGCAGCGGAGCGGAGGACCCGAGGTAGATCAACAACGGCGGGCCGCGGGTGGTGGCGGAGCCGGCCCAGTTGCCGGCGCTCCGCCGGCCGTCTGCCGTGAAGCCGGAGACGCGGATAAGCCCCGAGGCTTCCGGCTGCTGACGGCCCGGACAGCGGGCTGCGCCTGGCGGGGCGGGCTGCGGTGACCCGCCGTGTGGGCCGGGGATGGTCGCGTGTGCGTAGGTGAAAGCTCTAGACGAGTTCGTTCAGTTCTTTGACTTCACGACGAGGCGATGTGCTGCTCGTCCTTCCTCCGCCCGCTTCTCGCTTCGATGCTTACAAGTGCTTCTTATCGAGAGAAGTTTGGTCTGCAAGCACCGACTGACTCGTCTCCACCTGAGGACCCGTCCAAACGCACACTGTTTGCGCAGGATGTTCAACTAATGCGTGCGCACTCGAGCCGCCATGCTGGAGCGTCCAGTGCAGGAGGAGGCTGTGTACAAACCCCTCGACCGCAGCTGGTCACGCGGCGGCGACCTTTCTTCACCTGGTGACCCTCTCTGGGAGGTCGGCGACCCCGCGGAACAGGCGTGAGAACTGCAGACACGCGCACGCCTCGAACGCCGCGCCCCGCGGTCCGGTGCAGCCGCGCCAGACCGTCAGCAGACCCGGCCAGCAGACCCGGTCTGCCGACCGGACAGGCCCAGGCCGGTCGGCGCTCCACTCCCAGTGGGGACGCACGCGCCGCCGAAAATTAGAGACCGGCCAGCTCATCTTGTTCCTCCGTCCGTGCAGAAGGCGGGAAAAACAGCCGCGCCGCCCGCCGTCAATAAAAACCGATAATTCGGCGCGGCCGGCCGGCGGTTTTTGTGGGTCGGCTGGGGCCGGGTTCGAGGCCCGGCGCTCGGCGGCTGGACCAGCTGGACGCAGCCGGCCACCGGGACGGAGGCGGACGAGGCAGTCTAAACGGAGGTACCCGTCCGTGAGGCCAGGCCCCGATCCAGGAAGGGGAGGAAAGGGTGAGACACTTTCGCAACTTTTTTCTTTTTTCAGTGCAGCCATCGGTCAGCTGGGCGATGATCGGGAATTCAGTCACCACAGCTCCCATACCCCCAATCTCCTGCACGAAATCCGGAGTCCGGCCTTGGACGCCGTAACGGCGCGAAGCCGCGATTTTCTGGGCACGAGTGTCCGTGCTCCGCGACTTACTGGCTTGATTGGAGGACTCCTGCGGGCGAGACCGTGGTCTCCGTCGTCGAAGACGGAACCTGTTCTCGGCCGAGGCCGGAGGAAAAGTTCAGTGCCGGGGGTTCGTCGTGCAGGAACCAGTCCAGGCTCGCGAAAGATGCCGTGCAGGCTACCTTCTCAAGGAAAGCCGGCATAAAATTCACGCGATGGGTGATGCGCCGCCCGTGCATAAACGTCCGGCGTTGAAGCCATACTGCACCGAACTGCGCTGTTGATACGGCGTGGCCGGTCATCATTTCCGACAGCGACTTTAAGTCAAGACGTATTATGGTAAAGCTGCATATGCGTTACCATAGGTGCCATACATAGGCGCATACATACGTACATATCATAGACATACGTATGCATATACATACATGGATACATACACACAACGTACGTACAAATCATGCCATACATACCACATGTACATACCATACGTAATGTAAGCTTCCGTTGAACCTCATGTTTTGATATCAGCTGTGCCGTGCTGTTTCCTTTGTACGTGCTACGCGCCAAGCGGCCCGGGTGGTGTCTGCCTGGACCAATTGTTTGCACTCCGTTCCCTGCACTGTATGCGCTGCTTGGCTGGCGCTTCTGTGCTCGGCGAGTGCAAGTCGTCCCACTTCCTGTTGTTTTTCCCTTTCAGATCCGTAAACAATGGCCACGTGACGTGCACGATGCGTGCCACTTGGACGCGCTCGGCCAGTCACAGTCTAATTCCCTTCCTTCCATTTCTCTCTCTCCCTTTCTCCCGACCGTCACCTCTCTCTATCTCGTCCCCTCTTTCTCCATATCTCGCTGCCGTACCTCCGTTTCTCCCCGCTTTTGTTTGTCTCTCCCTGTCTCATAAACTCGCTGGAGCGGAATTTGTGTGCGGCGCCGGCGTCTGCGACCCAGCCGAGCTCGGCCGCCACAGACGCCGCGCGCCGCCGCACGGTGGCGGCCGGGGCACGCCGCGGGCCGCGCCGGCCGAACCTGGCCCCAATCGGCGCCGACAATGCCGGGCGAAAACAACAACGGCCGGGCGGCGTCGGCCGCCGCCGCCGGAAAGGGTTGCTGAATTCGACGGCGGCCGTCGCCGAATGTGGCGCATCGAGCAAGGCCGCGGGCGGCAGAGTTCGCCGTGTTCTGCCTCGGTCAGTCCCGCTATCAGATTAGCTCATGCATGTGCTGGATGTCGAGGTGATGAAACTGGGCGCGCCCAGCCACACCCAGCACCGAGTGTCGTCAGCTGAATCGGCGCGAAGGGGTCGGAACGTTTACGGAGGAAGACGGGCAGATTTTTAGAGGACGTTTCTCCCAAACCATGGTGGGGCAACACCCCCCCCCCCGCGCAAACGCCGTCCCTGACCGAATCGAATGCCGAATATCGACAGCCGGCGGCGCCGGCGGCGGCTGTGAATGGCGTGCTGAATGGCCGGGCGTCCCGCCCGCCGGGCCGGCGGCTGCAGCCGTCCCGGGCGCCAATCTCTGCAGCACGGCCCGCGTCCGGCCGACCTTGGCGGCGCCGGTCGCCGGGCCGCCGCAGGGAGGCGGGATGCGCCCCGGCCGGGGCCGGACCCGAGCGCCCGGCGGCCGGCGGCGGCGCTCCGCCCGCCGTGGGAACTGGTGCCGTTTTGCCCGGTCCGGTCGCGCGACGCTGGATCGATTGGCGCGCGGCCGCCCCGGCTGTTATTACAGGCATTTTGTCTTCGTCGCAATTAGGCGCATGATTTATGGGTGATTGTGTGGATTCGGGCAGACCGGGACGATTCTGACGAATTACGTGTGGATTAATCGCCTCCTTGCGTTGATTAAGTTGTTGGACACTTGCCATTGAGTGAGCCGGCGGCTTTGTCAGAGGGACATCATAATCCTGCATAATGGATGGCTGTCAGCGTGGGTCGATGCACTGTCAAACTTGTGAATAAGTGGCCCATGCGTTTGCTGGTGAGTTCCGGCGTAGAGACACGCCATCCACAGTGCCCAGTAAAGCGCGTCGCGCTGAATTGAAGACCTTTATCGAGTAGTCTTTCCGAATAGCACTTGAGCATCCACATTCATCCCCATCGCAGTCTGACGTCGCCAGGCCTCACGCCAGTTATTCTGTATTCAAAGCGGGCGACGCCCGCCCGGTGCAGCGCCCGACAATCAGCCGAAGTCACGAAGCGAGGTGGCGGCCGGACACCGGAGCCGGCCCGCTCGGGTCAGCGTCCCGCCGGCCGCCCCCGTCTCCCCCCGGGGCGCCATGAGCTCGCCTGCAGCCGGCTTAGTCACGGCCTCTCCCCGGCACTCCCCGGCGGCCGGCGGCGCCGCAGTCCGTGCACGTGCGCGGCGTGAATCACGCTGCCCCGCGGCGACACAGAACGCCGCGCAAGAAACCGTTCCTAATGCAGATCTGGCGTCGGACGCGCCATGGTTGCGCGGGAAAAAGCGGGCACGCCGGGCATTGGTGTCGGCCCCGTTATCGGTCATTAACTAGTGCAGAATCGACGTGACGTGAACCCCGCTCTGGAGCCGCGAACGCGCTGTGCGGTTCGATTCTGGCGTCCATTTGACGTTGAAGAAAAAACAATAAGAGATTGACTGAATGATATGTTAAGTGCGTCAATGAGACTCCTTTAATTTTCTCAGCGTCATTAATCAACGCTCCATCGCTTGCCTTCTGTTTGAACCTGTGCAAGTCATTTCGGCAGTGCTGAAAATACGATGTGGTTCATTTGGCAACAATGATGAATATCATTTGCGTCGTGGGGAGTGACAGTAATTGGAATCAAATTGGCGTTCACTCCGCGGAATGGGCTCGCTTTCAGTCGCGAGGCGGACGTCAGACGCAGCAGCATCGTTACAAAGTGGCGTTGGTTGTTACAGAGAAACGCCAGGACCAGCCTGCTCCGCAAACATCGACGGAGGTCCGTTCAGGATGCCGATCTTCGCCTAGGATTCGGTACGGTCGCCTGGACGGTGTTACCACGCTATGTGAATGCCGCGTCGCCTTGCACGTTGTTTTACTCGCGTTGCGCCTGTGGCCGAAACCTTGCAGTGCTCTCTCTTACGCTTTTTTCCGGGTCGGACCCGGAAACGGCCGAAATTCGGAATGAGCCCAGCCTGTGGTGTTCCTTGTGTTTGACACATTCACGTAGATGTGATTGCTTCTTGTTTCTTAGTAGTCAGCGTTGGATGCCTCGAAAAGATAAATATGGGAAAACTGACCTTTACTTTTTTATGTGGGAAGCCACTTCGTCGTTTCTCGTCCTAGCTAACGTTTCCTAGAAAGGACGTCACCTATTTCATTAAATCCCTTTATTAATTTTATTCGCATGGTAATCCCGCATTAAGCCCAATGACGTTATTAACGTAGTCTCATTGATAGTCGATCTCTAATTTCCCATGACTCGCAGTAAAACCGTACCCCCAGATGGTGCTGAATTCCATCTATGCTATTTGTATGCTACCTGTAGAGTAAAACAATAGACGCTGTTAACGTAATTAACCAAACGCTGCCATCCAAGCCGCACATCCCGCCTGCTCTCTAAACAGCCCGTGATCAAGGCCATCGTGTTAAAGGCCCGGTCGCCGAGCGTCGGCGGGCCCCAGTTCGCTCACGTTCCACGAACACACGAGCAGCCGGCCTCTGAGCCTGAGCCGCTCTCGAGGGCCGCCGCCGCCGGCCGCTAATGAAGCGGACCCGATCGGCCGGGCCTCGGTCGAGCGTCTCGACAGCGCGGCGTGTGAATCACGCAGCTGTCGTCACCGCACGAGGCGTCCCCGGGGCGCCGGGCGCGGCCGAGACGGACGATAACGGCCGGCCGCGGTTCCGGCCCGCGTCACGCCGGACCCGACTGCGCGACGAACCGGCTCTCACGTGACTGGCCGTGTTCGACGTCGCGCCGGCGGCCGGCGTCGATCGCGCGGATGGTGCCGGTCTCGTCGGCCGTGTCTCGCTCGCGGAGTGACGCGTCGAGTCGTCCCGCGTGTGGACGCGTCATCGGCTCGCGGCCGACGCGCGCTCTGCACGCAGCGGAGCGCGGGCGCGGGACACGGCCGGTCCCGGCACGCCACTGTTATTGGAGGTCCTTGGGCCCAGATTGCTTGGTGCGAGCGGCCGCTGTGTGTTGTTTTTCGTCTCGTAACATCGTGCGCCCACTGGCTGGCTCGTGTCGGCTTTTTGTTCCACCCATGTTTAGACGGTTTTATCGACTTCGCCCACGCTGTTTATCAGCATTTTCTCATCTCCCCTTCCTCGCCCCTCTCTCTAACATTCTTTCTCGGACTCTTCTTCCCTTCCTCCGTTCTCTTGCCGGTCCGCCGCTTCCCCTTGCGCTGCCCTTTTTTCTTATTTTGTCTTGTTAAGGAAAAGACAGCTTCGTATGGACAGTATGGAACCATGCTGCCTTTGATGACCGAAGTTTTAACGTGTCATTGCCAGGGAGAACCACCAGCATTGGTCCGTGACAAAAACAGTTCGTCACTCGATCGAGGACGACAAGGCTCTAGCGGGCCTTGAATTCCGTCAGATGCCATTTATCAAGGGCTCCGTTCCCAGTTCCCAGTTGCCCCGCCCTGTTCCCAGTCCCGAACGGGTCGACTGTCGGCGGCATGTCGTGGTGGGACCTGTTCGCGGTGGTGAACTTCGTGAGACTCCTAGGCTGTTTATCGATTTTCCGCGGGGTCGTGGTGCTCGCTGCAAACTGGCCTTTGCGCTCCCAGATATCTTCCAATGAACCCTGGACCAAAGTCGGCGGTTTTTCTCGAGAGCACCAGTCAAAACGTTGCTCTCGTTTGAAGCGTTGCTGAGTCCTAAATGTCGAGTGCGAGAAGGTTCAGTTTGCCTCTCTTCGGAGTCAGAACGCTGCTCTTGTCGGAGAACTGCTGAATCCTAGACGCCGAGTTTGGGAAGGTTCCCGCTTGTTCCCGCTGAGAGGTCGGCCGGAGCGGCAGAGGGCTGCTGAGCGTCGGGTCGCTGCTGACTGGCGGTTGGCGGACTGGTCGTCTCGTCTGTCCTGTGTCAGGAGAATACCATGCCTGCCACCAGGCATGCGCCCCGTCAACTTCCCCGGGCCGGTCCACGCGGGGCTCCCGGGGGCTCCGACAGGGCTGTGCGGGCCTCCGCTGAGCTTCAACAGCCTTCACAGAACTTCACAAATCATTCGACGTTAGGCTTTGTCAGTCTCCTGCATGACTTTATCTCCTTGCAGAGCCTCGCCATCCCTCCACGGACTCACCATCCCCCACAGAGCCTCATCACGCCTCCACTGCCCGGCGTCGGCCGTGCGGCACCAGCACAGCGCGGCCGGGTCACCCGACCAGACATGACGTCACGCCGGTCGTGTTTACCGCCGCTCGGCGCCGCTCGGCCGAGCGCGGCCAGTCGCCCGTGGACCGAGTCGGCGAGCAGACGCAGCCCGCGGCGACCCCGCGCCGAGCAGCTCCCGAGACAGACCGTCGACGGAGGCGGCACAAGGCTAGCGTGAGGTGCGGGCCGGGCGGGAGGCGGACGTCGTGCGCGGTCCGTGCCGCGGCGGAGTCGTGCGTCGCACGCCAGAGCGCGCTTCGCAGCCGGGATTGGCTGCCGGACTGTGGCGGTAAGTGTTCGCAGGAGTTTCGGCGGCCTCTCAGTCGCAGTCGGCACGCGCTGGTCGCGTGCCTAATCCGGTCACGTCAGAAGATCCTGATCGCTTAGGCGTTATCCTGTTTACCACTAAGTGGCGGGACGAATCTGATTTTGGTCCTTATTCGGACGTCTTCCGGATGGAATCATCGTTGGTTAGCTACCTCAGACGGGCTTGTCAGATCCATACGTAGAATCCGGGGCCAGCGGCTTCAAATGCCTGCGATCTTATCGGCGTGTTTCCAGCGGTCGACGGCCGATCAATACTCCGGCCATGTGCTGCACTGTGGTCCTCCTGACGGTCTGCTTTGCAAGCATTCACGGCGGTTGGTCGCACCTGAGACTCGGCTTACGGATGGACGCGGATTTAATCCAGATACAGATAACATCTCCGAGGCGAAGCCGTCGTCCTTGGCAGAATGGACGGATGCCTGCTTCACAGGATCTCTCGCGAAGATGACTCATCGCTTCTCCAGGCGTTGCGAACAAGACGGCACTCATGCGGAATGCAGATTTCACAGATCCTCGTTCTCAGTCCAGCGGCCGACACGCCAGTTTTGTCGGCGCCCACGTCTTCCCGGAAATCCGAGCTGGCGAACAAAAATGGGTGTAGATTTAAGACCTCCGTACGTCATGAACTACGTGCGAGCAAGACGAACGGCGGCGGCGGGCGGCGATGCATTTCCAGGGCTCCGTTGCTCGCAGCGGCTCTCCCATTCGCACGGCGGGTGGTCCGCTGGAGAAACGCGGCGCCACAGTGGCGGCGAGCGCGAGAGAGCCGAGCCCCGCGCGGCCATTGTGGCGGCCGCTCGCCCGGCGCCAGGAAGCGAGCGCCGCCCTGGCCGCACCACGGGGCTCCGATAGCGGCGTGTTCGGCGGCGCTAATCTGGCCCACTTCCCCGGCCGCGGAGCCGCGGAGCGCGCCAGGTGCGGCGGCCGGTCAGCCCGCGCCGTGCCGTGTTCGCCGCTCGGCGAACGAGGCCGGCGGCGGCCGTTATCGGCGCCGGCGTGCGCCCGCTGACGCGCCGCGCCGCGCCACCCAGGGCCGGGTCGCGGCTCCGCGTCACTTCGCTATCGCGGCCCGCGCCGGCCGGCGGCGCTGGACGGTGACTCACGCCCGGATAACTGGAGTCGTGCATGACCGACTCGGCGGCGCCGGAGGCCTGCTCTGCACACGCCGGGCGTGCCGCCGCCGCCGCCGAGGCGATGCCCGGGGACCGACTGCCTGCCGACCGTCTGCACGACGGCACGTGCCGCCGCTCGTTTCCGAGCCGGGTGACAGCTGCGGGCGGCAGTCGCCGGCCGCCAATCATCTCGAGCGGCGCCGCGTCCGAAACGGCAAGGTCGCCGGACTGGGGAGTGAAAAGCACGACCGCCCGCGCCCGCGCCGGATATGACTACCCGACAGCTGGGACGGGCGCTCTGGGTTTGGTCAGGTGTTGCGCGTGTGACGAGGTGTTTGGCGCCGGCCGGTGTGAAGGGTGGCCCGCTTGTCACGGTTGTTGTGTTGAGTTGGGTGCGTGCGAAGGGCGCCACGCCACGTGGCCTGACGGGGACAAATTACAGGCGCGCGAACCGCTCTGGGTCTGTTGGTACTTCCGTTCAGCGGTTGGAGCCTGCAGGCATGAGCGCTGATCTCACCGTTCTGGCAAGACGGGTTTGCGTCGCCTCTGCGCTCGATATTTGGCCCGCGGGTCGGCCGGCAGCTGCGCAGTAGAGCGTCATACTGGCTGTCACATGCTGTGTCGCACTTTTCACGGCACGTGAAAGTAACCACAAGATCAACCGTTACCTGGAATTGCGCGATCTGGTTTGGGGTTCAGGCCTGTACAGGGAACTTTGCTCACAGTGGCTGTGATCTGAAACATCACCCGTGCGAGCCGTTTTCGTTAAATATATATTGAAAATTGCGCGTGCCTTATGGATCACGCACCGTCGATGCCGTGGTGTCTGAAAGGCCCTACTCTGGGATGCAGAGGCGGTCATCGCACGGACCTCATGGGACAGGTAGATCAGTACGGCCAGCATCAGTATGGCGGGCGTCCCTCCACGTCTCTGCAGGGGAGCGGGGAGACGTCCATCTCCCGGGCCTCGGGCCGGCGGATCAGACGGACCGGCGGACCGTGGCGGCATTGTCTCGCCTCAGGGCCGGAGACGCGGCCCGTTACAATGGGCCGGCCGCGGCGCCGTCTCGCGCCGCCTGACGCCGCGACTGATGGCCGCTGCCCCCGCCTCCCGGCCGCGAGAGGCGACCTCGACCCGCTCCGGCCGACGCGGGAGCGATGGCGCTCCGCCGGCGGTCGCGCTCGTGACGCCGGGCTGACGGACGGGGACGTCGCGTCGCCAGCCACGGCTTCGGTCTTCTCCGGACGCGGAGCACGACGGACGGGACGGGGTTGCCGTGCACGCGCCGCGACGTCGCCTCGGACACGGCCTGCGGTGCCGGGAGGGGGTCTGAAGTGAAACGCTGAGGCGTGATCTGGCCTGGGACACGGCCTGCGGTGCCTGAAATGAAACGCTCGTCCGTGACCGGTCCTCGGACACGCCGGCGCGGGCGCAGCTGGGCCGTGTCGACTCGGAAGTCCTGAAGAGACGTCGGACTCGGGACTCGGTCCGTTTGCCGGCCGCGGGGGCGGCGGTGCGGCCAGCCGTACGATAAGCCACGCTCTCGGCAGAGCCCCAGTCCTCTCTTCGGAACGCGCGGTGAGGTCGCCGTGACGTAACGCTAAACGGTCCCGCGGAGCGGCGCGTCCCGGCTTTGGCGGCAGTGTTCCGGGCGAGCCGCGCTATTGTGCGTGCCTGTTGGCCGGCGCTACCTGAGAGGGCCGTTCGCCGGTGTCGGGTGTGCGCTTTCAGCCGCCGTTCGGCCGCATTCATGGCCGGTCGCGCGTGGGCGGGACCGCGTCGCGCCGCGCCGCACGCGCCGCGGGCCTGAAACAATGGCGCGCCGCCGACCGGGCGTCCCGCCGCGGGCGACAACAGGAAGCAGGCGCGCCGGCCGGATCAGGGGCTCTGCCGCCGCCGGGGGCGGATCAGCCGCCGTAGAACGCCGCCCTGACCCGAGCCGGATTAAGCTGCGGCGCAAAGCGGAAGCGCAAACAGATCAGGCTTCCGGCGCCGCGGCTTTCGGGGGCGGCGGCCGGCGACCCTTCCGAACGCCGAACGCCGAGACGGCCGCCGAACGTCCGGGCGCGGCTCGCCGGCGCGCGGGGAGGTCGCGCGGGGGGCGGCCGGAGACGGCACGTCGCCGCCGCCCGCCGGCTGCACGGCGGCCATCCGTCAGCGGCGCTCGGGCGCGTTCATTAGCCGCTCGTCCGGCTGCGGACCGAGACTGCGCAGTGCCGCCGCGACATCACTTCAATAACACATAGCCGGCGGCGTGTCGGGCGCGGCGTGACCTCTGGTCGGGGCGGCCGGATGTGGGTCGGACGCGGCCGCGCTGCGTTCGGCCGACGCAACCGGGCCGCCGGCCGCCGCGCGAGGTCAGACCAAGGTCGGCCGGCTGTGCATGGATCCGATTTCGGCTCGCCTGATGCAGCCGGACACCGTGATGGGCGGCAGCGACATCGCGTTAATTGAGCGCCGCGTCCGGGGCCGCGCGCCGGCCGGCCGACCGACCGTTAGCCGCCGGCCGGCCCTCGGCCGCGTCGTCTCATTACGAGCCGCGAGCGGCGCCGTGCAGGCCCTATTACCGGGCGGCCGGCCGCCGGGATAAGTGGTGGGCGGGAGCGTGCGTTCAAAGAGGGCCGGCCGACGCCGCGCCAGCCGCGAGGACGCCGCGTCTGCGATGAGATGAAGGCGCCGCCTGCGAGATAACCGGCGGCCGACGCCGGGGAGCGCCGGGGACGACCCCGGTGTCCTTCCCTCGGCGGGGGAGAGAAGCGCGGGGGACCGGCCCGACGCTCCGTCAGCGCGATTTGACTGATGCCGGCACTCGGGACGCGCGCGGCAGGAGCGGGGCCGAGCTGTCTGGCAGGCGCCCGCCACCGCCAGCGGCGCGGCGCCCGCCATTATGTTGTTCAGTCAATCAGAGCCGCGGCCGGAGCGTCTTGGCCGCGTCCCGGCGCCGCCACGGGCCGGTAAGTGGCCGAGATGAATGCTGCGGGTAATGCCGGCGGATGTCCGCAGCGATTAATCAGCGCACGCCGGCGCGCTCGGCGGCAAGTTGACCGAACTCGGGAAAGTTAGCCGCCGTGCGCTCCAGGAACAACCGCCGTCGAGGCGCACTCAGCGCCGACCGCCGGCGGACGTCCAGAACTTCACCGCCGACAGGTGCGCCGGGCTCGCGGCGTCCGCTCTCTTCCGTCGGCCGGCCGGAGCGGACCTTTCGCCGGGCCCGGCGTGGCGTGAGCGCGCCCGGGCGGCGAGTGCCGGCGGTCCCGAGCGGCGGCCCTGGGAGAGCGGCTCGGCGGCGGCGCCGCCGGCGGACCGTGCGATCCGTCACGGACCGCTGGAACAAGGCGCCGCCGCCGGCCGGCAGCCGATGCGCCGCCGGATACGCGGCGGGGCGGCGGGGCGGCGCCGGCACGGTGGCAGACGCACGCTGGGAAACACGCGCTGGTGCAGTTGTGACGGACACACTGCGCTGGGCGTCAGGAAGACAGGCCGGATCGAGGCATCTACGGAGGTGTACCCCAACCTGCGGACAGCGGCCGGAGCTGCCGTTCAGGCTGGAACAGCAGCCGACACAGGAGACAGAAGGAGCTGACCGTGGCGCAGCGTCTGAGACGGATGCCGGGCAGCCGAGCTCGCGGCCCGAGCGTGACGCCGTATCGAATGTTTGTTACGTCACCCGGCCGGACGGGGGAGGAGGGGGCGTCGCCCGGCGGTGTCCTCCCCGGCCGACGCCGGGTTAGCGAGTACGAGTGTCGCGCCGGCGCCCTGGCCCCTGAAATACGACCGGCGCCGCGCCGTTCGACGGAAGCTGTGGCGTGCTGGCCGGCCGGATGCCGCCGTCGGGTCGGGTGAGGCTGCGGCCGGCCGGTCGGTGTGCGCCCGCCAGAGTTCCGCCCGGAGAGCCGGCGTTTCAGCGCGGCTGCGGGAGCGAGCCGTCCCGCCGCGCATCGCGCCACTGCGTCCGCTGGAGATCTGCCGCCTGTCTGCCGACGCAGCCCTGCCGTGACCCGGTTCGGATGGTATACGCCACGTCGGAGGCGCTGCGTTTGCTGTTTTAGCGGCGTCGTTCGACTGGCTGTCGGTGTGTGTTTGTAGCGTGTCGTCAGCTGCGGCGCGTCGTCCCTGTTCGAGGAAACGAGGACGGAAAATAGCGGGGCGAAGTGCGGGGCCCTGCGGCGGCCAGAAAAAGAAAGCGCAACTTCGAGTGTTCTCTGTCATTTGTCAGATTGGACAACCGTCAACCATTACCGCCGAATTTCGCCCACTTTTTTGGCGCACCCTCCAATCAAAACTTCAGCCATTATTTCTCTTGAACTAACGAGGACTGTCGGTGCCTTTTCTGGGCCCAGCGGAAAGAAAATCGCTTGCCAAAGTCGTTTTAAGCAACTGGAGCTGATCCGGTGAGAAGGAGCAATTTATTTTACGCACGTGTGAATTATCGGAATATGAATTATGCAAAGCGTTGGTTGGCAACAAATCATTTTGACACATTTGGAACTCTCATTTGTAGCGCTGACCTGACACAGTCAGCTCCTTGGGGGAAACGTGATCATTGGAACGCAGCGTTGCCGGCAAAAGAATGTCATGATGAACTTAGAAATTTTGCCAAGCGTGTGACCTCAGTGGTATTCGGTTTCAAATTATGCAGCTCTTAGTCACTGGAATTGCCTGTACTTACATCCATCGCGTGGAGGACAAGCAATCAGTAACATTTGTGCAGCCATTCTCAGTGATTAGCACGGAGCATGAATGGGCGGATTTTTGACAAACGGTCCGTGATCACTGTTCAGACGTCGGTGCTGGCCGAATTCGGGCCGCGTTCCATGAACTGCTGGCCGTGCTCTGTTAGCCATAATGGCGACCGTCGAGCGGCCACCGACATGCCCTGGGGCCTCTGTTCAACAATACGCCTGCCAGCTACCCAGAACCAAACTGCTGTTACTCGAGTTGCCTTAAACATGCCAGCACTCCTCGTTCGGGGAACACATCCATTTCGCTGTCCGGTCTAAATATGAGGTGGAAACGTCGCACGCAGCTCGCCAATCACGTCGTGGGCAGAACGGATTCGAGTGTCTCGTTCTCTGTCTTGGGACAGGCCTCTTTACTCTAAGATCTCTTTTCATTTTCGCCTTTCCATCTCTAAACATGTGACAGGCGCTACTTATGGGCATCGTTGGGCTTAGGAACTCGGTGAGTCCCTGTCCAGAATGCAAACCCCAGACGGCAGTCTGCCACTTAGGAAGAATGACTAGCGTCATTAAGGCATTCTGCCTTGAACAAGCGCAATTATTCCATAGCCGTCAATTAGTGAGCGGAAAAAACGCAGCATGATGAAGGTTAATGACGATATAGTCATAACTCATCGTGTTGCCAGGGATAGATGTTACTAGGCATTCTTCCTTGTAGACCTAAACGTGAAGCACAGTAGGCCAGAAAAGAAAGTATGTGGCACGATTTCCGACCCGTATGTGTAGTTATTAATGGCAAGCCCATTAAAAAAGGAAGAAACGCTTGGTTTGCCTAGTGCAATTATCCGCACGTACAAGGAATTTCGGGCACGCTGCTTGCGTGCAAAACGGAGCACCAGCCTCCCGGCGGCACATTACCAAACCGTTACGGCCCGGCGTCGGTAGTCTGCGGGAACCATTGATCTCATTAGTGGCGACGCATTCCCACGTCAGGTCTCCGTCCGGGCGCGGCGGACGGCGGCGTCTGTCGTCCCCCGGCCGCGGCCCGGCGGGACCGGAGCGGCGCCAGGCGCGCCGTCGGTCCTCGAGCCGGCCCGCCCGAGGCAATCACGTGAGGCCTTACCGCTGGATCGGCCGGCCCGTTTCCAGCGGCGGGGGCTCGTCGGTCATCGGGCGTCGGCCTTGGCGACAGCCGGGCGGCGCCCGTCCGTCGACGGCACCGCGCGTGGCCGGCTCCGCCACCACCGCCACCGCGCGTGGTGGCGGAATCGGCCCGGGGATGCCGCCTGTCCCGCGGCGTCCAGCGTCCTCCAGCGTTCACCGGCACCCGTCAGCTTGCTGCAGCGCCTTCCGGCGTCCTCCAGCGTCCTCCGGCGTCCTCCAGCGTCCTCCAGTGCCCTCCGGCGCTCTCTGGTGCCCTCCGCTGCCCGTCTCCTGCCCGTCTGCGAGGAAGAACGGACGGCTCCCGGGGGGGCCGATCGACGAGCAAACGATATCATTTGCATGCTGAACGTCGGCAGCCGCCCGGGCGCGCGGCCCGCATATCGCGGGTCGTTCGGAGGCGGCGCCCGGAGCGCCCGGGGCGGCGGGCGCCGGGCGGCGGGCGCCCGGCCGCGCGCTTAATGTCGGAGCCATCAGTCGGAGCTCGCGCCGCCTCACGAGCCCCCGGCGCGCCGTAAAGACGACGCCGATGATGCTTTACGGCCCCGGGGCGGCCGTGCCGGGCCGCGGCCGGCGACTGGCGGCCGGAGACGGCGAACCGCCCCGCCCCCGCCCACGGCGGGCGGACGGGGACCGGTGACCAATCTGTGGCGATTGTGGGAATCGGCTTTGTGACGGACGTCGCTGGGCCCGCGTTCGGCGAGTCGAGCTGAGCCCTTTGATGGTTTCGTGTCGGTGCAACTCAAAATGGGATAAAGGTGAGATGGATGACTTCCTGCCGCGCGGCGCCCGTGATCAGCAATAGCGGACCCCGGTTAGACGCGCGTCCAGAACCTCAGAACGGGCAGGGCGACTCTGGAGCCCGGCCCCGGCCTGCCGCTCAGCCGACCATGCTGGCCGATTTCACTGAAAAGGCGACGAAAAGGGCCTGTCCCTGCGTCCGCGCCTGTCGATGTACCAAACCGACGCCCGTGAAGCGGATCGCCCTTGATTTTTTGCCGCTGTGCCCCGCTCAATTGCGTTCCGGTTGTCGTGGGAGCCGTAAATGCTGATGGATTAGCAGGTGCGTATCATTTGCCGGCGGCCGATGGCAGCCCGGCGGGCCTAATTGCCCGGCGGCGGTCGTTACGCCGAGTCTCGCGCCGCCGGTCGCGGCCGGTGACAAGTGGCCGGCGAGCGCACGGCTCCCGAGCGGGGCCTTCGTTAGTCCGATCGGCGCGGGACGGCGGACGAGACGCGGCCGTGCGCGAAACGACCGCGGGCCGGTTCCGGCGCTTTGTCGCCGCCCGTCGGTCCGCGTTAACGACGGAGCGGGGTGGCGTCGCCGAGGTCGACGGGGGTCTGACTCGGTGCGCCGCGCCGGGCGCGAGCGAGCAGGGCTTCCTCTGCGCTCGTCGCTCGGCGGAGGAGCCCGGACCCGCCCCCGGCCGCGGGTCGGGCCAGAGTCCGCTGCCGGGCAGGCAGAGAGGCTCGCTTGGCTCGCGGTCAGCGCCCCCGGCATGAACCACCGATAAGCCCGTCTGTCTGGGCGACGTCCGCTGGTTGCGACCTGCCGGCAGGCCGGCGGCCGGATCACGTCCGGCCCGTTTCACCGCGTCAGCTCCCTCCCCCTCCCCCCCGACCCGTTCGCATCAGCGCGGCCAGGGAGGCACGGAGGATTCGGTTGAGGTTGACTACGGACCTGTCGCATTACGCTGCCATTAATTGTGCGATTTTGATGAACAGCTGCTACTTGCTGGACTTTTAGTTCATGTGCGCGCCTTCTCGACCACCTTCCCGTACGAAAACCCTGGTTCCACTACTACCAGTGCCAGCCGTAGTTTGACCCTGGGCCACGCTCATTGCCTCCGAACGCAAGGCCAGTGGTGGTTCCAATCGATCGAGCTTCGCAGGCGCGCACCGTCATTTACTAGCGCTTGCACGACATCTTTCGATCCACGCCCGATCTCCACCCGGCTGGTAAGATGGCCGCCAGTGCGCCGTCAGCCTTGCGTTCGGCCCGCGAATTTATACGCCAGACCAACTGTCAGTCCGCGCCGAGACTTCCTCCTCGTCCGTCGAACTCCGACACTCAGAAACACAAGCTATCCACGGACTGTCACTGGCTTTCCTCGAGGCACGTCGCGGCAGGACGGCTTCCGGTTTGTAAAGCGTCCGTCGCACCTGGTGACGGCACCGGCCGCGGTCCCCGCCCCGGCGAGGCTTATTTTCGTCCGCTGGACTGCCCGAGGCCGCGGACGCGGTAACGACGACGTTTTTACGCCGGGGTTCCCGTCCGCGCGGACGTTTTGCGTGAGAACGCCGCGGCGTGTCACTGGCGGCCGCGCGCGTGACGCAGCGTCACGCTCGTCACGGCGCGGCCGGAGCGGCGACGC
This sequence comes from Capitulum mitella, assembly GCA_030062745.1. Taxonomy (NCBI): domain Eukaryota; kingdom Metazoa; phylum Arthropoda; class Thecostraca; order Pollicipedomorpha; family Pollicipedidae; genus Capitulum; species Capitulum mitella. The sequence goes on from CP099842.1 coordinate 3,707,388, forward strand.
CGAGCTCGTGCTGGCCGCGCACGCTCGGTGGGGCGGCGGCGGCGCGTGCGGCGCGCTGTTTGTGGAGGCGGACGGTCGTGGCCGGTCGCGGCGGCCGCGGCAAAGGCGTCTGCCGACGCTGATTGTGTCTGGGTCAAGGGTGCGCGACCTCTACCGCTCGGGGTGATCGGCGGGCCCTGAATGGTGATGACGCCCAGCCAGACGACTGGGCGGTCTTAATGCCGGCGGTAGACGGGTCTTCATGTCATGCCTTCTGTCGGTCTCAGAACACAGAACGTCGCCTTGGAGGTCCGTTGTGCTGGCGGACGTCCATCGGTTTTTAGAATACTGAGCGAAAGATGGTAAATGGCGTCTTGAGCTCTGGTGATGGGTTTGGTTCCCGCTGCGATTTTGTTTTCGCCTTTCACCTCTTTGTCTCTGAAAGAACTGGACTTGCTGATTCAGCCGTGGCGTGTGAAGTAGAGGCCACGGTTACTTCGAATATTAGACAGCGCTGATTGAATGAGCAGCATTATTCTAGTCGAAAATAGAAATAACCTAATGCTCAGAATAGAAGAAATGGTCGAGAAAAAATGCGTATACATTTCAGCTGTGGGCCTTCCTCAGTAGCTACCCAAGCAAACATTCGATTCAAATCACAAAGCCATACTTTTTGAAGAGTAGCACACACTTCTCTCGGGCTATTTCGAGGAACTGTATCGGAAAGAAACACTAAACGTTGTCACATGGAACAGACTTAAGAGGGCTCAAGGAGGAAATCATGGTGTTCAGGGTAGGTTTGAGGTTTCTTGTCTGAATAGATTCCGTAATTTTTAATTCAGCGACATCTTTACAGACCTGGAGGATGGATCTTTTGAATGAGTTTGCGTTAATGATTTCAGTACATTGTGCATTTGTGAAATGGTGGCCGAATGGAGTGTTTTTTGCTTTGTTCGTATCATCTCGGGTATGCTCGTTAAAACGCCCCCTAACACTACGCCTTGTCTCGCCGATGTCTGTGTTCGTAGTTGTGGCCATGGATGAGGTGCACAACATTTTGTTATGTAACACCTTCCCACCAAACCCACTATACAGGAATGCATTGCCTTTTCCAAACTGGCCGGGGTGGTGGGTCAAGTGCTGAGATGGTCAGGTGCGTAGCTAGCGTTTTCCCGCTCTTCCAGGCAATGATTCACATATCAGTTACCATTCACATCAGCCCACCCTATGAAAACCAAAAAGCTGCAACTCAAGGATTGGCCAAAATCGAATGTGTCTTGAAATCAAATGGTTATTCACAAAGGATGGCTCAAAAGAACAAGTACTGGGTCAAAACATGCACCAGAAGATCTACGCAAACATAACATATCCACCCACGACACAGAGCCATAGATGCTTCATACTTCAGTCTTCCGTTTATAGACAACACTTTCAGGGAAGTCTACTCAGCGATCAGAGCATCAGGACTACCACTACGCGTTGCCTGGAAGAGCGGGAAAACGCTAGCTGCGTATCTGACCATCTCAGCACTTGACCCGCCACCCTGGCCAGCTGGGAAAAGGCTATGTATTTCCTGCTCAGCGGGTTGGATGGGGAAGCATTATATCAAAAATGTTGTGTACCTCATCACTTGCCAACTGTGTAAAACAACGACGAACAGATACATGGGCGAGAGGAAGCGTAGTGTCAGGGAGCGTTTTAACGAGCATATCCGAGATGCTAAGAACAAAACAAAAAAGACCCCGTTCGGCGACCGTTTCATTAACGCACATTGTACTGAAATAAATAACGCAAACTCATTCAAAATATCCATCCTCCAGGTCTGCAAAGATGTCGCTGAATTAAAAATTGCAGAATCTCAAGTCTTTCCCATGTGACAACGTTGAGTATTTCTTTCCGACAGAATTCCTCGTGATAGCGCTGCCCGAGGAAACTCTGCGATACATTTTAAAATATACTTCGTGATTTGAATTGAATGTTTACTTGGGTACGATCGTACTGAGGAAGGTTTGCGGTCGATACATATATACATTTTCCCGACCATTTTTTCTATTATTAGCATCATGTTATTTTTGTTTCTGCTTTCCACTGTTGCTTTATGCATTGTAGGCGTTTCCATATTTCTCGGTCGCTTATTTTTATTGCCTTTGCCTTCCCCGTCAAATGGTTTTCTCTTTCTCCCTTCCGGCGACAATAGGAAAGAGAGACTTGGCCGTCTGTGCTGGCTTTCTGCGATGCCTCCTTGTTATGAGACTGGAAAAACCAGTATCCCTAGGCGTTGGGAGATGAATATCGGATGACTTTGCCAAAGTACAATACCGCAGGAGGGGAAGCCGGTTCAATACCGGTTCAGCCGCAGGAGGGGAAGCCCCCGACTTGAAAGTGCCGTGGAGTTCGTAGCTCGAACCAGGTAGCTAAAGGTAATTGAAATAAGGCCGATTTCGAGAAGAGGGCGTGGCCTGTCTGTCGTTTAATCTCAGTGAAGCTGAAACGTATTGCGCATTTTTACTACGATTTTCCTCTCCACTTTTCTTGTCGCTTCAGCCTACAGCCTGCGTCCAGTATAAGCCGCGTCCCCTTAAAGCATTTTTTAACACAAGATCCATGAACGATCAGTAGAAATGCCTGCGCGGTGCTTAATCATCGTCGGTGCACAGTCATCCACTCAATCATCCTTAGGTGACTGTGCCGTAGCGACTGAGGTCTATCAGTCGATTTGGCCTCAGTCGCCACGACAAGTGATGTTGCAGCTCAAAATACGTGGCAGTGGAATGCGAACATTGACCACGACGCAAGGGATCCAGACCGTCACTTTCAGGTCACTGCGACAAACAGCTGTCTCTGACGTTGTCCACGTACAGCTGACAGACGTTTCTTGGCATGACCTGTTAACATGGTCTGTAAACAGAACTGACAATCGGCGAGTTCAGCGGAATCTGTCGCCTCCGGTGGGGTCCACCAGCGGGATTAGATCCAGGATCTCTCCGACGGTTTGTCACGAGGACCTTGGTCCTGGGTGGCTACGACAGAGCTACACTTCGGGCCTTGGTAAAATGCAGTATGTCCTTACGTCACCACCGGGAAAGCCTGGAGACCTGGCTCTGCGCGGAACTCGTACAGTGTTTAACCGTGCTCCAAGAGCACTCGCGAGAAACGTGATCCAAACTTGAAAACACGGAAGCGTTCGCCATACACGATCCTTGAGTTGGACCCGCATCTCAGAGCTCCCATTTCTAGCACGTCGCTATTTATGTATTGAAGTCGAATGTCGCGTACGCTATGACGCATGCGACATTTTCACCACGTGATGACTCCTGGCGCTGGTGCAGGGGCGGAGCCGCTCCCAGCGTCCACCGGAACCGGCCTCGTCCGGCGCCGGCGCCCACTGTGGGAAAGCGCTGTGAGCGCCCGGCTGCAGCGGACGCCAGTCTGTGTACACGCCGGCCGGAAAGGCAGCTCGCCGGCCGCGAGCTGCCGGGCCGCCGCAGGGGATGTCGGCTCTCGGGCGGCAGACATCGGCGTCTCGTCCATCTCCGGCGCTTTTTCTGCCCGTCGCCTAATCCGCTAGTTCCTGCCCATATTCTTTCTCTCTTTCCCTCTCTCCCTCTTTCTCCTTCTCTCACTGTCTTTCCAGCAAACACTATCCTTAATTGTGTCGCTGTCTGCATATCGTATAAGCAATCAGCGCTAAAGGCGCTATTTGTGCGCAAGGAGGCGACGTCAGCGAGTAACGTCATGGTGTGGACTAGTGGACAGTGAATACCTATGGCCTGCAGTGTTCCGGCCTTTCCCGTAAATCGCGGGAATGGTTGCTTTTGCGCCCATTCCCGGGCTCGTTCGAATGAATGCCAAAATAGTCATACAAAACGCTTTCGCAAGTAAATCGAGCTTGTGCTGCAGCCTCGGACGATCCGTGAAGGCGGGGACTGATGCACGGTGCACCGATGCGGGCCTTTGTTGTGAAGGCAGTGTTGACGTTTGCCAGCTTGCACCTGGTGAATCGCGGACGATGTTTTGCCACCGCATACGACGAGTTTGCGGCAGTCCCCTGCTTGTGACTATTTGGACTTTGCTGTGGTTGTTAACCCACTTGAACACAGGTTGGATCGTAAGTCTTCAATCTTGTGGCCAGAATTATTGTGTTATGATCGACTGAGGCTCGGCGATCGGTCAGGAAGTTGAAATAAGGGATGCAGTGGCAACAAAGGCCTTCAAAAGGAAAAACTAATGTGAATGTACTTTCCGAAACGATTTGCAGACCTGCCCATTACGTGTTTTATAATCGTTTTATTTCCGCAGCTGCGCTTGGCATCGCCAAGCCTACCCTTGTATGAGCGGGATTTCAATCATGTGACCAATTTGCTGCTAGCGTGCGACGGATATTCGTTCCACTCCACCTCACTTCGCCGATATGTTGTCGCTTCCAGCGATGCATAACGTGTCTAATTTCTGTGCTTGGCGTTTCAAATGGCGCCGCAAATTCCACCGCTATTTACTGACGCAATTCGGTTGCGAGCAAATCGCGGTCGATGGATTGCCGCGTCTCCGTTTATTGGCCGGCGGCGGTGGGTTGCGCGCGTTGTGTGTCGCCGGGGACCACTTGATACGCGGAAAACAGGACATGGATCGGCCGCGGGGGTCGGTTTTTGTCGGGCTGCGGTGCCCCGCTCTGCCGGCCGGCTCGGGTGTTGGCTTGTTTCGTCGCTGCGCCGCCGGTGTCGGGCCAGGCGCGGCCAGAGCGGCCTGGCGACGCCCTGGGTTGACCTTGTTTGGCGCAGCGTTTTTCCGTCGCTGCGGTTTTTTGCGTGACAGAGTGGGACGTTGCGGCACGGAAAGTCGCCTAATGGATTGAACGGCTCGGTGGCGAAGCCTTCGGAGGGGCTGTCAGCGCTTGCGGAGGCAGGCATTCGCTCATCCATATCTGCAGCCAAAGTTATGCCGCTGCTGTGATTTTACGGGCTTCTTCTTTCGAGTGACACTGTTTTTTTTTGGGATCAGAATGAGATAGAAGGGTTATGTTTATTAGCAAATGGAAGTGACCTACTGCTGGTTTTTGTAGATGAATATTGATTTGTTGCTGGTTTATCGCTTGACCGGTTGATTTGATTGCCGCTACCGGCTGCCAGCAATTATCGCTACAAAAAGCTCGAGCCATTGTCTCACGCAACGACCCAGCCATGAAACACATGCGCACCAAACCGTTACTCGCAACACTAACGAGCGCGTATGCCGGGGCCTTCATTAGCCTTTAATGATCTGCGCCATAAATCGTCCGTCCGTGCGCTAGTCCGGGTTGGATCCTGGGTTCCGGCTCTTCGCCGGGGCCGACTTCCTCTTCTGCCCGGCCGGCACCGGCGGCAGAGGGCCGTCCTCAGATCCGGCCCGATCGGACCAAAAAACTGCCGCCATTGACGGGCCGGACCCCGCTGTCGTGGACGCCGCGCGCCGGCCACAAAAAGCTGATCAACTGCACGGCCGCCGCCGCCGGCGCGTCCTCGTGCGGCGCCGTGGCGGCGTCCCCGTGTTTACCCGGCGGTGGCGGCTCGGCCCCGTGCCGTTCCCGGAGATTCTGCGCGCCGGCCGCCGTAGCTGTCTGCCGGGCTTTGTCCGCGAGCGGTGCCCCCCCCCCCCGGCTGCGCCCGACCGATACCGGCGAAGTGCCGGGATGTTCGACATGCGGCGCAGAACGCGCGCGGGCCGAGCGGTTCCGGCGGAGATACCGAGTGTGGTGCGGTGAGAGGCCGCTGTTTTGTTGTTGTAAAGGCTTATCGACAAAAGTGCCGGTAAGGGTGAAATCAGGCTAGTGCAAACATTTCCGGTGGAAGTGAGATAGCGTCCAGTTATTCGAACGTCAAATAACGCCTTACAATTCCTATCAGCAAAGCAGCAGCAAAGCACGTACGAAACCTCTTTCATAAGCGTAGGCACCGTCGGCTTTCTGTCGTGATTTCTCGCAGTCCCCGGCGGGTGCCCCGCGGCGCCGGCGCGCTGCGCGGCGGAGTTCCCCGGGGCGCTCGTGGCGCTCCGCGGTGTTTATGGCGCCGTGCGGCGTTAACGGCGCGCGGCGGCGATCGCACCTCCGGCGACGGCGCGCCGCCGGTCTCGGCCGCTGTTTGCTCTGCGCCTGTTTGAGCCGGGCAAACGCTGGCCGCGGCCGACCGGCCGGCTCTCTGCCGCCGGGAGGCTGCACGGAGCAGCCGGTGAGCAGAGCTGCACGGAGCAGATAGCGGCCGGTGAGCAGAGCCGGGGTCGGGTGGTGGGCCGGGGTCAGGGAAGGCGTTCATGGGACGGGGTCAAGGGAGGTGTTGACCGGACGGGGCCAGCGGTTGTGTGAGAAACGATGTCGGGGGACTTGTAAGGCTTAAGAGGCGAGAAACGTTCCTTGTACGTCGACTGCCGGTGCAGGGACGTAGAGAGAAATTTCTTCCATAAAAGAACTGGAACTGCGGCAACCAAACCACTCACCCTTGTTACACAGAATACGTGTAGGGCCGCTATTTCCAAGAATGCGAGCCGAAGACCGCATACCAAATGGATGACTACTGCTGTGAAATTAGCCGTACTAGGATGATACATCTACTGAGCAAACCAGGCCAGTTTGCGCAGCGTACGCGGAACTTCGGACGCGCCCGATAGTGTGGCTGACGCGTAGACAAGATAAGACGAGGAATATATCCGGACTGGGCGTTATTGTCAGATGAGACAGCGCTCCCACCAAGTATCCGGTCGCAGAGTACCTCCATCGCCGGCTGAAAGGCTTCGCCAATATCCCGTTATCTGATGGCGTCACAATCTCGGAGCATCTTCGAGCGGCGGCGCGGCCAGCCGGTGCCGTAAGGAGCGAGGCAGGCAGCCGTCCGGCCCGACAAAAAACGCCGACCGGTGACGAGCCCGGGTGGCCGGCGGGATCGCCGTCCGATCTGACGCCGGATTTACGGCGTTACGCTGGCCGAATCCGCGCCGTCGGCGGCCAGCAGGCGGCCACGGCACGTGCCGATCCCGCCGTTGATAGTTTCGAGGCTGCGCGGCAGAGGCGTGCCCGCCGACGCGTCGCACATTTACGCGAGCTCACGACCGGCACGCGCCGTCCGTCGGCGTCGGGAGCGCCTGTCCGCCTGTCCGGAGCAAACACGCCCGGCGCCTGTCGGAGCCGCCTGTCCTTGTGAACGGCGGTCTTTTGCCGCTGTCGGGAGCCGCCTACCCGTTCTTGCGCCTGCCGGCGCCGTCCGCCTGCGGGAAATACCTCCTCTCTCAGTCACGGCCTATCTGCCGGTACGGCGGCGATAACTGTGCCAGATTGTTTCTCGATCTCCAGGCCGGGTGGCGCCTGACAGCGCGTGCTGTCGCCGTCCGGGCCCGGCTGCCGCCTGCGCCTGCCCGGCTGGCGGCGCCGCCTGCAGCGGCCGGCGCTGGTCGCTGCCGGTGTCCGGCGGCGGACCGTTAGACGGGCCGACAGCCGGCCGGTGTCGCCTGCTGAGGTGGGAGCAGACGGCGGCGCAGAGATGGCCGAGATACGGCGTGTGGGCTCCGCCCTGCCGGAGGCGGCCACCGTGCTGCCTGAGAGTGCTGAGGAGGTTACCGCGGCCGCTGACCGCAGCACGTGGTGGCGAATTAGCGCAGCTACCTGTGAAAGACCACCGTGAAAATATGCGAAGCATCTTTTATTGTGTGCACATTCCAGGAATCATTTACTCGTCGTATGACTTATTAGAGGTCTTCGTGAAGGCAAAACGCTGTGTGTTACCGGTTTCGTGACAGTGGAACATTTTTGTGCACTCGTGACAAATGGAATAACCCCCAAAATTGTTATCTCCGAAAGTCTTGGGCGCGCACCAGTTGCGAAATGGGTGCCGTCTGTCAGGCCGGCCGGCTATCGCGCCAGACGACCGGGCAGTCGGCCCCAGCCGCCCTCGTTCTGTCCTGCCACAGGACGAGCTCTTGCACCCGCGGCCTCCGGCGCCAGCCGGCCGCCGCCGCGCTCGACCGTGAGCTCGTCCGGGGCGGGCCGCCGTCACGGCGACCTCTGGCCGGCGGCCGGGAATAAACACCGGCCGCGCCGGCGACGCCCGGCTCATGAGGTGGCGACATTAGCGGCGCGGGGCGACGACGGACTGCGGCCAGCCGGGGGGTCGGGGCCGCTGCAGGTCGGCCGCACCGTCGGCCGCTGAGCCGTCCGCGCTGGTGCGCCTCCTTCTCCGTCTCGGGTTCTCCTTCGGCCGCTGAACGCTTAAAAGACGACTTCTTGCTGTTTGAGGCTCCGGCGGCGCGTCAGCTGCCGAACCTCTTCAAAGATGGCGCCGGTTGGACTGCAGGCATCATCGTATCTAGCGTACCGTGAACGCTTGAACCTTGCGACTCGCGAGGCCTAGCCCGCCTCTGCCTCACCGACTGCCGGCTGCTGTCCCATTGCAGCCGGGCTCTGACCGGCCTCATGCACGTCTTGTGACGCGACACTTAAGAACGCACCAGCCGTGGCCGTGCTGTTTGTTTTAACGCTCCGGCTGGCATGTGGGTGCCGGGTGACGCGCCGCTCCCAGCGCCGGCCAGCCTGGCCGCCCGGCGTCGCGTGCCGCGCCGGAAGTCCCCGCAGGCGCCGTCCGGGGCGGCGGCCGCGCACACCCGGGCCCCGGCGGCGGCCCCGCCGGCCGGAGAGCGGGCTCGGCGCGTGCCACTTCTGGCCGGTGCGGCCCGGCCGGCTGGGCCGGTTCGTTAGTGGGCGGCCGAACTGGTCCGGCCCGGTGCCGCGGGTCCGAATGGGGACGGTCGGATAAGCCTTGTGCAGCCGGCGAATGGCTTCGTCAGGCTCCCGGTCAGATCGCCTGTCGAGATACACGCTGAGTTTCCGAATCACTTCCGTCTCGTAATGGCCGAACTGGGATCCCGGTCTCCGTCATTGGAGCGCATGTAACAAGCTAAGCGTTCTCTGTTCTTGTGAGCAGAATGCGTGATTGGCTCAGACCATCTGAAATGCTTGAATCGTTTTTACCGATAAAGATGAAACCAAGTGGCATTGACATTAAAAATGGTTTTGAGTCTCTCCACCTCTCGGCACGCCTGGACGGCAGCGCTGTTTTGGCTAGTTTCATCGCAGAATTCGCAAACTTAATTTTTTATGTGGAAGACACCCACCCCACACATCCCAGTGTGCCTTAGTTGACATTTATCTTAATCGCGTTATTTGTGTAGTACGTGTTGCCTTTTGACAGACTGCATAGTTGATGTCCTGAAGAAGCGCTTTTGATTTGCCACTTGAAGACAGCGCGTCGTCCTGAGGACCTGCTATCCTGCTCAGTCTTTTTATTACTCTCAGGAATGTTGATGCTCCACGCGAAAGGCATTGACCACCGCTGATGGCTTCATTCAACACCGATAGTGATGAGCGCTGATACGTTGTACATCGCCGTTGAAGGAGCTCGTGTTTGAAGAGGGCGAAACCCACAGGACTATTCTCGCTGGTCGCTAATCGCTGTCGCGTCGTGGCTCTGCACCAGGGCGTCAATTTCTGTAAATGATTGCCGAGCCGTGGCCCGATAACCTAACCTCTTGGCAAATGTGGGTTTCTCAACGGATTTATCCCACTTTATTTTGATCAGTGGAAATTTTTGGGCTTTTTCGTTATTTTTTAATAAAAATTGCATATGTCCCATGTATAAAGACATATATACATATATATACATACAAGAGAGACAGAAAGATAGATACATCATGTAATACCTTATTCTATGCTTTCTGCTAACCTTTTATCCACTGCAGTCGTTTCTTTCATTATTTTTGCTTAATTCCCCTTAAAACTGGCGGAAAATATTTGAGGAGCTCAAACCAGCATTGGAGGGGCCCAAAATAACACTGGGTGGGCTAGGGCACCCTCCGAAAGAATACAAATCGACAGCCCTGCTCTGCACTATACGCACGTTGTCGACACAGTGTGACGAGGCTCTGGCGTCGACGATAAACGCGTCGTCCGCGGCCGGCGCTCGACCAAACAGCTGACGACTTCGTAAACACTTTTTTGCCGCGGTGGCAATCAGGCCGATTGTGCGACGTATCTGCCCGGAATGGCGGCAGGACGTGCACGGGATCGGCCGTTCGAGCCGGCTCCCGGCGGCTGGCGCCGGTCGGGACCTGCCGCGATTGGCTGCAGCCGCTGAAATCAACAACGGCGCCGAAGCACCTCTCGGTGCGCTCTCGCCGGGCGTAATTTAGCCGGCGGCGGCCCGCTAAGGTCGCGGGGGTCAGGAGGCGGCGGCGCACTCGACTGGGCCTGAAATACAGGAGGTCACGACATTCGAGGCAACTTAGCGGGTCGGAACCTTTTCACGGGGGATCAACTGAGCGCCATGCACGCGGCTCACAAAGGTCAGGAGACTCAGTGAACCGGGGCGTCTCGGCGTCTAATGAAGCGTCCGAGTAAGTGACGGTCGCCGGCATGGCAGTCGGTACTCTCTCTCTGGCGGTCTGCCACCCCTCTCCCGTCCGACGGTCTCTGCTGTCCGGCCGCCGCTATCGGCGCGATTGGCCAGTTGACGGCGGACAGGTGCTTCACCGCAGGCCATCCATCAGCGACGCCCCAGCACGCGCAAATAATCTCATTAGCTCTAATGGCGTGCAGGGGAGCGGTGGGACGTCGCCCATCCTCGGGCGGTGGAACTGATGGCTCAGTCTCCTCCTGTGGTGGGGCTGACGGCTCAGTCTTCCCTGGCAGTGGCACTGACGGGTCAGCCGACCCTGGTGGTGGAGATGACAGTGTCCGCTAGTGGTGAAGACGACGGCTCAGTCTGCCCCGATGGTGGAGATGACAGATCAGTTTCCCCCATTGGTGGAGCTGACTGTCCAGTCTCCCCTGGGTGTGGTACCGACGATCAGTCTCCCCTGGTGGAAGGACCGATGGGTCGGTGCATCCTGGTGGGTGGGACTGATGGGTCTACATACAACGAGGTTCAGTTGCGTCCTCACCTCAAACCCACAACATTACAATGCCTCAGCGGCTTATCTTCTGGGACACGTGGCTGCCTGGCATTAGCAGGGTCGTGCTGGGTCTGAGCAATACCAACAGAGTACAGTGCACGGCTTAAATCAAGCTGAGATACTTGCGTTGTTCGGTTATGTAAATGCTTCTCCACCGCGGTATTTTTAATCGTTTTAAGTTTGGCCAGACGGTAATGACGCCGGTCTCGGGAACCAGGAAAGCTATTACGGGTAACGTTCAAATGGCCGTGCGGTATACTTGAATTAATTACGCGACGGGAAGCGGTCGGGCGACCTTTGACCTTCGTGGACGGCGTGGCGTATGCGTGGTTTCCCTGGCTGCTGTTTTCGGGTGGGCAGCGGCCAGCTATGTCTTCAGAGCTGCCTTCGGCGGGCTGCCGTCCGATCGGAACGATCCTCGGCCAGTCGCCAAGCCAGGGAATAACGCGGCGATGGTCGGACGAGCACGCAACCGGAAACCGACGCTGGTACCGGTGCTGAGCCTCCGAGGACGGCTGTACTCCCCGTGGACTGGCTACCTCCGCCCGTGACATGAGCGGGGATCAGAAGGCCTGTGCAGTTGTACCGACGCCATGCGACATGGAACGGGTTTTGCAGGCCGTCCGCGGAGGTTAAACTTTCCTGAAACGGCGCTGGCTTATGGAACAGGCCGTCTGAAGCGAATTCCGCAGCCGCAGCGTTATGTGATGAGGATTCTTGTACAGATGAGCTTGTGAAACACAGGTGTGCTCTTATCTGTTGCTCCTTCAGCAAAGTCCGTCTTTTTCCGGCTCATGTGCATTCTGCCCATGCCTTGGCCGGAGCGCCCGTGTTTGTAGTTCGGCTGCCCCCCCCCCCGAGGAGCGGAGCCCACTTCCTGGCGTCCTTTCCCGCACGCGATTGCCGACATTTACGTCGTTACGCCGTCGACGGCGACTGGCGGCGGCGACTGATCGAATCAGGCGGGCCCGCCGGGCGGCTAATCTCGTGGCGGCGTCGGCTGCGAATGACCATCTCCGCCGCTTTTCAGGACTCTGGCCGGACGGCGGCGCTGAACGTCCAAGACCCGTGACCGGCCGCGGCGCCGGCGATGGAGGGCGCGGCGCTGCCGGCGCTGGTGCTGGCGCTGGCGCTGGCGCTGGCGCTGGCGTTGCCGGCCGGCGCCGACTTCACCACCTCGTGCCCGGCGGAGTGCAAGTGCATCTGGGTGTCGGGCAAGCGGCAGGCCGAGTGCACGGACATCGGGCTGACGGAGGTGCCGCGCGGTCTCAGCCCCGACATCCAGGTGCTGGACCTGTCCGGCACCGACATCCAGGAGCTGCCCAAGGACGCGTTCCACGCGGTGGGCCTCGAACACCTGCAGAAGCTGTACGTGCGCCGCTCCAGCCTGACGCGCGTCGACCGTGACGCGTTCCGCGGCCTTCACCTGCTGATCCTGCTCGACCTGTCCAACAACGCCATCAGCAAGCTGCACGAGGCGACGTTCAGCGACAACGAGAAGCTGCGCCAGCTGCTGCTGTCGGGCAACCCGCTGCAGACGCTGGCGCCGTTCCAGTTCCCGCCGCTGCCGCACCTGCAGCGGCTCGACCTCAGCGACTGTCGGCTGACCAGCGTCTCGAGCAAGGCCTTCGCCAACCTGGTCGGCCTGGAGAAGCTGAACCTGCACGGCAACCAGCTGGCCGTGCTCGAGTCGGACGCTTTCCAGTCGCTCTCCGAGCTCAAGTGGCTGTCGCTGCACAGCAACCCGTGGCGCTGCGACTGCCACCTGCGCCTGCTGCGCGACTGGCTGGTGGAGCACGGCCTGTACCAGCAGGACACCACGTGCGCCGAGCCGGAGAGGCTGGTCGGGAAGTCCTGGAGCGCGGCGTCATCGAGCGAATTCGCCTGCCGGCCGCAGATCCACATCCCGGAGCCGGTGGTGGCGGCCGAGGCCGGCCAGAACGTGACGCTGCGCTGCCAGATCTCCGGCAACCCGGCGCCCACCACCAACTGGGTGATGGGCGGCCGCATCGTCAGCAACAACACGCGCATCCCGTTCACCGGCCAGACGTACGTCATCCACGAGGAGGGCAGCGTGAACCGCTGGACGCGGCTGACGGTGACGCGCGTGACGGCGCAGGACGCCGGCCAGTACCTGTGCGTGGGCGTCAACTCGGGCGGCGTGGTCGAGCGCAACGTGACGCTGGTGGTGGGCGGCGGCGCGGCGGCGCCGGCCGGGCCCGGCGCGCCGCGCTCGCCCGACGGGCGCCTTTCGCGGCCGCTGCTGCTCGGCCTGATGATCGGTGGCGTCGGCCTGCTGCTGCTGCTGCTGGTGCTGCTGGCCGGCTGCTGCTGCTGGCGGCGGCGCCGCGGCCGGCTCGAGAAGCCGGTGCTGCCGGCGCCGCCGGCCGACGACGTGCCGGTCGGCGCCGACCGCCAGCCGGAGCGGCTTGGCGAGTACGAGAAGGTGCCGCAGACCGACATTGAGATGGAGCGCGTGCGCACGCCGGCCGGCCTGGTGCACCCGCGCCGGCCGGCCGCCGCGCCGACCGGCGACGACGAGCGCAGCCGGCGCTACAGCCTGCCCGACTCGCCGATGACGTGGGACGGCCGGCGGCGCGACTACCCGGACCTGCTGCACCTGCCGCGCCGCGCCGGCCGCAGCTCGCCGGCCGGCAGCTCGTCCAGCTCGACGCAGCCGGACCAGACGCGGCTGCTGCCGGCCGGGCCGCCGCCGCGGATGGCGCGGCCCGGCTACGTAACGCTGCCGCGCCGCCAGCGCGCGCCCAGCTGGGGCAGCGTCGGCCGCGGCCCGGAGCCCGTCTACGACACGCTCGGCCCGCGCACCACGGCCGACGGCAGCTCGCGGCTCAGCCTGAGCTCGGCCGGGCCGGACTCGCTGCCGCCCTACTACGTGCCGCTGGACGGCGAGCCCCGCGCCACGCCGACGCGCGCCGCCGGCCGGCCGCACGCCGCCAGCGCCGACCTGATCGAGCCGCTGCGCGAGGAGCCCGAGGAGTGGGACGACGTGGCGCCGCTGCCGCCGTCGGCCGCCGCGCCGCCGGCGACCAACGGCAGCGCCGCGCCGCGGCCGCGCAAGCCCACGCCGCCCGTCATGCCCAAGCCGAAGAAGGTGACGCCGCCGGTGATGCCCAAGCCGCAGCTGAACGGCGGCCACGTGATAGCGTTCCAGGACGAGGGTGAGGACGGCACCGAGGTGTGACGTCGCTCCGATGACGGCCGCGTGGCGTCACCGGGGCTGGGCGCGCGCCGGCTCCCGCTTGCATGTGATACTCGTTCGGCCGGCCGTGGCCGCCAGGCGGCAGGCGCCCACGGCCGCTTCGCCGTGTCGTGAACTCGCTGCCGGTCGTGGCGGCTCCGGTCGCGGCGGCGGCGACCCGGCGCCGGGGCCGCGAGGCCGGACGGTGCGGTCGGACGCCTGCGGGCGCCGCCGCCGGATCTCGGGAGGGCGCAGCTCCCGTGAGGGCTTCTGCGGGCGCGAGGCTCCGCGCCGCGCGGCGGGGTCGGACCGACGGGACGCAGCGCGGCCACTAGTCACTTCCGTTGGGCCGAGAGGCCGCTCGCCGGCTCTTTCCGCGCCGTTCCGTGTGTCCGAGGACGCGCCGTCTGTTGTTTATCGGTGTGAGGATGTTGGCCGAGCTCGCGGCCCTCGGTGTCCCTGCAGTCGCTTGCTGCGTTGATGTTCCGGCGAATGCCATTGTACCGAGTGCGGTCCCGCGTGCGTACGTTGTATCTTGTCGTTGAACGCACAGCGCCCCCAGACATCCCATCCTTGCAGTGTCGTCATCCCGATTCCCGCGCTGATAACGCTATTTCTCCGCACGTATATCGGCGCCACGTTTTCGTCATTACCCGTCCCTGGTGTTGACCTTTTCGCACCGCCAAATGTATTCTTTCCGCGCTGTCCTGCAAACTGACCCGACGCTGTTTTGTTACCGACACATTGCTCGTCCATGGCCTCTCCCTTCCGTCCAATCCCATCCACGCGTCCGCTCTCCTTGACACCCTACTTCCGTGTGCGCCATGCGTCCAAGACAAGTCCTGTATATGCACGTGCCCCACACATCCGCTGATAGAGCGGAACAGAACGCAACGCTCTATGACCGCTTATCGGGTGGGGAGAAGACAGGTCATAGCGCTTCCTCCACTACCACGTGTAATGTTCCGCCGGCTAGAGCTTGCACGCAGTCTCGGCCCAATGTGCGCGTTAATCGCCTTTTTGCAACGTGCAAAAATGGATGGATTTGCCCGCATTGGTGTATTTTGTAGGCGTTATTGGCTTCGGTTCTCTTTCAAGCTGCCGCAGTGTTATCACTACCTTCCGTGATGAAGCCTTTTCTTTCATTTGACTCCGGTGGTGAAGAGGGGCAGACCACTGGATCGGGATCGATCCCGAGTCGGCGTCGACGGCGCGGTCGGGCCGTGGGCGACGTTTGTTCTGTAGCGAGTTTGTCGACTTCGATTAGTCGTCGTGTCACGTTCTGTACAAACTGTGCAGCGCGTAGCAGGCGGTCGGCGCCTACCCCGAGGCAGCGTGGCCGAGCAGAGCTACTGTGTTCACATATATTTTTGTCAATACATCGTCCATTTTGCCCGGCTTTATGACAATTGCAAAGTCAAGCTCAGAACAGAGGACGGCGACGCCCTTGGCGGTAGTTAGCTACCCCAAGAAGCGAGCGCACCAATCTGAAGTTAGCAGTTCAACGGGTATTGGGTGCGGGCGGACTGAGGCTCAGTGATCTGACCCAATCATGAATAGCTTCCACATTTGCCTATGACTATGTGTTAAAGGTGCCGCATCAGTGACGTGTGACAGCTGTTTTTTTGCTGATGGTCTGCTCTGGTAGGTCCTGGGCAGCAAGACATGATAAAAGGCAAGAAGCGCCTCGATAGCGTGAAACAGAACAGACGCACCAGTCTGGCAACGAACAAATCAACGCGTGAACTTGCGATGACTACTGGCAATTTTACCGAGTTTCAGTGGCAAACATGACGTCGGCGCTGGTGGCCGCGGATCGCTGACGGTGCTCCCCAGGCCACGTCACGCCGACGGGCGCCGTTTCCACCGACTGACAACCCGCGGCCGACGGCGGCGGGCAAAACTTCCGGCGTCCGATTGATTCCGGCTCGACTGCGACACTGTCTGGCCGGCCGCCGGGCCGCGTCGGACGCCTCCTCCGACAGCTGCCGTCCGCGGGGGGGGGGGAGCGTGTCGGCGGCACGCCCGACACCCCGGCTGGCACGCCGGCCGGCTGTTTGCGGCCGCCCGACGCCGGCCGGCTCATCACCTGGCCGACCGCCGCGCGCAAAAACACGAGCTGCGGCCGGTCTACACTGTATTGGCGCGGCGCGGGCGCGCTCGTCGCCAGCGCCGCCTGTCGCCACATACGTGAACCACAGCCGCCCGGCCGGCCAGGGCTCGCAGCGGGGATCAGAGGGCAGAGAGGAAGCGGACCGTGGACGCGGCGGGACAACAGAACTAACGGAGCACTCCCGCGCGACATGAGAGGGCGCTCGTGCAGATTTTGGCACACCACGACCGCAGCACGGGGTTCGACGCGGGTAAGGAGACAGTCGGCGACGACCGGTCAGATCAGCTCAAAACTAAAACCGCCCAGACGGTCCTGGAATGTACATAACACGAAAAGGTCAGCGGCTAAAACAGACGAAAGGGGCGGGGCGGCCTGGGACTACGCCCGGCCTGTCGTAAAGCGGTACAAAACGGACCGAGACCTCCTACGGCGGCAGACGGGCGTCCGCCGCCCGGCCGACGGACATCTCAGCACCCTCCGACCTTGCTCCTGGCCGGCCGACGCCCTGCGGACCTCTCAGACGCTCCTGCGGCCGACGCGGCCGCACAACGGCCGGCCCGGCGCCGCGTCCGGTCCTCAGCCCCGGCGTTGTACTCACGTCATCACTGTACAACGGGCCGCGCGCCGCGACGGCCGCCCTCGCGCCGGCCGCGGGCGGCGGCGAATCACAGCCGGCCGTCGTCGGCGGCGGCGGCTAGTCGGCGTCGCCGCGCGGGCCCGGCTCGCGCGCGGCGCCGGCGGCCGCGGCCGGCGCCGGCTGCGGGCTGTCGGCGGCGCTGCCGGGACCCGGGATCGTTAGCGCCGCGCCACGGGGACGGCGACCGGGAGCGAGTCGACGGGGAGCACGCGACGAACGGACACAGCGAGAGACGACGGACCGGCACGACACGAAAGACGGTCCACAACGGGGAGAGTCACGGGCGGCGCCGGACGGCCGGAACATACGACACTCGTCTGACTCACGCAGAGACCCACGTCACGACGGAGCGAGCTCGCCACGTCCCGCCGCTGCGGAGAACATTGCAGGCGACGCCATGAACGGTAGGGATTTCCGTCGGTCGGCTTAAGACAGTGGCACGTGATTGTCTCCTGAGTCACACCGCTCTGTCATTCGACCGGCTGACGTTTACAGGGAGACAAAACGACCACGAGGTGCAATGAATGAGTCAAGTATGTGGCGAGGAGTACAAGTTTTATCCATGCAAGTTGTACAAAGTCCTAATGGAATCGAACAAGGACCGCTGTAACGTCATCATTCGGTCACCAAGACGGTCTCCGGCCATCGAGTCTGGGCGATCTCGGCGATCTCGGCACCCACCTGGCGTTCTCGGCAGGACTGTCCGAGATGTCCTCTGCAGCTGTCTCATCAGATCTGGCCGGCTCCGGCTCACCGGGAGACATGGCACTGACGGGCACATCGCGAAACGTGAACAAAACGGGGCACATCGCGAAACGTGAACAAAACGGGGCACATCGCGAACTGTGAACAAAACGGGACATATCGCGAACAGTGAACAAAACGGGGCACATCGCGAACCGTGAACAAAACGGGGCACATCGCGAACTGTGAACAAAACGGGACATATCGCGAACAGTGAACAAAACGGGGCACATCGCAAACCGTGAACAAAACGGGGCAATCACAAACCAGAAACAAAACGGGGCACATCGCAAACCGTGAACAAAACGGGGCACATCGCGAACCGTGAACAGAGCGGGGCACATCCCAAACCGTCAACAAAACGGGGCACATCGCGAACCGTGAACAAAACGGGGCACATCGCAAACCGTGAACAAAACGGGGCACATCGCGAACCGTGAACAAAACGGGGCACATCGCAAACCGTGAACAAAACGGGGCACATCGCAAACCGTGAACAAAACGGGGCACATCGCAAACCGTGAACAAAACAAAGGCCGAGGCGCGCACTCTCAACTGAAAATATACAGACGGTTGCACACGACATTTACCCGTCCCCTTACCCCCCTTGACTGCCGTACACGTCATCACACACACATGCATACAAACATACATACATACATACATACAAATATACATACATTCATACATACATATATGCATACATACATTCATACCCGCGCGCGCGCCCCCACACACAAACATGCACGACGCACGCACGCACGCACATCAGTCTGGCATCAGCCGGACAGGGGCCAGACGGGCAGCGCGTGCCCGGCGCCGGCGAGGTCGGCGTCGGCACTGACCTGTCGATGTCTGGCAGGCGGTCGGCGGGCGGCGCGGCCGGCTCGGCGGCCGGCGCCGGCTGCGGCGGCGCGCTCGACGTCGCGACGGGCGACGCTGGAACGTCGAAACGTCTCAGACCCGGTCCGAGCAACGCGTCCACAGCCAGCTTAGCTGTGAATGGTCCACAAAACCGCCTCGTGCGTTGTCAGGTATGTACTTGTCTGATGCTCTCCAAGACAAGAAGTACGCACAGGCTGGTTAAACCTTCACGAACAAGCGTCAACACAAAATCGCCGCGGGAGAGGAACTGCGCATTTTCACAAGAAAGGCAAGCCAGAATATTAATAACTGCATAAAAGACCGGATTTATACACAATAAACACACAAAACGGAGGTTCAAGTCATCGCCTTGGCAAATCGACCCGGGTTTCGCTGAGCCAGTGTACTGTGACAATGGGAATCTGAACTGGGATTACAGCACGCGAAGGCAATCTAGTGTAGCAACCAGGCCAAATCAGGTAAAATTAAGTCTGCTCGAATCAAGCCACGTCAAATCACGCCAGACAATGCTAGTCACGCCTGGTTGGATCCCAGTCGGAGTTCCCTGATTGCTATGGTCCAAAGAGGACCTGTCAGGCCCGATCAGGTCAGGTCAGGTCAGGTCGTCGCGTCATGTCGGGGCAGATCGGGTCATACACGGCCACGTCAGGGGGGCCCTCACCGAGCACGGCGGCGTTGGAGAAGTCCACTGGGAAGTCGGCCGGCGAGTCGCCGGACAGCCGGTGCGAGGCGGACGACCCGGACGACCCAAGCTCGGTGCTGCCACCTGCAGGCGGGAGCAGCGTTACACCCGTAGCTTGCTCCGCCACATCAGGCCGACTAACACGCCTGCCCGGCAAAGAACGCCATCCGCCGGCGCCCTCTCGCCCCCGTAACGCCCGATCCCTATCCCCGAAACTGCCTTCTCTCGCATAAATTAAATGCCACTCAAAACTCTCTCCATGATCCCAGTGTTCTGGCATTATCGGAACGAGTCGAAAGAGCCCAAGTCAACCACAAACATATCACCAACGGATGCCGAAAATGGGGGAACTTCTATTATAGCCTGGTTAGCAGAGCAATCTCAGTGTGTCTTCAGTTTATGAAGTGCTCCACTCTCCGAAGAACACCAGCGACTAATTAATGAAACGTCATTAACGACGATGACGCGTCCGACGCTGTTCCATGACTCTGGTCCAAAACAGTCCTGACCACAAAATTCTTATCAATCTAAACAGCATTCAACAAACTTCCCAAACACACGCCCGCAGGTCCTTGTCGTGAAGCACGTTCAGCTCTGACCCGCAGAGCGCTAGTGGAAGCCCAGCGGACCGCGGCCAGTCGGCCGGAGAACCCGCACCAACGTCCGAGCCGAACCCCCGCCCTCCGGCCGGATCAGCCCTTCAGGCGTCCACCCGCCACCCGCTACCCGCCGAGCGGCGACGAGCCGGCCGCCACCCCACCCGGGCCCGCCCGGCCGCGGCACTGCCCGTGCGCGGCGGCCGGCAGCGGCGGCGGCGAGGCCGGCCGCCACCCCACCCGGACCCGCCCGGCCGCGGCACTGACCGTGCGCGGCGGCCGGCAGCGGCGGCGGCGAGGCCGGCCGCTCCGACGCCGCCTGGAACGCGTCGAAGTTCGCCCAGAAGCGATCGGCGCCGAAGTCGGCCGCCGGCGCCGACTGCCAGACGTTCGTGTCCATGGCGGCCGAGCCGGGACTGCCCGGGCCGGCCGCCCACGGGTCGCTCGTGTCCACCTCCATGCGCACGCGGCCGTCCTCGTCGTCGTCGTCCTCGTCGTCCTCGTCGCTGCTGGAGTGGCCGGCGGCGGCGCGCGCCGGCCAGCCGGGCTCGTCCCCGGCCAGCCGCTCGGCGCAGCGCTGCTCGAACAGCTCGGCGGCCGTCGGACGGCTCTCGGCGTCAGCGGCCAGCGTCAGCGTCAGCAGGCCGGCCGACGTCAGCTGGCCCACGCCCGAGCTGCCGCGGAGAAGAGTCACGTCAGCTGGCGAAGGAGGGGTGGGGAGGAGCATCAGGTCGACTGCGGGGAAAGACCAGGTCGCTGATGCTTTGCAGAGAGGCAAAATCAACTAAGACAGACTGCCAGGACGGAAAGTCAGGTGACTGCCGGCTCGGGATTATATCAGGTGACAGGTTAGCAAATCACGTCAGCATATTTATTAACAATGAACAATCGCAAATGGCGTAAATGCCGGTTCGTGCCATGGCATGGCACTGTCCGTACTCAGACCCAGCCATCTGATCGCCCCAGGCCGTGAGATGACCTGATCCGAGCGGTCGTGACACAGTCAGCGCCCCTCCTGGCCGGCCGACTCGGGACGCCTGTCCGGCGGCGGAGAGCCGGGGGACGGCTCGCGGGTCGGCGCCGGTCAGAGGGGGCGCAGGGGGCCCGCCGGTCGGACTGACCCCAGCTCTCTGTAGCTGTCGTCGCCCCGCACGAAGGGCTCCGTCATGGCGCCGGCCGCTCCCTCGCTCAGCAGCTGGCGACAGGCCGACACACCGACGGTCACGGACGGTTAAAAATACTCGGACAGAGGCGCCGTGTTAAACTAACAGCAAACAGCCAACGCGACGGACGCGTCTTATTAACGGCAAAACAGACGGTAGCGCAAATGTTTTTAATCGAGGCCACCAATCTTTGTTCAAAAGCCCCTAAAGGGCAACAGGACAACGACCAAAACGACATATTTCACGCCACGACAGCAATGCTGCGGGCAACTTCAACTAGTCGGGCACAGCATGACAATTCGGCTGCTCCTTTCGTCCACCCACAGACGAGCCACAGGACGTCGCACACCACCCGCCCGCTGATCGGCGCCGCTCACTCTGACAATGGCGGCCTGCTGGATTTCGTCCGTGACGCCTCGGAAGTCCGTGTCACTGCTGGAGTCACGGCGGGGGTCCGGCAGCTCCGATGGCTGAAACACAACCGGCCACGTCTTGGGGGCTCACACTAGTACTGCACGCAATGACGAACCAGAGCAAGTTGTCACGCACCGAAAAATATAACCTGAGCAGACCATCCCATACGCGCCCAAGGGCCTCTTACAGCTGACAATGGCAACACAAATGAACCAGAGCAGGTCATCTCACACACGTTCCTGGACAGTCCCAACAGACAATCTCACGCAGGGGTCCCTGAAAACGGCGCACTAACAGAAACCGCTTCCAGCAACCACCACAGCAGGCGCACCGTTGGTCGTATCCAGCCAAGCGACGGGGCCTGACTTCAATCAGCGGCAGCCTCGTCAACTCGGCTCAGTACTGCCGTGACCTGGATACCACGAGTAGCCGCGACAGGCCCACCCGGCCTGACCCGCCCCGACCGAGCCTGCGTCGGGGCCGGCGGTGACCCCGCGCCGCACCTGGTTCAGCTCGTTGATGCGGGTGAGCTTGGCGTCGCGGAAGGCGTCCCAGCCGAGCCGCACGTCCTCGGGCAGGGCGTCCAGCTGCTGGCGCACCAGCTCGGCGTTGGGACCCTCCTCGGCGGCGGCGCACACCTTGTTGGCCGCGCTCACCAGGTGGCCGCAGTAGGCGCGCAGCGAGCGGCGGCAGCTGCCGGCACGAGCGGCGTCAGACGGCGCCCGCCGACGGCCGGGAGGGGTGAACGGGCCCGTCATGGGTCAGCAGCGCAGACGGCGCAGGCTCACGGACAAACGCCTCAGGCGGGGTACGGATAGCGACGGCCCACAGGCCGGGCGTAACAGCAAGTTACCCAGTCACCAGTCATGACTGTTCACGTGAGCGATCCGGAGCGGCTTTCCGGCCACCGGGCTCGGAGACAGAGGTGCAGGACACCAGAAGCTGAGAGGGTGGAACGACAGCGGTCACGCGGCCGGCCCGGCGCCGGACGACAGCAGCGGGCGGCGTTCGCGGGCCGGCCTGGCCGACGGGACGGCGGCCGGATCACGGAGGCTGCAGCGCGCGTCCGCAGCCCGAGCTGGAGCCGCCGGCCGCGAAACGACGGGGCCGAGTCGACAGCGCGCCTCCGCCTGACAGGCTCGCGGTCCGAGGTCCGGCGCCTCTGATGTTGCGCGGCGTCCCGGGCGGTTTCCGCCTGCGGAGTTCTGACACGCCTGAGTGGTAGCCCTTGTCGCAGAGCCGTACCGTTTCTGTTCACAGTGCTCAACCACCATGTCCCGGTCTTCCATTCCATGGAGTATTCTTTGAATCAGCTTTGAGTTTGTGAACATCTGAAACGCACATGCACTCTTAATGCAAGAAAAAACATAACTCAAACATACCAACTGCGTTATTCAATGAACGAACTCTGCACAACATCCTCTTTGCAACAGTGCAAGACGAATAGCTGACAATGCTTGCACACATTAAAAGTAAACACTCCCAATGAGGGCTAACCAAACAATGGTGGGATCAGCCCAGTAACACGAATGGGCGCTGTGGGACTATGCGTCTTGAATTCGTTGCCACATCCCATGGATGTGGCAACGAATTGGTCAACCTAGCAATCCAAATGGACCTGTGATTATGCACTCAGCGCACCCTTACAACCGGATAACAATCCCATCGCAGCAGCACAATTCCTTCGCCTGATATCATACCATACCAATGCTACGGCTCACAGAGCCGTCTAGGGTTGTGTAACGTTCTGTGGTCCGTCCAGCGCAACAGACCCCGCCCGTTTTGTGCGCATCTCTGAGCGGCGACACGTGAGGACTCACGTGCTCCAGCAGGGGGTGCGAGCTCTTGCCCTCCTCCGTCTCCTGCGGCGCCGACTCCAGAATCAGGCTGACACACTGCTCCACTTGCGAGTGCAGGAAATTGTTCAACGTGTAGTGGAAAAACAGGTCCTGCCCGGGGAGAGGGTCAAAGTCTGAACATTGCTCTGGTTACTTAGTGTCCTCGGGTTCCTGCGAGGCTATACGGTGCTTAACAGCTCGATGTCATACGCACAGGTGCCATGCATCCATCAGTAGCATGCAAACACGCTGCCAGAGCACCACACCAGTGCCAAAGCCAGGACCAGCCATGTATTCATCCTGCAAGTCAAGAGTGGTACTGAAGTGCAAATGACCCGAGTTTTAGTTTATTTCAGTTACTAAGAAACTGGAAACAGTCTGAAAAAATAACGAAACGACGGCACCTCGATGTAGCCAAGTAGGCACGCGGGGCACGGGGTGATGCCCCACGAGCCAAGCAGTCTACGCTGGATATTAAACGATTTCGCAGGAATACGGAATAGTGATCATATACGCGATGCAAAAGCAAACATATGTTTTTCATGCGCGTAAATATGCAATTACATAAAATTAATGGTTTTACCCATAAATTTCGCCAAATGCCAGTGCCGTATGACAAAATGTAACATTTCCCCCCCCCCCCGAGCAAAATCCTGGCTGCATGTCTGACCAAAACACGCCACTGCACGCCCCCCACAGCCTCGGCGACCCGGGCGCTCACCAGGAGGACGTCGAGCGTGCCGAGTCGCGCCAGCTCGCTGTTGACCGCGTGCCGATTGGTGGCGATCAGGGCGGCCGTGAGCCTGGCCACCTGGAGCCGGGCGGCGCCCAACGGCGGGCTCAGCCGGCCCCAGGTGGTCACCATGTCCGGCCGGGGCGGCGGCGCCACCAGCGCGCGCTGCAGTTCGGCCAGCCGCGGCCGCACCGCCTCGGCGGCGGCCGCCACGCTGGCCGGCTCCGGCGGCGGCGGCTGCTCGTCGGGCGGCTGCCGCTCCGGCTGGCGGCACGTGTCCAGCAGCGGCAGCAGCACGTGGATGGCGTTCACCAGGCCCGACTCGGTCCGGCCGTCGCCCAGCACGCCGTCCAGCAGGCCGGAGACGAACTCGACGCTGCCGAGGCCCAGACGCGCGTCAGACGGGGTCTGTGCCAGCTGGCCACCACACGGACACGACAACGTCTATATTTCTATGGGTCATCACACGCAAAGTTCATAGCAGCTACGAACACGACAAAGCCAAGACACCAGGGCCCGTCACAGCCGTCACCCATCACACGCTGGGTCTATCTCGGCCACGAACTCGGCACTACCAAAACGTCGGGGCCCGTCACAGGCAGGGTTCGTGTCATTTCATTCCGAGATGCGAACTCGACAATGCTGCCAGCACACGGCTGTCCAGAAACCGTGATGATTTACCGATATCTGCCACTAACAAAAACAAGGCATTTCACGGCGACAGCTGATGAAACTTGCAGATGCACGCACTGCCGAACGAGATGGGTCGAATGGCACTCATGGCTTGCCTTGTAAACTCATCCATACACCATGCAACCACAGATCACCATCTTGATGCAAAATGGAACTCAATGATCTACTCACAGCTCATGCAAATGGAAACCCCACCAGCACCAAAGTGTCTTTTAAGTCCCGCATTAGCCTTCCCTGTCACTCCAAACCTCTTAACACAGGGCAACTAGCATGCTACCCGAATTATCGGCTGCATCTCCCCTCGCTCTCTCCGCGATCCGGCTGATGCCCCCCTCCCTCGGCCGGCCGGCGGCGCGGCGCACTCACGTCTCCATGGTGGCCACCAGCGGGTTGGGCTCCTGCTCGGCGGGCGGCAGCTGCTGCGCCATCATGCGGGCGCGGCTGACGGCCGAGACGAGCACCAGCGCCGCGTTGGCCTGGCGCTCCGGCTGGCTGGAGTCGCCCACCGCCTGCGCCAGCCGCTCCATCAGCTGCCGCTCGCTCAGCCACTGCGGCAGCCGGGAGGCGATCACTCACCGACGCGGCCGGCGCCCGGAACTCGGCCGCTCGACACTCGGCAGCTCACGGTAACAACACAGACGAAACGCGAACTGACACCGCGCCAAAACGGCGGGCCATCGGCCCTAGCGGTCCGCACGGATCCTCCACCGCCCAGCGGCCCGTCAGTGCTCCGGTGACGGCCTCGGCTCTCGCCGCGGAGCGCAGCGGACGCGGCCAGCGGCGGCGCTCACCGCCAACGCGCTGCGACGGGTCTCCCGCTCCTCGATGTCGGAGATCAGGTGGCACGTCAGGTCCATGATGGCCGACGTGCCCAGGTGCTGCAGCAGCAGGTCCACGAACGTCTCCTTCGACTTGAGGTAGTCGAGCACCTGGCGGCACGGCCGCACGTCACGGGGCCGGTACCGAACAGGACCGGAATCACCGGAAGCACGGAAAGGACCAGACGGGAATTACGGACTGGTCAGAGGTGAACGGGAATCATAGGACATTCTTCCGGCGTGAATCTCAGGCTGTTACAAGGAGGACGTGAGCCCGAGGTTGTCTAAGACAAGTCGGAGACGATCAGAATCTCAGGCTACCCAGATAAGGCCTAAATCCTGGGGTGACCGAGGGAGGACGGCTGGTTCCAGAGAGAACAACAATCCTAGGCCGGCCCAGGGACAACGGAATGGTCACAGCAAACACGTGAAGAAGCCATACCGAAGTCCCTTATCCCCACCTAGACACGAGCTCGCGAAGTGACGTCCAAATGGCAAAACATACCAACACACAAATGAACAAAAGCTGCGTCTAATGGACAAGCAAACCTTCCTCACTCAGGATGGATGTCTATCAGTCTGATGTCTGATCTTACTGATGTCACATCAGTCAGGATGTCTGATCCCAAGACAGCACAGAACAGAAGGTCGAAAACTGAAGCTATTCCCAAATAACGCTCGTCATCATGGTTGCATGATCTTCCATCTGAATGAGATCAGCTATGTACCACCGAGCTCCATGGAGCCGAAACGTTCACCGCAACGTGCCAGACGGCCCTCATCTTCCCTGCAAGACTACCACTGGCCAGCTCCTCCTCTCCACTCCTGCCAGAATCCTCCAGCAGCGCACGGCAGTCACCTGGTCAGGCCTGTGGCCGAGCAGCTGCGCCAGCGTGCGCGACAGGTAGCTGGCCAGCAGCGGGTTGAGCGGTGCCGGCCGCTGCAGCAGGCCGTACAGCGGGTCCAGCAGCGGCCGCTCGGTGGCCAGCCGCTCCAGCACGGCCGGGATGCCGCACGTGACCACCTCACATGCCAGGCTGGCATAGCGGTACTGGGACGTCAGGTCGACCGAGGCGGCCGGCTCCGTCACCAGGTGCGAGACCAATGACAGCAGGACCTCCGGCCGCGTCAGGCTGCCAGTGGGACAGCAGTCAGGTGGTGATGCCAGGGAATCGCCAGCACAGTTGGCATCTCAAGAGTGATAAGATGGCATCAGATGGGACATCATGGACAGAGCATGCATGGCTTCATCAGGCTGCCATTTGATATGATGTCAGGACATCAGCAATGGTTAATGCTGCAGAATAACATGCATGTTGGAGACAAATGCCAAATTTATCTGCCCCATCATACATTTATAAAATGCAAAGTAACAATGGATCCAGTATACAGAAAACCAATGCAAAATACAAACACTGAACAAATATAAAAAACAAATGCAAAAAACAAACAAACTGGCCAATGTTGTACAATAAGCATCTCAGAACATTAACAGCCATCAAGACATCAAACATTAATGGCCATCAAGATATCTCCTAGGGCTATTCATTTCCAATCAATATGTATGTACCAATATACAATAGCAATATCCAACATCCAATATAGCATACAGCAATTTCCAATCCAACATGCATCAATATTCAGTCAATATGGAAGATGTGTGTCAGGGTTCACAAAAAGCAATGAATGACCTCTTCAGTTACAGCAGCTGAATGGTTTACATATAACTTAGTGACTCAGCCAATGGAGTTATTTGAACACTGACCAAAATGTCTCTGTTGTGGGGCAGCAAAGGACACACACATCACATTTAAAACCAAACCAAATTTGAAATCCATCTACAGGGAAATGACAGCATGCCAGGACTGGGAGAAGACTGGGAACAAGGCAAATGGCAAAAATGCATCACAAAATCACACTTCACTGGAAAATGTAATAAGCTGCACTGACAAATAGTTTGTCTTTGTTATACTTATACAAACAGCTTATTCATCCACCTTATCATATACATATATAAAAAATATATCATAAGCTGCTTAAAACATGTAGAGCAATACAATAAAAACATCATAAGATATAAAATAATGTGACATCCTTTACTCAACCTTATACACAAGACATACAAAGAAGACTTACAAATCAACCACCTTGCTGTTCTGAACCTTGCATTCTTGGATAATGTCATCTTCATCCAGCAGCTGTTCAAGAGTCACATTCTGAAAGTTGTGCCAGATAAGTGGTATGGCAAGTGTCATATTTAAATCTAGTAATGCATTTAACATATGTTAACATTATAAAAATAATGCAATCATCTTACAAGAAATGATGTAATGGTATGACAATATTGTGTTAATCTTTCAAAGAAATGAACAGTCATACCTGTTTTTCTAAAAGCTCATCCACACTTGCAGATGGTGCTGCATGATACTTCCAAAACATGGCTTTTTCTGAAAATGTCAGGAAAAGACCATAACATATTGAACACTCTAACTTGGGCTACAACTGTGTGAACTTTAATTTTTACACAGTTTTTAATTTTATACAGCAAATCAGAATTTCCAAGTCAGTATGATGCAAAAACACTGCAAATTAGCCTGTAGGGAGGAAGAACATTGGAGAATGAAGAGAGCAATGGAAAATTCTACATTCTTATTTTTCCACCAAATGCACAGATCAGACAGATAGTAGAAGACTAGTATGGGGCAGGTACAGTGAAAATGTATCATCCTCTTTCCTCTACAATGCCATTATGAATCTAAAATCCTTAACCTCCATCTTCATGCCAGCTGAGAGGATGCAATGAATGTGCAAAATAATGATAAATAAATGACACAAGTATGGCTAACAGGTGAACTTGACAGTGCCATGTCTAGCATCATGCACATGACTAGTCAAAACCAAGCATGTGAAGAAGGATAAGTCATGAAAATGACAAAATCCTGTAATTCACTTATAAATAGGTGGACCAAGGACTTGCATCACTTGAACCTTGAATCCTATGCACTGTTTTTTTCCCAAACAAAAAGTTCTTTCTGTTGGATTCATGAATAAGGCTTTAGTTTATGCAACAAACACCTACCTTCAGGATCCTTGTTTCTGAACAAATGAGTCCCAGCGTACCATCACACGTCCTCCAGCTTAGCAACGACTCTGATTCAGTTCGGCTGACCTGACCAGAAGCAGTTTTACCTATAAGACCCAATCCTCGGTTCAAGGGCA
The DNA here is from genome assembly GCA_030062745.1 of Capitulum mitella. Lineage (NCBI taxonomy): Eukaryota > Metazoa > Arthropoda > Thecostraca > Pollicipedomorpha > Pollicipedidae > Capitulum > Capitulum mitella. The sequence continues at coordinate 3,736,066 of CP099842.1, forward strand.
CAAACGATCTACCACCACCCAGATGATATTATTACATATATGCCCAAACTAGAGCAACGCTTAAATCCACCGAAGGTCATCCACCGTTCTTCGTATCAGATACTGCATTCGGTTGGCATTCGGGTTCGTTCAATCCTGGGAACACAGGTCCCCGCATGAAAGGAACGATAACAAAAACAGGAGCGTAACCCAATCAGCTGGCTAGTTTTGGGAACAGTTTCGAGCGCGTGTAAGGTACGAGAAGAATAAGACATCGGGAAAGTTTCATAAATTTAAATACCCACACCACAATAACTGTTCCTTATCTTCAAAGTCATGAATATGTGATAATGCTTGAAGAAGCAGCTCAAACATTTTTTTTCTGCACATCACTTCCGTAATGTTTGTGACTTTATCCATGCTATGTTGTGAAATTATCTTTAACAAATGCAAAGTATGTAACTTTGATTAGTTTGGTGGTCCGAAATGCGTTGAACTGGTATGTGACAAATGGTGGATTCAATGGGACAAAATTGGGTTACAATGGCACTTAAAGACTGGTTTTGAACTTCTGCAAGAGCTCTGGACAAAATACAGCTAAACCCGCATTTGCGGTTGAGCTCTCGGGATCTGACCCGAAATTATAAGTGTTCTCATGATAAAAATTGGGTCCAGGCCTCTCAACATCACATTGGGTGCACTGTTACTAATGGCGACTATAACCGCCCAAAATACATGAATGCTCTGCACGTCTGTGATTGAAGACAATGACGTCACTCTGCCTAGAACCTCAACTTTGCTGGACCCATAGTTGCTCCGAACGCGTCACCCAAAAACGAGATTCGCCATCTTGTGTATGCTAAAAGGGACTGGCGCAGGGTTACTGCTGGTTAATGGCGTGCATTGTCGCTGAATAACGAGACGGGGCCTGGATGTATCGGGAGCAAAAGCTGCTTTGATAAGTTTCACAGGGAATGAAGTGGAGCGTACGCCGTGTTAGATTCCACTTGTCAAGAAATTAGCATTTGAGGTGGCGTCGTACGTTCGTCGCAATAGTCCCGGATCTTTGAGGCCAAGAATGTCCCGTTTTCCTTCCGACACGAAGGTGTACGTGGGAGAACTGGGTAAGTATGACTTGTTTGTGTCATGATTTTATATTATTTCGCGATTTCATATCAGTTTTATCGGGTTAGTGTGAATAAAACCCCATGTGCGTAACGTAAATGGGGCTGGACATTGCATGTCCACCAAGTGCTCATTTCCCGGCAAATATAGTATGAATCACATCAAAGACAATGTTAAGGCGGTTACTTACGATGCTTTGTGGCATAATGCCATTCTAGAATTTAGAATATGTAAAAGTTACCAGGTATTGTCTTTCTGTCTGTCAGCCACTGCTGTGCCATTTGTTTGGGTTTTACTTAGATTCTCTGATAGTTATAATTTAACACTGTTATTTTCATGAATGAGGTATTTCATCCCACTTGACGTAAGTAGGTGCTGTATTTGATGCCATCGGTTTGTAATTAAGTTGCATATAATTTAACATTTTTGATAATAACATAAGGTATTGTTTGTGCAGGTCCTCATTTTTTATTTGCTGACCACAACATTACCAAAAGATGAGCATTAAAAATATAGGCCAGTCAAAAGTATTTTCAGCCATATAAACATGAAGGTATCCCAAAAATATTGTCAAGAAATGGTCCAGGCATCCACTGCTTCCTCAGCTAACATAAGTACAAAGTATGGAGCATCTCCATGAAACAGATCAGTGCCAACTGATAAGGGCCCACAGTTCACAAGTGTCACAAAAGATACATTGCTGAAAGACCCAGAAAAGCAGCTGTGAAATTCAGAATAAAAGAAAATGCTGCAATGTGACAGAGAGGTCAACTGGGACTGAACAAGAACAGACATGGGTGCCAGGGAGGTAAGAGAGACAGAGAAGGGAAACTGGGATAGTACTGGGATATGAAGAGGGACCTCAATGGGATAGTGATAGAGAAGACTTGAATGGGATGGGCGTGGAAGGATATTGAGTCTAGGGACCAAGGTTAGTGATTATGGGAAAAGGTTCTTAGCCAGAGGTTTTTATGCAGTAGGTTTGCATGGTAAAAGGTTTGAATCAGAAAAAGTTCCATAATGGAAAAGATCTCTACTGCATAATGTTCATATAGAAAAGGTTTGTATGTAAAAGGTTCATTGGGGAAAAGGTTTGTAAGGGGAAAGGTTTGTAATGAAAGGCTGGTAAATGTAAGGCTTGTGTCAGAAAAGGTTTTATTGGGAATTGAACAGACCTATTAAAGTAACCTAGCCTAATCTGACCCAATCAAACCTGACCTAATGTAACCTAACCTAACTTAACCTAATCTGTCCTTTGAATATGACTGCTGGACCAAGCCAAGTCTGATCACACCCTTTATCAGCCTGTGGCCTCTAGTATCTTGTACTGGGGTTTGAGCACAAAACTGGAATGAATCTTTTCTAATGGAATCTTATACTGACCATTTCCTGTACAAACTGCATGTTTATGAAACTTGGCTACAAACCCTTTTTGTTATGAACCCTTTTCCCATGAACATTTTCTGTACTGGCCTTGTGATATGCAACCTTTTTGTGTTATGAACATCTTCCAACACAAAACTTACCATGCAAACCCCTACCCCAGAAACCTTTTCCCATACAAGCCCTTGACTTACAAACCTTGGTCCAGTTACCACCCTTCCATTCCTGTCCGGTCTCATTCCAGATTTTTTTCCTTATTCCTCTTTCCTTGTAGGCACTCATTCCTGTTGTTCTGGCCCAGTTCATCTCCCTGTCCCATTGCAGTTTGCAAACTTCTAGGCTGTTGCATATATGTGGAAGTTTATTAGTGTTGTCATATTTTGCAGCAGTCGTGAATTTCAGAACATTGCCATTTAGTGTTGGTTGTGCTCAGTCACTCCATGATCTTTACTGTGCTAGTTGTGGAGGCAATGGGTAAATCAGTCACCTCTTAGGGTTACTTTGAGGGAAGTTGTTGCATTGATAAGGCATCAGATACTTGCCATTGGGCCATTTTTTTCATTAAGCATCCTTTGGTACCAATATGGCTAGGCAGCTAAGTGGATTTCTGGAGTTTTGAGGACTGGGAGACCTGCTCAACCATTACCATGACATATAATAAAAATAGTAATAATAGTAGTAATAATAACAATGAAAGGTGGTACATATGCACACACACATTTGCACTTTGCAGACCTTTGTTATTTACCCATCATGTAGAGAATGGGCGCCGAATGACCCTGCAGTCGGTGCGCCCCTAAGCCCCAATAACCAACCAACCATCATGTAGAGAAACAGACACTTCCATACTGAGTGGGAAATCGATAGCACTCCCTGTATCATTTCTGAAGAAAATTGAGTTATATTGCAGCATGAAGAAATGTGACAGGAACTTGCAGCACCATGTTGTTTACACAGTGTTTACTCCGAGGATGCCTGGATGTACTGCACTAAAATTGATGATTTGTTGGCATTGATAACAATGAAATTAACATCACTGTTTATGGTGATAAACTGAAATGATTATTCCCCTGTGTGCAAAACCAGAAGAAATTTCCAAGCAGCTTTCAGATATAAGTTATGTTCAGCACCCAGCTTCTTTGGTTCCCTACTCCCAACCAGGGGGTGTCATCACTTTAGGCCATTATGGTGGAAGATTTTGCTGTATCTGGATACCAATGTGACTTCACTCATATCTGTGTCTGGCTCACTGTCAATGCCCTTGGCACTGCTGGCAGTCTCTGCAGTTGCTGGGTTGCACTGGTGTAAGTCACTGGTGTGGACAGGGGGATAGGTAGCCTCCCCCTTGAGGTTGGCCTGGAAATCTCCAATGGCATGGAGATGATCAGGCCTTGGGTAGGTCAGTCAGGCCCCACTAATGGTCAGGCCTTGGTACGGCCATGGCCTGAAACAATTGGGGACTGTGAGGAAGTCAAGGACTGAGACAGTCAGGGGCCTGTGACTGCTGGGGACAGCATGCAACAGTTGGCACCTGGGATGATCAGGGGCTGTAGAATGGCTATGAGCCTGAAACAGCCAGAGCCCCTGGGGTGGTCAGGAACCATGAAGAAGTCAAGGGCCCTGAGACATTCAAGGGAACCATGGGATGATCAGGGGTCCAGGGATGATAAGGGGCCATGAGACAGTCAAAGGTACTGGGGAAGTCAGGGGCCCCAAAGAAGTCAGGGGGCCAGGACAGTCAGGGGCCTGAGACTGTTATGGGCACCATGGGATAGTCAGGAGCCATGGAATGGTTATGAGCCTGAAACAGTCATGGACCATGGGATGGTCAGGGACAATGAGACACTCAGGAGGCCTGAAACAGTCAGGCTGCATTTCAGTCATCGTCTCCGAGACAGCAAAAGACTGGGATGATTGGGTTTAAAATGGTCGTGGGCCCTGGGACGGCCAGGGGCATTGTCAGGTCCGGGGATGGTCCGGAATACTGCGGCGGACAGGGGTCCTGGGATGGTCAAATTCTGAAACAGCCAGGGGCCATATGTTGATCAGGAACCATGGGATGATCAAGTGCCCTTGTAAGTTCAAGGGCCTGTGGATGGTCAGGAGTACAGTACAGTACAGCCAGGTGCCCTGAGACACATCACGAGCATCCACCAGTCAGACCCTTGGACGGTCAGGAACCCTGGAATGAGTGGGACCTGAGACATTCATGAACTCTGTGACAGTCAGAAACCCTGAGACAGCCAGAGATTGGTCTGCTCTAGGCCGTAGGATCTATTTCTTGAAGTTTTGGCACTGCATGACTTGATGCTTAGGCAGGTGGAACCTCACAGTGGCTCCTGTGCAGAACCACAAAAAGCTACCTTGTTATACCGTTGTCATGCAGCCTTGCTCCTAATTAAAGATATTGTTTAACAGAACAGTCACATGGTGCAAACGTAGCACAAGCTCTCTTCATCAGAAAATCCTTTACGATATTGATGTTTGTAACATGTTGCGATATGATGCATTGTTGGATTGTTATTTTTGTTGCATAGATATCCAGATTTTAGATGGAAAAGAACATTTGCTTGGCTCTTATGCGATTGCTTTGCCTTCCTTAGCTAAACCAATGGGCTGCACCATGGCAGGTTCTCCCTCAGTTTGTGGTCCTTACAGGGGTCAGAGGCAACAGAAAGACTAGCATAGCCTTATATGGTCTCCCCCTCGGGCTTCCCTTCCGAGCTGCTTCTTACTGGATCGGGCCTGGTTCGGGAAAGAGAGGGGCCAGCGAGGACATTCAGCTGAACAGGGCTCTGGGCACGCCATCTAGAGTGCACTGTGGTGTTGTGGTCTGAAGTAAGAGGATAGGGTTCGATGAGATAAGAGGAAGGCAGGACTCTTGTGCACTTTTTAGCATGGGCAAAAATCTTGGAAATGGCACAGGTTAAGTAAAAAGTCAGGTTTGCAAGACAGTCAAGGGCACAATAGATATATGTGGGCTGTGGGCTTAGCTGGAAGTTCAGGGAAGAGGGATGGGAGTGTCTAAACTGCATTTGTCCTAGCCCATTAGTTTAACAAAAGTTGTGTGGTAATGATCAGAAGAGTGGGTCTGAAATGCTAATGGAGGAAGTCTCCAGCTATGATTGTAGGATTTAATAGCATTCTGAGCAGTTAGCAGCATCTGTCAGGGCCCAGTGTTGGTCTGACAGGCAGCTGGTGTGTCATATCTCATTGTGTTAAATTTCCACCTCAAATTCAGCCAATGCTGGGAGCTGCATGACCATGTATGGAGCTTAAAATGTCACTTTGCATCGAAATCTGCATAGCATGGCCTTGGATGTAAAAACATCACCTTAGTGAGTCACTCAGAGCAAATTTTCAACAGAAAATAGTGGTAATGTAATGTCAGGAGTTGCATGTGTAAATGAGAACATTGTCATTGGGCCCTTAACACTACATGTAACAGCATGAGGAGTTGTGAAAGCCACAATGACAGGTGCGAATCTGTTGCAGATTCCACCTGAGTCTTTTCTTGAAGAACTTCTAATAAATTACCTGCAATTGGCATTTTACATTTTTGTTGAAATGGTTGTCTCTTAGAGGCTGTACCATCTTTCAGTATCAAAAAGTAGCAACATTTTCTGTTCCAGGAAATAATGCCTCTCAGACCGAGCTTGAAGATGCATTCTCTCACTATGGACCACTGAGAAATGTCTGGGTGGCAAGAAATCCTCCTGGCTTTGCGTTCGTCGAGTTCGAAGATCCTCGCGATGCCAAGGAGTCAGTGCGGGCCCTGGATGGAACGTGAGTGATAACGGCGCCACGAAGCGGAGCAGGAGCTATGCGATGGGAAATGGGGCATCCAACCCACGTAGTGTGGACGTGTATGTTGTGTGCCACTTCATAAATGTTCCACTGTGGTAATGTGACAGCAGCACTTTTTCGTGTTTTATGCTTCGTTGTATACTGGATGCCGCAGTGGAAATCGGTTTTGGGCGTTTGACGATCGTTCGGCATTACCGCAGTGTTTCAGATAGGCGGCTGCAGCCAGCGCCCGGCCTTGACACGTTCCGTTTGGCAGCCGTGTGTGCGGGCACCGCGTGGTGGTCGAGCTGTCCAACGGCCGCAAGCGCAACCGCATGGGCAGCGGCGGCGGCGGCGGCGGCGGCGGCGGCGGCTTCGTGAACTCGCGCGGCGCACCGCCGCCGCCGCGCCGGCCGCGCTTCGACCCGAACGATCGCTGCTACGAGTGCGGCGAGCGCGGCCACTACGCGTACAACTGCCACCGGCGCCGCGGCAGCCGCAGGTGGGTGCTGCTCCGGCGCCGAGGCGCGCCGTGCGCCGCGGCCGTCCGCCGCCGGTGTGTTGTGCCCGTGCCGTACCACGCTCTGTGTCGTGTGCTGACCGTGAGTGACGCGCGTCGGCGCCTCTGAGTCTGTTCGCAGCCGCCGGCCGTGAGTAGCGCCGCAGCCGCCGGCGTCCGGCCGCCACCCGCCCACTGACCGTCTTCTCGGCTTCTGTAGGGGTTGACACGTGCGCGCGCGCCCCGCGAACTCGAGAGAGTGCCACCCGTGTCGACGTTAACGTGTCAGCCTCCACCCTCCCGTCACGCGGCCTCCTCCGCCATCCGGCACCGGGCGAATGGGCGGCACGCGCCGTCACGGGGCGCCCGGCAGCGGCCGCCGCCGCCCGTGTGGGGCGCCCCGTCGGCGAGAGAGAGCGAGCAGCTGCACTGTGTAGAGTTCTGGTCGCCACGCCACTCGCGGTACCTTTGTGGGTGAGGCTTCTCGGACAGACGGTTCACACTTGCCGATCAGCTTTGACCTATTAACGGCGTGCTGGATCAAGTCGCTCGCAGTAGTGTGTTGACGGTCGACATTTTGTCGAATAAAAGTAGGCTGGTTTTCTTTCACATGCTTTTTGCGTTTGATTTAACATCTTTTTGTATGCTTTTGTTGGTAACTGTAGCACGCCTAGCAGAAGGTACTGGTGCTAATCTCGTCGTTTTTAGTTTGCCAGCGTTTCGCAGGTGTTGCGTTGGGTTCGGTTCGGTTCGGTTCGGTTCGGTTCGGTGCCGCGGCTCGCTGCCGTGCCGGCGGCGGGCGATCAGCGCCCGGTCTCCGTCCCGCCTCCTGCTGACGCCCCGCCTCGCTCTGCAGGTCCGGCTCTCGCTCTCGCAGCCGGTCGCGCTCGCCGCGCGACAAGCGCAGTCGCAGCCGCTCGCGCGACCGCCGCTCGCGCTCGCGCAGCCGCAGCAAGGACCGCTCCAGGAGCCGCGACAAGTCCAGGTGAGCGCGCCACCCGCCGGGGGACGGGCTGGAGTAACGGCCCCGGGCCGGGACGGTGCCTGGTACGTTCACATGACTGGCGGGCTGGTGTCAGTTTTTGTGGCTGGCATGCCTCATACGGTGATCGCATATGACTGGACTAGTTTAGTGCAACCGGTTTCGGCCAAGGGGCTCGATCACAGTCGTATTGTGCTCGACGCGTCATGCGCTTGTTTTGTGTGAGCTTACATGGTCGGCTTACTCCTGTACAGACCTAAAAATTTCCATGAATGCCCGTGTCATGGCGTGCTTTTCTTGTTAAGTGTTGCATCGGGCGGCATTCTCAAAGGACATAGGAAGGGCAGCGATCAGTTTTAAAGAAACCAGCCTGCTATTTTTAGTGTCCTTCGGCACTTGTAAGCCAACTACATTGTTGGCGACGTGCCCGCATGTCACCACAGTCTGTGGTCTAGCGAGCAGGTAGATCGCAGCTGTTTTATCATCAGGCAGACCGTTCTACCGACACAGAAAACGATCTACTCGTACGTTGTGCCGTCAGCAGAGACCTGTGAGACGGCGCGGCGGCACCAGGCCGCGCCGACCTCGAGCCCGCGGACGATCGTCCTTTGTGACGGTGGCCGCATCACACATTCCGCCCGACTAACGTCGTGTTCTCGTGGCCAGGTCCCGCTCCCGGTCCCGCTCCCGTGGCCGCGGCGGCCGCTCCCGCTCGCCGTCCGCGAACGGCCGGGACTAGCCGGCAGCCAGAGCGGACCCGGCCCGGCCCGGCCCGGCCGCGGCTCCGTGTCCTCTGTGTGACGTTCGTCCGTGTGGTGGGCCCGCCCGGGAGTGGCGTGTAGACGGCTGGCGCCGCGCCGGCCGGACTGGACGGCCGCCGGGGGTGGCACCGCGCCCCCGGCTGTAGACGGCCGGCCGGGAGTTTCGTGCGCGCTCGCAGCCGCCAGCGGCCAGCAGCAGGCGGGGGACGCGGCTAGCATGCGCCGCGTCCGTGTCGCGAATCACGTTGTGTTTGTTCACGAATAAAGGACGCCACGTCCCGAGCGGCTGTTTTTGCGTGACGGTCCGGACAAACGGCTGGCAGGCGCGGAATGACAGTTGTTGCGCGGATCGACAGCGCGGAACGCGTTTGCACTCTGCACCCAGCGATGCACTCGTGTGTCCTTGAAAAGGTGTATTACGCATTTGTCAGCGCGCACATGTGTTATCGCTTAGTTGACTGAAATGTTTTCCGAACCCAAATGGTCTGGCAACATTTCATGAACGCCAGTGATGAAATCCGTGAAAGAACAAGTAATGTATGAGGGAGACGTCGACCACGCGTCGCGTCTTTGCAGAAACCGGCGGGCTAGCGGGCTCCTCAGCGGGATAAGACGCGGTTTCAATTGAATCACGCCACTAAATACGCCAACAACAGGTACACCACAACACACTAAACAGTCAGCGCACTGACGAGGCGTACCGAATGGAATGACAGCATATCAATAAGTCAGGTACTCAAATCTACATATTCTCGACATGCTCAGTACCATGTTTAAAACTAACAACACGATCCAAAGCAGACGTGTACCCACGTTCGACCAGACGAAGACTAGCAGCTTCAAGGACAACCTTCCTCGAAAATGCTGCGAAGACAAAGCGTCCAAATGCAAGTCGACAATGAAATGCCTGAATCCCTTCTGTGTCGCAATAGCATTGGTTTCCCGCCTAATATTAGCGAGGGTCCAACACGCATATTGATCGCCGGCTTTTTGCACTTGCTCATTTGAAATTCGCTTTCACATAACGATACACCGCCAATCACAAACGTCGCATCAGCCCATACAGTTCAAGACGTCCGTAGTTCACACGCTCAAAACACCGCGCCCATCGCTTCACTGCCCGGCCTCCACGCACGCTCTCTTCACTCACGCTCACTCACTCGCTGTCGGCCCGCGCCGCCGTCCGCTCCGACTCAGTCACTCTCGCTGTCCGAGTACGCCCCGAGCAGGCCGAGCCCCGACACGGCGGCGCCGGCGGCCGGGCCGGTCCCGTTCGACGGCGGGGAGGCTCCCGCTCCCGAGCCGGCCCCCGCCGCCGGACCGTTCACGGCGGACCGCCCGCCAGAGGGCGCTCCGTTTGCCCCGGACTGGGCCGGAGCAGGGCTGGCCCTGTCCGGAGGCCGGTCTGGACGACCGGACCAGCAGACTGGCGCGCCCGGCGCCGCCCAGGCTGCCCAGACTGCGCTCCCAGGACTTTTTCTGCGCCGGTGTCTCCTTTTTCTGCCGGGTCACACCAGAGAGCAGTAGTGAGGAGGGGCCAAATGCTCATGCCGAGATAGCATGCAGCTAAGATAGATTGATACAGATGTAGATAAGACAGCAGAGATCAGCTGAAATACAGCATACGAGATCTAGATGCTTTTTACACGCAATAAGTACGTAAAATGGCGGCTCCGTTAGTGGAAGCCACGGACGTCTGGCGAGAAAAGACGGGGCACGGGTGGGATGGTGTGCGTACGCTGCGGATCCAGCCAGCCAAGTCCGTCCGGAAAAGGAAAATTGCACCAGGTTTGTGCTTCATTCTGAGTCGAATCAACACTGACGCGACTCAGGAATTTAGCACTTTTTCGTGCATAAAAAGCTGAATCGAGTAAGTTAAAACCTGAAGTGAAATCAGACCCACGATTGAATCGCATACTTGTCCGAAGAATCAGCCATGAACCGATTAACCAAAAAGTTCCCAGAGTACAATGGTAATATGACAAACTACATTTTTTCCATGTTTTGTGTTATTCTTATTTCAGTATTCAATAAAAATGTATGTATTATACTCATAGCATGCTCATTCTATACTCAACCTAACCATGTGGTATATCTCATACTATATGTATGCATATATATATATATATATATATAAGAAAGATAACAGACAAAGTGCAATATACACAGAACGCAAAGGCAGCGCTTGTCCCCGGAAAGACAAGTGCTGTCATTCGCCGAAGAATCACCCAGTCGAAAGATAATACCCTACATGGCCCGAAATTTTGCCCGATTACCCACAAAAAAACCATAAAAGCCAGTAAAAAATAACGGCCCGGGGAACAATTAAACGATGATCTTAAAACAGCACCAACCTTAGGAGCAGCTAACAGATCGGTGGGCTTCTCTGTCGGTTTGGGCAGTTTGGCCCGCAGCTCTTCGTCGCTGTCGGAGTCATCCTTCACTCGTTTCACGGCGCTGCCCTGGGCCTTGCCGAATACTGACCTGAGGTGAGAAGGGCGGCGAGTGCCAATGTGACTGGGAATCAGGTCGCCCGTGTGTTTCGACAACTCCTCAGCCATCTAACGGGACAGTGGACATGGGGGCGGGGGTGCTTCACCAAACCAACGTACGGCAAAGCAATCGTGTCGAGTAGTAACAAATGACCGAACAATAAGAAGAAAGATGCATATAACGGACTCCAAGGGACTGACAGCCACACCACCATATCTCTTTTCAGTTAACGTTACGTAAAAGTGAACCGACAGGGTTAAGCGATGCTACATTTCTGATTGCTATTTGTATTTGATGGTTCGTTTTTGGGCACAGCCTAAATTCCACAGCTTTTCAATCAACACGTTCCACGTTCCCCAAACTGGCATCTGCATTTGACGACGGACCAAAAGGGCCAGCTGGTTACGGGGCAGCCCGTGCTGTGGAGTTGCACTGCACGGTAAAGATCGTTCAGCGCCATCTGGTTCGGCGCCTACGATAAAGTTACTCCATATCCAGGGCCACTTGGTTGGAGGGGTAAGGATCCATCAAACTCAGCCAAGCATGGACTCTGATCCCAACGCTGCCTACGCCAGTCGGTTCGGTTAAAATAATTATAAAAACATGGTACACATCACGAAGCTTACATGCGCCATGAAATCCTTTTGGAGTAGGGCGCAAAACAGCCCATTGCAGCCCATCTTTCTACAGCCTTTTCAAGTGGCTTCGTTTCCTTCAGCCTATCTCGACGAAGTCTCATCCCAACCATGGGGATGGCAAACCACAAATCATGTCGCAACAAGCCTGACAATCCACGCAAATTGCCAGCGTCACGGCGGCCAGTCGCGACGACGCCACGCCTGGGACTCACTGGATGTACTGTTCGTCCTCCTGCTCCTGACGCTCCAGCTCCGTCTCCTGCTGGCGGCTGTACTGGGCCAGCATGCTGTCGTAGTCGACGTGTGCCTGCCGCTGGTTCAGGTCCTTCAGCTCCTCCAGCTTTTCGATCATGTCCATCTTCGTGACGCGACTGTTTGGTGCGGTTCTCCAGCATCTGTCCCGCAAGAAAAAAAACGCTCATCACTAACGCTGCGTGACAATGATCTGGACATGGACATAATAAAAGCAATACAGACGCTTAAGTCATAACAATGGAACATCAGACCCCTGAGGGGAATGTTCCACCTTAACACGTTTTGAACTGGGATAGACAAGTTGAAGCCTGCAGTCTTTGACGTTCAAAATGATTTCCCACTTTGTTACCATGTGTCCTAATCAGCTGTGTCCTATTTACAGCTGTTGTACGCCATCGACAGCGGGCGTCAGCCAGCGAAAACTCATGTTCACAGGCCTGTACAAGCCTTTCTTGTATCCCTCAGGGAATGATTGTAAAATACAGTTTTAGGGGAAAATAAATGCAGAAAACGTTCAGTCTCTTCAGTTCAGTTTTTTTCGGAAAATGAATGCAGAAAACGTTATCAACAAAGGCTCTTTACTCCAATCCACGTCTCAAATCAAAGTCTATGTGTGGAAAGTCAACAAATGCGGAACAATTTTTTTCAATGCGTCTCATAAAACTGACATTGGGATCAAACTGTCCGTGAAAATTCGCTTGCCCGGTTAAACCCTAAAACGATGCGTGAATAAGTCCACTTAAAGCAATATTTCCGTACCCTCGGCACGAGACTTCGTAGTCCTCAACAAACGAACGGAACGCGCCCGTTCGTTCGTTACAAACGTCCAAAGACAACGCTGACCGCCCACACAGACCTTCATGGGGTTGGACTTCTCCTCTTCCTCGGCCTGTTCGGCCTCACGTTTGGCCTGGCGTTCAGGCCAGAATCTGTGCCTGGAAGTTACGCGTGGCCCCCGCCTCGATGATGTAATCGGTGTTCTCCGGGTCCGTCTTGAACACGATCTCAGCCATGCACATCGGACACTTGATGTAGAACCGGTAGATGCGGAGTCCCAGGTAGTTCTCGTCGTCCACGTCCTCCTTCCTCGCGTTGAATTTTTTCGCCTTGGCGATGTATTCGCCACAAGTATTGCATCTGTTGGAAGGCGATCAGTGGCCGTGGGGTGGTTCTGTTTAGCGAGAGCGCTCATGGTCCACGCTAGCTGGGCGATATCCATTTCACTCTGATAATCTTCGTCGAGCACATCAGACACTGCGCGCATCAGATCCATAGTGTCTGATGTACAACGAAGGCTACAAAATAATTCAATACACACAAAAAGACGGCAGAATGTACCCTTAACATAACAGCTAAGCCACGCTCGGAAACATTCACATTTCTAATGCACTGCTTTTCCAAACAACGCCCATAGGCGAAATGTTTAATTTCATATTTGGGACCACTGTTTCGCGATCATGATCATCACCAAGGCGGAGCACATCTATGTGCTGCTGCTTGCTTGTAAAACGTCGTTTTCAAATCCGAGAAATACTAGAAGATGTCATGAATTGGTACTTCAGAAAAACGCATTACTGACATTTGAGGCTATACCACTCACTTCATGTTGCATGGAGCCATGAGACGAACTGAAAAAGTTTTGTTTCTGGCCACCTTGCTCCGAGGAATATTGCTCGGATCAAAGTCCGGGGGATAGTATTTCTGAAAAAAAAACATCATAGAGAGATGACTTAGAGAACCAACCATTCCATCTTTACGAACGTCGAGGAAACTGACAAACAGAAAATGGTGAATTTTGTGCTTTTGGAGACAGACTGGCAATCAGAATTTAAACATTTCTGCACAAGAAACATAACACAAAGTCTGTGTGAGCATACTTACATTGAGAACCTTTCGTTCAGACATCTTGAGGTGCTCAAAGAGCTCTACCAGGAAATCTGCAATGAAAATTCATATAATGTTAATAAATGTGTTACAGAGTGCACAGGAAACATCCATGAGATAAACAGCAGCCAAAAGATCATTCACACCATATTTTTGCTTCATGCCTTGTGAACTGGGCATTGATGATCCTCCAAATGAGGTTCCCTGCATGACATTTTCCACCCCACAGTAACAGTATAGTTTCTTCTGATTCTCCTATCACAAAAAAAACAAGATGCCGTAAGTTCTTGGAGACAATTTCTGGCCTTTTCATCCTATGGTCTTGTAACTCTTAAGGCTCTTCCAGGCAGACACCATTTGTCCACCCCTCATTTGCTGAGCAGATCTTTTTAACACTGGCCAGAACTGGATTTGGAAATCCAGATTTGGATTATTCAGAAACAGTCACCATGTGACATCCTGATGTGACAACAGCTTATCATGCCCAAAACTGTCATAATCATGTGGGAACAAAGACATATTCCACTCTCCATGTGTGACTTCACCCTGGACTTGACTGACCTTGACCATGTGGAGTTGAAACAGGGTACCACAAACACAAAGAGTCAACCCTCTCTGCTCTGAACATATCTATGACCTTTGACATGATCCACAGCCATCATTAGTGCATATCAGAAAGTACGCATGACAGAGAAATGCATGGTTTGTGTAAATAGTAGTTAAGTGATTTATCTTGCCTTGGCTTCACATTCAAGTAGACTAAAATCATGAAAAAATAAAATCATAAACAAGCAAATATCTTTGCTTGCATCCTGGTTCTTTCCCATCCTGAGCAAATATCAACCTTACCTTCAAAAAGCTCAACCATTACTGGACTCAATGACAGTATCTAGTAAAAACAGCACAGTATTAGTGAAAAACCCAATGACCATCATCTTACAAAACAAGGGTAGTACATAAAACACAAGAGTGAAAAGGTAATAATGTGCGAAAACCCTTGGGCCACCTTTTTGAAATGTGCAAATACAACAGAATTAGGGGTTTCTTGCCTTTCACATTTTAAAAGTGCAGGCAAATGCATGCCCCTGCATTGTGGTTGCCCCACATGCTAATGGTGATTCAAGAATAACATGAATGATAAAATTACCTTTACTAACTTAAATGATGTTAGCATTGTCAAAAAGTAACTAACATCTTCTACATTTACAAGTGATCCACATTAACTACAGGATGGAAAACTCACTCAAGTTCACTTTCAAAACAAGTTATTTTTAAAGTGACAAATGTTCATGACACATAATTACAACACTACCACAGTGAAGATTTTCATATGGGGGAATCTTGGCTAAAATCAAATGTCTGGCACTGCTATAACCATTTTCTTCCAGTCAGGGGGCCACTGACCCTAATGGAAAATTACACCTGGGAATTTTCAGGCTGAAAGCAAATTACTTATTAAGTTCAAAAGACTGAAGAAAGAAGACTGAAGAAAGAAAGAAAACACATATCATTTGTGATCATAACTAAGTTCTGCAAGTCTATGACCATAAGGGTCATTTAAACCCTCTGACCCTCCTCTGGCTACAATATTGCATGACAGCAGGGTTATATGTGGCATTTGTAATGCAAGCATGAACGTGTTACACGCCAGCAAAGCGTACAAACATGAGCTATATTAATTTTTTAATACATAACTCAGATAAGAAGGCGCAACCTCTCGAGGTTTACCTAAGAGCAAGCTAAGTTTGTTCTCAGCGCAAACCCTGCTCGATGGGTTTGTGAGGCGTTAGTCAGAAGTTTGTTGGGGTGGCGACAAGCTCAAGTGTGTCTTACGTAAATCTTGCTCCGGCCAATAGTTTTCTGAATCTGAATCGTAAACGATGCGCTATTATTGTCTGCAAAACTGACCTCGAGGGTTACAAAAATACAATTACTTTTGTAAGGCCTGTTTCAGAAATTAGAAAATGCTTTTCACTCAACATGATAAAAAAATATGCCTAGTTAAAAATTAGCAACATTTTTTCCAAAATTTGATCATATTAAGCTTAAGGTTAGATATGCTATAACTTTGATCATGCACACAGAGGCATAATTGGCCAGCATGTGACGATTGTGATGAGCACGAAGCGTGATGGTTTTCAACGACCTCAGGGATAGACAAGTTTAACGTGATGTATGTGCGTACGCTTAGGCACGAGAAGCGTTGTTGAGAATCGCGCATTAGAGATAGGTATGCGTACAAATAGAGTAAAGAACATTCAGACCCTTGAGGCAAAGCTATGGTGTGTCGGAGCAGTGTTGTAATCGTTCTTAAACTGTTATACGTTTCTTACGTTTTGCTTTTTTATTTTAATTCAAATACTTTGAAGCTGGAACTGATCATTAGAAAGTAGACAGCTCCAATGACTATTGTGAACTGCCATTGTTTTACAATTTTTGGGTGAAATGAGGTGATAATGGTTAAGTTTTGGACTATTTTACCATTTACAGAACTGATATGTGCTAAACAGAACAGTGAAGCAAATATAATAGTATGAATAATAGTATAATTAGCAAATGTTTGTATTTACACATACATAGCATATATAATATAGACAGAAATGCAGGAAAATAGTACAACAGAGTATGACATAGAAATTAGATAGAAATAATGAAAGCACTGCAATCATTGTTTCATCATTTTTATTTACTGGCAGTGATTGCATTTGTTATCCCCAGAGCATCACAGGTGAAACTGTAAAAGGTAGGTGGAGTGCTGACACATTATGGATTTTTTCAGACTGAGAATCCAAAGACAGTCACATCTTACCTGCCCTTGTACCTGTTCTGCTAACATGGTAAGACTTTGACCAGTATTTGGTATCTGAACCATTTGTTTTGATGAAATGACATTAGGTGTTGGATGAACCTGGCCCACATTCACCTGGCAGATGACCAACTAAGGGTTATGCTTGTTACCAGAAGGGCTTGCATTTCTTTTGAAAACATGTTAAACTCTCAGTGTAAAGTCTGTTATTACCTGGAATTGTATGATTAAGTAAAGGGTTCAGTTTGTGCAACAAGCCATAATTAGTGTGGACTTAAGTCCCAAGGTGCAACTTTTGCAAATAAGCTTCCATGAAACTCAGAAAATGCAGATAGAATAAAATTGTTCATTTCTGGAAGAACATGACTTTTGATGAAGAAGGCTAGAAGTATCATGTGCAATTTTTACATGTTTTTGAAGACAATGATGGATACATTGGAGATAGTTGATGGGAAGAATGTAAATGCTGTTGCCTTCTTAACCATTGGGTCCATCATTACTTTGGATGAACATAAATGTGAGAACATAGCATTTCTGTTAAGACATTACCCTACATGTCATTTGTTTGCTTGGATTAAGAGGTAAATCATGCAGATAGTGGTTTAAAAAAGTATATTTTTGTCCTAAGACTAATAAAACTAGGGCATGGTGAAGCAGTGGAACTGTTCAAAGCATATTAGTGGGATCCACAATCACCCCTAAAATGATGAGTCACTTGTGAAAACTAATATACACAACTTAAGTGCAATTTTGGCAAAGGTTTAGATTTATTGTGGTTCTTCCTTCAAAAGTTTATGAGTCACTTGTGCAAACTTATATCATTTTCAATTTAAGTGCAATTTTGCAAAGGTTTTAGATTTATTGTAGTTGTAGCTCCTTCAAAAGCTTATCCCTCCCAAACAAAGTTATGGTGGACTTTACTAAGCTGAGAAAAATGGCACATAGTAGTATAAGGGCAAAGTAAAAAGCAATTTTTCTCAGACCACTGATCATCAGACCTACTCTTACATAGATACTGCTGGTACAGATATGAAAAAAATGCAAAAATTGGACCACTTCAGCAAGATCTTGAGACCTCACTCTGAGGTCAAACATTCCATAAATGGGCCATTCCAGGACAAGTCACCAAGGTAGGTCTTGAATTGTTAACCAAGTTCCCTCCAATTTGGAGTTCACCATGTTCCCTCCAATTTGGATCAAACTTGGCATGTGCATATTTGTTTATAACCCATCTCACATCCATGCAATTTTTCATTGTCTGGGTCACAAGGGTTACAAGACTGAGGTCACAGAATGTTCAAAGTCATGTTGAAAGTTGGGTCAGAAAATATTGTTTTTCTTTGCAATAACTTCTCTTGTCTGACTAAAACTGACTATCGCTTGAAAGCAAATTACCTGTTGCATCCATGGAAATGTAAATGATCACCTCCAGCCTCCAGCATTTCTCAACCCCATGACCTCATGACCTTTCATTATAGCGCATCCTTTCAGGCAATCCTTTCAGAATTGCCATACTTTAGAAATTAATATTCCTCATGGGAATTGATGGGAACATTGCATAAGTGATGACATAAAGCATCATATTTGCTCTACATCTGGCTGGGTTGCTGTGAGTAAGTGTTCTGGGACTTTTTTTACATCTATTTTTTGAAAGGTAGAAAAATACGCCCATGGTTCAATCTCTAAAGAAACTTGCCAAAAGAAAAATATCTGTGTCCTGCATCAGGACTGGTTGGTTCAGACGAGTACAGCACCTTGTCAGCAGCCGTCACCCTGTTAAACATTTCAGTCTGTTTTTTTTATATGTTCTTCATGTATGAAACGTGTGTCTAGGTCAACGGAAACTGCATGCGTAAGGTGGGTGCTCATGGCAGTGGAAGAAGAGATTTAAGTTCGGATGGTGAAATTTTTCGGATTGTCGTCCTCGTCTTGCGTTACCGTTTACACGGTATAAAGAATAGCACGCAAGACGAGGACGATAGTTCGAGAAATTCCTTCATCCGTGAAACCAACATGCCACACCAACAAACAAACACCAACATCGCTGATATCTGTATGTGCTGTGTTTCAGCTGTTCGTACTTCCGAAACCTCCACGTATAATTATGCGCCTAATATATACAGAGACTTCCTGCATTATGTATTAACTGTAATTTATTGTATCATTTGTGCCAACTGAGTCACTATAAGATAGTTTGTTTGCAAGGGAAAGATGTGTGGGGATCATACTGTGGGCCTGCTTTGTAAAGCTGACTACAAGAATGCAATGCTCCAAGCACTCAGGATGGACCTCCAGTCCATATATAGCAAATAGCACTCCCACTGCCATCCAACGATTTCCGTAGTGGACTGCACATTGTGGCCTTTGGATCGCCTGGTTCTGTGCTCATCATTTTCTTCTCAAAGAGGCTTTTAAAATGATATAAACATCGACTAGCTGCGACGTTTCACCTCTAACCGCTGTTCAAGGTCAGACCACTGACTGACACGTGGCTCGTGTGACATCTCACATATTCCAAATACCGTCAACGTATTAATTGGGCATCGAATTTTCGTATCATACCAATATCGGCTATGTTGCACGTCACTCACACCAGCAATATTCAAAGGCCGTGTCACGACCTCACTGTTGACCTCAGTGACGCGTCACAGAGTCGATTTTACAAAGAAGGCTTAACGTCATCACTCAAACAATGTGTTGAACAATCTTTCCATAAAAATTTAAATTATCAAAGCATGGCTGTTGTGAGAAGTCACGGCTATAACAAAAGGTCACGAGGTCATGGGTTCAAAGAAAATGACAGGAAGTGATCATTCCTTTTTTATTAGATGCAGCAGATCATCCCTTTAAATGATGTTCAGTTTTGGCCGCATGAGAGAAGCGATTGCAAAGACAACAATTATTTTCTTGGTCTAACTTTTCAGGTGACCTCGAACATTACTTAACCGGCGCCTCGTGACCCATGTGACTCAGAAACCGAAAAATTGCACGGATATGATGTGGGGTACAGACGAGCCTGTGTGCCAGATTTGATCCGAATCGGAGTGGTCATGGTGAACAATTCAACAGTTACGTTGGTGATTTGTCCTGGAATATCCCATTGACGGAATCGTTGAGCTCAGGGCGCGGGATGAAGATCCCGTTGAATTGGTCTGATTGTTTGCATTTTTTTTCATATTTATTACCAAAGTGTCCACGTGAATATAGGTACAGATGGTCTGAGAAAAAAGCTGCATTTTGTTTCGCCCTACAGTAGCATGTTTTCTCCCCCGTAGTGCCTCTGATATCCTTCCTTGATCCTTGATTTGTTTTTCAAAAAGTAGTGTACTTTTTACCGTGAAACAGTGTGATGCGGCGAGCCACATGCCATTCCACCGGGGCAAGCACCGGTTCTTTCACAACTTTTCCAATGAAAAAGACCGTAACGGAATTTCCAGCTCATGCTAGGAGGGAAGAAAACCTGTTTGAACCAGTATGCGTTTTAAACATCATATGCGTCATATATGATTGTTTAAATGGTTTTCTTCCTCGAGAAACTATTGACTGCATTGTTGGAAAGAGACCGTATGTGGTAGCGCTCAGCTTTCTTCGCTACAAAACGAAGGCTTTTTGGTTCATGATACAGATTTCGTGGCTGCTTCCGGCAAGGACGCTGACCCCCTTTTGGCTGCGCCGTTGGCTGCCGATTTGGGGAGGACAGCCTGTCTTGTTTAACATTTAACGTAAATGCGCAACATGGAAACTACTCTTCTTGTATTTTTGTAGAAAAGTTAAGCACGCTAGTTAACATTCGGGTGGAACTTCCTGAGACGAATCTAACGATGCATTCGTAAATATCTCAAAACTGACAAAAGGTGTTTGCTCTGGCTTTTTTGTGGATAACTGCTTTATGTTATATTTTTGTGCTGCGACTGATTGTGGCCCACACATTGTATAGGAAGCTAAATGGAAGACTTGTACGTTCTGATTATCACGCCACTTTGGTTGATTATGTGTAATACATATTGTTTACTACTGTACATAAATTCATGGCATATTTCAGGCAAAATACCTGGCACAGATAGTGATTCAAGGACTGCGAGTTGCTGGACGAGCATTCGGACGAGCTCTTAAACAGGAATATGAAGGTAAGATCTGAGGAGGAGTCATGTATAACATATCATTTGGCTTTTTGAGACCATGTACAGTTAACACAAGCATCAGCACGCTAGTTATGTGCTACAAAAGGAGTGTTCTTAACCCTGTTTCTCATACGGGTCCCGATCCGTCCCCGGTGTTTTTTCGGCATCAAAACCAGGTCGTTTGTGCCATCACGTTGTAATCTTGTTGCTTCTCCTGTGTGCTTCCAAATCACGCCCAAATTTGGACTTCTACTTAGACGAGGGTGGCTCCAGGAGACGTTAATGGGAGGTATGCCAGGCTATTTTGCGCTCATTTCAGACTTGTGCTGGCCTGTTCAGACAGTACTTCGCAATAACATGATGTCATTGCATTGCATTTATGATGTTTGGGCATTCATATAGTCCTTAACATGTTTGGGTGACTGTTAACGACGTACGCGGGAGACATCATAAGTGTTAGTGCAAGCCCATGTATAAATGGGTCTTGCGTACTTAAAATAACAGTGCAGTCAGAATAATGCGTCGTAACATAAACGAAGTGTACATGAACATTTTGTAACTTCTAAGCAACTTCTACGTACAAAATATTTCATTCAGCTGTTTTGCTTTATATGATGCATATCTTCGGTTGGAAACATTGTCATTACCTTGAGTTTTCTCCAAACTACTCATCCTCGTGCTTTGTTATTGTGTGTCTTGCAGCCGTCCGGCCAGAGCGTCCCGCAGTTGACTGGACTGGTGACGGGTCGTCTATTTCAGCCAGTCAGCAGGCGGCACGGGCGCGGGCCACCTCCGGTAAGCAGTCGTCCGACTCCACCAGTCCCTTCGGAGCCTCGATCTCGCTGGAGGAGGCGATGAAGATCCTGAATGTCGACAAACTCGGAGCCGGAGAAAGTGCAGAAAAACTACGAACACCTCTTCAGCATCAACGACAAGGCCAAGGGAGGATCGTTCTATCTGCAGTCTAAGGTCCGTACTGCCGGAGGGTATTGCTGCAGCGCAAAGGTTACATTTGGCAGGCCGAAAACGTGCAGAGTGCGCGGCAACCGAATGGAGCTATGGGACGGCGTCCATTGTCGTTCTCCTCTGTTGCTGTGAGAAACAATTTACGTTGTCGTAGTGCAGCGCAAGCTTAACGTGGAAACAGCTACTGAAGTGATTACCTGTTCATACAAGCATTTGGGGCCTGAACGTTAATGTTTTGGAACGAAATGGCAGTGCGATTATGAAGGTGTCATAAGATCATTTGAAGCATTCCGCCCAAATTATCGTCGAGGTTTTGCTTTCCTGTTCTGGATCCGGGCGCAGATCTCGGGGGGGGGGGGCGATGAGGCGACCGCCCCCCGAAACTTGAGCAGGGACCCCACGAGAGGGGCCCCTTCGGGGTCCCTTTCGGACACTAGCCCGGAAGGGCCCCTCTCAAACTCAAAAGGAGCCTCGACGGGGCCCCGCATGAGCCTCACGGGGTCTCTGTAAAAACGGCGGGTTATTGGTATTGTCAGGGGGCCTCTGGGAGGGTTACATAACCCCTGAGACGCATAGAAGGACTGATGGGCGCAGTCAGGGGAGTCATAGGGACCACAGGACAGGACAGACCAGAACTTCCCGAAATTTCGGAAGGTGGTCCTCCGCCACCGAGGTTACAGAAAATTACTCTGATAAAAATCGAAGCTATCGCCTGATTTTTAAAAACGGTAGACAAGAGAAGACAAAAGACGAAATATATATACCCAAGCATAGAGGGGCCCCAATCGACCTGTAGGGGCCCCTTGCCAGTTGCTGTGAGCCCCTGTCGGCCTGCATGGCCCTGATAGCCCCCTGTCAGCATGCAGGGCCCCCGCTGGCCTATAGGGACCTCCTGCCGGCCTGTGGGACCCCAGTCAGCCTTCAGAGGGCCCCTGTTTTACATGAAATGGGGGAAGGGGGCGCCACTGGGTGAGGAACCTGGAATTTGGCTGGCTACGTCCCTGAAGCTTCCAAAGGGCCCTGAGACCACAACAGGGCTCCAAGATGGCAGATTGCCCCTGAGTCCACCAGGAGGGTCAGATGGCCCCTGATACGGCCAAGATGAGGACTGGGTCCCTAGGACAGTATAAGGACCCCTGGAATGCCATAGAGACCCCGAATGGGTTTCACAGACCTGTGTGAAAAGCTGAACGTTTCTGATGCAGTTAGCCTCTGGGAGGGTCAGTGAGACCCTGATACGGCAAGATGGCCCCTAAGATGGATGGAAAGGCCCCTAAAACTTTCCAAAGCCCGTGGGACCGCAAGAGGGGCCCCAACACGACAAAGGGTCCATGAGACTGCTTAAAGTGTCAGAGGCTCCTGACACGGCAAGAACTTAAGAGGGTGCCTAGTACGGCATGAGGAGACCCTAGCCAATCAGAGGGGCCCTCTGAACAGAGATTCATCAGTGACCTCAACCTCGAGAGGGACCCAAATGGGCTGCACTGGTCTTGGGTCCTGAGACGGCAAGATGGACCCTACACAGCAGATGTCCCCTGAGACCACCAGAAAGGGTGGAGGACCCCTTCGAGACAAAGACGGTAAGACTTCTTAGACGGTATGGGGGCTCTGGACGTCCAGAGAGCCCCCGAGTGTGTTAGGCGGGCGTCTGACATAGAAAAGGTCTGCCTGAGACCGCCAGTGAGGCCACGACTGTCAGATACCCCATGTAAAAGAGGAAGACCCCTGATACTGCCATGGAGACTATCGGAGACTTTCAGAGGGCCCATGAGACTGAAAATATGTTCCCCGTAGACGACAAGGGCATCTAGGATAACAGGAGGTCCACTGAGACTGCTAGAGAGGGGCCTTTGAGACCGCTCACTAGCAATCTTCAGCAGTGGCCACTGAGACGACCAGAGGGGCCCCTACATACTATGCCTTGAGTCGTCCGGACAGTTCCTGAAACAGCCAAAGGACCTAAAGCATTGCCAGATGCGCCTCTGTCACGTCAGAGAGAGACTAATGGAGAGCCCTTGTTAATGCCTGTGGGGTTTTCTAGACGGCAAAAATTCCCCAGGGACGACAGAAGGGAGTCAGAGGCGGCTTAAATATGTCCCGAATTACCAGATGGGTCCATTACACTGTCCGAAGTGACCCTGAAACTGCCGAGGAGCGCCTGAGACGTACTGCGGGACAAGTAAAACTGTAAAAGGAACCTGAGACCACTAAAGGGCCGACACGGCAGACGACCCGAGACCACCATGAAGCTAGCAAAAGTCTTCGGAAGTTAAGAGAGGCAGGGAGGCTCCTGGACCAGATACAAAAACGACATTTCAAACAGAGGGAGGGACGCAGCTGCCTAAAATCCCGCAGTTGTTGCCATATTTTGTCTACTTTGTAGGGGAATAAAACGCAAAATTTTCTCAATTGAGGTGACACGCTTGAATGTTGTCGGTTACTTCATGTGACAAAAAAAACAAAATTACAGCAGATATTTCAGCCTGGACCTGAGCAAATCAACGTTTTTTTTTCATATCTGAGGAGCAGGAAAATAGGGGGGAGGGGGCCCCTTATTGACCATTCCCGTCTGGGGAAATCCTGGATCCGTGAGCCATCCACATGCCACATCGAAGTGTATTATTTCGGCAGGTACGCCGTTTTTCTCGGCATGTAAACCGGCTGTGATTCGACAACTACCATCCGAAATTCATCAGCTAGATTTGCATTTGATGGTACACAGAGATGGAAATTCACACTTTAAGTTTAAGAAATATTTGTGAGCTGTTCCCTACTAAATGCACACTTTTCGGATTTTTGTAAGTAATGAGATATCCACCACTGATTGCTCGTGGCACCGGTTATCTGATACCTGAGTCAAGCTCACGAATTGATTGTTGATGTAGCATCCAATGTGCACCACGACGCAATGTTGCATCGAGGTCCTGTGCTCCAAACGCGACCTTGAGGTCAGCCTCACTTCCTAATTACCGTAGCCTCTGTCACTGGCATGAACTATCCGAATCGCTGCTGCAGGTGGTTCGAGCCAAGGAGCGGATCGATGCGGAAGTCGCCAGCAAAGCCCAGGAAACGAAAGACGCCGGACCGGGCACGGACACCGGGCAAAGCTAGCGCTGTCGCGGACTGGTAGGCGCTCGTGTGTATGAACGGTTACAATTATGTGTAGCGTCATCTGAGGGTGCTGCGGCCGTGCCGACCGATGTGCCGTGTCGCCGGCCCACCGCGACGTTAGTCTGCTCATTGCTAGATGGTCAGCGGTGCGATGGTCCTCTGCAGGAGGCGAATTGGTCCTCTGTGGCTGGCCAGTTGGTCCGTCTCTGGGAGAGCGCGGTGCAGCGATACCTGTTAGCGGGTTTTACCCCGTATTCCGTCAATAAATGTGAAACGACTCGAACGCATTCACACGTCTGTATTGGATTCTAGTGTTCTGAAAAAGCCACTGCACTGCACAACTAGCCCACGGCCCACGGCCCGCTACGTTTTCTCCGGCTGCTTGCCGAATGGGTTCATCTTTGTCAACCAGGAAGTGCTGCTCTCGGCAGGTGAACTGGAAACATGAAATCGGGTATGAGCCATGGCCAAAGGAACACAACATACGTGCGGCGAAACAGCACAGTCTGCACGAAGATGGAAAATGTATGCGCGGATGGTATGATTGCTCAAAAAACATTCCAGATTCGAATGATATTCGGCTTCATTACGGCAATGGGCACAATTCTGACACACTCCAAAACTCCGACTGGTACCCCGCACAATACGAAAGTAAGGCAGCCTTACGTGCAAACCATCCCCTAAATGAATCTGTTCCATGAACGAAAAAAGCCATGAACGAAAAAAGCTGGGCTTAACATCAGTGTATCTTATCTTACTTGGAGAACATTTTGGCCACAGCAAAATATTCTGGTGTCCATAAATACCACCAAAATTGTATGTTAACGTCAGTTCCTACTTGTGAGTATCGAAAGGAATGCCGCTACAAATTACCAAACAACGCATGCCAATTTGAGAAAAGACGATCTTTTCATGTCCCTGAAGAGATATTTGCAGCAAATTGCAAATAATTTCCAGGATTTGAAAGCAGTCAGACGACAGCCTGACGTGACTTGTGCGAATGGAATTTAGCTCCAATACGTGGATAACAACACCGTTGAGGTATCGCGTTCCTTTTGAAACCTCCCGAAAGCATAAACCTAGGAGCCAACACTGGCTGGATGATAATCGTGTTAATGGCGAAAACATGAAACAAATAACGTTCTTGTTTGCACAAGCACTCACAACAGAATAACTGAAACCACCTGCCATTTGCATATTATACTTTTCCACGTCACCACTTTGCCTTAAAACAGCCGAGTTTGATTACGGAAAACGACTATATACCAGAATAAGCCAGCTAATTTCAAAAGAAAGGGCGGATCTTTTCCGTTCATATTACTTCAATCTAACGTATCTCTTAGGCTGCAAAACCCTATGACAGAGGAGAGTGATTAGTGCAAGTACTGGGGAGCGTAAAAACCCCACATAGACAATGGTTATTTTGATCATGTCAACCTTCGCAAAGAAATCGCACTGACTAGGGAATCCGCAGACTGATGCAGAGGGTCTGCTCGCTGGTCGGGCCACTCCGGGGCGGCGCGGCGGGCACCAGGCTGCCGCCCGGCCGGCACTGCCGGCGGCGCAGCTTCGCCACGGACCGCGGCGGCCACCGTCCGCGGCCCGGTCCGGCTCACCTGAGGGCGGCCGCCTCCTGTTCGGCCTGCAGGCTGCGTAGCCGGTCCAGCAGCTCGGCGCGGTACCGCACCTTCAGCGGCGGCGGCGGGCCGGCCGCCGCCTCGGCCAGCCGCGTCTTCTTGATGGCCTCGCCTACCGTCAGCCCATACCACTCTACCTCCTCCTCCTGCGGCAGCAGCGGCCAGACATTACCACTGTTAGGTCGTACCACGACGTCTCCTCCTCCTGCGGCAGGAGTGGCCAGACATTACGTATTCCATCCTTTCCTGCGTCAGGAAGGAACAATCTGACTTTAGTAGCCAGGCCGTACCATTCTACCTCTTCTTCGCTGGGTGCAAACAGACGTCGTCAGACTTACAAATCGCCACCGTCACAGCATTCCACTCGTCCTGCGACTGGTGCACACACACACAACCATCTCTACCAACTGGTGCCACCACAGACAATCGCCACTACCAGCTGGTGCAACCACAAATAAACGGCGCTATTACCTGACTGCATGTCATCACGTCTTCTTTGTCTTTTTTTCATCATTCGTAAAACTGTGGATTCCCAGGAAAAACTGTCCGTTTCGTTCCGTCCGCTCGAGTCATTTCATTCATTTATTCATCCCTTTCATTCATTCATTCATTCATTCATTCATTCATTTCATTCATTCATTCATTGTTTTCACTTATTTCATTCACTTCATTCATTACTGAATGAAGTGAATGTTCCTCCAGTCAGTCCGTTTCATACCACTTGCACAACAGGTGCTTACAGTTGTCGCAAAAAAGGTCTGGCATTCTGCAATGAATGTGGGTAAACAAAATCACGATACATTTCCATCCGTCCAAAATCTAGCCAATTCAAAACGCGTTTTTCTAGATACAAACCAACTGGATACTCGACAACCCTTATTCCCAAGCCAGACAACGTGCCCTGATCTCTGCGCTGTCAAGGAATACAAAGCAATACTGCCAAAGGCTCCCTTCGCACCGACCACCCGGCGGCCGGCCAAACCCCGGCCGGTATAACCGCTCGGACTTCCGCCGGTCGCGGCACTCGGCGGCCACTCAGCAGAGGGCGCGGGCCAGCCCGGCACCCACCGGCACGATAAACCTTTGGTACTTGTCCAGCAGCTCCTGGCGCTTCGCCGGGTCGTCCGGCCACAGGGTGCCGCGCGCCAGGGCCAGCAGAATCTCCCGCTTGATGCGCAGTCCCAGCAGGGAGACGATGTCGCACGCGCGGTTCTGCAAGCGGACGGACGGCAGCGGTTAGCCGGGCGTGCACGGAGGACGTCGGCGTTCATCTGGCGCTCACGCAGCGGACCCACAGCGGTCCGGAGGAATGGTACCGGCGAAACTGAGCAGAACACGACAGTATGGATGACCGGTGTAGATTATATGTGCAGGATATATAATCTACATCTAGAAGAAAACATGCAGGATGCATGTGTTATTCTTATGAATGCGTCGCTACCAGACTCACGCTGAGAAAGGCTGCTACCTTTCCGACTCACATACAAGAGCACTGTTTTCCCAGCGAAGACGATGAAAACTCACAAACGTACTCGACGCGCATACCAGTGAACCAGTGACACAGTGAACCCGTTCACGAAGTCGCGACGATGCGCGAACCGACCCGCAGTCGCGGTCCGCGCGTGCTCGCACCTCCAGCAGATACATGTCCAGGCCGTAGTGGTCGTGGATCAGCTGGAGGGCGCGCTGGGTGACCACCACGTCCAGCCGCTTGTCCAGCACCTCGCTGTAGAGCACGGTCCGGTGCAGGCTGGGCACCCACCAGTGCGGCACCAGGCTGGCGTTGCGGCCACGGTTCTGGAAGCCCTTGATGACACCCTCGCCGCCCCACAGGCCCTGGTTGGCCTCCTTGGGGAACATCAACGGGATCGGCACGTTCTGTACCGGCTGGCTGCGGGCGGGCGCGAACAGGTGACGGGACATACAGCTACAGCGCAACGCGATCGCAACTGTCAGACAGCTACACTGATCACTTTCTGTTCAGATGTAGGCAAGTGTCATAGGCAGCAAGAGGCCAAAATGGAACAAACTGAATGGAAATGAGAAAATGTTCAATTAACAAACTTTCACAAAACTGTCTGATTGTGTGGTGAATGCCACTTTGAAAGAAACAATGGTCATCTACTATGATTGGTCAAAGATACTCATACTTACATTTCACCTGTTTTGGGATTCTTTTTCCATCTGCCTGGTTCAGGAATGTAGTGCACTGGCTTAGGTTGTTCAACACGCCACTCCCTATAAAAGGCTTGATAAGCAGGTGGTAAATGTTTTAACACTGTGTCCAGTTTCCAGCATGCATGTGCCCTTTGGTAATGAAATATGTTTCTTGGCATGATGAACCTGCAAAAAAATGTTCAGAAATGGGTTATACACCACTAAACCACATAGCAGAAACACAAACAGTATGGCAATTCATCGTTTCTGTGGCACAATGCAAATCTCCCCACGGACTGACAGGTTCCTAGTAATGGTAACATAGTAACATGTCTGCCAGTCATGTGTCAATCTGGCCAATTTCATTTTTATTTCCAACGAAGTATTTTTTAGCATAGGAACACTATTCTAATAAGAGATGCAAAGCCTGCCTGTAACATAAAGACCTTAGAATCTGAAAAAAACATCTGACTAGGTGGAATACATCACTGACCCTTTTCAACTTGATATGTACCTAGTGCCTGCTGAACAAGTCCCCCACCCAAAAAAAACAAAGCTTTGATAAGGCCTAAAGGATACTGGGCTAAAGTGAACTTATCTGGTTTCTTGGCATAAATCTTTGTACATCAAATTTAATTTTGTGCATTCCTATCAGCCCTAATACTAGATGCAAGCCAAGCTTCACACGGGTGGTTTGAGGTTAAAATCAAAACTCTGTGTTGCATGCGGACCTGTGCACTTGCTTAGTGCCTTTATCTAAACAAAGGTAATCAGGTAGGTATTACGGACTTCCCGCAAATGGAGGATACCAAGTCCCACAAGTTGCATGTTTATATGGATGGCATCTGGCTAATGATGCCCTAAATCTTGCTTGTCTTGTATTGCATTTGTGACTTTGTAGCACACCACAAAATCTGATGCCTACAGCATGAATGGTTCCCAAACCAAATGCCTGGATGGCAAAGGGATACACCTAAGCACGTGCGTCCCGCACACACGAGGCTGAAGGTTATTGACGTGCAAGCAGCAACATCTATCGACTGCCACGTACTACATGCTCATGCCCATCAATATTCAGCATCCCAGTGGTAGCAGTTCGCAGCAATGAAGCAAGGGTGTTGTCTAAGGCACCTCTTACTTCATGTGCAAGGCACCCCCGTTTCGACCCGATTCCATCGAAATTGACAGCCAAGCCGTCCGTCTTTAACTGATCCGTCTGAAATTGATTTATGAAATCCGTCCGAAAAGGGGAATGATTTAACGAACTCCGTCCGAAATTCATCATCCGCCTTTCCAGGCACCATCATCGCACCGAACTACGTCGTTTGAGTCCCGGAAATTGGCCCATGCAAAAAGCATGTGGAAAACAGGCGCACGTGCGCTGCCGTGGCCCACTGGACCATGCCCATCAAGTGGGGTATTTTTGGATAGCCCTAGTGCTGGTCTACCTACCCACCAAAGTGTAGCCACCTAAGTCACTTCTGACCAGTGTTGGAAACCTGGTTTTTCTTTCTGGTATAGAAGTACAAATTCTCTTCTGGAGTATAAAATGTAATTCATTTACATCAGAAACACAGACAAACTATGTGCTCTGCACGCATATGTGGCCAGCAGGGGCGGATCCAATGGTGCTGTTTGAGGGTGAGGGCAAACCAGCTTCCTGGGTCTACATGGTAGGTCAGCAGAGTCACTGATGGGGGGAGGGTGGAAGATGGCTGGCTGTGGGTTTGGAGTGTGTTTCAGCAACTGAGTATGGATGGTAAACCATCAACCATGGGGGGGATGCTGGGCATCTTCAAACTCTGGTTGAGTGGGAATACCCATGTCTTCTTGTATTTCTTTTGGAGTACAAGATTTTTTCTTGGAGTGTAAATTTTTTGGTGTTCCTTGACACCAGAAAATGAATTTTTCCAGCAGAGAAAAAAGTTTTTCCAGCATTGCTTCTGACAGCACTTGGAGGCTCCTGATTCAAAATCAGAATTCATGCCTGTGGATCTTGCCTGTAGATCACCATGTGGATTGCCCATGGGTGCTGGCCATAAAAGCACTCGCCCACAAACAGGGACCTATGTTGTCACCAAGTCTCGAGTCAACAGCACCCACCCTTTGACATGTACCCATCACTAATTTATTTCTGCAAAAGTCTGGTTTGTGCCACAGTGCCATAGAAATCATTTTCAAACCTGTGCCACCAAACTGGCACATCCAGTGGTGCCACTTGTGTCACAATCACCCAGCATTCTGGCGTGTTTGGTGCTGAACACTGGAAAACTGAACTGACTGACTGAATGAATGCCAATGCCTTGATCTGAACTTTTCTGAGTGACCATCACCTATGAAATCTCACTTGCTAAAAACATGCAAAACATACTTCCACCTCTTTCCATTCTGAATTACATTTTGATTTGCCCCTATAGTTCCCATGTATCTTACTATGACTGTAACAAGTTTAACAAGAATTATGAGTAAATCTAGTAAAAGTAAACACAAAAGTAACAAGTAAAACTGTCATACGAATACTGAGAACCAGGAGCTCCATTCCATGCAGACAAACCCATGCTATGGATGTGCCACAATATTACAGCACTCTTTCATAGGAAGAATTGGAAAATCACAAAAACAGCATGAATGTTTTCATAGACCTAACCAGATAAGTATAGTCTGACTGGATATCATGATACCAATAGTATAATACCATAAGTAATAAAATAAGCCTCACAAAACCTCACTCACACCCAAGCCACTCGGGTGTCCGGTGTCAAGTCCAACCTTCACCTAACGTGACAATGGTTGAGACCTGGCGACGTCGGAACTCGAACCTAAACCCTTGCGATAATGAATCCGAGCCTCTGTCCACTGAGATGACGGAGAGGGTATGTGGGGCCCTGGACGGAGAGGGCGCTAGAATCACGGCTGGTTGGTTGGTTGGTTGGTTGGTTGGTTGGTTTGGGTTAGGGCGCAGAGCAATTTGTGCTCAAGTGTCCGATGTCCAATCCAAACAACACGTGTTACCGATCGAGAGCTAAACGGCGTCGAGTTTTGAACTCGCAGCCTTGCAATTATGAGTACGAACCACTATTCACCGAGCTAACGAGAACAAAACGAGACGGCAGACGTGAGAATTCGCCGGTTTTGTCTGTCTTGCTTTAGTTTGGTCGTAGTAGATTGCTGCCAATTAATGCCAAAACTGATGCCAAATAGAAGGGTTTTTAGGTCCTGGGAGGGCATGAAGTTATTTGCTTCGACGACACGAGCATCGCTGTCACAGTGTAACCTGTGAACTTTTACCGTACCTCATCTAATCCTTTTAACTTCAAGAATAAGGCTGTGTCGGTCGCGATGCAAGATATGCGCATCAATCCTTGCCTAGCTCAAGCGTTTTTTGATATTGAACTCTGGTAGAAATTATTTCCGACAGACCGAGCTTGATATACTTCCTCCTAAAAATGTGGCCTATCTCAGGTATCAGTTAATCTTTAATTCTGTAATCTGTCTTTTGTATCTGCACAATTTCTAACGCCATCTGCGATGTGGCTCAAGAAAAGTTTACTTTGTCCCCCGACACAAGGATTTGTCTTTGAATTCAAAGTTTCGTTTACATTCTGCGACATTTCGATAACAAAACTCCAAATTGTAGTTCATTTTCCGCAGTAGTAGATACTTCACCATACACGATGGGCACATCGTACTGAAAGAGGAGTGGTTCTATAATCTTCTATTTAGACAGTCAGCACACACCATTTCCAAAACTCCTCGGCACGTGAGGAGCGCCACCGTTGATCACCACTACACGCAACATCCGGGCGTCGTTCAGATGATGATCTTCGTTTCGCCCAGCTCCTCCTCCGAGGGCAGCACGATCTTGGCCGGGTCCACGAGGTTCGGGTCCAGCAGGGGCAGGCCGGCCGACTCGCGCGCGTGGATCTGCAGGAACGCCTCCCGGTGTGCCCAGTCCAGGCCCCTGGAAAGACGGTCCACCTAAAGTGACGGGAGAGCCCGGCCTGCCACGCACGCACGGCGCAGACGGACAGCCAGAGCATCCGGCTTCCGGCTTCCGGCCTCCGGGGCCGAGCCATACGGAGACCGCAACTACGTTCTGCGTCCTGGGTCATAATGCTTTACTGAAACTGAGAAGTTTATAGACCATCTGGCCACAAGGATCTGTTGGAGTGTGCCAGTCACAAATTTTCGAGGAGGGGAGGCTAAGTTCCGACGTAACTGTGTCATTTCTTCTCCTCTCTAAAAAAAACTGGCCTTCCATGTAAGCAGGAAAACATCAAGATTCGCACATACCTCGGATCTGGTAGATAAGCCCAAATGAAGCTGCCAAGGACGATGCCGCAGCTTATGGCGACAAAAAACATGTAGTGCATCAGTCTCCTATCTTCCGCCTCATTCTCGATGCTCCAGCCAAAGCTCTGCCATTGCTGGAAAGGGAAATAAACATCTGACTGACTGTCATGTGGGGTTTACACCTAAACAAAATGGCTGCCTCTTCTAAAAGTAACAGTATGAGGCATCTTTGTGCTGAACTTTAGCAAAGGGGAGCTGTATGACAAGATGATTCTTTTAAAATGAAGTCATCATACTGCAATAGATGGACCCAGAAATATTCTTATGGTATGCTATGAAATTAAAGCTGTTTTAATGTGCCAAAAACCAAAATCACAATATCATATCAAAATAGATTCATGTGAAACCATACGGTTTGCTATTTTTACATTACTGACCAAACAGCAATAACAGATCACCTATGGGATGATATGGCAGTGGCAATGTCAGCCAGACTACATGGACCAGTGGTTCATTCAAGGCCTCAAAACTAGTGCCAATGCCATGGTGGGCAACTGAGTCATGTCCATGTCAACTGAGCACCTTCAAAACTGTTAACACATAACCTCAACTGCTCGCCGCTCAAAGGATGTAAGCACTTCAGTTCACGACTGTTGAGAGCCTTGATGGATAAAAAATAATAACTCCAACCCCAGCTAGGGGGGAGGATATTTGGAAAAACCAGCCTGGACAGGACGTCTATAGGCAACAGATGTAGCTTAGTAGACAAGTGGTGCAATTTATGTAGACTTTTAGTGAACAACAGAGCTGGGTTCCTCCTGACCATGGGCATCTCTAATGAAAAGGACTCATCAACAATAAACGACCATCCTTCATGGATGGTGAAGGCATAAGCATGATTCAGGCAGGATAAGATGGGTGGATGAGGTTCTCTTCAGACACTGGGGTGTTGGTAAAGTGTAAAATATAACTGGTGGGGTCATTATTATAAACAGTCATGTGCCTGGATGCATGGAATGCGGAACATCCCAATTTTGGAAACAACCTTAACCATGGCCACATATTTCCAACAATTATTTAGGCTGTTTCTTTCTAGTCACTGTCATTATTATACACAATATTGAAATTCCTGAATATTTGGGGGGGGGGAAGTCCAGATCCCCAAACCCCTCCAGGATTGCCAGCCATGACCTTAACCCTAATCCCATATCCAAAACACAGGGAAACATTCCTGTACAGGCAGGAGCTTATTGCCCCCTCCCCCTGATCTTGAGAACCACTCCTCAGATCTGATTGAAAAAAATGGAACTGATTTGCCATTAAGTACACTGCATATTATGAAAAACACATGGAAAATCTTGGCAGGGAAACAGACAAAAGCAAAAGGGGATATTTTTGACTTTTAAGACTTTAGGAATTTTCATGGACCCATTTTAATGTAAATGACATGAGCTGACAGTTTATCAAGCAGCCTTCCCATTTTGTCTGCATATCCAAAATTTAAAAACATTCACAGGCATTCACTAAGTCTGGAAAAGTGAAAACTCACTTTTTTGTACTGGCCATTTCATATTTAACAACAAATTGTATTAAACTGTCTGTATTACGTATGCACAGGCAGTGCAAGAAGCATGAAATGGGGTAACTGTCATGGTCACATTTTTATCAGGTCAACTTATGGCCTTTGACTTTAAATGTCTTCAGATCACCTCAGTCAAAGAAAACTGGTCTGGGATTCATTTCATAGTGTTTGAAAATGACTCCAATCATTTCAACTGACTATATACCTGAATGTCCTGTTCACCAGAGCTGTGATGTAGGGTATCCACATGGAAATTCTGCACCACAGGCTCTGTGACCTAATTTGATGTCAAACCAAAACTTGAAACACAAACCATGGACACTGTGCTAAACCACACGTTTTTTTAATTACCATCAACATTTATACGTGCAACCAGACTACTTACTTTTGACTCTGACCTGACCTTGCAAAATGGCCTCAGGTTAACTTCAACACTTTGGATGTTTGTTCAGTTACTCATGTTACACTTCTCAAATTTAAGGTTTCATCTTAAAACTTAAAAAAGAGGGTCTCAGGTGCCTCCCAAAAACTTGGCCAACTCCACCTTTGGGCAAAGTGAAATTATGAAAATCCAACATATCATGTAGAAACAGGGATGTGGTCAGGATTTTCCTTGGTGGGGGGGGGGGGCAAATGTCAAATTTTGTCATATGCCACTGATGCATCACAAAATTTATCAGAAAAAGCAGCACTTATACACAGTTTACCTTATATTTAACACACAGAAAAATGTCATGTCTGCTTTTGCAACACATCTATGGTCATTATTCTGTATTACTGCAAAACCTCTATACATCTAGTGTAGACCACTTAGCCCAGGGAGGGGGCATGGCCCCAGTGGCCCCCCATGGCTACATCCCTCTGTAGAAAGAATAGACAGGAAAAGTCACCAGGTTTTTGATGTGCTCTATAAACCCTGGGAATGGCAAGCCAAAAACCAAAGCTGGGCTTCTGAAGCCCCAGCCCCATATGGGAATAGAGTTTAGATCACTGGATGTGACCATTCACTTGGGTCCAGTTTCTCTCTTTCAGGACCTGGCGATCTCTGGGACAATGCAGTGATACTCCCTGAGCAGTGAGTGGCACAATGCAGACATACACTGCATTGTGTTCAAGAGAGATCCATTCAAAAGCATGCCTTTAACTGGCATGACATAGGGCCTGTTCCACTGCTCTTTGGAGGAGTTTGTAGGAAGGCAGGAGTGATGAGCTCAGGAAAGGTTTAATAATATTGGTCAATGGAACAGCTGGAGTAATTCAAAACAGCTGCGAGCCATTTACTGATGGGTAAAATGTAACTGGCATGCCACTTTGTCACATCTAAACTCCTCAAACCTTAACCTGTTTTGATGTCAAGGGGTCTGGATGAGTCTGGCGGAGCTTGGATGGTGTGAGGTGCCAATGGAACCAACTCTGAGGAGCTTTGAGGAGGTTAGAGTAGGCTAGAGGAAGTTTATGAACAGGCCCATAAAGTGGAACTGAACAAAAGAATGCTAGTCACATATGGCAGTGAAAGGTAAAATACTTTCTGTAGATATAACACTGTCATCAATCCTTCTCAGATTTCCTTAAAAAGAGGATTCCATCCATGAGTTTTACATGTGTATTTTAAATTACTAAAAGATAATGTGCAAAATTCTCAATTCTAGAAAACCTGTCAATACTTGACATCATTTTACTGAAAGGTTTTACCTTCCACTTTCTATTTATATTATGAAAAGTCTAGCAATTTTTGAAATCATTTTTGCATGAAAGGTTTTGTCTTTTACCTTTACTTTTTACTTATTCCTGACTTTGGACTTTGACTGGATTACAAAATCCACTCCAGTTTATTCCACTGTCAGTCACAAAAATGTTATAACTTTACTTGAAGTAGTCCAAAATTTTGGATGCAATATGAAATATACATTACTGCATGCCTCAAATTTGTTTTGGTCCAACCACATTTTCTTAATCTGAAATAGTATGGAATTTACTGCTACTGATTACAAGTTAACATTTGTTTAGTTAGATTACGCTTATTGGAAATTTTCTCAGGGGGAGTTCAATTTCTAAAGCAGTCCGATGTTGGCAATGCAAATGCACTACCCTTCCTTTACATGAAATAATTACTTTTTCTTTTCAAACCATTTTGTAGTGCAAAGTTTTATGGATATCTCCTGCATAATGTACCAGTATGATACCACGTTCAGCAGTAAGATTTTGACCGAGCACTTACTTCGAGGGAAAATAATCATAATAGTGGTTGCATAGCGCATGAAATGCAATATTGATACGTACTTCTTGCGATTCCGGCCCAAAAACCCTGAAGCACACATTAATTCCTCCAAAACAGACTGTGTCGTCACTGCCATGCCAGCCACCAGATGTTTGCATAGGGATTTTTGACATTTCAACATTAAATGGTTTGTTTATGAGAGATCTTGATGCTGACTGGTCGTCGGTCAGACCCAACGTCCCATCAAGAGTAATAAAAAATGTTCAAAAATAACTGATATGTGATATAAGTTACCTTTAAAATAAAAAAGTCAGTAATAATAATACTAACAACAACAACAACAATAACAATAATAATAATAATAATAATAATAATAATAATAATAATAACCACAGTAACAATAATAATAATAATAACCACAGTAACAATAATAATAATAATAATAATAATAATAAAAGTAAAAATACCACAAATATGGAAAAATGGTGTTGTAATTGAAAAAATGCATAAAGAAAATAAAAAAAACATGAAATAAAATATCCAAAAAGAAATCAAGGGACAAAACTATGAAATATTAGCAAGGTAAATAAAACAATGAATAAAAATTTACCTTACCTATAATAGTAACCGAACCTAACCCAACCTAATCTAACCTAGCCTAACCTAACCTAACCTAACCTAACCTAACCTAACCTAGCCTAGCCTAGCCTAGCCTAGCCTAGCCTAGCCTAGCCTAGCCTAGCCTAACCTAACCTAACCTAACCTAACCTAGCCAGCATAACCCACCCTAACAATCTATGGTAATCTAATGAGTATTAAATGTCATAATGTAACAACACTGATATCAGATATCCCAACAATTATCTAACACCATAATATAGTGATGTAATAATTCAGCAGTTTCTCCAAGCTAGTTTGCGGCAACAGAATGGAATTTTTATATATATGACATCACTAATCGCTTGAAGATGTATGAAGGGTCTACACATCCTTGATGTCAATAACCTTAACCTTGGCGGTACTACAATTTCCACCACGGAATAATGTTGTTCTTTGTCAGCCAACTCCAGCATGGAAGTATTGAATGGTATGTTACCGTTATGACTGTTGTTATTTTTGAGAAATTCAAGTGGTGGAAAGTATGATTAGAAACAATATGATACATTCTTTTCACTGGTGGAAATTGTACAAAAGATTATCTGGCATTTCATTGGGCAGAAACTTACCTTTAGCCAATACCACACTAAATATTCAAATGTATTACTATCTTAATATTACATGATCCTTATTTTAGGTGATGAATATTTCAAGGGCATAATCAACTGATTATTTTTGTTTTTGTCTGATGAACCAAAAAACATGCATATCTGCAGTTATGGAGGCATGCATACTTCCTGTAATAAGAAAGCAAAGTGACAATTTTTTAAACCCTAACATCACTTGAGTCTACAATGCCATTTCTGCAGAATAACTGATTAGGTTTTTTTTTAAAACTGCACCAAGAGCCCAAATATTTCGGTATAACTTGATGTGCATTCTTGTGTGGGATTAGGGATATTCCCTGGCCGAATGATGAAGGCACATCAATTCTTGCCAAGGTATTCAGGCTTTCCTTAATATCAAACCTATCATACTTCAACACTTCAGAAAACTTAGTTATTAAGTCACTACTAAATGACTGAGACAAGCTAAATGTAAATGTAAATGGCAAAAATGGGACATTATCCCTGCCCAGCACATAATCATTCACATTCATGCAGTCCCAAACCACATTTATGCATTCTTAACAACTTACTCCTGTTTTGACTTCTCCCCTCAGTTTTTCCTTGGCCTCAGGACTGAGAGCCACTCGATGTGGTTCTTGGACAGTTCCAGTTGACACATTTGCATCAATTAAGTCCTTGTTTCCTTTTGACGTGGACACACATCTGATTGCTGACATAAGACATTTCCTTCGGGGAGCATTGAGCAACACATTACCGGAAACTTTCCACAGAGATGCCATTGCCTCGAGTTAGCGTATCAATCGTATCCGATGCAAAGATCAAATTACAACAGAAATTGCAAATAAAACATAGGCGGTTGGTGGATCGTTCTCTCGAACCACGGGAGCTTCAAATACCGTATTGGCAGTCCCACCCACCCAAATACTAGACCAGGCTTATCCTGGCAACTTTTGTTAGAACTGCTTTGCTGCAATGGTGACTGTAAGCAGAGTATCTACAACAACGGCGCAAGGAAGGGGAAATGATTTCGTGTGCTTTGCGTAATAATTGTAAACTGCCCTTATAACCAAAATGTATTTTATCTCCATCATCTATCATCCATAAGTACATCCACAGTTTATTTCTTTCGGTAAGGCATCTCAACTTCATTCATCATTTGACTGAGAAATGTTTTCACTTATTAAACTTACGAAAATAGTAAGTTATAAATTTCGACACTGCTAATCCCCATATTCTGCTAGAGATATAGGCTAAGTTAGCTTGTTTAGAATATGAGGCCTAAACTTCCGCTTGAAATTAATCTGGATAAAGCATATCAAAGGGATTTGTAATAGGACATCAAAGTGATGCCACAAACATTTCAGATCAGTCCATAACTAAATGTAGAGCAAGCATCAACAGCTGTCAGGTGATTCAGTGATCCAGAATCTACGTCCTTTTTGGCGCGTGTAGAGCACGGGCAGTGCTCGAGGGTCCGGTGGCCCGTGCTGGAAGGGTTGTTACACTTTAGGCATATGAAGTTCTAGGACAATCGTTCGATATCCTCAGTATAAAAATGGACCAGCAAAATATTATAAATTTATTACGGAGCACTTTGGACCCAAACCTTCAGAAGGATGCATCCGCCCAGTTGGACCAGGTATGCCGCACATGCTCTTTGATGCGCCAGTTATTGACCCCAAGATTGTTTCGGAGAATATATGTGTTTTTGCTGATAAATCGTGAAAATTGTGTACTTAACGATGCTGGGTATGAAATCATGGCATATTTTTCTTTCTCAGAACCATGTATGCCCAGGGAGCTGTTGGCTCCTGTTACATGTTCCTTATTGTTGTGTTCCCACTTGACCTTGTTTTGTGCTCTAAGTAATACTTATGATAGTATGGTTCTGATATCATTGCCTATTTCCATAAAGGTGTAATTAGCCATATGGCATATTAATGTGGGTTATATCGTGAATAGCAACACATTGCTGTGTAATGACATCCAAAATGTTGAAGGATTGTTAATATCAAACTTCAAACAAGCCATAGACCACTTTTCAAAATA
Organism: Capitulum mitella; assembly: GCA_030062745.1. Lineage (NCBI taxonomy): Eukaryota > Metazoa > Arthropoda > Thecostraca > Pollicipedomorpha > Pollicipedidae > Capitulum > Capitulum mitella. The sequence goes on from CP099842.1 coordinate 3,776,017, forward strand.
TGGTTAGTTTCTCTGTAATGTTTTGATTTTATTAGAGTAGAGGCTGGGTAGGGAACCACTTTTAGGGCAGTTCTCATTAATTTTGGTACTAAAGTCTCAAATCCAGGGAAGTAGATCCCATCTTGGGGTCCAGTCTGCAAACTGAAAGGTTAGTGGGATACTTAGGCAACATCATTTCATCCCCAAATGAGGCAAGGGGCTCAATCAGTTTTGGTAGGATGTATGAATATAACCTACCCACAGCATTTGATCAATCACTGGGTTTAAGTCATGCTAGTTTGTAATTTGTCAAAAGCTTATAAAATAATTTATTGTAGGATTTTTTGTGCAAATATGAGATCTCCAGGCATTTAAGTTAGATGTGGCACAGAAGCATTTTTGTTTCTTGTTGAATATATTCCAGTAGAGAAATTATTAAGATCATGTAGGCTTCAGTCCAACCTGCCACTCCAGAATGGGCTGTATGTCCAAATTTTGGTAGTTCTGCCATAAAATATGTAAAAGCTACCCTGAGTCTGGCTCCCTACCCCAACTCAGCCCCAAGTCTAATGCAACAAGGTCATGTCAAAATGTGCCATGTTTTGCAGTTTGGCTTATGGCATCTCATTGTGTTTCCAGTTGTGTGGCAACAGATTGAATCAGGATACATACCATCATAACCTCCCAAAATGCAATAACATTTGTCTGAGAAATGCCCCATATTTCCTATTTTTGAATCAAAAACTGAAATATATCTTTTGCCAGCTTTTTGTGCCTTAAAAGATAAAGTGGCTTAGATCTGATGAGAAATGTCATTTAAAGGGTAGTTAAGGTTTGTATAGTGTACCACAGGTATCTCATTGACCCGTGTGGCACAGTTTGCTGTCTGGATTGTATATGCTTATGCTTCCGAATGTATGTTCTTAGTATTGTAAATTTGATGAATGCCTTCATAGAACAATTGTTGTTACTTTCTGGAGCTTTGTAAACTTGCTCTTTTGTAAGGCAGTGGTAGATACATGTTATGTTAGTCAGCATGGGTCATTAATTGCCATGGATATTTTTAGCAACAGTGTGTTCTGACCAGTGAGTCAGTGCCTTCTGATTGCATATTTCAGTCTGATGTTTGTTTGGTCAAACATGAAGCCTAGCTTGTCAGATGTACTAAATTATGACCATATGATAGGTTCCTGTGGTTCTGGTTACCATAGTTACTATGCTTCTTATTATGCCATGCAGCATATGAGGGAAATGAACATGAATGCACTTGGATAAGATGTAGAGTTTTTGTTTCCTGCCATTGTGATACTTTTGTGTTGTATATCTAAACTATGTGTTGCCATAAAGAAACTACTAAAGTTGTACACATTTTTAGCTAGTTGTGAATGTATAGAATATGGTTTGTTTTCAGGTGGCTTGGGGGTTTTATGCCTGCATGCTAACATTAATCCCCTATATATTAGCATGCTGTCAATGGGCATTCTGAACAAAATGATACCTTGTCATTTTCTGAAATGTACCTATTCCATTGTATATTAGTGGCTGTTAGACCCAGGTTTGCCCTTTGGTATCTTCATAGTCATTCAGGGACATCTGATACTAAATGATTGAAATATTAAGTGCATTTTTTTCAAAATGTCACACACAAATCTTTAGGGCTACATCATGTTTCATTGTCTGTGCTCATGGGGCCTGAGCCTGAGCAGCTGAGTTCACTTGAAATTACAATGGAATTAAAATAAGCACCTCAACCTGTAGTTAAAGTGAAAAAAGACACCAAAGTGGTGGCCAGTGCCAGGATCTGAGTTCTGTTGTGACTTGTTTCCCCATGCTGCATGCACCCTCACTGGCTTGTTTTGATGAAAATCTATTGAATATGCCAGCAACCAGTCATGAATTTGGACAGAGAAAGGTTGTGAGAATGAAGTTATTCTTTTTGACTCAGCTTATTATTTCAAAAGGCTTGATGAAAGTTGAAGGCACTTTTTTGAAAAAAGAACATTTTCATATCAACTGACCAGAGATCCAGAGAAAAAAGAACAGTATCATTAGGATGAAGTGCTGATGCATGTTGGCCCATTGCTGAAGTGGCACTCCAAAAAGGTATGAAGGGTAACAGTTGTATGGGGCATGTTAATGTTTAGTTATGGACCATTCTTTGCCCATGCAACAGTCAGAGGTGTTTTTGTGACATTCATTGAGATTTAAGCAGTGTTGAGAGGAGAGCATGGCTGCTTTTGTATGTGCTGATATCTGCACCAGGGAAAATTGGTATTCAGAAAGATTCAGTCCATCCAACTACAGCAGCATCTGTTAAATGATGCCATTCTTGTCATTTGTTTTCTTTGGTGAGATGGACAGGTCATGTCTGTGCCATTCATTTTGTTCAGGGCTAACAAATTTCAGCCAGTGTCTGGTTTAAACAGGTTTAAACCATGGTTTAAACTGGCTGGTCTGAATTAATTTAAGCACCCCTGGTGGTTGAAACCAGATAGCACAGTTTAATTCCAGCCACTTGTAGCTTTGTGATAAATAGCTAGATAGCTTTGTGTAAAATCAACTATATAGGTTGGGAGTCAAACTTATTTCTTGGAACTGTCTGATGAAGATCAAAGCTATCATTTTCAACATTAAGGTCTACCACTACCTCAGTCACAGTCTTGAATTGAGCATCTGTGGCATTCAGTCACTGCCAAGCATTAATGGTGAGAAAAAGGGATGTGGGCATGCAGTCACTCTGCAGAGTTTAACTGTATTAGTGGGAGGCAAAGGAGCCCATTATTCAAATTCCTGATTTTGTTGAGTGACAGGAATGTGTACCTTTGCATATGTGGAAATCCAAAGTGTTTCAAATTGGAATGGAACGGAAATGCTGTCATTATGAAATGACATTCATTTCCTGCACTAAAAGAGCCAATTATCAGTATAATTAAAAATCCTGCATTAAAAATCAACCAGAAATTAAAAGAACCAAGAACAGGATGGTTTTAAGAAAAGAAAGAACAAAGGTGTAATGATAAAAAATGTTTTTGTAGACAGGTGATGAAAAGTTCAGACCAAACAACCAAAAGAGAAACTGTGCTAGAGCAGCAGCTGTTCCATAGTACCATGCTTCTACCTATACCTACCCACTAGTCCTTCCATTTGCCTAGCTGTGCAATTATCTACCTGAGTGCTGCAATGCTGCACCTGTAACCCACCTACCACATGTTTGTTTGTTTGTTTGTTTGTCACAAGTTAGGATGCACAGTGGCTCAGGCTTAAGGGTCTGTGTCCTGAGTCAAGTTTGGTGTCTCATATGGCACCAATCAGTTGTGTGAGCACAACATGCAGTTTTGGTTTCAGGTTGTTTTACATGCCATGAAGCGGTGTTCTGGTCATGGATCAGTGAACTGATCCCTGCTGTGTTGCCAGGGTGGAATATTTGTTGAGGTTTCAGTGCAGCCAGGTTGCTGTGACATTGCAGTAAAAAGACTGCATGCAGAAAACAGTCCCAGAAATGGATGTTCAGAGGGTCAGTGTTTAAGTCAGTATGCCTGCCGAAATTGCTTTATGCCCTAATAGCCACCTCCCCCAGACCCATCTTTGGGTTGTGATTAGCTAATTGGCTCATAAATAGCTAGTCATAGGTTTTCCTAGGGCAGTCTCTCAGAGTGGCAGTTTAAGTTGGCTTTAATTAATTTAAGCCAGTTAAAACCAACTTAAATTAATAAAAGCAACTGGCTGGCATAAATTCAGTTCAAGCTACCCTGATTTGCCTAATGAGTGATATTGACACATTATGCTTTTTGGTGCTCCCAAAACAGCCATCAGAAGTAAGTGAACATTGTACCATCTTGGCATTCTGATGTTGAGTCAATAGAATTATTGTTGAATAAATGAATGTGGAAATATCATAGTTGAGAGAAAGAAAGCTAGTTGAGATGTCCACTCATTGGATTTTGTCAGCCTCTGCACTTTAAATAATGAGTTAGTACTTACATGATCATTGCCACATGAAAGTGAAGGTTGGGTAAAGCATTGAACATAGTATGGGAACTGAGATATGCTTGTCTTTTTCAGATGCACAAGATTATCGGATTTGCGCCGAGCCTGCTACAGATTGTGATGAACAACCAGCTGGAGGTGCCAGTGCGCCAGTCTGGCGGCATCTACCTGAAGAACATGGTCATGCACAGCTGGCGGGACCCGGCGTTCCAGCTGAAGCATACTCCGGTCGAGCCGATGCCGTTCCACATCCACGAGCAGGACTGCGCCATTCTGCGCGACACGATCGTGGACGCGGCCGTGCATGTGCCCGACATTCTGCGGTCAGTGGCCGGCCGGCGCTGCACGCCTGTCCGCGGCTCCTGCTGGCCGTGGAGGGGGGTGGGCAGGAATCGTGTGGCTGAAGCATTTGGGGTGGAGCTGAGGTGTGGGAATTATGGTTTTACGATTGACAAGTGGTGCGGGGGTATGGCACAGGCATCTGCTCGTTGTTCATGGCGTGATATGAAGTATGGTTCATTGATACCATGAAGTTATCAGTTGCGAGAGTTGCTTCAGCAAGTGCACTGTTCCTGTTGCTGTGCAACTGATACTAAGATGAACTGCTTAGTGCGGAAATGTCAAGGTCACGTGTGCGGATGTTACAGGCAACAACTAGCTGTTTGCATCAAGGAAATGGTGAAGGCTGACTTCCCAGCGCGGTGGACGAACATTGTCGACAAGGTGTCTGTGTACCTGCAGAACCCCGACCGAAATATTATCGCCGGCGCGCTGCGCTGCATGTACGAGCTAGTCAAATGTTACGAGTAAGTGCTTATCATTCTCCTTGGGCTTCTTGTGCGACTTTTACGCGACTGCTGGCTGTCTGCCAATCATGCTGGGTGTGGAGGGCTCCCGCAGTGTTTCAAGCGGGGTTGGCACGTTGAGAGCAGTTGTTTTGGTTTCATTCATTGCGAGCGGTTGGTTGTGGCCGTTTGGCGGGAAGGCGCGTGTTGCGAGCGGTTGTTTTTGTTCCTTTGACGGCAAGCCTGATGAGTTTGTCGGTGGCCTGTCGCCAGATACCGAGAGGAGGAGAAGAGGGCCCCCATAGTGGAGGCGATGAACATGCTTCTGCCGCTCATCTACCAGCGGCTGGGCGAGCTCCTGCCCGACCTTAGCGAGTCGTCTGTCCTGCTACAGAAACAGATCCTTAAGATTTTCCGCAGCTACCTGCAGCACCAGCTGCCCCTGGAGCACGTGAGTGAGGCTGGCTGCGTAATATCGGCACGATACCGTCCACAGTGTCATGGCCATGTGTTAGACAAACATCCAGCAGCCCGCGTTCACGGCTTTCCTTCTACATTAGGGCGATTTTGCTCTTGGAAGTCACATGATGTGATGTGCTCCCGTATGGCTCGTCTGCAGTTTCGTCTTAACCTACCTTTATCCCATATCGCTCGTCTTTCTCAAGACTACTGTTGTGTAGTGCTTGTGTAAGTTTGCTTGCTGTGGAAAAAGTGCCTGCCTTGGATGGCTGTTCCAACACCAGAGCAGCTGCGGTGACCAGTGGTCGTTCGTGTTGTATCCCGGTGACCGACAAGGCACGCCTGTGCGCGGTCGCCGCGCGTACCGGCCGGGCCCCGGCCGATCCTGCGAGAGCGGCGCGGCTGCTGACCGTCATCCCTCCCCCGCCAGATCACGCGCGAGGTGTTCACCCAGTGGATGGAGCTGATCCGCCAGATCGCCGAGCGGCCCGTGCCCGAGCAGGCCAACCAGATCGACGAGGAGGAGCGGCCGAACCTCTGCTGGTGGAAGTGCCGCAAGTGGTCCCTCCACCTGATGAACCGCACCTTCGAGAGGTTCCGTTGAAGGGCGTCCGATGGCCCCTGTGGTGCACACTCGTACCACTCTGCCCCTCCCCCCCCGCCCAAGGTTTGGGGATTGCGTATTTGAATATGTTTTTTGCATTGTCAGTTTCGCGTGTGTAGTGGAAACGGCAAAAGGCTGCTTGATGAAACGATATGTAGGTTACCACCAAGGCGCGACATATGACCCGTTCATTGGCGTTCATGGCGGATCGAGTGTTATCGCCTGGTGTGACGAACACGCGGTGCCACTGCACAGCAGGTATTTGCAGCTCACTTCACACATATCACTGGACCAGTGCGAACACTCAGTCTCTGCTTATGACGTGTCGAAAATGGGACTTAGTGAATTGGAATCCATGGCACGATGTGAAGGGAATCCTGCGACTTCTTTGCACACTAAGCTGATTTTATCGCGATTTTCCGCAAGCATGGATGGGGCGGTTCTCCCGTCCAGCGGCTCATGGTTGCGTTGTAATCGAGGGGGAGGGGCAGCTGTTGAATTGTGACGCGGGCTCCGGTCGGCCGTGGTTGGCGGCTACCGTCAGCTCCCGCCGTCGTTTCCAGGTACGGCTGCCCTGGCCAGGTGCTGCACACATACGAGGAGTTCGCCAAGTGGTACCTGAAGGCGTTCACGCCCGGCACGCTGAAGGTGCTGATCGGCATCCTGGACGCGTACAGGAGCGGCCAATACGTCTCGCCCAGAGTCATGCAGCTGGTCCTCAACTATCTGAAAAAGTGGTCAGTGAGGCTGCCGTGGAAGGCTGAAGGGTTTAATGAGTTTGTGTACTGTTACAGGACACACGTCTGGTCTGCAACTGCCATGTTAAGCATTCACAAATAGAACTTTATATTGATCTGTAATCGTGCGAGAAGGGTAGTTTAAAGTGAGCGTAATGCCATTGATGTTTGTTGATCGTGGAAAATGAGTGTCATTGTCTTAATTCGGATATCGCAGTATTCTTCTCGAATGGCATGCATATCCCGCTACCTTGTTTTCCTGTCAGCAACCGGGCATTGTTCGCCGTCAGCCCTGGGACTTGTGCGTAGTTTCGCTCGCCCGTGGCTCACGTGCGCCGCCCTCGCCCCCAGCGTGACCCTGGCCTTCTCCTGGAAGCTGCTGAAGCCGCACATGTTGGTGGTCATCAAGGACGTGGTTTTCCCGCTGATGTGCTTCAGCGACGCTGACGCCGCCATGTGGGACGAGGACCCGTACGAATTCGTTCGCATCAAATACGGTGAGGGCGGCGGTGGGCGTGCCGTCCAGCCGGCGCGGCCGCTGCCGGCTGGACGGTGCTCTGTGCTGCTGGCTCTCCGGCCGGCAGAGGCGGAGCTGGTGGTCGGAGAAGGGCGCGCGCACCGGAGCTCTGCGTAATGTTACGTAGTTCTGGGAGTATGTATTCGTAATCCCGGTGTTCTGGGAGTATGCACTGTCTGTAATCCACTGGGGCATGCGTGACGATGAGGGGTATTGTTTTTTACGTTTTTGGTTATCAAATGAGTCAACGGTTTGTTGTTTGAGCAAGGCAGGGATTCGATGAGAAACAGTACCGTTTGGAGGCAAAGATTCCTGGTTGTACTGTCATGGCCATTATTGGAAAAACTCGTTTTGTGGTGTCAAGGACACCAAAAAACTGTGCTCCAAGAAAAAATTTGTACTCCAAAATGGTCGTTTGCCCCCCCCCAAAAAAAATAGGCAAAAAATAAGACAGGTATTCCTACTCAACCAGTTTGAAGTTGCCCAGCCCCCCCCCCCCGTTGATGGTTTACCATCCATACTCGGCCGCTGAAATATATTTCGAACCCACGGCCAGCCGCCTTCCCCCCATCCCGCCCGGGGTCAACGACTCCGCAGCTGACCTGCCATGTAGACCCAGGAAACTGGTTTGCCCCCCCCCCCCAAACGGAGCCGCTGGATCCGCCCCTGTTGACCACATTTGCGTGCAGAACACCTAGTTAGTGCATGTTTCTCACGTAAACGCATGGCATTTTATACTCTTAGAACAGAATTTGTACTCTGACACCAGGAAGAAAAACCAGGTTTCCAACACTAGTCATGGCCTGGAGATGCGTATCGACCGGGACTCCGGCCATTATCAGACTGTCTGCCGATGATATGGCCAGCGCCATTGGTGTCTTGCAAACAAATGGCCTACTTTCTCGGAGTGTCGCCGACTGTCGAGACGTCCGCCGTGGCCGGGCTCGCGTGTGAACGGGCCGCCCGGCGGTCCGGCGCTCACCCCCCTCCCCTCCGTACCCCGCAGACCCTCTGGAGGACTTCATCTCACCAGTGATTAGCGCCGGCGCCCTGCTGAACTCGGTGGCCAGGAAGCGGAAGGACATGCTGCGCGACACGATGATGTTCGTGGTACAGGTTCTGACCTCGCCGGAGACGACACCGCGCCAGAAGGACGGCATCCTTCGCCTGGTGGGTGACGGCTCCGAGCAAGGCTGGCGGAGGGGGGAGGGGGCTTCGGTCTTAAATCACCTATGCTTTGCGTCTGCGGAAGAGCTTTGCGTTCGGCGGGGTTCATTTTTACAGCGATGTGTGACCGTTATAGGTGGGAAGCATCAGCAAGGTGCTGCTGAAGAAGCAGATGTACAAGAGCCAGATGGAGGTGATGCTGACCACGCACGTGTTCCCGGAATTCACCAGCCCGCATGGATTTCTCAGGGCCCGGGTGAGTAATGCATGACGCATCTGTTTGGAGGAATGTGATGTCACTACAGCATACCAGTGGAATGTGATACGTTGCCAGGGATTTCGTAAAACGGCGTAAACTAGGCGTGCTTAGGAAGCTTTCGATTGGCTTGGTAGCACTTCGCTGGATGGTCTTGAACCCGGTGTCAATCCGTACGTGTTGCAGGCGTGCTGGGTGATGCAGAACTTCTGCACGATCAAGTTCCAAAACGACGAGAATCTCGCAAACGCCGTCAACGCGCTGACCCAGTGTCTGCTGAACGACAAGGAGATGCCGGTGCAGGTGGAGGCCACCATCGGCCTGCAGCTGATGCTCGAGTTCCAGCCCCTGGCTGAGAAGATTCTGGAGCCGAACGTGAGTGGGCGGCGCCGGACGGCGCTGCCGGGCTCGACCGGGGCGTGTCGGCCGTGCGGCCGGCCGTGTCGAGCGCTCGGCCCCTCGCGAATGTAGGCCGTAGCTGACTCAGCGGGAGCGTTGCATGCTCAGGGATCGGACAGCTCTGGACGCCTTTCCCCGGCTGATTGAATTGGAACGTGAAAATGTCAGAGGTCGAAGGTGTGCTGTGACACGTTCGCACCAGCCGTCATTGGAAAGTACTTGCTGTAGCTTGGTGCGCCGAGATCGGCTGTAGATGCGTGTCCGCTGCGGCGCTTCTAACTGCGCAGCGTGCAAATACCCAGTTCCTCACCGACGCCTTGAGTCGACCTGGCGCCGTAATGAAGGGATATCACGGTTTCATGCTGACGTCCTCGGTTGTCCAAAAGCAGCAGTAAGTGCCTTCCAGCCGAAATGCACGGCCAACGGCTGCTGTAGACCAAGATAATAAGGTGATCGATGGCCAGTAAGATGAATAACGTGCGGTGGCTCAGTATACTCCAAATGACTTCGCACCCAGTTGTCATCCTAATACGTAAATAACAAAGCATAACAACATAAAGCAGGTTTTGTAGCGGAGGGGACGTAGATCGGTCGAATGGCCGGGCTCCGCTGCCCGGAAGCTGCGGCCGCGGGTCCCGCCCGCCGTGTGACGGCACGTGTCCGCCGTGCGGCCAGGTGCGCGCCGTGCTGGTCCGCATCCTGGAGGTGATCCGGACCACGGACAACCAGGAGCTGACCACGTCCGTGCAGCGCGTCGTGGCCACCTACAGCGACCAGCTGACGCCGATCGCGCTCGAGCTGGCCACGCACGTGCTGGAGGCGTTCAAGGCGATCGCGCTCTGCAGCAGCGACGACGCCGAGGACAAGATGCCGGCCGCCATCGGCCTGCTCAACACCATGGACATGATCATGGTGCGTGCCGACGCTGACTGGGCGGGGGGGTCGGGGAGAGGAGGATGCGAGTGTGAGTTGGCCCAGGAGGTTGGTGAAATGGGGCGGGGACGCTCCAGAGACATGCGTGATTATGGTTCGAGTGGATTGAAGTGGACGGGATGACCGAACGGGCACATCGCGTTTTACGTCTCGGCATTGAATGTGTTTGAAAAACTGCCACGTTCATGAGCATGGTGAACATGCATATGTATGGGCAAGTACCTTCATGACTGACATTCGCACGCACGCGATGCAGCAGGGCGCGGTGAACATTCAGAGGCCAGAGGTTGTCGTGACAACAGCAGACCTCCAGCCGTCTGTACAGTCACGTGACACATCGCCGCCCGCAGGACGTGTGGGAGGACCAGCCGGAGATCTCGTCCCGGCTGGAGCCTGTCTTCCTGCAGGCGGTGGTGTTCGTGCTGGAGAACAACGTCATCGACCTGTACGAGGACGTGTTCAAGCTGGTGGTCAGCCTCACTATGACCCGCATCAGTCCTGACATGTGGAAAATTTTCGAGATGATGTACAAGGTGGGCGCCCGGTGTCGTTGGCGGTGGTTGAGTGCGGCCGTTGGGCGCTGGAAGGGAATGCTTAACTATCGTAGGCGAGGGTGACAACGCCCGGGGACTTGTGGGTGTGAAATAGCACATGAAAATTGCTATCTGCAGTTTTGCCCATGTACTTTTTATCTATATTCTGCGGTTTCACAGTAGGCGTAAACAAGTGCTGGTGTACAAAAAGGATGTTAATGAGGATATAGTGTGTCTTGGTATGGTATTTTCATTCTTCAGGCGTTGGAATCCAAACTTAGCAAAACTTTCTCTGATCTTATTCCCTGGCTTGGAGTTGTGCTACATTGGGTTAGGACAGCCCTGAGACCTGTGGGCGGGGGTGGCCGCGAAGTCGACCAGGCGCCGTCTCAGCGCCGTCCCTCGCCCATGCCCTGACGTCACGCCGGCGCCAGGTGTTCGAGGACGACGGCATCGACTACTTCGACGACATGATGCCGTCGCTGCACAACTACGTCACGGTCGACACGGAGGCCTTCCTGGCCAACGAGGCGCGACTGGTGGCCGTCTACAACATGTGCAAGGCCATCCTGACCGGCGACCTGGACGAATACAAGGAGCTGCACGCCGCCAAGCTGCTCGAGTGTGTCGTGCTGCAGTGCCAGGGCCGGATCGGCCAGGTGAGCTGCGCCCGGCCGTGCTGCGTGGTCGATGGCGACCGCCGTGCAGTGCCGAGACGGCAGGGTGCCCGGCACAGTCTGAGACGGGGGGGGGCGGAGGGAGGGGGGCGTGGTCGATATGGTTGCTTGTGCGTTAGATGTTTGAAACTGTAATTCTCCCGGGATGTCGCCCGGAAGTTCATGCTTTTGGTGATTATATGGATGCATTTGGTGGCAAATCTAAAGTTATTGTTTTGAAGTTTGCATAGGAAAAATAATTGCCAGTATTTTTTTTTAATTATCAGGGAAGTGTATGCACACATGCTTGTGAAGATAAAATCTTCAGACGTCCTGTTCTGTTGTTCAGACTGCATACTTGCTATTTTGGTAATTTGATTCATTGGCTGCAGTGATTCGTCCGAGCCCGGCGACAGAGCACTTCAATGGAATTGTTTTTGTCAATTGTTCATCTTCATGCTTACACTAACTGGCTGCTTCTTGTGCTCTGTTCCAGTGCCTGCCGATGTTCATCCAGCTGATGGTGGAGCGGCTGATGAAGGAGATGCACTCGAGCGACCTGCGCGTCATGTGCCTGCAGACGCTAATCTCCGTGCTGTACACGGAGCCGCAGCTGCTGCTGGACACCTTCAGCAAGACGCCCGTCCCCAACACGAACCAAACCTTGGTGGATCACTTCATCACGCAGTGGCTCAGTGACCATAACAGCTTCTCCGGGTCAGTGGGAAATGGCTGCCGGCGGCGGGGGAGGCCGCGGAGGCAGCACACACGCCACGGTGCCATCTTTGTAATGCTCTGGTTGCTGCGCAGAAATCTGGCCCGGCGACTGGTTTTCAGAGTTTTTGTTGTCTCCTCGTGGCCTGGTCAAAACGGGCAGTACGTTCACGCCGAACGGGGAACTGAGTTCTGCTGACCAACACCTCTGCTATATCCTTCTGTTGGGAACCTGGCTGTCGTGTCGACCCGTGCCTGTGCGTCCTGCCCCTCTGCCGGACTCCTCAGCTGCGACTTTCCTCTGGTGAACACCTCCGTGTGCTGTCGGTGCGGCTGATCCCCGCGCCGATGCCGCCGCCGCCGGAGCCGACTGACGGCCGTCCGCCGCCGGCAGGATCCACGACCGCAAGCTGTTCGTGCTGGGCTGGTGCGTGCTGCTGCGCCTGCAGAGCCGGCCGGCGGTCGTCACGTCGGCCACGGGCCGCATCATGCCCTGCATGGTGAACATCTTGAGCGGCCTGAAGCGCGCCTACGAAGGTCAGGGCGAGAGCGTCGTGCCTCGGCCGGCCGGCGGCCTCCGCGACCGTGGTGTGTGATGTTTGCTGGGGTTTCGCCGCGTACAGGTCCGCTTTTGGTCGCTGTCCGTTTTGGTAACTTATTTTTACACGTGACTGGTTCACGTGACTGAGACGACGTGCCAGCCAGAACGGGAGTGCGGACTGACAGAGCAGTCAGTGTTGACGAACACAACTCGTCAGTCGGCCCTGACGCTGGTGACTTCTCTTCTTGACCTAACGCCTGCCCGTATATGCGTGCGTGTGTGTGTGGGTCCGTGGGTTGAAGGATAATCCTGGATGCGATGCGCAGCCCGTGCGCTCGAGGACCAAGAGAGCGACGAAGACGAGGACGAGGCGGAGATCGCCTCGCTGGACGAGGACGAGGACGAAATGGATGAGGACTCGATCATGTACCTGGAGCAGCTGCAGAAGAAGGTGCAGGCGGCTGCGCCCAGCTCCCCCTTCACCATCAGCTCCAAAATTATCGAGGTGAGCGTCTCACGCCGTTACTCGGCTCCTAGACATCTGGCGTCGCACGGACGAGAGGGCTGGAGAGATTTCGGTTGTCGAATTGTGGCGCGCCATGGAGGTTCCTGTCGTCGGCGGCGGTTGCTGTCGCGTATGAATCGGTATGGATTGATTCACCTACTCTGTATGAGGAACGAGATCGCTGTGTGAAGATTTCTGCCACAGTTTCCGACAGTTTCATCCATGCGATCGTACCGTATTGGCACTGACATCCCTCCTTGCTTTTGACGCATTTGCTGATCGTAGTCCAGTGTTCCTGTGTAAGATTCGGCGCCGTGGACGTCAGTCGTTTTGCGCGATGCCGCCGGGCGGGCTGACCAGGCCATGCCGCCGCCGCCAGGACGACGGCAGCGAGTTCAGCCTCGACTACGAGGAGCAGTTCGAGGACTACACGACGCCGCTGGACGCGCCCGACTGTCCGGTGGACGAGTTCGTCGTGTTCCGGGAGACGCTGGAGGGTCTCCAGCAGCAGCAGCCGGAGTGGTACCAGGCGCTGATGAGGCCGCTCACCGAGGAGGACCGCAAACAGCTGCAGGAGGCGTTCACCATGGCCGAACAGCGCAAGGCCGCCGCCCACGCCGAGGCCATCAAGAAGCAGGGAGGTGAGCGCCGGCCGGCTGGTGGAGGCGGGCTTTTGAAGTGACCTTTCCCGGATTGGCGCCGGAGCGTGAGGATTGGGCTTAATCCAGTAGCCGGAGCACTGCATGGGACGCATAAGTTCGTTGTGTGTTGCGCTTTGGAGACTGCAGACCTGATAGGTTCTGGAATGGAAATGTGATTACTTGTCTTCGACTGTAATTTGTGCATGATGTTAGCTCTTAACGGTAAGGGTCAAGGCACGGGATTTTTGGGCTGTACAGGAATACCTTGTTGAGGTGGAGCTCGGCGTAGGACGTTGCTCAATCTCTCGATCTCTTGTCACTAGCGTATTACTGAATCTTTTACGCCTCATTGACACGGTCGATCTTCCAGGCTACAACTTCGAACAGAAGACGGTGCCGTCCTCCTTCAAGTTCGGCGCCGGCAGCGTGACATTTGGCAGCCCGTAACGGCGGACGGCGCGCGGGAGGACGGTCCGCCTGTCCGCGCGGCGAGCACGGGCCGGTCAGAACCAGGCTCTTCGATCAGGTTTTCGTATTTATCGGTTCCACTAGCATGGTAACGGCGGCCGGCGCCGGGCGGCCGGCCGCGCCGCCGCGGGCCGCGCCGCCGGGCCCCGGCGAGGAGTCGAGGCCGGCGGCCAGCGCCGGGCCGCGCAGGCCGACCACTGTGATGCCTTCCGACGCGGCGCGTGTGACGGGCGGCGCGGCGCAGACAGCGGACCGCGCCCGGACGGTGTGTCGCCTTATTGTTGTTGCAAATTTGCAGCGATACAATAATAACCAGTCGGATTTGGGACGGCGTTTGTTGGCGAGCGCGGAAGCGCGGCGGTGGAACAGTGCGTCTCGAGAATTACGACGGTCGGGGACGCGGACAGCAGCGTGTGTTTTCGGCGATGCTTCATCTCCTGTTCGCTTGGCAGCCAAACGTGTTTAATGAGCTTCTTTTCTGCCGTTCGTTGTTGACGCGTCGCCAGTGCATTCCGTGAGAAGAAGTGGTTTGCTCAAGGAATGCCGCATCGCTTGGAGGCCTCCCGTGGTAAGCGAAGGTGAAGGCAGCGGTAGGGACGGATGGATGCGCCTGCAGTCTGATTGACGTGCGGGGTTGTTTCACGTGTTACGCGTTTGCCATTTAGCTGTTGTCTAAATGACAGGTGGTACATGATGATTCGGGGAAATTCGGTGAAGGGGCATGTGAACTGACGCCGAGAGACTCGACTTTAATGAGGAGCAGAGACTGGTGCAGGAGTGGCACCCCAGTTGCAGTTTAGAGGTGTGTTGACTAGCCTAATTCCGCCCAGATGTACGAAGTCTGAGAGTGCGTCGACTGGAAGGTATCGTCCCGAAAGGTTGGTTTCTCTCCCAGACGTACTCTTCTCCCCCATTTCCCGACGGTTTCGTGGCTTCTCAAGTGTGCAGTTTAAGTCCTGACTCGTGCGGAGTTCGTCGGCCGGTGCTTGATATCAATGCTTGGAACTTGCCCTTCATTGTTCGCAGTCGCGGTCTCTAATTTTCTGGTGTAATGAAGTCGGGCATTCGTTCGAGTGTGGGGATGTTGCAGCTAGACTAGTGACAATCCCGACATCCGCGTGATGTATGCTTCTTTACTGTCGCTTCTCCATTACACATGGTCTCTTTCTACATACACATCTACGTCTACGTTACACATGAAAGGAATGAGACTGCCCACGTGAATGTTACGTAATGGCTCCTGCCCCATTCTTGTCGACAACTATGAAGTAATAACGTACGGTATTTTAGAAGAATGTTAGAAACTTAGAAACGAACCGAGGCATGCGCTAAGGACAACCAAACGCGAATGGCTTCGTTTCTATGCTCAAACAAATCGAGGTTTGTGCTCCGACGAGTAGACGGTGACTGCAAGGTCGGTGCATCGACGCCTCGGTGCTTCACTAAATGTCGGTAGTTTATGAGCTTGTAGCGGAACAGGATTTCCTTTTGCCCTAGCCCGGGCCTTGTGTCGTTCTGGGACCGTTTTTGTTTGTGTGAGAATCATTGCATCAAATGCCGTAACGACATAATTTGGAACGACTGGAGGTCATCAATCCCCAAAGCAGCAGCAAAAGAAAACTATTTGCGCTGACTCCATTGACGTTCATGGCGGGTTCGCATGCAGAAATGCACGGAAATGGTAGCCTGTGTGGAACAGTAGAAAAAAATGGCATAGAATGGCACGGGCCTTCTTAATATCAATGACCACATCGTGCATTGCAAGAGCTCATGGCCGAGCCAGTGCCGTCGCAAACCTCAAAGTGAAAGCAATCTTCGTCTTAGCGGCGAAAGAACAGTTATTTCCGTGCCGCGCCAGCGGGGCGGGTCGTCCCGTGCGCCGCGATTCCTCGGCCACACCGGAGTAACTTCCTCCCACAAACGACTACAGAGTCCGACACCCTGGTGGAGATCTTTGTTCGGCACGCGACTCAAAAACCGACGTGTCCAGTCGGCGCCGAGCAAGCAACGTCTCCGGCACCGCTCAACACTGAGCGGCTCGACGTCTCCACACGCCGCCAGCCGCGGCCAGTCGGCAGCACGCGCAGCCCAGTAAACACGTTTGTATTGTAACAGTACTCTGCGGCGCGCGGCGCCCACTACCCGGCCGGCCCACTACAGGAAGGTGACGCCCACGCCGAACTGGAGCCCGTGCACGGGCCGGTCGCCGCGCTGCACGCGCGTCGGCAGGCAGTAGTTGAGCTCGAGCCGGGCGATCTCGCCCAGGCGCATCGAGACGCCGACGCCGTAGGCCAGCCGCAGCCCGCTCATCAGCACCTCGGCGCTCTTGGCCGGGTCGTCGCCTGCGGCACGGGTCAGTGGGGTCAGCTGACAGGTCAGTGGGGTCAGGTCAGCGACGGGCTTTCGAGTCCACTGCATCGAAGACATGCTCCCCCACACGACCGGTGAGCATAAAATATGGATGGACCTTTAAAAATGGCTGCAAGTGCCAAACACGTACACACTGGGACGCCCCGAGCACCGATCGTTTGATAACTGGTCGACAGCAGGTTCTGGCGGACGAATGGCCGTTGCCCGGGACGCAGCGACACCATTTCAGTGCGCCTGTCGGTTCGTTACCGGGCCAACAACGCGTCATTCGAACTGGCCGGACCAAAGGCGCCAGGTTCATGGAAGCTGACGCCGAGGACCAGCCAGGGGATCCCCTCCCCTCCCCCGCGCCCATTCTCCCTCCCTGGGCCGAATGGACGTCATATAAAGGCCACTCCGAGGACGGCAGGCACGCAAACGCCAGGCGACAGTGTTTGCCGGCGGGCGATATTTCTGGTATAGAGGCGCCCGGCGAGCAGCCCCATGTGGGCATCCACGGACCTAGCTACCACGGGCAAAACAAGCGCATGCGATGGTGACTGTTACGTCAATAGGTCTATTTCCTATAATGTAATTCCTATCCTATTTCCTATCACGTGAGCCCTCCCTAATCGCACTTGACCCAAGAGCCTTAAGCAATACGTGCTCCAAGGCTGACATGAACGGAATAAAGCGTTGCCTCGTTCCTAATATCTCACGAAAAAATACCGCAAGATCGACAATTTCGCAGGCCGACACCGAAAGCATTACGACGTCCAGCAGGGGAAAACACGGTCATTCCTCCACATGACGAAAAAGATTCCATCGACCTGTGCTGCACTTCAAATCTAGTGCATCACAAACATGCTTGCAACATACGATCAGTGCGCTGAAAACACGGACCGTCCTTTACAACGTCTGGAAGTGCCACGCAAGTACGTAATAGAACGCTACGAACATAGATAGTTTGATAAATGGCCAGACATTTGGTGGAGCAATGGAAGTTACGTGGGGCCGAGGCCCACTTAACTGAGCTCGTCGGCTTAATACCAACACGACATCACGTCGTTCGGATCAATAAAAAAATGTTTGGGAGCCAGTGGCGTCATGGCAGGCACGTTCAAAACTCACTGTTCCACATGAACTATTGGGAGAAGATTAAAAACGCAATTTGTCCAACGTGTAAAAACCTTGCGCACCAAAGATATCGTGTTTGGCTGGCAACAGCACCCCGAACAGTTCAACTAGTATGAAATAGAATGAGGTTTGAATTCGGCACCTAAACACAAAAATGCACCTCAAAAAAAGACATAGCAAAACTGAATCAGTGGCCATACGACCTAACTCTGACAATCTGCTCGCGAACGATCCAAGGTTTGACTAACACTTAGCGCGTTGTATTCGAGTTCGATAAAGACCAACGGGTTTTGTCCTCACAGGGCAACCGGATGAGCAGGGACGTAGGATCGCAAAATCAGCCGGGCGGGAGGGGGCTCAGCCCTTGGTCGATCATCCCGGAGTGCCCCCGGCTTTGGTCTGCTTTGTTCTGCTTATTTGGAAACGTTGGAAGCGCCACTTGCCAGGCTGGGGGAGGGCTGGAGCCCCCATCTGGCATCCCACGCCCCTGAGGATAAAGCTTCAACACCACGACCTCCGCAATTAAATGCGCCCCTGAGCCCCTAAACGCAACACAAACTGCCTGACCACACGGTCAGGCGCAAGTGTTGCGAGACCACAAGAGTCCCGGGCATCGCAGCGATCCCAGCAGCGTGGCTTACTGAGCTTGAAGTTCCCGATGTTGCCCGTGTTGACGAACAGATGGGTTCGGAACAGCTCGCCGAAGCCGCCCTTCGTCCTCCGGAACGGCAGCGGTGTGTAGACGTGGAAGGCGGCCGCCCAGTACATCTGGAACACGGCGCCCGCTCAGCTGCCGCCGCGCGGGCCTGAGGAGCTGGCCGCTCCGCGCGACGCACGCCAGGTGTTCCGACGTCGCCTCGTCGTCCACCCAGCACCAGCAGTCAGACAACGTACCGTGCATCACATCAACACAGTACAACACGCGCTTTCGACTGGAACAACCCAACCAGAAATTTAGATCACTACGGTCAGGAAAAAACAGGACCTAATAAAACACCAAGAAAAGTCCCACCCAACAGCCAGCAATTTACCGACCGAAACTCCTCAAGCGTCAGCTAGTCCTACGCCGTCCCGCGGCGAACTACGGCGCAGCGCGGCGGCCGCCGTCGCCGCTCACGTCAGCTCCGGTGAAGGCGCCGTCCGACTGGGGGCCGATGCCGCGCATCTCGAAGCCGCGCACGTTCAGCGGCCCGCCCAGGAAGAAGCGGTCGCAGATGCTGTACGTCTTCTCCGGGTACATCGGCTTCATGTGGCCGCACAGGAACGACCCCTGCAGCGTCTGCGAAACAATGGCCGGTCCCGCGTCTCCGACAATGCCGCAGCAATGGCTATGTATTGTCCTCATTGTACCGCAACTATTTATCGCGTAGGGCGGTTCGCAGTGTTTGTGGTTACTACAGTCCAGTGTCGGCGAGCAGAACAATGGTTTAACAGGTAAAAGCACGCGACCATCCGAGGTCTTTTGCTCGAAACAATCGTCTTATGGACGGCCATTCACGGTAAACTGGCACCGAGTCACCATCATTTGGCTGCTCTATCCAACAGCATTCTCCGCATGCTGCGTGAGAAACCATGCTCTCTCAGAACAGGCAGTTCAGCCGGCAACCCGTTACGTAAAACGCGGGCGTTCTCGAAACGAAGCGACGCCTCCCCGCCTCAGTTCCCTGACAAAGCGGGCGACAAAGGAGCGACAGCCGGCGGCATGCGAGGCACCCAAAATGTCTGAAAGTTTCCGCCATCGGCAATAATTACGTATTCTGCGACAGACGGAATGAAATAAAAACACAAATAAAAGGGATGCAACACAGCACATGCTAGGACGGAGTGATGCGCATGACGGTGTTATCACTGGAACAAGGTGTGTTCGCTGCACAGTCCATGTCATGATTCTTTTACGGAATTTACTGGCATGGCAACCAATAACCTGCCAAGCCCACTTCTTCTTACAGAAAATGCTTCATCTCGTTCCGGCGTGTTTACAATTCGATTCAGTTGGTTTGAAAAATGTCACTGATCCAGTTTTAAATTCAAATATTTCCGAGAAATACAACAAAAAAGAATAAATGTTACAGATCAAAAACCATCTTGACGTCATCCACCAACGATGGCGTCTTCCAGGTTCAAGTCAATAGTCAAACCTTGTCCATTTCAGTCCCAAAAACCAACCTGAAGGTTTGGTTTGAAAGTTGAAGTTGAAGGAAGGTTGAAAAACCAAGCTATTATCCCTTTTAATATAACATGAACTGCGCAGTCAACGTGTACCATCGTATTTTGCGATTTTTGGGGAAGATTCGTATCGCAGAAGTTCGTCGGACAAAAGTTCGTCTTGCTGAAGTTCGTCGTGTCAACGTTCATCTCAGGCAAAAATTCGTCTAAGACAAAATTCGTCATGCAAAAGTTCGTCGCAAAAAGGTTCGTCAAGGGCAAACATTATTCGAGGGTAAAAGTTCGTCAAGGACAGAAAAGTTCATTTAGGGCAAAAGTTCATGTTGTAGAAGTTCGCATGGGGTAAAAGTTCGTCCACGACAAAGGTTCGTTTGGGATAAAAGTTCTTGCAGCTGAAGTTCGTCTGGGACAAAAGTTCGTATACGGCAAAAGCCCTTACGGGGCAATACTTTGTCTAGGACAAATGTCCGTCATGCAAAAGTTTGTCTGGAACAAGAGTTCGTCAAGAGCAAAAGCCCGTCTAGGATAAGTTCGTCTCGCTAATGGAAAAGGCCCATACTGCCAAAGATTTGTACAGAAAAAGTTCGTACGAAAACGGTTTGCAAAGGATAATGTCCGTAAGGAAAATGGTTCGTAACCAAGGGTTCGTAAACTTAAGATTCGTATCGGAAAAGGAACGGACCTAAAATGGTAACTAACCTAACGTAACCTAACGTAACCCAACCTAACACAACCTAGCCTAGCCTAACTTAACTTAACCTAACCTAACCTAACCTTTTGCTCTAGACGGACTTTTGTCCTAAACAAATTTCTGCCAGTCGAACTTTTGTCCTGGACGAACTCTTCTCCGAGACGAACTTACGTTCAATGCGTACTTTTGCTGGGAGAACTTTTAGCCTAAACGAATTTTTATCTTACACAAGCTTTAGCGAGCCGAACTTTTGTCCTAGACGAACTTCTGTCTTGTACCAACTTTGTCCAATCGGGCTTTCGCGAGACGAACTTTTGCCCAAGACAAACTTTTGTCCGACGAACTTTTGTCCTCACGAACTATTACCCGACGAACTATTGCCCTACGTACCTCTGTCCAACGAACGTCTGCCCGAACACCTGTTTTGCACGTACTGCGTTCCATATTTTAGTTTCCATATCTTGTGAGCCATCTTACACAGGCATATCTCCGCCGCCCAATGCAGGTGACACACACCAAGACCGGCCGGACGGCCAGCGTACCGCATCCGAACACCAGCCCCGCGGGGCCGGACGGCGCGTCCAAGAGCCGGTCCAGGCCGGAGACGGGGCCTCCGGAGGCCGATCCCGGCCGGACACGGTGCCTCCGGGGGTCGGTCCGGGCCGGACTTACCACGTCGAAAGGCAGCGGCAGGTTGTACTGGAGCTCGGCCTCGTGCTTCAGGAAGCCGATGTTGCCGCCCAGGCCGGCCAGCTCCTGGTTCAGCCTGCCGCGGCAGTGGGGGGCCACGTCAGTAGGTCCCGGAGGGACGGCACTAAGCACCGGTCACGGTGACGCTAATAGTACCGCACCTCGGCGGACTTGTAAAGCATCCGTTTGCATTACCATATCACACATGTGTATGCATGTACATGTGCACACGAGCATGCGCATACGTGCATAAACACACACACACACAAATATATATATATATATATATAACTGCATAAATGTTTGCATGTGTTCTGTACACATGGTCAAGTCGTGCTAGAGACGATTCATTTAGCTGCCTTCCCCATTGTCAATGAACCATAATGCTACATATGTAAACGAGATGATGTCACAGCCGGTTCTACGACAGTAAAACAGACCAATTTCAGACTATCTAACAGGCATCGGCCATTACCTAGAGTTTCATTAACAGGCGGGGTTCATGCAACGACTTCTGTTTAGCACAGGACCTGACTCCAACATCATTCCAACAAACAGTTGGAGGACGTTCACAAATAAATACAGGAATAAAATACAATAAAATAAAACAGAATAAAACACGGGAAATCTTCAAGATGCTTATGCCAGCGTGATGATACGAAGTGACAGCAAACGAATCGATTCGTCTTCGCAACAGGACAACAAACCAGTCAGCCGGATGCAGTCGACGTGCCACCAAATCTAAATATCACGACGCCGCGGTCCAAAAACAACAGCCAGCGCCGCTGACGGCCAGCTCCAGCGGCCGGCAGCGCTGGCGGTCAGCGCGGCAGCGCGGGCGAGCCTCGCCTGCGCCGCCACCCACCGGATCAGCGCGCCCTCTGTCGGGAAGATGGACGAGTCACGCTTGTCCACGGCCAGCACGTGCTTGACGGCCGACTTGAGCGAGTGGCCGGCCTGCTGTCGCACGTCGAACGGCGTGGTGCGGTCCAGGCAGGCCAGCTCGCGCCACGCCACGTCATAACGCAGCGAATGAGCCACCTGACGGGGGAGCGAGGAGTGACGCCAAGAGGTTACGCGCGGGACAGCTGATTATACTCAGGTGTCTCTGGGACATCCACAAATACAGACAGGTCATGGGCACATTCCTCGTCACAAACGATGCTGACTTGCAAATCACAAGCTGAACCAAAACAACAAAACATCTACGCGTCTAGCACCAACACTTCATTTTCTATCTGAACCTTACCAGAACTGTGATAAGGTTCAAGATATACCCGAAGCGTCAGGCCAGGATGACGGTTACCTGTCGGCGTTGCACTCACATCGGTAGCAGATCTGAAGCTGAGGTCCAACAACACACCCCGGTCGACCTGTCGGAACCCAGACCACGGGAAGTCCGTGCCCGACTGGTACACCGAGCCGGACAGTCTGCAACCGAGACACCGCACGTCATTTTCTGTTTCTTTTTTCATGTCTTTCATCGAACGGGTCTCACTTCATTACCGTCTCGATGTCTCAACCGCCTCCTTTCAGTTGTCCCCAGTAAAGGGCTAATTCATCATCGACATCAGAACATCGAAGTATGAGCTAAACACTATGTGCCAAATTTGACCACAACAGAACAAAAACTTGTTTCTTATCGTTTTCGCCGTATTTACTGTGTCCGGCAAACAACACTGCCCCACTTCATCCGGAATCTGTGCTCAGTATTCTTCATAATAGACGAGGCTTGTTCCATCCTACGATCAGCATCTAATTTGTTAATGAATGAATCCTTATTTACGTTCCACCGTCTTAACCGTCTCAAAGCACAACTGACTATGAGTCCAAAAAAGATCAGCCTCGGTCATGATAATCGTAATGATTTCAGTGAGCGTGCTCTGAATGAACGAATAACCACACTAACAGACAACGACTTCAGGGGTTAATGAGTAATCTTGGAAAGCCTGGATCCGACCGGCACATCACACCGAAAAGCTTTCCACGCCATCAGCTCGAGATCTGCATCTGACAGGGCACCAGGGGCAGTCGGCTCCCAGTGGGCCTCGTGAACAAGGCTCACTACGGGACAAAGCCCAGGGCAGGACATCCCAGACGTCGCGAACAGAAACCGGTCCAATCCCAAAACAGCTCATCCGTCCAACAAAAGCATACCGGCACAGAAGTCAGGAACGTCAGAGCGGGTCCGGGCTCGATATCGGGCGTTCCGAGCCAATCCGCAAAATCCGCACACGGCAGCATTCCACCCGGACTCGGCAAAACGGCCGCAGGGACCGGCGGCGCCCGCTCCCCGCGCGGCGCGGCCGGCGCGCCACTCACGTGGTGCGGGTCGCGTTGTGGAGGGGCTTGAGAAGCGAGAGGTTGACGCCGGTCGTCTGGTTGGTGCCGTACGTGTACTCGCCCTGGAGCCGCTCGCCGCGGCCCGCCAGGTTCGGCAGCCGGCAGCTGAGCACCAGCGAGCCCTCGTTCTGCCCCACCAGCGTGTTGATGCCGCCCACCACGCGGCGCATCTCCTCCACCTCGAACGTCACCTGATTGGGGAGCTCACCGAAGTCATCCTGACGACAAGGACTGCCAACCCCGACAACACACCTTCACCTCGAGCGTTACCTGATACGGGTGGGGCGGGTCACGGTCACCCTCACGGCACACACTGCCAAACCCGGCACCACACCTCCTCCACATCGAACGTCACCTTACACAAGGAGAGGGTCACAGAGGTCACCCTCACGACACAGACTGCGAACTTCGGAAACACATTACGTCCACATAGAACGTCACCTGACACATGGGAGGTCACCGAGACCACACTCACCAGACAGACTGCCAACTCCTAGAGTACATCTCCACCTCGAACACCACCTAACGCAGTGAAGTTACAGAAGTCATCCTCACGACGCACAAAGCCAACCCCAACAGCAGCACAAGCAGCGGTGGATGATCAGCGAGACCATCATTACAACAGACACCATGAGCCGGAACAACATAATCGACATGGTGGGAGCTCGCCGCGGAGGTCGCCTTCACAGAGCACATGGCAAACCCTAACAACGCCTCCGACGACGGCACGATGAATGGCCTGGTCCCGTGTAACAAAGCTTGTATAGTTTGCACACAGCAAGCGTCCATCCGTCATTACACCGGTAGCACATGGGACACTTTCTGCCAAGTTCCCATTGTTATCAGCACCAGCGGAGGTGTGATAAAAATGTTCACGAGGTGACGTTAATAATTCCGAGACAAAAAAAGGCCTAGCAAAATTTCCTCAAGCACGCAACAATTAACCAGGAGCTGTCCGCCAAAAGCTCCTCCGCCTGGCAGAAATGACTCGAAATTATCTCCAAAACGACCGAAATTATCTCCAGATTAACCCGGCATAATATTGGCCTTCAACTGAAATAGTTGCGAACGGCCTTCCGCAAATACACCAGAACCGAGAAACATTTCCATCAGGCGTGACGTTCCGTTTTACCCGACTTATAACACACCCCCTTGAATGGTTATGTTCACTGACTCTCATTTGACAACGTTTCTATTCACCAGAACCAAAGTCGACCTTCAACTTCCCTGCCCCAACATCCATCTCCCGCCTGACCCCACAGTGACCCCTGACCTGACCCGGCCCTGACCTCCGCCTGAGCTGACCAGACTCACCTCGAGGCCCTTGTCGGTGGCGTCCGGGCCTCGGCTCGTGTCGATAAACACGCCCACGCTGCGGAAGCACCCCAGCTGCTCCAGGCGCGTGCGCACCTCGTGCGAGCGGGTGATCACCTCCTCGAAATTGGCCGCCTCGAACAGCGGACGCACGCTGTCCTGCACCAGGTCGTCCTTGGTGCGGCCCACGCCGTCCACATTCACCTTGTCGATACGCGCCTGCGGCCAGCGCCGGACGATGTCGGGGGTGACCGAGTGACCGGGTCACGGGAGGTCAGTCGGCAGGAGGGGGCAGTGACCGGGTCACGGGAGGCCAGTCGGCAGAAGGGGGGCAGTGACCGGGTCACGGGAGGTCAGTCGGCAGAAGGAGGGCAGTGGCCGGGGCAGAGAGCTCCGGGTGGTCTCGCCAACATTCAGAACGCCTATTCACGGAAGATGTGAGTACGTCTACACGCGAGGAACGCCTGCGCATGACAGGGCAAATGTGAGCCGAAAACAGCTGCAGTCAGTCATCATAATTTTCGTTTGCGCGTAGATCACTGACGTCTCTCACTGACAACTCGCTGCACCGATAACGCGATACCGCAGTCGGCGAACTACCTCGAATACGGCGCAAGACAACATTCATTTATCAACCGCATCGGCAAGCGAATAACGTGAGCGAATTCTTGTAGATGCGTGTGCGGCCATACACGCATCTACAGGAGACTTTTCAGACGGTGTGAACAGCCCCAACGACGGTACAAAGAGGCGGTGTGAATGCGAATAGTCACGCGGTCTGGCAGTCTTTCATCAGCTCTTCGTCAGGTGCCACCACCAGCCATAACATGCGAACTGGACCTGCGCCTTCTAACGCCATCGGTAAGAACAGTTCACCGGCGACCAGCCGTCAACGGTTGATCAATACTCAATTCCCCCCGAACCTGGGCACCGCCTGTGATGGGTTGCAATTAGACACTGAAACAGGTTATGTTGTTTTCAGAGACGGAATGTCATTTGGTAAAACGTCAGAATAGTGATGTGTACTTTCTACAGCAAACATATTTCCAAACAATTAGGGCTGCACAGGCATCATAAGCCAACTACCACAGTCATGCGCAAACAATCCTCGCGCCAGTACGTCTTAATATGTTCCGTCAATAGGCGTTCTGAATGTTGGCGAGACCCTCTCTGCCTCACAACCGCACAACGGCAAGTGTGGCATACAAAAACGTGGGCAGCGTTGATCACCGCGCCTTGGAAGGCTCGAACACTGCCGAAATGCCTGATGCCCCAACATCATGGTACAAACCAGCATCGTGCTCTTCACGATGTGCACGGTTAACAGCTTGTGTAAATGCTCCATGCTGGATCAAATGTGCACACATTTCAAATGAATTCCATACGACTTTCGCTAAGCTAATGCCGTGGTTCAAGACAGTCTCGACCTGTGAAGATCTTCACAACAGCAAAACGCTCCCGACTAAAACAAAGTGTTTGGCCATAGACAATCCAGCTTACAAGAAACGTAGTCTGTTGTTAGCTGCCTATGTCGTACAACATATACGACACACAACGTTGCCTATGTCGTGCTATTATGCGAATATTCGCATTTTGCTCCCATGGATCGTCAGATATATACAACAGTCGAGCGTCCTTTTTTAGTTTCAACGGGGACACTTAACATTCAACGGTAGGTTGAACTTGAATTAAATTACACAACAGAATTCATGTAAGTCAGATACAAAACAACCGGCGCAAACTTAAAGCTGAAGATCGTTTGGTCCGAAATTTTGATAACATTGAACCAACTGTTTTCTCGGCTGACTCAATTTTGCTCCACTGAACGCGAAAGGTGTTAATCGTGCCGCTGAACAATACGCTGGTTCTTTCCTTAACTGTGACACATGAAAGATCCTGAAATGATTACGAAAATCCAGATGAAAGCCAGCTAAACGCCTTCCGCAAACAATCCAAGCGTCCGCGTCACGTCGACAGTGTCGGGGCTCGAGAGTGGGCCTGCACACCTGGATCGTCTTGAAGTGATCCAGCATGGTGCGCTCCTCGTTCGACTGTGTCAGGTCGTCACCGGCCACCGCCTGCGGGCACAGAACGGGTCACTGACCAAAGGCCGCCGGCACGGGACAGGTCACAGACAGGCTACGAGCAGCACATGTCTGGGTCCTGGCGCCCGACGCGACCGCACTGAGCAGTGGCAGATGGGTTGAAACAGTTATGGAAAGGATGGCAGCGAACCCGAAAATAGGTAAACCATACGCGTAGTGAGCATACGATACAAATACTCGCCACGATTTCCGTGAAACATGAAACATGGAACGTTACTGCGAATTGGCAGTCGTTTCCATGAACATTGATTTTCGATGTCAGTCAATGGTGAACACCTTCAAAGAGCTGCTTAAGGCAAGCATAAAGTAGGTGACATCCATGACGATGTAGGGAAATTGATGGGCCAGTCATCCACACAGCCAAGCAATGAACACTCCCTACGGATTCCGCGTACGACGCTTTGACGACACACGATTAATAATACGCGGATCTGCTTATTGCACATTACAGCGAAGAATAGGAATGCGTGAATGAGGATACAATACGCGCAAAGGAATACATGCCCAAGCACCGTAAAGGTGTAGGTGCGCTCATATCCTCTATTACAAATGAACGGATAAATGGCGAATGCGGCATTTGCCCGAAACTTATTCGCCGTACAAAAGGCAAGGAGGCACAAAAAATGGATGAACGGTCGCAGAAAGGCACACATTTGTCGAAACATACGGACTCATACCCCGAAAAAACTCCGCACGGAGCGTCAGCGCACAAGGGTCACATGCACACCATTACTCCCTCGGCATCATTACAAAAACGCTTCGCGCGCAGGCCGCCAGCGAATTCGCACATCCCTCAGCCGCCGCCTGAATGGACCGCTGGCACGTCAGGCGTGCATCCGTCACCGCCCGGGCCCTCGGCCGGAGCGGCCCAGTCGGTCCTTCCCACGGCGCCGGCGGCGCGCGGCGCCCCGGCCAGTGGGGACAAAGCGAGCCGCCGGCCCGTCTGGACCGCCATCGAGCGTCCAGCCAGTGCCGCCGGCGCGCGGCCCGAGCGCGGACGACTCGACGGCGCCGTGGCCATGGGGTCGTGCCGGCCCGGCCGTCCGCCGGCCGCGCTGATCGCGGCCGCCAGGTGAGTGGCCCGGCGTCCGCGGGAGAGCGCGGGAGAGAGCGGCGGAGGACCGGACGACCGCGCTGCCCGGACGACAGCCGGGCGGGTATTAACGGCGCCGTGCCGTGTAACCTACTGAAACTCCCTTAAGGGTGCACCTGATGGGATGGATGCACGTAGAAACGTCGCAGAGATTCAGTTAAACTCACGCAAAGCTGAGCTACGGAAATACGATATGAGCCTTAGAACCCGGGCCATGATTGTGTGTATGCAAAGTCTTCACTCCGCTCCTAACTGCCGCGACTGTGCGTGAACAAACCCAGCCGCCCTCCCGTCACGTGACAACTGGACGTTGCAGCGCGCCGCTGCTGCCGGCGCTGCTGCTGCTCCAGCTACTGGACCCGGCGGCGGCGGCGGCGAACGGCACGCTCTGCCCGCCGCCGGCGGCGGACCAGCTGATCCCGGCCGACTACGACCGGCGGCGGGCCCCGTTCCCCGACGGCGGTCCGCTGGCCGTGCAGCTCTCCGTCTGGGTGTCGGCCGTCACCTCGGTGAACGAGCTGCAGCAGGAGTTCTCGGTGGCGCTCTACCTGCGGCTCAAGTGGCGCGACTGGCGGGTCACGTTCCCGCGCTGCCGGCGCCGGCCGTTCGTCGTCATCGAGTCGCCGGCGCTCGACCGGCTCTGGCTGCCGGACGTGTACTTCGCCGGCGAGAAGCGGGCCGCGCGCCACTCGGTGGTGCGCCGGAACGCGGCGCTGCGCCTCAACCGGGTCGACTCGAGCCTCTACCTGTCGGAGCGGCTCAGCCTGACGCTCACCTGCAACTACGACTTCCAGCTGTTCCCGCTCGACTCGCAGGTGTGCGAGATGACCATGGAGCCGTACGCCTACGACAAGCAGTTTGTCGACCTGCGCTACGAGCAGCCGGGCATCTACTTCAACAACTTCCGCTTCCGGATCCCGCAGTTCAGCCTGCGCCAGGTGGCGCCCGGCAACTGCAGCTACCTGTACGTCTACCAGGGCACCACGCTGCGGCAGTCGTGCCTGCGCGCCGCCTTCTTCTTCGAGCGCGCCTTCAACTACTACCTGCTGCAGATGTACGTGCCGTCGGCGCTGATCGTGGGCATCAGCTTCCTCGGCTTCCACGTGCCGGTGAACCTGGTGCCCGGCCGGATCGCGCTCTCCATCACCACGCTGCTGACGCTGGCCACCCAGTCGCAGGCGCTGCAGCGCTCGCTGCCGCCCGTCTCCTACATGAAGGCCAGCGACGTCTGGATGTTCGCCTGCATCTTCAGCGTGTTCGCCACGCTGCTCGAGTTCACGCTGTCGTACCGGTACTACGAGCGTCGCCAGCGGGCCGCCGGCGGCGAGGTGCACCCGCTGTCGGCGGCCCAGTCGCCGTGCAAGTCCAGCCTGCGCCGCCGGCTCCGGCTCGCCGCCCGCTCGCCGCACTTCGTGGACCACGTCTCCAAGGTGCTGTTCCCCGTCCTGTTCGCCGGCTTCAACGTCGTCTACTGGCTCTACTACATCGACACGCGGGAACGCAAGCACAGGTTCGACGAGATGTCGTACATCGCCTGAGGCGGTCGGCAGCGCACGTCACCCGGTCACGGAGCGGCTGACCTTCAGGTGCCCGTAAGATGCAGGTGTTCCAGCTCAGGGCTGGGCCGAAGGCCAGACGCTTTAATCAAGGGGACAATTAACCAGCACTGCGAATCTTGGTGTTTGCATATGGAAAGGTTTCCTAAACGGAATCAATATCGTCACAGTTTCGGCGTTTAGACCTCACCGCCTTACCTCAATATTAATACAATTTCAGCAATGGCAACCAATTAGCTGCATTATCTATGCGCAGGAGCACTCTTCTTTAAACATGTCAGAGCCGTTCTTCATACAGACAAATCCAACTGCAGAAGACAAGCAAATAAAACTTACCCTTAAATTCGTATTGGTTGGGGGTTTAAACAAAAGAAAATGGATTGGACGATACTTCCTTCTAACCATCCGAACCTTTTATCATGATTATCCACCATTCCCAAACAGAACGACAGCCACAAAAGTCACGATGCACTGTTTCGCAGCATTGTCACGCGGACTGAGACTACGTGGTACGCTGGATGGCACCAGAAACCGCGTGCATCGCCCTAAGATATAGATATCGTCACAAATTAGAGCTGATGATTTGGCTGCACCTCCAGAGAATAAAAGAATGGTGATGGCTGGTAAAACGCAAAGACAAGAAACGATACAAACACATAAACATCTGAGAACACAAAAGATAAAAATGCAAAGCTGTATCGACCAAACACCCGACACACAAAAAGCAATTACGTATTGTTTTTTGTACTGTGTCAATATTACGTGTGTCCCCCAGTAGACACAACTACTTCTTGGCCATTATGCAGCACCCCGACTGCGACGTGTCCACGATTTCGAAATTCTCGTCTTTGTTCCCACCGTAACGAAGTTCCGTACCAAAAAAGGTAAACAAAAACTCCTCTTCCGAGGCACAGGCCAATATACAGGAAGTCTGCCGGTCTTCCGAACACAATACAGTCCAATATGCCAAAGAAAAAAAAAAGACAAAGGACCAGAGGTTTCAAGCAAGGACGTCGCTCTACAACGCCGCTCCCTAAAAAGTCAAATCAGACAAAGGAAAAATACCACACCCATCGGAGAGTCACACAATGAACACAAAAACGAATGTGAAAAACAACGTAACAAACAGTGTGGTCATGAGAACTTGGCGTAAGTCCCACGGGAGCGGTGAGAAGCTGTCACACAGTAAGGTACAACTGTCCTTGCTCCGATGGCTCTCTTCCACAGACCCCCCACAAACGGATTCTCCTTTGCGGAGAACACGGAACACGTCCCCCCTCCCCACACGCTGGGTGAATTCATGAGGACTTGGGATGCCGCATTAAAATGATGCGAAACCTGGAGAAATTTCTCCACGATCGGCCGATGACAAAGTCTAATCACGACAATGCGGGTGCTCGTCCCCTCCTGACGACATCGCCAGCAGGCCGTCGAAGCCGCGCGGGGCCACCAGCACCCGACCGGCAGGACCTACACAGTGGCGCTCCGTACCCGACCGGCGGTCCCACGGCCAGCACCCGACCAGCAGGACCAGCAGAGCGGCGCTCCCTACCCGACCGGCGGTCCCACGGCCAGCATCTGACCAGCAGGACCAGCAGAGCGGCGCTCCGTACCCGGCCGGCGGCCCGGGGGCAGCGCCGCGGCTGCCTCGGCCCGGACTGTACTGTCCGATTCGACTGCGATATCGGAGCCGGTCGCAGCCAGGCCGGCTAACGTTACAACTGAGCTGGCACGCTCAATAACGTGGCGACCACCTCTCGACGGAGGAAACCACAAACGCACGGCACTGGGACAAGTCAACGCTCCGTCAATATTACAGCGTCGCATTATGCTCCAAACACGAAAGTGAATTTAGCGAATCAGTAGGGAACTGAACATGTCACTCTAGTCCTTGAGAGGCCTCAGGGTGACTAGGAACAAGTAACGAAAAGGAGTTTAGAATGAATGAGATGCAAGCTGGGAAGAAACGAAACAAGCAGGGCACCACCAGAACTTTGGGATAGAAAAAGGTCAGAGCAACACCAACAACCATAAGCTTAGCTGGTTAGTGGAAGTCACTGTGGGAGAAATGATTAAGTAAAACCCATTATGGCTATACCACAAAACTGTTATGAATTACAGCCTTACTGGAAATGGAACGTCAAGAAGCACAATACAATAGCCTACATTTACACTTACAAAAGTTCGCATGAGACACATTCCGAAATATGCTGATGCATGAAGCATAGGAAGTAAAGGAAGCTCCCAATCAGAAGTCACCACTGGAGGTCCTAGTTCCTCCATGAGACAGTGGCATACAATGACATCTTCTACCACCAACATACCTGGCATACAAACACACATCTAGAAAGCATGCCCGCACATAGCAATCATCATCAGACCACAGCAATATGGACAACACCCCCCCCCCCACACACACGCACAGCAAGGGACATGTGTTTTATTTTCCTCATTTCTCATTTCACCTAACAATCACACCTGTTTCCCAGGAACAGCAATGACCGCAACTGACACAGTGCACGCACGAAGACCTGGACGTTCGTCCTCACCTTGGCCTGTACCGCGCCCATGGCTGAGACGTGAGGTTCGACGGCGCTCTGAGGGCAGAACTGAGGTCCGGCGCAGGCCGCCGGCCGAACTGTGCCGGCAACGCCTGACAATGACTCAGCTGACCTGAAACAAAGACCCAACACTCAAAAACGCCGGCCGTCCTGTTCAGAACAGCAATGCCAAGATTGTGCTCAATAAGCAGGTGCACCTGCATAAAATCATTGGGAAAAATAATAAATCCGAAAATCACCAGATGTGTTTTTATTTGGTTGAGCAATAGTTGGTTTCCTTATTTATTGGCACCTCCAAGGCAGACAACCTTTTCAGTATATCTTGTATCCTAAGGCAAACAAGACCCATTGCTATATTTTTTGCTGAACAACACTTTGCTGAAATTCACTTCAAAATCTACATTATTTCAGCATCCCTGCCACACCTCATAAATATATTTCAAAACTTTCTTGTACATAAAGGCCTAGTGCACCAAACTGGTTCAAAGTAGGCTCAACATTGACAACAAGAGCATGTTGCATGGATCCTGGCCATATGCAAAGCCTCCTCAAATAAGGAATACTTTTCCCTTCCTAGTTTCATATCAGATTATGCTGTATGGTTTTATTGTGTCATACAGCTCCACAACATTGTATTCAATCAGGTGACGTTTTTAGTCCCTGGCCAAATACAACCACAAGTTCTAGAATTTAAGTGCATTAAGAGCATTTAAACACAAAAAGTTAGGACTTTCTGTGTTGCATTTCAAAACGTTTCAGAGCATCAGCATGCATTGGTTTATATTTCGTAACATGCCTTTAGTGGAAACATTGATGCAATGATTAGATTTTCATACTGATGGCACACAATGTCAAGCGTGATAGGATTCCACATATTTATCAAATGACGAAATTAATCTCAGTTGTTTAGAGGTTGGGAATATTTCCAGAGCCAGTAAAAAACACATTAGATTCCAAAGACGTACCACTAGCTTGACAAAACCAGGCTCAAACGCCATAGCAGGCATTTCATGAGCATCAGGCATCCAGCCATGGCTGATAGCGGGCAGTGATGCATGTTACTGTTATCCATAACTCTGTCAAAACAGCACTAGTCTCCCTAACCTGGCAAGACTGGTCCGAGTCTCTCCATTGCTCAATTCTAGCTAGGGATGCACCGGATATCCAGTCCGGCCGGGACGGATGTTTCCATGATCCGGCCAGATATTGTCGGATATTTCGGCCTTGCGGTGTACAATCGAGACGTTCTTACGTCTGTCTATAAAACCGTTTCAGGAGCAACGTGCCTTGCGATATTAGACTGTTGATGTGTCTGACAGTTCCAGGGTCTGTCTGGAGCACTGCTTTTTCATCTTAGTTCATAAAGCTTGAGGCATTATTTGCAAGGATTGGACTCAAGCTCAATGTGTAATGTGTAAGAGCCAATGTGTAACAGCCAGCATATGCTCAGCCGACCATTTCGTGGCACATCATCCTCCTATTTTCCAAACATTTTTATTTGTCTCAGATACTCTTGTACAAATTCATGAACCCTCTTCGGGGTTTGTTGGTGAGAGGGGGGGAATGGTGAAACCCCGCTGAGGTTTTCCGAGGGTCATGAGCTCATGTCGTGTGGTCATGAGGTACGACGAGAAACACGTTATTTTTTATCTTTGGGAATGCGATAGGAAATAGGCATTGCAAAACAACCTATATATTCGGATTCCGGAAGTTGAAAGGAACGGTATGGTATAAATTTGGTGCAGTTTGTCCTTTATTTCATCTGAAGAGGGCGCAATGCAACGGACGCCTGACTTTTGCTACGACGGGCAGAGCGGCGTCGGTCGCGGAATGATGAGTCTGCAGTATGAGAACATGCCTAAAATTCGACTCTGCTTGGGATCTCGACTCGAAAAACGCTTTTAAGGTATCTATATTACGATTTTCAGTTAAATCGAGGTCACCCTTGGTCACTGGATTCAGATGACCTTGGGTAACCTAAGATGACCCTTATATGTCATTTGACAATAGTGTTTGTTAATTGAGATACTACATTTGACTTCAGCATCTATAACTGTATACAAAAAATGCTTCTACAGCTCCAAGAACGCATTGAAGCTGACGACCCCGCTTGACAAGGATTGGCCTAGCATGGCCTGGATCGGACTCCAGGGGTTAAATGCAATCATGTGGTGTACAGAGAGACTCATAATTGATTGACGAACATTATGGTATCCGTTCCGTTCCATCATCATTTATTCTTTGACGTTCATTTGCATTTAACTCAGAAAGTACCACTTTCTGCCAATTTTTGACATTTGACCCGATGTGGAAAATCATCCGTTAACCTGAGACCTTAAAAAGGAATGCCAGTCGTGAGATCTCGTCACGTGCAACACGCTGTTTTTTTCCCGCGACGCTCTAAGACGCAAGGTGTTGAAATGGCTGGGGGGATCGTACCGACCTCCCTCTCCCCTATACGTCCGCCTTATGCAGAAGGCCCCGTACCGGCAAGTGTTAAGGGCATTGGCGCAGCCAAAGGCGAGCCCGGGGGCCCGGACGTCCTCCTTAGACCCACATTTTTTGCGAAAAACATTACACATCGTCTTCCCAGTAGGCGGTTTTCGTATGATTTCAGTTCACACTGGGCTCCGGCCCCCCCCCTCGAGAAATCCCTGGCTGCGCCCCTGGTTAAAGGACAATATACTTCAGTGGACGCACCTTAGTATTTGTACAGAATGCTTATCAAGCCAGATATTTGAGGTCTACCAAGGCGCTGTAATGGCATTCTGTGCAGTTTGGAGCCTTTGCCCTTTGCCTTCCGAGAGAGATGGTGATCGGTGATCTACGCTATGATCGCTGTGTTCTTTAGTTGTTCTTTTTTTAGAATGAAACATGCGGAACCTCGCAATAACTCTGAGGGATATAGAGTTATTGCGAGGTTATTTTCCAGTTTTTCAGACCTTTCTTTTCCAGCACAGTCATTTTTAGTCTCATTTTCCAGCAACAAATATCAAATAAAAATAGTTGTCCATAATATCCGGTATCCGGCCGGATATCCGGCCGAATATCCAGCACCCGATCAGGCATATTCGGTATCCGGCCGGATTACAAAGATCCCGATCCGGTGCATCCCTGATTCTAGCCCACAAGTTAACTGGCATTTTACTAACATAAGGTCACACTGACTACGAAAATAAAGAGTATTAAGTTGACTTTTTTACTTAAGGTATGATGCACTAACTACTCAATATTATTCTGCAGTCACTTATCAATAGGATGCAATATGGGCCTGCACCAGAGTGGCCAAATTCATTTTCCATTAAGTGTCAAGGTGTAAATATCTTAGAAGTCATGGCCAAAATAAAGGCAACTAAAAACAATTTTTATTTGTAACAGTATACATATGTGAATATATATATATATATATATATATATAATATAAACACATATATACACACATAATGACACACACATATATACACACAACAGACACAGATATAGAGAGAGATATATATATATATATATATATATATATATATATATATATATATATATAGGGGGGAGAGTGAGAAATAACACTTTTTTATCACAACACACACACACACACACACAAAAAAAACAAACAAAACAACACACACACACACACACACACACACACACACACACACACACACAGAGACAGAGAGAGAGAAAAACAGAGAGATACATGTGTATATGTATATATGTTTATATATATGTATGTACATGTGATAAAAAAAAACAGTGTTCAAAATTGTTTTCTGGTTAAGTTTGCAGGTAAGAGCTGAGGATTTCCATGCATTTTGGGATTTAAATTTTGGGGTGGGTGGACTCATAATTTATTCTAGATTTAAAATTTAAGTAGATCTGAATGGATTCATCCCAAAATTTTTGTCATATGGTTCCCACTTTTAAACTTATCCCACTGGATTTTTGGATGACTGTTTTTAATGTGTCTGTCCATGGTGCATTTCCAGCTTGGCCAAAGAAATGAAAGGGGCATTAGTACCACTTTGTGTATGTGGTGAAGTTCCAGTTTTTGTATGGGGAAGGTATACAACAAAGTTGGCATGGAACTGCAACCTTTCCCCTAAATACTTCTTTGAGCATAAAATACATTTCTGGCCTATCAACCTATCAAACAAAAAGTCACTGTTTCAGTTGCTACAAAGCTGTCTTACTTTGGTTCCCACAGCAAACCAGCAAAATATGGTAGTGGCAGAGTAAAACTGGTAGCCACAGCAGCTGGGTCCAGCAATAACTAATACAATGAAATCAAATGCAAGATGGGTGATGCTATCTGGTGCAGCACTGACATGGACATGTTACATTAATTTTATTTGAAGAAAATTTGGGCCAAGAGCATATTTCAATATATTTATTTGCATATTCAAGTGGTGGCTTTTCAGGATTCAACTGCACTTTTTTGGATTCAAATCCTGACTTTGAGGGCTTGAATCCTCCTTTTCATGATTTGAGCACTGGCAAAATTTGAATCTAGTTGAATGTATTCCAGTCCTGTGAATCCAGATCTTCAGCCCCAGTGCAGATATGGAAATTGCTACAGGATGTTAAAGCCCAGGAAGAAAAGATGCATTAGGATTGAATCCTTCATTGGAAGTATGCAATATTAGTATTTGGACCCTCCACAATCAACTTTGAGCATTGGATGTATGATGAGATTGTCATACTTGTAATAGCATTATGTTGCTTCCTTGTCTTACTGTATAAAGAAAGTTATAATTACAGTGACAATACTGATCAAAATCCCCACTTGATTAGTTACTAAGCAGGCATCTACAACCTGATGGACAGAAATAGCTGGCTGGGATGTACATTTATTCATGGTTATGTGTCATTTTCCACCCAAAATAAGGAATGTAGCCACAATGGCCTGCACTAGCCCATGAACAATTGCATTAACAAGTCAACACCCCACTATCTGTTGTGGTGCACAAATACACAACAGCTGTAAGTGTGACACAGCTGAATAGGATACAAGGAAAAATAGTGGTAAATCACAGTGAAGCTCCATAACCTGCATTTTAAGCATAATGCATATTATATGTCAGCCTGCATTCAAACTAATGGCTACAGTTTGGCTACCTCAGTTTGAAACACAGTTTATGGTGGAACATTCCCATGAACATGCACAGCACAGGAGAACTGAGCATTAATAAAAAAATATAGAATTAATTTTAATAATAATAATTATTAAAAAAATAAAAAATAAAAAATAAAAAAAGTTTGAGTGGAATACTCCCTCTCCCTCCACAAAAACTGCAAAAACTAGTTGCACTAAATGCTCAGAATATATAGGGCCCATGAAAAGCTTTATTGTGAGGACATTTTAAGGAACTATGCCAACACTTATCCAACCAAATACAGGCAGCTTCACCATCAGGCATCAAAATCAAATTGACAACCTTGCTGTAAGGAGATTTGGAAAAATGTTTTTTTTTTGTGTTCCAAGAAAAAATATCTTTACAGAGTGGTGTGGCAAGAAAGAGTACAACAATCATGGCACTAAAGCACAAATGTATTTTTATTCACATATCTAGTGTTTTGCATTGCATTTAGCCACATAACCATTTATTGTTGTTTTAAAGTAATATTATTTTAACCTATCACATGTGTAGCTCCTGATTTTTCATTTTAACTCTTTATGCAGAAATGTCATTTGGAAGTGGAGTA
The DNA here is from genome assembly GCA_030062745.1 of Capitulum mitella. Lineage (NCBI taxonomy): Eukaryota > Metazoa > Arthropoda > Thecostraca > Pollicipedomorpha > Pollicipedidae > Capitulum > Capitulum mitella. The sequence continues at coordinate 3,813,597 of CP099842.1, forward strand.
CAAAGAGTATCATTGTCACCATGCAACATTTAGGATAAACAATTTCATGCAACTTTTTACAACAAGAAATGGTGGCTTGCTCTGTACTGCTTACAAAAAATGGCTAAACTGACATCTGAACAAATCCATTTCCAAGCCAGTAATATTAAGAATTATGAAGAATGCCAGTGATCAGGTACTTGTAAACAACATCGCATGCACACAAATAAGACAAGACTTTTTGGACATTAAAGGACAGGTTACTGCACTGCAAAAATACTGCTTGGCTACAATTTCCTTTGTTCGGTTTGAACCATAACATACTGCCTAATTAACACCTCAAAGGGATGGCAGTTGATCCATAAAGTAACCTGTGAAGCTTTTGGTGAAAAACAGGAAGAGTTACCGACCGGTCAGGTCAGCGTAGTATTTCATATTACTTTATCCATCTACTTTGATCACACTAATGACAAGTTCGGTTTCAGCGACATCCACAGGTTCTGGGAACAATAAATACCGATATAACTAGGGAAGGTCACCGACCAGCGGAGCGTTTAATCTAACCGGACGTGGCGCCCTGAAAAAGTCCCCGAAACTTTGTTTTTCTGAGTCATAATTGTAAACGAAAAGCTTGCGCCAACAGCTGATTATGCTAGATTTGTGCACCGTTTTTGTACTATTTTGGCTGCGCACGTAACGACTGATATTGAAAATTTTTGTATACGTAATGAAAATTTCTGAAAAAGGTACAGTGAAAAATTGTTCTTAAAAATATTGAAGAATTCTGAAAGATTTAATGGAAAGAAAGGAAAACTAAACATATTTCTTGACGTAAAAACAAGTGTTAAAGTAACCAATGCTTTAGATCCAGTTAAGATTAAAAAAGCAATTTTTGTCTTAGGATGTTCGATAAAATATGAATGTGTTACATTGAATGTTAGGCGTTGCAATAGCAAAACTACCATAAATAACGTAAATGACGTCAAAAGACTGACCCGAATAGAAATAGTGAGGCAAATATGGTGCGATGCGCACTATGTGAATTAAATTCTGCTTTCCGGTCGTATATGATGGTAGTCGATCGTCGTGTGTCCGACGGAGGAGGCGGCGCGAGCTACGGCAGGTGTGGGTCGGAACTGGGAGCTACGGTGTGGAGCCTGAACAGGTGTTATACTGAGCTGTGCGAAACGAATTGTACTGAGCGATCCATCTGCCAATCATAGCAAGAGAAATCTGAGGGGTTCGTTGTTGGAACTCTACGTGAAGTTGTACATCTCGTGCTGTGGACCGCCTCGCATCCTCTTCCTCAGGTATTATACCTCCCAACTAACATTTTTGTTGGTGCAACCCTGTTTCCCAAAGCATTTTTCCTGGTTTGGTATCGTAATCATATTCAGCGACCTCCACTCCTCAGTGTAGGTGCAGTCTTCATCCCAGCAGTGGTGTCAAAAACAAGTGGCACAATTCTTAGTCAGATGGTCTTGTATGCTGGGAAGACATGACAGAGGAAACTCTACAGATTCTTATGGACAAGTGTTTGCTCACGATCATTGGTGATGCTGACTGTGGAAAGGACATCCCTGCTTTCAAGAGGACCAAATGCAGCAAAGGCAGTGAGGTTGTTCACCGACCTTTCCTGAAAAAGGGCAGAGTGAAAGATATGTTTGAAAGCCTACTGGAGACAAGTGATAATGCATCCTACAATGGAACTATCACTGCCATTGCAGATGCCCTTCTGAAGAGCAGTTGTGAAATCTTGTTCCCCACACCAGTCAACTCTAAAGATGTTGGTGAAACAAGTACGCAGCAGTGCCCTCATGACAGACTGAAGTTCACTCACCCATTCTCTTGTCCTATCTGTGATTTTGTGTTAAGTGAACCAGTGACTATGCTTTGTGGACATACCTACTGCAAAAAGTGCCTAGTGAAGTGGAACCCAAATATGTGCAGAGTGTGTAAGAAAAAGCTATATCAAGATGAATTTGACAGTGCAAAAGCCAATGTACTAGTGTCTGATCTTGTAAAGAGGTGGTGGCAACCAGAACTAAATGCAGCAGCCAATCGGACTAAAGGGAATCAGAGTGTCAAAATTCAAGACTATGCTAAAGCTCTCCAGTGTTACAGTGAGGCTCTTAAACTAGGTAAGTTTACTCTCAGGGGCATTTGCTTCCTGATGGTCCTGGTAGTGCAGAAAATTCCCTGTGCATGACTAGTTGATTTTAATTTGTGTAGTAGTCTGTTCACCTTTGGTTGTGTCATGCATCATTGTGCATGCATATCATCTACTATGGCAGTTTTTGTGTGCAGTGATGGTTACATGTGCCAGTGTCTATTCTCAAATTGTCTTTCACATCTTTTCTTTTTTTTAAAAAAAAAAAAAAATTTTTTTTTTTTTAAAAAAAGATGGTTGAAGTTGGACTTGTTTTGTGCATCTTTCCACATTGGTGTTATCTTGGTGTGAGCTAAAATTTGTTTTTCATGTTAATGCACTCCATTACATTCAGTGATTTAGTTCTGTGATATTTTTGTGTTCCTTTCAAGGTAGGTGTTATCAGTGGTAGCTTACTAGTTTCTTAAAGGTTTTTTTCCTCCCAGTTCTTTGTGAACAAAAGGCATTACATAAGCACCAATGTGGCCAATACCCTGCCCCATCTGACTTTATTTCCTGCATTTTCCCCACTTCCTGGAGAAGGAAGGGCAGTGACAGAGGGGGCTGCGGGGTCCCCGTCATTTCACGGGTCCCGAGGTGGCCCCTGCGAGTGCCCGCGGCGGCCAGCCGGCTGCCGCAGCTGGGTCGGTTATATAACCGGCGGCCGGCAGCGTCGTCTGGACGATCGCCCTGTCCTGTCCGGCTCTCGCGACCAGCAGCGGTTAAAGTTGTGAGTTCGGTCTTGCCTGGGGGAGGGGGACAGAATGGGTTGTTTCGCTTCAAAGCCGGAGGCATCTTATTTATGTCTGAAACACGACGCAATGATGGGAGCAGAAGGCTCGCTCGAGGGTACCGGTTACGGTTGTTCCGTTGCAAGCTACCTGCTCAGGCACCTCAGAGCACAGAGATGGTTATGTAACGGCAGTAACAGCCGGTCTTTGCCCTCATGAATGGTTTTATGTGTCCGCCCTCGGAACTTGAGGAATCATAATGCACTGATTTTTAACGACAAAGTTATGTACCCATGTCATCCTATTTGGATGTTATATCTTGCAGAATTTGCGGTTTCCTTTACTGAAGACTCATTTCTTCGAATCATGTTTGCCGCAGATCGATCACTGAGATGTTGTAATGGACCACCACCGTTCCATACGGCTTGGTAAAACGGTATTACGCATTGAAATTTTGCCGCAGGTATTCACTGATCCTGTGGATCCTGTCGTTTCACTGATCTGTCATGACGTAGTTTCTGTGGTCTCCATTTCACTGGACCTGTTGCCCCTCGGAAGAGTGTCTCGGAGAAAGTCGTGACGGCCAGTCGCTGCCGCACCATCTCGGATCTCCGACCTTCGGCCAGGGAACGGGAACACAGGGTCGGAGTATGCTCTGCACGTCCATGGCCTGTCTCAGCGGTGGGGGGACAAGAGGAGTTCACGTCGCTGGAGTGTGTACGCCGCCAGTCCCCGCACCCATCGTGAACCGGGCTCCTCCGCGACGTCGCCTTAAGGCGGGACGCGCCTTAATAGTCACGTCCTACTCACGGACTCCGCCCGGTAACGGCTCAGGGCGGCCAACACGTGCCCGTGACCGCACGTGGCGGCCGGCAGCCCGTCGCATGCCAGACGGCCCTCCAGCTGGGCGTGCGATGCACGATGCCCGGGTCGGATCAGAGTCGGACGCCGGGCCGTTTCGTCATGAAGCGGGCTCCGCTGCACGAAGCGGCCGGGCCTTCCCGTCGGCACGCGGTCACGGTGGTGACGGCTCACGTACACGGCAGGGGACATAAGCGATGGTACGTGCACGGTGCCAGCTGGCCGGCGGCGTGCCCCCTTTTGCGCAGTTGGCGTTATATAACGGTGGCGGAGGCGGCGCGCGCGCGCTCTCTTTCTCTCGCTCACCCCGTCCTGTCGCCGCCGGCTGGCGGCGCCGAGCCGAACAACTTCCGCTGCCCGGGCCGCGGAGACGGACTGCTGTTGCGACCCGTCCGGATGGCAGCGTCAGCGAGCCCGGCCGGGCCGACTCCACTGCTCGGACCCCGGAGACGGCCTGCTGTCCTGACCCGTCCCGCCGGCGGCGCCACCGGGGCCGGCCGGGGCGGCCTTCGCTGCCCGGAGAGGGGCCTGCCCCTATCCGCCCCGCCAGCGTCAGCGGAGGGGGGAGCAGTCTCTCTTGCCCGGAGACGGGGCCCTGTCCTGACCCGTCCCGCCGGCGGCGCCAGCGGGGACCGCGTTCCAGCCACGGGCGGGAGAGGTGACTGGCTGCATTGGAGCCGCTCGTGGGCCGGTGCTTGGCCAGGAGGACAGTGGACCGGGACCCCACTGCGTGGTGTCGTCGACGGCGGCAATGATCAAGCGTTGGACGTACGGCGTCGATTACCGGGCGGAGTTGTTTGGAGGCCTGTCTGAGCCTCCAAACAACTCCGGAAATTGGGTCGTCGTCGATGCCATATCGATGTGCAGAGGTCGGCTCACCATGCGAAAGAAAAGAGATACGGTCTGTTCTTTCCGCTGGGATGGTTTGCAGGCTAGGCCTGCTCGTCGGTGCATGGAGTACGGCCGTCTGGGCAATAGTCTATGGAAAGAAGGCTTATATAAGATGCCTGCTGTAGGGCTGGAAACATCTGTCCACCTTCGCATCGTGTTCGGCGAAAGGATGCAGATGAACACCGCCCGAATGCTGTTTCTGTGAGCGAGATATGCCCGTTGTTGAGCCGTGGCGTGTGGACGCCAGCATATGGTCGTCTTTGAAACGATTTGGCATTTCCTCTGAATTTGGCCTTGCGTGGATGGAGCCTACTGGTCTGCTGTTGTTTCCTGAATTTTACCAGTGAGGTCTGTAATCTCGCTTCCGTCTGGCATCGTTGGTGCATTCCTGAAAAGGATAGGCCACGGCGCTCGCGATACTAGGAAAGGAGGCATTAGGCGTGCGGTGGCGAAAAATCGGGCGGGTGGATATGCTCCAGCCCGGACTGCCGTTTCATCCGCAGCCACTCGCGTGTCTCGGCCCCCATTGGTGACCACTGCCAGTGCGACTCGGCGGTGCCCGGCGCGGCCTGTCGCCGGGGCTGTGTGGTAGAGGCGCACCATCGGCCGCCGTCGGCCGCCGTCGGTCGTGGAGGACGGCGGTGCCGGCGTCCGTCCGGCGCCGGCCGGGCCGCACCCCGTGCGACGTGCTAAATCGGGTCGCTCCCCGCGTGCCCCTGCTCCGCCTTACCGGGGACGCAGCCGCACATGGTGTCCGAGAGAGGCGGCGCAGGACGGCGGCCTGGCCAAGCCTGGGACTGGACAGTGCGGCCGCGGAGGCACGGGCCAGCGGCTGTTGCGCGCGGAACAGCTCGGGCCAGCACGTGTACGCGGCCTGAATGCACCACCAGTTTGCGGAAACCCGCCACCGGGAAGTACCGTGAAGTACCTGGAACCGGCGCTGCGGCCGTGCTGTCATCTGGTCTGCAGCGGCCAGCGGGGCGTGCACTGTGAAACTGTGGGCCCGGGTAGCTGACGACGTCAGCGGCGGCGCCAGGCCGCTTGAGTGCCAGCAGGGTTGCTCGGTTGGAGTTGTTGGCGTGATGTGAGCGGAGGTTGTCTCGTCACAGCGGAGTTCGAGAGAAAGGTGCGGGATTTCCCTCCTGGCGACCCGCCAAGAAAAACCGCACGAGACTGTCTGCGACAGCGTACAGAAATGTGTCGCGGAAAGCGGCGGTCAGATCATCTCATATTGTCGTGCACTACATCATTGATATTGTTTGGGCTCATTCAACGTTGTCTTGCCGTGTTCCTAACATCAGGGTTTAACGTGATCGGGGAATGTTACCATCAATGCCTTGCTTCACAATTCGCATCATATCCGAGCGGTTTTTCCGACCTTACCCCTGTTGTCAGGTACTACACAGTTTATCGCCATGCGATATTCCTTGGAAGTTGACGATTTATTGCCACGCCAAGCGTCACACTTGCAGACTGTTGCAGCTGATCGATGTGCCTCCCCGGGTCGCCGTGTTCGGGCGGGGCGCCTCGTTAGCATTCGGAGCCGGACGGCGGCGGCCCGGCTGCGGGCGCCGGGCGGCGGCTGGCGCTCTGATGCGTGGGCGGCGCGCGAGTTCGGCGGAGGCCGTTTCGCGGGCCTGACCGCCGCCAGCCGTCTGCCGCCGACCACCAAGGCCGGCGCCCGGCCGGCGGCGGCGTTCGCGCACTGAGCCGGCGGCCGCTGCCGGGCGGCGCTCCGTCGCCGACGGCGCGTCGGACGGCCCGGGACGGTCTGGACGACGCGGTGCTGGTGGTTTCGTGCGGAGCGAGCCTGCAGCGCTGTCTGACGATCGTGGCGACCTTTTGTCGACGGTTGCCTGCTGTCGCATGTCTACACCGTATTGGGTACGGGATTGAGCAGGCTGAATGTACCTTGACTTCTCGTGATGAAATATAAGATGATGAAAAGGTGCAGCTTCGGTTTAACTTCAGTTTGCGCAATTTCATGTTAAATGTGTTTGCTCTTATTTCGCGATCTCGGTGACGTTTTCATGTTGGTTTCCCTTGTCTCTCCACGCCGGCCGCGTCTGCAGTACCTTCGGCCGCGCCAGACGTATAGAGTTCAGATGTTGGACCACGTAAACAGGGAGAACGAGGAGAGCTAGTTCCATAGTTCCAGTTCCGTTCGCTTCTCTGTCTTTCGCGTAAAATGCCTTTGGTTTTCAGCAATAGTTGTCACGTTTCCTTGGCATCACTTGTTTGTTCATTCACAATGTTTCCCACTGCGCCGACCCGTTGTTATTTCTGCTTGTACTTTCTTCTGGTGCGACGCTCCCCGTGTCCTAGATCTCGGGGGGGAGAGGGGGGAGACCAGTCAGTTGCTGTTCGCTCCGCGAACGGAGAAGCCATGAGTGACCTCTCGCGTGGACAAGAGGACGTTTATCCGCAGCGGGGAACAGTCGCCGCTTGCCCCACGAATTGGGACGTCGTAGCCCTCCTCCCCCTTGAGCTGGTGGTGCTGCTCGTTTGATTCTGAACTGAACAAATCGGGCAAGCCGTGCTGATTTGATATTGAATTGAACAGAGGACAGCTAACTCTGTGATGGATAACCCGTCTACGCAGTGATGTTGCCAGTTGTTAGCTTTTATACGTGTTTCCACTCATTTAGGCCGTAGAACGGCTTCTAAAATGCATTTTTCGTCACTCGTCTCTTTCTAGCAGATTGCATTTCGTGATGCAAGGGATCTGGGGATGGTGTTCATTTTACGTGTAGCTTGGTGGTGTGTGCTCTGATGAGTTGAGCAGTTTGGAAACTTGGAAGCTGGATTGTTTCATCACGTCGCTGATGTTCCTTGGTTTGACCAGGTAGCTTACGATTGTCCCAAGGTACGCTTGCATGCAAGTAGACAAGTTCCTTGTATGCCTCATAGGCTGTCTGGCAGCGTTGGAAATCCCCTTTTCTTTGTCTGAGGCCACAGCGACACCATTTGCATTCAGTTTCTCAATTTAATCCTGTAAAAACCAGTATGCCGCATGTTAAACTGGATTTGGCGCTGCTACATACTGTCGGAATGCTGACAGACTTGCAGACACGAGCTGGATTACACAAGGTTCTGACCAGTGGTGTACGCTTTTCTTTCTTTCTGGCACTACGTCCCCGAGTCCCTGGTGGGAACATGCAGTCCGTGCTCAAACTTCGCGAAGTGTATCGTCTTCTCCCAGTTATTGTTGTGATTTTTAGTTTCCGGCTCCGATAGCGTGATCCGGGACGGTTCCGGAAGCTGTGGTCTTGTTCTAAGAAGTTTCGCTCGGCTGCATGTTGTGGTCATTGCACTCGGTGTCATTGCCCGAAGTACAAAATCGATTTCAGATTAAAAAGTGCTATGGTTGTGGAGGCGAGGACTAATTTCTACGATGACTCGCTGGTGACGCCGTTGAAAAGGTAGTACGGAAGGCTGCAATTCGTAATCATACCCTAGATCACTACCGTCGAGAAGCATGTCGCGGGGATATTGCTTATGGGGCGGGATGGAGTGTGCGTTTTATTGCTGTTTCGGTCTGGAATGTCGGTACTGATGGAATTGTTCGGACATAGACCACGGAGGTCGTCCCGGCAGAGGACGTGAAGTCGTTCAGTATCAGCCGCACGGCTCCATGGCCTCTCTGCTTAGGACGGAAGGAAGACCGCAGTAGTGTCTGCTAGATGTATCCTTGTACCGAGAACAAACTTCGCGCCCTTGCTCTGCCTTCGCAATGGTATGTCGTTGAAAGACATTATCTCCACGAGGATCGCTGCAAAACGGCTTACTTCGAGACGGTAGGCGTTGCTGGCCGGAGGAGGCGGCGGTCGCCCGGCAGCCGGTCCCGGACGGAGCCCGGCGCGGCCGCCGACGCGTCCTGTCTGCCGCCGGCGACCTGGTTTCACTCACCCCTGGCGCCAGGAAGCGGATCTGATCACGCCTGCAGTCGCCGGACACGGCGCGCCGCCGGGTCGTCGGGGACGTACCCGATCCGACCCGACCCGGCCGGGCCGCGTCGTCGGCCTTGCAAGCGGGCTTACGTAACGGCTTACATAAGCGGCCCGCGGCCCGCGCGCCGCCGGCTGCCGCGCCAGCGGGCGGCGCGGCCGCGGCCGCCGCCGTCCGACCGGCTGGCGGCGGCCGCGGCGGCAGCCGGCGCCGCTCACGTGCCGCCCGCTCACGTGTACGCGTCGCGCGGTCACGTGTCCGGGCCGCTCTCACGTTGCGGCCGGGCCGCCGCGCCCCAAGCCAGAGCCGCCGCCGCCGGAGCGGATCGTCCATTGACGTGGGCGCCGCCCGCGCGCCGCGCGCCGTGCGTCGGCCGCGCACGGGGGAAACCGCGGGAGAAGGGTTGTGTCTCGAAGAGCGCGCGCCGCCCGGGGTGACAATGTCAGTTAATAATGAGCATTATCGGAAAGTCTGGATTAGGCGTCTGGTTTCTGACGTGTTAGCTGGAGAGCGGTGACCTCTTGGGCGCGCACAGCCGCTTACATAAGCGGGGAATGGCCTGTGACAAGGACACGACTTCGAAGAAGATGGGTAATCGGATGATTAGGTGTTCTCGGATGTGTTGCAATTGTTATCGACTGCCCTGCATTGAACCTCATTACAGCTGCGAGTCGAGCCGTCAGGTGAGACAAGACACGGTTGCGATGCGAATCCGCCGTACAGCTGGTATCACCAGGATGGTCGTCCTTGCTGCCAGGGGCCGGCGTTAATTAGTGTAGCATGGCTTTGCTGATGCCTGGTAAAAAATGTATGTGTCCAACACACGTCCGGGCCTACTGCGGTACCGCTCGGCGAGGCGTGGAGGGCCGGACGGGCTAGACGTTGGGCTGCCGGCGACGGACCGCTCCTGCGGGGCCATCGGCGGACGGCGATGTGTTTCGCAGGCAGCGCAGGCCACTGCCGTAACCCGCTCAGCCGCGGTGTCGCCCGAGATATGTGATCTGCGGCGGTGTGGAGGCCACGAGGCACCATGCGGTTTCGGTCCCGAAGCTCATCTGCCGTGCAGAGCGCGCAGTGACGCCGGGTGCTCGTTGCACCCGCGCGAAGTGTCCCCCCCCCCCTCCCGAGCGAGACGGGCCTCTCTAAACATGAATGGAGATTCAGATATCATTTCATAGTCCATTCTTGCCATGCAGCGTCGTAGACGGAGTGTTAATTCCTCCTTTAAGATGAAGACGCCGGGGCATCTCCTGTGCCTTATATATCTTAACATCTGGTTTCCGTTGACAGAAGCGTCTTGAAAAGGTGCTCTTCCTGGACAGGTATTCTGATGCACAAACCGGAATCGTGACCTAGAGTCCCTTTGATATTTTAGTTCCCCCCCCCCTCACGACCGTGAGGTCTCTGGCCTGAGAGTGGGGTCGTCTCCGGAGTTGAACCTCTGGGTCAGAAGGGCTGTGCGCCAGATCGCGGTCCGAGCACGCAGAAAGAAGCCTGCTGCCTCGATTCCGCTGCGGTAGTGAACCCTAATGCCGATGAGAGATCTCCCGAGAATCTCGGTAGGCTGCGCTGTTTAACACCTTGTATAACCACTGTGGCGATTCCGACGCTGCGATGAGGTCCGATGTTGATGAGAAGCGGAGCTGGGGGTGTTAACGCTTTGTGTAACAGCTACATTAGCTGGTGACGTAGCATGCACGTCGTATACGTCACGTGATCACGTAGCACGTCATCCGCTGCGCTGGGGCAAGGGCGTCTGACGCAACGGGCCCAGCCTCCACACTAACACTGCAGCTAACTGCGTAGCTTGTGGAAATTTGCGTGCAATAGAACTGGTCGTATGATCCCGGGCAGTGGCGGCACCACTGGAGGGCGGGGGTGTTATTAGGTGTTATTGTTATATATTTTAGGGGTGTTATTGTCATTAGTAGGGGCTACGGCTCCCCTAGCTGGGAAAATTTAGTGTCATTCCAGTGGTGCTTTGAATTGCATTGAAAAAAGGACTTGAATTTGTCGTTTGCCCCCGCTGTCCCGAATACGTGGCGCCGCCACTGCTCGGGGTCAGCTGTGCGCGTAATGGCGTGGTGAACCCTGCCGCTAATTTGGGCGGGACCGTTTTAGAACGCAACAATGAATCGGACGTTCCGATTCTCTGCGGTTTTATTCGCCGGCAATGTCAGGCCTGGCGTCGGTGGATGGCCGACGCGTGCTATCGTTGTGAAGCATTTGCGATTTGTTAAAATGCGCTTGGTGTGCTCTGAATGAACTCGGAAGCTCTGAATCATATCTGATAGGAAAGTCAGGTAGTGTCTTACATAAGGGACTTTGCACTCCGAATTCAGTCTTTTCTGTGGTCCATTTTTTCCTTCGCATTCCAAAGCTCCGTTTTGGGTCACATTCCTGCAAAGTACGTCATTACACAGCCAGGCGTTTTGGGTTCTTTGTCCAACACGGGAAATTGCGTGACGTTAGAAATTGTCGCTTAGTATGTGAACTCTGCCTTATGAAATGCTCACCTCTGGGTGCTGTGCGTCCTCGCGTGTCACCTTCCTATCCTGTCAGTCGCCGTATTTGCCGCATGGAATTTCGCGCGAACTTTGCACTTATTAAATAAACATTCAATAAAGATGCAGTTATCAACAGATCAAAAATAAAAAAAACAAAGAAAAAATCGAATCTTCGGCCAAGTGGGCTGATGACGAAAAGTCGTCCGAGCACGACGTTATGTAAGAAGTCGCTTGACCAGGCCGATCAGTGCTCTTGGTGTCGCGCTCCATTGGCCTTCAGCTTCTTTGAGCGCATTTGACCGTTGTCTTGCTGGCGCTGCCGGCTTGCGTAACGGCCGGGGAACGGGGTCAAAGGTGGCGCCGTCCGACAAAGAGGGTCGGCCGGCGTGGCCGCGCGTGGCCCGGCCGCTGCCGGTCATTATGTAACGGCCGCGGGACGCGGCCGGGGGCACCCCGTCCCACATCGATCTGGCGGCGTGCTGCGGCCGTACCGAGCACGGCGCCGTGCCGCCGCGCGCGGCCGGCCGCCAGCGGGAACATCGAACGTCGACGTGACACATGGAAGCCGGAAACACGCGAAAAGCGGGCGGTTTCGAATTGCCGTGGTTGTCCAGGCCCTGGCTGAGACGCACCAGGGGAATCGTGGTTCTCTACGTACAAGGAGTGGTGGGTTGGTGTAACCGCAGCGCGCGCGAAAGGAGGTTCGGGTTGAGTCAGAAGCGTCCAGTCTGCGTAAATAAGGTCGCTCAGATGCGTAGATATGTAGGAGGACTGCGCAGGAGTAAGCTCGAAGAATGCGCCGAGGATCTCTGTCGAGCGCGACGGTGGCGTCAGTTGCAAATGGCCGCGTCCTGCCTGATCCTACCTACGCTAGGCGCTGGTCTGCCTGGCCTGCTGGTGCCTCCCCGTTACGGTGGGCGGCCTACAAGACGGCGGCGGGGACCGTCTGCAGCACGAGAGGCGCTGTCTGAAACGATGCCTCTTCACTCACTTTCACATTAATATCTTTGATATTAGATGGTAGTTGAATATGAGTTTTTCGTGTACTAAGGAACAGATTGCAAAATCTCCCGTTCCGAACTTCTCAATGCTTATGGAACAAAGCCTCGCATAAACCATTCATGGTCTAGGTGCCCACTGGGCGTTTTCCTGAACGAATCCTTGAAACATTAACCAGAAGTCAAATAGCAATTCAACATGCACACTTTCCTTTTACTTTACACTTTCAGTTTTCTTGCGGCCTAAGGAACAGTACCTTGGCTTGCCTTCCGTTGGCATTTTCGGGCCCTGACACATCGACAGGTTGGAAGATAACCACGTTCGGATTCATGCAAAGATGCCTGTCGACTATATATATATATATATATATAAATATAGACAGTATCTTTGTTCTGTGCAAGGCGAAGGCAGAAGAGGAGTGGCAGTGGTTTGGGCAGTCTTAACGACCCTGGCTGATGTATGTTCACGTCAGGCCGTCCGGAAATTACTTGCATTGATTCAGGCTGCCTGCGCTGGGAGATGAAGAATGTTGATTCGGTTGGAGCGGCGCTGACTGAGCTTGTTGAGCAGAAAGATCAGAGAGACGACGGCTCGTTATCCTGACATTGTGTTTAAATCACAAACCCGTCAGCTGAGCGATATGTAGAGATGCTGGCTGGGCTACCATAACCTGTCAGAGATGGTGGATCTGCCTCGGAGCTCGACTGGCATGGAGGCCATTGTCAGCGGTTCGTGTGAAACGGGACTGGGAAGTATTTCGGACCGAGTGGGCTGTGGGAATTATTCTGATCACGGTTGGCTCGGATCACCCATGTGAGCTGGAGGTGACGACTGTGCGAAACAGAACGCGATCCAGGGAGTTTCAGTAAGCTTGACGAGGCGGGGATGTCGTGCGACAGCTATTGCGTTCATTATGAGTATCCTGTTCTGTCCTGAGCAAGGGGTTTAATCCCGTTTGCCATGAAAAAGCCATTTCAGTGGTGCAGTGTTGACACTGAAATGGGCGATGGCAACAGAGATGTCCCAGCGCACCACAACAGTGGATGGAAGACAACGTCCTTGACGCCTCAGTGATGGACAGGTCGCGACCGTTCCTCCCTGACGCCTCCCCTGCCTCTCCCCCCACCCCCCACCACCTGCGCCGCTGTCCTCTGACTGCTGTGCTGGTGGTTGGCCGCTGAGACGGCCTGCCTCGGGGCGCCGGCCGGTCGCCGCCCCAGCTGCGCTGACGCCTGGCTCTGTCCGCAGCACCGCACGACCACATCACGCTCAGCAACCGAAGCCACGTGCTCAACAAGCTCTCCCGCAAACCCGGAGGCGCTGAGGGACGCCGACGCGGCCGTGCAGCGGCAGCCGTTCTGGGCGAAGGTCAGTGGCGGTCGGGCCGGACCGCTGACCGTGCGTGGGGTCGGCAGGTCAGGTCAGGTCAGGCAGGTGGTGATGCGGTGCCGCAGCACCCGGGGGCCGGGGTCGCGTGCTGTTTGCCGTGCCGTTGTGGGAGCGTGCGCTGTGGGCGCCGCGCATTGTCGCGCCGAAGTTGCAACTGGTTTGCGCCGTGAATGTTGTGCCTTCTTGGTTTCCGTGCTGCGGTTGTATTTCCCGGGGTTTTTCCCGACAGATTGGTCATATGTGAAACTGAACAGAGACCGCATTGAATGTTTTCTGTTCGTATTATCGTCTCGACGTACGTGGTTTTGTGTCGGTTTTATCGGTTAAAATACTTTGTAAGCTTCAGAAAACTAATCTTTCCGCATATTGTCGTGTTTTATTAGGCTTGCTTCTTGTTCAGAGTCCGGTGTTTTTAGTTGCTGCGATGTCGAGTTTAAAGTCGTGTCTCGGACACGTCCCCCCCCCCTAAAAAACGTAGCATCTTAGTTTGGTAGCTGGTACATCGTGTCAGGTGCATGTTTGGAGACACGAGGTTTCTGACAGGTAACTCCAAACCATTCGATGTGGTTGGTACGACCTTTGTTACGTAAGCAAGGGGATTCCTAAAATCTTCGCCAATCGTCAAGAGTTCGGAGAAGGGCGGTAATGCAGTCTTTCCCGGCGGCAACACCAGACGGATTCCCACTGCGGCCATCTGCGGCTCTGATTTGGAGTGCGATCTCATTTTCTGCCACGCGTCCCGATGAAAGGGCCTGACGGATGGCGCGGCGGCGCCCTCGGCGAGCGGCCCGCGCGGCTCTGTCCGGTCGGCGCGCCGTGCCGTGCCGGGGCTTCTGCGCCGCGATGTGTGACTCTGTCGGGCCCTCCTCCGGCAGGGCTACTTCCGGCAGGCGGCGGCGCTGAAGAGCCTGGGCCGGCTGGAGGACGCGCTCGTGGCGTACGTGCTCTGCGCCGCGCTCGAGGAGAACCCGACGGCGGCGCTCGCCGAGCTGCAGCTGGTGAGGCCGCCCGTCCCGGCCCGGGCCCCGCTCCAGGCCTCTGAGGTGCTCGGAGTGGGACGTTCGGCCCCGCGACCGGCGCGGCTGTCGTGTGACGGCAGGCAGCGATCCGCTGTTATCGGGTGCAGGATGGAGGTGCTTGGAGTCGGGCCCCGGTCTGCGGTTGCAAACTGTGGTTGGGTTCCTCCTCGCTGGACGGAGCACGATTAGAACCAGCTTACGTGTTGGCCGTGAATTGTGGCCACGTTGTTTGTTTTGACTTTGAGCCCGTCACACGGCATTCCTTCCTTGGGCCGGCTCGGCCGCGATTCGCCAGGGCCTCGTGCAGGACCCGCGCGATCATGGCACGTCCCGGCCAGCGTGACGTTGACGCGTCCGGCCGCGGTCGCAGACGTCGCCCGGCGGCCGCCATCACTGCTGACGGCACCGCCGCTTCCCAGGTGCTGAAGCGGATCCTGCGCCGGCGCCAGCTCTCCGACGACCACGTCAGCAAGCACCGCCGGCGCAGCGACTCCGAGACCGAGCTGCAGCACCACAGCGACGACAGCAACTCGAGCACGGTACGGCCGGCGGCCGCTCCCCCGGGCGGGCTCGGGCCGGCGGCGGCGCCCGCCCGGCGCCAGACGCCACGCCGGCGCGGAAAATAGGCTGGCCTTCCGAGAACGGCACGTTCCAGTCATGTTGCCACGTGTTGCTAATGCCATTGCAGCCGGTTACGTCGGAAGGCTCCACGTAAGGATATCAGAGGTCACGATGGGATGGAAAATGCTCGCGATCCTCACACGAGTTATATGGGGAGCTCCCGCAAGCCGTGTTGCCTGCAGCTGCATGCATGTACACCGCGGAATCAGATTCCACGGGCCGGTGGCCAGCCGGAGCGGTCCGTCTCGACGGAGCGAGCCTCAAGCGGCGGTGCGTGACGGCCATTTTCACCTGCGTGCGGCGGCGGCCGGCGCGGGTTATATAACGCGGCCGGCGGCCGGGCCGGACTGAGACGGGCCAGCCTCCGCGCCGCCTGCCGGCCGCCGCCGCCGTCGCCCCGGCCGGCTTACGTAACCGGCCCCACTCATCGGGCCGTTACGTAAACGGGCGTCGGCGGCGAGCAATCGATGCTGCGCGGGCGGCTGCCGGGCGAAGAGGAGCACGGCGGGACGCGGGCGGCGGCCGTCCGGATCACGGCCGAGCCGGGACGGTCACGCGTCGCGTCCCGGTCCCTGACCGAGCCGGCGGGGCTCGGTCAGGGACCGGGACAGGAGAGGCCCGGCGCTACAGGGCCAGCTGGCGGCCTCCGCGCCGCCCGGCCGGGCTCGGTTCGGCACGGCTGTGCGGGACAGCGGGACGGGACGGGGGGGCAGCGCCGCGTGGTCCGGATGCCGCGTGGTCCGGGCGGCCGCCGGCGACGGCGGCCGCCGACGCCGGCCGGCGGTTGCCGGGCGCCGCCTCCGCCGCCGCCCGGAAGCGGCGGATCGATCGAGGCGACTGGCAGCGTGTGTGGCCGTGCCGGGGCGGGCGCGGCTCGTCGCCGCTTCTGCGAACTGGGGCCGCCAGAGTCGCGGCCGGAACCTGCCGGGATCAGCAGGGTCGCTGTCGTCGGCTGTCGCGTCGCAACTGCCCGACATAGACGGGCTTTCAGCGCGGTAATCGAACCACCGTTCAGCGTCCGGCGTCGTAGGAACTTCGTCGGAAATCAGTTTTCTTTTTGGTTAAGTGTAATTGAAAGGGTAGCCAGGCGAGATAGTGGCTCACTCGCCTTTTCATCCCGGAACAGGGAAGCACCTCTCGATTGAAGTGAGCTTCTGCCGTGCAAAAGAAACAAAGCGTAAGTGCAATGTGGCCAGTTTGGGTTTACAAACTTTCAGATTCGGAACAGCAATCTCCATTATCTCACAAAATATCATTTTCGTATTCAGCCCCAGTCGCTCAAAATTTTGGATTTTCTTTTTCAGGAATAAGCCCAGGTTCGGAGCGAATCCATCCAGCAGAAAATCGAAAAAAATGGTCATCTGGAAAGTTGACAAAATGCACTTGCGCTTTGTTCCCTTTGCCCGGCAGACTTGTTACCCGAAATGCTGTTGTTCCCGAAACATCTGAGCGCTACGCCTCCTCTGCTGCGTTAGGCAGCATCAAAACATTTTAAATGGGCTTTTTACGCCGTGTGGATATCGGGCGGGCATGCGATGTGGGTTCAGGTCTGGTTCTGACCTGTTTCGCTCTGTTGCAGGACGTTCCGTCTGCGCGCAGCGAGACGCGGAGTCTGCCCGTGGAACTGAGGCTCAGGCGAATCATCGAGCGCTGCCACACGGCCGTCAAAACCCTGAAAAGTAAGCCCGACAGGCGCAGTTGGCACTCAGACAAGCTCGTGCTCACGGTGAACGACGACCCGTCACCAGTGGTCCCTTATTATCTGCCAGTCTCTCATGAATCGCCTCTTCCGCGTGGCGACTGGTTCGGTCTGGGTGCAGATCCGCAGGGCGCCGGCCTGATGTTTGGCTCCGGTTGGATGAACAGTAGGTGGGGGAGGCATCGTGGGCGGCCGTGTCCCTTGCGTGCCAGTGTGGCGTGTGTTGACGTTATGCGGTGCTCGTAGGGCGTCGTTTGTTGTCGGCGATCGGTCTTTGCGTTTCGCCTTCAGTGCGCTTGACGTAAACGTTTTGGCACTCCGGTCTTGCCGCTGTCGGCAAACCTTTGCACGGAGCGCCGCACACCAGGCACCCAAGGCTGTGGTTTTTGCGGCCGAAGGGTGCGACTCGTGTGCCTGTTGCTTTCTCAACTTGTTCCAACCAGCCAACGCCCTGGGCGGGGTGTCGGCGGCACTGGCTGGGTATGCGGGCCCGATCTAGCACTGCCGCCGGCTCCTGGACTGCCCCGGACAGTATTTCTCCCGTGAGACTTGGCTGAGGCAGACAGTCGGACAGTCCGACAGTCTCGTGTCGGCCGCGCATGAGGGGAAGCAGTACGAGTGTGAGGTGTCTGCCGTGGTCCCGTGTCTCGGCAGCTGGCGAGGGGAAACAGTACGTGCGTGAGGCGTTCGACACGGTCCCGTGGCACGTGAATGAGGTGCCTGACGCAGTCTCGTCTCCCGCCAGCTCGCGAGGGGAAGCAGTACGTGCGGACCGTGGCGCCCGGCCTGGCTAGCCGAGACGACTTCGAGTGCTCGCTCTGCTACCGGCTGCTCTGGCAGCCGACGTCGACTCCGTGCGGCCACACGTTCTGCCGCTCGTGCATCGACCGGTGGCTGGACCACAGCCCGACCTGCCCCCTCTGCAAGATGGCGCTGGAAGAGGTGCGTGCCGGCCGACGGTCGGGCCGCACGGCCGCACTATTTCAGCCCCGTGCTGGAGGAAATACGTGCATGCGAAGGGCCAGATCGAGCCGGTCCTGTTCTCTTTTTTCTCCTTTTTTTGCTGTTTGGTTTCCGGTGGCGGAACGCGGCCGGGTTGCCGGGGTAAGGTAGTTAGCATAAGCTGAAGGAAAGCTCGGCTTCCCTTACGTAACTGACGGGTAGACAAAGGAGGCCTTCTGTGACGCGTTGCGGTGTCTTGGCCGCCCCGGCGATATCATGTAGATGACTGCAGGATACGCCAATCAGGCTTGCGTTCAGAACCGGCTTTTTACCGAATCTAATTGTTGCCACCGCAAGCCGCAGTCGGCTACTTGTATACGGCGGAGATGGCATGCGGTTAGCCGGTTCCGGTCGACACGAAAACCCCTTCGTGGTTTCTGATCCGGCCAATTTACTTCTTCACGGTGTACCATATACTAAGTGGGGGGCTCGTCTCGACTCGTGCTTGACCGGTCTCCGTTCGGGCAGTTCCTGGCGGAGCGTGGCCGGGCCACCACAACGTTCCTGCACTACGCCATGGAGACGCTGCTGCCGGCCGACCTGAGCGAGCGGCAGCACGCGCACGAGGAGGAGATGCTCGCCGACTCGCTGGCCGGCCAGGACCTGCACCACGAGATCCCGATCTTCGTGTGCGTGCTGGCCTTCCCGACGCTGCCCTGCCCGCTGCACGTGTTCGAGCCGCGCTACCGGCTCATGGTGCGCCGCTGCATGGAGAGCGGCACGCGCGAGTTCGGCATCTGTCTGCCGAGCAGGACAGACTCGCACGGGTGAGCAGCGGCGCCCGGCCCTGCGCGGCTCAGTGACCGGGCGGGCGAGGCGGCGCGTCCCGCACGTGCGAATCCTGGCATTGTCTTTGTTCGTTTGTCGTCGCTCGGAAGGCGCTTTGTTCCGTTTTGCGTCCGTTATTTTGATTCGCACGGTAGAAATTCTCAGAATGCCACTCCATCGCTTTTTGTGCAGCATCGTGTATCGGGTGGATGTGAAGTACAACCGACGATTATTAGCTGAGCAGGTCATCATACATTCCACGGTGGTCCTGTCTGCGTTGCGTAATACCTGCTGCCATTCGGCACGTGCAGCCCCCCCCCCCCCTCGCCATCCTGACCTCTCGCCTGCGCTGCGCCAGGTTCGTCGACATCGGCGTGATGCTGGAGATCCGCGACCTGCGGTATTTCCCGGACGGCCGCAGCGTAGTGGACGCGGTAGGGTCACGCCGCTTCCGCTGCCTGGAGAAGGGCCAGCGCGACGGCTATGCGACGGCGCGTGTTGAGTTCCTCATCGACCAGACGGTGCCGCCCGAGGGCATGCAGGGTGAGTGTGGGCTCGGCTGGTGTCGGGGATTCCCGGGAACGGCGGGCGCCGGGCGTTGGGAGAGATTCCCGGCCCTGTCAGAAGTAGTGGAGACTACTAGTGTCAGTAGTCGTATGGTCGATAGACGAGCGATACTGGCAGTGAATAGTGCTGGAAAAGACAGGCTCTCTGAACACGAATTGGAATCATTAGAGAAATGAATTGCCATGCTCCTCGTCACGGTAACTCGACAAGCATGGTGGAAGGAGCTTTCCGAGACCGTCAGCAAGCCCCGCCGAACTTTTGGCGTAAACTTGGTGGGCCGGTGTCTGCCCGGGCGTGGTTCCATGCGGGCGACCTAGTTCGCTTCAGTCGTCGCCGTTGCGCCACGTGCTGTGCGGCCCGACGACGTGGCCAGACCTCGCCAGGTCGGGGGCGCTGCGATGGATCTGGAGACCGCCGCTGACCGCCGCTGACCGCCGCCTCCCCCGCAGAGCTGCAGGCGCTGCACGATCAGGTGCGCGGCCTGGTGGAGACCTGGTGGACCGAGCACTTCCAGGAGCAGCGCGAGAAGAGGGCGCGCGTCATCTCCTTCTTCGGCCAGATGCCCACCGTGGAGACCAACTACTGGACGCTGCCGTCGGGGCCGTCCTGGCTATGGTGGACGCTGGCTATCCTGCCGGTGGCCTCCTCGCTGCAGGTGAGCTCTCGCCGAGCGACCAGTGAGCGACACGTGGCGGCGCAACGTTGACGTTGGGAGGGATGGCGGGGTGTGGCGCCGGTGGTGCGCCGGGGCCGTGCTGCGGTCGGTCTCGCGTAGAGATCCGTGCGACCGAGCCGCTGGGGGATGCCAGTGGCTTTTTAGGGCCGCCGTGGTGGTCGTGGTCCGATTCGCCGGCTGTGCCTGTGGCGCTGAGACCGTGGTGACGCGGCGGTGGTGATGCGGCCCTTGATGACACCGCCTGTGGTGACGCGCCCCGCGGGGACGCCGCCCGTGATGACGCTGCCGCCGCTGTGCCGCAGCTGGAGATCCTGGCTATGACGTCGCTGAAGCGGCGGCTGCGGATGATCGGCAGCGTGCTGCGTCGCCTGGTGCCGGCCGCCTGACGGACGGCGGCGCCGCCCCGTCCCGCCGCCCGCGCCCCGGCCCCGGCCCCGGCCCCGGCCCCGGCCCCGGCCCCGGCCCCGGCCCCGGTCCCGGCCCCGGCCCCGGCCCCGGCCCCGGTCCCGGCCCCGGCCCCGGCCCCGGCCCCGGCCCCGGCCCCGGCCCCGGCCCCGGCCCCGGCCCCGGCCCCGGTCCCGGCCCCGGCCCCGGTCCCGGTCCCGGCCCCGGCCCCGGCCCCGGCCCCGGCCCCGGCCCCGGCCCCAGCCCCGGCCGCCGGCCGCCGGTCGGCCGACGACGCCGGAGGCCCGGGAGCAGGGGCTGCCGCCCCGCTGACGTGTGAATGGACGGCCCCCTGCGGGACCTTGGAGGGCGGACGTCCGATAGGCTCTACAAATGTACTCGTCTGTCAGGTTTGTAGTGTAGCTCGATGCAGCGTTGTGTACCCTGATATTTTTAGAAGTTCGCCTTCTCTTGATTTGTGAGATTTCTGAGGAAGTCGTGGACTCGCTGAACCTGTTGGCGGTTCCGATTCGTGTCCTGGTATTTGTGAACAAATAAACATTGTTTTCGACACGCGACTGTGGAGCGGCAACGGAAGAGCTTCGGTCGCCAGAAGTCCAGGTCTCAAAGCGTTCAAGGCAAAGGCGTGGAGAAATGAGGTCACTGAGGAAGCCAATGAACCAGAATAAAATTGAAATGAAAATGAAATGGGGGGACGGCGGCGGAGCGTCCGCCGGAGGGCGTCCAGCCGCACGGGTTTGTCTGGAGACAGGTCAGCGAGACGTCTGAGGCATGTCCTTCACCGTCCAGCAGCCCGGAGTCGACAGTCGCAAGTCACTGACGTTCGCGTGACCTGCAAAAACTCGAGAAGCGTAAAGCAATTGCTTTCCGGTCCGAAGGCTCTGGATAAAGGGAACTGTTGCCTTTTCAGATATCTGTTCAAACACAACCGGATGACCAAGTCCTTGCCCAGTGCATAACGCTCCACCTAGCAAACCATAGCGCAAAGATCCAACTAATGGTGACTGAGAGTCACGCTCTCTCGGAATGTCAAACCGAAATGACGCAGCAAGCCACTGGGCAAACCGGCTGTCATTTAGAGCGCTGAAGGCGTTTTGTGTAGGGACTGCGGCTCTACGGCGATCGGTGTGCAGTGCTGCCGCAACGTGCGATCACGGTCAGGACAATTATCGGCAGTCCCAGACACCGCGGGCGCGGCGCGGAGGCCGTCACAGGAGATCCCGGTCACGGTCCACGTGAGACGGCCTCAGAGGCGTTAGGCCCCCCTTGTGCAGGACCCCGTGGACTGGCACCGGGGCTCGGATCATGTTGCATGCAGCATGTCATTGTGACCAAGGCGAATGTTATTAATGTGCTAATTTTCTCACAGCGGGGCACAGGGCCATAGATTCCGCATGATCTCGCCGTTTGTGGCCCGCCCATCCCACTGTCTTCCTCGGTGAAAGTTCTCGGAACCCATGCGGAGGCTGGCACTACGCCTGCTGGGCCCAGGGAGTAGGGCAGAAATTATCACGATGAAGCAGACCCCGAACCTCACAAGGTAAGGCATCATATTCAGGTGGTGCCGCACTGCTAGTTGGTATGCGGTGGGCACCTCACCTTCTCCCATGGCTGGTAGGCCAAGGGCTCATTTTAACAGACTAAACGATAAATGATCCGGCCATCAAAATGGTAACCTTGCCTGACAGGGCCACGATGATTGCACCCAATCGTTATTCACTGCGTGCTGTCTAACAGCCAACCCGTTTTGGCGTCCCCCAATGACTGAGCGGTTTGTGAAAAAGACACCGGCCCTTGAACACCAGCAGGTGCACGTTCAGCAACCGAGAAAAGCCGCGTCATTTTGCAACCAGCCATGGCGGAGACGCTGCACTGTCAAGCAGTGAATCCCGACAACGTGCCCTGCACTTCCTGCAGTTTCTACGGAATATCCGTCGGAGCTTACGTCTGCAGCCCGTCAACAGCTCTCGGATTCGGTGAAGTTCTTCAACGCAGTCTGTTGTACCACACCCTATAGCAGGGCAGACTACCACGGAATTTCAACACGACGGTTCAGTTCGTGCCGCGAGAGTGACAACTGCCCGTGCCTTGCCTGCCTCGGTAAACGAAAGCGGTTGCATTTGAATACGATCAGTAAACGATGCCAGCTTAACAGCACAACACGCGGCTCCACAACCAAGCCACAATTGCGGCACGCACGTCCCTCACGATGGAGCGACCGGTTGGTGCAGGGCCCAGCTATTATCAGTCATCCAAGAGCATGACCACCATATCCCGGCTCACGCACTGCCGCGCAATCCACAGACCAAATGACAGGTCAAGTCCCATCGGCAAAGGTCCCAAACGTCCCGAAAACACGCGCCAACGCCCCCATTGAGTCAGGATGAGGCGGTAACAACGTCAGGTGACAAGAAAACTCCTCAATAGCTATACATAGTTATCGTATACCTTAGTCCCGCGTATTTTCTTACCAGATTACACAGCTGTCAAGGGCGCGCGCGACACTAGGGAGATCCGGCCAAAACCCATCACGACACTATAAAGATTTGTCTGATTAGCGCAGTCCGCACGGTTCCGCCTCGCAAGCCAAGCACGATCCACACTTCAATGTAAAAAATACACGGGCGCGGAGGCCGACGCGGCCAGTGCGGTGACCGCGCGCGGACGGAGTCGGCCGCCACGGTCGGCCCCGCCTGGTGGCCGGCGCGGGCCCGCCGTCGGCATCGCAGGCGCGCGCGCGCCGCCCGCCGCCGCCGGCCGCCGGACGGCCGGGCGGCGGCGGCCGCGCCGCTCCGGTCAGTCCATGTCGGCGTCCGTGTTAGGAAGTCCCCACTGAAACAGAGCAGCCGGCTGAGCGCGGACACCGGCGGCAACTGTCAGTGGGCACCGCACAGAGCATACCAGCGCCCTCAGTCCGGCTGTTGGAACACGAACTGGTGCCTACTGCCCCAAAACAGCTAACGCTGTCCCACGGAAACGATTCCGCTCACGACACCCACTTCGGCATGCAGTGACGTCACAGGCCCGCCCCCGCGCCGACCCTGCCGACGCCCGCGCCCCACGGCGGCCGGGCCTGGGACGCGGGCGCGCCATCTGGCGGCGTCGCCGCCGTGCCGGGTCGCACGAGATGGGCCGACACGGCGGCCCGGTCCAGATCGATACCCAGTCTGGCCAGCGCAGCCAGTACAGACCGACGCCGCCGGCAAACAATTACAATATTTTCGGCTCCTCGACCCCAGCCACGCGCCAGGAATGGACAGCCGGACGGACGTAATGACCTCGGATGCGGAGCGGCCGTTCCGCGGGGCTATAGTTGCCTGGCACGGCCGAGGACGAGAAGAATATGATCACTTTCCACCGGAGGGGCGAGCCAGACAGCGCAGGAGTACGGGGAAATAGGCGCTGCTCCTTATGATCTGCTCTCGCGCACACGTGTCGCTGAGCGCTTGCAGACGTCACGCTGGCGAGGGCAGCCAACCAGGAGGCCGTCTTGCGCAGTCACATGGACCATGACGCACGGGTCCGCCTCCGAGCCGTTTCCTAAGACACCACTAATGCGGCAAGCGACGTCTCGGAGGACTGTTCAAGAACAAGCAAGCGCACCTCATCTGGAGCCCCATCCGTATCCACGGGCACAGCCCGGTTAGTTGGCTCGCTCACGTGGTTCAACAGCTCTCCGACTGCGGGGCCTTACGACGTGCTCACATGCAAAGCCCCCCCCCCCGCACACACACAGGCACGGCCACGCCCGGCGGGGATGTCGGGGCCCCACCCCACGTGACCCCACCACGCGACAGAATCCCGACCACGCCACACTTCCGAGGGCGCCGTCCACTATCCCCTCCTGTTCCGCAGTCTTCCCGTGGGCCGGCGGCCGGGCCGCGGCTGGACGCACCGTGTCGTCGGCGGGCGCCGCCGGTCTGCCCGGTCCGTTGACGCCGGCCGGCGGCGGCAGGTGGGGCGGCGGGCGGCCGTCGGCCGGCGCCGGCGCCGACTCGGCGAACGGGTTGGACGGCGGCCCGCCGGCCGGCGACGTGCCCAGCTCGTTGAGCCGCGTCATCTGCTGCGTCACGGCCAGCACGCCGTCGTGCTGCACCGTCAGGATCACCCAGATCACCTCTGCCGGACGGACGGCGGTCAGCGACGGCACACGCCGGTCACGGTGACGTACGGCGCAGGCGATCGGGGGAAACTCGTGAGCCGTCCGATGTCGGGCTCGTTTATCGGACACCGGTTACAAACGATACTCGTACAAACCTGTCGCCCTGTCTCGGGTGCTGCAATCCTTACTGCACGGAATTCTGAGGAATGCAACCCGCACCTCAGTACAAGTCAAGGCTGGTTTTCTGCATAGAGCATGTGCCTGTCTGTTGCAACGTAGCTCAACTGCCAGTAACACGCGTACAGGTATCTGCCAGCGCTACCCAACCGCCGTCCGCTCGCCACGCGATCGGAACTCCAGACTATCCCGACCGCGCCGGCCGCCTGAGGCTTACATAAGGACACGGGTTCCAGAGCAATCACAATTTCCTCGGGAACTACGTCACGCGCGGGCCGACCTCTGATACTGGACCGACGTCCCGGTGTCGTTGACCGGGCGGCAGGAACTGACGTCAGGCGAATTAAGCACATCAGAAGAGATACCGACTGCGCAATAAAAAGGGCACTACGCACAGGCGGCGAGGTGGATCACGTGCGGCCGAATGCAACAATGTCTTACCGAAAAACAAAGTGCAAACCACTTCTCTCAGACAAATAGTACGCCAAAATTGCGCTGCAGAAGCATTTTGTACTCTACAACCACGAACTTGTGCCATCAAAATTCTACATTATAAGCCTCTGACAATCCTCCAAGCACCTGACTCGGTCTTTATTGAGGATTAGGCATACCTGCGTCGACGTCGTCAAACAACACCAGCTCATACACGTCTTTTTTGTTCTTACGCTTCACAAAAGCTTGTATCCCAAAACAAAACTTATACTCCGACACCAAAGACAGAACCCGAATTTCCTACCCTTAAGCCTAACGACATAAACAGATGTGATGTTTAACACATGCTAAATGTATGCAATAACTTCTCGCTTACGTAACGGGTATGTTTCCACTGGCGTTATGTAAGCCGAGTCTTGCGTAACACCAAACCACCTCCTAACATTCCCGAGATGACGCCAAAGCGATCACCTCGCTGGGTCCGGTTTACATAACTGAAGCATTACGTAAGTACCTGCATTTCTGAATACATAACCCAGACAGAAACGAAGCAAACACTGCGGCCATAAACAACAATGATCTTCGCGCCCACCTGCCCCGTCCAAACAACGTCCAGTATCGGCAGCGGTCACGCCCCGACTGGCGGCCCCAGCATCCCCGGCCCCCATCCCCCTCACCTCCGAAGTGGGTGCCGCCGGCGGTGGTGGCGCGCCACTTGCTCTCATACATGCCCGGCTGGTCCGGGGAGCGCATCTGCACACAGACGACGGCCACCTCGTCCGGACCGACGCACGGCAGCGGCAGCGATGTCTGTTGGTCAAGGGCGCACATGAACAGCCGCCCCCGCACGGCTGCGGCGACCATGTCTGACGCTGACGGAACAGCCGGCTGGCCATCACCAGACGGGTCAGCAACAGCACACAGCGCTACACAGCACAGCAAACACAACTCGCAGCAGAACACAACACACCTCACACAAACCGCGCAACACACCAAACACAAACAGCGCAACACACAAAAACGCCACAACGAACACCTCACACACCGGCGCGACAGCCGCCGGGGCGGCCCAGGTCGGCCGCGCGGACCACGTGCCGACGAGGCCGAGCCGCCGCCCGCCGCCGGCCGGGCTCACCTGCTCCGATAGCTGACTGCCGTGCACCAGCCGGAGCGCGCAGCCGGGCGGCCACGGCTCGCCGCCGTTGTTCTTGATGCGCCACGTCTTGACGAACGCCGTGTCGGGCGGCACGCTCTCGCCCTCGCCGACGGTGGCGTCCTCGAGCAGCACGAGCGACGGCCGCGGCACCAGCGCCGCCGGCCAGCTCTGCAGGTCGAAGTAGGCGCCCACCGCCTCCTGCAGGTTCCTGCCGGGAGGGCGGCGCGCGTCCGGCCGGTCAGCGGCCAACGCCCGCACCGCCGGCTCACACGCGCACCATCACCGCGCACCATCCCCGTCCGCCTGGCCAAAAGGTGCACACTTTGTCCGCTGTACGTACGTGCGTTGTGATAAATGTCACGTACAATATCAACTTGTAAAAACTATAATTATGATCCTGAATGGGCATAATTTCATGGTCTTAAACACGCATCGCATAGTGCAAAAGCTGTCATATGCAGAGCAGTTATTGTACGTCGGGACTGGGCATCAGCTGTTCATTATTGATAATGG
This sequence comes from Capitulum mitella, assembly GCA_030062745.1. Classification (NCBI taxonomy): domain Eukaryota; kingdom Metazoa; phylum Arthropoda; class Thecostraca; order Pollicipedomorpha; family Pollicipedidae; genus Capitulum; species Capitulum mitella. The sequence continues at coordinate 3,840,188 of CP099842.1, forward strand.
AGGTGCATATATGTTTAGCCCAAAATTTCGCGAGTCAATTCCATTCTAACACACTGTAATCACCAATTCACAACAAATTCTTGCAAAAATGACTCCATATAGATCTGACTCAGGGTGAATCGCTTTCGTTCTGACTCAGGTTTGAACTGATTCACAATCATGATTCACAGAAGAGCTGAGGTAATCAACGTCCGAGGGTTCACATTAACATAAACATTATCATTTTACTTTCCTTACCCTTTACTGGGAAGACAGGAGTGCCCTGCCATGCCAATGTGATCCATGAACTATATTAAATGCGAACCCGAACATTCATTGTCAGCCCCATCACGCTGGATCACATCATTCCCTGTTGCTTTTTTAGGGCAACCCACTACTGGTATTACAATGTTAAGGACATAATATTAAGTATATTAAACCAGTAAAACATTATACAATAAACTACCCTTATAAGTGTATTATCAACACAAACACATCAAACAAAAATTGGTAAAATTTTTGTGGACATGTGGCCATTTGGATAAACAGAACACAATAAAAGTGAAGGTTTATGTTAGCCTTTACCTGTCACAAAATTGCTAAACTCAACTATGCTATGGTATATCACATAAAATGTTGTAATTTTAGCCCATATAACTGGTAATGTACTTCTAACATAATGTAATGTACTATGTAATGCTAGCCATATAACTCTCATGATAAAAAATAGTTAAAAAACGTTTTGAGGAATATACTTGTACATATACAAGTACATTGTTGTATATACTTCCTTATTATATTACAAGGTACATGAAAATATATATATTGTATATAATATACCAGTATAATTTGAAAAAAACCCAACACATGTCACAAAACTGTTAAAATCAACCATGCTATGGTATATCCTATGTCTTGTAATTCTAGCCGTAACTCTTCATAATAAAAATACATCTTAAAAAACGTTTTAAAGAAAGAGTAATATGACACCACGTCTTGGTTAATACAAACAAGCATACAGCAGCATGGAAGGTCAATGCTTTTGTCGACAATCTCGACAAACAAAAGGAGAATCGTTCAATGACAACGATTGTAAGCTTGTAAGAAATGATTGATGTAATGTCCTACTGGGACCCTTGAAATGTTCTACAGGGATCCTCTCCCATTTCCTTTATTTTCAGGAACATCAAACCATGAATACAATACATACATCAGGACCAGTAGGTCTCATTAATCGATTCAGAGCAGAGCACAAGATGTCTGGCAGGATGACATAAAATAACTCTTCACCAGGAAGAGCGATCATAAAACAAAGAATAACGCTCCTGTCCACGACACTATTTCTGCAGAAACACACCACAAATTCTCTTTCTCGAGCTTTTGCAACTCGAGGAGTGCTTCCAAATTCACGCTCCGACACCAAAAACAACGAGCAAACTTCCAGCCCCGTTTCCAACCCAACGGACGGCCACGGGATCACACGTGCGAAGCAAGCGACAAAAGTCCATCGACATCACGGGGCGACGGTGGCGCCACCTCACCAGTTGTTCATGTCCAGGTAAAAGGCAGCGTCACCGTCGTTGGCGCCGTCGCCGACCAGCTTGTAGAACTGCGAGATGAGCACGTCCCGGTCGGTGGTGCCCATGCAGCTGAACTGCTGCAGCAGCGTCGAGTCCAGTTCCGAGTCGTCCACCTCCATCGCTGGCGCCAGCGCTCTAGGGCGAGCCCGCTGACGGCAGACGGGGCCCGGCTCTAACGGAGCGGCTAGAGACACCGCAGACCCAGCGCGACAGAGGCGGACGAGACGCGGCTCTCATGGCGGCCTCACCGCCGTAAGAGAACAGTAGAGGCAGACAGATCACGACTCTAAAGATCGTTCGGCGAGCTGACACTATCAGTCCGAGGCGCTGGAGGTAGTGCAGACAGAGCGCGATTCAGACAGGAGTAAGATTCTCACAGCAGTCTCACCACAGCTGAACATGATAACGGGCACAGAGATGGCAGTCCGGAGCAGTCAGGTCAGGAAGCCTATAACTTCCATGGAACAGCATGGGAAAACACTGAAGGCTGATGCTAATATACTCTGGAAACTAGGAAAAAGACATACATGGAATTCACAAAAAGGCAAACAGTCACGCTCACCACAGTACACATTCAATCCAAAACAAATTACAGAAGCTTCCTGGTGCTATTCAAATTCAAACACATGCTTTGCATTTCCCACCCAATACAGTCAAAATATTGGTAACAACTCCTTTTAGCAAGGTCACAATGACCTACACCAAAATCCCTACCACCTACCTACCTACCACCCACCCCCCCTGCTGTTGTGTGAATATGACCTTATGGCCAATGTAAGGGGAAAAATAGCATCAGCCAAAACATCAGAAGCACTTTTCCTTCTGCATGTGCCACATCCCATTGCCTGCTTAACTTTGCCAGCATGAATGTGCCAAAATGCATCCCAAAGCTTCTCTGTGAAAACCCTAAGCAGAATGAGTATAAAATATGATTACTCCACATACATTGGCAAAATTAAGAATACTGGGTATGTACAGGCCAACTGTGGCCAACCATTTTCAGAACTCTTAAACAAGCTCTATGCAACATTTTGGCATGGCAATTTTGCTTCTACCAAAACAGCTGTTGGGTCATTTCAAATTTTCCCTAAAAAATCAAAGTCCCAGCAATTTGATGTGCATTAAGGCTAAGGCAGGTCTCTGGATTTTTCAGCAATGTTTTTCATTAGAGAACCAAAACTCACTATGCTAAAGCATGAAATGAAATGTAAAATGGCATGATGACATACTGTTTCTCAGAAGACAACCTCAAAAATACAACATAATCCAGGCAACTATACAGAGCTGACAATGAGAATGACAAAATACTCTGATACATTAAAACAATAAGTTGCAGCAGAGGTGATGCAAAATGGCAAAATTGTTATGCTTGTACACACTGGTAAATACAACACAAATTTCAAAATTTGTTAGATACCAAAAAGACTGTGACAGCTCCTCAAGTATTAGTATACTCATTCCTTGCCCCCTCCCCACAAAAATACACACAGAAAAATATATTACATAAACTGAAAAATGTTGTCCTTCATTGCCCAAAATCTAATCTTCCTTTATTCTGCAGGCTGAGGGTGGAAAGACCAGTTTGTCAAGACCTGAGAGTGAATATTCACACATGTGACCCAAACATACCACAAAAAAGCTACACTCACATAAAACAGCAAATGAAATGCACCAAAATTACAATTACCTAGTAATGCCTTTCAAACTACAAGGTACAAAACTTACCTAAAAACATGGAACAAACATGACTTTGCATCCATTACAAACCCTTGTCTTCCACAGTGGATGGCATCAAACAAAAATAATGGAACAAAGTAAACAAGACATATGCCTTGTTTTCAACTCATTCTCTTTGACAATGTCTACTAAGCCTACACCAAAGGTTCTTACAATTTATGTAAGTCACACATCTGGAAAGATTCAAATATAAAAAATAACAAAAAAGAGCTACCGTGACTGTTTTACAACTAAAAGAGCCATCAAACAGTCCCTATCCAAATACTTTATTTTACCTGTTGGTCATCTAAAAAATAGTGGAGTCTTTACTAAGCATTTATGCACAAAGTGAAGCAAGATATCAAAAAGGGTCAATAAAATGAAAATGCAAATGCAAGGGTTGTATTTATAAATGCAAATGCAATATGATAACAAATTATGCCTGTGCAGAAGAGGAAAATAAGAGGAGCAATGGTGTCAGTGGTAATAATTAAACAGTGAGACAAAGGAGGGCATCAGAAAAATGTGGCACAAGCAGGGAGAACTGATACACCTGGCAAATCTGACCAGACTATGGGCCCAAAAATGTTACTAACCCCATTATTTACACTTGAGAACTATCCCAGCATAACTGTTTACAGCACAGACCAAGAAGGGAAAACTGGTTTTTTCTGTGTCAGGGGTTGCACATAATTTGTGTTGCAGGCTAAAGGTATGTTCCCTTAACACAACAACAATCTGTACAAAAATTGCATTTCTGTTGAGCACTGACATGATAATTTCTCTTGCTATAGATTTCTGTCTTATTCCTGTCTTTTTTTCTTTCCAGGACAAGTAAAAATTTTCCAGTATGGCATATTGTATGAAAAAGATCAAAGTTTCCCCATCATGTCCAGAGCACAAAACATATAAAATAAGGTATAGGCAATGCATATACAATCAATCAGTGGTTCAATACTCCATGCATCCCACAGGGTTTCTAGAAAAATATGGGGAAAATGTTTATCAAAGTATATAGGATGCTACTAATGCCCACATTAATCTAAATTTTCATTACCTACAACAAAGAGCAGACAACCAGCTAATCTGCAGAGAGACATGTGTCCTCAATATCCAAATGCAAATTTATCTGACAGCATATCAAAAACCAAGCTGGTACAAAGAAATGATGAAATATGACTCTTCCCAAGGCACGTAATTCAATTCCCGTCGATAACAGCGATAGGCAACCCTATTCAATCACAACATGTATCTGGAATGGGATGACTTTCAGTGCGCCATATCTGCAACAACAACAATATCGGTAACCATGAACGTAACTGGTCGGATTAATTAACAGTTGTCTCACCAGTATTAAGCATAACACTGGTTCTTTCCAATACGTAAAGAATAGTGGCTCCCGGGGGATTACCGCAATGTAAATAACTCGTAACCCATGATGATGCAACAAGATTTCGGCGTTTAATCTCAATGTTCCCGAGTAACTGCTGTGATGAAACCTTTGTAAAGGCTTTCCTGCAACGACCAAAAAATCCTTCAAAAACGTTTACCATTCTAGCGCATTTGACCCATTTTTGGCCATACACAAACTACACGGGCTGTTTAGAAGACAGGTAGATAACCCAATTGATGCTCCACGGTAAGCTTTGAGGGAATAATGCTCCACGTTTCAGATCAGCAACGGACCGGTGAGATTTTGGTTACTGCTCTCTGGATAAGGTAGAAGTGATCCGGCAGTATGTCTTCGTGATATGGAACCTTATTTAAGAGCATGACATGAAATTAATGTGGCCGACTTTCGGTTATCATACATGTTATGTAACACCTTCGTTTGTTTATAGCTACCTTTTTGCAGCAAAAACACTATATCTTAGAAGTGATTTTCATCGTCATTAGGTTATGAGCATTTGATACCATACCAGTGATGAACCTGAATGAAAATGAATTGTGCTTCCATCATTGCTTGTATGCCCACTGGATGACAGTTTCAGGAGTATCCTGTCTGCATCATGATAACTTGTAGCTTAAATGGTCTGAATGGGTGTGGTGTGTAAACATTGAACAATCATTGGAAGATTACTTTTAAAACTTGGTTTGGAATGGCAATTAAATGTGATTGCAAAATGCAGTGTTAAGATGGGAAGCCTAGAAGGGTCAGTCACCCTTTTCCACAAATATGTCCATGAAAAGTGGGGGCTAAGATGTAGATGTCACTGGACTAGTAGAACATACCAAGGTTTTTGGTATAATAGAACCACCAGTTTAGAAATCATTACCATGCCTTACCTTGGTGAATATCATATTGAGGAGGACATGTGGCCTTAGGATTGGCTCCAGTCAGGCTCCTGGCTCATCAAAACCACATCAGCCCTGGTCTGGAATGGTATACATGAGATACTCTTGATGTGAGTTGGGCCTAGACCTCAGTTGGTTTGGTGTTTTAGAGGTAATGGCCCTGTGCAGAAGTGTTCAAGTTGTCCACTGTCCTCACACTGAAGGTGCTCCTTTTGATCTCTGCCACCACTTGGGACTTATTGAGCTTCCAGGGTTTGCCCCTCATAGAAGCCACTGCAGCTGGAAAATACAGTTTTTCTGGGTTTAGGTCAAATCCTGAGTGCAGGATTTAATAGCATGACATTAGCTGGCTACCATGTCATGCTGGCAGTGGTGATGGTATAAGGATAGCAGACTGAGAATACAGAGCCTCTCAGGATCTGGCATTGTCCTGATATTTTGCACAAGCATGGCTGCATGCCTGTTTTACCAGCTTCTGGTCTGCACAGTTAAACAGCTCCCAAATAATATTACCATACTCAAGGTGAGGATATATTGGAGTTTTAACCTAGAGATGCAGGTCATCAGGTTAAGGAGCTTGAATGACTGCCAGAATCTTGGGCACTGCAGCAGCTGTATGCTTGTGGGACATCAAGTCTGCATCCATGTGCAACCCCACATCACTGTGAAATCTTATTCCTGTGAAAAAAGATTCCTTTGAAATCTGCTGTAGCTGGATGTCCTGTATGGCCTGGGCTAGCCTCTGATTTGCCAGGCCAAAGTGCAGGGTCTTGCACTTTCCCCCCCTCCAAAATCCAACAAAGTGGCAAATAATAATCTTTCACAGTGATATCTGGCTTGGATCATTTGACCTTGCTTATGTTGTACATTGCCAAAAGTCCATCCTTGCTATGAAACCTTCATTGAAGAAATGGCATAGTATCTTTGAGTTAACATTAAACTGGAAAGCCATAAATATGTACAAATATCTTCTGGTCTGTAGACAGAAGAGGAACAGTTATGTAACAATGGAGAGGAGTAAAGAGAAACTTTGGGTAGATGTGTAAGCACAGGTAGGACAGCCTTAAATCGTGATATTTTTATTTTGCTTTTTGAGTCACCATATCATTTTCCTCCCATACAATTGCCCCTAACTTATGCACTTTAGAGCATAGTTCTGTAGAGTTTGAGACTACAAAGAGTTTTTCATGGTGTTACATTCAAAATAATTTGTGATGGCTGCATGTCTTGGTTGGCATACAAATCACATCCACATATATTTTAATGTTTGGCACTGACACACTGTCATCTGATTATCAGCTTTGCAACTATGGTGTATGCAAAAAAATTGAACGTTTGGATATTAAATCTCATAATTCTGAAGCAGAACGTAAACAAGTCTATAAATGTTGCCCTATTTTTCATTTTTGTAGGCACTCACTGTGGTGGCAGTTGAGCATCCTTTCAGAGCCATTGCTGATTGTTTGCTTGCATATGCATTGCTTTTGCTAAAATGCTATGTCTGTTTCTGCATTAGTTTCTGCCAAACATGACTATATGCATTAAATTAAAAACCAGTACCTCTTCCTGTTCCAGTAGCAACAAGATGTCTTTCTTCTGCCTACTACAGGAACTTTACAAGATACTGGTCAAAGGTAATTTTATTTTTGAGATGTTGAAGTCTGGTTGAAATGGATTGTGACCGTGCATGTGCATGCACCTCAGATGAAAGACAAGTTGGTGGCATTTTCCCTCATGAAAGATAGGTACAAAATGCACTCTCGGTTTGAATATAATGTGAAACAAATTTTGTTGTCATATTTATCCTTATATGCACCATAGGCTACTGCATCCCAAAACTGCTCACCTTTGTTGGGCCAAGCAAGCATTTATCAACCTGCCTGGCATTTTAAAGTACAATATGCACCAGCTTCAGTAGAAGCAGTTTCTGGGAAAAGCTTTCCCGGACTTGAGTTTGTGGGGTAATAGGTTGTGGGTTAATAGTTCGCGATGGCAAAAGCTTTTGTAGGTCAAAAGACTGTCCCACGCAAGTTCGTTTGGTAAAGTTCGTTCAGAACAAAAGCTCGTCTCGGACAAAAATTGGTCTCGCGTAAGTTCGTCTAGGACAAAAGTTCACCGAGGGCAAAAACTTCTGCAGGAAAGAGCCTGCCTTGAGCAAATGATTCACGCTCAAATCCGTAAGGGCAATATGTGTATACTCGGAAATCTTGGCAACTGTAAACCGACAGCTGGTGGAATTATGTCGGTGACTGAGACTGCCCTGATGTCCCAGGGACGGATCAGGCCCAGCTGATCTCATTCCATCCTGTGCACAACCCTTTTTAACCACCAGGCATTGTAGCGACCTGCCCACATCGCGGGCGGGTGCCATCAAATGCGATCGTGGTGGTGGCGGTGGGAAAGGTAGAAGTGGGTCCTGGTCTTTGACCCCTCCTTCAGTAGCCAAGACCTTTCGTTTTTGTGCTAGGACGGCGAAGTGTTCCTTCAGCTCCGGATTTGATCCTGTTTGTCTGCGGTCCCCGCTCCTCCGGCCGTGCGAGTGCCGGCCGGAGGAGCTGGTTTTCTGGTTAGGACTTTCTGGTTAGGACTTTCCAGCTAGGTCACGGGATGGGCTGGGCGGGCTGGAAAGTCGTCAGTGATCAGCTGAGCGTGGCTTACTGCAGTCTAGACGTTATATACCTTGAGGTAGTCCCATGGGGGCCCGCTGGGTGCTCGCGTGTGTACCGTGGTTTTGCGTAGGGGCATTATGTACTGGGTATATGTATAGGAACTTCTCCTGGGACTCGAATTCTTGTCTTAGACGATCTTTTGCCCAGACGAATTGTTGTCCCAGACGAACGTTTGTCCAGAACGAACTTCTGCAGGACGAACTTTTGTCCAAGACGAGCTTTTGTCGTGGCGGAACTTCCGCGAGACGAGCGTTTGCCATAGACGAAGTTTAACCCCAGACGATCCTTCGTGTGACGAACTTCCGCACGATGAACTTTCCTCCCAGACAAACTTTTGCCGTAGACGAACGTAGCCTGACGACTCGAGCCTGGCGAACTTTTGCCCGGCGGGCTTCTGCGATACGAACGTTGGCCGTAAAATCACCTCTGAAGTTGGCCTTTGATGTTTTGCTCAGTGTCCCAATATAGCAGCAGTTTGTGGAAAACGACTTATAACCCTGTTAGTGAGTATGATCAGCCTTTGCTTCAGCCGGGCATCAGCCCATTCTAAATTCTCTGCTCTCTGCTGTTAACGTTCCCCCTAGCGGTACCGTGATCGGGTGGAAGATGACTGATCTCCCTGCCATGACAGGGCGGGCTTGAGACACTGACTGTCATGTGGCTGACGGATCAGCTGGCAGCTGACCAGTAATGGTTTGTGCTGACTGTCGGGCAGTTGTGCCAGTCTTACGCACGTAAAGGTGCGCCACAAAATCGGCTGCTACCTGGAATTCCAATATGGAGACGGGCCCTGAAAAGCCACCTCACTAAACCATGAGGTTACCCAAGTCTGCATTTACTCTTCCATGAACTGCACAACTGTGCCGGTGTGTTCGTATGTGTTTATCAGTATGCTTACCCATAGTTGTGTCTTAGTGTTATCAGTATGCTTTCCCATGCTTGTGTCGTAGTGTCATTTTCATCTTTCGTTTCTTAAAGCTTCTTTATCTTCGTATTTATTTACTGTAATACGACACAGGGCTACGCAGCCTCGTGTGGTGTTCACAGACCGTCCAAGTTTGTCACATAATGAAATAAAGCTCAGCGCATATGCACCAAGCTCTGCACAGCACTTGTCTGTTACCGATGTCATCACCCCTGAAAATCATTTGAATCATACTTATATGTAAAACTGTCGTCCTGAAGGATACTGTTCAATGGTTAGGTCTGGAGGATTTCCTGTACACTATTCTGATCATCGCGTTAAGGCGTACTATTTCAGTCACTGATGCCGTACAGTGCTGCCATTGAACTGGATTGCAAACTGGTTTTTAATCAATTGAAACTTGCATTCTCAAAAGCATGGATAATTTATTCGTTACGGGTCATGCCATTGCAGCGTGACAGTAACGCATGCTTTTATCTCCGTAATGTCAGTCCGCCACCGATGAGCCATGTTGAGCGTTTAGCAGTTGTTCGAACGTTTCGATTGTAGTCGTCTTCACTTCAGACCGCTGTGATCTTCTCCGGCCCGCAGGCAAGCAGCCGGGTGACGCCTACCAGTCGGAGCTGCCCGGGGCTCTCGGCAAAACGTTCAACAGCCGGACGGTGGACGGCAGAGCAAACGTGAGCGCCGGCGTCCACCTGACGCGAGGGCTCGGCAGGGCCTGTTTATCTTCGTAGTGTGGTGTGGACAATGTCCCGACTACAGCACAGCTTCGGCCACTATTAGATTTTCTAGTCCTTGTTTTATTTGATCCTTGTCACGCGTGGCTCCACCGTGTCGGGCCGCACCTGTACATATTGTTTTCATAGCTGCAAATGAATTGTTCGGTTATTCTATTCTTTCTTCGTTCTTACCAACGCTGTGCAGTTCCTAGTCATCTCCAGATTTCGACACCATCCCACGTTAAAAAACAAACCTTCGCGGCCGCAGCTGGCCGCCCGTGACGCCGTTCTGACCACGTCTGCGCCGCTGCGGCAGGTGGCTCGCGCGACCCTGGCCGTCTCCGCTGCCGTCGGAGTGGCGCTGGTCGTGCTGGTGCCGCGGAGACAGCCCGCTCCGGAGGACGACCGCTCCGGCCGACAGTGCGCCCGCCGCAGCCGCCGTCTAGCCGCCGGGTGCGTACCAGCGGCCGGGCCGGTACTGGCGGACTGTCGCAAGACTGCCGCGGCCGGCGGTGACTGGTGGCCGCGCGTGTCGACGTAGAGCCGAACCCTGTCGGCTGTCCGCTCTCGGAGCAATGGAAGTGAGCGTTGCGAGGCGGCTCCTGTGCAGTTGAATTCTGTGCGGTTTTACACCGCGCCAGTATTAGCGTCATTGGTCGATTTTGAAATGTGCTCTGGTGGAAATTTTCGTCATGTTAGTTTTTGAAGACGCAGTTCAAAGAAGACATGGCCTAGCGTTTGTGGGTTTCGGTCAGATGTCTTTTGGGAAGTTGCATTTTGCCACTGCAGAATATTAGTATCAGATGACTTCCATCTCTTGACGGCCTTTTATATGCAGCTTGAAATCTTGACTGGTTTTTCAACAACTGAACAGATGTTCTGGCTATACGGCGCTAAGACACCACTCGACACCATTTTGTGGTTGTGGGTATAGTGCAATATTGTTGTTACAGAATGCTGTGTTCCCTTAGATATTTCAATATAATTCTTGTCAGTATTCTCCACATAATTTGCTTGCATATTTGACAGTGTCCAAGCCAACTAAGAAAGTTTTTAACTCGGAAATTGTTCATCTAGCTGAGCTAATGAAACTGGTGCTACACAATTTCCTGCGGGCCAAGCCTGAGTTGGTTCAAAGAAAAGACATTAAATGTGGAACTTACAAACTTTATTCGTGAGCCCCGTGGAGAATCAACATATGGACGACGTATTGCGCACAGGAAATGTTTTCCTTACAAAATACTTAAAAAAGGGCTGTCACGGAAATTTCCTGATAGGTACTTCACAGAAATGTCCCATGTGAACCCAACTTTCAGCCTGTAGGTCTGAAAGAATTGATCGATAATGTTGCCCTGTTACCTAAGCGTGATGAGATCTGGCTGCCCGTGCAGTCATCAGTGACGCGGAGGAACCGGCCTAAGCCGACCCCAATGAACTACCTCAGAAAGAGGATTGGCAGTCATTAAGTCTGAGTGGCAGCGCGATTGAATCGGTTTGATTTAATCGCGGGCTACTGGTTTCAAGCTTATCTAGCTTCCACATGTGAGCGTGGGACACCCAGACCAATGTCCCAAGTATAGTTGTGATACCATGGACTGAGAAAAAGTTGGACCGGTAGCCGGTCTCAGAGACTGGTAGGGGTTCTCATCTCCCGTATTCAGATCGGACCACACGTTTCCAGTACCCTGGGAGGACTCATTTGAGCACAGTTTCACTCGAGACTGGTACGTGGTCTCATATGAAACCACCTAGTTCCACGTCAGACCTGTTCAGGGTGGTTTTACATGAGACCAGGTACCAGTCTCGAGCGAAAACGTTCTCGCGTGAGTCCTCCCAGGGTACTGGAAACGTATGGTCTGATTTGAAGAGGGAAAATGAAAACCCCTACCGGTCCTTGAGAACACGTACGATTTTCACTTGTCTTCTCATTAAGAATGGCCACTGGTTTCATTGTCCAACACCATTCTCAAAATATCCCACCTTCTGGTTTCGGTGTCTTGCTTTAGAACCGCGATCTCAGAGAAAAAATCACATTTTAAATATATTTGGGGGAAACGAGGTTGAGCCCAGACGAGACTGAGCCGGCGACAGCCGTCGGGTGATGACCCCGCTACTGCCGTAGGAACAGCCATAAGTAATCCCAGTAGTGTTGCGCCAAACACACGCAAACAGGGAATTACCGCCCCGGTATCATGCCATGAACACAGAAAGGAATCGCCACCCTGCGTTTTCGCGCTGGTAACATAACTGTCGAACCATCCGCTCCCCCAGTTTGCAGGTATAAGTAGCGCGTCACCTTCCGTCCAGCCTGCCTGGACGGTGCACTCTGGGCTTCTTTAACGCTGAAACAATGCGAATAGAACTGTCAAACAACTGCACACTGCTAGTGACAAAACTGTCGAATCACCTGTGTTTCTGTTTTTCCTGTAATTCCTGTAGGTAGCTATTTCAAAACTCATGGGTGTGGTTTTCGGCAAACGAATGTGGGTGCCCAAAACGCATATGGGGGCGTCCAGACATTGCGTATCGGAGGGGGAGAGGTGGCGACAGGCGCTTATGCCTAAAGTTCAGGGAAATGAGTTTAAAAAGGTTTTACGGGAGGTAAATTACGGGAGGATGACTTCCGTAAATCACAGATGACTTTATGGCGGATGACACCCTTCAAGGGAATATATCTGGTTTTTCTGGTATCCCAGAAACGCACTCCGGGAATACGTAAGATTGGCTATGGATTATCAAGTACATGAGAAGTGCATTTAGGTCATTTTAGACCAATATTTGGTGCATTTTAGCTATTGTTTTTATCGACAGCGATATCGGTAGGCAAAATACAGTACAAAACACTAGGGAAAGGAGCCAATCGGCGAGCGGAAAATACGTAGGTAAACCTTGGACACACCCGATACTTACCCGACAGTCTGCCTTGCTGTACCATATGCAGTTAGAAACAGCAGCGAGGATTGTTTTTAATAACAACACTAACTTATTTCGACCTACTCACGTAATACATACCTGTGAGGGAGATTCGAGGAACGGCAGCGGTACTTGCCTGAATCCATGGTGGCCGCCTTCATAATTTTGGTGTTCGTCAACTGATGTAAGCTTCGACATCGCTGAGGCTAACGATACGCTGACCCGATTCATCGGCGATTTTAGTGTTGTAAAAAAAAATGGGGTAAATAGGTTAAACTTGGGCTGGCAGCCAGCGTACTCACCTACCTCAGCAAAATATGAGCCAACCAGAGCGAGTTGGCAAGGATGAATGGTACGTACGCTTTGATTCATAAAAATGTCTTCTTCATTCGCACTGCGCAGTTAAAAAAAAAACACGATTTGAGTAGATTCAGCCCCTTTAATGGAGGGCCTTTCTCCAGGACTAGTCTTGACACAATGTTGCTTGGAGGGTGGTGGGCAAAAGCGATTGGTGGGCGACAATGGAATAAATGGGTTCTGATTATTGTTTACAAAGCTGATTTTAGGTACGTAACGTCATGGGACTGAGAATATAAATATATTTCAGTATTTAAAGATAATCTAAGTTGTGGGCGCCCAAATCGTACTGTGGGTGCCCGTTTCCACTTTATGGGTGCCGGGACACCCACAAAGAGATAGGAAACCACACCCCTGATAGGACTTGAAGATGAGAAATACATCTCTATGAAAAAAAACATTGTCAGCCTCCTTACCATCTACTTTAATGGCTGTCAGGAGATGCCACTGCTCACCTGGCTCAGCTTGGCACGCCTGACCGCGTCCCACAACCACCGCAAACCGACCAATTCACTCCATTTCACCACAACCGCCAGTGAAAGTCAACTGCTCGTTCAACGCCGCCGATCGTTGGCTCGAGCTGCTGCATGCGCGCCAAAACACGTCGCGACTTGTTCCGTTGAGACCAGTGACGCGTCTCACGGTAAATCAGACGTGGAACCGTGAGGCCAACAGCCCTTCTAACCGTGCACGGCATTTATGAATGATAATTATAGACCCTTTGCTGGTTTGCAACAAGCCCTACAATTCCGCGTTGGAAATTGTTGTAACAAGAGCTTCAGCAGAGACCTCAAGCTAGAATGCGAGACCTAAAACTGGTTGAAAATAAGAATGTGAGACGTTCTCCAGTGGTTTTGTCGTTACGCTTGCAACATGGGATCAAGTGTCTCCAAAGCAGAACATCTGCGGTCCACCACTCTGGACGACCAAGCATGAAGCGTTTGATCACGTGGGCTGGCACGTTTGTTCTCTAATGCCTTGCGCTTATTCCGCATTATATTACGAATATCTCGGGTTTCCGCATGTAAACCTAAAATACAACAGTCCTCGCATTGGCCGGGCACGTTACACAAGTCACTTTTCACTGAGAGCATAGCACGGTACAACATCGTGGAATGCACAACAATTTCTTGCTGCTCCAACACAACATTTCCAGTTTCCGTCCACCTCTCTTGGCCCGTCATCACTTTGGATGACACCCACAATCATCCCGCTCGCACATCCATTGCCGAATGCCTACATGCACCGTCCAGACGTACACGGCCTGTAATACGCACGGTACGGGTGTCGTCCATGGGATGGTAATGCAATAACGGGAGGTAGCAGGTATCGTAGTAAAAACAGGTAAACAATCATCTGCTGATCCTGCGAGCTATAAACAATAAAGTCTGCGAAAAGCGGGTAACAACTTTCGTCACAAGCTCACAATAGATTCTTGGAACGTCTATTTGACGTTCGCGGGGTGGTACGCTTCTCTTCTCACAACACTTCTCACTTGTGCCTTACATCTCAAGTAAATGATTCTCGTTATGCAGTAGGAAAACGAAACAAACACAAACTTCAGTCTGGAGTTGACCGCATTACAACGGGACCGCCATTGTCACTGGGGAGCGGCCAGTGCTCCTTAACACTCGACACATGGCAGTGGTGCGGCGGTAGTTCTCGTCACGCCCGCCAGATGGCAGGAGCGCGGCCGCCTCTAGCTGGAGGGCACCTGCAGCGCCTGCGCGTCGCGGAGGGCGTCGGCGCCGCGGTGCAGCGTGCAGACCCGCGGGAACCCCAGAGCCAGCAGGCCCTCTGATAGCTGGGGACAAACAGGGGCGCCACAGGGTGTGATTTTACTACCGTATACCGAGCGATTGCCAGAAAACACGCCGCGGCGCTTTGCGGTGACGTCGTCGAATGCTATCGTCAGCAAGATGACACAACCGGACAGTGCTGGTGAGCCTTCACTCCACCTGTCAGTCGCACAACCCCGTTTAACCCGCCGTGCGATTCGTGCGCGCGCGAACAAACCGCCCACCGATCGCGAATCCGGCGCGCCGCGGCGGCGCCCGGCCGGCGGCGGCTGCCGTACCTGCCTGACGGCGGCCGTGTTCCTGCCGCCGACGACGACCATGAGGCGGCCGCGGGCGGCGCGCACGGCGTCGGCGGCCGGGCCAGGTAGCAGCGAGCCGTCCTCGTCCAGCAGCGAGCCGGGCGGCACGCTCAGCGCGCCCGGAAAACAGCCGCGCTGGAAACTGGACGCCCGGCTCAGGAAACGTCCGTCCGAAAACAGCGGGGACAGTGGTGGCCAGAATGGCCCGAGGCGCCCTCAACCTCCCCGGAACCGGCGGCCAAGCACAGCAGTGGACAGACCGACGTAACCCCGTCCACCTTTTGTTTAATTTCAAGGCCATTACTGGGGCTGGCGTTTCACTACGGCTATGTTAATCGGAGCCCTGCGCTGCTGGTGCGATTAAAAACAGGTCTTACAAACTAAATTACATGGCCAGAGAAAAAGCGATGCAACCTGTAACGCACACTAAACTTAGTTTGTCTCGTTCCTTACAGCGTTCCAGATTCCAACACCAGTATCCCGCAACACCCACACCGCTCCCCCCCCCCCCATCCCCGGTCTGGCCATCCGCAGCCCGCCGCAAAGGATACTCGTCCTGCGGCCGGACGTCCAGCACGCAGACGCGGTCGGCCGGGCGCGCCCAGCGCAGCAGGTCGGCAGCACCGAGCCGCGGCAGCCGCAGCGCGCGCAGCTCGGCCAGCGGCAGCGGCGGCCCGTCCAGTGCGGCCGGCTGGGCGGCCCGCTCGGCTGGCGGCGCGTGCTCCCGGTGCAGCGCCGAGCGCGGCGTCAGCGCCTGGATCCGCTGCGACTCGGCCACCACCTTCTCCATGTTGATGTCTGGCGGCCGGGACACGTGCGGTTGAGCTGGTCTCGGCTGGCAGGGTGCCCCGCGATAGCGTACGCGGGATGGGATAGACAGGAGCACATTATGAGTGCGCTGAAGCACATTATGAGACGTGGTATTATCGGGCGAAGTGCGAAAAAACGAAAGAACAGGTGCGAAAGAAACTGCCTGAATTTCTCCCATTTCGCAACTTTTCATAGGTTTCTGATAAACCAATTCACACATCTTGAACATTCAGTGTTGTTCTGCATACCAGTTCAAATCTGATACCCTGAGGGATCCGCCGCTGCCGTTGTTCACATCTCTTATATACCGCGGTGACACAGTCCTGAGTACGCACCGGGCATGTCGGAGAAGAGCAGGATGCATTCGTTGAAGCCGAACTGGAGAAGCCTGTCGCGCAGCTGCTGCAGAATGGCGACGCCCACGCAGAGCGGAAACCCCGAGTCCTCCAGCAGCAGGGCGTCCCACAGGTGGAAGATCTTGTGTAGCGGGAACACGTCTACCAGTAACGCGTCATTAGCAACGCCGCGAACATCACGACGCGCGCGTTTACGTATATATTAGTGTGTTTATTACGGCGCTTTTAACACTTTTCAATCCAATGAAGGAAACCTAGCGCCAGCGAACCTTTCAAAAAAGTGCCGCCCGACTTATTAACATTGAACGACAGGAAAATACGGTACTGGAATCTGGCAAGAATCAGCCACCGCGATGGCGTAAGAACGTTCTGAGAAGCCGAAGAGACAGTGTCAGGTCTGGAGAGAGCCAGTCGCAGCACTAACGCGTGAACATGGTGAGGAACCAGGGGATGGCGTAAAGCTCCGGCACGAAGCCGATCTGGCGCAGGTGCTCGGACAGCGTCGGGTCGACGAAGGCCGTCAGCAGGCTGAACACGGCCAGGTACTCCTGGATCACGGCCGCGTTGTCTTTCAGGAAGAAGTCGTGCAGGTACTTGGCGATGAAGGCCGACAGGCTGGCGTACGCCAGGGCTGGAACCGCACGGGCCGGTCAGATGGCCAGCGGTCTGGCAGCCGGCGGCGGCCACTCACCAACCAAGGAGACGGAGCGCGCGCCAGGATTTGACCAAGACAACGAGTGGCTGAACGAAATGATCCAGGACTCACCACGCCAGTGATCCGGATCACCACGTACGAAACAGGCATCAATATCAGCTGGCACGTTCAGAGACGGACGAGGCGGTCACCTTCGTTGTTGAAGTTGAGGTAGACGAGCGGGGCGGCCAGCGAGTCGAGGCCCTGCCAGTAGACGTACTGCGGGTGCGTCACCACCCAGGCCTTCAGCACGCGCTGCAGCTTCCTGTGCCCGGCCGGCGACGACAGCAGCTCGTCGTACTGATGACACCGCGGAATGTCCACCTCTATCTGCGGAAGCGAGCGCGTCGCTGAGCGTGACAGGACTGTACGTGTCGGCGCAGGGCTGAACGTCCCCCAGGCAGGGCGAAATGTCCTCAGTCGGTCACAGACATCCAGTATGCGTGGATATCAACTAGAAACATTTCCGCATAAGGGGTATGTCAAACGTAACTGCCGTTGGGTGGGCACGGCCGTCTGTTGGACATTCCTGCCGGTCTCCGAGTGCGACTGTCTGTCGGACGTACCTGTGGTCGGCGGGCATGACTGTCTGTCGGACATACCTGCCGGTCGACCATTATGACCATCTGTCGGACATACCTGCCGGTCGACCATACCGACCGTCTGTCGGACGTACCTGCCGGTCGGTGGGTACGGCCGTCTGTCGGACGTACCTGCCGGTCGGTGGGTACGGCCGTCTGTCGGACGTACCTGCCGGTCGGTGGGTACGGCCGTCTGTCGGACATACCTGCCGGTCGACCATTATGACCATCTGTCGGACATACCTGCCGGTCGGTGGGTACGGCCGTCTGTCGGACGTACCTGCCGGTCGGTGGGTATGGCCGTCTGTCGGACATACCTGCCGGTCGACCATGACGACCACCTGTCGGACGTACCTGCCGGTCGGTGGGTATGGCCGTCTGTTTGTCGATGGTATCGTAGCGCCGCTGCAGCAGTCCGGTGATGCGCAGCAGAGCCGCCCAGCCGTGCGCCCGGTACAGCGGAGGCGTGTCCGTGCGGGCCTCCTCCAGTATCCGCTCCGCCCCGTACGGGTACGCCTGCGCCGCGGACGAACGCAGCCTGAGCACCCGGTCGTGGTGAGGCTGTCTGAACACGAGCACCCATGTCCAGAATCTTGAGGCAATGCATAAAGGGACGTGGGGAAGGGGTATGAATACCTCCACACGGTGCGACACATGACAGCCTGCTCCTAACCACTCAGATGCTCAGATCAGAAGTTTTATGTAAAAATTGCCTTTCAAGTGTTTTTTCTGTTCTTGCAAACAGCTTTATCGGTAACCATATCGGCAGATCGCTATCAGATGGACTATCATCGTGGTCTTGTCATCAAGGTCCCATTTGTTTCTCGACGACAAAGGGACAGTTTACCGACAAGAAGCTCCCGTCTGATAACTCTGAAACATGCGACGTAAAAAGTGGGCGTTTCTTGTTTTCGCTCAAACGGCGTGCTGTTCAGGTGAGACAGACACTGAAGGACGTGAACTGAGCACATTCCACGGCCGTCCGTTTCATTTCTCCAAGCCTGTGCGGCTCCTGCACTGAGTGATGGAATGGAACGCGATTGGGCTCCAATTAAACCTCATATGGCACCTGCCTAATCACAGTCCACCGATGCAATGATGCGCAAAACGTATCGCGAACTGACGAGATTAGATACGTCAGCTTCAACAGGGGCCGATCACTTGAGCGCAGGCCAGTGGCGGGCGAGCCGTAGTGTTTATAGTCGGGACCCGGTCGACGCCATGCTGGTCACCGTGTTGCAGTGGATTCTAATCGGTAAGCGTTCACAGCCAGCCTGCAGCGCTGCATAGCCAGCAGAACCGACCATGTACACGCACTTGACGCATAAGTCTCAAACAGAGCAAGTTTCTCCCGGCTAGGCTTCCCCGATGAACGCGTTGCAGTCGTGTTTCCCCGATTCAGCGGCAGGTGAGGCGGTCGACACTGCGACCAAATGAGGATTCATCTGAACTCGTCTAACCATTCAATATCTACGTCAAAGGCCTGACGACGCCATTCGCCCTGTCCACGTGCTCACTACAGTCCTGTACGTGAATGTCTTTGCATGACCCGGGCGTCTTCCGTCGGCCTGTTCACAGGCGTGGCGGCCGTGCTGGCCCTGGCCTGCATCCAGATCAGCTCAGCGAGGAAGTCGCGGCACCACACGTTCGGCACGATGCTGAAGCAGTACACGGCGCTCAAGGTGCTGGGCCTGGCCGCCCGCTACATGCGGCGCAGGTTCGACAACGACACCAAACACTTCATGAAGGTGAGCAAAGCGCCACTGGAGGCAGAGTCACAAGTTTTCGTCATCGGATGTTAGAGATAGAGGAGTTGTAACCCCTAAGAATAATAGTTTTAAACGGACAAACAGATCCCTAACGATATAGTGCAAGAGAAAGTAGCAAGAGAATATTAGACTCGATAAAGGGGGATTCCGATGCGTTGTGAATAATTCATAACTCCAAGGCCATGTCAGTTAGGGTTATCACACGACTGCTCCACTTTTATGTAGACGAAAACAAAGCGCTATAGGAACGTTCGCTGTCGCGCTCAGTCCCCTGTCCGATGTACGAAGAGCCTGAGTATAATTCAGTCGAATATGCCGAGTCCCTGTTCGCTGCCGGTGCAAAGCCAGGACCAGGACAAAGCCACCCCCATAGACAGGTTACTTGTCCTCACTGTTGACCCTCAGTCTGAGGGGTAGACCCTGATGGTGCAGGTCACCTGTGTCTCTCCTCTGTCCTCAGTGTCAGGAACAGACCCTGATGGAGTGGGTCACCTGTGTCTCTCCTCTGTCCTCAGTGTCAGGAACAGACCTTGATGGAGCGGGTCACCTGTGTCTCTCCTCTGTCCTCAGTGTCAGGAGCAGACCCTGATGGAGCAGGTCACCTGTGTCTCCCCTGTCCCCAGTGTCAGGAACAGACCCTGATGGAGCGGGTCACCTGTGTCTCCCCTCTGTCCCCAGTGTCAGGAACAGACCCTGATGGAGCGGGTCACCTGTCTCCCCTCTGTCCCCAGTGTCAGGAACAGACCCTGATGGTGCAGGTCACCCGTGTCTCTTCTCTGACCTCAGTGTCAGGAACAGACCCTGATGGAGCGGGTCACCTGTGTCTCTCCTCTGTCCCCAGTGTCAGGAGCAGACCCTGATGGAGCGGGTCACCTGTGTCTCTCCTCTGTCCCCAGTGTCAGGAGCAGAACCTGATGGAGCGGGTCACCTGTGTCTCTTCTCTGTCCCCAGTGTCAGGAGCAGACCCTGATGGAGCGGGTCACCTGTGTCTCTTCTCTATCCCCAGTGTCAGGAGAAGACCCTGATGGAGCGGGTCACCTGTGTCTCTTCTCTATCCCCAGTGTCAGGAGCAGACCCTGATGGAGCGGGTCACCTGTGTCTCTCCTCTGTCCTCAGTGTCAGCTGATGGAGCGGCTCACCTGTGTCTCTCCTTTGTCCTCAGTGTCAGGAGAAGACCCTGATGGAGCGGGTCACCTGTGTCTCTCCTCTGTCCCCAGTGTCAGGAGCAGACCCTGATGGAGCGGGTCACCTGTGTCTCTCCTCTGTCCCCAGTGTCAGGAGCAGAACCTGATGGAGCGGGTCACCTGTGTCTCTTCTCTGTCCCCAGTGTCAGGAGCAGACCCTGATGGAGCGGGTCACCTGTGTCTCTTCTCTATCCCCAGTGTCAGGAGCAGACCCTGATGGAGCGGGTCACCTGTGTCTCTTCTCTATCCCCAGTGTCAGGAGCAGACCCTGATGGAGCGGGTCACCTGTGTCTCTCCTCTGTCCTCAGTGTCAGCTGATGGAGCGGCTCACCTGTGTCTCTCCTCTGTCCTCAGTGTCAGGAACAGACCCTGATGGAGCGGGTCACCTGTGTCTCTCCTCTGTCCTCAGTGTCAGCTGATGGAGCGGCTCACCTGTGTCTCTCCTTTGTCCTCAGTGTCAGGAGAAGACCCTGATGGAGCGGGTCACGGCGGGGCGCCAGACGGCGTACGGACGCGACCACGGCTTCGAGCGGGTCGACAGCCTGGCTGAGTTCCGCACCACGCAGCCGGTCACCGAGTACGGCCACTACGCCGATTACGTCCAGCGGCTGGCGGCCGGCGAGACGGGCGTGCTCTTCCCGGACCGGCTGCGCTCGCTCGCCTGCACCTCCGGCACGTCCGGCGCCAGCAAGCTGATGCCGGTCAGCCAGAGCCTGGTGCTCAACCTGCTGAGCGGCGTGCTGGTGCTGTGGGAGCGGCAGCTGGCCGCCTTCCCGGGCGCCGGCCGGCTGCAGCGCCAGATGCGGCCGGTGGTGGCGCCGCGCTGGCGGTACACGGCCGGCGGCGTGCCGATCGGGCCGGCGTCCGTGGCGCCGCCCGGCCAGCGCGACGGTCGCGAGCACGCGCAGTTCCTGTACAGCGCGCCGCCGGCGGCCGGCCACATCGCGTCCGAGCCGGCCGCCGTGTACGTGCACCTGCTGTTCGCGCTGCGCGACCGCCAGCTGGGCGCCATCGAGGCCAACTTCGCGTCGTTCGTGCACGCCGTGTTCGCGCAGCTGGAGCGCGACTGGCCGCGCCTGCTGCGCGACCTGGCCGCCGGCCGGCTCGGCGACGACGTGGACGTGCCGGCCGACGTGCGCGCCGCCTGCGACGCGGCGCTGCAGCCGGACGCCGCCCGCGCCGCCGAGCTGCGCGCCGTGTTCGCCGCCGGCTTCCGGGACGTGGCGCGCCGCGTCTGGCCGCACCTCAACTTCATCACGACCGTCACCGGCGGCGCGATGGAGCTGTACGCGCGGCGGCTGCGCGAGCGCTACACGGGCCAGGTGCCGCTCTACAGCGCCATGTACGCCGCCACCGAGGGCCTGCTCGGCGTCAACCTGTGGCCCGAGCGGCAGCCGCCGGCGTACGTGCTCCACCCGCGCGCCATGCTGTTCGAGTTCCTGGAGGAGGGCGGCGACGGCCGGCCGCTGCTGGCCTCCGAGGTGCGCGCCGGCGGCGTGTACGAGCTGGTGGTGACCACACGCGCCGGCTTCTTCCGGTTCCGGCTCGGCGACGTCGTCCGCGTGGCCTCCTTCTACAACAATGCGCCCGTGGTGGAGTTCATGTACAGGTAAAGACGGCCACCTGTCGTATGCAGACTGATTTACTAGCCCCTGTGAACCCGTCACTTGGCTCTTGGAAAACGGACCAGTCATGCTTGGAAAAGAACACGCAACATTCCGGGAATACCACAGATGCGAACTAATCGCGAGTAGTTATTAACTGTTCCCCCAATTTGTCTTGGCGCATTATGTCATTCAGCCCTTGGTGTTTTCAAAATATGCCCAACGCGTGAGCCACGCACGCATTGGCTTGCGGACAGAATGTGAAATGTACCCACAGCTTAACTGCCGCGTCAATATGTCCAATCAGCGGAAGATGAGGCGGGCAGACTGCTTTTCCGCCGCCGGAAGGACGTTCGGCTGCAAGATGGTCCTACTGCCATCCCATGCCACGTCCTCCTGCCAGCCTTGCGGCCGCTGTCCGACAGGAAGGGCCAGCTGCTGGACGTCCACTCGGAGAAGATGTCGGAGTCGGCGCTGTACGCGGCGCTGCTGGAGGCGGCCGCCGGCTGGCGCGCCGCCCTGGTCGACTACACCACCGCCGAGAGCGTGCTGCTGTCGGAGCCGGCCGACGGGCCGCTGCACTACCTCGTCTTCCTCGAGCTGGACGGGCCGGCCCTGAGCGCCGCTGAGGCCGAGCAGGTGAGGAGAGCCACCAGCCCTGAGCGCCGCCGAGGTCGAGCAGGTGAGGGAGAGCCACTAGCCCTGAGCGCCGCCGAGGTCGAGCAGGTGAGGAGAGCCACTAGCCCTGAGCGCCGCCGAGGTCGAGCAGGTGGGGAGAACCACTAGCCCTGAGCGCCGCCGAGGCCGAGCAGGTGAGGGAGTAACAGTAGGGAGCGGCGAAGCCGGGCAGATGAGGGAGGAGTAGCAGGGAGCGGCGAGGCCGAGCAGGCGAGGGAGGAGCAGGAGGGAGCGGCGAGGCCGGGCAGGTGTGGGAGGAGCAATAGTGAGCGGCGAGGCCGGGCAGGTGTGGGAGGAGCAATAGGGAGCGACGAGGTGGAGCAGGTGAGGGGGGAGCAGAAGGGAGCGGCGAAGCCGGGCAGATGAGGGAGGAGTAGCTGGAAGCGGCGAGGCCGGGCAGGTGTGGGAGGAGCAGGAAGGAGCGGCGAGGCCGGGCAGGTGAGGGAGGAGCAGGAGGGAGCGGCGAGGCGGCCAACCGGGACGTCACTCCTTCGACCCTTCGTAGCCGTTGGTTCTTACTCCGAAAATCTGCTGGATACCTTCATGTGCGTTAGGCGCGTCTTCAGCTTCATTCAGGCAGCTCTCAGTTCCAGCTTGCTCTTGTGCCCGACACCGGGCCAGGCCGAGCTAGGTCAGGTCAGGCCACGCCTACGTCAGGTCACGGTCCTGACTGGGGCGAATTACCCACGTCCGTGCGGGAGCGCTCCAGGCCCGGAAACAGAACTCAACAACGTAACGGTAACGATCCGTCAGCATCTAAACGGAGTGAACTGAGTCAGGCCACACCGTCAGGCTCTGGTCCGTGCTGTGCTCTGCTGTAGCATCGCAGGGATTGTGCAATTAAGGGCTTAGCATTTGTTGCGGTGGCCGGATCAGGTTATCGTCCAATCGACAACCATCTGAACGGCGCGGCAGGAAAACCAGCCAGACCAGAACTCTGTAGGCATCCCACTTCACCTCCAATTGCCCCTCCGTAACGGCAACTACACCACTTCTTCCAGCGTCGGACGGACCGTAACACCTGCAGTCTGGCCGTGCCACAACGTCAGCACTTGGTCTCATCCTGCCTCCATGTCCGCCGCTGGTCTGACCGTCCCCAGTGTCCGCGGCTGTTCTGACCGCGTCCCTTCGCCGGCAGCTGGACGCGGCCCTGTGCGCGCAGCACGAGGTGTACCGCTCGTTCCGGGTGAAGGGCTCGATCGGCGCGGCGCGGCCCGTCTGTCTGCGGCCGGGGGCGTTCGAGCGCCTGCGGTGCCACCTGCTGGCCGACTCCGACACCAGCCCGCTGCAGTTCAAGGTGCCGCGCGTGCTGCGCCGGGAGGAGCTGGTGCGGCACCTGCTGGACGAGCGGGTCGGCAGCGGCGGGCCGGCGGCCGGCGGCCAGGAGTAGGCCTCGGCTGAGGTAGGGTGTCGACAGGCCGCAGCAACACAAAGACGAGGCGGGGTCGAAATGACAGGATGGGGATGCGCTCAGGTTAGACTGATATCGTGTGTGGTTGAGTGTGGATAAGGTTTGCGTTGTGGGCGCCGCACAAGAGCCAGTCATCACGAGTTTAGCCGTGTATGGACACCAAGTCGAGCCCTGTCATAGTCAGTGACAGGTCGACGGTCAAACACTACCCGCGGAGAGCGAAGGCTCATCTGACCAAAAGAAAATCCACGTTCCCGTTCTGGTGGCTAACAAGCGAGCATCGGGAATCCAAGTGCCTCTTCTAACTGGTAACAAACAAGCCGCCAAAAGCCCTCCGACCAGATACACTGCCCTTGAGGTGTGCCGTGGATGTTTCGCCCATGGCGTATGTCCAGTGTACAATACAACTACGCGATGTACGACACTGTTTGACAGCGGCGTCCAAGCGCGATAGTAACACCGTCACGACTCAAGAGATGCCATCAGTCACTATGAACGACAGCTGTCAGAAGACTTTCCACCAGGCTCTGCCGTCGATGGACACAATGAATACCCAGTTCGCCCACGAAACTAAGCGATTCGTTCTGCTCGACTGGAAAAGGATCCGAACTGTTAATCCCTATCGGACGATCGTATACCAGACCTCTTCCCGGCTCGAGCGGCTTCACCACCGTCACGCCACGCTAACATGACGTTCAGGTTATTCTGATCGTGCTCACACATAAAAAACGGCCTAAAACTATCAGAACGTAATCTGAACAACCGCTTTTTCACGAGAACTTAGCAATGCTGAACGGCCCATTACAGGTCAGTCCAGCATAACGACACAGTCTGCTATGCGGAAGTGCCTCTCATGTACTGTTTGTACCCGGAACCTTCTCTTGTCCTCAGTTACGCTGCTTTCGGCTTAACATGGTCTAGTTATGTCCGAGTGTTATTCTTTCTTTTTGCACGGTATGTAGCGGACTGGGACGTAACCTCAACTTCACTTCCTCTAAAGGGAACCACGCTAGCCTCAGTACACGGTAACTTTCGCTCCAACGGTCTGAAAGTCAATGAAACAAAATCTGATCTTCTCCCCCTCGGTACACGTCAAAATATCCGCAACTTCCCCCCTTTCGGCACAGTTCCGAGACTCCTTCATCAATCCCTGCTCAGAAGCGAAAAAATCTTGGTGTGTTAGAAAGTACTAGACCGGTTCCTCTCTCGGGACGATCACGTGTCTGCTCTATCACGTACATGTTTCGGTATCCTCACCGGTCTCTCACACATCCGCCACTGCCTCCCTTTCGGCATTCTTCCTACACTTGCTTTTGCTCTAATATTCTCTCACGTCCGTTACTGTTTGGCCGTGTATGGTGATGGGTCTTGCAAAAACATGGCTGCCTTGCATAAAGTACTAAACTTTGCCGCTCGTATCGTCTCTTGCAACCCAAATTTCATCATACATCAGGTGTGCGATGAGGTTTGGAGTGGCTAAGGCCACCGGATGTTTTTGAACACCAGACCTTCACTCTGCTGCACAGAATCCGCCGAACTGGCGAGCCCCAATCATTGGCTGCACTTTTCGTCAGAAACAGCGAGCGACCAGGCCGTGCAAGGAGCACAAGGCAGGCTGGCCAATTAAGTCTGCCAAACACTACGGGCTCCGCCGCCGGTAAGAGGCAGTTCGTGTACCGTGCGGCTTCTCTATACAGTTTCCTGCCGCCCGAGTTCACCGGTATGTCAGTGGCGTGCTTCAAACGCGCTGTGGAGAGGCGTCTGGCGACAGCCTCGAGCACTGATCGATGATGATTACGCCCATGTGTATTTATGTGCTCTTGATTCCGCCTTTTTTGTGCCACCATGCCGATCTCGACGTATAACCTTGTATATATGCATCTCACTGTATGCTGAATGTTATGTGCGCGCGTCCACCTTGACTCTTCCTTACCATTTGACTTGGGCACGAGAAAAGTCCTCAATAACCTTGGTCATGGCACGGAGACAAGTCTACGAAGCGCATAAATAAATAATAAATAAATAAGGGCCATGTTAAACCTTTCCACATGCCGCAGTCGCAGGCCAGGACAGGACTCAAATCTGCACGTGACAAATTCCGACCAGTCCTTAGCTATGCTTTGTTTAACGCTATATGTCAACAAAAAACGTTCCGAGTTTAAATGTATCCGTAAAGCATCAAGCTGGTCTGATGGGATAACGATGTACCTTTTCCCAGTACTCCGAACCACGACTGTACATTCAGTTTCCGTTCTTCGTGTCGGAGAATAATTTAGTAATGGAGTGCATACACCATCTGGACAAGCGGACAAATAAAAACTGCGGGCCTAAGCTGGCGTTCTTGGTTTAAGTCAGCCAAGACATCACAACTTCCTGACCGCAGGCAGTCACTTGCTTAGAGACTTGTCAAAATATTTATACTGAAGCTTTTGATAACGAACAAGGGCGAACGTTTGGAGTAAAAAATGCTTTACGAGCACATTTTTTGTCTCTCAACATAAAAACGACATTTCTTCAACCAAGGTCCGGACAGATGGCAGCACCGCTCTTCTCACTCACGAGCTGTACTTACGAAGCTGCTTTGACCGGGCCGGAAGAGGCTCCTTCGTCAAAAGGACAGAGAAAAAGAAGAACTGAGGATCCGTTGAACAACTTGTTGAAGACAGGACTGCTAGTGTACTGACATAAAACCCGAAGAAGTCAGCTGAAGATGATTCCGTGTATTACTGAATCCGTCAACTGAAACCAGACTGATATAACTGTTTGCATCAGTTGGCTGGGGATGCATGTACAGCGTGTCCCCCCAAAAATGTGACAATTTTCTTAATAACGGATGTAGTTTTAAAGATAAACAAGTGATTTTTTTCACGTAGTAATACATATCCATGATTTTTGTTCTCGAAACGTTCATTAGTGCCAGAGTTATGAAGCTGATGACGCTGGGGCTCACAATCGAGGAAAAGGCATTTTGTGTTGAAAAATACGCAACAAACAAATTTTCCCAACACACCCGTTTGGATTTTGACGCTGTTTCGGCCTTAAAAGACGCGATGCCTCTGACAATCAATTTGCCGTTGAACGCACAAATTCGGAGTTCATGGAACGGTACATTAGCTGAGCGCTTCCCGAGCGAGGCTACTCACTCAGGAAGACCGAAATCCTAAAAAAAAATACTTCAGCCGACATCGCAGCCGTCGCGTCCCTTAGTCCTCGCTGCCAAGAACTCGAGACGTCCGAGAATGGATTGTCTAACATTCTAATGAAGGGCTTGAAGTTACACCTATACCATATAGGTGTGTTCCATGAACTCGATCCCCAACACAAGGAGAAACGGATGGCGATGTGTCAGTGGTTGACTGACAAACTCGAGCTGGAACCAAACTTCCCTGACGATCTCTGGTTCACAGATGAGGCGTACATTTTGCTCATTGGCCAGGTCAGTTCAAAAAGCAACATATACTGGGGATCGTGCTTCAAAGTGAACCTTGCGATCCGTGCAATCCCCATCGCTCAGTGCGTGAACGTTGTGAATGTTTCGTTTTGTTTCGTTTTGCCAAACGCATCTGGATGTGTTTGAGCCGTCGAGGCCAACATTTAGCGCACTTACTGAAATAGCCATAAAATCAATACAAAACGTCTTATCGTTATAATAGTTGGTGGGCTAAAGATGCAGAACATTACAAATTCTGTGCGAAAATATGACGTTCCTAACTCAATAGACAACAAAGTTACTGCCAAAGGTGAGTGTCGCATTTTTTGGGGGACACCCTGTACATGCATCAGTCAGCTGCAGAAGGTGACACGTACCTGAAGTAGCCGGCTGAAGAGGGTGATCCGGTGCAGCTGGTACTCGATGTCAGCCTCCCTGATCACCAGAGGAAGCCGGGCCGTGTCTCGCAGCTCCATCTGACTCTGGCTGTGGAGGACTGGGCCGGACCTGAGGGAATTATACGGCGTCCTGTCATCAGCGGCTGCATCCGGCTCTGACTGTGGAGAACAGGGCCATACCTGACGGAATAATAATACAGCATTCTGTTACAGCTGCTCCACCCGGCCCTGACTGTGCAGATCATGGGCGGGGCTGAGGAAATAATAACGCAGCGTCCTGTTATCGGTTCCACCTGGCTCCGGCTGTCCAGAACGGAGCCGGAACTGAGGGTATAATAATACAGCGCCTTGTTAGCGCTGCTCCACCTGGCTCTGACTGCGCAGAACTTGGACAAAACTGAGGCAATGATACAGCCTCCTGCCAGTTTCATTTGGCAGTGAATGCAGAACATGGGCGGAGCTGAGGGCACAACAGAGCGTTCCGGTGCCGTTGCCCCGTCTCTAACCGACCGGATGGGACCGACACTCAGGGAGTAACACGGCGTCCTGTTATCGGCTCCACCCGAGTCGCCGTGCAGGGTCGGGCCGGAAGCGAGGCAATGATATCACTTCCTGCTATCAGCCCTAACGTCACCAGTGCTGCAGCCCTGCAGCTAACGCCCCATTCGAATGTGAAGTACCCAGCCGGATCCCGGCAACATAAAGCGTACGGTGACCAGCTCCTGTTGCCGGTCACGTCACCGCCGGGCGCTGCAGGATCGACCCGGGCGGGGCTGACACGCCCGGCCAACACGAGTTCAAGGATCCCGAGAGACCGAGCCCAGGACGGCGAGACAGACGGAAGAGACAGGGAAAGGTGGTCGGCCCGAACGCGTGGACGGGGAGTACGGCACGGGAGGCGTCAGGTGGGTGCGCCGCATACCGACAGACAGAACAGCAGTGAGTGGAAGATCACCACGAGAAGATAAAATGAATCTAAGAAAAAACGGTCCAGTTTTCAAGAAGTGCGTCCTTCACGGTATTAAGACCAGCTTTGCATGATTTGCATGCAATCGGACCCTTCACTCACAGTGCAGGAACCAAAATCCAACAATGAGTCACCGGGAATGCAATGAACACGTCAGGCCGCTGCCCAGTCTGTCTAGACATTCAGATAATCCGGCGCGGCTGCGGGTGTTTGGCGGCTCTCACGCCTTCTCCAGCAAGCTCTCACCCCTTCTCCAGCAAGCTATCACCCCCTCTACAGCGGGTTCTCACCACTTTCTCAGCAGGCTCTCGCCGCTTCTGCTTCAGCTTCCGCAGGCTCTCACCGCTTCTCCAGCAGGCTCTCACCGCTCCCCAAACAGACTCTCACTGTCTCTCCGGCAGGCTCTCACCACTTCCCCACAGGCTCTCCCCGCCTCCCCGTAGGCTCTCACCACTTCTCCAACAGGCTCTCACCGCTCCCCAAATAGGCTCTCACTGTCTCTCCGCAAGGCTCTCACCGCTTCCCACACAGGCTCTCACCGCCTCCCCGCAGGCCATTGTTGGAAAAATGATCATATTCTGGTGTCAAGGAGAACCAAAAAAAGTACAATCCAAGAAAAATTTTGTACTCCAAAATGGTCATTTGGCCCACCCCAAAAGACATGGGTATTCCTATTCAATCAGAATTTGAAGTTGCCCAGCGTCCCCCCCCCGTTGATGGTTTACCATCCATACTCAGCTGCTGAAGTACACTCTAAACCCACGGCCAGCCGCCTTCCGACCCCCTCCCCCAGGCCAACGACTCTGCTGACCTACCATGTAGACCCAGGAAACTGATTTGCCCCCCCAACGGATCCTCTGGATCCGCCCCTGCTGGCCAGATATGCTTGCAAAGCACCTAGTTAGTCCCTGTCTCTCACATAAACGCATGATATTTTATACTCCAAAAGAGAGAAAAACCAGGTTTCTAACACTCCCGCAGGCTCTCACCACTCCTCCGGCAGGTTCTCACTGCTCCCCAAGAAGGCTCTCGCCGTCTCTCCGCAGGCTCTCACCGCTTCTCGAGGAGCGGATAGAAGGCGGCCGGCGAGACGTCCCGCAGCCTCTTCAGCAGCGGCTCCAGCGGCAGCGGCACCACGCTCGGGTCGTACAGCGTGTCCCGGTCGCGGCGCACTCCGAACGGCTCGCCCTCCAGCGTCACCACGCTGAAACGACCCAGGGCTGTGACGGTGGCACGGGACGGGCGGCCCGCTGGAACCGGGACGGGTCGATGTCTCGCTGGGAGAGGATCCTGCCCGCGCTGAGGCCGGAAACACGGAACGCCAAAACGCGCTGACGATCATTGCGCAATCAGCGGGGGATTAAACAGGTCCCAATCGAACAAGGTAGTCAACAAGATAAAACAGTCCACACAGCGGCAATACCTCCTCTTGAGCTGACCCAATATACCATTATCAACCGGAAGCGTAGAGGCGAGCGGCGCTGCCGTGAAACCGCTAGAAATGAATGACTACAGGAACAAGGAAGCTACGGTACCATGCGGGGAATCACATGTGATTCAACGAGATCATCACCACTGTGAAGCGAAATAGCCTACGCTTCTGAGGATTACGCTTCATACCTCACATGTGATTCAACGAGATCATCACCACTGTGAAACGTTATAGCCTACGCTTCTGAGGATTACGCTCCATACCCCAAACCTTTACTGTACGAGCTGGTTCCACCGATATAAACGTAACGTCCATACGACGTTTAGCCCAACTTACCATCGCCAGCGTTACAACTCACAGTTTTCCAGCCCACCAGAAACTGCCGAGAGTGCGCGACGTTTCCACTCTCGGAGGTGTCACTCCCCTGCAGACGCTCACTTGGGCACGGTGAGGATCGGTGGCTTGGCCTTGACGCGGCCCTGGTTCCTGAGCTCGGTCTCCAAATCGCCGCCGGCTAGCCGCCAGAGGTGGTACACCTCGAGCAAGGGCCGGGTGCGCAGGTGGGTCTCGACGGCGGCGGCGCGGCCGGGCGGTGGCGGCGGCGGCAGCGGCGGCGGCGCAGCCGGCTCGGCGCCGCCGTCCGGCGGGGCCAGCGTCAGCGGGAACGGTTGCACGAGGCGGCCGGGCGGCGGCGGCGCGCGGCCCGCCAGCGCCCCGTGCTGCAGCAGCTCGGCCGCGGCCGGCCGCCGGCCGGGGTCCGGAGTCAGGCAGAGCCGGATCAGATCCGCCAGGTCGGCCGGCAGCGCCTGCCGAGGGCGCGGCGGTCACAGGGCGGCCGGTCGACGGGGCAGACGGTCAGCCCCCGCCGGGGGAATCGCGGCCATAACACAGCGCAACGGAGGTGAGCGTGCTTCACAGCTTGCCGGGAACAGCCTCTAGCACGCAGAGCCACTAGGACGTAACAAACGAAGCGGGTGTCGAAAGGCGAGTTCCGCAGCGTTTATCGCTGCCGCGCAGGACGACATTCAGAGCTCGGAGTTGAGGGGTCGGAGCCCGCGGGGAGGGCGACCGTCGGAGGCCGAACCTCCGCGAGCCGGCGTCAGCGCCGCCCGCTCGGCAGACGTTCAGATGTCCCGCTTAGGTCGCATACGGCTCTCTGACGTAGGGGACTTTGGTCGCCCGTTGGACGTGGCATTAAAAAAAACGGGATAAGTCAACAGATCACACCCTACTAGCAGAAACGCAGAAGCCCAATGATTAGAGTATAATCGACATCGAAATGTGGTCGCGTGCCCAGGGTGTACAAAGGTCAATGTGAGATGCGCAGTCACCGCCAATACAGCAGTCGCCAGAGTCATACAGCACCATTCAAAGGGCCAACAAAAACTGCATGGACAGTCTGCTCCACATGTGAAGCAGCGCTCCAGAAAAACCTAGCAGACACCGCCGAAAAGAGCAGAGGCATGGTATTACTTAGGGTGGTTCAAACGTATCCGACACTCACAGCTGCAGTACTTTTCAAAACACATATGGACCGCCTCATGACCGAAAACTTCCGCTGGAACACATCAAAGACGGTCTCGTGCATCAAACGGTCCGAAAAGTGCTCCCATCAAACGGTAATATCAGCTGCCCTGCAGTGATTCATCACCAAAAGTTCGCAGGGGTCACTGGCGAATCTTAAACAGTCCGCTATTCCACGTAGTTCGCACTGATATGGGACGAATATAAGTCTATATAAGACGAGAATAAATCTATAACCTCGACAGGCCCAATTCGCCATTCATTCTCAGGCGCTTCCATCTGCCTTTTCCACTTCCACTTCCACTGCCGCTCGTCAAAATCACGAGAGCGCCTCGCCTCACGACCGCAACACCTCCGAACTCCCCTCTCTAACCTCCGTTAACCGTTCCATTTCCGGCCCATTTCTTCTACATTCTGGCGCCACTTCACCCGAAACGTCCAGCTCAGGGTCCTACTGTAAGAACATTACATTAAGTCCATCCAACACATTACCAGCTCACAGACCACACCACGGCTCACCTGAAACAAACGTGACCCAAGTCACAATCACAAACCGCGCTCTCGCCCCTCCACCAGAGTACGGATACCCGGCTCCGACTCACCTCAAGCGCCATCCAACCCGTCAAACCCGGCTCCACCTCACAGAGAGCGCAATCCAGACCGTCAAACCCAGCTCCAGCTCACCTCGAGCGCCATCCAACCCGTCAAACCCGGCTCCACCTCACAGAGAGCGCAATCCAGACCGTCAAACCCAGCTCCAGCTCACCTCGAGCGCCATCCAACCCGTCAAACCCGGCTCCACCTCACAGAGAGCGCAATCCAGACCGTCAAACCCAGCTCCAGCTCACCCCGAGCGCAATCCAGACCGTCAAACCCAGCTCCAGCTCACCTCGAGCGCCATCCAGCCCGTCAAACCCGGCTCCACCTCACAGAGAGCGCAATCCAGACCGTCAAACCCAGCTCCAGCTCACCTCGAGCGCCATTCAACCCGTCAAACCCGGCTCCACCTCACAGAGAGCGCAATCCAGACCGTCAAACCCGGCTCCAGCTCACCTCGAGCGCGCGCCGGGCGCCGGCGTCGTCGGCCAGCTCGGCCAGCACGTCGCCGCTGGCCATGAGCCGGAAGACGCGGGTGACCACGGCGGCCACGTCGCGGTCGGCCCAGAGCGGAGCGGCCAGCGCGGCGCGCGCCAGCACCATGCCGGCCGACCAGACGTCGCTCTTGGCGCCGCTGCGGAACTCCGCCGTCAGGCCCGAGGCCAGCACCTCCGGCGCCAGGTAGCCCACATCCCTGCCGGACGGACGACGGACAGGGTCAGCAGCGGCAGAGACCAGCTCAGAGCGACAGGCCACCCACGTCCCTGCCGGACGGACGACGGACAGGGTCAGCAGCGGCAGAGACCAGCTCAGAGTGCCAGGTGGCCCACGTCCCTGCCGCACGGACGACGGACAAGGTCAGCGACGGCAGACAGCCCAGAGCAACAGGCCACCCACGTCCCTGCCGGAAGGACGACGGACAGGGTCAGCGGCGGCAGAGACCAGCTCAGAGCGCCAGGTGGCCCACGTCCCTGCCGAGCGGAAAGGGTCAGGGACAGCAGAGACTAGTTCAGTAGAAGCTCAGAAGGGCCACGTCCCTGGCGGACGGACGACGGATAGGGTCAGCGGCAGCAGAGACCAGCTCAAAGCGACAGGTGGTCCATGTCCCTGCAGAGCGGACAGGGTCAGGGACAGCAGAGACCAGTTCAGCAGGTCAGAGCTGTATCCCTGACGGGAGGGCCACGTCTCTGACGAAAGGACGACAAACAGGGCCACGGACGACAGAGACAAGCCCAGGGGGGTCAGAAGTCACGTCCATGCCGACCGGACGGACAAGGTCAGCGATGGTAGACCGCTCAGAGCGACAGGCCACCGACGTCCCTGCCGAGCGGACGACGGACAGGGCCAGGGACGACAGAGGCCAGCTCAGCAGAGGCTCAGAGGGGCCACGTCCCTGACCAATGGACGACCGCAGACATTGCCGGGGTTGGCAGATACCAGGGCAGACACCAGCTCAGAGCGGGACGTGGGGATGTCCCTCGCCAACGGACGGGGAGGATCACAAACAGCAGGAGGCATCTGACAACGCCCAATCTGGATCAACGGGCGCCTGACCGCAAAGGCACAGTATGCGAAGATCGACATTCCCTTGAGTCCGAAGACGGCAACAGAGATGAACACCTCTGCCAAAGCGGACCACAGCGCCCTCCCCCAGACCGCCAAGCAAGATCGGCAAAAACGGATAAGAATTTTCACAATAACGCAGGGCATGACGAACAGACATTGCGATGTGATACAGTGTAAAGAGAAAGCAGGTACATCTTCCGCGAAGACACTTCGAACGTTATCACGGTCCGATTCCTGACGTAATGAGGTGCACAAAGATAATCCCGATACGACATTCTCATGAACATGATTATGAAAGTGATGATCCGACAGCACCAAGCCCCTTTCTTATCGTCCTGAGTAATCCTCGAAGGAAGATATCACGCAAACAACCGCCCTGACACTCCGACGAATGCGTCACTTGACCCGCAGTGTTTTAGTCACGGCCTCGGAAGCCATACGTCAAAAGACGAAAGTCAAAGGTCTTCATGACGTGCCGACACCACACTCGAACGACGCCCAGGATTCCCGACCTGTACGTCAGGTCTCAGCCGGACGGCGCCGCCAGCCAGCCGAGACCTGACCCACCGGCCGCCGCCGGACACCCCGGACCGAGCTGCAGGCACAGCCAGTCCCGACCCGCCCGTCGCCTCACCCGATCGGGAACGAGACCAGCTCGCCGTCGCGGGTCATGTAGTAGAGTCCGTACTGCGCCAGCCGCACGGCGCCGGCCGCGTCCAGGCGCACCGTGCGCGCCGTCAGGTTCCGCACCACCACGTGCCGCTCGTGCAGGAAGTGCAGCGCCTGCAGCAGGCCCCAGGCCAGCGCCGGCACGTCCACGGGCGAGCCCTCGGCGAGGACGTCCGCCAGCGAGCGCGGGAAGTGTTCGGACACCACGAGCAGCCGTTCTGTCGGCGGCGGCGCGGAGGTCAGCCGCGCCGGGGCAGGCTGCGGCGGCGGCCGACACGGGGGAGGGGCGGCCAGCGACGAGCTGCTCAGAAAACCGTTCGGTGGCGGGAGAATTACGACAACGATGGGTCAGCAGAACAACGTCGTCGCTTAGCTAATGTGTGAAACATTACATGCATCTTTGAAGAAAACCAATATGCATTCCAAACTTGGTGAGAAAAGTGCACAAGGATAAGCCATACAAGGACGAGGTGTTAATTCAACGGAGTAAACAGAGTTGTTTAACAGAGCATTACACCACATGAGATGGAACAAAAGACGCGTAATCTGCGAATTTGACATTTCCATGAAAGCACGATACATTTTATCACTTACCGTGTTTTCCCCGAGCAATGTCCACATACTGACATATGTTGGGGTGCCTGAGAGTTTTCAGATACTGAAATTCACCAAGAATTTGTATGGAATTAGGAGTCAATGGCAATCCATTCATTCCACAGGACTCATTGGGGTGAGCTGAGGCAAAGAAGGTACAAACCCCCAGTCCAGCATCACCCATTGACTCCATGGCTGAGCTGAAACAAAGAATATTTACCATGATCACACAGTGGTAATTATTCATATCTTAAAATCCCACCAAATTCATATCTTTAGATGTCCAGCAATACAGTTGCTGTGATGTAGCTTAATTTAAAGTATTGTATTAATTTTACCTAATAATTTTGATCAACTGTGTTAGTGGGATCCTAACAGCTGGGGTGCTCAACATTTAAGCTATACTTTGAGCTGAGACTGCCAAGCCTTAACTTTCAAAAGTGAATTTATAATTTGCATACAAAATGCCTAAAAAACTCTGCACATACATCAGTTTCTAATGATCTTCACCTGCTGTGACCTATTTTCAGCCAATGTGTGATACCACATGAGCAGACATAGACCACAGCTTTCAAAAAAGCATATCAACATATCAACAAATAACCATGGGATAGAGTTTTTCATTTATTAGAGTTCTTGATACTTTTAACCAGCTATCACAAACAAGTGCATACAACATCATCAGGAACACAATAACATCTTTCTGATCAACAAAGTCCATTTATGAAAAGTCAACCATGGCTGAACATTCCCCTTAACAAGAAATAACCAAGACATATTCAATACAACATACACACAAAAAATTGGCTTTACATTAAAGACATTTTCTAACAGTCTTAACATCTGCTTGACATTAACATAACATACATTTACATAACAAGTCTACATAACATAACAGAACATTGATTTAGATATGTATATCATGCATATCTAGCATGTTCAAATTAACTATATATTAGCATATATTAGCTAAATATGCACATCATTAAGTATCACTTTTCTGAATAAACTGGCAATATGCATTCCATTTTCCCAATGATGTTATTATGGCACTAAATACAATAACTCTAACAAGCAATTGAGTGGAACCATGAAAGGCAGAAAAGTTAACAAACACACTGATAGTAAACAAATTGCTGTGTTGGATGACTAGCAGCTCATTTAACCAGGGAAAATACATCACTTGCAAACAATTATCCATGACATTTGAAATGTGGCTCAGAGGTGTTTGTTTCAGTTGCCTGTTATTCAGTAACCCTAATGGCCATTTATAAACTGGTTTGTCACCTTAATTACCAGTTTACTGAGACAGTTACCTTTTTCTTTTCCACACACTTATAAAGGGGCTTAAAATCAATATTTGGAATGCTCAGGAATATAAATTTTTAATACATTTCCAACAAATACCTGGCTTAATTTGTACCTCACAGATGGCATTACCACACAGAATAAACATAAGGAACCATAAAGGCAGGTAACAAGCATCACGATCACACCTAACTTACATCTTCTTGTTTATTCAAAGTTATGCCGCACCTTGTTCGACTACACAATAAAAAGATGGCAAACTATGTTGTCTGTCTGTATAACATGAAACAATCAGTATGATCCAATGAATCTTCTTCAAATCCACAGTGCTAATTCTGAACTTCTGAGAATGCTGCAATTTCCTGCTCAGTCTCAAAAGAATTTGGCAAGCATGATTTGAACCATAGGGACATCAATCTGTTCTGTGTAACAATACAAGTTGGGTTAAATTTTGTGGATTGTGGTGTGGCCTAAACATACATATAAGATCATAGCAAAACAGCCACAGGTTTTTACAAAGGTCTAGGAGTACATACAATTTTCAACTTCGAAAAACCATCTCTATGAGCACATGGTCTTGACCACTCGTGCAGCTCAGTGCTCTCCAGACAGCCCATGAAGGGTCCAATACAAGATGGGTACAGCACTGCATCAGAGCACAAGTACACACTACATTAGCATTATAAAATTTCCCATGTTACCACACAGCACACAAATTTAGAAACACCAAAATGTAGTTCTCTGGTCATAACGAAATACCAGTTACTAACACATGGATACAGAATAACGATTCCTCACCAGCTTCAGAAGCGGTCAGTTAATAGCACAATAGAAGCGTGAAATGCCTCAGTGGCACGTAACGTACCTAATGTGATATGCGCATGTAGGGATCGTCACCGGGCTTCGACTGCAATCAAAGCATAGCAGGGCAAAGGGCGGTTGAATGTAAAAATATACAAGCCAACGAGCCGGAAAATACACACCGTAATAGAAACAAATACGCCATATTGATAGCATTTCCGTGAAGCGGCCAAATTGTTTCACAAACGAATTTACTTCATAAGGTATTCAGAGTCAAAAAATATTGCAAACGTGCATATGGAGTATAAAAAAGGGGAATGGCCGAATCAGACTAAAAAATGCAAAAAGTTTAAACTAAACGCCGCCAAAAATACACAAGGCCAAAAGAAGAATGGCGTTCAGCCACACGATAAATGCCATAATTTACCCGCGCTAGTTACGCATCGAAGGAATGCGTTTACAACGTTGATTTAGGACATCGTTGAGTAACACTTGAATTTGACATGGTTTCATGATCAAGGGCATGATTAAAGAACGAAAATGACAACAATGAAACAGGTTTCGGTGAACAATATGTCAACGATGCCCGGGGCTGAAAGTGATGACTTCAAAATCCATTGCACTTCCCAACTGATATTACCCTGGTAGCCTGGTATATCGAATATACCGGTATATCGAAACAGGGGCCTGGTTGCAAGTGAGCTTCATCATAGCATGAAAGAAGAAAATCCGTTTAAAACTTGGCTTGAATACTTGTAAGGCTGCTAGGATGTTTGTTGGCTTATGAATGGTTCTGAATGAAATATTAAAATGTCCGTATTCACCGGCACAGCCATAGGGGGGAGGGCGCCCCGGAGGCGCGGGCCCGAATTTCTTGTGAAAACCATTCTACATCTTCTTCCCGGCAGGCAGTTTTCGTATGATTTCCGTCCCCCCCCCCTTTCAGGAAATCCTGGCTGTGTCCCTGTCCGTATTGATGCATTTCCGTGCTTAACAACTTAGAAACGTTCTCGTATAAAACAATATGCAAGATCTGTTGTCAGCGGCGGTGTTAACACGGTAACTAGCCTGTCTGTGTTTATCTCCGGCGAGGATTCCTTCCCCGCCTTTTTCACCCGGCTGACGGACAGACGAATGATGTTCGGGGAAGCTGGTTATCCTAGCCGTTTTCCTTCATTTCTTTTCCTCGCGTCATGGATCTGCACCCGCATCTAGCGGTCTCTTCTGCCCCCCACGCGGGTGACAAACCCTACGGCTGCCGTCAGCCCCCTGGCCCCGGGATCATTATTTGCGGATTTTGCCTGCCAACTATCGTTTTGACCAGACCCGCTGATTTGTTGGAATTTGTTACGTCAGCTCTAACAATCTGAGGACGGCCTAGTGATACCTACTGCATAAAATGCCGCCAGAAGCGATAATGAAATTTCGAAGTGAAAACGAAGAACAGCGCAGACGAAAAAACTAACGGTCCAGATATCGCCTCGTCCCCTAAAAACATTGTGGACCATTTAGGCATCTACATACGTCGTCATGGAATTTAACACTGCGCCGACGGGCGCTGCATGGGAAGAAATGCCCTAAAACTGCAGTCTCGCTCTCCCTCAGCTTTTGACCGCAGAATGAAGCTGGATGAGCCCGTGTGAACCTGGATGCTATGAGTTTCGTTTTTACGGGGTCACACGTAAGACTCCGAACTGAATGAAGAACATTCGGACGTAACGGTCTGCAGAAAACGCTGATTCTTGGCCTGAGCCAAAGACATTTAAAAAGACCGCACAGCGTAGCTGCCAAAAGACGTAAAAAACGAATCTTTCAATATGCCTTTTTGTTAGCTCATTCCAGTCATCTTCAGTTTTCTTCCTGACCGAAAACGTAGATTTACGTTTTGTTTCGATTAAGACTTTCCTCGCCTCAAAATATAGCCGTTATTAATGCCCACGGCCAAAATAGGATGAGCTAGCAATTCAACACGCTTCGTTTTTTCGCAGTGGCTCAGACCTGCCAACGCACGACAGCCAGCGGTTACCTTGTGGTTAAAAGAACATGCATTCCACGTCATGACAAGCACCGATCCATCCTCAACGTGTGCATCGCCTCTATCGCGCGGCTTTCCTCTGCACTTCCGAAAATCCGAACTCTGTGTCTTTTTAGCGCTGGGCCGCAGATAGCCAATCGGCCGGCCGTCGGCCGCCGGCGGACCTTGCTCGACAGGAAGTGCCTACCCGACGGCGCCTCTGGCTCACGCAGGGAAGCCCGAAGCACTAGAACACCGTGCCCGGCCATATCTCGGCTG
Organism: Capitulum mitella; assembly: GCA_030062745.1. NCBI lineage: Eukaryota > Metazoa > Arthropoda > Thecostraca > Pollicipedomorpha > Pollicipedidae > Capitulum > Capitulum mitella. The sequence goes on from CP099842.1 coordinate 3,880,108, forward strand.
CATTGTTTGCAATGTGTGTCAACGACCCGGCCGGCGGAACCGCCAGATAGCCAGCTGTCGGGTGCGCGGGCGCCGGCGGTCCCAGAGACCGTGCGCGGACGCCGCGCCGGCCGCCAGCGGGCCGGCCGACCGTGGGCGATCCGGATGGGCTGCGGAACCAAAGCGACACGTGTAAATATTGCCGAATACTCATGCAGTTTACAGGTGTTTAGTGGTTAGTGAAATTACTGCGTTTGGCTTTGCATGTTCTCGACGAATTCAGCGTGGTGGCATTTCAGCGTTCTCATAAAAGTGGTCATGGAGGTTTTCTTTTCAGTCCTAATGTCTTCAGAGACTGCACGTTCCGACCTCACTGGGCACTTGGAGAGTACGTAGTACTATGTATATAATATCGCGGACATTTCGTGGAAGCTCCGCTCCCTCAGACGAGTTCGAAGTCGAGAAATGAGGTCCGGTTCCGGTCCCACTAATCCAGTTCCACTAAACTTGAAATCAAGTGAGTCTTGGTTCTGTCACTATCGGCCCCTCAACTCACCACGCGCCTCCGAGTCCATCTGCAGACGATAACTGGGACAGGTGGGCAGCCATTTATCTCAAGGTTTTCTTGAACCCAGACAAAGCCTGCACCCGGTCACAGGCACCCTGAACGGACGGTCTACTGCGCCGAAACTCCGAACGTCCCGCTGCAGGGGGTGCATCAACCAGAAGACAAACACAACAAGCGACTTAGTACCGTTTTAATCCGCCGACCTTTTGCACGAAGCCGCTCATTCTTTTGAGTCGGACACCCCGGCAGGCGTAAGTCGTAGGCACGCAGCAGCAGTTCTTTCTGTGCTCTTGAAGAGCAGTGCACACTGGCGCGTGCGGCTGCGCAAACACGGGCCGGGCCTGCTCCGTAGTGCGTCTGTTTACAGAGCGTGTCGCCAGCAGACGTTTCCTGGCCGTCGCCAGATGAAGTGCCCATCCGGCAGCTCGCTGTGGCGCCTGCATATATTGCACATCGGATATTTTATTTGCTCGCCGCAGCTGACTGGATTCATTGCTAACCAAATCTGCGAGAGTTCACGATTATCATCATGATTGTTCAAGTCTTGAATTCATCTGTCTGTGTCTAACTCTGTGTTAAGGAGCGTATTTTTCCAGCGGCCAATGACGAGTTAATGTGCGTCACTTTGATGAGTGCCTATCCTGCAGCAAGGAAACTCGCCAAACACTAGAACAAGGACATCTTGGCCATCACAGATTCAAGCCGTCGGTTAACCAGAAAACCACAGAACATCTGTCTCTCGGTGGCTCGAGCTTTGTAAACGAAATACAAAAATGGGGTTTGCAGACTTCAAAATGAAAAGTCAATGCCCCCAAAAATATCCACTCGTATTTCAGCCAACCGCAAAGCGCAAGGAAATCTAGCTTGTCTGCGGCGTTCATGTGTTTCTTCTGCCTGCGTGACCAAAGCAGGAAACTGGACGCAATTTTGTATACAGCATATTCACATAACGATGCTTTGTCAATGCATGTTTGGCTTTACACAGCGCCCGTAGAATAAAATAAAAGGAAGTTTTAAGACCAATGTATTTTCATCAGATCATGCATCATAATAGAGACCTGTGGCTGAGACCGTATTGTAGCTGAGATGCATATTCTTGTGACTCATAGTTTTGTATTATTTGATGGAAATGTGCCCTCGCCTTTTTCCGATCATAGGTTATCGTCCCTGATACTATTTTCTCGGTCGATTGGGAAATTAATTGGCCAGTTACCAGGCGTACTGCAGTCCGGATGCTGCAGAAATATGGAGCACGGAGGCAGAAGCGTTGGGACCGGGGGAAAGGGGGCAGCTGTCCTCCCAACTTTGGGCAACATTTAACATTAACCTTAGACGTTGCATGGAAAGAAATGGGGTAAAAACCGCGTTTTCTTCCCTTCCCATCTCCATTGAGATACCACCGCTCCCGCACAAAAGCAAGAGGAAGGCGCGGATCCAAGGGGATGGGGCTATCGTCCCCCCCCCTCAGAGGCCTGAGAAGGAGTCCCACGAGACGGGCCTCAAAGGGGTCCTTCTCAGGCCCGCCCCGAAGGACCCCTTTCAGACTCAAAAGCGGATCCGAAGGGCCCGTATGAACTTCACGTGGTCTCTGCAAAATGTGACGGGTTCTTGACGCAGTCAGGGGACTTGTGTGAGGACTGGATGACCCTTGAGACGCAAAGATGGGCCTCTGAAGCTCCCAAAAGGCCCCTGAGACCACAATAGGGCGCCAACACGACAGATTGCCCCTGAGATCGCCAGAAGGGTCACAGGGCTCCTGGGATGGCCAAGATGAGGACTGAGCTCCTAGGACGGCAAAGGGACCCTTGGAATGTCATAGGGACCCAGGGTCCCTGAATGGGTTTCACGGATCTGTGTGAAAAGACAGGCACCGTGCCCCCGTGCCCCTCCCCTCTCGTTCCGCCGCTTATGGATAATACTGTCCAGTGAATCCTGCTGCTGGGACACTAAAATGTTATTCTTCACTTCTGTTAGGAACAGACGCACACAATGACACGATACTTCTCTTTTGAGGCAGGCAATGGATCTTCAGAGATAAACAAGCGAGCAAAAGTGGCTTCAGTGTTGCACCTCCTGCGAAACACGTGGTTAATATGAATACGCTAGAATTGGCGATGCACATTTATATTATCTTTCTATAATAAATGCAGATTCACAAGTCTACGGAAGAAACAACGATTTTAACGTAGCAACCGCACAATTGCAATCCACCATCATAAAAGCAGGGTTTTAGTTCATACCCTGTCACGACTGTAAGTGCCAAAAATGCAAGGATTAGTTACATTTGCATCTAATCATGTGACCACATGATCAATCACAGCTCATATACTTTGTAGTGCTCGTATAAATACGTCTGCATAGTAGTCTTTTCTGGTTAGCGAAGCGGACAAGTTACTGTAATTGTCATGTGTATCCTCAAACGTGAGTTGACAATCTTAGAATAAGGGCAAGTTGAGAGGGCCGAGAGTGTAATAAATATGCTTTACAATGACGTTATTAGTCTGATAACTTAGACTGTCCACTTGAGCAGAGAATGCCCGTTCAGAATTAAGGATTTTTGAGAGGGAAAACGGACCGAACCCAAAACCGCAGCTGACAGCAATTTTGTTTCGTTCCAAGCAATGAACAAAACATTAGAGGGCAATCCAACAAATTATAGGTGTTTAGGTAGTGTTGCAGTGCCCGGTACTAACAATGAAACGCAAAACTAAACATTTTTTTTAATGCAGGATGTAAGAAGCAGATTAAACACGATGTCCAATGCTTGGTAAAGGCTTCATTGACAACGATTAGGCTCCTTTTATGTTGGGGCGCATTCATGAATCGCAAAGAAGAGTTAAACTCTAAATAGAAAAAGCTTGACTACAGCTTCACTACACTGTGGTACGGACGTGTAAGGGCCTGCGCTGAAGACCAGCTTAAATAAAATACTAGAAGCATGTAGAAAGCGTGATATCACTCATAGATGTATCCAATACGTCTACTGTTTAAGCAGTTTTATATTTGATAGTTCACATTTCAAACCATTGTTGGTTTCCTTTTCACGGCGCTTAACTTCACATCGTCTTGGGTTCTCTTCATACCGTAATGACGTCCTCATGGCCTTGGGTTCCCCTGCATCTCAGTCCGGATTGTGTCATCCTAGTCTCAGGCCCCTTACAGTCTCATTAAGACTGCCTTGCCTTTCTGTTTAGTCAAGGGACCCGGACGGACCAAAAGCTGCGAACGTTTCGATGTTTTCGAGGCATTTCGTTCCGTGCACGTTAGATGTCGGCTAAAACCTGCAAAAGTTGAAAATACAGCACCTTGCCTCGCGCTGTCTGTACAACTCATTGAAACCAACTACAGTTCGAGCCGTTTCCATATTAGTCTGTCCATTGCCGATGATCCAAGCATGCATGTCTGGGCTTTCCATTGAACCTTAGCACACTGTTAAAAACTGCTACTGCTAAAAAAATAAAAAGAATTTGCATTTCGTGTGATAAAACGTCGGCGTCAGGCCAAGAGATTACATACCGTGGATAACAGCATCAAGAGAAACAACACCAAACTCTCTTATTGATGGCTTGTGCTTACAGTTCGTCCTTTTAAAAACACTAGTGCATCATTACGCTCGCTTCGGACGCTAATCATTTACACAACCATGCTCAAATAAGTCTAGTCGTGCATCAAGGAGCTCTCTACGAGGAAAGCATCGCATAAAATGAAATTTTTCGCTTCATAATCTCGCATAAAAGCCTATCATGTTTTTCAGATCTCTCGAGGAAAATACAAGCTTACACAACTTTTACCAGTGGACTGGTCAGTGGACCACCTCGTTACGAGCAAGAAAATGGTGACGAAACTTCCACCCAAGTGCTTATGCACTGAGTTAAGTATGGGGAGCTTATTCTAGTTCTCTGAAATGGACACGTCAACATTTGCGACTTCTGCTAGCGTTCCCTGGTGATTTCATGCACATTTAGGGCACAACAAACAGCAAGAATCGAAAGCTCACAAACACAACTCAGTAGAGATTACTGTCGATACCTGCGATCAGTTCTGGGCTGAGAGACGGAGGCGTCCCGCCAGACGTGTTCGTGGATTTTGGATCTCGGCGTATATTGCGCATGTCCGTCCACTTGCCTGTAGCGTAAGTAACCGAATGAGATATGCTAACCCGTGAACATTCATTTAAATCAGCAGGAGGCTTTGACTACAGGCATTATCCCTCCCTAAGCCAATGACGAAACTGGAAACACGACTCCAGACCAGACCCAGTGGGCGCGCACAGCAAAGATCTCAGACGTGTGTAATGGAAACTGAGGAATGGTTCGCGAGTGGGGTGCCGAAAGATGTCTTGGAAATCGCGAAGGGTTACCGATATATTCATGTTAATGGTATCACCTCGTTCATGTTGCGAATGGGCATTAGTGGCAGCCAATGAACGGATTAGCAATGTGCCAGGTGGAAAGGTGCATAACTGATCTGCTCAGGATGTGGTGGTGACGGCGGGCATTAAGTGCGTGCATTCCTCTGCCGGTAAAATTAATTCCATTGGAATGGGGTCATCAAAAGGTTTAGTACGAGGAAGCACAAACTCTTTGAACGCCACACCAGGATAGCCTATGTGCGAACGATTTGGACATGTCGGAGGTCTCTCTGACTAACTGAACAGTAGCCAGCCACCTGGAAGACAAGCAGCCTGCAATAACCACCGGACGTCTGCAAATTATAACGTAAGACGCCCATTATTTTTGCCTGCAGTCTGTCCTGAAGGAGTCTTTTTGCTTAAGCCATGTGAGCGGTTTATCAACCGGTGAGTGTTTCGGAATATTGTTATTGGTGTGCATTTAGAACTCATCCTTGCTGCTGCCTACTAGTATTATCACTGGAGTTTCGCATTTAATGATTGATGGAATAACAAGAAATTCCACACTGGCTGCACGTATTTGGGATCAACATGCAGGCTTCCAAATCACGGCGACAGGAGTCATGCTGTCGTTGGAGACTTTGGAAGTTTTTTGGTACATTCAGCTCCATTACGTCTGTTGTGGGACATGTCAACTCGTGCCACATACGTGAAACGCCTCGTCGCCGAACGCCAATGTCAAGTAAAGTAACAGACTTAAAGCTTTTTACGGAAGTGGGTGTAGCTTTTCGGATCGTCATGAATATTTCATCAGACTGTTTGAGGGCCACTCTGAATAAAGTGGTGCGTAAATATTTAATTTCAATCTCTCGTCAACAGGAATGCAAAACATCATGAGGTCCACAGGAAGGCAGGAGTGAGCACTCGATTACACTGCACATATAATGCGCTCCACGCCTGAAGCAACGATGTGTGGCGACATAAAAAGTGGATTCATTGACAAAATGCTACTTAGAATGATAAAAAATCACTGCACTGATAATCCATAGCAGACTTGTTCGATTTTTGAGCTCCAGCTCTGCCGGTGCAAAATACATACCTCTTCACGAGCATCGAGGGTTCTTCATTCTCATGGATACGACGCCGCACGCTTGTTTTCTAACACAAAATTGCAACCGCTCGCCTCAGGAAACTGTGTCCAGCCTGTTCCATCCATTGTCTGCAGAAACATACCATGGGAAACCGGCGCTTCTGTCAGGCCTGATTTTGAACACACTGGAAATGTGCAAACTCACGCGCTCATATCCCGGCTGTTTCATTCTAGGACTCCAATAAAGCTAAGACACCGCAGCGGCTCGGATATGATGACTCGTTTTCGAGGAACTGTCGCTAGAATCTCCTCTCGAAGAGCTGCGATGTCTGAGCGTGCATCGCCTGATTTTCCGAAGCGATGCCCAGAATGGACGTTTTCGCTGAATTCCATTTGAGTTAAGAGGACGTCGGCAGCATGCTCCCAAAATACGAGACGCCGTGGGATGCTTGCATTGGAGGCAGTTCGAGCCACCAACGTGCTGGGTACGTATGGGGATAATTAGGACAGTACACGCACATTGTGTTCATGGTGGCAAAACCACGGCTGTTGTTGTCCCACGCTTCTGATACCACATTCCCAAATCGTCCTCTGCCTGGCTTAGATGGTTTCATGTGCGTTATTTTCAAATAGGGACCATCCATGAATTACATAACGCATTTCTGGGTGCTTTTTTAAATTTTCCCAACCTTTTAAATCGTTTCGTAATTGTCGGCGAAATCCCCACCCCAAAATAACACAAGGCCAAGCCAACAACCCCTCCCCCATCCTCCGCCACTCACACTGACGCACCCACATACACTGCTTGTTTGTCCTGCCCATACTGAATGCTGCATCACGCATTTTAATTAACTAACGTCGATAAGCCCTTTTTCTTCTTGTCGAGCCCCTTTTCTTCTTGGACGTGACAGCGTCACGTGACGCTCTGCCGCGCTCCTGTCCTTCCGTTGTAACGCTTTGTCGTGTATTGGCCAACTCTTCCCCACCCACCTCCAGCGTTACATAATTTATGGGCGACCGCATACCGTGCCATACATCCCACATTCATTTCTAAAGCATCGCTTCCTCTCTTCCGCGTGGATAGCATAACGAACAATGAATGATCGTTCCGAACATCATCATCCGATCTTAGGTGGTGGGGAGGAGTTCGCGAACCAAAAGCGAACCGATGTTACATCGTCTTGGTTTGTCGATTACCGGCATAATCCAATGCTCCGACAGTCGCAAAATAAGACCGGAACGTTAGACTGACGGCATCAGTTAAATGCAGGTTTTAAATGTGATGGGACCTCCGCGGTGTAATGAACTCTTCTTGGGGTGAAAAATACCCTCCACGGGCAATTCAGCTGTGGGAACGGTTCCTGAATTTTTATTCGTGGTAACCGAGATTGAAATGCGGAAAATCTGAGCCATCAAGGACGCAACGCTTTTTATAACGTTTTTTTATCTTGAGATCTCTGACTGAAAAAACTTAAGCCTGCCCTGCTTACCTGGCTTCACATTGGCTGAAGCTACGAAACTTCGACCAATTCACACGTCTGCTGCACCTACTGGGCTGACATTTTAAGTCCTGGAACCGGTTATCAAGCTTACTCTTGGATTCCTACACGGCTGTGTGATCTTAAAATGCATTGCATACAGTGCGCATTACTGTGTAGTCAAGGATATCAAACTGACGCTGCGGAGAACGAGGCATATGCTGCGGAAATACATATAGGTATGAGATAAGTACACGTAGTAGGATTCCATGGTAAAAAAGACAAAATGTTTCGTCTATTTCGCAACAAAATCATTCATGGTTGGGGGCTGTGACGCTTTAACTTTTTTCAATCACGGCGCCGTGACACTTGATTGCACTTCGTGCTCGAAGAGTTGTGTAGTGCCAGTGAGTGCAATGACGATTTTAAAATGGCAATGTATTTAGGTATCAAAGGTATATGCATTGCCTGTTTAGGTATAAAAAGGCAATGTATTTCTGCCCTTAATACACCCGTGGAGGATGTGTTAAGGGTAGATCAGGCGTCATTGTGATAAAACTAGCTCAACTGGCACATTGCACTCCCACATCCAAAGTTAAGTAAGTGATAGTTCTGATTAGATGAATTACTCAGAGGGCACTTGAACTGTGCAAGTTTTACGAAGCATTCGTGAGTAAAATGGTTGTCTGATGTTATGAAAGAACGAATATTTCGGCACAACTTGGTATGCCTTCATCAGTGGGATCAGTCAAGGAGACCTATGCCATTGACGAAATCATGTGAAGTCCTGCCTAAATATTTTAGGTTTTACAATATCAAACGACTCTTTTACTTGTGTATGCTTCGAAAAACGTAATGAACAACCGAGTAAAAGTACCATTGCGGACTTACGGGATGCAACAATTTTTGCCCTTTGGCAGCTTTGAGGCATCACCAGAGATAAAACTAACAAATTCGTGCGTAAAGCATCGTTAATTGTGTTAATTCCGATATGACAGCAACCGTTCACTACGCAAAACGTTGCTTACTTACAGCGACAACACTTACAGAGTTCAGAGTTTTGGCAACGGAGTGAGACGACACTGACCGCTTGAAGCCGGTGACGAGAGCCGACAGCGGCCGAGCGGGAGGGCACGGCTGACCAACAGCATCGCTACCCTGTCGAGGAAGGTCACGGAGTGCATACCTGCTACGTGACTCGCAAAGCCCCGCCGAAAAAAATTCATGTTTGCTGGATTTCGGGGATGTGTCAAGTACCTTGCTCATCGTACAAGGTGATAACAAAGCCACTCTGTTCCCGATTTTTCTGAAGTTTTCGACTAGCGGACTGTTTCTGTGATATAACATGTTGTTTGATGGCTTGTGGCCGGCTTGCTGACGCCATACACGTAAAGGACAATAACGAGGAGGGTCACGAAGTAGGCATGTCCTGCGTGATTTGCAAAATCGGCTTCTAAAAATTGCGCTTTTGGTGGAGCTGAGGGATATGTTAGGGGCCTTCGTCATTGTCCGCGATGCGGACTAAATCATTCTATTCTCGATTTTTTTGTGTCAGGCTTTCAACCATGTCTGTTTCGATGGTGTCACAACACCCTGTTTTACGTCCTGCGACCTGACCAGTGACTTCATGCACGTATAGCACTGTCTGCATGCAGAAACCCCATAAAAAAAACGCCAGAAAACGGAACGAAGGCAGAAATGGCTCGCCATTCTGCCACGCTACGCTGGTTAGTATTGTCTGAGACACTTGCCCAAGAAAGTACGGTCCGTCTCGTCCTGGAAACAGGTTTTCAAGCTGCCTTCCTGAGTCGCACCATCGTACCACGAACGACAACGACGTGAACTATCCGTCTGGTCTTGTGTCATTTTCTACATTTGCGTCTGCATTCTCTCTTCTTGTTACGCCAAATGGCTGCACGTCTCGTTTGCTTCGCCTGAGCGAGTCCCAGTCACCGCTGTGAGGCTGGATGATGCACGTCAGACCAATATCTGTTTTATTTTCTGTCTTTCTCATGCTCGGAATCAATGACGCCCATCAGAACTCGAGGGGAGCAGCAAACGCTGGTTAAAGTCAACGCACTTTCTCGCTGACGTCCTGGCAAAGCTCGTGGTTGCGACTTCTGTGGGAAACAATACACGCACTTTTCGGGCCATTGGAACTGTCGCTTCATACCGTGGGACCATGCACGGTCGCATGCAAAGCGCGCCTGAACGCTCATGAAAAGCCTCGTAGTATTTTGGGCTTCCCGCACGTCCCAACGGTCCCCAGCGCGCTTGATAAGCTTTGCACCGATTGCATCTTCTCGTCGGCGACTATTGTGACCAAAACGAGTCCCCAACGGAGCCCCTCCATAGGTGCAGGGTCCGCAGGGCGCAAGAACGTTAGGCGTAGTACCCGCGCCCCTCCATTGATCAGAGGGTGGCAGGGGCGACCTTCCACGGTCAGAGCGTCACATCACAGGAGCGGCCGGTACTGATCAAAGGGTCGCAGGGGCACCCATCCAATCACAGGGTGCCAGAGGCGCCCCTCCATTGACCAGCAGGGGCGGCGTCTGCCAGGCCAGCGCCGCTCGCTCGGCGGCCGGTGACCAGGGGCCGCCGCTGGCGCTGACCTCGGCGGCGCGTCGCACGCGGGCGGCCGCCGCGCCGCCGCTCACGGAGCGCTTACGTAACGGTGGCCGGTCGCCGCCGGGGGCTGGGTCGCCGGAGCCGCTCCGCGCTGCTCCGGCGCGATTTCGGCGCGGCTCCGTCCGGCGCCGGCTGCCAGCTGGGCGGCTCCCGCTACCCGGCCGGCCCCGGCGGCGCCGCCCGCGCCAGGCGGCCGCCGGCCGGCGCTGGGCCGTCTGGCGGCCGCCGCCGCCGCCGGCCGGGTCACGCCCGCGTCACCGCCGGCGTGGAAGCGTTTCATTAGTGCGGCGTCACGTGTCCTCCTTACAGACGGGTTTATTTTTTAACGCGACGGCGCCGCCTTATCTGATCGGCCGACATCCGGCCTTGCGACGCATTTTCGGGTCGCGGCGGCGCCCGGCGGCGGTCGAGGCCGGGCCAGGCCGCCATTTCTGCCCGGCCGCGCCGGCTGACCCAGCGCTGATGTCATACAGCGCACCGGTGACCCCTTGCCAGGCCATACAGCTGACATGTGCGGCTGGCGTTAGCCACGGGGCGTCCAACCGGTTCTCGGGAACGGCCTGTCGGACAGCGCCGCCACGCGGCCGCCGGCGCAACTACAGCGCCGAGCAGCGCGCGCGGCCGCCGTCGCCCGCGCATTGACAGAGCCGCATTAGCCGCATAGAACGGCATAAATTGACCTTCGGCTGCAGCATGGCGCCGGCCAGCCCAGTCCATCTCATATTATACATATTGCCGGGTACGGCGCGGCGCGCAGAATTTTAACGAGGCTGCCTTGGAGTGGCGGCGGCGGCGCGGCGGCGGCGGCGCGTCTCCCTCGTCTCCGGGCGGCCGTCTCCGCCAGCCGGCGGCGGCCCCGGCCGCGGCCGAGCGTGCCCGGCGCGGCGCGCGGCCGGGCCGGGGCCGCGGCTCGGATTACGCGTGGCCGTCACGGCCGCCGCCGCCCGGCGTCGGACGCGCCGGCACCTGCGTCTCCCGCGCGCCGCCGGGTCGAGCCGCGTCCGGTCGCGGCGGCGGCGGCCGACGTCCGGCGGGAGGCGGCCGGCCAGCGGCGGCCATCTTCCCGCTGCAGGTGGCCTACATGAGCGGCCGCCGGCCGATCGATGCGCCGCGGACGTGCACGCCTGTTGATACAGGCCGCCGCCGGCTGGGAGCACGCCCAGGTGGCCGCTTTCGCCGGGCGGCGGTCGGCATCCGTCGCGCTGGACACTTTCCCGACGCGGCCCGGCGGCGCCGGCGCGGCGGCGGCCGGCTGGCTCGCGGCGCCGCCGCCGGGGCACGCTCCGACGCACGGCCGGCCGCGCAAAAACAGCGCCGCCCGCCGGCCGTGCAGGGGCGCGACGACTGAATGGAAGGGGCGCTGGCGGCTGAATGAATCGGCCGGCTCAATGATGGGGCGCCGGCCGGGTGAATGGGGGGCGCCCGCCGGCCGACGCAGGCGCGCAGAAAGCGGGCCGAACGCAGCGCGTCAACTGCACGGAGCGGCCTGAATCGGCTTAACGAGCAGGCGTTAACCTGGCGGCGGGGGAGGGGGACGGCCAGCTGCGAGAGCGGCCGTTCGGCCGGACCGCGGACCGCAAGGCGGCCGCCGCCCGCGACGGCGACTCGCCGCCGCCGCGCCATTCATCGGCCGCTGTGCAGCGCGCGGCGGTCGCCGCTCTCCCGGGCGCGCCGCAATTACCGCGACCATTCATCACGCCGGAATTTCAGGGGCATCCGACCTATTTTCGCCGGCGCGGCGTGCATCGGCTTCTCACGGCTCTCTGTTTTCAGCCGGAAGTCGGCCATCAGCGCGGGAGGAAGCGGCGGGCGCGGCGGGCGCGACGGCGCCGGCTGTGCGCGCCGGCCAGCCGACGTGCCGCCGCGCCGCATCCGGCCGGCCGGCCCGGCCGCCCGTTCTGGGAACAACTGCGCAACAGGCCGGCGGCGGCGGCGGCGGCGGCGGCCGGGCGGCCTGGCCGCGCGCGCCGCCACCGGGCCGTATCGCTATCTGCCGCTTATCGGCGCCGTGAATCACATACGCCGGGCAAACAGCGCTATCTGGCCTGCTTCTGAGCGGCCCCGGGCGGCCCAGCCCGTCTGCCCGTTTCCGAGCGCACCCCCCTCCCCCCGTCTCGGCAGGCAAGGCCGCGCGCCTGCCGGGTCGGCCTTCTTCGGATCGTTCCGTCCCACGCGCCGTCAGCGCCGGGCGCTCAGCTCGCGTGTCGGCAGCGCGCTGACTCGACGCCGCAGCCTGAGCGCCGCCCCTCCCGCCGCAGCTGGTGCGTCGGCGGCGCCGGGTCGCGCGGCCGGCCGGCCCGCATGCGGTCGGGCCGGCGCGACCGCCGCGCCCGACCGCCCAGTCCCACATACAGCCAGCATCCGGCCCGCCCGGCGCATACCAGCGAGCGGGCGGCCGGCCGGCCGGGCGGCGCCATTCCCGGGCGCGCGGCCGCGGCCGGCCGGCTCCGGAGCTCTCCGGCGGCCCGGCCGGCCGCCGGCAGGGGCGGCGCCCGTCTCGCCACCGCTCGATCAATGGGAGCGGCGGCGACGGCAGCGCCGCCCGGCCGCGGCGGCCGGCCGCGCAGACAGCCGCCGCCGGCCGGCCGAGAGCAGACAGCCGGCGCGCAGACAGCGGCGAGCGCGCGCACACACACCGGCCATGGTTCACTCTAGCTGTATTGATCACGTACAGCCGGTACATTTATACATACATGTACAGTTAAACTTACATACAACGCACTGCATTTATTTGTAATTAGCAGTACAGCCAACAAACAACGCGCGGCATCCGTCGCCCGGAACGCGGACGCCGGAGACTAGATAATACTGTATAACTGGGTTAAGGGAAACTCGTCAAATACGTGGCGGCGACGGTCAGTGGCCGGCGGCCCGGTTCCCTGATATCGCGAGGAAATTTCAGCCGGCGGGCCGGGCCGCGGCGGCTCCGCGGCCGGAGCCGGGCCGCCGGCGGCGCGGCCCGGCCTGCCCGGCTCCGTCAGGCTGCAACTGCTCGGGGAACGGGAGCCGTCGCCGGCCGGCCGGCGCGGCGGCGGCCGGCGGGCGCCGCGGGCTGCGCGCGCGCGAGGTCGCCTCGCCGCGCCAGCCGGCGGCGCCCGACGGCCCGGGGAGGGAAGCCCCTGACTCGGGGGAAGCCCTGACTCGAGCGACGGCCGCGTCGGCACCGGGCGGGCGCACCCGCGACTCGCGGCACGCCCGGGAACCCAGTGATGTCCCGGCCCGTCGATACCGATACGGTCGACGCCGGGCGAGCGGCAGCGGCTGGTGACCGCCGGGGACCCGAATTAGTAAGAACCGTGGGGGAGTGAGCGTCTGGCGGGTCAGCAAGTTTTAACGAAAGAATGACTAGCACTGGGTCACGCGCAGAAAATTCTAGCTATCGCGCGAATAAATACTCCTTAGCAAATCTTGTACATCGCCGGTTTCCAAAGTAAACCCACCATATAAATAAATTATTTCTCTATAGTTGGATGTACAAAATATACAGACCATGCCTGCTGACTATGTAATATCCGATACGGCCCTATCCCCGGGTCCCCTCCCCCAGCGGTCCGCCATGTCCGGCCAACGGTCACACATACCTGTCGCCTCTCTCGCGCCCGTCCACGCACGCACGCACGCACCCGTACACGCTCGCGCACTCGGAGAATCACAGATGCATGGGCGGCCGCCGGCAGCCCCGTTCACCGCGGCAGCAGACCGTCGGCCGGGCACGTGCAGCCGTGACTGGTGGTGCGCCGGTAACACTTCTCCATCAGTTTGACGGCGCCGCGCAGCGGCCAGTAGCACCAGAGGCAGGGCAGCACCGCCGAGAGCAGCCCCAGGCCCGTCCAGCGCAGACAGCAGCCGGTGCCGGAGCCGGTGCACGAGCACGGCTTGTCGGCCCCGCGCGAGCCGCTGTCCGACGCCGAGCAGTGGTAGCCGAGCGCCTTGACGCAGCACAGGCACGACACGCAGTCCACGCACGTCTCCGCCGAGAGCACGCACTTCTGGCCGCAGAGCAGGTGCTGCGGCAGCGGGCGCGGCGTGCGGCACGCCTCGCACCGGCAGCGGCCGCACGCGGCGCACACGAACGAGTCCCGCAGGCTGGGCTCGCTCTCGTCGGCGGCGGCGGCGGCGGCCGGCTTCAGCGGCGCCGGCTGCCGGCTCACCGGCTTGGCCGGGCCCGGCTCGGCGCGCCAGCCGCAGTCGGCCGGCTTGGCCGGCGGCCGGCGGCGGCCGCGCGCTCCGCTCGCGCCGGCCGCCGCGCTCGGCGTCGTCGAGTAGATGTTGAATGTGCGCAGCTGGTCGGGCCGCGGATGCTGCAGGGAGACCTCGCGCCGCGACGGCGGCCGCGGCGGCGGCGGCGGCGGCGGCGGAGCGCGGTGCACGGCAGCCGGAGCGGGCAGGGCGGCAGCCGGGCGGCCGGGCGGCCGTGGCGCCAGCGCGGGCTGCGCAGCAATGTGGCCATGATGGGCCATGAAGATTTACACCCTCATCCAGAGAGAGCCATGGAGCCTCAGAACCTGAAAGGCACGGCGCGGCGTCAGACGGCGGGTCGCGGGGCACTGGGCGCGGCCCGGCTGACAGCTCGCGAGTTCAGTGGCACAAGGCTGACAGCTGGCACGGCCGGCCGATGACGGACGCCCGAATGAAGCCTCACGGCGCACCGGCGGCGGTCAGCCGGCCGACAGCGGCGCCTGGGCACGCGGGCCGCGGGCCTGCCAGACCCGCGGCCGCTACAAAAGGCAGCGAAGGGACAGCGACATGTTGGGACGTCGAATCATCAACAAAACGACAACAGAATAATAGGGGTCGGAGAAAACCGCTTCAAATCCAGAACGACGACGACAACGTCATGATGTACGTAGACGTTGAACGGAACCAAGCGGATCATTCATCATGCCAATCAGACGTTAAACAAGAAATGAAGAACGAAGCACACAGGGACGACCAAAGGTCATACGTCCCAGAGCTTCTTTAGTTGACGCCAGGCGGCTGGACTTAACAAATACTTCACCAAGGTTTGATAGCACTCAGTCAGCTGCAGATGTTGAAGTGTGTTGCGCACGACATCTTGAGGACTTCGACAGATGTTATCAGTTCATTTATCAGCTGTCACTACAATACTCTGTATAGCCTTGGTTCCTAAATTGCTCAACGGACAAAGAAAAGCGTTTTGTGTATTGGATATGCTCAGATGGAAAAAAACAATTTGCCAGTTAAAAGCACTACATCCTGTAGACTGAAATCGGCTTCCTATTTTTCTGTTCACAACCGGAAAATGTGCTTCGCCGTTACGGACATCGTTTACTCGAAATATATGCTTCATTTTCAAGCACCAGTGTCAACACACTGGCTCCACGCGTTGCACACCACCTGTGTTTAACCGAATCATTTCTACTGCCAATTATAATGCGCAGCGACGTCTGATGTCAGTTATCGGGAGAGGCAGACTCAATGTCGCGTTCCTCCCAACCTGAACATGAAACAGCCACGGCGTGAGCTGTGCATGCCTCCCACAAGACAACGCCTCCCAGTATTTACCACCGCATTTACGTTTGTGTAACTATTTATCAAAGGCTGAATCTGCCGTTCTTGAACACATGACAGATTTGCACGGCATTTCTATCCGTCACCTGGCCGGTGCCCGGCCGGCGGGGGGGAGGGGGCAGCAGCAGCCCGCAGGTCCGCCGGGCGAGAGCCCGGCCAGCCGGCTGGCGCGGCCCGGCCAGCCGGCCCGGACACGGTCCAGACGGGCCCGGCCGAAATTCGGCCTCCGCAGCCCATTCCCAGGGGCACGGCTCTGTTTACATTGGAGCCGGGCGTCGCCGCGCCGGCCGCGCCGACCCGCCGGCTGGCGGCCGCAGCGGGCGCTCGTTAGCCGTCGCCGGCCGTACGGCGCGGCCACTACGCCGCCCGCGCGGCGCGGCCACAATTAATAGCCGACGTCAGGTCCAATACCGCAAAGCTCTCTCCGCGCCGGAGGAGCCGGTGGCCGGTGCGGCCGGCGCCCGGTCGCGCGGAAAAGAAAACGCGCCGCGCCAGCTGCTCGGCGCCGCGTCGCGCGCGCGGGCATTCCCTGGCTCTTGTGGGCGGCCGACGGCCGGCGAGCGCCGCGCCAAACCGCCATGGTAATGAGCGCCGAACAATGGGCAGGCTCACTCCGGGAAGTCGCCCGGCGAAGCCGCATGCAACGCCGCCGCAACGCGCCATCGGCCGGTGCATTCCTGCCGGCGCGGCGCCGGCCGTCTTTTCAATGAGCCGCCAAGGCCGTCCGGCCGTCCGGCTCGAAAAGTGAGGTCGCGCCGGGCACGGCGCGGCGGCGGCGGCGGCGGCGGCGGCGGCGGCAGGCCGGCCCGGTCCCGTCCGGCCCGGTCCGGTCCGGCCGGCCGCGGCGCCGGCGCTGCCGTCCCCTGGCAACGGCCATCCATTACCGGGACACTGCAGACGCGCGGCCGGCCCGGGGCGCGCCGCGCCGCGTCCTCCCGCCGTGCAGCGGCGATTACGGCGCGCCGGACCGGCGGCGCGCGGCCGCGGGCCGGCCAGCGCGCTCCGCTCCGCTCGGCCGCGCCGCGCCGCAATAACAGACAGCCTACTGATGCGCTTCATTGAGGACTGACCGGCTCTCCGGCGGCGCAGCGCGAGTGCATCGCCAACACATCATACATAAATGCATCGCCAAATGCATATATGCATCTCAAAGATACTGCCAAGGCATAGCCGGGCAGGCGAGCGGCGCATGCGCACTGGCGGGACTGCTACTTCGGCAGCAGAATCCATATCCGACGCGTCATTATGGCGGCTTAAGCTTAAGTATTTTTTATCTACCATACCTAGCACAGTTCGCGGCCAGGGTGTGGTTCAGACGAATTATTTTCGCTGGGCAGCCGACCGCAAAAAAGATAAAGAACCGCAGTCATGTCCGTGACAGCGCGTCGCTACGCCTACGGTGCGAATGCATGTGGTCAGACCGTAAGCGTTGCCATTCGTCATTCACTCATCTGGGGTGAAAATCGCGGCAGCCAAGCATCGGTTTTTGTGCGGACACCTCGCCGCACGGGTACGAGGCCGACCATACGAGCCCGGAGTCTAAGCGGACCATAAACGCGGCTCAACTGCGCAAAAACACACAAGCCGTACACCTTCCTGGAAAATGCTCAAAAGGTAGCACGAACCGGGCGAAAGTACTGGAACACTTTTAGGACAACGATTCATTGCTTCGATGCGGGGTGAATCACCCGAGGCTGCCTCGCCAAAAAAGCGCCAAGGCCACTGGCGTGAGGGACCACAGACCGATCACCAGTGGCTGTCAGTCGATTCGAGGAAACGCCACAAACGAGGTTTCACAGCCATCGCGATGGATGTCGTCGCGGAATGACTTCAGTAACGGTCAACAATGTCACGAACAAAGCAGTAACACGGGTAATGCCGTGTTCCGTTCGAGAAAGACTGTGTGCAAGGACAGTGTCTTGTTTCTAGAAAAAAGACCATGGAACATACGGTACATAGTCCCATGCGAAAACGACAGAATGGCTTGAAATGTTATACCTCGGAAGAAAACTTTCCATGCACAGACATGCCTTGTCTGATAAATGTCAACGATTGCTTTTTCTGCCATCATTTCACTGAAAGATCTCTAGACGCTTAAACCAATGTAATAGGGTACTTAATCACTGTAGTCTGCAGTCATTCGCCGATGTCATGTAATACGGGTTTGTGCAGGTCGATGAACGCAAGCGTTCACTGGTATGCGCCCACTGGTGACATCACGGCACAGTCGTAAATATGACACAAGGGAAACCGTGGGACATCGCTCTGAAACACTAAGTTTTGAGTTCTGAGACATTACGCATGTTCCAAATCGATATCTTAAACTGCAGGCTATAATTTGGTTGCATGAGTTTAAAGCACGCATTAATTGCGAAACGCTCTCATTATTACAAAAACATCAACACATCAGCCAACTTAATCCACTGGTTGTCCGGTGCACCGGGTACCTCGGAAGGCGAAACTCTGCTCGTCCGTTTCTGTGCCTGCCGCAGATATGTTGCAGCAAGTGTTCAGCAAATTTGAGAGCTGAAAAGGTCCAGGCCCTACACTCCAGTCGTTCACAGACGTACGGTGTTTTCAGTTCCGTCTCGGCAGAGGAGAGCTCGCTATTACGGCGCGTATTTCGCAGGTCCGACGCGGGTCAACGTTCCTGAGACGGACGCCCTGAGCTGGGCGGCGTTTCAGAGCGCTCGATTTCGATACCCAGACCGCGCCGGGCCGGCCACTACCTGCGACAAAAGGCTCTCTGCGTCTCCGTGTCTGGGTCTGCGCGGGGCCCTCACCGCGGGCTCTCTGTTGTACCTCCGGCATCCCTCACCGGGCCCTCCCTGACCCCGTCTGAGCGCCTGGCTGGACTACGGCCGACATACCCCTCGCTGGGTTACCAGCCCCGTGTGGGCGCCCGTCTGGGGCCGGGCCGGCATACCAAGAACGCCTCGGGAGCAAAGCCGGCAATCAATCCCAGGTATTTGGCAGGCCACCTTCTCGAATCGCAGACACGCTTCCGACCGGCACATCACAGACCGCAGCCGCCGTCAGCCTAATGTTCCCCGACAGCTTCAAAGCCCTCTGTTGGCGCCGTGGCGCGGGCGCGCCGCGGCAAGTCGCATTCTTGGTGTTCCTGCCATCGACATGAGCTAACGCCACTCCGACCGGACAGGATCACCCAAACAGACCCGGCCAAGTGTGACCGAGAGTTCCACCTAGTCGACGAAACCGGTGTCACCGGCTTGTACTTGGTTCCCGAGCCGGGCAGTCAGCCGTGGACTCTCAGATACACACCGCTGAGCGGATAATCCAAATATCGACGGCGTCCTCCGGTCGATTTCCGCGGTAACGGCTCGTTCCCGAATGGTCCGGACGTGCACAGCAGAACAAACAGTTTACGCCAACTCCGTCAGCGATCAGCGGCGCTACGAACTGTGACAGCTCCTCGCATGCATGCCGCTCCAGAGCGTGATTCACCGGGACGGTTTACCGTTTGACGCCGGCTACACGCCGGCGGTTACGTACGGGGCGCCGCCGCCGTGGCGGCAGAATGGCACAAACGGGCACGACTCACAAACTGCTCCGCGCCGGCCTGATCCCCTCTCCCGGCTCCACAGCGGCTGTCGGCCTGCGTCGTCCCCGGCCGCTTGGTGCCGGTTCACAGACCCCGCCGGGAAAACCGCCTCCTAATCAGCTGGCGACAGGAGGACACTGCTACGCCGGGCTGGCGCGGCTGTCCCGACCACAGTCGCACGTGCAGCCCCGCCGCAGGCTTTAACTGCAACAGCTATACCGGTCCAACTTAAGAACGGTGTGAAGACAAAAAGCCTACAAGCCGCAGCTAGAAGATCGCGAAGCAAGTCGACATGATAAGCTTTTTTTAAACACTGGCCGAAACCTCAAGTCGACGGAACATCCAAAATCTGCATCAATTTGCTTCTACCACAAAAAACGGTATGGCTGACGTAATGCTTCTCAAACTACGAGGATACAACAACATTCACTGCCACCAACACCACCTACAAACAGCCTACAAGTCCACCTGATCCGCAGGCCAGATGGCCGCTATATCACGTGGCCGACTGGGACGATTCGCGGTACAGTGGGCACACTGCGACACCTGATTACTATCTCAGCCCACGCGGTGGGGCCACCGGCGCGCGAACCGGATGTTAGGCCTCAGCGGTACCCACGTCGCCCCAAGGGGGACGGGAAAGCCACCCGTTCGCCGTAAAGTAAATCTCCGCGGGCACGAAAAGTCAAGCTAGCGTAGGGAATCAAGAGGGATGAGCCGGGCGGCGTCTCCGAGCGGGTCTGCCGGCGAGTCTGCTACTGATTCCGCCACCGTGTCTGCCACTGGCTCGGCCGCGCCCATTCTACCGCAGAGTGTATCAGAGCATTTCGCGGATAGTCTGCGGATAGTCTGTCTGCGGATAGTCTGCAGAACAGTCTGCCAAAAGTTACCTGTCCCTGCCTCTGCCTCCGAGTCTGCCTATGATTTTACTGTTCCGTCTGCAAATGATTCTGCCGCCGAGTCTACCACAGATTATGCCACGGAGTCTGCGGCAGTCTCCGCAGAGCCTGTCCGTTCCTCGCCGGTCCAGGCCGCGGCTGTCGGCCTCCCGCCCTTCCGGCTCGAGTCGGTCTGGTTCATGTCTCCGTATCCGCCCAGTCCGAGTCTGCCTCGGCCGCCTCTGGTCTGTCCTGCACGGGCCGCCCTGGCCCGCGTCCACGACATCTGCATCCGCCTGGCCTGTGTCTGCTCGACTGGTGTCTGTCTGGCATTTGCCTTGAACTAACGCCTGCCGCGCGACGTAGCCCCAGTGTCGGACCTTCCGTCCGTTCGTCCGTTCGCCCGCTGGCCAGTCCGTCCTTCAGTCTATCCGTCCTTTGTCCGTCCTTGCGCTGGTCCGATGGTCCCTCCGTCAGTCCGTTCCCCGGTCCGTTCTTCCGCTGGCCCGTCGGTCCCTGCGCCGGTTCGTCGGTCCGTCCTCTGGTCCGTCGGTCCCTCTACCGGTCTGTGGGTCCCTCCGTCCACCCGTGCACCATCCCTCCGCCGGTTAGTCGGTCTGCCCTCCGCCGGTCCGTCGGTCCCTCCGCCGGCCCGTCGGCCCGTCCTCCGCCGGTCCGCAGGTCCGCCGGTCCGTCGTCCCTCGCCGGACCGTTGGTCCGTCCGTCCGTCGGTCGGCCGGCTGGTCCGGCGACGGCCGCTGTCGCTAGGCTGGCGGCCGGCTGGCCGCGCCGCCCTTATAAACAGGCTGGCCGGCGGGCCGTGTTTATTTGAGTTGGCCACTGCGCCGCCTGCGCCGCGTCAGGCCGCGCCGCCGCCGCAGCACGACCCGGCCGCCGCGCTGCGCGTAGGCGCTTCCGGTGACGGCGGCGCGGCGGCGCCGCCGCGCCGCCGCGCCGCCACGCCGGCCGGACCCGCCAGAGCGGCGGCCGAACGCCTCTGGGGGTCGGCGGCCGGTCCTGACGTATAGTCGTCACGTGACAGAGATGGCCGTAGCGCTCTTTAATGTGGAGACAGAGCTCACTCTGCTCCCGAGACGTCAGCTAATTCAGCAGGGTTGGTTTGCCCCTGATGTGAGGCGCCCTTCTCTGCCCGCGACCGAAAATGACGTCCGGCTGCGACGACAGACGATATGCTCCCGCCCCTCGCCTCTCGTTCCCGGTTCTGCGCGATCCAGCGCGCACAGACGCCCAGCGCTGCAGCGCGCCCGCCGCTGACCGGCCGCTGGCTCAGCTGCCAGTCCGTCACATGGTTTCCGCGCAGCGCCGGACGTCGCCGAACGTTGCAACTGAAATCCGGAGACATCTCGAAGATTCCGTGTCACACGCAAATACCTCGAACAAAAGGGATATCCCGTGAGAAATCGTAAATGTCTGCCAAACCTCGCTGGGAGAGACTCCAGGATCAACAATCACTAAAACGAGGGCAAAACATCTGTGAAGGAAGGAAAAAATCCCTCTGTACATTAATGAAATCGTAGGTCCTAAAGTTCGAGGACAAATGTGGGAAAAAACATCTAGATCTTTTCTTCAGCAGTCGGGGTAGTTACATCGACCATGAAACCTTCCTGTCTCATGGCTATTACCTTGAACAACCGCATACAACTTTCCGGTCCGTTAAATCATTAGAGTCACACGACTACAGAAACGAGGGGTCGAAGCATGACGAACGCTTTTGCATCACACATCCGTCCAGCCGAAAGCACCAACCACTCATCATGTACACTCACCGGTCTATTGAAGCCAAGAGCCCATTATTCCGGATGCATTGTCCTGAAACAATCAACACAATCGTCAAAAAAGACTGCGGGAAGGAACACATTTGGGGCAGTCGTGGCCTTCAGGAAAGCTGTCCGCTGCTGTCTAGTTTCTAGTGATCATGAACGTACCAATGGTATCAGGATTTAGGACAGGCCAGTCCTTTTTCCCCATTTTCGACGCTGTACAGTGATGTGATACAAATAAGTATTCCCAAAAAGACCAATGACGAAGATTATCAGAATTTTGACAACATCTATTACTACGAAAATCAAACACATTGGCATGGACGCCTCACGGCAACATACTAATCAACATTCCTTACGTCCTGTTTGAACAATGGCACTAGTGCAAAAAGCAGTCGCCGACGTTGTAGTTTAACATTATGTGGAAAGAAATGTAATGCAATGCGATTTTCATGTAAGCAAACGACATGTACAGGTGGGACTGTCGGAAGAAAAACGATCCTCAATGTTGACTGTTTTATTTGTTGTTTCCCCTATGTATCAGCAGAGAACCAAAAACATTGCCGCTTTTTGGGGGAAAAATAATATCACTGTTTCCAGAGTGATATTCGTTACATTGAGGGTACGACAAAGTTGAACGTTTCAAATTCACGGTAAAAAAAAAAAAACAAGTAAAACATAACGTACGTAATCTCCGTTCACACCGCATTATTCTTCTGACAAAAATGTGTGTTTCTATCGAGCACGACCCCAATCGTCAATGGTCAACAGGCCACGAAATGAAGGAATTATTGACGCTACGCGTATCCTTTGAACCGCACTGCTCCTGTCGTGCAATCGAGAGCGTTCACCGCAGTGGCGCTCGCCCCCTTATCCATTGACAGATCAGGTAAGCTGAGATGAGCAAAACCGAACAGTGGATCGGCTGCCTTGCCTTGCGATCACCTTGCCGACGAAATACAGCTAGAAATTCCAACCAGGGATCGTGACCACAAAGCCGCTAAGCGACCGAATACCAATTACGTAAGGTCGCCAGTGCCATATGGTCCACCTTTGCGTGAAAGATCACGGGGCGGGTGTCGAGCAGTGCCGTTTCACCGCGGCGAGGGAATGGGGCGGGGCAGGCGGTGGCGGGGCAGAGAGGAGGAATCGTGAAAAGCGGCCATTGTGGTTCACGTCCGGAAGAGCCACCTCTGGGGATGCAATGAACTTTGGCGGGCACGTACAAAGTTCTCGACGGGACGCACGGAGCCGCAAGGGAAAACCAAGCAAAACCAGCTGAGACGCGGGTGTTGCCGGACTTCTGATCGGCGCTTTCAAACGCCCGTGGCAGTTCGCGTCGCGAGCCCTCACGCCGGCGGTCCAGGAGACGAGATGTCGCCGGCAGCCACACTCGGACCAGACGGGAGGCGAAACCTCTGACCGGGAGAAAGGCGGAGGGAGCCGCCGCCGGGGCGCGGGAGCTGTCAGACGCGGGCCGGCAGCCGTCTCCGGCCAGCGCGCGGCGGCGCGGCGCGGCGCCGGCTGGCCTGCGCGCCGCCGCGGCGCCGGCCGCCCGTCCCCCGCCGGCCGCCAGCCAAGGCCGGCCGGGCCGAGCCGGGCCGGGCCGGGCCGGGCCGGGCGCGTGTGGCGGCGTCCGGCCGGCCGCTGCCCCGTGCCCCTCCCCCCGCCGGCGGCCGAGACGAGCACGCGCGGCCCAGCGCGCCGCGGCCGGCAGCCGCCGCCAGTTCGTCCCCCGCCCGACGACGAGCCGCGAGAGGCGCCGCTCGTCCGCCGCAGAGGGCGCCGGCGCGACCGCCGCAGCTCGCAGCCGGCCGCAGCCGAGGACGGGGCTTCTGCGGTGGCGGCGGCGCGGCGGCGGCGCGCCGGCAGCCTCCCCGCCAGCGGCCGGCCGGCCGTCACCGCGGCGGCGGCGCGGCGCGAGACACACAGTCTGTCGGCCGGCCGGCCGGGCGTGGCGGCCGTGTATATTCCCGGCTGTTGACGTTCGCCGAGCGGCTGTTTGGTCGTCGGCCGCCCGGCGAGAGAGCCGGCGGCCGAGGCGCCGCGTCGTCCGTCCGCCCCGCACCGACTGGGGCTGACTGAGGCTGCGGCGGGGACTTGGCCGGCGCCGAGGCTGCGGCTCGAACAGAGGCGGAGTCGGAGGCTGCGGGGAGACTGAGACACTGCCTGGGACCGACGTCGAGGCAATGTGGCTACGACTGACAACGAAGCGCAGATGGAGGAAAGAGCGAGAGGCTGGGCTGGGACGGCAACGAGGCTAAAACAACAAGGGCTGCCGTTGCTGCATCAGGATTGCGGTTGAGGAAGAAGCAGAGACGGGCAATAGAGCTGTCAATGGGCCTGGTCCCGGGGCTACCACTGGGCTGAGACTGTGGCTGGTGCTGAGATAGAGATGGACGCAAAAATTGCGCCTGACGACGAGGTTAGAACTACCTCGTCGTCAGGACGAATTTTTCACGAAGTTTTGACTAAAGCCAAGGCTGGGAGTCTGGGGCTAAAGCGAAGGCTAATGCTGACAATGAGACAGACTTCTTTTGCGGAGTGATATGAGAACAATGAAACTGCCACTAAAAATCGGTAGCGGTCGTTGCGATCCAATGAGTATACAGTTCGTGGGATAGCTGGCGATAATCCAAGGTTGCGACAATGAGATCGCAGATGCAGTTACGAGTGAAAGGTGAGAATGATACCCAAAATGGGATGAGAATGATGCCCAGAGTGAGACTAAGTATGACATGAAAATTATAAGGCAGACGCGCTTCAGACCTACCAGCAAGACCAGGGGTCAGACAGAATCAAAACAGGACACTTACGAGCTCGGGTCGTACGACAGGCGTTGTCGTCTCCGGGGATTAACCGCAACTGCGCGCCAACACGTGCCCGTCTCAGGTAAGGGACGTGAGATGAGTGAAGGATGCGGCCATCAGATTTAAAGTGAACGTACACACATAATTTCCATACTGCCAGGAGCGGGAAGTTTGCAACAAACGTACGAGTAAAAAATACTCAATAATGCGGGAGCACCTACACCGTAAGCATCGTAATGACCAAGATAACAGGTAATGTACAACAGTAAGAAACCACAAAAAATCCCAAGCCTTTGCAAACATACGGATGTGTGGTGCCAAACAAGCGCCAACAAAGTGCTTTTCAACCACACGCTCAACGCGATAATTGTCACCTTCTGCACAAGGCACTTGAAAAGTAGCTGGGACAAAACTAATAGATCACTTCGCGTGGACGATCAAAACAGATTCCGCTATAGTAAAATTTCAGGATTTCGGGTCCCATCGTTAATGGGATCCAAAAATAATACGAAATCAGCGACTGCCTCATCCCAATTTGCAAAGCCAACCAATTATGCCGCGCCTGTTTGAGACAGCGAATGCCCCAACCGCATACCAACACGTCTTCACAACTCTCAGCAACTCTCCCCCGTCAAGCAGACCCAGCACTCCCGCCCCCGGCGCGGGTACGGACCTCGCCGTTCCCCGAAATCTCCATCCCACACGGCCACGGAATCGTCCAGGAATCGTGCGCCACTCCTTCTTGGAATCCTCCACTCCGTCACGTACACGGACTCCGACCTTCCCCGAAGCCGGCAGCCCGCCGGTACCCGCCACCTCCCACGTCCCGGGCTCTGTTGACACGCAGCCATGCTGCGCAGCCTCCGGCCGCACAAGGCCGCCCGGCTGCGGGCCCCGCCGGGCCGCCCCCGCCCGCCGGACACGCCGCGCCGTGCTGTCCCCATCGGCGGCGGCTCGGATTACGGCCCTCCCCCGGCCGCGCGGGGGACGCCAGCGAGGGGAGCCGGCACCACTTCCTGGGCCGGCCGGCCCGCAGGAAGTCGTCAGGTGGAGACCGCGCCGCCGCCGGCCCAGTGGGAGTCAGGTGGAGGCGGGGGGGGGGGCGCCGGTGGCCAGCCGGCTGTGACACGGCCGCCGCGCCGGCGCGCACACAGGAAACAATCACGGCCCGGCGGCGGAAACAATCGCGGGATGCGGGGGGGGGCGCCGGGCGGGGCGGCGCACCAGACGGCAGGCGGGCCGCCTAAAAAAGGTCATCAGGGGCGCGTCCGCGACCCGCCGCCAGACCGACCCTCATTACGCTCCCGCTGCCGGCTCCCGGCCGAAAGGGGAGGAGCCGTGACAAATTATCGCCGCCGCAGTGGCAGCGGCCGGCCGCGGCGCGCCGCTCGGCCGCCCGGCGGGGAGGCTGCACGCATCTGCGGCCGCCGCGGGCACGCCGCGCGGCCGCCGGCCGGCCGTGATGCTGCAACGCTAGGCATTGCCACGGCGTGTTGCACACATGACAACCTTCTTATCGTGTCACGCCGTTTGCAAAAGGTGCTGCGGTCTTGCACGGCTCTGTATATGTAATGATCTAGTGTCGGAGCCGTGCCTGGATGCGGCCGCTCCCGCCCTATCGACAGCGCCGAGCATGTAGACGCGGCCACGACCGCTCGACAGCAGATTTACGACGGTCCGCTGACGGCGGAGCCCCGGCGGAGAAAAGCCGGATTCCTCGAGAGCGGAAAACGAGAATTTCCGGTCCGCGTCCTCGCGGCATACCCGGGGCCTCGTAAAGTATGCGAGCCAGTGCGATACCCGCTGTTCCGTCCTGCGTCCGGGAGCCTCCCCGGCTCCGAACAGATGGCCAAATGCCATTCCCTGACCCGCTACGCCAGGCAATGGCCAGCCTGATTTGAACGCCAACTGACAGCCGCCGTCGCATTGGCAGACACCGTCTTTGGTGAGTCTCCCCGCCGACGGCAGGGGCCTGTGCGCTTCACGGTCCGGAGAAGAGTACCTCGGTATTCGGGTCGCCGGCGCCTGGGCGATGCCGCTGACGACAGGCGACGGGGCTTTCCTCCGCCCCTCTGCCCGGCTCTGGCACTCTGCCCAGCCGCCGGCGGCGCTTCCGGCGTTTCACCGTCGGCCGCGGGCGTTTCCGGCCGTTTCTCCCGGCTGCAGTGCGGTTTCCGGCGGCCATCTCGCGCCGGCCGCCGGGCTTCCGGGCGGCGGCCGCCTCCAACTGGGGCGACCGCCGCGGCGCCGGAAGCCGCCAGCTGGCGGCCAGCCTTAGCCCAGTCAGCGAGCGCACCTGGGCGGCGGTGCGACCGCAAGGCCGCGTCCCGCTCCCACGCCGGCTGCCCCCAATCGCCGGGTCGGCGATGAATGGGGCCGGACGGCCGGCCGGGTCGGCGGTACAGTTAGCCGGCGGCCGACGGCCGCTGCAATTAGGCGGCGCGCGCGGCCGCCGCCGGCCCGGCGCCGAGCGGCCGGCGTCGGCCGCACACGGTCGCCCGCCGCCCTGCACCGCCGCGCGCTAATTGACGGCAGAAAAGCCGGGGCCGCGACGGCTCGAAGCCCGCCGCGGACGGGCGGCGGCGGCGGCCGGGCGCGCTCGTCCGCTCTCCGCGGCCGATTGGCCGGCGGCAGGGCCGGGTGTCGCGGCGTCTGCAGCGTCCGGCACATGGCTGCGGTTTGTTTACGTCGCGCCGGCTGCATGGCGCCGCCGGCCGGGCGAAAATGGTGCACGAGCGCGAAATACCGCACGGCGCGAACCCGACCACCACGGACGCCGTCGGATTAAACCGGTGCACCGAAGACGCTGCGGGTTACGGGGTGGGGATCAGCGTCGTTCACAAAACAAGGACATGGACTTACTGATTCCCAAGGCCGGCACAAGGACAAACACATCATAGCCGACCACGGTTGAACAAAGAGCTAAAAGCGTAGGACATTAACAGTCGGTGCGTAAGCCATAATCGCGTGAGATCATGCCACTTATCACCTGCTTTCCATTGTACGACATCACACTCCAGACAACTCAGGATGATTCTTAGGTCAAAACAAACGAGAAACCCAAATCTTCGATGGATATCCAGCCGCCACGTAAGCTCATTTCGACGCAAACCGAGGTTTGTTCATTGTCGCCACCAAAATCCTCCGTTTTATCGCCCCAAAAATCTTCGGTTCTCATCCCCACGTCAACCAAAGATTCGCGTTCAGTCACGGGTGTACGCGCCACTGCTCATATATCGTGAAAACACAAGGTCGTGGCGTGGCTGTAGATGGACGAATTGCACTTCCACATTCCCACTGGGATTCCGGAACATGCCCTTTCTAATCCAGCTCTGGTTCCCGCGAAACTCTCGCTTGCAAGCCGACACTGGCGGATACGCCGTAAAGGTCACCAGTCCAGCTGCCTCAGGGTAATTCAGGAGAATTTAATGAAAACTTTTAACGAACGCAAATATTCAGAACGCACTACCGTCTATGAGCCTCCAGGCGTTCCAGCGCGTCAGACATCAGAGGTCAGGACGTCGGAAAACGTGACCTTCATGAATAAATCACATTAAAACCACAAAATGCTCATCAATTTCCAAACCCACTGAGTTCTAAAATCCTTGGAAGCCACCGCCATGAAAGGTTTTACGCTTATTATCAGCAAGTCTAAAAAAGGCGTCAGTCTTAATAACGATGAAGTACACATCGAACTACTTTCCTGCAACTGCCCTGAGGCAATGGTGAAGAATGGCAAGGTTTCTCTCTCCTTCTTTACATCTACTCCTCAAAATTTCGCCTTTCACACTTCATGTGTGGGCACATCATCGGACATTCTTTGAAATCGTTGCAGACCGGCTACAAACGAACGCTTGCGCAAAAAGGTAGACAACTCTACTCATCGAGCGTGTTTGAAACCCGCATACAGAAATGATATAAATCACTGAAGTCGCCTTCAGTCAGCCTACTTCCAATATATTCTTTTCCAGCATTACTATGCCTTTCATCGGCACAAGGAATACCAATGGAGCCTGCCAAGTTTTTTCATTTTCTTTCACGTTCCAGAACCAGCGTCCCGGATGGTCAAAACCAATCACTCAATGGCATGTGAGTCCACCGATCGCATCTGAAAGTACACGGAACGTTACGTATATGTCTACACAACACACGAATCAGCCCATAACGCTGCTGTTCGTGATGCTTTTCACCTGCTGCAATGTTTTCGGACCAGCAACACCATTTCAACACACAAAAATCACCACCGTGGGGCGATTACAGAAACGGAAGTGCAGAAGCGTGTCAAAGTAATGATGAATGTTTTCTTGAAAAGGTCCGGGAGTTCACTTAAGGAACGACGCGCACTCAACAGAGTCAAGATTCAAGCGCCGCTCGTGAAAGACAACCAAGGGTCGAACAGCCACGACGCGGCGGCAAGTTACGCGGCCGCACTCCAGCTGGAGAGGTGACAAGACTGTGGCTTTCCCGGGCCCGAACACCGCGGCCGCCGCCGTCCATTCTCGCAGCGCAGCGCCCGTGCAGCGGGCGAGACATCCACGTCCCCGGTCGGCCGGCCGACGGCTACAGCACGCCGCCGTCTCCCGAGTGTTCTCCGCTGGCCGGGCCGGGCCGCAGCGGCCGAGCGGCGGCCGCCCGGCCGAGCTCAACATGGCGGACGGCCGGCAGCCGCCGACCGGGCCGGCGCTGGCTGAATAAATAAGCCTCACCCACCCCGGTTCATATCTCAAGGCCCGCGCCGGCGGCCGCGCCGCGCCGGCGTCGCTCGGCCCGGCCGCCCACAAAAAGTCGTCGCCAGATGCGGCGCCCGCCGGCCGGCCGACGTCCGTTATCCGGCGGCGGCGGCGGCGGCGGCGGCCGCGCGCAGCTGCGCCCCGACCTGACCCAGATCCGCCTCGCCGGCCGGATGAATGAATGAATGAAAGCCCCGGCGTCGGCCGGCCCCGAAAGAGAAACGCGCGGAAGCGAGCGGCCACATTCTGCCGGCCGGTGAGAGGCCGATCAATACCGAGATGCAGCTCCCAGTGAAAGTGAGCGGCCGGGCGCCGGCGCGGCCGCGGGCGCCGCGCCCGACAGATGACCTCAGCGACGGGCCGGCGACGCCATCTTACCTGGGCCGAGCAGGTCCTCGCGGTGTGACTGCGCAGGCGGATATCCAAAGCGGCACCAATCGCAATCGAACGCGAAACGGCGACTCGGCGGCGTTCGCGGCCCGACCCGCACTCCACGGCGCCTCGGATACGACTGAATGGAGCGCACCACGTGTGCCCGTTTCCGAGGCGACCAGCCCGTAAGCCCCGCCTCCATCACTATGGTAACGCCGGCCGGGCGCCGCGGCCGCCGCTGGCTGCCGTGTGCTGGCGAAATCGCCCCATTCATTCATTCGGTATGAATGAAATTGTATGACTTCGACCGGAAACACGCGCGTCGGTTAAAAACCGGCCGTCACGGCCTGAATTTAAACAAATGAGGGAAAAGGGAGCCGGGCCGGCTGCCAGGCGGTGTCAGAGGTGAATAGATAGCGCGCAAATAGCGACGGCTGCCGGCGGCCGGGCGGCGCTGGCCGGCGTCGGGGCTCTCGGTGGGCCGGCGGCTCGCTCGGGTCGGGAATAAATTAGCGTCGACGAGCCGCCGCCAGCGTCATTGTCGGCGGCGGCGGCGGCGGCTGCCCGAGACAGGGTGCTTGATTCGCCGGCCAGTCGGGCCCGCCGAGCCGGTTGGCCGGGGTCGATACGGCGGCCGCCGCGGGCGGCGCGGCGCGGCCTGACCGGGGATTTCCAGGTGGCGTCGATCGGAAGCCGACGCTGCGCCGCCGATGCCGCGGTCACGTGATCGTGCCGCCGCGGCCCGCGACAACGTTACATCGATAATCCGCGCGAAACATAACGATTTTAGCGGGCTCCACCGTGCTCGTCATGACTTGTTCACTTCAGGTTGGATGTCGGAACAACGATCGATGTACGGGAGATAGCGGGCCCGAAACAACCAAAATGACAAAATTGTACATACAGCATGCCGATCGGCACAGCTGACACACAAAAACCGCAGTAGTAGGCGCTTTGAGCCGCCGGTAGAGGTTTTCGGAAAAGCTGGTGTGACATAGCTGCCGGGATTAAGAACTTCCACCGTGAAACGCAAAAGTCGGGCGCCGCTCAAAACTTCGGCACGACTGCCGCGACACCTGCTTCGCCAGAAACTCCACCTATTCTTTCTGCCATTTTTGCGCGCCAAAACCTGCCGCTGGAAAACCAGCCAGCCGCGGCGCGGTGCAGGAAACCGCGCGCCGGGCGCCGGGCGTCGGGGCGCGGCCGGCGACGGCGTCTCCGGCGCCGGGGGACGACTCGGCCGCTCCTGTGCGCCCGGCGGACGACGCCCCTCGCCCCGGGCCTGCAATGACCCCGGCAGAGGTCAGGCCGGAGCTGTCGGGCGCTGCGCAGCGATGGCGGCGGCGCCGGCGCGCCGGAGGGACGCCGTCCGACGCCAGGGCTTCCGGAATGGCGGGCGGTGTCCTGCGGCGGAGCTCCCGTAGGGAACGGTTGTAAAACATGATGTCATGCCCTGTTTGTTCTTATCGTGTTGCAGTGGTTGTGAAGATACGTGGCTGTCGCCTAGCTAGCGGGAAAATATTGGGAAAGGCAGCTCCCGTTGCCACAGTGTCGAGCAGCAGTAAGACTCAGCAAAAAAGGATTGGATGGTCTCTGTGATGATGCCACTGGCGGATACAGAGGTCATCTCGGCCATGAATTCCAACCGCTTTTAGAGGGGGGCCAAATGGCCAAATGGTCAACTAGAGTTAAAAGTTGCTGGAACTCGGAGTCAAACCTATGTCCATTGTCTTCCATTCCCCCCCCCCCGGTCGATGATTTATCATCCATACCCAGCTGCTGAAGTACACATTCCGAACCCACGGACGGCGTCTTCCATCCCCCCCCTGGGTCAACAACTCCGCTGATCTACCACCACACCCAGGAAACTCTCCTCTCTGAAATGAATGTGTAGTCCTATGCAAAGCTAGGCAGGGGCGAAAACAAGGGTGAAAGACCAAGAGGGCGTAACTCTCCTTGGGGCTAGGAATTTAACATTTCTTTGCTCTTAATCCGAGCAGTTTTCAGTTTTAAAACGGTTTTGGCTTGTCCTAGCCTCACGCTTGATCAAATCCTGGGTACAGCTCTGACCTAAGGCGCTCAAATCCAGTGCCGAATCTTTTTTTCAAGAAGCATTTACTCGCTTATGCACCTAAGTAACGAAACTCAATACATCTTGCAGCGAAATCATTATCGTGCTGACTTTCATTTTCAGTAACTTATCTCAATACGTACAAAGAGGAGACATCTTGCTTTAACTGTGAAGAGTAAAGCAATATCTGTGCGTATAACTCTACCGGCTGCTTTTCTGGACGGTGCAGTTGGCACTTACTAAAAAATAATCAGCGTTACACACGTTTTAAGTGTCACGACTACCACTCGCGCCAATGCAGGGCAAACGCAATGTTATGTAATACCGAGAAATGCTTGATAACGCTGCGTTCATGATTGTTCCACATTGCTGTAGCACGGTTAAAAATACCAGTTATTCATTCGACGTTGAAATGAAACTTTTGTCTTGGTTGAGCTGGTCCCTTATTTTTCAGATCATATAGTTTGAATCTCATTAGTTCCCATTAAAAACGACTTTTGAACATGTTGTGCGGTATGCAAGAGGGTGAAGGAATAGCCTGGCCAAAATTCGAAAGCTGAATGAATATAGACATGACTTCGCGTGGAATGTCAGTCTGGCACTCCCAGTCTGTGTTGTTGCCCAGGGCTTTGCAGCAAAATTAGCTTACTCCCTGCGCCTCGACTAGGTGGCTTTGTTAAACGGCTGACGTGACCCCCACTGTGATACAAATACGTTCAAGGCCTGCGAGCAATTTCAGCCGTGGAAATTCCGCAGATGTACGTTACTTTACGTCTTTACAGATTCGGTCAAATCTACAGATGTGTGAATTTCATCAACCAGAGTAGATCGGCACATGACTACTCACAGGACTCTTTGACTAAAAAAGCTGGGATATCATAGTGGCTTAAATCGAGTAAACGTTAACCTTTTTGAAGAAGATCCTCATTTAAACATATTTTTTATTGCAAACAAATTCAAACGTGGATTTGAACGGCACGCTAGAAAGGTCAGCGAAGCTGCGACTGATGCCGACATGGACGCATGGAACTGAGACCACTGCCGCAATGAGTCCAACAGACGAGTCCGGGCAGCACGGACGCTCGAGCAGTGGCATCACGCGCTGGGAAGAACGCTCTAGAGTGACAGTGTAGTTTGACGCACATGAAAATGTCAAAACGCCATCCTTGCGAAAGATCGTTACGGGAGTTCTAGCTCGCGGACACAGTATATATGTATGAGTGTGCTACGTATGCCATGTGTGTACTGGCACAACCATGTGCTGATATCACCCGTCCGGAAATGTTGATTCCTCCTGGTATTTAGTCATTGTTTTGTTATTTTTTTAGAAGCGATATTTTTTTATGTACATTTTTATTTTGAAAGTTAAATCCCTGTACCATCCGTCAAAAAAAACAAATAAACAAACGGGCGGCCAAGGGACATGTTGGCCCCGGATTTTTCAACGAAACGGGGGGGGGGGGCACTGCCACGATAGACCTCCCTTGGTCCGCCAGGGCGCGTATGAGATGTGAATTACGAAAAGCTAGCTCCTTTACATCTGAAATAGAACATCAGCATAGACGGTACATTTAAGTATGCCGACAACTAAGGATCCAGACAGCACCTTAGACATCGCACAGAATCATCCAGTGGCACACGCTGATTCTTGATCAAGACCAAATAGGCTAGTTTTCCAATCATGGCTGACGTTCGGGAAAGCTGGCACATTGTTATGCAGGTCGCGAATTAAAATTCGGATATTCTTCCTCCTGATACCGCTACATGAACAGCGTCGTGACTTTCCGTGTCATGCGCAAGCCTGTCATGGACCATGTACGCTTGTATAGTCGAAATCGGAACTTTTATGGGGTTTGCCGGAAGTCTCCTCGGTTTTTGTTTGGCAACTTGGTGCTATCTTTTAGCTAGCGATCAGCCGCGTTCCGAGCCAAGAGCGAGACAGGGAACTTAATCCCCTGGCCTCAATGCTGCCCCTTCTCCTTAACTTTAGACCTTGGACGAGGCCCTCGGTCCTTTCATTCCAGGACCAGAGGTGATGATGACCTCAGAAATCATTGCCATGATTTCAGTTCAATTAAATTTCAATTTCAATTCAATTCAAATCATACAAATCATCAAAGCATACAAACCAACAGACCTAGGGCCCCGCACGCGTTGAGTTATTCTCTCACACCCAATGCCATTGCATAAGCCCAGCAACGCACGATTTTTTATCATAGTTTTCCCATTTACTACGGCTTCCGTTCCTCCTTCTTCCTTTTTTTTCTTTACCTGACTTTTCCTGTTACAACCTTATTGATGCATCGTGTCCCCTCTAACCTTTGAAGATTACTCTTTAGCGCATGTCCCTCTCGGGTCCCGCTTCTAGAGCACCTGCGTCCGACGTCTCAAGTGTGACAGTCAGATTACGGTGTTTTACTTCAAAGTTTGGCCATGATATACAACCGCCGTAACTGCTGCTGAAGTGATCCATTTGGTCCTCAGTTCAACAGGCTACTAATCTTATCGTGATAAGAATGTGCTTTGATTAATGGGCTGCTCACGTTGTGACTAGAGACGCTGTCGCTGCTTGCTATTTTGTAAAAATGCTTCTATAATTTGACATCCCGACACATCCCTGCAGCAACCTTCCATAGACTACAGCTAACAAAAGCCCGCTGAAATCCCAAAATACGTAGCGGCACTATCCTCACAGGCCTCCATTATTGGCAGGCAGGGCACTTTATCAATTGTACTCTTTTTTAAGAATAAGTTAAAGATCCCTTTGAGAAGCTCTTTTCCAAAATGTGCGAACGTATTTAGTTATGCTGAACGAAGAAATCTTTGAGTTTAGAGAATATAATCGGGGTGTCAGGGACATACAAAATAAATCGAGAACTTCGTTACATATTTGAATATTTGCTTTATGAGAGGCTTTTTCTCCTCTACAACTCACTAGTTTTGCCTCACTTGCGTTTTATTGCTCAATCTGGGTTCTGATTACTAATCAACTCTTAAATCCACAAATTATCGCACGAAAACGAACCATACGCTTCATCATGGTTGCCAATTCTGGTACTCATACTTCTCTGTTCCGATCGCCAAAAATTCCCTGATCTAGTGAAATACTAGCTTCTGATGATCCTCCATGATCTGTTAGGTGGTCTTCCCGGCCTCTTTCAAGTAAAATCACGTCTTCCCAGGAGTCTAAAGAACTGAGAAATATAAACATTTTTTACGGACACAATGCGATCTGCGTCAGGAAACGTGACACCGAACCGCAGACTCGAAGGCAACTGAATTTTTTTCTATTCTTTGCTCAGACCCCAACTTTCGGGATGAATTGTTGCTCGTATACCGAATATAACGGATGTGCCCCAGTTCAAGATTCCGTTTAAAAATGTTCACGAATTCTGTTACTGACGTGTACTGAGCAAAATTTGTTTCTCCCCGGGCGACATTAAAATAAATGCTTCAACAAAGGGTTTGCATGTTCTCCACAACTCCGCCGTACTGTAGACAAACAAAGTTGACAGTGCACAGTTTCAACATACCACTTATCACCAATCACCAGGATTTAGACTGCAGGATTTGCAATCCAGGGTTGCAATCCTTCTAAAGATTGCTAGTGGAATCAAATCTTCTTGAACGAAAGTATTTTCTGCAGTCCTTTTCACAGTCCTTCCTCACTGCCATTTTTTTATTTCCTACTTTAATGTGAACCGTTACTTAAATGGCTTTACACATGCGAAGGATTGTTGTTGTTGTTGGGTGCATAACGCAATTAAACAAATGTAACATTGGTCTGACGAAGAAGCTGAAAATGGGAAGGAAACAAAAAATCCTTGATTCTTGAGTCTTGAGTCCATGTCTTCAGTCTTGAGTCTTGAGTCCGGTCCGGGCCTGCCGGGCAAAGTATGCCAAGAACCCTTGAACCTTGAAACCGCATCATGCGAAGGACCCAGCGACGCGGTTGCAAAGTTCAGGTTGACTTGCTGTCGATCTGCACATGCGCAGTAGCTGTCGTCAGCTGCGGCGACACACAGTTTTGGTTGTGGGAGGCAGGACACGGTTAGGGCATGGCAAAACCACTCTACGAAAAAAAAGTCACCAGATTTCGACCACTTAATTTTCAGTTTGAAAGGATTTTTTTCCGATTACGCACGAAAGCAAACGGCTTATTTGAAAATTTCGTAACCTAATGCCACCATTTTTTAAGCTGTCAGCATGACCAGCGTCGGCGTTTGTTCCTCTCAGTTAGTCTGAAGAGTCTGATGTGATGCCTAAAGCTGTGCCGGGTCACCCGTTTCTTGGCAGTGTGATGACGTTTTGATGCATACAACACAGACCCGGCCCTAGTTGGCGTAAAGTTACTTTGAAACGACGGCAGCTAGTTTCGCAGTGTTCCCTCGGTCGCTGGTGAGCAGGGTTTTGGCGGCGGTTGTGACGGCTTGTGTTCGGCGTTCACCAGGACAGAGAAGCTGTCGTTGACCCGATACAGGTGGTCCATATGAACCTCGAAATCACTCCCTAGGAAGCAAGTTATTGGAATAGGCAATCCTCACATTTCTTTTGAAGAACGTTCAGATGTCCATGCTGTTCTCTGTGGATACCTACGCAGGCTAGCGTGCCTGCCGCTTGCTCGTATACGGACTTCCAAAAACCGTAGGAAATGCACCAAACAATGGACGCGGCGAACGCGCGTGCTATTCGTCGGCACTTGCGACAAGTGCCTTCATGTAAGGGAATTTGCGCCGTGCAAAAAAATAGTACAGCGGAAATAGTTGCCTGTACGATAGGTGTGCCCAGGGGCGCAAACAGGATTTCCTTAAGGGAGGGGGAGGGGGGAGGGGCGGAGCTCAGGGTAAACTGAAACCATATGAAAACCGCCTGCTGGGAAGACCATGTGGAATGGTTTTCACAAAAATGCGGGCCTAAGGGGTCCCCAGGGTCCCCCTTTGGCTGAGCCTGTAGGTGTGCCAATTGCACCAGGCACAATGATAAAATATGAAACGAATGAGGTCTTCGGTACATTCGCCTTTTCTCCGTTTCGGCAGTAATCGATATTTGTAAGCAATTCGAACATTTACCTTCCTCGCCAAAATGCCCATACGTACTAAAATATAACCTCAGTCCATGGTCGCAGGGGGCAGTCCCTCACACTCTAAAGGTTGTAGGGGACGTGCCCCCATGTCCTTCACGGTGGCGCCGCCCCTGGCCGTGGTCGTGACGATGGGCAGAGTTTCTTATCCCTTGCGTGTCAGGGAGTAGCCCTGTTCGGGCGTGCACGAGAGCGAGTTGGGAAGCCGACTGTCCAGCGTTGGCCAACCCGCTGCTGAGGTCAGTTTGGGGTCATCCTGCCAGGCCAAAGGTCAGCCTGCCAATGAAAGACAGGAACAAGGGAGAAAATAAAAGAGCACAAGGAAGCAGTAACAAAACCCGACGCAACGATCGATAATCGAATCCGGTCTGCACGCAAGACTGGCGAGAGCCCTTTCATTCAGTCTTCTTGTCACGCGCGAGCGGCCATGTAGCAGCACAGAAACATCATGCAAACTGTTATATTATGGTTTTCATACATTTCCTAGGAGCCCACGAAAAAATGGACAAAATTTGAAGCGTTTTCCTAATTCGGGGTTGGTTGGTTGGGGTGAGGTCAAATCTGAGCTCTCTCTCGCCGAGACCGAACCCTGGCTACGCCATGGACCTCAGCCAGTGAGTCCAGTCGACATTGGCCAACGGTGCTGCGTAACGAGGTTTTCAGGTGCTTCAGAGCACAGAGATTTCTCTCGGAGCTGGCCCTACTGGCCAAATTAATAAATAGCTGGTTGGTATTGCCAAAAAACTGAAGCGACTGTCACCCTATCAGAAGTTGGAGGAACATGTTTCCTCTGCCCCTCCTTTGCTCCGAATCCCGTGCAGTCAAAAAGGCAATAGTTGGCCACAACGTAAGGAAATGCATCGAAAACGAAAGCATGTTTTTCCTCAATCCAAATTGCCTAACTGTAATAAAAGAAGGGAACGACAGAATGTCATTCCCATGTTTGTTACTCATGCCTCCTCACCAAGTATGTACAAATTTATGAAAGGGTCAAAGTTTGTGGTACGATGGTTGACGCTCAACTCCCATCACAAACAACTTACACCATGTTGCGTACTGCTGTGGCTGTTTCAGCGAAAATTAACTAATCGAAGAAAGGATTGCAAAGCAGATCGCGGATTGGATTGCAATTCCTTTGGTTTTGTGAGCCTTGGGATTGCATGATTACGTTGCTTTTGGTGCAAAGAATTTGGCATTGGATTGCAGTCCTTTTTAGAAGTATTTTGATGATCCCTGCCAATTATGCGAAAATGGCCAAGAATCAAACGTCGCTTCTCTTCAAACGCGCCAAACCCAGCAAGCAGAAAGCCGCAAGTTACATCCTCCTCAAAGCGGGATTTATATCAGATCATCGAGGTTGACGTCACTGAAAAACGTTATCAGGCGGAGGTTGTACTGCCAGGACCGTCCGATCTGAATCTCCAGCTCCGGTGGCGGCGCCTGGTGGTGCTATTGGTCGTGCCCTTACGAAGGCTTACGTTACCTGGGGCGTGGATTATAGCCAATCTGATAAATTTGCAACGACTTCGGAGTGAAAGACTACGGATCAGCTGCGAAGGCTGGCAGCTGGCGGTCACCTGACACCAATGACTTTTGACGTCTTGTCAGAGCTGATGTCATTTGACGAGTCTGCCGTGCCTCGCATTCTTGTTCGAAAGTTGCCGTGACACCATGAAAGCCCAGGCCAACACATGTCAACCAGCCAACATGAAAGCGGATCAGAAAAATTTCTGATATTGACGACATGTTTCCCCGCTGAGAATTTCACTACATTTCGGTGAGGAACCCGTAAACCTTTGTTTTTGGCTTCCTCGAATGGCTTTCAACGCGACGGCTACAAACTGGCATTATTCTGCATGTAACGCGATCATCCGCCAAGGCTGGAGGTCCCAGAGATGTCTCCCGAGCGTTGAAACATTCCAGCATATGGTGCCACTAGGATCTGCATTGTTTATAAACAGCCAGGTCGATGGGACAGACATTTACAATGCGGAGAAATACGCGCATCGCTGAATAAAATATCGTCCTACGTCTTATTGCAGCTGCACTGGCGTTAAGGCAATGTTACCTAGTTGTAGTTAACCATTCACCGAATAAACTGCTTCGTGCCGGATTGATTTCATGGTTCAGAACATGACAAGCGCACTTTTGAATCAAGCTTTTTAAAAGAACTGTGTCACTGCCTCACCTAGGCTCCTCTTCGACGAAGCTCACGGTCACGTAGTCAGCACACTTTCGTCGTGTAGACGAAAAGATAACACCGTTTTGGGCTCGCGTCCAGTGTTGTGTACACTGCTTACCATGCGGCGGTTTGTTCTTCGTGCACGATGAGTCAGGGGCCCTGGAGGTCTGGCCGACCGATGGTGCGCCTCCAGGAAATGCCGAGGTTCAGACTGATTAGCTGCAAGGAGGATCGCGCCTTCATATCTGCAGCTGCGGGTGTTGATTGGCGTAGTTTTGACGCCGCGGTGGGACGAACGTTCCCCGTCTTTTTTTCATTTAGGGCTACAAGGGACAGAGCAGAAGTAGAAGGGAAGAGAAGAGGCAGAGAAGAAAAGAAGGGAAAGCGCTGTCACGGGCTCGGTCTTCATCGAACAGTTTCACCAGTGGGTCCAATGCCCCAACCGGCCAGAACCTCCTCGGATGAGATTGCTTATTAACATCGCCATCAAACAGGATTACTTTGTTTGCCAAAGGATAGGATTGTTCATCGTCATTTTTACGTGGCTTTGTTAGGAAGATAAATGCAATACAGGTGATGCAGCTGGATACAACGCGAAAAAATGCATTTTAGTGTGTCCCAGACGGCAGCCTGACGTTACAACGTCACGTCTGAACTTTCTAAATATTTGCGCAAGAGTCACGGTACGTCGTTCATGATATGTTGGACCTGCAGTCACGCGCATCTAGACAATCTCCGGCAACGGCCGTCTGATTTTTGTTTAATGCTTAACATTATGGCCAATGGTGGACATATCATTTGCAGGAACAGAAAATCTTCGAAGAGCGGTGCCAAACCATGAAGATGGTGGGAGAGTGAGTGTTATTGACTAGTCTTTTACTGTAAGACTGTCTTTTTTCGATTCGTTTTTCTAGTCTTTCTAGTTTTCCTCGTTTCGGTTAATTAATGTCACAAGCAAAAGAAGCTCCTGGAATTAAGCTCGTGCTTTGGCACCAGTAGCGTTCAGAGCAAACACTGGACTTTTTGATAGAATGGAAAATAAATATGACGATCGCGGTGGTAAAATCGGTTATCATCCACCGCCTGAATATGCATAAATTCATGGAAATATGTGGTGACACTTGTCCTGCATATCGTCTGATGTGTTCTGCCTCATGCTGCATTTTTTCTATTGTGACAAATTAATCTATAGTGTAAAGCAAATTAATCTATAGTTATGGTTTCCCGCAGTTTCAAGTTAATGGTGACGGACACAAAAAAACATCGCTCATCGTAGGTGTAAAAGCAGTACTTCCATCAGCTTATAAACATATTGATGTGAGGATGCACTGGAATGTATCCATCAAGATTTAAGATCTGAAAGGATGGAGGATTGCAAGATATTTTTTTAGCAAACGGTATGACAATGCAGTTACGATAAACGCCACAGGCCACTACATCATTGCACAAATGGCCTCCCATACAGTAAAAGGAAAATATTCTTAAATCCTATGTTTATAAAGCGTTACGCAAAAGCCATGAAACACATCTACCATATCCTGAAACTTTGTGTCCTTCCATGTCCTCCGTCTCCGACCTGTCACGCAGGCACTACCAGAGTCAAATGGCAAACCAACTCGTTCCCTGAAAGCGTCGGTCTACCACGCATTTCGACGCAGCTGCCCCCCCCCCCCGCTCGAAAAACTGCACGCATCATTACGCTGATATCTCGGATAGGAGTGGTGGCCGTGACGACACCGATGCGCCTTAACACCCGAATAAATGGCCGGCCAGCAGGGGTCGAACGCCGCAAGCAGTCTGCCAGGAGCGGCAGACGAGCAGGAATTCTGCCGCCCTGTCGCGGCAGACCCTGCCCGGCGCCGCGATCCAGCGCCGCGAAGGACAACTCGGACGGCGGTCAGCGCATTAAAGCTGCCTCGGAAAAGTCGAATCGCCGTCATCGTACCCCGGAAAACTCTTCAGAGACAGTGGTTTGCACTCGGCAGGAATCAGCTGATCTCGAGCGGGCTCCCGGAATAGACGCCTTCAGCCACGTCCAGGCTTGCCAATGTGGGACTGTGACCCTGTTAGACCAGTACAAGCTGCGGAAATATCTGATGCCATGAAGATGCGTAGAATTTTGTTCCAGCAAAGCCGGACATATAACGGTATTAAAATTAAGACCTGTTCTAATGCGTGATATCTTGTAGGTAAAACGACATAAGTGTGTACGTTGTTATGGTCGTTTCGTAACAAAACGAGAGTCGCTGTCGCTGCTGTGGCGTCCCACCAGTATGGATTAACTCGTCACATTCAAAACGTGGGTTTTGGTATGCTATTCGTCTTGCAGATGTAAGCTTCTCTCTGCCAATTACGGTTCGCAATCGTGTGTTGGATGCTGTACGAAATGGTAAAGCTACGACAGATTCGCAAGGCTCTTGTCAGTACCGAACCTCCAACATTCCTGCTTCGCTGCAAGGACATTCGCTTCAAAAACTCTCCTGGAGAAAGCCCATCGTAACCGCCAGTCGCCGTGGAGGCCACTTTGAATACGAGATGAACGTCAAATGACATTTTGTAGCGTGTCGATGTCCTATCAAATCTCTCCGCGGAATGTTTAAAGGTCACAGTTTCAAGAAATGATTTAAATTTTAACTTGGAGTTGTTCCAGGGAAGCTTAGGTAATACCATCAGGCGTGCGGCATGCTTGAGCTATTGTATTACGTCGGTAATGTTCCAGGGCAGGATTTGTCCATCCCTTTGCTTACGTCCAGTTTACATCCTTTCCCCGTTTGTGGTGTTGCCCTCCGAGCGAAATTGTGAATACCATACGGTTGGTTCACACCCCCAGCATCACGTTAAACTTTCGCCACAAAATCAGACTTTAACTGGCTTTGCGCGATCGGGTGTTGAGGTCGAAGTCCATGCGGCAAGCTGCGTTTAGCACGGACTCCCGTCCCTTACATTATCCTATCAAACGACTCGGATCAATTTTATATGTGAGGAGTGTCAAAGAGAATGGGTGAACTGGACCGGAAATATATCCTTTAGGGGCATTGCCTTAGTCCTGTTGCGCACATTAACTTTCGATTCTACAGCACGAGCCCATATTTCACCATAGCAGATGGAACAGTTACATTGGGATGCCAGAGAACAATGCATGGGATACATACAGCCCACAGAACAGCACTTGCACATTCACAGAGATCCAGCTGACTACCTCAGGATGCACGAGGCGACTGCGCCACCGGTCAAACGTTCGAGCAACGAGGGCGAAATGTGAAGTTCAGCCTAAGTAAGGCGAAAAATCCCCTTCTCCCCATGAAACAGCTCTAATGTCTGGGCGTGCTTTGCTACGGGATAATGTTTGGTCATGAACCACTGCATAATCATTGCGGCATTGATAGATTAGTTTATTGGCCTGGTAGTGGCATGATGACAAGGCGCCATGCAGTTTAAGACCAGTGAGAAATGTGCATGGCTTGAAGCAATGTCATCTTGCGTCATTGGTCCAGAATGTCCAGCAATAGATCACATCACCACAGAATTCAGACGACTTCTTGAAAAATGTGTGGGCAACATAGACAGCACGAGATGACCAGCGACTTGCTAAACCGGGACTTGAGCCACACGTGGTCGTCATGTAAGAAAGCTTAGATGTGCAGAGCATCCCTAATTTGGGAATATCAGGTCCTGTAGAGCAGGTGGTCGCTAAACGAGTACAAGCCAAACGCCGATGACATCACTCTGCAATTTTCTATAAATGCTTTGTTCAAGCAAGAATGATACCTGTAAAAAAAAAAAAGGTCAGTTTTAGCCCTCTCCGCGACTGGCAATCAAGATTCCCTCAGAAAAGCTTTGCATTTTTAGCACGACAAAAATACATCAGTATTCTTTTGTGTAAAGTAAAATGCGTTCTTGATTCTTGTTCCTTCATTTTCATTTCCAAATAACCCCCAGAAATTTTCTGTGTAT
Source organism: Capitulum mitella (assembly GCA_030062745.1). Lineage (NCBI taxonomy): Eukaryota > Metazoa > Arthropoda > Thecostraca > Pollicipedomorpha > Pollicipedidae > Capitulum > Capitulum mitella. The sequence continues at coordinate 3,923,154 of CP099842.1, forward strand.
TATTTTATTGCATGATTAAATAAACATTTCCTTGTGGGATTTAAGGGCCTGTGGTTATTTGTGTTTTTTTGTAGTTTAGATATGCGGTATAACCAGTCAAGTACTCGGAATTTTCTTCAGGGGAGAGGGGAAAATATCAAATTTTGCCATATGCCACTGACATGTCACAAAATTTATCGGAAAAAGCAGCAATGTTATGAAACTGACCTCATATTAACGTGCGGGAAAAACATATAATGTTTGCTTTTGGACGATGTATATATATATATATATATATATATATATGATCACTACTCCGTATTCTTGCGAAATCGCTAAATATCTCGTGTAGACCACTTGGCTCAGGAGGGGGAGGCATGGATGGCCCCCATGGCTACGTGCCTGAATACAACAGCTTTGTAGCACTGCAATCACTTCATTTTTTTGTCAACAAAGATTTCCTGGTTGTTGTGTTAATTATAGAGAGTCGTGTACGCAAGTTAATGCATGATTAGAAGGAAAAGTAAGGAGCATAGCGTTCCAAACTCAGTGCTGGTGGAGCAGTACCCTCGGGCTTAAGAAATTATAACACCTGAATTACGGCAATGTGATACATGTCTGGTTTCAAGAAAAAGGTCTCAACTCACGTAATCGTATAATACACCATAATGATAACCAGGGGCGCAGTCAGGATTTTCTATGGGGGGGGGCAGAGCTCAGTGTGGACTGACAGCATACGAAAACCGTCTGCTGGGAAGACGATGTGCAATGGTTTTCGCAAAAATGCGGGCCTGAGTGGGAGGGGGGTGGCCCCCTTTTTCGCTTCGCTGGTGTTGATAACATAGGTCAACTTCGTATTTCCAATGTTCCGCTGGATTTGTGATCGTATCCTGACAGTTGCTAGTGCCCTCATGCACCAGTTGAAATGAAAGGGCATGTCACCATGGTGAAAATAAATTTTCTTACACAAAATCAGATGGTATGACAAAAGTTGGTAATGAATGGGAAATACTTTCGCTGAGTATCAACGAGGATAAAAAAAAACAAACTCGAAAGTTTGTTATCAAAATATACCAGCATCGTTTGGCATGAAAAGTGCCTGGGATCCGTGGCACAGCTGCGTGCGAATGCGTACCTAACCTAACCTAACCACTGATTTACGTTAACAACACATGTACTTTGGTATGATACTTGTCCTTTTTGTCACAAATCGCTACATGACAAATGTAATTTCAGGTCGCAAATTCAGTAAACTAACAGCCAATTCCTGTTCGACTTTATCTGCAATCCCTTTTCTCTCTCCCCCCCCTGTCTCGTTTTCTCTCTCTCCCTTTCTCGTCTGTGTCCTTCCTCCCTATCATTTCCCCTATTTTCTCCCCCCACTGTTCGCTCCCTACACTCCTGGTTCTCCCAACTTTGTATCCCGACATTTTACATTCTCTCCTTGTACACCTCTCCTCGTGCAAAACCCACTGTCACCGCTCCCATCTCCCGCACGGACAAATGCACCCACACATGCCCCAGGCGCGGCCCGGACAGGACCCAGGCAGATCCCCAGACAAGCAGACAGGGAGCGCGGAGCGGCCGCGCGCCTGGCCGGCCGACGGGTGGCAGCGCCGCGCCGCTGGCTGGATTAGGATCGGCCGGTGGCGGCCGCTCGGCCCGACCGGCCGCCGGGCGCGCCCATAAATATTCATGGGAGGCGTTGCAGCGCTGAGCCTCCAAGAGCTCCACCCAGCGAGGCCGCGCGGCGGCGCGCCGCTGCAGCGCGCGGCCCTGCCGGCCAGGCCGGCCGGCCTGCGACCTGGCGGAGTTGAGACCTGGCAGACCTGCGACCCTGTGGTCCTGCGACCTGGTGGTCTTGCGACCTTGCGGACCTGCGACTCGGCGGCCCTGCGATCTGCCGGTCCTGCGACCTGGCGACCTGCGACCGGGCGGACCTGGAACCGGCGGAGCTGGGACAAAGCAGACCTGCGACTCAGCGGACCTGCGACCTGCAAACCCGGCAGACGTGAAACCGGCGGACCTGGAATCGGTGGATTTGCGACCCAGGAGACCTGCGACCCGGCGAGCGGGCTGTCGACCAGAGGAGTGTGACTCAGGCCCGGAGGAGCCCGACGGACCTGACACCCGTTCTGGACCTGGAGCCTGGTGGGGCCGTTGGGATCAAGTGGGTGGGTGGACCCGGACTCTCTGTCTTTGGGACCTTTCGGCGAACGAGGGGCCTGGCGGGCCTGGACCTGAGACGGGCGCCGGACTCCAGCGATCTGCTCGCCGGCCCCGAAAAGCCTCTGACGGACGTGAGATTTGGTGGTCGCAGGTCGCCACCGTCTGAAGGCCGGGCGTACCTGTCATCAGCCAGCGGTCCAGTCCCTCGGACCTGGAGGGCCGCAGGGCGTCATTGCGCTTCCCCAAGACGGCGGGGCCACCTACGACAGGAGCGAGGGCCGGGGGGAGCCACTGACCAGGGGCAGGGGACACCAGGACCAGGATCAGGAGCAGGAACAGTCGGAGACCTGGTTGTCAGGATTGCCTCCCGTGGCGCCGTCATTGAGCGGGAAAGGTCTGCACCAGGCCTGTCACGGATGTTTTGTATAACGCGGGGACGTAACTTTTTGAAACGGATGAGGGTGCATGCTCATGATTCACAAACATACATCTTTGGAGTTCGAAATCCTTCCGGATGACCACCCCATATGGTCGCGTCTTAAATCAGAAATCTTTGGGCGATGTCTACATGCTGGGGGTGCCGAGGCCCCCACAGAAAAAAAACAGAAAATACACATTTGGTATAACCAACGGCGGGTGCATACCATGCGAAACGGGACGCTAAATCTCCATCCCGAATTCCGGACACTTTATTTCTCCATTTTCGGAAATTAGCATGTGTTTTAGAAAATGTTTCGAAAAAAGTCCCTTACGAAAAGAGGGAGCCAAAAGACATATTTGCCCCTCCTTTCCCAACGAAGGAGGCATGAACCTGACCCCTCCCCCTCCCTGAGCCCGGCAGTAGGTACCACGAACCATTTGCAAGTCATGTTCCCCTTGTCGTGGGGATGGTTATAGGCCCGCTCTCCAGCACAGCCTTTCAGGTTTGTTGCTTGTGTGGCGCAACGTATTCACCATAAAAATGATTGATGCTTGCAAATTGGTACTATCCGATGTTTGTGCGTTAACATCACGTTGACTCCTCTGAACTGCTTGACGTTCACAAAAACTTCTCTGATTGCTTTGATACAAATTTTGTTCTTGTTCGTTGTATGCCAACATCTACACTGGAAACATGCCGATGAGTATGTGTGCTGCTGCTGTTACAGCGACACCGGTATCGCCGCCTTCTTGCGCTTGCTGTCGCGTTCTGACTTGGAGTGAGGTCCAGTTTATCCTCTGGTATGGAGGAAGACTGAATTGCTTCAGCCCACCGGTCAACGATGTCCTTAGGGGCGTTTTAAGCTCGGCCCGTTCATTTCCAGCAACTTGCTCAACAGGACCTCTTCGATCGATAAAACCAGTTCCGCCAACCAAACATAGGGTTGTTTGAAACGCATGAGCAATGCATTTTTCCCTGCTTTTATAAGGAACGGTGGCCGCGGAGTTTGGGACGCTGTTGGATCGTTGTCCAGGTAAACTGTCCTGGCAGCCATGTTTGTAAATGCATGAGTAGCAACGTCAGAATAAGAGAGTCTACCCATGACTCCTAGCGGAAGAGTAGAATCCTTTTGGGGCCGAAAAGTCAGGAAAAGCTCATCAGCTTACCTTAACCTAAGCATCTTACTGCCGCTTAGCTGAGGTCCTTACGTCATTTCCCAGTAAATCCCTGGACTTGGGTATTTCTTTTTCGCTGCAGGCGGCTACGATGCGATCTGCCGGCTTATTCAGCAGGGTAGAGTCCGCTTGTGCGGGTCATCGGCAGATGGACAAGACTAGACCAATTCTGAAAAGTTTGGAAATTTCCATGTGGCTCCGAACGACGCCGGTGGGGCAGTCAAAAAATCGGAAGAATAATGATACAGTTGGAGAGCTAAAGGAAGGACCACTTTCCATTTAATGTTTTGGATGCATAACTTCATTTCCGTTGAATATTGGGACAAACGGTACATTCCATTCGTTTTGTCAGCCATAAAACGAAGGCAAGACTTTATGCTGTTTGAATTACATGTAATGCCTCACAAAGGCCAACTTTTCATATCTGAGCGTGCTTGGTCTGAAAAATGTCGGTGATAACGTTTTCGTTGCCTATTTTTCCTAAAAACGGCTGTAAGCTTCTGAAAAAGTAATTAATTAAACACTGCGTTCCGAACCAATTCACCGATATGGCGCAACACGTGGCTGCGCAGCCGATGGGCGCCAGCTGGCCGGCGCCAGCTCGCTGTCGCTGCGCGGCGTCACGCAGCAGCTGGAAATAGGGCACGGCCGAACGGGGAACGCGGGAAAACCGTGGACGGTCGCTTCGAACCTCCGGAAGCGTTGGGCTTTGAGACATAATATATGTTACGCATGACGTCTTAGACTACAGGCTGCAAGTTGGCTATCTCAGTTAAAATCGCGTTTTAAGGTGTAACATTCCCTTAAACGACGACCCAGTTATAAGGGGTCTTTCTGCGCTATGAAGGGGTCTTGGTATTGCTTTTGAGGTCCTGAAATGTTCCTGGTTTTTTGGGTGCTCAGAACATGTTTGTGGGCGCATAAATCTGGTTTGTGAGTGTTTGTGGATCCACAAAAAGACATAAGGTTACACCCCTGTCCAGTAATGGGACAACGTAGTATTGCACCACTTTCTTGTTTGCTGAAGGCGTATGTAGCATGTAGGTATATAACTAGCCCCAGCTTACTAAAAAAAAAAAAAAAAACGGCAGCTAGCTCGAACGTATAATGTAGTAGAATTAGCGTCCCTTGATATAAGTAGCCAGAGAAATCGTGCACAAATACGTCACTTGATTTAATCCAGCCTCTCGTTAGGTCTCAAATCGTTAAAGCGTGGAAGTTTAGCCCAACCACATCAGAAATTATCGGACCATGGACCTCACAGAACAAACCAAAAATAGAAACTCAAAATAAGCCCCCGCTCCTCTAGCTCCAGCGAGTTACAATAAGAATGCCTGAATTAAAAAGAAACTGGCACGTTACGGATCCGATTCTATAAATACGCCCGAAACATCCACGACGTCCAATACCACCGTCAATGGGGACAGCAAAGGGTCTCTGTAAGGCACGAGGTTTTGGTGCCGGCGCCTTCTGAGAATAACGGGAATGCAAGGGACGCGGTCAGTCCGGCTCCTCCCGTCATTCATCTTTACACTAGATTAACCGTAATCACTTTGTCGTGAAACCCTCTTCCCGCAAAGATATCCGTGATAACGATGTCTGCGAAAAGAAAAACATCTGACCTCATCGCCAGCGCCGTGCGACGTTTGCCAGCGACAGACGTACGAAACCTTGTCAGATTTAGTGAAAGTACCCATCCATGACAATGTGCAGCCACGCCTGAAATGATCGCCATGCGTGTAACACATTCAGCGCGCTCCTGTCGTGCAAGGCGCAGGTCGCTCCCAACGACTCGGGTGACCCTCTGGTGCCTCTCGGCGCGTCCTTCATCCCCGTCAGGCGCCCGGTGGCGGCCGAGGCGGGCATCTGGGGCTGGAAACCGATATCTGGGCCCGGAGCCTGAGTGTAGTGCTTGGGCCAGACATCTGGCGCTGGAAGCAAACACTTGTTGCTAGATACGCAGATCTGGTATTGGAATCAGCATCTGGAGCTGGAGACGGACATCTGGTGCTAAAGGGAGTCACCTGGCTCTCAAAAAGCCGGTGCTGGACTAATTAACATCGGGCTCCATTTAGAAATATTGTGTGGAGGCAGATATTCGGTGCACAGCGCCGACTGAGCACGGACGATATCTGAAGACCTGGTTCGTTCGGCAGGCATACCGGCAGGTCTCCGGCCTGCTCCTGCTGTAGACTGACAGACCGGGCAGATCCCTGCTGTGGACTGACACACCGGGTACGTCCCTGGCCTGTCCCTGCTGTGGGCTAACACGCCAGGCAGATACCTCACCTGCTCATGTTGCATGTTGTGGACTGACGCACCCGCCTGCTCATGTTGTGGACTGACACGTCGGGCAAACACCCGGTCTGCTCCTACTATATACTGACACACCGGGCATATTCCCCGGCCTGTCGCTGTTGCGGACTGACGCATCGGACAAGTACCCGGCCTGCTCCTGCCGCGGACTGACACACCGGCCAGACCCCGGCCTGTGCCTGTTGCGGACTGACACACCGGACAAGTACCCGGCCTGCTCCTGCCGTGGACTGACACACCGGCCAGACCCCGGCCTGTCCCTGTTGCGGACTGACACACCGGACAAGTACCCGGCCTGCTCCTGCCGTGGACTGACACACCGGCCAGACCCCGGCCTGTCTCTGCTGCAGACGCTGTCCGGCCTCGCACCGCCACGGCCACTCGGCTCACACGCTTTACGCACGGGCGGTCCACATCCTGCCGGCGTGTCGCCGTACTCCGCGGCGCCCCGTCGCGCCGCGCGGCCGCGGGCGGGCCCCCGCTCCGCCGGCGGCGGCTGCCGTCGTCAGGTCGGCATCCGGCACCCGTCCCCGTTTACAGTAGGCAGAGGGAACTGACCGGCCCGCTGTCAGTCACACCGAGCCGTTCGCAGCGTTCACCTGACCCGCAGCCAGGGCGGGGGGGGGGCATGGCTCCCCTGGGGTTGAAAATTTCACTTATTTTTACCCACCAAACGTAGAGGTAAGTAACGGTTTCAGGTACTCGAAACTAGAGTGGCTGAATTCCGAGGGGTTTTCAGGTTTGAAGGGAGTTGGGTTTATTCTGACCCCATGCTTACCGAAAGCCTGGTTACGCCCTGGCGCTGACGGATTAAAGCTCATGACTGCTGACAGACGCCGGCCGGTTCACAGTCAGGCGGACGGGCTCGCGGCGGTTCACAGCCGGTGACGGACGCCAGCCGGTCCGGTGCCGTCAGACTCCGCCGCGCTCTCAGCCGGCGCTGATCGGCTGTCGTCCGGCGACGTCCGTCGACGGACGCGCCGCGCGGACACGCCGCACGGACACGGCGGCGGGCGGGGCGGCCGGCCCGCGCCCGCCGAGCCCGCTGTCGAAGCCGTCAGTCACCGGGCGGAAACGGGAGGCGACAGATACTGTGCGGGCCGCGCCAAAATAGCCGCCGGTGACGCACAGCGTCGGTGGCGGCCGTCGGCGGCCGCGGCGCCGTCGGCCGGGTCTATTTATAGCTGCCGGCGATGGAGAGCGGCCGTCCCGTCGTTTGCCCTCGGCGTGTCCGCTTCCTCTGTACATAGGTCCGCATCGGCGCCGGCGGGATGGCTCGCCGGGCCTTGTGGCTTTCGTAAAGCTGAAAGAGCTTAAAGAGCCGAGCTGAAAGAGCGTCCAGTCCGCGGTCGATCTTCTCCGGCTCGGTGGAGGTGTTCGTCCTTTACTGATGAACTCTGTTGTCGGTGCGTCTCTTTCAGCTGAAAACTCTCTCCCTCTCCCTCCCTCTCTCCCTCTCTCACTATTTCTCCCTCTCTCCCACATTTGTTTTTCTGTTTCTTTGTCTCTGTAACGCCTTGTCAAGAAAAGATCTCTTTCCTCTACCGCTCACTGTCAAGCTAGCAAAGTGTCGCTCTCCCTCCATGCATTCCAGGACGTGCTTTCTCTTCTCATTTCGAATTTGAACGACAAACAATCCGAACTATCTCAAATCTAGCAACGTTTTGCAAGCCCACACTGTATCCAGTTCCCTACCCACAAGGTATCTGTGGCGACCTAAAAATGCTGTACCGCGAGGAGGAGTGAGATGGGAAATATGTTTGCAAACTGATCAGAGTCGGCGAGCGATTCTTTCCAGCAGTACGCCATTTTTGGCGGCGGAGCCTTCTTATCACCCTGGAAAGCAGCTGGGCACGATGTAACACGTTCGGCGCAAAACATACCGAAAAACATCTCAGAGACCGCCAACATGATGCCGTGAGCACGAACGGCGTTGTTTTGCCCGTGATGATGTCTGATAGACCGCTTCTGTGCGGATTAACTGCTACCATCGTGCGGCTACTCGGAGCGCTCGGCTGCCGCGGCGCCGGTCGCCGTCCGCCGGCAGCCGGTGCGGACGCACCTCGCCTCGCGCCGCCCGGGGCTCGCGGACCCGGCCGGCGCACCTGCGAGCGTTATCGCGCCGCCGGCTGATACCGGGCGACACGGGCGGCGGCGGCGGCGGCGGCAGGCGCGACGGCGCCGGATCCGGCCGCGACACGCAGCCCGGCCGAACGAGCTCTCGGATTAGAAGATGAGATGCCGCCGGCCGGACGCCGCCGGTTCGCCGAACGCCCGGCTGAGCCCTATAAGGCGCTGCGGGCGGCCGGGCGCCGGGCGGCGTCCGGCGCCGCGGCGGACGTGCGTGACGCGTGTCCGGCGCCCGGTCGCCCGCCGGGCTGCCAGCCGGCGCTGACGTTTCCTGCGAGTGGACGGCGCTCAGCGCCGCTCGGCCTGGTGCTGGCCCGATGAATGGGCAGCGCGCATCTGGGTACGAACGTCTTCAGAGTTGGCAATACCAGAGTTTTCTCCCTCAATGTCTTATCATGCAGTGTCGTACAGTTAGGTTAAAACCGTCCCAAGCTGGTAGGGCCGATGCCCTACCGGTCCAGCGGGCTGCTCCACACTTGGTAGCGTGGGCTGTCTTGATGTCCTGCTGACCTGCTGACGTCATAAGTCTGAGAATCTGTCCAGGCGAAGACGACCAAAAAGGGCCACACAGATGGGAACGGGGGAACTGATCGTACTGTTTACAGGCATTTTCAGGACGCCCACAAGGAAACAAGACCTACAGTAGGTAGGATGAAGAGATCAGTATGTGCTTATGATTAATGCTGATGCCAGTCTTTTAAGGCGATTAGTTTCAAATTTCTTGGAAGCTGCACGATGCTCAATAACAGATTCATTTCAAGGAACATCTTGTAATGCAGGGAAATGACGGCAAGACTATCACAAAGGTACGTTCCCCTAGAGATTAACGGTACTCGTCGTGCGTAGAGTCAATGTTGGCGCTAGCAAAATCTGCGCAGCTGTTCATACGTTGTTAATTATTTAAACTCGTGGCCATGTGCATGCATCTCTTGCAAATTTCAGGAGTAATAAGTACATTTGCGTTATGATCATGGAAACAAATACTTTTTTTTATGCCAGAAGAATCTGTTTTACGCGTAAAAGATACGTATTAAAAGCTGATGCAACGTTTAAGTGCTAGGCCTACTTTAAGAGACGACCTAGTAGCGAAACATTGTGTCAGATTAATACATGCCTTTTACGTATAATCCCAACTGTTCCCTGACATCAAGATGGTTGTTTGTTTCCATACCCATGCTGAAAGCCTAGAAATCAATGAAGGCCATTCTGACCTTATTAAACCATATTTGTGTTTCCTCAAAAGTATTAAATGTTGTCCAGCTCAAGTTCTTATGGTCTGGCGTTTCGGCTCGGCCGGACTTTCAAGAAATTTCTGAAAAGCTGCAGCTCTGAGCTGTCAACACCAGGGCATATCAGAAATGTCTTGTAAACAGCTGATGGTGAATAGAAATGTCAAAATAGCTGCAAGAAAATAGAAGTGTAGCGACTGAAGAAAGCACGACCTGCAGCCTTTTGGACCATATAAGGCCCCGTGCGCAAATAAACTCTTACATAATGAAACAGCACGTCAGGTGGATGCGACATCGACAAGAAGCTTTGTAATGGCTTCTTTTATTAATGATTGTTAATATTTTCAACGCATATCGTTATCTAGGCGTTTTTATCGGGCCCCAGACCCGGCCTCATAGTTCCGAAGGTCTCGCCCGGGCCTTGAGAGACAGACACATGCTGAAACATAATCGCCGGGCCAAAACCGTTGACGTGGACTGCCTGTCGGTGCTGCTCCCAGCCAGGTGCCAAGAACGTTTCCCCGCGGGCTGCCAGGTCAATTAGTTGGAGCACACGGCCACACCGCGGGCAAGACGTGCTGCTGAGGCAGTGCAGGCGCGTTTTACGTGTACCGCTGACAGCCTTCACATGCCTATCGAACGCGCAGACAGCATCTCTGTGAGGCTGTGAGGTTGAAAGGAAGTCATTTGTTGAAAAACACTCTGTGTGCTTAACTCTTTACTAATCTCACCTCGTTGCTGGACACCGGCTATGCAGTGCCAACTCACCAGCATATATTTTAGGAAAGAGTTCGATCCTAGGTTGACTTGGATGCTTCCACGTCGATGTTTTCTCTTGTCTGTTCTATCTGTACCAACACTGAAACAACTACCATGGGTGGAGAGTGCGGTGGGGTGGGCGTGGTCTCCGCCACATCAACTTCAAGAATTAGCGTGGCACGACACTGGGTGTTTTCAAAACTGGATGTGGCATGGTACCATCCAGAGTTTTAATTTTTTGCGGGATTATGGAATACGAAATGAGAAGTTAATCACAAAATAAGAAATGAAACAGACAGATTATGAACAATGTCGTCACAGAACACTTCAGTCCAGTAGTTTTCGGGGTATTTCTGACCCAAAAGCCCAATGAGACTTCGAAATAGCTAGGCACATCTCAAGCTAATCTGGACTACGGGTAGGTACCTAAGTGCCACCTCTCAACTGAAAACAATGGTGGAAATGTACAACAGATTCGAAAAAATCTAGCTCAAACATTTCCAAACCAATTTCAGTTAAAATGGTACCCGTATACTAAATGCCACGTTACCTTTCAGCAAGCAATGAATAAAATCGATCTTTCTTCCCACAACATATTTTCAACTTAGGCCTACAACAAACATCACATGTATACCAGCATCACAGGGCGTTCCTTGCATCGGTGGGAAGATTGCTGAAAATGTGAGTTTTTCCAATAACTGGCGTTAAGAGCAGCGATCCCCGTCCCTGCACTCTGCTCGATATGTGAAGGGTGTGCAATGTGTACCGTTTAGTTCAATGCGCTCTTCAGAGCTGGTTTACGCAATGCTGTGGTGCAGACCTGTAACTGGCCGAAAAACAAATGTCTTTTCTGAGTCACTTTCATCCAAATCGAAAACGAAGTGGTTAAAATCCAGTGAGAAAAAAATGAGGGGAGGGGGGCCAAAACTGAGTAACTATATGGGACTGACAGGGATGAACTTTGCCACACCAACTTTTAAACAAAGCTCCACTCACGCCAACTACACCTGTTTGCATGAGCCTGAAACTGTGAGCGACTGAAATCCATCCAGCAAGTGAAAGCAGTCGTTCGCTTTTATCCCGGTTAGATCTTTCCTGCGCCGGAAGCGCCCTTGACGTGCGGCCATGACCAATCTACAGCGACAGGCAGGCAACGACCGCCATCAATGAAAGCGCAAAACCGTCCGGCCGGCAAAGAATACCTCTTGCTCAACAATGAAAATCACCATACTTTTACGACGCATCAGCGTTGCCATCGCCGGCTGGTGCACGCTAAGGTCGAAGGCCTCCTCCAGCAGGGGAGTTTTCCGCCTGGTCGTCCGTGGCGCGGCCGTGCAGCGCCGCGGGCTGGCCCAGCTCCGTCACGGCCCGGCTCGGCCGACCGGAAACCGCCGGCCCTCGGGCGATATCGCCCGGATAAGACCGGCGCCGCCGCCGATCTCGAGGAAAATCGCATGGGAAACGGCGCCGACGTGCTGATGCCATAGACAAATATGAACTGCGCCTGGCTTCTCTCCTGGGCGTTCTCTCGGCTTAGTGCCGCGCAACTTGATCACTGGCCGGATTACACCAGAAAGTTGAGCCGAGCCACGCCCAGTCAAAACAAGATCAGATGGTCGGAGCGCCCTTCACCAGCGGTACGTAAAACTGCCAGGTTTTTATGAACCATTGTGAAAGTGCGGAAAGCCGGACGGTGGTCAAAATAGATTTCCGGTGCTGGAAATTCCACTTTTACTCGTTTTAATCCAACAAAATAAACGTCGTTAAATGGGCCTACAGAGCTGTAGATCAATACCAACACTTTTAAAAGCCGAACCATCATGCAGAGGCAAAGTGCCCTGGCGCATTTGAGGCAATTTGCTCTGCGCGTCTCCGTAGGTCTTATCCATGAAATAAAAAAAAACGACGCCGTTGCCACGCTGCCTCATGTTCCAAAGCCGATGGATTTTAGCTTACAGGAAATGTTCCACCCCTAAAACGTGCCTTGGGCTGAGATGTAGACAAGGTGCAGCTTGAAGTCTTAGCAGCCAATTTCTGATATACGTTTTGTCTCAAAACCCCACATCACGAATTTCCACTGTCCTTTTCGCGTGACGACACGACCCGGCGCAAGTCAATGAACTTCAGCGGAAGACCCGTATCGCATGATCGCCAATGGATGACGCCAAAGTATAGTTTTTGATAAATAGCATTTTTGCGCTCCTTGACACTCCTCAGAAGAACAAGACTACTGAAAACGTAATCAGCGGCATTTTTTTTCGGACGAACAAAAATTATTTCTGGGAAGTCGGCCGAGGTGGAAAGTTGCCTTTAACAGCCTACAAACTTGGCATTATCATTCACGCATCGGGAAGCCTGGCTGCACTCTTTGACATCGCCCAGGAAAACTATCATGGTATTTTTCTGTTATGTGGGATTGAAAGCTTAAACATGGCTGCCTTTGTGAATAAAACGCTGACCCACACGCAATGTAAAACCTTTTCATGCGGACTAACTTCGTGAGCCACCTCCACGAAGTCGGCGCCGCAGTTCCCAACGAAACACATGGCGTAACAGCCTGCAACAAGGCCTGCACGGTGGACCGAGGTCTGCCAGCGCCGAGTCGTCGCGCAGGTGCGCTTCTCTGAAACGGTGCCGGCGCCGACGGCGTTGGCTGGCGAGGACGCCCGGGCGTGCCCGGCCACCCGCCAGGGCGCGTCATCCGCCGGCGAGCAGACCCGAGCGCCGTCCGTCCCGCCCCAGCTGGCAAAACACGGCGCCTCCTCAGAGCGCCTCTGCCCGCCCTGTGGCTTCTGTGACGCACGTGGTAAGCCATTCACGGGCGCCGGCCGGGAGCGCAGCCGAGGCGGCGGCTGGGCCTCCGCTAACGCGCCACGTTCTCCGCCGCCGGCCCAGCTGGCCGCCCAGCAAATCCCGCCGAGACCTTACTTGCTGGCCGAACGAAAAATGCTGCAGGTGTAATGGCAGGGAGTGGCTTGCAGCCGGCTGTCAGATTCACCAGGGATTCCCGACTGAGGCGCGCTTCCCCGCCCACCGCCGCCACGGAGGACGAGGCACGGACGTACCGCCGGCACGGAGGACGAGGCGCAGACGTACCGCCGCCACGGAGGACGAGGCGCAAACGTACCGCCGGTACGGAGGACGAAGCGCAAACGTACCGCCGGTACGGAGGACGAGGCGCAAACGTACCGCCGGTACGGAGGACGAAGCGCAAACGTACCGCCGGCACGGAGGAGGGAGCACAGACAAGCAGGGCTTAGCCTGGCCCGAGTGACAGCGGCGTCGACCCTCGTTTGCTGATGCGATCAGTAGCTCGTCCTATCCCCCAAATACGGACTGCTCGCGATTTTTCGCGATCTGGAGTATTCCTTTTTATATGTATAATTTTCCAATGACAGCGCCGATTATCCATTACGCACTGGCTCTTCAAGATTACGGGATATTTTGCATCAACTACTTTTTGGTTGGTATCTCCGACCTGGAGCACGAGTTTTTTTGGCTCTTCGGATATTTTGAAGAATAATCGAAGTCCGCAGAAAATTGGGGAGAATTGCATCTGTTATGGCACATGTACTCGACGTTTCGTGCTACCTTAGACACCTTCCAGGACGTTGTCATAACCGTCTGAAGAGATGATACTCTTTTTTAGAAGAATTCCCAGCTTTCTACGTTACCCAAAGTCCGCATGTATGAAATTATGACCTAATAGCTTAATGCTTTTATGTCTGTCACACTGAAGATAATATGAGACCAATGCATGACGATGCTCAGAAGCCATCATAATATATTTTTAAGCCCTATATTAACAGATGTTTCATTTTAAGGCACTGCTTCTTTTGAGCAAACTTTCCTTTATGGGAAGGCAGTGTAACTTGGGTATCCTTGGCATAAATAGCACTTCTGAACTATGTTATGACAGCCATTTGGCTTTAAATCTGTGGATGAGTGGTGCTGTTCAGATCTGAAGTGTCGAACATAGATCACCAAAGAATGTGCCAGGCACATCACGTGTAAAACGGAATAACTTGTGTGTTACTGAAGTGTCCAGGTTGACGAATATTTATGAATTGGTAGCCTCAGCGAGTCGCAGTTATTGTTCCCTGGTAGGCCTTATTAACTGCATTTCAAACGCATTTTGTGTTATAAGAGGTAATGGCATTCTTGTTTTGTATTAATTTTTGGAGGTGTTTTAAACACGGGGAAGAGCAGAACGGGTGGGACGCAGATTTTTAATCCGGGGATGCATCTGCAGTTCCTTTACACGGGAAGTTCCGCATGTGGAGAGAGGCAACAGATGCGCAGTGCGCGCGTAATGACTGTGCCACGCTCGTGTGCAGCTCGTGAGCGCCAGTCTCGTGCGTGACCGTGCACGGAACGCGCGTCGACGACTGCGAGCGGCCGCGCTGCGGGGCGCGGCGGCCGAGAACGGACGGCCGGCGCCGCGCGACACCCTCCATTCATAAACTATGAGCGGCCGGCCATAGAGGTCGCGCCAAGGTCACGACCTTCCTGCCGCCGTGCGCTCCGCTCGGCTGCGCGGCGGCGGCGGCGGCGGCGCGCGGCGGCCCACGCCCCCGCGCCGCCGAGCAGCCGGCCCCGGCCAGCCGTCAACCGGCGGCGGTGTCTGACCCCGACTGTGACCCCGGCGCTGACCCCGAGTGACCCTGATGGTGCGCTGGTGGCGTGAGGGCTCGGACTCGAGAGGCCAGCGAGTGAGCGCGCTCGTAGTCAGCTCAACACGACTCGATAGTCCACGTCTGAAGGGACTACAGGAAACGTGCAGAAGGGTATTTAGAAAGTGACGAAGGGGACGGACTTTTTGAGGTGCGTCGTTACATACGGGGGGCGTAACTTCAGGCCTCAGGGGCGCGTACTTTGATCGGAGGGGGGGGACGTTTTTCAGGCATTAGGGCGCCTCTCAAACTCGCTGGGGAGCCTTGGATGGTACTGTATGCGCAAGAGGCGCGTCAGCGCCATAGCAAGGCAGCACGCGCATTTATGGAGTGTTACGGGTTTCGTCAACGGAGACTTTCTAGTACAAGGGACCCCTGAACAATCGAATGGCTCGGCCTTTTGCAATACCTTTCGATGCGTTACGGCCTTGCGTTGTATTTGTGCTTGTCTTGACATCGCTGATAACACATTCCAGCCTCACTCCAAAATTAGGCGGAAGAGCCACCGCGACGCGGGCCTGCCGTTGCTTTGCTTAGTGCTGACTTTCTTACGCATTCTGTGTAAATTTCCTTCGGCATAATGGCATATCTACTGTCGTGCTTTTCTAGTTAAATGCTGATTATACGTTCTAAAGACGGTTGTTAGATACATTGCTACACACTGGCGGGTCTGGGGGGGAGGGCATCGGGGCCATAGGTCTCCTTTCGCTGGAAAGGGGAAGCGACATACCATTTATCCCCTTTTTGGACGAGACAATGTATTTTTGGTTTTCCAAACCTTTTCTTAACTCATATTAATTTTCCGAAAATGTCGAAAGAAACTAGCCGAAGCCCGGTGAGAAATTAGTATTATGGTTAGGTTATCATTATTATTATCATTATTGTATTATTAGTATTATTATTAGGTTACTTTATAGGTTAGGTTAATAGGTTAGGTTACGGAGATGGAGCTTTGGCCCCCTTAGCGCGTAGTCTGGATCTGTGTTTGCTGTCGCAGTCACTAGCATTCATATATTTTTGCAGGTGCATACGGGTCAACGAAATGGAGAAATGAAGCCTGCCTTCGGTTTGCAGCGGGGATGTTCCAATACTCTTTGCTCAATGCTCAGTGCTCTGCCCTTTCAGATGTCCTTGATAAACCTTTATAGTTTCAAACATGGACTAGTTTAATGGCCCAACTTCTTTGATACTTGCCAAGTAACACTCGCTGTTGCTAAAACACCGTGTACATTGGCCGTGGCCTGATGGCAAATGACGAAAACGATAATTATGAATCATGGGTAGACGTGATCAAATTAGTTCTATTGTCTGCTTCATTGAGCCAGTTACTTTAAACAGATATTGATGAGGGAAAAGACCTAAACTAGCCGCGTCCTGTCCATCAATTAACGAGCTTCAGTCGGTTTAGAAGTCGTCGAGGTTGTCAACACATACTCGCGAACGCAATCTTCAAGTTTTTGCGGCACATTCCTTTGTTTTCTTGTTCATCCTGTAACCTTTTGTTCAAGGGTAACTCAAAACGAAAACAATGGCGGTTGTTTAATGGCCACAGAAAGACCGGATTAACCAAACGCAAAAAGGAACCATTCCGATTGTCCTCATACCGAAAACTTGACTTGCCGCGACTTTTCCAGCTCTGTTCTAGTGAGGTGGCATTTGCATGAAAGGCACAAATAATGCTCAGAATGGTGAGACCAAACTTGCTCTACTCTTGAGTCACCAGGGTATGCTTCAGTGGCTCTGGCATACCTTTCCACTTGCGCTGTGAATGGCTCTGCAGCTCCATTCACGAAGGTCCAGTTTTACTTTTACGAGGCACAGCGCTCCTCTTCCAAGGCTTGCTTGCTAATATGATCATTTTAGTCTCCCACTCAGAAACTGGGTGATTGCAGATTATTCTTAGATCATCAGGTGGTCATTGCTTTTGATGTGATTGACATCAGATGATGTCATTGATGACCATGACGTCATTATCAATGACAGATCATTATTATCTCCCAACGCATTTACACCTTGATTAGTGCGATGGTCTCCCGTCAATATTTCTTGGCGATTAGTTGACAGATGCTCTTTTGCAGTTCCATTTCCGGTTAAATTCGTAGGAACGTTGCTATTCCAGAGATTTCGCAAATACTTCACGACGGCAACTATCGGCAGTCACTTGAGACGTGGGCTCTCAAACATCCACTGCATGGTTACACACTTCCCAGTCAGCAGCTCTACGAAGAGATGGATCTCAAACTCACCCCGACAACGCCTGCACTGGGTTTCCGCGGTGATGGGTTCGATCTTCGGTTAGGTTTCTAATCAAAACTGTCCGTAACCGTTCATCCGATCCGATCCGTCCTTACGGAACGGTTCGCTCGTCGTTCGATTTGTCCAAGAGTTTCTGTTTGTACTTCTGGGAAATAGGAGCGTCGATTTGTATTCTTTTGAGAGAGCCTTGGCCCACCTAATGTTGATTTGAGCCAACCCAATGTTGGTTCCCCCCCCCTAATATTTTCCGCTGGTTTTAAAGGGAAATGAATAATAGTAACGGAAAAACGGCCGCATTAGATAAGAAATAGACAAAAAGTAAAAAATGAAAGTATAAAGCGATGTACCTATCTATCTTTCTATCTGTCTGTCTGTCTGTCTGTCTATCTATCTATCTATCTATCTGTCTGTCTCTCTCTGTATATATATATTCATATATGTATACCTATATACGTGGGGATATATGCGATATTTTCATTTGATGAAAAACAAGAAAAAAATGTAAATTTCAGTTGGTCAAAATAAAGTAAGCTCAATCCGTTGAGAACCCACATTTGGGGGAAGTTAGGTTGTTGGGCCCTCGGCTCGGCCCCCCAATCATTTGCAGAAATCGACAACCCTGCTCAAACACGTCAGGAGACGGAACTCTAGTGAATTCATTGTTTTATATGTTAAGGTTTCGTAAACTGTTCCACATGTTGGCACAAACAGACATTAATTTCGTTTCCTTCAAAACCCTGCCAGGATCACAAAGTTTCAACAAAAGAGGATCTTTTTGTCTTGTCGTGAATGCAGACATGGCTCGAAATGGACATTTGTTCCCATGATGAGGAGACCAACGGATGTGTCAGAGCGCGGATAAAACACGTGAAAAACCGAAAGTGAAATTGTGCAATCCCATTCACATATAACCGCAAATTGTCTGAAGCCCTCGAAAAATTGCAGCTTGGTCAGTCTGCTGGCATCTACCTTCTCGTCACCCTTCACGTCAGCGGCTCTGCCCTCGCGCCAGCGAAGTGGCTGGCGCTGTTTGACGAGCCCCGTGAGCTGGCCGGGTTTCGGGGCGGCGCGGCGAGCGGCGGCCGGCCGCCGCCGAGTGCGCGGTCGCGGCCGCCGGCGCTCGCCGGTCTGGGGCGGAGGGCCGGTCTGACTGGTGTCCGATTACCGGATCCCAGTCCCCCTTCCCCCTCCCCCCGCACCGCCGCGCGGCCGGCAGCCGACGCCGCGCGCGCCCGCGCCAGAGCCGCCGGTGGCACCGGCGGCCGCCGCGGTGACCCAAACCGGGGCTGACACGCCGGCAGGAGCGCTGGACTCTGTGGAGAAGGGGGGGGGGGGGGTGTGGACAAACATGATTTTTACCTTATGTCTTTCCATGCAACGCCATATGGTTAATGTTAACTGTTGCCCAAAGTTGGGGGGGGGGCAGCTGCCCCCTGTTCCCCGGGTTCCAACGCCCCTGCAAGACGGCGCTGGAAACGATGCGACCGCGTCAGCGAAATCGATGCCGGTGGTTGGGAAGGGGATGGAGAAATGCTGGGCGCGTTTCGATGCGATCTCGAACCGCTGTGAATGGGGCAGGGTAGAAGGACGAAGTACCTTTCCGGAGCTCCCCTCCGTCAGCCTGACCGCGCGTCTCCGCCACTCGATCAGCGTCACCGGCCCTCAGACTTCACGTCTGTGGCTCACTGACGGTGGGGTCGGCAGATGCTGACCAGCTGAATGCTGAGTCGCTGGCTGCTGACTTGCTGGCTGCTGGCTGTTGGCTGCTGAGGTGGTGAATGTTGGCTGTTGTCTCGCTGACACGCTGGCCGCTGATCGTTGTTGCCCGGCCGCTGGCTGGTTGCTGGCAATGACGCGCTGCCTTGTTGGGTGTTGGCTACCGACTGCAGATTTGCTGGGTCGCTGGCTGTTGGCTGCCGACACAGTGGCTGAAAAACCCGCTGCTGACTCGCTGACTGCTGAATCGCTGTTGGCTGGCTGCTGACTTCTGGCTGCTGGCTGCTGACGCGCTGGATGCTGGCCGCCGATTCGCTGACTACTGACTCACGGACTTGCTGGCAGACGATTCGCTAGCTGCTGACTCGCGGACTGCTGACTCGCGGGCTGCCGACTCGCTGACTGCTGACTCGCCGGCTGCCGACTCGCTGGCTGCCGACTCGCGGGCTGCCGACTCGCTGGCCGACGACTCATTGGTTGCTGACTCGCTAGCTGCTGAATGGCTGGCTGTCGATTCGCCGGCTGCTGACTCGCCCCGGCACTAGCCGGCGGGCCCAGCGGGGCGGGCGGCGTTTTTGCCAGCTGCGCCGTAAACAGGAGGGCGGCGGGCCGCTGCGCTTCCGGCGCGGCCGCCCGGCCGCCAGCCTTGACCGCCGTCGACGTGACGTAGGCCGCAGCCGGCGGCGGCGCCGCGGCGGCTCCGGCGCCCTGCACGGCCGAGCTGGCGGCCGGCCGGCCGCCGCTGCACCGTTAGAAGGTTCTGGGGTGCTGGGAGATGTGGAGACTGGGACGACGCGTTTGGAATGGTCCGTTTTGTGGCGGCGAAATCTGGGCGATGCGCTCTCGGTGTCTGACAGCATTTGCGCCTGCAGCTGAAGAAGGTTGGGAACTCTGTCAGTGGTTTTTCTGTTCAGCTTAGGAAACCAACAGTGTCTGCATGTCTGGCAGCCGGTGTGGCCCAAGGGATGGCCAGAAGTACGACCGTTAGGGCTGGGAGAAGGCTGTCGTGTTCACGTCCGGCCCGCGAGATGACCTGTACGTTTGCATCGGGCCCCACTGGCTTTGGTCTCGCCTTGCCTGGCAACTGGTCAACGAGCCCGTGGAATGGCCGAGGCATCCGTTTCTGGTCTTACGGCTGTAACACAGGCAGAGAGCCTGTGTTGTTTTGAAGACTGGCCGTGTATCTGCGTGTGGGAGGAGAGGAGTGCTCGAGTCAGGAGAGGACTGTTTTGTCCTCTCCAGGAGAGGTGAGGAGAGGACTGACTGAGAGGGCCGCCGTCAGACTGTAAAGGTACGTCTGGCTCTGAAAGCACCTTTCGGTGTTCGTGACTTGTTAAAGGGCTGGAGGTAAATCTCAATCAGATGTATTCTGGACATTATCGTCAACACCGCGTGAAAGGTGCCTGGTAACAAAGTGTGTGGGAATATCAGATTTACGAACATAAACTCTGGAAATGCATGAGAGGGAGAAGACAATGCTGACAGTTTTTTGTCATGTAAAGCCAAGTTCTAATCTCAGAACTCGGTGACAGGTGGAAGGTTACGCCCTCCTGCTCCCTCCGTTCCAGCAGCATGTTGATATGTTTTTCTCAGCCCAGAAATAGTTGCTTTGAAATGCCGGCACTTCAAAGCAGAACTCCTACCCATGCAACGGTAAAAGAAGGATTTACCAGCACGACAGGACAACTTTTCTGTTACCACCGCAAACTGACAACCAGTGTTGCTCTTTCTGCGGCTCCAGAAACCTCGCTGGTGATTTATGTCCATGGATGTACATTGTTCTACGTTAAATCCAGTTGATTAGGACAATAATTTCATTATCAAGACCAGCTTTTCTTGAGTAATTGCAGACTGAGACCAGGGTGACAGGAAATGTGAAAAAGTAGTGGAAATTTACGGTGTGATACAAAGCCGTCTTATGGCTGCCTGAATGTACTGGCGAAATACATCTCGCCAGGAAAGGAAATAAAGCAGCATTCTCGTACATGGACATGGAGCAATCCCCATTCATTCTCAACATCAGTCGGAACGTCTATGTACCGACTCACCATAAGGTTTCTTCATTTGACAAGGCTTGGTCACAGAACTGGACAGGCCAGGCGGGTCACAGACCCCGCACGTTTCCCGGTAAAATAATTAACTCTGGTGATGTGTGGATAGAACTGTCTCAAAATTCGTCATCCCCTCCACTCCCACATTTACCACAGCTCCCTCGCCCCCGACTTGGGCAACACGTTACAAAATGGCAATGGCTGAACAGTGCAACTCTGGCGTGACACCATGGAAAGACGCCGGCCGCGCGCAGCCTGGCCTTGGTCACTCCTTGGTCGCCTTGGCAACAGGTGGCGGTGATCAAAGGCTGCCTCCGTGTGCACGGCCCATTGATTCGAAACCCCGAGTCGTTTTCGCTGCGACAAAATCCGCCGCGTTTTCCAGGGCCGCGTGCAGCAGTCAGCTCCGATTTCCATGACACTGGCGGTCGATTTAAAACGCATCAGATCAGTTTACGGCATCGATATCGACTGACGCGTTTCGGGCCGATCGTAAAAACCTGACACGGTTCGGGTTTGCCGGCTGGACCACAGTCGGATGCGTGCTGCCTCCCAGACCGAGCCCGCCTGCACACAGTGTTCTCGGACCGGTAGCCGCACGCGGCCGCCTGCTGTGTGAGCGACCGAGGCGCGGTCGGTGCCTGCGTCCTGCCGCGTGTGCGGTCGCAGCCGTCGCGGCGGCCGCCGGCGCAGGAGGGCCCGGCCGGCGTCTGTCACCGCTCCCAGCCCGGTCACACACCGCGGCCGGCCAACGGTGAGACCGGACGCAGCCGCCTGTGTCTCCTCAGGAAGTTGGAGATTTCGCGCTCAGCGGAGAGGAAAACGCACATCCGGCGGAGGTGTCCGTCCGACGGGCTGGACACAGGGCCGGAAATGGCGCGGCGCCGTCTCACGCGGCACCGGCGGCGGCGGCGGCGGCGGCGGCGGCGGCCCCTCAGACGGCCGCCGGCTCCCACCGGACACAGACACAGCGGCTCCCACCGGACACAAGAACATACCGGTTCCTACCGAGCACAGACACACATCGGCTCAATCGAACACAGACACACATCGGCTCCCGCCGAACACAGGAACATACCGGCTCCCACTGGACGTAGGAACATACCGGCTCCTGCCGAAAACAGACACACACCGGCTCCCACAACACAGACGCACACCTGCTCCTACTGAGCATAGACACACCGGCTCCCACAAAGCAGACACACATCGGCTCCTGCCGAACACAGGAACATACCGGCTCCCACCGAACACAAGAACATACCGGCTCCTGCCAAAAACAGACACACACCGGCTCCCATCGAAAACAGACACACACCAGCTCCCACCGAACACAGGAACATACCGGCTTCTCACTGGACGCAGGAACATGCCGGTGCCTGCCGAAAACAGACACACACCAGCCCCCAGAACACAGACATACACCGGCTCCCACGGAACATAGACACACACGCCGGCTCCCACCGAATACAGGGATACAGCAGCTCCCGCCGAACGCAGACACACACCGGCTCCCACCGGACACAGACACAGCGGCTCCCACCAGACACAGACACAGCGGCTCCCACCGGACACAGACACACCGGCTCCCACCGGACACAGACACAGCGGCTCCCACCGGACACAGACACAGCGGCTCCCACCGGACACAGACACACCGGCTCCCACCAGACACAGACACAGCGGCTCCCACCGGACACAGACACAGCGGCTCCCACCGGACACAGACACAGCGGCTCCCACCGGACACAGACACAGCGGCTCCCACCGGACACAGACACAGCGGCTCCCACCGGACACAGACACAGCGGCTCCCACCGGACACAGACACAGCGGCTCCCACCGGACACAGACACAGCGGCTCCCACCGGACACAGACACAGCGGCTCCCACCGGACACGGGCACAGCGGCTCCCACCGGACACGGGCACAGCGGCTCCCACCGGACACGGGCACAGCGGCTCCCACCGGACACGGGCACAGCGGCTCCCACCGGACACGGGCACACGCACCGGCCTCCACCGAACGCAGACACACATCGACTCCAGTGTCCCTTGCAGGCATTAACGGCTAACTGTTTTTAGAGCCGCGGGAGCACAGCCAGATTAAGAAATTTTACCTCTATGTGACGTCAGGCGAGCAATGTTTAATGTCCCAAACTTGGGCATCCTCATCCATAGACGTCGAGGTGCCTCTGCCCAGTCATCTGTGCACAAAGATATACACGTGATTCCTCGACCACGCCAATGTAGGTACACCTATATCGGGAGCGCGTACAGAAATATACGGACTGTAGCCCTACTACACATAAAAACATCCCCAAAGGCCGGAGACGCTCCCACTGTCACGCGACACTCATGGACAACAGGTGTACACGGAGTCCTGTCAGCCATAACTTCGTCCGCTGGCATCACACACGGGCGAGCACGGCCTCACCTGATTCACACGAACAAGGACTCGGTGCACGCACCCACGGTCCCACACACAAGACAGCCGACGAGGAAAAAAGACTGGAGAAGGCAGCACTGTGACGTTCCGATGTGGATACAGTCGACTGGCGGCATCATTCATATACGCTGCGGTCGTCATCTCTGCCACCATCTTGATCCGAAAGTCACGGAGCGTGACATCAGCGGCGATGGAAATGGTCAGGGCGCAGCCGGTCGGAGACGCCGCACCGTGTCAGTCCCGTGTCACTGTGGAGATATCGTGTCAATCTCCCGTCACTGTTTAGACATTATGCCAGTCCCCTGTCACTGTGGAGACACTGTCAGTCCTGTCATTTTGGGGGCACCGTGCCGGTTCCTTGTCACTTTGGAGACACTGTCGTGTCAGTCTCCTGTCACTGTGGAGACACCGTGTCGACCCCCTGTCACTGTGGAGACACCGTGTCAGTCTCCTGTCACTGTGGAGACACTGTGTCAGTCTCCTGTCACTGGAGACACCGCATCCTTCCCCAGTCACTGTGGACCAGACTTGTAGACGATTTAGAATCGAATCAGAATGGATTCTGATTCACCTACTTTTTTCGTGAATCAAAATCAGCACCAGAATCAGAACCAGAATCGTGCCCCTGTTCAACAACTGTGAATCAGAGTCAGAATTGGAATCGCCTTCGGCTCAAGAATTAGAATCAAATCGATTCACAAAACTCTTGAAAATCGTTTGAGGAAATCCTGATTCATCTGTATTTTTTGTTTACCTAATAAATGAGACCACATATTACCAGCATTTGTAAGAATAACCATGAGGTTTATCAGCATTGAAAACAGATGACTGAGAATTGGGAATGGAAATTTCAGTTATGATGCAACGGAAAGCGGAACGTTTCCTTTACTGCTGTTGCTTCATGTTAAACATGAACGTAAGAAGCCGTCGTTCTGGATGAGTAGAAGTAAACATGTTTATTCTTACCTTTGACCCCAGACACCAACGTATTGACATTTTAAGGTTTTATACGTCTTGACACTCATTGCAAACTGAATTTGGACAGTGCTTCATGCACGCCCTAGTACTGTCCTAGAATCCATAGCAGGCCTTGGGATAAGTCAGGAGGAGCCAAGACGTGGCTGTTGCATTTATCACAAAAAATAAACCGAAATGGTTTTTATTGCTTGGCATAAAACTAACTCGTACATCAAATCACGAATCGCAAATCGTGAATCGAACTGATTTCGTGCAGTTAAAAATAGTTGTTGAATCAGAATGGAATCAGTTCTCTTTTCATTCACATTTTCATTGCGAATGGAAAAACGCCACATTGGAAATTCACATTCCCGATGTGAATCAGAATCAGAATCAGAATCGCCTTCCTGGAAACGCCGTGAATCAGAATCGAATCCATTCCCAATGTCGTGAATCGCTTAAAGGTCTGCTGTGGAGACGCTGTGTTTGTCCCGTATCCCTGACAAGACATCGTGCCAGTCCCTTATCATTGTGAAAACCCCGTGCCCGGCCTCCGCCACTGTGGAAATACAGAGATCATCCGTTGTCACCATGGAAGCACCGTGCTGGTTCATTGTCACCGTGGAAACGCCGTGTCCGCCTCTTGTCGCTATGGAAACACCGAGCTCGTCTGTTGTCATGGAAATACCATGCCCATCCGCTGTCAGTGTGGAAATACGGTTCCTGTCCATTGTCACAGTGGAAACACTATATCCGTTCACTGTTGCTGTTGAAGCACCGCGCCCGTCCATTGTCACCACGGAAACACCTTAACCGTCCACTTCCACTGGGGAAACACTGTACCCGTCCGTTGTTACCATGGAAACAACAATCCCTCCATTACCACGCCGAGCTCAGCCGCCGGTATTTCCTTGCCACAAAGCAGACCGTCTTTCGTCAGAACAAGGAGCGGGTTGGGTGCTTGATCTTCTTAGCTTGCTGCGGAGCGAAATCAACTTTGATCCACGACGTAAATCTCACACTTTTTGTGTTAACGTTTGTGTACAATCATCCATCATTCGAAGTCATGACATTTTCTCGGCGAACGTCGTGTTTTAAATATAAAACTACGCGTCGGTAAAACTAGAAAGCCAGATTGCTGACCATTTTTTCTAAGGTTTTACTAGGCTCTTGACACGCCAAATGGATTGTGTTTGATGTTTGTAATAAAGAAAACCACCGTGGAAAAAGGAACTACAATAGTTTTCTCAATCCTGGCTTCGTGACTTCTACATTTCATGCAAGGGTCAGGTATAGCCGTGATCAAAGACTTAACGTCGATGAGCCTCAGCATTCGTTTTCGATCGTTTATATAACTGACAGTCAATAGGCCAATCAATAGGCGGATCAATATGTCTCGTTTACGTTGCGAACACTGAGCGTGATGATTCTCCGACCAAAGCACTTGTTCTTTCGCGGCCATGCTTGCGGCGTTTGTAGGTCTGTAGGACGATCTCCCTTGGCTCTTGGTGCTGGTGTTCACCGCAAGCCGAAGATAGCAAAATGCATTAGCGCGTGCTGTGAGTTAAACCTTGGATAAGATTTTTGCCGCGATTTTTTATCAATTGGTGGAGGAAAAAAGCCCACGGTTAAAATGCTAATCTAGGAATGATGAACCACGCCCCAGAGAGTTCAATGACTTCCATTCGTCAAGGATAATAACTAACTCTGATTACCGCACTTTCAATTTGGTGCGCATATTCGGGGCATTGCCTAACTGTAATTTTGACATAAAGCTTGACACTTTTTCGCTGTATTTTTCACTGAAAGGAAAAACATTTCTGGCGGAAGGAATATAGTGCTTTGGCACCAACAACGGCAATTTTCCTTGCGGTCATACGACAAAAAAACTGGTGACAGATTATGGCCGGCAATAGTTGTCGATGTTGACGCCGTGGCAGCCGCTGATTTTTAACACTCCTGGTGACAACAGTGATGACTCGACTTGTGAAGACTCAGGTTTTACGTTTGATGGTCCTACCAAATCCCACGCCACCCTACACGCAAACATCTTATCAGAATCGCAGTTGTAACGAGGGTACTAGACTGTAACGGCATGTGGTAAAACTCATACTACATTTGGCCGGCAGTAGTCCTTTAAAAAACCTCTGTGTCGTGTTGAATTTTGACCTCGCGCTATCGCGTACTGTCAAAAAATCAGGCCATCACCTCGGTTTTTAAGGAATTATTTAACTTAGCCTCATGCAGTATTTTGTATCATCGCCGCTATGAAGTTCAACTGCTCTGTCTCAGAGTTCCTTACTAGGATTCTGAATTCTGAAGCTTCAAACCAGCTGATGGTAAAAATGAAACGAAGTTGCTGGTAAGGAAGGGTGATGAGGACCAAATACATCTCAACACGATGCCTAATTTTTGTTGACCTCTTCATTAAAATCTCACATAATGCCTTCCTCTGCTCGCCACTGGTTAGTTTATCTAGGGATGACGACAGTGGCTTGGATCTCACGCCGTCTTGATGTCAGTTAAACAAATGCACCGTAACGGAGTGAAGACGGCCACCTTAGCTGTCACCGCTCGGCGGTCCCCGTGGAAACATGCATAGGTAAACGTCAACTGCTGTCTTCCCAGAGGTCGAACAAACGACCTCACATCACAAAGACTTCTCACCACCGTGCTATGACATCGAGGATCCGTACATCTTTCTATTGTTCTTTCGACCGGAATAGCATTGCCACGACAACGCACTGGCGAAGCAGAAACGTGTATAAGGCTTCCTCCAGGAGGAAGGGGAGGAGTGCTGTTAACAACAGTAGCGATGTAAAATTGGTACAGGCTGGTATCTTAACGTTTTAGCACAGAATGGGCCTTAAAGATAACTCGTATCCGCTTAAAATGATGAATTTCTCGACTTCTCCGCTAGGGTCTTTGGACTGCGGAGCCAGCCAAATGCCTGACGCCTCGCGCAAACCAGCAAACAGCTGGCGGACGGAGCCGGCCTGGACGTGGCCGGACGACCGGCCGCCATCGCTCTACTGTCACGTGACCAGGGAAAACCGACAACAGGCTGCTAACAATACCACGGATCAAAGGCACGCCCCTTGCCGTTTTTGTGCTGTTTTGTGACAATTACTTCTTCGTGAAAACTGCAGTGCCCAGTTTTAGGGGCACTCAGCTCTGTCCAGCCATTTCCTCATCTCGGGGATCGGACTTCCATGGGATTCGATGACCGGATAGAACCAAAACCGTGCTGGAGATTTCAGAGGCGAAATGATGTATACGCAAAAAAGCTAATGAAACGGAAGTGTTCAGAGAGTTTAGAGAACAGCAAAGAGCCTACAAAGCTCCTAAAGTTTAGACGTAACAAACCCACGGGAGGGTTGGATGGGCTCTGGTACCTTTTGGTCGGTTACTGATTTCCTTTGCGTGGTGATTCATTCACATATCTCCCAAAAAAACTTGCATTGCCCATTCTGCGTAACATGTAGGCACAGTTTCTGGAAATGTACTACTTTTCGACTGGAAATGGTAATTTGAGATTTTGAGAGACGACTGAAAATCACGTAATATTTGCCGCATTCGTGGAAATTTCCTCATAAGGTTTTGATTTTCACCTCCATTTTCGAATCAAGAAAGAGTTTGCCAGCTTTGAAATTTACGGCATTTACACTGCTTGGACCCGGAACCTGCCGGCTGGACGGGGGGGGATGCCAGCTTTTTTCTCTATTTGCATTACCTCACGCTACATGAATTCCGCAGATTTTGTTTTCTTGTTATCCAAGGTCATGTAATCATGTCGTAGAGAAGATGCCATGCTCTCGAGTTCGTTTGATCTTGATCAATAGACTGGTCGAGCGAGACGGTCGATAGTGAGTGGTATTGGCTCTTATAAATTGCATCGTGAGAAGTCAATGAAGTGATCTATGAACTCACACAGAGTGATGGCAGGTGAACATTACATTAATGCAGTTTTTTTCAGACATAGCGCAATGCACGCTGTAAAACCAGCTACAACAGTCGTCTGGAGATTATGTGGCTATATTTGAAAATATATTATATATGTATATGTATATATATATATGTATATATATATATATATATATATATATATATATATATATATATATATTCTTAAACATACGCTGGGTTTCTAGAGACATTTGACGGAATTTAATGGTGTTTATGGACCTCCATGCACCATATTAAACATACACAAAATTATCATGTATCCTACCTCTTAGAACACCTAGGTTGACCTGTGGCAATATTCTCCTCAGACAAACGTACATTGGCATTCTATGCACACCTTTTCACGTATTTCGGCCTTATGATACCTACAATCTCCAGCACAAAACTGACGTAATCTTTGACCTAAGATCTAATACTGAGGTGTGGCGTACACGGGGTTGCATCAACGAGAAAAAATCGATTGCCAACCGATCAGCCGAATCGGTCCACTGGTTGCGGAGCTGTTCAGTGAATGGGGTTTCATTTTCTTTGATTATATCTCAACTTCTGCTAATATTGTTACTACTACTACTAATATTGCTACTACTACTAGACCACATGGTGTCTATATAGCGGTGAGACATGCACCTGCATGAAGCGAAGTATCCGCTGTTACACAATTTTGTTATGTCGATACTGTCATATGTCGGTGTATATATATATATATATATATACGCGCATAGCATGGCATGTATTCGTTCACAAGTTTTTGCGGTTACGTTTGCATTCCCTGCCTCTGAAATTCCGAAATAAAGTGGCTGAAATTCGAGGCAATATCAGGACTTTGGGGTAGATTACGTCAGGGTCCGCAAGTGAGTACCCACACTCAAAAATGTGTTACGACGTCCTCACACAGTCATAACCATTGTCCGAAAAACTCAGCAATAACAGTCGGGCCGCGGTCCCCCCTAGTTTCTCTGCCTTGGCGTCGAAAGCTGTCACGTGGATCATTTGTCTTCAGTGGTTCATGCATGAGACATGAAGGAAAACAACCGATCCGGTGAAGGTCATATTAATCACCCACGGACATTTTTCACCGAATTTCCACGTGCATGTCCGATCTGGGCTGCATGGTTAGCTAAGTGCATGTACGTTATGCAATTTACATGAAAAAAATCTCTTGGACACAATAATGCAGCCCAGAGTCAGCCATTCCAATTTTTTTGTTAGTCCAGCACCATGTCTTCTCACCAAAGGAACCGCAAGAGGAGCCGAAACTCTACAAAAATCTGTGCAGACTGCTGCTCAATTTGGCAGCAATGCCGCTAAAACGAAACCGTATTCGACGGAGACATCATCGCTGAACGTTAGCGTTAAACAGCAGCTTACTCGCCGCAAAAGTCGCAGTCTCGCCTAGCCATCCGCGCCATTCAATCGCCGCTCGCCTCGACCGAGCGCAGCCCGCGCCGGCTCCTCGCGCGGCAGAGTAGCAGAGGACCCGCCGGCGTCGCGGCCGTCGTGGACGCCACCGAGGGCTGATGCAATGTTGATCAGCTGCCGGGTGGGCGCGGGCGGTCAGAGCCTGCCCGACCCCACGGAGTTCACCGACAGATCCGCTTCCGGCGGGCCGGGCTCCGGCCGCTGGCGAGCCACGCTCGTCGAGCGAGGCGTCCTGGGAGCTCCGCCAGTCCTGGCTCAGGGAGCTATGCAGGGACCCGGGGCCTGGTCAGGGTCCTGGTTCAGGGGCCGTGCAGGGGCCTGGGGACCGTTCAGGATCCTGGCTCAGGGCGCTATGCAGGGGCCCAGGGCCTGGTCAGAGTCCTGGTTCAGGGGCCATGCAGGGACCTGGAGGCCGGTCAGGGTCCTGGCTCAGGGCGCTAGGTAGGGGCCCGGGTGCCCGGTTAGGGTCCTAGCGCCCTATGCAGGGACCCGGGGCCCGGTCAGGGTCCCAACTCAAGGCGCCGCGGAGGACGCAGAGGCTGGTGACGGTCCGAGCTCAGGGACCCACGGTCGGCCGGGACAGCGTCCCGAGTGGACGGAGGCGCCGGCTGCAGCGCCGTCCTGCGTTGCGCGCCCGCCGGGCGCCGCCGGCCAAACGCTCCCGTCAGCGCGCTAAACCCGAACACCTGATTACGGCCCCGCCGCCGGCCACAGCGGCAATTAAAAAGCGCTAAAACGCAATGATGCACGCGGCCGCCGCACCCCGGACGCGGCCGGCGAGAACACAATGGCCGGGCTTCACGGCCGGCGACCTGAGGCCGGAACTGGGGCGGGCGGGGCCGCCGACACAATACGCGGCGCCGGCGGACGAGCGGCCGGCCGTTTCGGGAGCGGCGGACGCGTCCGAGCCGCCGGTGACGTGTCGGCCGCAGGACGGTGCCGCGCCGACCGCGCGGCTGGGGTCGGGCCGGAGGAGCCCGCGGCGGCGGCTGCGGTCTGGTGTCCTGTCCGGAGCGGGCAGGCGCGGGCGGCTGCGGTCTCAACTCGGCCGGGGAGTGGTCCTGGTACGGCCGGACTCCGGACGGGGCCTGAGTCAGAGAGGAGAGGACCCTGAGTCACGGAGGAACTGCGAGTCCTGGGGACTCGGAACAGGACCCTGAGTCAACGAGGAGCTGTGAGTCCCGGAGAAGGGCAGACACGTAACAGGGTCGTGAGTAACAGAGGAGCTGCGAGTCCCGGGGAAGGGACGTGCTCAGGAGACGACTCAGTCAGACAGGAGCTGCGATTCCTGGGGAAGGGGACTCAGCAGACGACTCAGATCACATAGGAGCTACGAATCCTGGGGCAAAGGCGGATGAGGAGAGCGACTTTTGAGAGTATTCCAGATCCCATACTATGCAAAGCAATGAATCGGCGCGGGTTGTGCTTGATCAAGGTAAGCTGCGGCTGAATGGCGCCTGATAACTGGTAAAGATCGCGAATAGTCAAGAGACAAGGACCGATTTGTGACGTCTGTTTTGCACCGTTACCTCAAATTGCCAGCGAGACCAAATGGAGTAGGCTGAAAAGGATCACGGTGTCAAATGGGATGACCTCTACCCTATCCAACCCCATCTGTGTAGGCATGGCAACCGACATCTTTTTCGGAACCGGTCCGCGTGCATCAGACTGGCTCACTTTAAAAGTCGGGGAATCTGTGTGAATCCTGGGAAACTGAGACTGCAGAGTCGCTTGCCCGAACGTCCTCCCAGCTGCCCAGCAACGTTCGCCATCAGCAGTAAAAGCATGCAAGCCATATCGTTGGAACCACAGAGGCGGGCTTATTTTTAAATGAGGCAATCGCAAAATTAGTAATCAGTGCGGAGCATGTAAGAGAAAAAGTCATTTTTCATACAAGCTGAATCCCGTTTGATGTAATCCTGTTTCGTGTAAATTCCGTGCATGCAAGAGAAAATGTTATTCTTATAAAAGCTGAATCCCGTTCCATTGCATCGTGGGTTTTAAAACTCCATTTACAAATAATCTGCGGCCAATTCCATGGTTAGTGATTAAGTTGCGAGTTTCGACTGGCAATCGCAAAACGATTAATCTTGTGGTAAAAGAGGAAATCAGCTTGAGGAAAAAGCGGCGAGAAATGAGTATTTTTCAGACAAAAGATGCGTCTATGGGGCACTAAACGGAGCATTAAAAAAAAGCCCACTAAGATCACCAATGGAAATTCAAAACGAAAACCAGATGAAGAAACAAAGCCATCTTTAATTCTCTTCAGGTACACTTGCTTCGTTTTTGGCAAAATATAAAGTCGCGCTGCTAGAAGGGGAACATGAAGTCAAGCCCAGAACAAACGGACAATTTGCCGCAATTGTGCTTTTTCTCGTTTTGTTTCCAGGAATTTGATGCTAACGGTAAGGAACACATGGAACGTTTACCAGACTTGTGAAAGACGGCCACTGACGTAAATTTTTTCGCTGGGATTTGTAAGAATTAGTGAAGCACAGTTTTCACAGGCCTTAAATGTAGACAAATGTGCGCGGGAGTCCGTTTTCAAAATAAATGACGACAAAAACCGCATTTCTTTATGGGATCTACACAGTAAAGGCCCATAAAAATGGGTGCAGTTTTCTTCACTTGTGGCGCCTTGGCCATGTACACCATATGAGGTAGACATCCCATAATGATTTGGAGTCCCCAAGAAAATGCATGGGTGGGCATCCCTCGTTCATTAAAAAAAAAACTGTATGTCTGTCCATAAGCCAATGCTAGACGTTCATGATATTGAGGATTCGGCTGCCCCTCAATTCACACAAAGTTCCACCGCGATTTGGTAGAAATTTATGAAAGCCCTTGCGAAATAACAATGCACGTTAACTGTACACTAAATAAATAAACTAAATGTAAATGGAATAATGGATACGTCATGGAACTTAATGTGCACTCCAAAGCCTCTAAAATCAAGCGACCAATTCTGGATGTATCGGCTAGTTCTTCATAGCTGACTCTCCACGTACTGAAGGTGGTTTGACAGGGCTCCTTCGTTGCCTCCCCAGTCAACCAGTCATCCAAGCCTGACCATGTTATCGACGGAACAAAAAGCAAGCGTCGGTCGAAAACCCCGCCTGGTCGCCACGCTCTCGCCGTTTCCTGTCTCCAGAGGCGCCCAGTCCGAGCCCCGCCAGCCGCAGCCCGGCCTCCCGCTCCCCCGGCGTCTGCGGCAGACGCGCGGCGCGTCGGCGGCGCTCTCCGTCCTAGACCGGCCGTCGTCGGCCGCGCCGGCGTCCGTCGGCCGGCTCTGGCAGTGCGATCAATGGAGCCGGGGGGAGGGGGCCGGGGGGCGGGCGCAGTGCCGACGCCAAGGCCGCCGGGCCACTTTCATCGGCCAGCCGGCCGACGACACGCTTCCGGTGTCGGCCGGCAGCGGAGCGGCGCCACTGGTCGGGTGCCGGCCGGCCGGCGCGGCCCGCATGGCGGCCGCCGGCCCGGCCCGGCCCGGCCCGGCCTGGCGGCGGCGCCGGCTCCGCGCTGGAGGGAACAGGCCGCCGTGGCGCCAAACTGCGGCCGGCAGCAGCATGAAGCCGTTGCAGCCAGGCAGGGACGATGCAGAGAGTGTGTGGGCTTCGGGATGGGACGGTGCAGGCGTGAGAAAAAGAGGCAGTTGCCTCCCGACTGTCGTGAAAATTTGGCACTGCGTACCTGGTGCTCCGTGAGAAGTTCCTCAGAATCTCCCGGCTTTTTTGGATTTCTTACACTACTGGGCGACGGGACAAGTCCAGTAGGATTCGCCTGATCAACAGGGACAGTCCTGGCATTCGCTGAAGAAACGGACCAGCCACAGCGGCGACGGTTCAGACGACCGCAGCGGCCACAGCGGGAAACGTAAAAACGATCGAAACGTGTCATGGGCACTCAAGGAAAATGCGCATTGACGTCGACACGGCACGACGCCAGGCAAAGAAATCGTGAACTTTCGGAACACTTATCTGCCAACTGCGTCTCCGTCATGCGAGCCTCAAGAAAGCGGAACGCAGACAATGGCTGCATGCGTGTGGAGATGTACAGTAGTCCGGAGAAAATCAGTGCCGTGGCTGCACCAGCCGAACAGACGTCAGATCGACGGCGACCGGCTCCCGTCCGCCATCTGACAGTGAATGGACGTTCCAGAAACGTCACCGTATTCTCTAGTTTAAAGAACCGGTGTGGTTTTAATGCCGCATCATCCCCTTCAGTTTTCAGATGTCGGCGGAGAAATCCACCAGAACTGTCGAGCAGCCGGGTAGGGCTAAGCATTTGATTCTGAGCACTGTTCAACGGTGTCATAGGCGAAACGGGAGGGGGGGGGGCACGGTGGCACCTCCTCCCCTTAACTGGCGAAATTTAGCTTTAACTCTATGGTGTTGTATGGAAAGAAATGGTTCGAAAAGTAGGCGGTGCCTCCCCCTTGCCGGAACACGTTCCACCGCTAGTGAACGGTGCAATGTTGGAATCTGGAATTATGGAGGATACTGCAGCTCTCTTGTGAGTTGCAAATATCCACCCGTGGAAACGCGGCAAATAAATATGGGTCCAAGAGTTACAGTCCTGTATGCAGGGGGACGGGAACTCCTCTTCAGTTGAGGGGGTAAAAGCATTTTGGGTTAATTCTTTCCACTCAACGCCCATTGGGTCAATGCTAATCCTACAAAAGTTTCAGGGGGGTTGAAGCCCCCCAAGCCCCACAGCTCCGGCGCCCATGCCTGTATATGACTTCATAGCTTCCGGTCTTCCGTCAACGGGAATCCACCTCACACATGCCAGGCGCATCCATGCCACCGCCTCCCCCCAGCCTGACGAGAGAACAACACCAGCTTAGGCCCGGACCACCGGGCGACGGGACGAAGAAACGGCTGCTGCAAGCTGCGCCTGACAAGATGGTGATACTCGCGCATCGCACAACAACTTGGCATCGTCACCGTGGGCTGATGCAACGGTTCGGATTCTCGTAAACATCCGGCGACGGCCGTCGAGCGCTTTGAGGAGGCCGGCCGCGGCCGACCATTTATCGATCACAACTGACCATTTATCAATCACCGCCGGCCATTCCGCATCCTCATGCTCGCCGCCTCCTGCGTGGGCTTGAGTCGGGGTAGCCCTCATTAGCAAAAAGAGGATTTTCTTTGACTGGATTCAAAGTTATTCGAATCGTGAGCGCGTCGAATCATGGTTTGTTATTCGCCCCAAATTTTCCAAACGAGCTACTGTGTGGTTCCGTGTATGGGTCTTACCTTAATCAGAATTACATCGCCAAGAAGCAAAAGAAAAGGGCGCAAGTGTGTCATAGTCGTAAAACTCTCTTTCCGAAAATTTAACATGAAGATTAGGATGTCGTATTAAAACAATCGTTACAAAATCTGGCTGTGTCCCTTTCATATTTCTCCTCGGTACGTACGTACGTGCGTCTAAGCGTAGCCAGTCTGACGTGACAAGCAGTGATCATGCACTGCATGTTTCTTATTTTTCAAGTAATCGCAGCTTTCTTGCAACTCTTGTTCGTAAAAGCCGAGTTTGTGTAGTCAATGCCTTCGGAATTTCAGCTGAGCACTCGTTTAGTTCCACTGTAATGAAACAGTGCCCGTTCCTCGCAGTCATAACGAACTACGCAACTGGATACATCAACTGTTTCACTCAAACGCTTCAAGTAAAGTGCATTTTTAGGTGCTTGCTTGAGCTCGGCGGACTCCTGTGCATCCGCAAAATAAAACACTACCTACACGCAAAACAGCTGTCAGTTGGAAGCCTGGCGATACATTTCAGACCTCATTTTCTGAACCTAATCATGCGGTCACCAATTATTTGAAACCTACTTCTTCTAGTGCTTTCCATTTTTTTTTCAAGACGCACCAGCGCCCTTTATTGCACCACACCCGTCGCATTCACGGCCGTTCACTGCCATGCCTCCGGTGCTGGAAACAAAGCCGGCCATTTCACCGTCTGCCACCCCGCGGACTGCTGACTGACGCGTCCCCGCCAGCGACGTCCGGCCGTTCTCCGTGCCGTAGACGAACGAGGCGCACGGCGCGTCGACGGCGTCGGCTCGCCGCCGGCCGCCGGATGCACTTGTTTGGCCAATGACGCTCGCCGGCCGCCGCACGGCCGGGCGGCGGCCGACCCCGCAGCGCGCCGGCAGCCGGCGGGGAATGAAGTGACGTCATTGAGGACAGTCGTCGTCGGCGTCCCCGGCGCCGTCGTCTGGGCCGCGTGACGTCAGCGGCGTGCATTATACAGCGGCCGGAGGCCGTGCACTCGGCTCACAGCGCAGGCCAGGACAAGACAATGGCGTGTCAGCGGCAAATGCCCTCAATGACGTGACGTCGGGCAGGCGAAATATGGTGAGCGCTTCCGGGCCCCGCGCGTCTGGTGGGGGGGGGAGGGGGGGGGGGGGCTGACGCCGAGGCCGCGTCCTCCGAAGCCAAACGTTGCTAAGCTGGACTGTGGTGTGACGGACTAGCGGTATACAATGCGTGGATAATTTGCGCGAGCGACCGCACCTCACTGAGCGACTGGTCATGCTGGTCGGGAGGACAACGATCGGCACTGTCTGAGTTGAAGCCAGTTCAGACGGGAGTGTCAAAGCCGACCCCTGGCCGGCGCTCAGATGGCGTCGCTGTCCGAGTGTTAGGGCCGGACAGCTCGCGGACCAGGGTCGTATCAGGAGCGTGGCGAACTGCCATCTCATACGTGTACGTATTTCCGGCATGGCGGATCCGCAATGGTTATGGCTTTTACGGCCCAGAGTCAATCAATGCGAAGGACAAAGGGGAAATAGGCGAAATCATTTTGCGCAGGCATTCCAGAACACGTCACAAAAAGACGACGTGGAAAGTTCAGCTGTTCACCAGATGCAGAAAATCCGTTTAGAGGTAGGCTGTCGGGTCGGCATACCAGCACTTTTGCACGGCACGACCGCTAAATCTAACAGCAGACAGACCCGTCAGGCCCTGTGCACCACCTGCAGATTTGCCAGTCGGCCGGCGGCTCGGCGGTATGTACATATGCATGCGTCTGCGTGCGCGTGTCGCGGCGGCCGGCGCGGCCTTGGCGGCCGCGGTGGGCGCGCTGTTTTTCCGCGTCGTTTCCGCCCGCGCCGGCCGCCTGTTTGCGCGCGGCCCCGCGCGGCACCGCCGCTCTGCCGCCGCCGGACACCAGAGGACCGGGAGCGGGGGAGAGCGCCCCCCCCCGATACGAGGGGGCCGGCAGTGGGGCGCGGGCCGCCGCCGCCGCACAGGTGGGTGTGGACGGGCGCGCAGGTGGCCGACGGCGCGCAGGAAGCGCGGGCTCCACCTGCCCGCTTTTCCCACGTTCGCCGCCGCCGCCGGGATAGGGTGTCCCCACTTTAAACAGGGGTGGGATGGTCGCCAGACGGCCGGGACGCTGGCGCGGTTTCCGCGGTGCGCGCGGGCTTGAGGACCGGCGAGCGCCGTTCCCCGCCAGTGAATCCGAGAGCCGGAACGATCAGATGATGAGAGGAGAGGGAGAGCTGACGATGCATTCAACGGCTGCGGCTGCTCCATGTTGCAGCCTCTCGCGCCGATGGTCGCGTCGTATCCAGTATTCCACGTATCCAGAGAACCTGGACACGGTACATCGCAATCCCCGGCGACTGCTCACCAGCTGCGCAAGATCCCGGCCGCCGGATAATTGACTTAACCCAGGCTTTGCCTCATTTAAAGCCGCCGTGGGCGTAGCATTGCGCGGGGCGCTTTCGTTCGTAACGCTGCCGGCCTGGTTGCAGAATCGGCTCGCGGCCTGCGTTCGGAACGCTCCAGCACGCTTCCGGGGCGCCGGCGCGACCCGCATGGCGCGAGGCCCCTTCATTCACGGATTAGCCAAGGCTGGCAGATATTTATTCTCCGCCCTGCTGGCCATAACGTGTGGCATTACCGGCCGACGTAAGCGGCGGGTAAACCCGCGCGGCCGGCGCCGCCGCCCGCCCGCCCGGCGCGGCGCGTTGTGTAACTCATCGGTGACGCAAGCCGTCGAGCCGGCGCGACGGCGCAGCCCCCCGCTGGCGGGTGCAAGGGTGCACTGTGCACCGTGATGGCATCCCCGCCCCTCGGCCGGATGCTGCCCCCTCCCCCCGGTCGGCGCCCGCCGGTCAAAATAGCCGACCAGATGAGCCCGGCGTCCGCTTGGACGAGTCGCCGCGTGGGGCGCGATGGTGACACGAATCGTTCCGACCTTTCTCCTTCTCTTTGAGGGTTTTCGGCCTCTTCTTCTAGGCTGGTTTTAACCTGCATAAACACCGGGACTTTCTTTGCATTATTTCTGTACGTGGGTATGGGCAAACTGAGTAGAACCCACCTTCACCACTAATACGTTTTAAGAGTCTCC
Organism: Capitulum mitella; assembly: GCA_030062745.1. Taxonomy (NCBI): domain Eukaryota; kingdom Metazoa; phylum Arthropoda; class Thecostraca; order Pollicipedomorpha; family Pollicipedidae; genus Capitulum; species Capitulum mitella. The sequence continues at coordinate 3,961,179 of CP099842.1, forward strand.
TCCCTGTTTTTCCCCTGTCTCACCGCACCTCTCGTGTAAGAGCACAGGCGGACGTAACACCATCAGTCAAGGCAACACGTTAATTCCATACAAACGCGCGCCAAATTAACAAGACGAAACATTTTCGATCTAAAAGCGAAACACTGGCATATCCATTTCAGAAGGCGTGACAAATACAGATTGGTGCTTCCCTCAAAGACTGACCTTTTGCAAGTGCGACGAAGCAATATATATATATATATATATATATATATATATATATATATATATATATAATGCATGCTTTAAGGAACAACAACTACAGAGGCCTTCTTAAATACATCTCTAGGTATTTGAAAACGTCTCGAAAAAATCCCAGTTCCATGTGTTGAAACCACATGGAACACAACACTTTCAGCCTACTGCCATCCAGCCAACTAGCATTACCTGTTACACCAGGTCACTTTTCCGTAAAGCTGAAAAAGAAGGCCATGTTGAATTTACGAAACCCACAGTTCAGCCAACACAGGGCATTATTTGCCCATAAAGCTAATCACTGGCGGATGCATGAAGGGTGGGGTGGGCATCAGAGCCATGACCTCCCCTTTCCCTGGAAAACCCGGGATCAACAGTTCTTTACGTCATTTCCTTTCTTGGGAGGAAACTGTAGACATGTATCTTTTTGACGAAAACCTGTTCATAAACATCGACGTTAGTTTTGGAACATGGCGTAACAGCATGCCCGGAATCCGACGAGAAACCAACATTTGGGGGTAAGCTAGGATGCAGATTTCTCCCTCCCCCTTCGCGCGTGGCCTGTATGCGCCCTCGGAGCTAATTATTTACAGTAAACAGAGCTTAAAATATTCAGGTCAGGAAAAGGAAATATGTGATCACCCTTGACGGCACTACATCTGCTCCGAGCTATTTTATGTTTAACTAATTTTCCTTGCTTAGTTCCAGTGCGCGCCATATGCTGCATTCAGGATTTGCGTTCGCTCCCTTCCCCTTCCGAAACCACCTGAACCCACTTTACGGACGGTGTGGAGTCGAACACCTGACAGGGTCTTTGCCGCAGTGTACCAGTAGATCCGTCTGGTCTACCATTCGGCACGATGAAACAGATCGCCGGAAACGCTGTCCTATATTGATACAGATATGACAGGTGTTTCTTTTGTTATGGCTTAACTCACCGTGAGGTATGCATGTTACGGCTATGCCATTGTTGTGCTTGAATGCCGTGGTGGCGATGAATGCCAACGATTCCGGGCAACCTCAGTTCAGTTCTGGCTAAGGTGTATCATATTTTGGTCCCTTCACGAATGCAAACGGAAAACCGCCAAGCAAGCACTGTGCGCAAATAGCACAATACGCAACGACAATAATGTTAACGATTGGTGTGTATTCCAGTTTATTGTCAAAACTGCTGTTCTTCCCCCTTCAAATGGATGCCTCGCTAAAAGAATGAAACCGAAAACGCTTGCTACGGAGCATCCACTTAACGACCTTCACAAGGACACAGTCCCGGCTGGGCGCGTCAATAACTGCGTGGTACTGATTCGTCATTCGCCCGAGAACTGGTTCCTTCCGCTGCGGCCATGCGAACAGGCTCCAAATCGATATTAAAGTGGCGCAACCATCACGCCACGCGGTGGCCACGGGAGGCGCCGGAGGAAGTCGCATCACGAGACACTTCCTCTCCGGGCGGACGGCCGCGCCTCCGGGACGTGCATCACGCACAGCTGCGTCGCGCCGGCTCAAGTGCGCCTGATTGAACCCAATGAACCGCATCCGGAGGTGGGCGGACGGCTGGCAAGTTCGCTGGGCCGCGTCCGCCCGCCCGCCCGGAGAGCAGTTAACGGCCGAATCAAGCCGCGTGAGGTCATCGCCAGGGGTTCGGATGCGCGTCCTGCCCCGGGGCCCCAAACTAATGGTGACACGCAGCCCGTCTGTGGTGCTGTCTTATTCTGATACGGGCTCCCCAGTGCCCGGAGCAAGTCTGCAGCGTTGTTGACACGACTGCAGTTCCTTTACGATCCTTTTGATTTCCCGAACTGAAGTAAGCCAATCATTTCCGCTAATCCTGAGATGTCGGCGATTCGGGTTACAACCCTTCAAGCTAAGTCCCTCGTTGTCGGACAATTGTCGATCACGGATGTGGTATCAGGCGTGCCAGTTTCCAACATCCGCTCTGCGTAGCGGGCTGCCTGCGGGCCGGCTGTGGACGTTCCAGGCGTGGCTCTCTGCGCGGGCCGGGCCGGGCCGGGGCGGAGCGGCCGGGGCAGCCGCCGGCCGGGCCGGACCGGACCGGGCGGACGTGCCTCGTGATCCCGGCTCCGGTGGCGCCAGAGGCGAGCCCTGCCCGCCGGCGAGCGGCGCGGCGCGGCGTCGGACGCGGCAGAGCGCGGACGCAGACGGCCGACGCCTGACGAGGCACACGACTTGATCCGAGACGCGACGCCTGAGCCCAAGAGGCTGTGTCCTCACTCACAAACAAACAGCCAGAGCCGAACGGAGGACACTGCCTGTTCTCAGGCAGGAGAGCAGAACATGGCGGCGCAGTCTGGCGAAACGCAAGACATCTGCAGTGTGAGCCAGCGCCGGTCTCGGGGCACCACGGGTTCAGATAACGACGAAGCTCGTGTCTCTACCGAGCAGCGGCTCGACTCCGGACCAGAGACGCTTCGGGGCGTGGCAGTGTCGGTGGAACGGTGGCGGACGCCGTGCTGTCACGAGTGAGTTTTGTGTTGACTCGCTAGCGTAAGTGTAGTTTGGTGACGCAACGTTTTAACAATATTGTTAACGTATTGTTAATGTTAGTCAGTTATTTAACTGACTAGCTCTGGTGGAGATGCTCCGCGTACAGTCGCGCAGAAATATCCCAAAACCTGGGAGCTCTTCACGAGACAGCGCGATGCTGCAGACGACCCAGTCCTACCTCCCCGTACCTGGACCCGTCCTCCCGACTGCAGTTCCCCCGGCGCACCTGAGTCCTCCCGGACGACGCCGCTCCCCTCGAACTCGCCCGGCCCCGCCGCCTCCCCGCCGGCGCGCCTGGCGCCGCCCCTGCCGGCGCCCGTCCGCCGCGCCTGGCGCCGCCGCTGGCCGCAGGAGAGCACACATCCGGCGGGCCGACAAACACATGTCCCGGCGGGCCGGCGCGGCGCCGGCGCCGGCTCTCGTCAGCGCTGCCGGCCGGGCAGAAATACTCGCGCCGGCGGCCGCTGCCGCGCGCGCGCCGCCGCCGCGCCGCGACCGCCGCGCCGGCCGCGGCGAATCGGGAATGCGCGGCGCGCCGCCGCCGGCGCCCGCTCTTTAGTGGCGGCCGCGCCGGGACGGCGGAGAGCAGGAGAGCGGTCGCAGGAGTCCCGCCGGCCGCCGGGGTCCCCGCGAGCGGGCGACGTGACGCCAGGGAAAAACCTGAGAGGAGCCGCAGCGCCGGCATCACGGGACGGCGCTCGATAAACACCGGCTGGCGGACGTCAACGCAGAGCTGGGGAGAGATGCTCGCCCGCGGCCCCGGCGGCCGAGCCCTGGCCGCCGCCGGCCGATGCAATAGTGTAAACTGTGGAGGATTCCAGCCGGGCCGCGGGCCGGGCCTGGCCGGCGGCGAGGCCGCGCCATGCGTGACCGTCCCGTGCTGGCCGACGACAGACGGCGACGGCGGCGGCGACGCGGTGGCATCGACGCCGCCGCCGCCGCAGATGACAGCCGGCCGCAGCCTGTGACCGCAGGAGCACGTGTTTCGGCGCAAAACACGATCCGCGACACGGAGGCGATGAGCGCCGTGCAAAACACCGCCTCATGTCGGCCGTCGTCGATTACTGCACGCTCCGTGAGGCGGCGCGCCGTTCAGGGTCCGTCTCCTCCGCAGGCCCGCTCCAGCCGACCCGGGGCCACAGCCGGCCGACCGGCCGACCCACAGCTATGTGCACCCGCGGCCACGGCCGCCGACATTCCGCTGCGGCCATCACGGCAACCTCAGACCAGGATGCCAAACGCACTGCGGCTTCTCGCAGGCCGCGCTCGACGTCCGCGGGCGCAGCTCCTCGGTTTCTTTGTCGGCGGCGGCGGCCGGCCCGCGGCGAACCGTCGCCGGCCGCGGCGGGGAGGGGGGAGGGGGAGGGTGTCGCCGTGAAGACGGCCGGCCGGACGTGGCACCTGGATGCCCCTCACTGCCCTCCACTTAGCCGCACGTATTCGGGCCGTGGGAGGCGGCGCCGGCGCGGAGGAAGTTCCCAAAGGAATGGTGCACGGGCCGTAACGCAGCGCGCCGCGGCCGGAAGCTCCGACCGTCGCCGCGCCGCCATCGTCTCTGGATGGCCTGCGTTGTGTGGCGAACGACGCCGGCCGCCAAGGCTTTTCTCAGGACTGCAATGATGCAACCCTCTAATCGGACGCCGGCCGCGCCGCATCTGTGCCAGCACGCTCAGCTCTTAAATACACACTTCCGGCGGCGGCAGCGGCGAAATTCCGCCGGCTGACGGCCGGCGCCCCCCTGACTGACAGCAGAGGCCGGGACTCGGGCGACTGGCGCCGCCGACTGCAGCCTCCGCTCACTGACAGCGCGAGCTGGGGACCGTAACTGACACGGTATTGTGAGGGCGCGGGCTGGGGACCGTAACTGACACGGTATTGTGAGGGCGCGAGCTGGGGACCGTAACTGACACGGTATTGTGAGGGCGCGGGCTGGGGACCGTAACTGACACGGTATTGTGAGGGCGCGGGCTGGGGACCGTAACTGACACGGTATTGTGAGGGCGCGGGCTGGGGACCGTAACTGACACGGTATTGTGAGGGCGCGGGCTGGGGACCGTAACTGACACGGTATTGTGAGGGCGCGGGCTGGGGACCGTAACTGACACGGTATTGTGAGGGCGCGGGCTGGGGACCGTAACTGACACGGTATTGTGAGGGCGCGGGCTGGGGACCGTAACTGACACGGTATTGTGAGGGCGCGAGCTGGGGACCGTAACTGACACGGTATTGTGAGGGCGCGGGCTGGGGACCGTAACTGACACGGTATTGTGAGGGCGCGGGCTGGGGACCGTAACTGACACGGTATTGTGAGGGCGCGAGCTGGGGACCGTAACTGACACGGTATTGTGAGGGCGCGGGCTGGGGACCGTAACTGACACGGTATTGTGAGGGCGCGAGCTGGGGACCGCAACTGACACGGTATTGTGAGGGCGCGGGCTGGGGACCGTAACTGACACGGTATTGTGAGGGCGCGGGCTGGGGATTCAGGCACGGTGGGCCCGGGATTTCGACCGACGAGGCGAGCCGGGGATCATGCACGGCGGAATGAGCCGGGGATTCGGACAGGGCGAGCCAGGGATTCCGACCGGCGCGGCGTCCGAGATTTTGACTGACGAAGTGGGCCGGGGATCCTGACTCACGGGCGAGCTTAGGGATTATGGCTGGCGGGTGAGCTGGGAATTATGCACGGCGGGTGGGCCGAGCTGCCGACTGGCGGGGCCTGACCGACAGGGAGGGGCGCCGTTCTGACAGGGTGAACTGTGGCCGCCTTCTGATCCTCAGCGGGCGGCTGAGTCCGCAGTCACATTGCACAGAGCATCAGTGGCGGGCTGATTTTTCAAAGGAATTCATCCCGAGGAATCTACGCCGCCGGTCTCGAGCCGTCCGACTGACGGACTGACGCGCTCCCTGCCCCGGCACGTCAGCTGCCCTGCCCCTGCCCCTGCCCGCTGCCCGGCCGCCGGGCCTCCTCTCTGACATCCCGCGGCCGAGCGGTGCCGGGCGTCGGCGGCCGCGGACCGGCCCATTACCCCAGTTGGACGGCCAGTCGGCGCCCGCCCAGGGGTCAATGCCAAACGCCGTTCACCCGCGAGAGGCACCGCTGGCGGCCGCCGGGCCTGCCAGGCGGTCCCGTGACCGTCCGAGCGCGGCTCCAGCGGCGAACACGCAGACCGGGCGGCTCTGCGGGCCCGGCGGACGCGCTGTGATGGACGAATAACGCAGGAATTTCCGAACACGGACACCGTCCCGACGAGCGGCGTTGGAGCAGGATTAGGAGCGGCGGGAACACATCCGAGTCAGTTTGAAACAAACGAGAAAATTTCGTGGAATCTAGCGGTAACAGAACATACTAAAACGATGCCTAATTGTAGAGCATTGCTTCACGATTCCCACACAAGTGTTTCAAAGTGCCGTGGATGCATTCCGTGCCCATCAAGCCCTTCGTGAATCATTTGTGGAAGCAACCGAAGACTTGTCCAGATCTATTTCAGATCAACAGAGACAGGATTACTCGGCATCTGAACGTTTTTTGATCCCAGGCTTCAGCTGTTGTGGGAATCCAATATACAATGTGAAACGATTCCGAAACTGCCTTTGCGCTATGCAAAACATGCCGGCCATCAGATAAAGCTGCAGCCACCTGTAGTTTTGGTCATGCCATTGTGATACCGAAAGCCCCGCACTTTTACATTGTCACGAGTATTATCATTTGTACATTGTTATCTGTTCAGCTGCAAACGTGAATATCTGCTTATCACTATGTTCATAATGCAGGCCCAAGGAAACATTTTCGTTAACTTTCATTTCCGGAACCAAGTCGTTCGCACTATTTGCGTTCTTTTGAAAAATGCGTTAAAGCGATTCAAACAGTGCAGATTTTTAGAATAGACTTGATTTCCTCGGTTGCGCAGTTAAGCTGTCTCAGGGTTCCCTGCTGGGCCCTGTAAGCCATAGGCGCCATAGTTCTGCTCTCGCAGAGCACTGTTGACTCAGAGTCTATCTCAGAGCCCTGGCAACCCAGAGTGTTCCTCTCAGCTCCCCGGTTACTCGGAGCGTGTCCTTCTGAACGCCGAGGCCGAGCCTCATGCATGAGGCCGGGCGGTGCCGGCGTCCCTGCGACCCGGCACGCAGCTGGCGCCGGCGGCGCCCGCAGTCCCCGTCCCTCCAGGGACAGGGACCCACACTCTCGAGACAGCCCTCCGAGCCGAGGGAGCCGCGGCGGACCGCTCGACGGAGCGGAACGTTTGAGTTATGCTGAAACACGCCGCTCGGAGCCATTTAGCGCGTTGCAATGCTGCACTCAAATAAACAAGTCAAGCCACACTCATTATGTCTCGTAAACATTTTCATACCTGGCTCGTGGAGTCATGTGACGCAGCATTACCCGTCCGGCGCGATTCACGGCCGACGGCGCCACGTGCCGCCGCAGGCTGCTCCTGGCGGGCGAAATTCGCCACCCGGCGCCGGATGGTGCCATAAACGCCGCTGCAGTGTCAGAAAATCCGGACGCTGAAGACAAAACGGATCTGGCCGCGTCATCTACGCTCCATCCCGGCTCTGGGGCGGAGAAGCCTGTACCTGGTGTTAGCCTCAGGCGCACTGCTGACAGGCGGATTGGCCGCATTAGCATCTCCAGTTAAAAACAACGCCATTTTCAAACAAAGCAGCCATTTGCGTTGTATGCATACTTCAAAATGACTGCATCCTGCTCCCTGCAGGTAATTAAGCAATAAAAAGCCTCATAGATTTCGTGCAGCCAGTCAACATTCCCTTGAATGAAATTAGTAGCATTTCTACTTCAGTGTGGACGACGATACCGTACGGAATGTGGCTTTCCGGATGACTGACCATGTTGTACGATGAGAGGACCAACTTCCCAATGGGCTGCTCCGTACTTTGCATGACGCGTTTGACGCTCCAAAGAACGTGTCTCAGGCTGCCTCTAAACCTTCAGCCTCTTGGAAAAGCCATGCGGCATTAGCAGGCCTAGTGTGGCCATTCTCCTCCCCAGTCGACACACCATGCGTGGACTGTCTACCGTTTCACTGTTCAGGGCTGTCGTCTTGTCAGTCGGGTCCGTTTGTTTCGTGATTTTCAGCCGGTGTTCTGTTTCTCCTGCGAATTTTCGCCCAGCACGGCCCCGTGTCGCTGTTTGTGTTTTATCGCACTGTAGTGTTTGATGAGCTCACGGGAGCTGAAATGGAGCAAAAACAGCAACGATTATGTTGACTGTACCAGAGCCAGCAGACAGCGACCTCGGGCAGTATTTGCGAGGAAAAATGAGCATGAACGCACTGGCGATGTTGTCAGCTTAGTAAACGCAGAAGAGCTGAAGCAGCAACATAAAATCATCTTGAACGACCCCGACGGAGTGACGAGGGACCGCGGGGCCGGACTTCCCTACTACACGCTGATTGAGAGCATCGTACAACTCAAGGTCCGCGTATCTTTCGCGAAAGGCAAGGCATGGAACTAGTTCACTAGTATATTTTACGAACATCCAACGCCGTTTCGCCACAACCAAAAACAAATCTCCGCCACTGGCAGAATCCACAACCGCGTCTCCCCAGGCGAGGTTTTCCGCGATCAGTTCCGGCGCCCACCGCCAGAGGCGCCACCCGTCACTAGCCAGTTTCCGACGCTGCAGACGGCGGTAGTCACGAGACGCTCATCACCCGACAACCCGAGTCCTATCACATCCGACGGGGGCTTCACAGAAGACCGCGACCGGAGGCCGCGCCTCGTCCCCGAAGTGGCGCACGAAGCGCATGACAGACGGCCAGGCGTCCGTCGGCTCTCCTGACGTTCAGGGTCGTGCTCATCACCAGGTACCGGCGGAGGCCGGCTGAGCCGCCGGACTCCGCTGCCGGCGACGAGACCGCCGCCACACCACCGCGGGACCCCAGCGGGACCGCAGAGGGACCCCAGCGGGACCCCAGCGGGACCACAGCTCAACCCCGGCGGGACCTGACTGCCGGCCACGCGCCGTCCGGCCGGTTAAGTGAGGTCGCTGAGGTTGATGGTCGAGGCCGGCAGCTGGTCGCCGACTAGGCCCAGCAGGTACGACTCGCCCAGCATTGAGATCGGCTCCTGAAACAGCGACGGCCGGTCACCGAGTGCGCGGGCCGGCCGGTCGCGGCGCTCGCCGCAGTACGGGCACCGTCAGGACGGCAGGGGCCACACAGGGAGTCCCGGACCCACCAGCGCGGCCGGCCGCCGACACTTCAGGACGGCAACGGCATACCGAGACTTAGACGAGATCACTTCCGATGGACAGACACCGGTAGCTGTGAGGTCCACTGGAAGCAGTGTATCCTTGGAGGAAGAACGAAACGCGCAGCAGATTCTACACCAAAAATGTACACGGAAACCGAGGTAAAATTGCTTGGAATCCTAAACCGGTGAAATGACGACAAGGGTAGATATAAAAGACTTATGGATTTATTGCAACACGCTTAGAAAACGGACACATAGCGACATGACATGGGGTAAATAAAATTAGCTGACGACACCGATTCGACGTTCTCAGTTTCTCTTTTGCACGCCTCCAAGCTCCGTAGTTTGGTGCATAGTCAAACGTTGCTCATAATTATTGTCATAAGCATTAACAACACGAGCATCAGGAAAGGTCCGATTACCACCTGGATGAAACCATATCCAACAAACCGCGTCTGCCCCAGTGAACTCCGTGCAAGGCTCCTGGGCACGACCGATGCCGCCGACGGAAGAAAAAGCGGCTAATCGTTGGAGAACAGGTGTGCTGCTCCAAACAATGCACTCGGCGGCCTCATCCGCATCACACGACCCCCGGCGGCCGGCTCACAGGGCGCCTCGTGACGGCCGATACGGCGCGGCGCCTAATCTGACGCGGATTGCGCCGAATTAGCCGCATCCGGATTACGGCCACTGCATTTGGCCTTGAGCGCCGATCGCATCCTACTGAGCGAAGCAAGGTCAGAGATTTACTTTTGCAACGTGAGGTCGATGAGAAGCACACCGAAGTAATGGGTACCTTTGTGTTATGTTTATAGGACACTGCTAAGAACAATGTTAATGGGATCCGAATTCAGATTTATTTGTTATCACCTGATCTGAGACACAACAAACAACACTGACATTCTGGAATGAGCAGCAGACTGACAATAGTGATGAGTGGCAAACGGCAGAAATCATTAATAATTATTAAGACAATGAAGGAGTTCGCTGAGAGCGCGGGGCAGGACTTTTGTTTACCTGAGAACAAAAGAACTAACTTAACCAAGTCCAACGAATTTGAAAACATATGAAAACAAAATGTTTTCAAGTCTACAAAACTTCGAAAACCATTCCAAATTATTCAGTGTTTGCGAAGTGGGAGTTTCGCCTGACCTAACCGCACAGTTGTTTCCTCTCTCACCTTTTGGACCGCCTCTGACTAGAAACTGCACTCCGTGTCGCGACACTCTTGGTGCAACGGAGTTACATAATCGTCCAACTGGTAACGTATCTCAAAAACTACTTAATCGTCCGCATCAGGAAATGAGCTCAGATACAGCATCATAAAAGACTGCATTGGTGGACGGCCGACACGTCCGTAAGGACAATACCCCGGTGCGACAAAAAGCGACAAAACACGCCTTGTTTCTTCCGAGAAGAGCCGAATCGCCGAAACCTGGGGCTGAAGTTTCTTCTTCGAGGAAAGGGAGGGGCACTGAGGGGATCCACGGCTGAGGTGGGATCCGGCAGTGACGTCAAGACATACGTCACTGCGACTGCTATCCGATGAAAAAGCGTGTCTTGTGTCTTTCCGTCGGCACACCCTCTAGGTGGCCTCTTTACATCCATGCGATTTTGAAAAGACTTTGTCAGAGATCTTGATACCCAGCACCGTCCCTTTTGCGCGCCCATCATGCATTGTCCGCGTGGAAGACTTCACGAAGAAAACGGCGCCAAGATGCATCCAGGAAAACAACAACGCAAACGAGTTACATCAACGCGGACGTGGTCAGTATGATCCATCCGGTATCTGATGGTCTGCGGATTACACGGCATTTACACGGTTCGCTACATGGATACGGCGTATCCATGTAGCGAACCGGCCTATCAACTTTGCACGTTCTCCTCGCCGTAATCAGAAGGCCACAAGGAGACGCGGCTTATCCTCACTGAAGGGTATCGCATTGACTGGGGGCCGTATCCGTTACATAACAGCCTGTCATGGACAGATTACGCAGGGGCTTGCGCTATCTGGTGGCCTGACTGCGTCTTTACGATCTGATTTTTGACATTGCCATGATATATGATGCGCCGTCTTACAGCGTACCATCTTCATTTTAAACTGAACGCTTTGCAGTGACAGCACCGAGGCCTCAGTGCGCAGCTGCCTCGAGCCCTGATTCCGCCAAGAAATTGGAATCGTCAGGCCATCTCACGGCCTGCTGTCAGGTGAAACGCACACGACATGTAACACACGGCTGCCATCGCTTGGCAATCGCAAGGCACCGTTTTCCACGGGCTTTCCACAGGGAGAAGGGATGCGCCACCATCCACTTTTCATAACCACCGGACCGGCACGGTGCCTGCACATTTGATCCTATACAGTCCAACGTTCTACTATTTCATACTTTTCCAACGCGTACATTCTTAGCATTCCGTTTAACCCAGGTTGCGCGGAAAGGAGATTTGGCACTCCCATCCCCTAACTGAAACCCGTGGCAAGGGCCCTTACCGTCTGCGTTGAAACAAACACCCTGCGTTTGCCGTATCAACCACTGTCACTCCCCGCCCCCCAGTTGTCAGGAGTAACGTGTCTTTACTCAAAAGCCGATAGTCTGTACAATTTCAAACGCCCCTCATACATGCACTGAAAGCTTTCATCTCTCAACACTTAAGCCCTTGGTTATTAAGTTAAGGTGAAGGCAATCTAACGCGAGCTATCTTTCTAGATAAAGAACTCGTGAGTTGTGTAGAGATATGTACATTTATAAAGAGCTCGAATCTCTTTTACGGAAGGCCGTGGAAAATTGGATAAGTATTTCACATACATCTGGAATCAATCACGATTCACGAAATGTAGGGAAGGGAGACCAGACGGTTGCAATATGTCTGACCAACAATATTTCCGTTTTCAGCATACAAAAATATCGACAAGAGCACCAAATATTCTTTTCTTTATCCACAGTACACATTCATCCTGGACATGGTTCAGCACAACCCGCAAGAACAGCTGGAACAGGCCAAGACGCAGTTCTCAGTACAAGGCAGCGAATTCTTGGACGGATAACATATCAAGCGATCTTTCCTGTTCCACCCAGATTTTCTCAGCGGGCATAAACGTTATTAAAACGACACCCGTCGAAATTTGAAAATGAGCTTACTCGCTTTGATAAGCGACTCAGCATTTGAAAAGGAGCCGCCACCGTACGAACGTCAGCAGACACGGCTGAGAGGCTTAGAAAGCATTGCCAGTTATCTTGAAATGTCTGGCGAGTTCTCGACATACCGATGAAGACCCAGGGCAGGCTTTCGGGGCCGCAGATCGCAACATCGCACGGGAAATTCAACAGCCGCCTGCACGTTCACAGGCAACGGCTTGCACAAAACATAAGAAAATGCGCTCAATACATCATACGATTCACGAAAATTAGTCGCTGTAATGACTGTTCAAGACATCGCACCAATTCGACAGTACTAGTCGCCTAACGATGTTTATGGATTTAAAAATGGATCCGTATCTGTTAGAGACTCGAAAAGAATCGAACAATTCGTTGAACCTCACCTGAAACACAGTTACCTGGGTCGAAATGGTGCAGTGACGCGGCGACGCCCTCGACAATAAAGAAAACCGCAAAGCACCATAAAACAAAGTCGCGAGAGATGGCGCTGCGCTCCGTGAAGGTAACGACTCTCCATTCCGACGCAAAGACCGTCCCCACCCCGACCACCTGCGCGGCGACCACCAGCAGGAGACAGCTCGGCACCGGCCCCGCCCGGCTCCAGGCCGAACAGAACTCACCAGCGCCGGCCGACAGCCCGCCAGCTCCGTCCCGAAGCCCGGCTCGAACGCAGCCACGCCTGGGGGCGACACGACGGCGTCAGGCCGCGAACGAAATACGAGCCACCGCAGCGGGAGCCGTGCGCGACCGACAAGACGATCGGCTCGAAACAGTCCATTCTGGAGCCGGGACGAAACACGCGCGCCGTAAGCAGGGACCGGAGAGACCACACAGCACAGCCCGGCGGCCCGGGGAAGCCCTCGGAGCCGGCTGGCGCCCTCCCACGCCGTCTCCCCCGTGCCGGCGCCGGGCGTCTCAGCCGGCCGGGCACGCCGCGCGTCACCCGGCCGGCCGGCACATCCTGGTGGGTCACGCCAGCCGGCCGAGCGTGCCCCAGCTGATCAGGCCGCTCCCGGCCGGCCGTGCCGCTGCGTGGCGCCCGCCTGCCGTGAACCCGCTGACGCACTGCAGGCCTCGGCGCGGCCGGCTTTTCGGCGAAGCCGGCGGATCGCGCAGATCGCCGGGCGCCGCCGACCTCCGCGCGGCCTCCCGCGGCAGGCGATCCGGTCCAGCTGCCGGCCGCGCGGCCCGGCTTTGATTCGAGCGCCGTCCGACCGCCGGCCGGATGTTTGCTCCATAATCTGCATGATCGCCTCAGCGGCGGTGGCGGCTTTCGCGCGATACCGCCCCGAAATAGCCGGGCAAAGGACGGCGCCGGACGAGAGGCTGCCTCCCGCCCGCCAGGTGGGACCGGCGCCGCCGGCACGGCCGGGCCGGGCCGAGATACAGCGGCCGCGTGTTTCGCCGCGACGCCGCCAGAGGCGCCACCGAGCACGCCCGCGGAGCCGGGCGGGCAGACGCGCTCAAAGTCCAAAGCTTTCGGCTCAGCCCAACGAAAACGCCACCGAGAATCGCAGGCGCGCCGGGAGCTGTAGCGTGCCGTGCCACATACACTCGGGTCAGGGTGATGGCGCAGGAAACTATGTCATCAGTCACACGTGGAACACACAAGGCAGACATGCGACGGCGTCCAGCGAGTGCCTGGAATGTACAACTCATTTTCCGTTTCAAATGCATGAGGCGACCGACCAAATGTACCGGACATGACACAAAACACAAAGCCCATCACGAACGCAACATACATAATTTGAAACATGGCAGGTCGCGTGTCAAACACATTCCGCGTCTGATTTAAACTTCCACACTTACATAACCCACTTGATAACCATTCCGACCCCACCACCGGCCACCCACGGCCGGGCCGCGAGAAGACGCTGCGCTGCGGATCAGCCTACCTGGCCGCAGCGGGCCGCCGGCGGCGTCGGCCAGCTCGGCCGCGCCGCGCGGCGCAGCGCCGGGCCGGCGGGGCCGAGCGGCGGGCGGCCGGCCGCGCCGGCACCGCCGCACCGCCAGGTGGCAGCTGGTGACGTCCGTGCGCGCGCAGCCCGACTGTGATGAGCGCCGCAGACCTGCCGACAGCACGCCGACGCCCATCCGGCGCAGGTGCCGCGCCTGGCGGACAGAGGCACGGTCAGGGAGGCCCTGCTGTCGGTCGGACGTGGCGGTTTAAGGAGGGCGGGTGGAGTCAGACGGGTGATGTGGGGCCAGATGGAGAAATACGGAGCACGAAGATCCCTGGAGTAAGAGGGATACGTGAGACGACGTGGATTCCAAGCGGGAAATGTGGGGCGACATAGTGAACGGAGAATCACAAGAACAACGAGACCAATGATTCAGAGAGTAGACTGAGATAGAAGGCGCAGAGTCGAGAAGAGAACATAGCTTCCGAAGACGGAGAGCTGAGAAAAACACAGACAGGAGAATACACGGAGTCAAGAGGAAACGCGGAACCGTGGGAAAACGCGTAGTCAGAGGATGTTGGTAGGTTGGGGGGGGGGGTATACACTGCACTGCCAAGGCACGAACAGTAGGGCGGCTGAACACAGAACCGTGTGGACAAGAGAGGCGGTGCCGAGGTACAGGAGCGGCGTCACAGGCTGAGCACGATGACGCCGCGGAAGGGATAACGACGTAGTGCATGCTGGTAATACTATCGCATAGTCAGGATCAGCGGACGTTGACGGTATTAAACTCTCCGTGGCGTCACAGCCAACGAGATTACCAGCTGTATACGGCCAGACGGCGGCCGAAATGCAAACAAGTTCTGAGTCAGAAATGACAACGATCTGTTACAAAGTACGAGACATTGTCCCCGTTGTACAATCCATGACAGAAACAGGCAAAACGGCAGCGGCTGAATTTGGTTGATGCAAATGCAAATGGTTGAAAACCGCCGCAACGTACACATGTTGCAATGGTTAAGCTTCGCAGCACCAGTGGCTGAGTACATATCGATGGCAATGACACCTGCTAAATGTCTGTTTCGATGAAATGGTGCCAACTGCAGCGTTAATGGCACTCACCAGATACATAATAATAGATCTAGACCTAGACCTTTAAATCCCAGGGGTTCCACCGTCGCCCGAGGACCGCTGTGGTCCGACTGTGTAGCGGGACGGACATCGGTAGTCTAATCCGGCCCGGGAAGCCATTGTCTGACCATCTGACGCGAGTCAAAGAACCTCCGTCCCTCCCCTGACAGAGCGCCTGTCCGTCTTCTCCATCGTGTGCCACTGACCGTGTCTATCACTGTATCTGTCAATTACTGACAGTGCCACCCACTGATTGCTGTGTCCCCGATTCTAACTGCCAATCACTGAGTGTATCTGCCACTGACCGTGTCCCTGATGGTACAAACCAATGACCGTATCCTTGAACGTATGAGTCACTGACCGTATCCCGACGCCATCGGCCACTGACCGTGTCCCTGACGGTACTGCCGGCCGGCACCAGTCGGCCGTCGGCGGGCGCCGGATCGTCTGGACCGCCGCCGAACGTCTCCGGCTCCAGCTCGATGCCCAGCCGCTGGCACTCGTCCTGCGGCCGACAGAGGTCCAGACGTTGGAACGTGGCGCACGCGTCCACCGGTCCCTCTCCTCTGCCTCTAAACATGGACCGGACACGCCTCAACGGCGGCGCTTTGAATTCTCAACGTCGGAGTGTCTGTCGGAGTACGGCGGTCATGCAAACGAAATCAGCTCTGACTGACTTGCAAACATGCTTGGAAAAACACAGTTCGAGCCGGAAGAAACATTTCACGGCTCGATTACGCCTGGGAACGTCAAAGACCACGCCGTGCGGCCCCGAGTCATCGCCACAGCGTAATCACGCGCCGCAGAAGCGAGTCCTCCCGCAGAAGCGCCGCGTGACGCGACTCACCTCAGTGACGTCACACTTGACGAGGACCTCGGACGGGCCGGCGTCGGTCTCGACGTTGAACGGCACGTACACGGTCAGCGTCTCGGCGTCGGCCGCCGATTCGGCGTCTGTCGGCACGGCGGCCGGGTCAGAGAAGCCGCCACGCCGGCAGAACCGCGGAAAACGAGTCATCGTGGCGGGATTCGGAGGACTCCGTGCCAATGCAAAGTTCTATGAAGCACTGGAAGGCTTTGGGGAATTCTGAGCCCGGTTAATGCCTGACCACCTCTCAGCAGAGCGCAGGAACCCTACGACGATTTCTGGATGAGGATAAGGTCGTCAGAACAAGCAAATCCGTTTCAAATTTACGATGTTTTACAATGTTTAATGACGTTTCAAAATGCGCCAATTGTTTGCAATGAAACTCCAAGGAAAGAAGGCCAAATCACAATCCAGTTACCAACATACTGCATCAATGAGCAAAACCTCACCTTCCACCCAGTTGAGACTTTCCGGGTTGAACTTGGCCTTTCTGTTTTTCTTTTCTAACCGCGCCTCATCTTCGCCCGGCTCGGCCGACTCGGGGTTGAGGAGTTTGGACGTGGAAGTTCCGTGGACGTCCTACATGGCAAACAACTGAGTCACACACAAACAACGACGAACCGCTGCTGGATTCCAAAACAGACGCCAGGCAGCCTCCGAGAACGATGATCGGAAAAAGAGCAGTCATCGCAAACCATGAGATCACTACTAAGAAGTAGAAGCCTACTTGCAGGACAGGGAATGACGTAAACAGAGCTCAAGTAACCACCGAGAATCACACGCCAGACGACACCCTGCGCCATAAAATTCATGGAAAACACGCCTACAGAACACTAAATAACCGACAAAGAACACAACCCAAGACGACAGAGCGGCATACTGTAAACTTCTGGACGATGTTCCACGCAAGGCCGATTTATTCATCGTTTGTTGTTTCCACTGTTTTTTATTGTTTATTTATTTGTTGCTCTTACAACTGTATATTATATTGTTTGACTGATTCATTTATTATACACGTGCATCCTAAACCCAGGTATCACGCATATGAGAGAATATCATGGAACGAAAATAAAAGGCAAACATCTAAACACGATGGAGTGGTATCAGAAGCCAGGGCTCAGCAGGGGCAAGAGGATGGACGTTTGACAGCAGGTGCCAGGCCGAGCGCTGCTTTCGGTTAGGCGCTCTTAGGCGTGGGACACCTGCTGAAAAAGGCAAGAATAAGAAACAAGGTTACGACTGAAGAAGTCCACTGCCGATCACTTCACCCGTTCCCCCGCTGCGCTCGATGCAACCACTCAAATTGAAGGGCAAAATGTGAAGGATGACGAAATACGGGAAATAGTTATGTGAACACATGAAATATGAAAAATTTTGGAAACCCCCGATAAAAAGACGTAAAAACCGATTTGGACGTTCGGAAAGCGAACGTTTGTGGGGTCACGTGTTTTGTTTTCCGCAAAAAACAACGATGAAACTGTGCCGCCTCCTGACCAATAACAGCTTGTAAACCCCTGTGGCGGAGTCCCTGCACCGGCCGTTTGATCCCTGCGCCGCCATCGTGGACAGGGGAGCGCTCCCAGCTGTCGGATGAGGGGGGGAGGGCAGCCCGGCTCCACCCACCTGCAGGTGGATCTGGCGGTAGATCTCCGACTTGAAGCGCGCCCCGCAGAGCGGGCAGGCAGCCGACAGCGGGCCGGAGCCCTCGGACGGCGGCGGCGCGTGCGCCGACCGCATGTGGCTGGCCAGCGAGAACTGGTGCGAGAACCGCAGCACGCAGCCTGCGGCACCGTCCGACTGGGGTCACCGCCCGGCCGGCGGCGGCGGCGCGGCGGGCCGGCCCCGAACACCGCGGCCGCCGAGACCGCCGCTGGCGGCCGGCCGAGACAGCGTCGCAGGCCGCCGTCGCTGCGATCCGGCGGCTGGAGTAATCCCGCCCTTGATACACACCGCGCCGCTCAAAGCCGTGACGGCCCGCTTCCGCACGGGCGACGTCAGACCCCCGCGTCGAGGACAACACCAGGCGTTCGTGAACATGTTCAACAGTCTCCCGTCCCCATAGCTGCACAAACACGGCTCTGGCGATCGGCCTCCCAGACCGCTCCCACGGCGCCGAGTCGGACGGCGCGGCCCCAACCGGCCGCCGCCTCACGCTCACCCTTCTGCGGGCACTGGTAGTAGCGGCCCAGGTGCAGGCGCACGTGACTGCTCAGGTACTCCATGCGTCGGTACGACTTCTCGCAGCCGGCGTACGGGCACGGATAGTTGCGGCGACCCGTGTGCTGCGACAGGTGGCGCTTCAGCTTGGCGTGCGTGTGGAACGCCCAGGAGCACTCCTGCGGGGGCGCGGCCGGCGGTCACTCGACCGCTGGCTGGTCGGACTGTGGGAGCGGTGTTGGCTCGCGTGGCCATTAAGCCCCGAGGCCACTGAGCCCGGCAGGACCGCACACCAGACCATCTCGATCGGCTAGCAGTGCCTGCGTCACACGCGCATCGCCAGCCCTATACCGGAATGACAATAACAACATCCACTGAAACTGACGCATAAATGATTCTGACTGATTCTGCACAACATGGATTGATTTTGAATGTATCGCTACAAAGACATACACACAGCCTTGCTCTATCCGTTATCCGACGCCACCTACCAAGAAGCCGCGTGTGAACCAAGTTGGTTCACATGTGAGCCAACTGTCCGTTCAGTTAACAAGTGCCGGCACACAGCCTTGCTCTATCCGTTATCCGACGCCACCTGCCAAGAAGCCGCGTGTGAACCAAGTTGGTTCACATGTGAGCCAACTGTCCGTTCAGTTAACAAGTGCCGGGCCTAGCCGGCCCTCTGCCGCCACTGACCGGGAAGGTGCACTTGTACTGTTTTTCCGAGTGCTGGCGTTCGTGCAGCTTCAGCTGGCTGCGGCTGGAGGCCACGTGGTCGCAGCCGGGCGCCGGACACGACAGGCGGGTGCCCGGCACCGTGTGGCAGTTCACGTGGCGCTTCAGCTCCGAGGCCCGCTTGAACGAGCGCGGACAGAGGGCGCACCTGGCGGACCACGGCCGGCGTCATGATCCGGCAAGTGTCACGGCCAGACAGGTGTCACGGCCCGATGGCTATCACGGGCCGACAGGCATCACGATCCGACAGCTATCAGGGCCCGACAGACGTCATGGCCCGACAGTTTCCATGGTCAGAGAACTATTAGGATCCGATGGGCGTCAGGGCCGGAGAGGTGTTACAGTCGGACAGCTGTTAGGTTCGGACAGGCGTTACGGTCGGACAGCTGTCAGGTTCGGACAGGCGTTACAGTCGGACAGCTGTCAGATTCGGACAGGCGTTACAGTCGGACACGTGTCAGGTTCGGACAGGCGTTACAGTCGGACAGCTGTCAGGTTCGAACAGGCGTTACGGTCGGACAGCTGTCAGGTTCGAACAGGCGTTACGGTCGGACAGCCTTCAGGGTTGGACAGGCGACAGAGTCAACAAGGAGTCAGCGACACACTGACTCAAGGCGTCAGACGTCCGGCCGTGAGTAACGGCGACCCAGCATTAGACAGCTTGCCAATGACATGAAACTCAAGCACTTCAGGTGACACTGCGTCCCTGCTACCAGGCGACGAAGCTGTGAACTAAAAAATGCAATCGATGACTGGGTTTTATACAGCGCTTCGGCTTCTGTGGCCATTTAGTGTAACGAATGCCATAGTCAGGGCATTTTATGCACCCATCTTTCCGCCAATCTTTCCACGTGAGCTTCGGGCTGCGAGGAGGGGATCAAGACAACGCGCACTTCTGCTCTACAGCTTACAAACCCCAGATGTGCTGCCAGCACCCCGGTGGTGCTTCACTGTCGGTCCCACGGCGAAGGAGCCGCCGGCCGGACACACCCCCGCCGTCAGCCCGACGCGGCGCCGCTCACCTGAAGCCCGACTTCGCGTCGTCGCCGGCGGCGGCCGGCTCGTCGCCGTCCGGACGCAGCGTCGGCGTCGCCGAGTTGTGGATCCGCGCCACGTGGCGGTGCATGTTGGTCCGTGTTCGGAACGCGGCCGGACAGCCCGGGTGGTCGCACTGCAACGGCCGGCAGACACGCTGACGGGAGGACACGCTGATAGGCGGACCAGCCGGGAGGCGGACACGGCCAGACGTGGACACGGCGAGAGGCGGGCATGCTGAGGGGTGGACACGGTGAGAGGCAGATACAGTGAGAAGCGGACATGGTAAGAGGCGGAAGCAATGGAGGCAGGAACGGTGAGACACGGGCACGGAAAGAGTGGATACGTCGAGGGCTGAGGTGGGCACAGAGGAGCGGGACGATTCGGAGGCGGCCCGCTGTCCCCGAGACGGTGGTCTCGGCCTCGCCCTCGCGCCTGGTGGTGATCAGGGCTGAGCGCTGCAGTTTCACTGCCGCCGCCGAAGTCCCCGTCACGGCGACCGTAACGCAAATCAAGACCTGGCAGAACGCTGTGCATCGCTCCCATAAAAACACGAGACTGAACAAGACACAGAGCCCACAGGGCTCATGCAGTGGAACAGGGCGACTCGTCCTGTACATGGAACATTTACAGCATGGAACACAATGCAACTGGGGATTTGTCTAAACGTTAAGTCATGATACCAAGACATGACAGGAATGACACGTGCAGTTAACAATGGTGGACCAAATTACACGAACTTTACCACCGACCTTCAGGAAGGCCTTTTCATGTGTTGCCTTATGGCGGTTGAGTTTCCCTCGTTCGTAGAACTGCCACTTGCACCCTTCTTCATCGCACTGGGACCATGCGAATGCAAGCGATGGTTACTCACCACGACATATGTACAGGACATACATACAATCAACTCTCACATATCGCGAGACCGATAGATACTGACGGAACACGACTGTGGAATAGCCGGACGATGATTGTAAATGGAGTTAACAGCACGTGAGGTTCACGAAACCTTTGTTGCCCGCCCCATACTGCACCACACATCTTTAATAATTTGCTTGCATTCATATGATCCCAAATACAGCAGTGTACTGCAAACGAAAAGCGTACATTTTCCATCACCTGTGCGAACACAGTACCATAAAGGTTCAGCGATACACTGCCGAACCTCTCAGGCCGTACAAACTGCCAGCTTCACAAAGCCAGACAGTCTTTAAAGGTTTGCAGGCCTTGGTCCTAGGCACGATTATGCCAATAAACCTTTTTTTATGCCACGAGAAAAGTGGTTCACTCTCCTGCAGATGGTCTATGGCCGAAACGCTGAGTCAGTGTTTATATACCGCCCTCGTTAAGTCGCCTTGCCGACTAGACCTCACCCAAGGGCCAGCGGCCGGCCTCCCCTGCCTCCAAGTACTATAACCTCGCCCCCCTCCCCCCCGCGGGCGCTGGGCGCCGATTCACCTTGTACGGCCGGTAGTTGCTGTGCTGCAGCACGTGCACCTTGAGCTTGAACAGCAGCTGGAACGTGTCCTGGCAGCCGGGCAGCGGGCAGACGAAGAGCCAGTCGGCCGCGCCGGATCCCGGCCGGAGCTCCACGCGGCTGAGGTCGACGCCCAGGTGCTGGATGGCGGCGCTCATCACAGGGTCGTCGTCCTCGGCTGCGGCACAGGCGGCGACCGTTGACGCAAGACGTGACCGTCCGCTGTGGCCAGTGATTGTGACAGACTAGGAGCGTCCGCGTCCGTTTTGGGGCCAGTCAAGTGCGCCGATGCTGGTGACGCAATGGAACCATCTCGGCGCCGAGGCGGGCGTTCTAGGCACGTAACCAAGGCAACGTCCTCAAAAAACGGCAGGAGTTTCGTACAGTCCAAATACCGCCACCGAACCCCTCCGCAGGACTGCATTATGATGTGTCAACATACGTAACGCATCACGCTAATGACATAAGCCAACAACAAGCTGCATTACTTACCGATAAACCGAGACAGTCCGCAGCAATATACAAAAAAGGACGTAAAAATAAAATTTACCAACAGCACTGACAAGAAACACTTCAGCTACCTGCAGCCCCGGATATTTTCTTAGCCTCCATCTTAAGCCGCATCCTCTTCTCTTTGACGCCCCTCTTCTTCCTCTTCTGGCGGTCGGCAGGAGTGGACGGCGGCTGCTCGTCGGCCGGAGGCGGCAGCGGCGGCCGCGCGCCACCGCTGCGCTTGCGCTGCAGGGCGCGCAGCACGCGCGACGCCTGCGTTAGGTCGGCCGTCGGCAGCACGAACGCCTGGCGGCCGCGCGGCGTCGAGATGGTGATGACGGTCTTGCCGCGCCGCTTGTTGGTCACCACCGAGATGGAGGCGACCGGCGGCGGCCGCGGCGGCCGGGGCGGCCCTGCCGGCGGCCGCGGCTCGCTCTCGGGCAGCCGGGGCGGCCCGTCCGCCGGCGCCGCCGCCGCCGCCGGCAGCGGGTCCTCCGGGAACAGATCATGTCCGGAGAGCGAGCCGAGGTCGACGGGCGCGGCCATGTCGAGCCCGAGCGCGCCGGTCGGGCAGAGCAGACCCAGGTCCGGGTCCTGCGAGAGCTCGTGCAGCGTCGCGCCGCCGTCGCCGCTGCCCGGCTTCAGGTTGGACAGCTCGGCCAGGAAGTCCAGGTCGAATTCGAACTCGTTGCTGAACATGTTGTCGATGTCGAGCCGGTTCTCGACCACGGGCCCGTCCGAGTGGTCCGTCTGCAGCTGGCGCAGCCACGCGTCCAGGATGGTCTGCGCGCTGCCCTCGGCCGGCTCGGCCGCCGCCGCCGCCCGGTCGGTCGGCGCGCGCTCGGCAGGCGTGCAGACAGGCTCCGGCGGCCGCGGCGGCGCCAGCAGCGGATCCATAGCCACTGCTGAACAATGTTTGGTGAGATAAGTGATATGGGAGGCCTGGATGAGCCTGGATGTAAGTTCAGGGTTTGTTTTCTCCATCCCCTTTTCATTCTGATGTCATGGGGTGGTGGGAGTCTTATAAGAAGGAAATTTGTTTCTTGACAAGAATCTTTTGAATGGAAAATATACTCTGGTTTCAGCATATGCAGGTTAAATACAATAAGCAAACATGGTTTTAATAATTACATTCAATGTCCCTCAATTTGGCAGCAACTTACAAAAGAAATTAAAAATTAAATTGAAAACCATAATTATTATTTTATTAAAAATACTACTAAATTACGAGAAAGTTAAAAAACTGCAAATGTCAACATTAAATATGACTGATTATATTGTCATGCTAAAACAAGGCTGCAAAAGTAAACATTATGTGTTTTTCTTGTGCAGTAATTATGAAGTCAGTTACATAAAATTATTGTTTTTACATATAAATCTCATCATATGCCAGTGGCATATGCCAAAATTTGACAATTGGCCCCCAAAGGAACATACTGGCTATGTGCCTGCCCAACAAGAAGCATGAATAAAATTACTACACAGTCTATACAGTGTAAACATAGACCATAAGTGGAATCTGAGTTTTCATTCCTCAAATGTTAACAAACTGGAAATTATACTCACACATGTTGTATGGAAATTAATACAACACAAACCTTTGCACTCCCAAAATATCTGAACCATTGTAAGGCTCCTGAATGTAAACGCCTTGAACAAAACCCACAAACGTAAAATTCCAAAATGCACTATTTCACTTTCATGTTGCAAAAATATTCCTGAAATTATTCTGCACTCTTGCAACACTGGTTAGGCAACACTGGAGAACTGCACCTCACAAGGCAGCCTTTTTGCCCAAAACTACTACCAATGGAAAGAATACCTTCAGATCAGTCACCCAGCCAATGACAACTGGCACTGATACAAGAGACTCCCATAACACCAGATAAAATCATGATTCCATGACAGGACATCAAAATTCATCAGCTGCTTCCAGCTCATCACTGCCAATGTCCAACTGGCTCTCCTTGAGTGATGGTCACATATCATTCACAGAAGTTCATGGTTGTGCAAAGTGAACATTTTATTCTGCAGAAATTTTCATTACACTGGGTTAGGCTATTAGACTTTTTTATGCAGCTAAGAATCATTCCAACAGCATAATCCATCAAAAGTGCAGAGGGTTGGATGATGTAATCACCCACTCAAGTTTGCCAATAACCCACCACTTCCAAATGATATGTACATAGTATGGGCCATACAGGTGGGCCCAGCAGTGTGGTGCTGTAACACACATTTTCCCACGCAATTTTTCTTCTATTGTGACATGGGATTTGTTCTAATGGTATGTGGTCCTTTGCAATGCAATGATCATTTTTAACAGAATATTTCATGGTTTTTAGGCCACCAATGTAGTCCTCCAACACAACCATCGTTTATTTTCTGAAATACTTTATGAACAGCTTAACAAGCAATTTTATCTACGATGAAAAGTGGATGAAGTACTATACCTAACCACCCACAGGTGATTTAAGAATATGAGAGCAATTTTCTCCACAATCGAAGGAAATGATTTATGAACAACGTGCTATATGCGGGCTCTCGTCATAGCACCTACCTTAATTCTACCTCACACTTCGGTAAGTGACTTGGGTAAGTTCTATACCTAAACACCGAAAGGAGAATAAAGAATATGAGAACAATTTTTTTCACAATCGAAGCAAAAGATGTACGGACGACGCGATATATGTGATTTCTCGTAATAGCACTTACCTTAATTGTACCTCACACTCCACCAAGGGGCTTGAATGTTTAAACACGCTTAGTATTCAAAACATGACCACGCCAGTCCCGCATGCTGCGACACAATTCGAAAGGCAGTGCCAAGGAGCCAAATCAGCCGCAAGAAGATGCCTTTCGTCTAAATTGAATGCTTCCAAATCCCACTCTGATACCAACTTCGAGTCTTGAGTAATCAGCAAAATTGCTCGCGGGACCGTGCCGCATGTCCATACATGTCAGTGGACATCAGTGTGGCTCTTTTCAGGGGCGTCGATTTATTACGTAAATGTAAATAAATGTAAATAAATGTAGATTTAAAAAATATAAATTATGTAAATGGAGATGAATGCAATTATTTTTATCTCATCAACAGCAACAAAAAATTTAAAATTTCTGTTGGTCAAAATAAAGTGGGTTAAATCCGTTGAGAAATGCACATTTAGCGGAAGGTTAGGTAGTCGGGCCCTCGGCTCGCCCCCCCCCCCTCCCCACCATGCACAGAAATCGACATCCCTGACTCTTTTAATCCGCAAACATAATTGCACCGCTGCCACAGGCTAGCCAGACTACTATGTATCCTCTATAAGCCTTAGCAGGAGCGCGGGAAGCGAGTGGGGGGGGGCAGGGGGTTGCGCCCTACAAAAGAAATTTGACATTGACCTTATATGGGCATTGGGCGTTGACTGGAAAGAACTGACCCAAAATGCTTCGTTGCCCCCTTCCTCCCCCACTGCGGAGGACTTCCCCCGCCCTAGTCTTACAGCGTGTCACAATAACGCATCTTTTTCACAACTCCGGGTCCCGTAGATCACGGTGAGAGGGCTAACTACAGCCATAGGTAACGGACGTCGGGTGGTATTTTATTTGGCGTAAAACGTCGTGAACATTGCGTCGTTTTCTTTTTAACCACAATTTCTGAAGATAGGACTTTTTTTCTTTCCTTTTGTGGCACAAAAGGAGTTATCGGCGCTGATTGAAGAACAACGACCGAAAAGTCGGTCCCTCTCAGTTCCGCAAATATCCACCTTTGATCAAATACACATGGCATCAATGCACTTCCGCAATTCTTCCATCTTATCACCATTTTTGTGCTGAGTATGCTAGTCCTTGGCCGCAGGTAAAACCTCAACGGTAAATGCACAGCATAGCTGAAACGCAAACGCAGCTGCAGCTTTCCGAAGCGGTCCCAGATCGCTTATTTCTGTCGCGCTAAGGTGAATATCGAATCACATCGCTGCAGCTATTGCGGGAATTTTTCGGAAAGTTTCCGTCTCTTCGGAGTTGCTACATCTGAGCCGTCCCACCTCTTTATTTCAAGACCGACAAGCAGAAAGCCACGGATCTGGTTTCGCCCAGGCCGCTCGCAACGCCCGTCTTGTCCCTTATCCCTGATACCGTACGCGGGCAGTGGTTATATCCGGTACACAAAGGCCTAACAAGAAGAGTCGGACTACCAGCGAGAACAGCTCTGAGCCTTCGCCCTCTCGACCGTCGGTCGGTATCTCTCGTTAATGAAGAGGACGGCACACGGTGGAAACTGACGGCCACTCTATTTTGGGACTCGAGCCTCGGGCCGAAGCCTAACGACCAGCAAACGAATGATGCAGCATCGTTTCAGCAGGAAATTCTCGTCAAGACAGAGCTTACTGTTGGCATACGGCCCACGTGTACAGCGACCCGCAGAATCCAGTCGGTTCCGGTGAGTCAGACGAGGCGCGATGTGCTGGTGCTTAAGTCAGCAAAGCCACGCATACTTTTCACAGATTACAAATACACAGCCTCCAGTCCTGTTCGGACCGAAAGGGAAAGACTTTCGAAACCGCACCCTGCGCAGAACATACCAAAAACAGAGTCCCAGCGCACAACCACGACAGAGCACCAGAGTAACGCGGCTGAGACACACTATACGCACGCTTCTCCCTGACGCAGACGCGGCCAGTCTCGGGCACCGGTACCACACCTCACGCCCGCTCCAGACCACTGGAGGCGGCAGACGGTCACTTCATCCCGACGACGAGCTCATGCTCCGCCAGCTCTCCGCAGCCCCGCGTGAGGCACGGCAGCCGGGCAGTGCCGAATATTCCAGCACGGTAGCCGGCGGCGTCCCGGGTCTTACAGCGGCTGGTCAGAGGCCGGTCAGCTCGCAGCGGCAGACTACAGCAGCTGGTCAGCGGCAGGCCAGCTGGCAGCTGCCCGGGCGGCGGGCTAGGTGCGGGCCTCAGCAGGTAGTCAGCAGCCTGTCAGCTGGCGGCTGCTGGAGGGGGGAGTCGCGCTTGGTCCGGGCCTCAGCAGGTGGTTAGCAGGTGGTCAGTAGCCGGTCAGCTGGCAGCTGCCGCGACGGCGGGTTACGTGCGCTGGCCCGGAGGCAGCTGGCTGACGTGTTCGTTTGAGTCCAGCTGCTTCAGCAGCCGGAAGAGGGCGGCAGCCTCGCGGATCCGGTTGAAGTCGACGCAGAACGCCTGGACCTCTATCAGGATCGTCTGGTAGGGAGGAAGACGCTGAGTTAAAAAAAGTACGGTCATCGATTCCCAACATCCAGTCTTCAAATGCGACTTTTTACGTATCAGTTCAAAACGGAACAGGCGGGTTCTACGAGCTGGTCCTAATGAACACACATGACAAACAAGGTCATCAATGTGAAAAGCAAACGCAGTAGTGCCTGTTTCATCAGCCGACAGAACCAAAAAATTTTTATACCAAAAAAAGGAAGTAAGGTCTTTACGTGCCAATCATACATCCGTTCACCGTACTAGTTGATATTTCTCTGTCGCCATCTAGCACGTGGCCAAACGACGCTAGCCAGCGGTTACAGGTGACGTTCGTTTTTTACAAGATCATCGACAGGTCAGTCGTTAGAAGCGACAAGGGGTGAGTCGTACCCGTCGTCCGCGTCCAGCGGCTGTGAGCGGCGCCAGGCGGGTCATCTCACGCACGCTCACCTGCACGTTGATGATCTTGTTCCTGATGAGCGACTGCAAGAAGACGCAGACGAGGCGCACCAGCCGGTTCTGCATGTAGCGGTCCTTGATGGACTCGCAGGTGGCGATGCAGTTGGTGATGTAGAGGTGGACGAACTCGGCCGGCAGCTCTACAGCCGTGGTCAGTCTGCGAAGACAAACGGTGGTCGCCGTTAACCAGAGGCGGACGCGAAAAGTGGCAGGTCCAATCAAAACCCGTCAGACTTCTGCGACGAGTGTAGCGTGTTCAAATCCCTTGCAGAGGTGGAAAAATGGTCGCAATTTCCATCAACGAAATTTTTCACTATGAAATTTCCACCACCGAAAAATCCAACCCTCGAAAATATCCTCAAAAACACACACTTCATTTTCAAGCTTTACGAAAAAAATGTGGCGTTTTGACGCTTGGCAGGGAAAAATATTTACATCGTCCGGGGAAAAATCGCCATCTGTGTGCATATGGACCATCCAGTTTAATTCGAAATCATTAAAAATGTTTCAAGTTTGTCCTGTTTCAGGGAGAATAATGGAAACATGACCCAAATACGAAGTCGAACAGTATAGCATGTAACATTTCACTTCCATCGCAATGACGTGATCTCATTTGACTCAGCTACTACAGAGGAGCATAGAAAGTAAACTTTGTTATCTAGACGCCTGTACGAAGCACTTCCACAAATTTCCACCATGGGCTACTTGTGGTGGAAAGGTGCTTTTTTTGAGAAAGGAGAACTTTTTGATACCAAACGTCAAGGAATCCAATTTACAACAGGCAGAAAACACTCCATGCTTTTCGGAATCTCTCCGAGGAAATGGGACTAATGGGGAGCACGCTGCACATCCTTCGTCGCCATTCAGCTGCTTCCGTTGAGTTTGAGAAGCTTTATTTATTTTCACGGTTACTTGAAACTGAGACCCGGGAACCACTTCGTGCGTTCCGTGTCTCCGGAGCTCTATTTCTGTCACGGAGAATGGCCAGAAGGCTAAAATTTCCACAGTCGTACGCTGCCGTGTTGGCACTGTTTTCATCTCTGATGCCTTGCATGCCCCTGATACTTCACAGACTCACTTGATAAACCTGATTAAAATCAAGAAGCCATTCATCGGATTTAAATGAGACAAGAGATAGCTGCACAGGATTCACGCATGACAACAACCCTATAAAATGAAACAGAACGCTGTGTCCAAGCACAGCAGTACACCGCATATGTCAACTTAACGACCAACGTTCAAATCCAGGCAATTTCCACGGCCTGTGTCGCAGTTCGACGTAAAATCCATTCCATCGCGCCCCGCGTAACCCTGCAGGGACGGCGTATCATGGACAGCACCTACCTGTTGACGACCTCCATGCTGTGCAGCGACATCTCCATGTTGACCAGCACGTTGAAGTAGTCGGTGATCTGGGGAGAGTCCATCAGCTGCAGCAGCACTTCGATGGCGATGATGGGGTTGTGCTCCACCAGGTCCGGCAGCTGAAAAGGAGCGCAGACTGTCGGCCGTGGCCAGTATCTAGAGGGCGCCACGGTTCCGTGCTGTCCGCTCGGCCAGTGATGTTCCCTAGCGCCTGCTAGCTTGGTCGAATTGAGAAGTGCGTGGTGAACGTCTGTCGATCTCCTGTGCCGCAGTGCCGTAGGAAATACTAAAAGCCCCAGGCAAAAACCGGAAACGTGAGCATTCCATGAGATAAGCGAGGAATTACGTCACGTCAATTACCCCTCAACTACAATTTGGCGTCAGAGCACATCAACGCACATGCTAAGCCCACCAATGCAAAGACAGATGTCATCCCCGCACGTATACGGATCCTGCCTGGGTACCCTGTACTGGGCCCCCCTTGGGCCCAGTACCATGTCATGTCATGTCATGTCATGACATGCTCATGTCATGAGTATGTCGTAGCTGTCGACCACCACAAGGCGGCACCTCTGAGACAGCCATCGACTGGTCCACTGTGACCGAACACGCTTAATTCTCCCCAACCCCTCCACCGCCTGGGCCACCACAGCCTAATCCGACAGCGTTCAACACCCCGCTCCCGGCGGCGGCGCCTACCTTGGCGGGTGTGACGCCGACCTGGTAGACGGTCTTGAGGTCGCGCTTCAGCTGGCTGATGAGCTGGTTCTGCTGCTGCAGCGTCAGCGGGCCGTACACAGCCAGCGCCATCAGCTGGCGCGCCTCGCCCACGCCGGCCGGCGCCGTCAGCAGGCTGGGGTCGTACGCCACCTGGTGTTCGTGCGGCTCGCTCGGCACCATGTACACCATCTGACGGGGAGGGGGGTCAGTGGGAGGTACAGACGCCACCTGGTGTTCGTGCGGCTCGCTCGGCACCATGTACACCATCTGACGGGGGGGGGGGGGGGGGTCAGTGGGAGGTACAGAAGCCACCTGGTGCTCGTGCGGCTCGCTCGGCACCATGTACACCATCTGATGGGGGGAGGTGTCAGAGGCAGGTACGGACGCCATCTGGTGTTCGTGCGGCTCGCTCGGCACCATGTACACCATCTGATGGGGGGAGGTGTCAGAGGCAGGTACGGACGCCATCTGGTGTTCGCGGAATTCCATGGACTAAGACGAAGACCATGACAGTTACCGTGTCACTGTTAACGACCAACGTCATCCCAAAACCAGCAGGCGCTGAGATATTTCGCCATCTTGCCCTTGTTTGAGACGGGGTGGGGGGAGCTCGTGTCAGAAACCCCTGCTCCAGAACTCCGCAGCTACTGTAACGGTTCGACTGATTCAACCAGTAATCGACTGCCCTCAATGATGCGACCACGGATGTCACATTTTTTGACCCCAAATTGTATCTTACGTCACAGATCACGTCAAATATGACCGATTTGAGGTACGCTGCATTTCACGTGGAAACAATGACTACAGACCTTCTAGGGCTGAAATGCGCAAAAATATATATGTAAACGAACAGCTCGAGAACTAACTGAGGAAAACGGTGGTGTAAGTCAAGCTAGGTCAAACGGTACTATGAGGTCAAACACATTTGTTTTAGGTCGGCTAATGTGATGCATTTAAGTCCACAAACACTATCGGACTCAACTGAATATCTCTGAACACTCACGTGTGCACCAGAAACTGTTCAAATGGCTGTCGCAGCTGGTTCGACGGTGTGATTTAACACTACATTTGAAAAATGTCAATGATGTAAATTCCATGACGTTATGTCGTTTGATTATTACGCGGCAGACGAACCCCCCCTCCAGTAGATCGAGGGCTAACAAATCTTAATATCGCCTAAGTTAAAAGAACCAATGAACGATGTACGGTATAAAAAAAAACGCTTACGTCAGCCTAGAAACACAAGGCCCTTACAAAGCTGTTCTCAGTTAAACATAATAACTCTAACACGTCAATCATACCGTGTTAAGACATGAACGGTTCCTGGGTCCAACAGACTGTGTTGGCATATTCCACCGAATCGTAGCCCGTCACCAAGCTTCCAGCCACCTCTCACGTCCACCCCATCCCCAGGAGCAGATGGCCGTGCCCCGGCGTGTCCCTCACCTCGTCCTGACAGTCGTGCAGCGGCGGCGGCAGCCGGAGGAACTCAGGCGACAGCCACTGCTGGGCGTACGGCGTCGGCCCGCTCAGCACGCCCTCCACCGTGCGCCGCGTCACGTTCTGCTCCGAGTACGCCCTGGCCGACGGCGGGACAGCGCGGTCAGGCGGCGCGCCGCGAACTGAGGCGGCCCGTCACGAGCTGGCGCGAGGTAACGCTCCGGTCCAGCAGGCCCGCACGGTACACCGCCGAGCGCGCTGAGCAGCCACACGATAACGTCTCGCTTCAGCCTGGTGCGAGCGTCACGAGAGTAACAGAGTAGCACCACCGTGCCGAGCACAACTGCCTCGAGTCAGTCGATCAACCAGTCAACTAGGGCGTGCAAGATACTGTCTACGTGCCGCCAAAGCGGCGCGTTATCTGGCTCGTTTACGATACCGTTTCACAAGTACCCAGCAAAGCCGTGCAGCCAGTGCCTAACGCCCCGACCGCCGCCACGTCACGCCGACGGCGACGGCCCACGCAGCGCCGCCCCGCGCTGGCGCGCGCGGCGCGGCCACCCACCCGGAGGCGTCCGGCCGGAGGTCGGGGTCCGGCACGACCACGGTGACGCCGGCGCGGGCCGAGGGCGGCACGTCCCACAGCCGCTCCATGACGGCGCTCTCGAACTCGGCCAGGCTGGCGTCGGCCGCCGCCGGCGAGCCCGGCGGCTCGGCGTGCACCAGCTGGCTGGCCGTCTTCTTGAACAGCTGCGGTGGCGGCGCGTCCGTCAAGGGCGGCGGCCACCGGCGGCGGGGACGGTGCACAGTTCGGTGCCGGGGTAAAGTTCAGAGGGCGAAGGTCAAGGGTGGTGGTCAGGGGCAGAGGTGGGCGGCAGTGACCAGGGCCACCGTCGGGGGCGGAGGTCAGGTGTGGAGGCCGGCGCCGAGGTCAGGGAACATGGCCAGATGGCTAGAGGTACCACGAGCGGATGTCGAGTCGGAGTTCGGCGATGAGCGGCCGGCCATGTTGCATGAGCAGATACCGTAATCAGAAGTGCCGTTTAATACGAATGTGGAAAGTTTCACTGAATAACCATCCATGAATTTCAATGGACTTGAAACATGAGGAAACGCTCACTACATACGGTTGGGCCATGGATGGCACCTAAACATTCAATGAAAAACGTATGGAGGAAACAAGACAGAAATAAGTTTTAATTCCACCTAATTTCTCTCATGCCAAAAACATTATTCAAACTTCACTCCTCGTCGTCATAACAGCTACATCATGAAAAGACCTACGGATTAGAACGCTCACACGCAGCAGCAGAACTGAAAAGAATAAACAACACAAGAACCGTGTCAGTGCCAACCTCTTTGTTTGGGTTGGTGATGAGCTGGCGCACGAAGTTCTTCTCTCCGGGGGTGAACTTGGTGAACTGGGTGGCGGGATCGGCAGGCTTTCCCGGCGCCTTCGACATCTCCGAGTGCTGCTGAAAACGGGCAGCCCGTGTCGGGAGTCGCACCGTGCTGGATACACGCATGGCTGCATCACCAGCCTGCGCAGCACATACTGAGACCACTACAAGGAGACTGATAATGCTGCAATACTGTCCTGCAAATTTGCAACCTGAATTTATAACCACCAAAATTTGACAAAACATGGGAAATATACAAAACGGATAAGTCTCACAAAGATAACAAGAATACTGAGCAAGAATCATGAGGATCACCATAGGGGAAGCGTGTTCCTCAAACATCTGCCAAATTCAACATCATGCTCAAGCACGCTGCACAACATTTAAAACAATCATGTTTCCTTGAAACCATGAGAATATCAAAGAAATGTATAGGAAACACACTCCCCATTTTGACAATCTATAATATGCCATCTATAAGAGCTAATTCACAGTTTCCAAATCTTTGTCCAGCTGTTCACTGTGCGAGGGCCTTTGGCTTATACTTACCATGATATGTAAAAAGACATTGGCAAATGGATTTCTCTTGATAGGCTCATTCTTGTAGAGGAAGTACAGAATAGCAGTTGCTACCACCCTCTGGTGGGCATGTGGCAACATATCTGGCTGCAGCAGCAGGAAAACAAGTGCATTGCCCACTGAAAACGGCAACAACATGATCAGTTTATGTTCAAATACATGCTGAACAATGTGTTTAACAAAAAGATATCAGTCAGTAGCAAACAACTATTATCCAGCATTTTTAACTTAAGATGGTGGATTGAGACATGAGCCTACAGAGTGAATGACATCACATAACCTGACAGTCTCAAGCTAAAGCACACTAGATTACAGGCTTAACAGAGCCAAACACTTAGCTCTGCATATCACATGCTTAAACAATGAATGTTTTACCTTTGAAATGGTCCTGCTTTGAAAAGGTTAAGCAGCACTGTGATGCCAATACTTCTACTGGTTGCTGCTCTGTTGTTTCCTCTGAGAGAAGCCTGGAGGAGCAATGATGCATGGTGTTATTCGTGACAATCACAGCACTTAGTTCATGCATATGTTGTGAGAACATGTTCCTTACTGGGGACCTTAATGTAAACAAGCTTTCTTTGCTGGGAAACCTACTGTGACCACTTATGCCCTGCTTCATTAATGCTATACCCTTCAGTGGAATAAAATGTCTTGGTGCCAAGGAGGATCCATTGGCCTCTGAAGACCTCTTGGTACACTTTCATAATTTACTCATTAACCCGTCCCCGACCGGGGGGGGGGGGCAGTTGACTGCCCGCCCCTGAGGTTTTTCTGGGATTGCGACAGAACCAACAAACACAGAGCCACGAAACTTTCTGTACCTTTTGCTCCACCAATTTTACGTCTCGTGTCAAAATTTTGACCTCAGGTCACGTCAGGTGCCTAACCTAAGGTCAGATCAAACAGACCTATGTCGAAAAAAGTTTAGCGCCCTCTAACTTTTTCGCAAAACAAGATATCTCAATAATACCTTCAGGGAGTAATGACCGTGATAGATGCAACAAATCTGCTATCTCAGATTTTTCGGAATTTTCCGGGTCATTGACCTAAGGTCAAGCCCATTTTTAAGACATATCGCCGTTTTTTTCGGAAATTGACGGAATATTCCATAACATTTTTAGTGTGGACTGAAGCAGACATCTAGTTACCGTCATTGGGCAAGGTATCAGTGACCTCCAGCCACTGACCTGCGGTCAGGTCACGAATAACTGTAGTGGGCCAAAATGTACCACCGTCAAAATCGACGATGAACTACTCAGAATGCGTAGAAAATGTCAGAATTAGCTTGCACAGACGTAATTAATACCAGGAACCTCAAAAAGTTTGAAAAAGTAGCATATTTTGGAAATAAATAGGCTGTCGCGAATAAAGCTCCGCCAACTTTGTACATTGGTAACTAATCAATTACTCCGAAATTTAAACATGAGAAACCATTACAAGAACCACAAAGATCAATAAAATTGACAAAGATCGTCCTTTTTCGCAAAAATAAAGGAACGCCAAAATTAGTTCCCGTCAATTTGGTACTGGATACGGCCGCGGCGCACAGTGACGGCTGACGGGAGAATTACGGTGTCTTTAACTCAACGTTTCGGCGTATATATTGAACAAATCTGAGAAATTTAGACGTGTATCGGCATCCGCAGACATTTACTTGTGCGCTGGTGCCTTTACCTATGCGTTATTAGTCACAGCCCCTGAGATTCAGGCCATTTCTCAGTCTCATGCAGTCGGCTATGAGAAAACATATATAGGGCGTAAATTGGCTTACATATTATCTAAAACTAAAAATGAGACCAGCTTCGAGCTCTTCTCGTCACAGGCTTTTCAACGGTATGCTTATTTTTATCGTGCGACCAACCGTTCGTGAGTTAGAGGGGGGGCAGTCAACTGCCCCCCCCCCCAGTCGCCGATGTCCGGGACGGACCGACGGTCGTGCGCGGGTTAACTCACAACCTCAATGCCCCTGACATGAAGACATGTTTTCTTGGCTTCGAGAAAGAGTCTAATCTTCTAGATTGCAATCATGCCCATGTAACTGATTCATGTCCATAAATGAGCCCCTCACATTCTAGTTGTATAAGTTTTGGACATGCCCTGTCTTGAAAAGATGCAGTGATGTGAAGTAGTCCCACTCCTAGGCAGGGTAGGAAAAGGAGTTGTTTTTCGATGTTTAAGAACGCAAAAAATATACGCTCAAGAAATATTAAAAAATACACATATAAAAATATCCAGCTTCAAAAGCTGGATCTTGTACTTCCATCAAAAAACGCATCATAACCATGTTGACAAATTTATAACTCTGCAAGCAAATGACTGTGTCTCCCTTCAGTAAGAGGCAGGCATGATGTCAGAACCGACTTACACCAAGAGTGCCAATGTAAGCCACCGTCACTCTTTGCAAAAGTCAAAAATCAAAGACAAAAATCATACTCCCCAATCATCAATATCCATGACAAAAACCATACTCTGACACCCAGAACAAAACCAAATTTCTAACCATGCTCCAACATTATGATAGTGGTTCTACAATGCAAGAAAATGTTCACAGAACCACAACCCTGGCTTGCTATAGCTACTTCTGCTAAATCAACATGCTTCCTTGATTTCAAACATCTGATTTATTTATTGTCTTTGTCAGAGTATAATTTTTGTTTCATAGTACAACATTTTGCAAAGAGCAATACTGGCTACAGTTGGCATTCTTGGTGTCAGTCAGGGATGATGTCATACTTACTAAAAGCAGGTATGACATCATACCTGCTTCTTCCTGAATGAAGACAGTTATCTGCTTGCTAAGTTAGAAATTTGTCAACATGTTTATAATGTAGCCTTTTGATAGAGGCACATCAAACTTTTTGAACATAAAATGTTTTTGGTGCACAGGTTTTCTGATGGCCTTCAACACAAAAAAACGCTTTTCCAACCCTGTCCAGTCTTGAAAGGGACCTAGCTTGGAGATGGTAACATCCACCAGGAACACAAGGAATGATGCTGACTTCACAAGGATTGTCTGTATTGTGATGGTCTGCACGGTATAAGAGAATGCAGAATCATTTGACAAGTCAAATTTAAGCTGAGGCAAAGGGACCTCACATAAAATGCCAGCTGCTCAAAATGGTAAAATAAGATGATAGATAAAGATGTATTGGATGTTCCATTTCAGGTTCTTGGAACCACTTTTACAATGAACAACCCGCTTTTTAGCAAACATTAGCATTTCTTGAAAAATGGATTTAACAAAGAAAATCGTAAAAAATGTGAGATGATACGTTAACATTCCTGG
Source organism: Capitulum mitella (assembly GCA_030062745.1). Lineage (NCBI taxonomy): Eukaryota > Metazoa > Arthropoda > Thecostraca > Pollicipedomorpha > Pollicipedidae > Capitulum > Capitulum mitella. The sequence goes on from CP099842.1 coordinate 3,997,547, forward strand.
AATGTCTCAAAACACAGTGACAGGATGAATCTAAAAATGAGAAACAATATCACTGAGCACCAGTCTATGTCCATACCTACTGTACGACCTAGTTCTAATGCTTTCTGCTATCAATTCTTCTTACAGAAACCATCCCCAAAACCCAAACATTTCCCATTCCTGTTGCATTGCTTGCCCTGCCACACTACACTCTCTATACCTACTCTGATCCTGGACAAAGGAACCTAGCAGCAGTGGAGTCCGAGGCATCTGAGTGCCCGCAAAAAGCACGTTGAATGAAGCTCAGGTCAATTTCCAAGACTCATTATTCCAGGAGCAACTCTGGATCAGGACTGCCCTTGCAGGACCAGACTGTCAGCTGGCTGGCTGTTGGTAGAGGAGTCCCTCTAGTGAAGGTCGGCTGAGTGCAGGTTGTTTGTGTGAACTTCTGAGGCATGAGCTTGACACCAGTCCGTCTCATCTGCCTGCTGCTGGTGACATCAATATGTCTCAGACTGACTGCGTTGTCGGATCTTCTGCAGCTCCTGCGGGCCACTTCTCAACCTGACTTTCTTGAAACTGTCAGGGATTGCTTTCTTCACCAGCATGTGACAAAGCCCACTAGGTGCAGCCCCAGCAACATACCTCACATCCTGGACCTGATCTTTTCCAGTGAAGAGAGTATGGTTCAGAACCTGACTTTTGCACCAGGACTGGGTACCAGTGACCACATGATTCTGCTGTTTGACTTGACCTGTTATACTCCAATGCATGACCTGATAGAAACCATTTCAACCACCTCAATGCAGCAGCCAACTGGGACGTCGAGGATGGCGTTGGCATGCAAAAACACTACGTCCTGTTACAGCAGAAGTTCAATAAGCTCATTCAAAAGTTCATACTGCGAACCAAGCTCGAGACGATTACGAAAAATATATACATAAATCGTGCTGCGCTTGAGCTGAAAAAGAAGAAAAGGCCCTTTGGCAAGCATTCACTTACTTCAGAGATCCTATAGCCTACACTCGCTGCGTGCGTTGCGGAAACGACCTCCGGCGACTGACGCGAAACCTTCGCTTGCAGACTGAACAAAGCCTGGTCAGGAGCATGAAGGCAAACCCGACAGCACTCTGGCGCTACGCAAACAGAAGGCCGAAGACGAAATCACAAGATGAAGACCTTCAACATGGCAGCCTCAGTGGCTAGCACCAATGCAGGCAAAGCTAAAGCACCTAACAAGTATTTCAGCAGTCTTCACGGTTGAAGACACCAGCGCCTCCCCTGCTCCGTCCAACGCTTGTCCTGGCCCTCCACTCGACACTGTGGATTTACGCGTGCCGGAGGTTGTGCGAAAGCTCAGCAACCGGAAGCCTTTCGGCTCATCGGGACCCGACGGATTTCACCGGCGAATCCCTCACGGAAAGGCGTCGTCTCCGTCTGGCCCACTCACTGCTCTGTTTCAGAAGTCCCTGGATGCAGGGAATTCTTCCCACCGAGTGAAAGACTGGGTCACGTTATACCGATCTTCAAGAAGGAAACCAAGCAGCATCCTCGCAAAGTACCGTCCTGTGAGTTTGACGGCGGTCCCCTGTAAAGTTCTGGAGTTGATCGGCCGTGATCAGCTGATGGAGCACCTGCTCTGATGGAGAACTTGTTTTCTTCTCACCATCTCATCAACGTCCAGTACGGTTTCCAGGCCCACACTTTCGTGCGCCACACAACTCCTGAAAACCAATGAAGACTGGAGCAAGATGATGGAGGCTGGAGAACTTGTCGGCGCCGTGTACCTCGATTTCAGTAAGGCCTTCAGTTCTGTGTCCCACAAGCAGCTTCTAAGCAAGGTCAAGTTGTATGGGGTCAGCAACCACCTTCTATGATGGGTTGAGGCTTTCCTAACCAGCTAGCAGCAAATGGTGGTAGTCAATGGAAGCAAGTTCAGCTCGACGCCAGTCACCAGCAGTGTTTCAGATGGTTCTGTGTTGGGCCCACTGCTGTTTATCCTGTTTATTAATGACTTGCCTGAAGTCATGCTCTTTCCAGGTGAACCTAAGCTTTACCACTTAGTGCTGCTTCCAAAGGACTCACTGTTGCTGCAGCACGACCTTGATGCTGTTATAGCCTGGTCTGACACCCAGCAGCTGTCATCCCACAAGGGAAAGTACAAAGCCTTGCACTTCAGCCATGCAAAACAAAGGCTAGCCTTCACTATAAGGGGCATCCAGTTGGAGTAAGTTTCTGAGGAATGGGATCTGGGTGTGCACATGTATGTTGACCTGAAGTTCCACAAGCATGCAGTTGCTGTGGTGTCCAAGGCTTCCCAGATTCTGGTGGTCATTTGATCCTGTCTCTCCTGCCTAAAAATTTTGTACATCTTCACCTTGAGTATGGAAATACCATTTGAAGGCCATTCAATCACCCTGACCAGATGCTGGTAGAATGTTTTCAGAGGAGCATGACCAAACTGATGCAAAACATTAGGACAATGCCATACCCTGAGAGTCTCCACACCCTCAGTCTGCCATCCCTATATTCTCATGGACACCAGGGTGATATGACTGCTGTCTACCAGATCCTGCACTCAGGATCTGACTTTAACTCAGAAGAATTCTTCTTGCTAGCTATGAATTCTATAAGGGGCCATCACTGGAAGCTAAACAAACCTCAAGCAGTGATGTGAAGCAGAAGGGATGCCTTCAGCAGGAGGGTGGTAAATGAGTGGAGTGCTCTCCTGCACAGGGTCATCACCTCCAAAATACTAAACCAATTCAAGTCTAGGCTCAACTTGCACTGGGCACATCTCATGTATGCTATTCCAGACCAGGACTGATGTAGCTCTCACCACTCAGGAGCTCTGTGGGAGCAGATCCCACATACTGCAGCCTAAATTCTGCACTTGATAAAGTAAGGTAAGGTAAGGTTAGGCAAATATCAGACACAAAAAATGATGGAATCTTTTCCCACCTTTTTATGACCTTTTACCTCCCAAAATATAACCTGAGGCTGATTAATGCAAATTCCACTAATTTTAATATAACCAACTGCAACCAATTTACCATAAGCTATAAGATATCATCCTGATGCTATCAGTTATGCCACTGTCTTTTCTTTTAGAACAGATGGTTTTACAAATAACTATATCCAAGAAAACTGTCAATGACTCTATCAGCACATTAGAAGGATGACTGCCTAACTGTGACTTTACTTACAATTCAATGCCATTTGTTTCTGTCATAAAAAAGAACATAAGCCAAAGATATATACTAAAAACTAAAAAAGATAGGAACAGTAGGCAGTTAATCTCACATGCATAACAACACTTACCCTAGAAGAGTTGAAATGTCCTTTGTTGACAGTGCCATGGCCAAACAAGCTCAAATAAACTGCTATTTTTACCTAAACAACAGTTTATTAGACGTTACAAGGCTTGTTGCATAGCGCATAGTACGCTAGTATCCTGTTATCTTCACGCAGGGCAGCTCAACCGCTTTAAGTTATGCCAAAAAGTGCGTCATTTTATTAGAAATGAATGTCTTCAAAATCGAAAAAGATGCTGTGCGGTCCTTGTCGAAAAGCCGAATGACAACGTCACCCCGGAGAGAATGATTTTCCAGACGGGTTGCGGAGAACACAAAAAATTGCATCAACGCGATGTGGTTTAACATAAAACCGAAATGCGCCACAAACGGCGTTTGGAGCGGCGCTCTACCGAAGAGAAAACGCGCTACTAAAGTACTACTCCGCCATGCAAGCATGCAATTTGATGCTTCTTCCCCGACAGTGGTTGTACGAACGATGAAGCATGTCTTTTAGATAAACGAAAAGCAAACTGATACGTCTGGTGTAGCGTCTGAGCCTATTTTAAGCCTTAGTTTGATGGTGAAAGTGTGCTTTTGGGTCCACATGCATTCTGGTCTGCTCAAACAGGTTTGATCAGCTTTAATGATCCCTCAGAAACGATAGCATTGCTCCACGTTGTACGAACTCAGTGAAAGTGAATCTGCGTACTGCGGAAGTACCGCTTGCAGTCAAGTTTCTGTCGTGGAATACATATGTTTCATTCCTGGGCGTTACGCTGAACAGACTAACCGTTTCAGTTAGCTGTAAACTGGCCTAACTTGTTCCGAATGTGAACAACTTATCAGCCAGGCTAAGGCTTGACAGCTAACCCAAAGCGACGTAAGGCATCAAAGTGAAGTGTTCTGGTGTGTTCCGAAATCAGCTTTATGAAACAGCAACCTTGTTTGTTGCGTCACGCTTTCTTAACTCCTCAGCAATGCGGGCGAGTTCCGCAAGAGAGAAGTGCTGGCAGCTGACTGCTGTTTTCCGTCTTCTTTATCAGTGCATCAGCCAGGCTTAGTTATTAGCGTCGTTGTGTCAAGTCGCGTGTCTCGTCAGGCTTCAGTCAGACCCGCCTGCCCACTCTCGCACACCGTCCTTTCCAAGCGCGTACAGCGGTTTCGTAGTCTGGGCTCGTGACCTCCGACCCTGCACTGACCTGGTCCGGGCCCGGGATCTGGCCACGTGGTACCGCAGTCACCAGTGTTCATAAATTTGCGGGTACCAACGACCTTCATCTTCAGAGGTGGAATCTGAACCGGGCAATGTACGTGTCGCTGGAGGTCCTATATTTTAATAAGAAGTTGAACATTTCTGCGCATTAATTTGCCGCATTTAAGTCTTAAAGAAGGTTTCAGTCCGGCACCACATCTCAGGGCACAATCGCGACCAGATAAAGGAAAAACAAGCACCCACTTTAAGAAATCCTTTCAACTTTGCGACTCGACAACTGTTCCAACTCAGTAATTAATAGTGCAATGCGATGCTCCCGTTGCATACATCCCCAAAACAACAAACAGATCCACCATCGCGCTGGTCGATAAAAACACTTTTCCTGACTGACGAACACCCGCGCCAAGCATCCAAGCATCACCACCAGCACCAGTCTCACGACGAACCGCCGCGCACGGGGCCGTCCGCCTATTCCATCATGGGCGCGCCGTCCTCGCCGGTGGCGTCGCCGCCCAGCTGCAGGTCCTCCATCATCTCCTGCAGCGTCACCTGGGGCGCGTCGAAGCCGGCGTCGTCGGCGTCCACAGCCGGCTTGGCCGGGTCGCGGTAGATGTTGACGTTGTCGCGCAGGCTGGGCTCCTCCTCCAGGTCTTCCAGGAACTCGGTGTACTCGCGGTCCTCGCTGGCGGCCGTGTTCGCCTCCTCGCGAAGGTGCTTCAGCTTCCAGCGGCGCCGCCGGTGGCGCGCAGCCGGGTCGGCGAACACCTTCTTCACCAGGATCACGTCCGGCAGCTGCTCCTGGTCCATCGCCTCGAGGTTGTCGTCATTGATGTTGCTGTTCTTGAGGTCGAGGCCAAGCGCTAGGTCGCCCGGCTTCAGCAGCAGGCCCAGGTGCGTGCGCGCGTGCACGGCCGCCTCCTCCTGGCCCAGCTGGCTGCTGCGCACCACCCAGACGTCGGCCACCTGGTGGCGCGAGCTGAGCGCCCCCTGGCCGGCGAAGGTGCGCCGCTCGGCGCCGCGCTGCACCTCGGCGTCCAGCACGACGAACTCGGTCAGCTGGCGCGGCCCGCAGATGGCGCCGAACGGCTGCCGCCAGTACTGGGCGCCGTGCAGCTCCGTCACCTGGCATGTGCTCGGGTCGATCAAGCTCAGCACGTTGGCTACGCGGAACACGACGCACAGCTGGCCGATGCCGCCCAGCTGGTGCGCCATGCGCCGCGGCAGGCACACCACCGTGTCCTTGCAGATGGGCACCAGCTCCACGCTCAGCGTGAACTTGTAGTTGTAGGTGTTGTTGCGCACGTCGTGCGAGATGAGCTTCTTGGAATGCTGCGTGCGGCACGGGACCACCGACTCGACGAAGCTGACGAACTTGCGCGCCTGCGCCTCGTTGGCGAAGAGGAAGTCGAGACCCTCGTGCACCGGCTTGATGTTGACCGTGTTCTCGTGCGCTCTGTGCTTCAGAATCAGCTGCTCCAGGTAGTAGAACGTCTTCTTGTTACTGCCCTTCATGCGCAGCTGCACCTGCGCCTTCCAGAAGTCCTTGGCCTCGGCGCGGTGGCAGTCGCCGCACATCTGCGTGTTGACGACGAACTCGACGATGAACACCTGCTGCAGGATCGTGCCGTTCATCACCTCCTTCTGGATGGTGAGCTTCACCTTGATGCGCCGCGAGTGCGGCTCGGTCCAAACGAACGCCGCGTCCACCAGCCGCACCTGCGACAGGCCCTTCAGCTTCTTCAGGCAGAGGGCCAGCAGCTCGCGCGTCTCCAGCGCGCACTTGACCCACGAGTCCGGCGGCTGCAGGTAGCGCTCGCAGCTCTTGCAGAAGTACAGCACCGCCTGCTTGGGGATGCCATCGGTGATGTCGACGTGGGTGCGCAGGCAGGCCACGCACATGCTGGTCGGGTTCGGCTCGATCGGCGTTCCGCACTCGCAGCAGAGGATGCGTGACATCGACGGCTTGTCGCACACAAACGCTACCTCGCCCTCCATCATGCCGCTAAGATGGTTTCACCTGAGGGAGATCAATCAGGAGTGAATGCGTAGCTAGGGAATATCAATGACACTTCAGTATATTGTTACAAAGATGTCAGCATGATATTGTATGTTATCCTGACATGCGTTCAGAGGCTATCTACTACAAGTCACATCTACCAGGTCCGAAAGTTTCTGATCAACGACTTTTTTGATGTGGGGGAGTCAAGTAAAAGTATTTTTCTGTAAAATACTAGTCTACTGTCAACAAACCTGTCAACCATTTTTTATAGGAAATATTACTGAATAATTGTGTCCTGACATGCAGTTGATGATCTTCTCAGGGGGTCTTTAAATGGAAAGCGAAAATCGAAAGGTCTCATTTTAGTTTAGAAAATGTAAGTCAATTACGCCCTATATATGTTTTCTCATAGCCGATGCATGAGACCGGAAATGGCCTGCATCTCAAGGGCGACAATAAGCAAGGTAAAGGCACCAGCGCACAAGTAAATGTCCGCGGATGCCGATACACGTCAATTTCCTCAGATTGTTCAAATAACGCCGAAACGTTGAGTTAAAACACCGTAATCCTCCCGCAGGCGCACCGCCCCCGTATGCGGTACCAAATTGACGGGAACTAATTTTAGCGTCCTTTATTTTCGCGAAAAAAACAATCTATGTAAATTTTATTGATCTTGTGGTTCTTGTGATGGTTTCTCGTGCTTAAATTTTGGAAAAATCGATTAGTTACCAATCTACAAAGTTGGCGGAGCTTTATTCGCGAGAGCCTGTTTATTTCCAAAATATGCTACTTTTTCAAACTTTTTGAGGCTCCTGGTATTACTTATGTGTGTGCAAGCTAGTTCTGCCATTTTCTACCCATTCTGAGTAATTCATCGTCGATTTTGACGGTGATACATTTTGGCCCACTTCAGTTATTCGTGACCTGACCTCAGGTCAATGGCTGGAAATCACTGATACTTTGCCCAATGACGGTAACTAGATGTCTGCTTCACTCCACACTAAAAATGTGATGAAATATTCCATCAATTTCAGAAAAAACGGCGATATGTCTAAAAAATGGGCTTGACCTTAGGTCAATGACCCGGAAAATTCCGAAAAATCCGAGATAGCAGATTTGTTGCATCTATCACGATCACTAATCCCTGAAAGTATTATTGAGATATCTTGTTTTGCGAAAAAGTTAGGGGGCGCTAAACTTTTTTGGACTTAGGTCTGTTTGACCTGGTCTAGGTCAGACACCTGACCTGACCTGAGGTCAAAATTTTCACATGAGACGTAAAATTGATGGAGCAAAAGGTACACAAAGTTTTGTGAATTTGTGTTAGTTCGTTCTCTCGCAATCCCAGAAAACCTCAGGGGGGGCAGTCAACTGCCCCCCCCAATCGGGGACGGGTTAAAAAATGGGAATAACTTAAACAACAAAATCCTGGTTTAAGAGAAGATTCAGTCTCAGTGCATTTGCCCAATTTACTGGGGATGGGTTTAGTGCACAATCCCCATGATAGGCAGGGGATTGTGCACAGCAGTGAAGGGGACAGGGACACAATCCCCTGCAATTCTTCCAATTCCAGAAAACTGCAGCTATGTGTAAAAAAGAAAATGGTAAAGAAAGCCACATGTCCCATATAAGTACATGAGCCCCACTACCTGAATGAACTTCATACACACTTGCTTTCAATCAATTGTCATAACTCAAATGAACTTTACACACATTTTTGTTTGAATCAAATGTTTGGCAGAGCCATTTAAATTGTCACTAAAATGCTACTATTTCCAGATGGTTTCATCCCTCATAATGTTCTTGCTCACATGTTTGACACACCCAGCAGTTTTACCAATATACTGCATACACTAATAAGAAATGATGTAGCTTTTTGAGAATATCATGGACACAAAACATGTGGAAGTTGAACTGTTCATTCAAAGAGCATCCATTATATAACCAAAGACCTAAGTCAGAAATTATGGTGCAAAACTACAAGTACAGGGGTTTGTAAAAAAAAAAACAGTATCTGAATTTTTAATAACTACTGTTGTAATTATTCTAAATACACAAAGGTTTCACAGAAGCATCTCCATTCTGTGCATAGAATGTCTGGGAAGTATGAATGGTATTGACTTGAATAGTTCTCAAATGAATGCTGATTATTAATTAGCACCTTTTCACTTGTTTTAATTACTCACATATCTGATGTGCAATGCAAGCACCAAGAACCAAGATTTCACTTTTAGTCAATGTTTCATTTTTTCTTGTAACAGTTTCCATAGTTGCTGCTGTGGAAGCAGCCAACCCTTTGCAAAGTTGAATGGCACAGCTTATCACTGCACTGTGTTGAATACCAAGCATGCCATGGCCAACCCAAAAGAAGGCATTTTATGCAGAGCTTTAAGTAAAAATAGGATCATTTAAACACACCAAAAGATAATTCCACATTGATTCAATTGTTGACAAACTCCAGTGAAGACCAGAGTACCTGAGACAAACAATAAATTCAGGAATCACAGCTGTTTGCATAACCTGTAACCTTCAAGCAAAATCCCCAGATTTTCTGCGGACTGACCATAGTATGCTTGGTGTCCAACTCAATACACTGTGGAGCATGCCATTTAATTTTATAGAGCATTAACTGCTTGCACAACAATAACTACAGAAACACTTGGAAAAACAAAATGGCAGCCAAAAGCAAGCTCTTTGTATTGGGCACTTTCACTGCATGTCAGATTGACAAATAATTAAGACACAGAAACAACATCTTTTAATAATCAGCTGTAGTTTAAAAACCATTTTATCTGTCCCTTTGGAACTCAGTTAACATATGCAGACAGATGGTGGAGCTACTTCTGTGAAGTTGGTGTACTTAAGAAAAATGGAACAACAGTTATCAACAAAAACCCACATGTCAATCTTTTGGGGACTCCCTGAGTTAAAAGGTAAATCTTCTGTCACATGCAACAATGCATTTTATGCTGGACAAATATGCTTCATATTTTAATCACACTATAATTTAAGACTGGGCTTTTGTTGTACATTGAGAAATGCCTATGATATCACATATTGTGCCATTTAAGATGCCCAAAACATTAGCAGATGTGGCATAGGTGTATCACATAAAGTCCTAATGGGAAAAAGACATTTAAGATGGTCCTGATTGAAAAAGCATGTCACAACAAACTTGAATATTACCATAACACCAAGGACCAACCATGATTATGGCAGAGGACACATTTTTTAAATTGGCACTCATTTTGGATACACACATCTACATTATTGCAAGACTCTGGGTTTCAGAATTAGCTCATCCTAAGGACTCAGGACTTCAGGAACCACTGCAGAATTGACCCACATCATTAAAAAATGTGCAAGCAATGTTCAAATAATCAGTCAAAGGGGTTAATGTGAAAAAGTAAGCAATACAGTAGAAGGTATCAGTGATTTACATGTTATGCCAATGAATGACTAATGGATTCAATAGAGAAAACAGTATATTTTAACTACACAACTCAATATAGTACACAGTATTCACCTGACCCTCTATAAGAATGCATTTCACTTCACATGCATATATGGCACACTGGTGAAATGAATCCAGGGCTATAGTCACCGAGTTCCTGTTGGTGTCCGCATATTGCATGGAAGTGTGGTTTTCGATCACGTACCCCGCCCTCCCAGACGTGAAAATTCTGTGGAATCTGGCATCCCCAGCAGCTCTAAGGCGTCCCCACGCTGAAGTTCACACGAAGCGTCCAAAAGTAACATATTACCTGCACAGTTAGATGCGTGCGATCAGAGGTCGCAGAGTAACCAGCAGAGTGATAATTACAGGAGTCTATGAAGAATGGAAGGCCTCTACAGACGCGGAAATCACACAGCCTCAAATTGCACCACGCACGGTAATAGAATGTAGAGTCACCGCAGTCTTTGCACACCATGCGTGTGTATCCTCGTCTTTAATGCGTCATAATTGGTAACCATATTTTTTTCTTTTCTGGAATACGGACCACTAGAATGTTAATAAACCTTTCTTTACCCTTATTTGCTTTTAAGCTAGGTTGAATTCCATTTCTGCAAACTCAGTTCCATCCCATGGAATACGGTTCGTCCAGAGACAAATAGTGCACTTTTTAAACAGTGTTTACGCCTTTATTTAAATTGCTTTACTATCACCTTTTACTTACTTATTACTTTTATTTTAAAGCTAGACCCAAGAAACAACTCATCCAGTACGCTTATACCACGTCGCATTTTACTCTTCCATAATCTAACCTACAGCAATCAACTCACTCTTTTCATCGATGGCACGAAGATGCCAGCGCAGCTTGGGTTCGAATTAGACAGCCTGATCAAAGCGGAACTTGAAGCCAAGTGGGGCCTGCTTCAGATCAGAGTGATTGCCCGTCTGCCGGGCGCCGGCAATCCGGCGACAGTTTAGCCGCGGTGTGGGGCTTAATTTGGCTGACCAGTCGGATGCCCAGTTCGAGGCCACGCAGCAATGATGTTACGAACGCCGGCGAAAAAGTATATCCAGCCCAACTGACTAGTGGGTGCTCTAAGCCCAGTGGCATCCGGATTGCAGCCACACTGCATTGCTGACTGGGCTGGAGGCTGCCTGCAGTAAGATACGGTCACCATCTCACGTTCCAGAGCCGTCGGCGAAATTTGCTTGGGCTTCAGGCATGTGCGTAGGAGGAGGGAGCAGGACCAGGGACCCCACTTTTTTGGAAAATTTAACATAAGTGCTACGGGGATAGACGTCTCTGCCCCCCCCCCTTTTTGGATGCTCCTTCGCCCCTGGCGTCAGGCAAAGGTGTAGGAATGCTAGCGAACGAAACGTGCGGTTTTTATTTTCCGGAACTGTTTCTTTGTCTTGGATCAAAGGAAGGTTCTAGTGCGTGTCCGTGAATATCATGTTGGCCTTTTCGATCCCTCGCACGTTCTCGCCATGACGGAATGCCTCTCTGTCGTGCGTGGGCACTGTGGCGCATTGACGGGAAGGACCATTAGGCTATGGGCTGCTTCTTGGAGGGGAGGGCGCCCTTCTTGGGACTGACGATCGTTAGCAAAATCGGCACGCAATGGCTGTCATTAAAACTCTTTCTGCTTTGATGTGGCGGCGACGGTGTCTCACGGATGCAAAATATCATCCAGGGTTCCCCTGAGAGATCGAGGGGAAGGCCGAAGCCTGAAGGGGTGCGACCCGGACCTCAAAATGCGGAGCGTAAAAATATGCCAGAACATACCGCGAAGTTGGCTTATAACACTTATTTTAAGAAATAGAGTGACACCCCGGAGAACTTTGCGTCTGTCTCAGCATTTGTTTGGGCCCACCCTTTGTCCGTTTCTGGCTACGGGATGTTGACTTGTAACTACGACACTGTACGACACTGGGGATATCCCTATAGCAGCCTTACCACGAATATTAACAGCAATGAGCATTCGGAACGCACGCTCAAATCATACTAGTCATAACTGCTGAGATGTCAATGACATGCTTGCATACTTACTTTTCGACTGGTAACAGTAGTCTGCATAGATCAAGACAAAAACAATTAGAAAAGCAGTAGGCTTTCTATGGCGGAAGAAGGAGAATTAAAGGACGGGAAGCGTACAAATCGAACTGCAGAACAGCATCAAGGAAAAAAGACCAGTAATTATTCAAACTGGAAAAAGTCAAAGGCGCGAATTATTCTACGCTGTTTTGCTACGAAAAAACGTATTTTTGCTCCGCACTGTTTAAACTGGCAAAACCTATAACAATCTGAGGGCCCGTCCCATAAATTTAAAGTATTGCGGCCATCTGTCTCGGCCAGATGGAATCGCGCCGGGTGTCCGGGGGCACCCGCTCGCCGGCTGCCAGCGAGCTGAAACCGGGAGCCGCCCGTTATCGCCGCACCGCGGCAGCGGCCGGTGGTCCGGCGACGTCAGCAACGGAAACAGCCCGGCAGGGTGGGTGGCATCTGCCAGTTAAAAGAAACAGCTTTCAGTGACGTGCATGATGAGTTAAGATGAACAGAACCTTTCCCTGACGGACTGTTGTCCTGAGGACAGCGAAGGGTACCTATTTGCCATCAGTCTCGGAAATTTGTATCTCGCTGTGCTGTCATGTTCGAAAACGAAATGTTTTTTTTTTTATCTCTGCGCATGATCGGAAAGCGTGAAACTAACGCAGATTGGCTACAACCTTCAATGCTATCTGAAAAGAAAAACTGCAAAGAATATCCTTTGGAACTGAGGCGATTGTTTGTATTGCTTTATAACTAGCTACGTTTATTGCAGACGTAAATGTTTGTTTGCATTCTAAATAAATCCTGGGCCCAATAACTGAGCAGCTGGTTCTTACCAGTGCCAGCTACTGTTGACGCAGGAAGTGGTTCGTTGCTAGTTGGTAACTGCACATAAAAGTGCTGAGACAAGAAATGCCGTATTTTTTTCGCCGTGACCGTGCGCCTCATTCTGATATATTTCCAGCGTGAGACAGGACACCATTTCCTGTCGACACCGGACACAGCCTGTACGAGGATAATGGATTATCAGCCCTAGGGGACTAAGGCAATGGTCAAATATGCCATAAATCCATGCGCGTTTTAAGGATTTTCCAAGTCCGGAACGCCACGTAGGCTATGTTGTTCCAGGGAGTTTTCATCAAAATTTGCTCTGATGTCACTTATGTGGCTCTCAACGATGAATGCTCCAGGTAGAGAGCCGCAATGTCCCGCGCCGACCGGCCAGGCACGTCAGTGGGATGTGGTTTACGTCGTTTCTTTCTGTGCAGCACTCACAGCCGCAATGTTAAATCCCACAAAAATTGTGACAGTGCTTCCCCGTCCCGCTCTGATGTGGTTCAGGGGGGCAACTAAATCCACAGCAGACAAAATTACCCTTCATGTCTTCCTGATGATGCCCTCGTGACTCGGACGGCTCATTTCATACGGCGGCTGTCCGTCCATTCCGGCAGGGGCTGTCCGTCTGATTATATTTCCATGGTCCCGGGAGGTCGCAGCCGTGGCATCGAGACTGACAGCAGCGGCCAGACACTCATCCTTGTCGGCGCGGCCGCCTATCACTCAGGAACTTGCCCACGTCTCCCTCTCCTCCGACAGGGCGGCGCCGACGGAGTGGCTTTTTCTGTTGCTCGGACAACGTCCCGCAGCCCGGAAGATGTCAGTGACAATTTCTCAGTGACAAGTCAGTGTCTCCCGCTCGTTCATCGCGGCGCTGCGGTCTCCAGGCAGACAGCGCTTCTTCTCCTGATAGGTTCTGCTCAGCAGAGGCTTGACCGCCAAACACGCAATGCCGACCAACCAACATTGACTCGCTCGCTTCTCGGGCAGGCTTTAACATCGTAGCCAGGTCGACGCTGTCTTTCGCGTCTGTTCAGCAGTGCGTGTCGTCCGGCCAGAACCTTGCTTCACTCCAACGAGCCCCGTGACGACGGGGGAGGACGGTAGTGTGGCTGGTGCTCTGACGTGCACGTGCTGCGCGTCAGCCCGACACACTGAATTGCTCGGCGACCCCTCTTTGTTCGGCGTGACCCTCCAGTTCATTAAGACCCATCAGAGCGGCCGCTAAAAAACGCGTGCCGCCACCGCGAGAGTGGGCAGCGAGAGCGCCGCATCCGGTGCGGGGACAAAGGCTTCAGGACGCCAACCTCTGAGGTCGGCAAGTGAACAGGAGACACGGACTTGCCGATCGCCGTGCAAAGCTGCGCAAATCAGGGGCACGAATCTTTTGAATGGCGAGATCAAGAGCGCTTTGATCAGTGACCTGATTTTAGAGTGAGGCTCCAGCCCGATGAAGTTCAAATGCCTCCATTATCCATTGCACATTTCTTGTACTGCCTTTTGCATTGGACAGGTTTTTAGGTCAAAACCCCAAACGTTATCTCAGTCCACACCGCTTCTTCAGTCACCATTTTTTTCTGTATACACTTATGCAAGCATACGGAACTAGCATGTGATAAGAGCATGTGGTGAGCGGAGCTTTCTGCACTTACCATGACGCCTTCAACCGATCGTGTAATTGTAAACAAGTTTGATCTTTTGTGGCAAAAGTATGAGTGGGGAAGACCCACGCTCTCCCAACTGAACAGCTGAGTGCGATTGTGAATCGATATGTATTAACCCTATTTCCGTGCCGGAGGAAGGGATTAATGTGACTATGTAACTTGGACGATGTGGTCCATGTGACTCGGATATCAGTTTTTTATTTCATTCCATCTATTTCTTTTTATTTTCGTACATTTTTACGTTTTTTATACCCATAATACATATATTTATGTTTTCTTACATTTCATTTTCCCATTTAAAAGTCACATATTGTAAGTTGATAGATGAATATGCGATCATGACGGTTCACCCTTTTTCATGTCCCTGGTGCCGTCGATGCCAACGACTAGTAAAAGCTAGGAAAAAGTTTAAACTTCTATGTAAATTAAGTTTTGAGGACAATATTCTCCACCTTCTCTTAACCATGTAAGCGCCTATGGATTTTCTCAAAATTCCAAACGTACGAACAAATGAGAAAAGTCCTACCGATTAGCTCTCGATTATACTAATTGCATCGAAATAGGTCCATAAACAACACAGTAACAATAAATAAAAAACTCGTCTCCATTCTGACCTTTTTGCCCCATCCCACGATACGCTTCTCTTGACATTTTCAAAACTTCCTTGCGCAAAAATGTAGGTTACGCCATGGCGAATCGACTGACGCTGGCCGCGATGAAATCGGACGGGCAGTTCTCGAGATCTCGGGGAGGGGGGGGGGGCGACTAAGGCCCCCACCATACGGAAATGCGCCTTAGCGCTATAGGTACTGGATAAAGTCAAATGGAAAGTTCTGGAAGCGTCATGTTGACAGTACGTATGCGGCAGCTATGGCTCAGACAACAGATAACAGTCTGTTCTGTGTTGTCGCGGCAAGAAAGTGGAAGGACCTGCTGAAGGTCTGTCCGGATACGGCAGGCTGAATAAGATTATCTCTCCACCGCAGCCTTAGTCTGCGTTGTTTACTTTTCCGGCTCGTGCGAGTAGTGCAGCGGGAGATTATTTGCATCTGTTCGTTATCATCAGTACCTTTCCCAGTGCAGCTTCCTTTGCATTCAGGTTTACAGGCAAGTGGACAATTCTTATACATTTCCCTGCACCTGCAGATTGCAGGCGCAGATTAAGCCGACTATATCGGGACGAACTAAATCACTTCGAATAACGTTAAATGGTCGCTTGGGTAGCACGAACGCGCTATCAGATACAGTGATTCATTTTGACAGAAATAACACAGCCTCTAAACTCCTGCAGTTAACAAGGAAAATTCTAGACTATGAGATCGCTGACAGAGGAATCCCGTCGGGCCTCCAGGCCCTTCAGAGACGGTCCGTGTTCAGCGTGTCTGCGCACTTCTGTCGTCAGAATCGCCACATTGTCCGTTATTTGCCAGTCGTTTCCCATGAAGATATCGTTTATTGCGAATTCTTTCCAGCTTTGCCTCTCGCGACAAGAACTCAAAAGAGACGGCAATTTAGGACGCATCGCCTGGTATTGCAACAGCCGCGGTGGAACGGCAAATAGGAGCGATCTGTTATGGCTGAAAGATAATCGTGTTTTTTTTCTTTCAGACAGGCTCTGTTCCACCTTTAATTAGGCGGCAAACAGATAAAAACGGACCGAGTGAGATTCGGGACATTTCCTACTGAATTAAAGTTTTATCCAAAGAAGCTTCAAGCCAGCAAAGATCTGTTCGAACAATGCGAGTCTGAGGCTGCTCACTGTTCTATTTTTGCCTCGTCGCGCCTTCCTTTCTGTACCACTGCAACCGTCTTTCCACCCCACCCGCGGTGATTTGCGACCAAAAAGCCCGACTAGGCGTCCAGGAAATTGTTCCGCAGCCATTTCCGAACGGCCAACATCACCGGGGCCGTATACGGCGCCCCGGGCCCATTTTCCGGCTATCTCCGCCGGCAGAGGAACGGTCCGCGCGCGGCCGCCGGCGCCAATCAAATTAGCCGCCGGAATTCCTGGGCGGCGGCCGGTGTCAGAATCATCGCCGGCGACAGCGCCGCGGCGTCGCATAAAAGGCCCAGCGGCCCGTCGCGGCGGCGGCGGCGGCGGCGGGCGCCGTAATTCAGGGCGCCGCTCGCCGCCGACGTAACGGCGGCGATCCCTCAGCGGCCGCGTCGCCGCCTGTTTGGCTGGCGCATCAACATGTTGACCGGCAAACGGCGCGGCCGGCGGCCGTGGCGGCGCCCGTCACGTCGCCAAACAGCGGCCGACGCATGGCGCCGCCGCCGCGCGAGCACGGTCCATTAGGCGGCCGCGGCAGGCTGGCGGTGTCCGGCCGGGGACCGGCCGGCGGCGGGCTCAGCGGGCTCAGCGGGCTCAGCGGGCTCAGCGAGCCCAGCGGACGACTGGCGGTCCCGGGCTCAGCAGAGGGATCGGCCTGTCGGCGGACGAGCGGCCAGCGGCGGACGGCGTCGCCGGCGGCCTTGTCCACGCCGGTGGCGGCGTCGGTGGAAGTGGTGAGCACGGCGAGCGTGCGTCCAACTTCTCGCTGTTGCGAGCTGTCTGCGGTGCAGTGTGACAGGACGTTTCGCATGACCTAGTGATGGATACGGCGAGGAAGAGAGACGATAACTCACCTCTTTCAGGACTGCGAGAGTCATAGGCGTAGCCAGGGAGGGAAACCAATGGCATGGGGTCATGCCCCCCGAGCCAGCGGTCTGCACGAGATATTTTGCGATTTCGCAGGCGTAATGAATAATGATCACACATTGTCATTACTCAGAACCAAACGTTATGCGTTTTCCTTTGCGTTAAATAAAGTCTCAGTAAAAAAATGGTTGCTTTTTCCTATAAATTTTGCTATATGTCAGTGGCATACGGCAGAATTTGACATTCGTCCCGTTCCCCGAGGGAAATCCTCGCTACATGTCTACCAAGATTGTACACACAAACATGCTGTAAAGCATAGAAAAGCTAGACAGAGCTGGAACCAAGTTTAATGCTGTTTCGTCAAAATCCAATCAGGACATCACCACATCATCAAAGTATCTAACTGTTAAGCGTACTGAACAATGCAATGAAAGCGCCCATATACTCAGCGTTCTTTGACATAATCTAAGAGCAGGCGTCTTCGGGAACCAGCTGCCGGAGACGCCGTCAGCGTCATTGGATATCAGGGCACGTAGCTCGGTCCAGTTATCCGACTGACACATTGCCTCCAGTGGCTTCATTCGTTCGGACTCGAACCGGATGGTTTATGCCAGACCCGAGGACTTGGCTGGTCCAGTGCGACTGTAAACCTGGCATCGCCGTCCGTCCAAGACTGCAGGGATGCGTTCTTTTCGAGAGCAGATTTAGCTTTATTCGTTTAGCATTTTGTGCGTTGTGCTTACATGCCATGTGCGTTTACGAGCTTCCAAAAATAAGGCACTATATGCTGAATGGGGTTTTATACCAATACATAAGGAAGACCTTCCAATTTTTTTTCTAATGTTGCTAAGGTTTATGAGTACATACGTAGGTGCAAAATAATGGGGTTTCCCTGAACGCTTTGACAGTTGTGCAGGTTTCCCTTCAACGTTGACCACGTCATTAACGTCGCGCCAGCATCGCTACTGGATAAAGCCGTCCATAAACAGAGCTCATGTGTCCTCTGTCGCGGCAATGACGTTGATGAGTGACAGATCAGCACTTCAAGGGCACTCCAAGGGATGTCGTTCTGCATGTGTTTTGTAGGACCCGAGACCCACCAATGTCTTTCCAACACTTGACTTGTATGCATGAGCTGGGCGAATGCTGCTTTTTGATTGGTACGAAACTAAATGCAACATAGCGTTTCCTTTCAGTCAGTAGCTAATAGGCCAGCCTGTTGGCAGAAAAGTCCTCATCCTCTGGGACGCTGGATATCCCGTCCATGTGGCCAAAATAGAGTCCGAACAGCCCCCGGACCTCCCAGACTGGATGTGGAGAGGGAGCTTGCTACACAGATGTCTACGACTCCCCGGGGGGTCGTTGCATTTGCTCCAAACGCGTCCAATTACGAGCCAAAAGATTGAAGACGATTGGTTTCGTTTGCGAGATAAATCGTGTCACCCTCCGCCAGCAAATGTTTGGAACGGGAAATAGCGCTAAACGGAACTCATTAAACACTGATAGATAGACGATGCTTTGGAACGCATGAATTCTTCGTTCGCACCAGTAATGCTCAATTCATATCTCACAGGATTATCACAGATTTCTGAATAGGTTCATAATTACCCTCCAAAGATCTCAAGATCTCACCAGATCCTGATCTCACGAGAAGCAGGTAATGCGAATGATGCATTTATTTCTACCAATGCCCTATCGTCTTTAAAATAACGTCAAGGCATTTTGTGATTCGAGCGGTCTAAGAAGCAATCATGGCTCGAGATCAATACCAGGCTCACAAAGCCGGAAACCTGCAAAAGAAGTTTATCCATTAATCCGAATGTGAAAACAGACGACAAAAAGAGAGACCCCTGAAACCCATGAAAGTTTCTGAGTGGATGCCCTCAACGTCTATGTTCCGGACGAAGGGCTGCCACCGCTTTTATCATGTTAGTAATGTTTCCGTTCTTTGCTTTTTCAGCCGTGTTTCTGATACGCTCAGGGATGACGGTGAGCCATATCATGGTCATGATGTTGACGATGTGTGCATGATGTTTGCTTTCCTTTTGTGAATGCTCAGTTCTTCTGTTGCGGATTACTAAAACGATGAAAAAAGTTCGATGAATGTCCGATTGTATTTATAAACTCGTCGGGAGAAAATAAATGTATCAAAGAACGTTTAGACTTCCAAATCTTTAAAGAGACGCAGTAGAGGAGACGGGGATAGGCCCGACCCCCTAAGCCTTTTCGGGATTTTCCTGAAAACTGCACAAAATGTGCAAAATGTTGATGTATCGGTACAAACCTTGGACTTCCTGGATTCGTTCCCTAAAAAAGAAAAAAAGAAACGGTGGGGTAAATGTATAGTGAAGTTGTCACTTCTTGCAGAACATTGACTTTTTCGGGGTAGGCCCGCCCACGGAATAATAATGACCGCAACTGCTTTTATCGCATTTGAAGACAAACGACCTTTCCCGCATGACTCATTTAGTACCAACGAAGGCTAGAATGGCTTCATTTCCAAATCACTAATAGTTTTAGGCTAAAATATGACGTTAAAAATAGTGGATAAAAATATATATAATATATAAATAAATATAGATATAAATATAGTGAATAAAAATAGTGGAATGGGGCACTGAATGGCTCGTGAAATTCGTAATGGGATCCATTAACTTTAAAGGCATTGCAAAAAATCTTTGTATTCCGCTCTTGCTTTATGCCTGCAATGGAATAATGGTATTAGGCTAATGCATTAAGTAATTCTAAACTATCTTGTACGTCATACATGACATACACAACATTCAATCCGCCGTCGACTGGCGTTCCAGTCGAAAACTATTGACTGGGGTAGGACGAATATTGCCCCCTGTCTATCTCCGGGACTGATCCCCCGATTTTCCTGTGTTATATGCGAATCGAAGGGTCTCTACGAGACGGCTGTAAAGTAGTCATCTAATTTACATTTTGAGATCAAAGTTTAGGTCAAGGGCAGGTCAAATGTGAACTTCGTCTTTTTTACATCAGAGCCCACAGAAGCCGCAAAAACACAATGGCGAGGTTTATTATCTCCAAAAGTACTCTCCATAGCCAGTCAAAGATATTGGCTGAGTAATAGGGTAGACCGGGGTTGATTGTCTCACTTTTTGGTCACAGAATTTTTCACACACTTACGACCCAAGATATCTGGTCGTTTTTTGTTCCCTTACGTAGCATGAACATTTGTACATTTGGGAAAAAATTGAACTGCGCCTAATTTCAATGGCCATCCCTATTTCAGCGCATAACGAGGGAGAAGTTCTGTGTGACGATGTGCCCCGTGCATGCGTAAATTGTCGCATATACCGGGGTTAATTGTCACGTGCTACTGAATACTGAAAACTATCTTAATCTTATATTGTCTCTAAAAAGAAGTATGATTAAGACCTAAATAGGCTGAACAGGAAAGAAGAAGGACGTTAACATAACAGTTAAATTGTTCGTTAGAGACCAATACTAATTTAGTTAAGACCAAGCGATATTGGCACAATATTCCAATGTCCGACTTTGCGCGCAAAACACCGCCTTTGGAATCAGGATGTGCCGCGATCGCTAAAAACTGAGCCTTAGAGGAAAAAAACCATATTATCGAAATACAACCAGAACGCAACCGAAACAAACTATCATCGAAAGATGAAGACTGGCAGATTTCGGCTGGAAGCGAAACATATGTCATCAGTCAATGACAATGTTTGGAAAACTCGGCTGCACCCGAAACAAACTATCATCAAACGCAAAGTTTTCCAGATCTCAGCTGGACCTGAAAAGATCTACCATCGCAAGACAAAACTTGGCAGTGCTCGGGATGCCAACGTACGGTTCTTTCATTTCATTTTCATTTCATTCGTTTCATTCAGAATCACAATGCTGACAGACGTAAGTCGCATTTTTCGCGGTGCTCTCGTTATGCGCCCGCATGCCACAGGCCTCACGTACGCATTGCACCCACGCCTCACCAGCCCTCCAGTTGGAGAAGGGCTCCATGTAGACCATACAGAACATCGCCATCGCCCAGATCAGATTCTTCCCGAGCTTCCATCCTCTTACGGCTTTTGCCTGGCTTCTTTTCCTTCGATCTCTGAAGGAGCTTTTTGTCCTTGGACTGTTTGACGGTCTTTCGCTCTTCCAGGGTCTTCTTAACCAGGATATCCGTCAGTATGGCTGATGCGCCCTTTCTTCGGTTCTTGCTTGCCGGCTTCCGCACTCCGGCCTTTGGGAACGGTCGAGTGTGCTCTGGGCTCACGGCTAGGACCGACCTAGAGCCACGATCTGGTGCTCCATGAGCCCGTTTTCGAAGTCGGCCTGCTCCATCAGAAGACGACCGACCGTCCAAAGTCGGCCCGGGACGCGTGGTTGCCTTTCTGGAGACGAGTGCTTCCTCAGCTGACGCTGAGGAAGCATTTTCTGTTCTGGTCCGTTGCATTTTCTGTCGAGGTCCGTGCAAAGTCCTCAGAGTCCTCAGACGACCCTCCGGCGTCCTGCACCATACTCCAGGAGCTCTCGTTGATTCCTTTGCTCTCTCTTCTGATGGACCGCTCGCAACGTGAACCAGAGTCTCGCGGGGGTCACCCGTCTCGTCAGCTGAGATACTGGGTCGGTCCGGGCCTGCGCCAGCCGAACAGCTCGGTTGTTCCAGGCTCGCCGGGGGGTGGGCTGGGTCAGGCCGGTCCGTCCCGTACGCGGGGCTGAACTCAGCTTCTGGGAAGACCTCTGGGTCAAACGGATAAACTCCGGTGGCTTTGAACCGCGCCTGTATGTTGACACTTGTAGCCGCCTTCGGCCAGGCCACGGACACGATTCCAGGCACATCATGCATGGTCATGGTTGATCCAGGATAGTTTATAATCCATGAGTCGCACGCACTGTTGCCGTGACGTTTGAATGGCCCAAACACCGAGCGGTCCAGCGGCTGAAGCTTGTGGCTTGTATGTGGGGGAAGCTGAGCATAGTTACCCCATTCTCTTTCGCGTAGTTGAAGCCTTCGATGGACAGGTGTGAGCCATGGTTGTCAAGCAGCAACAGACTTGGATGCTCTTTGCTGCTCTTGGTGTGTCGCACGAAGTGTTTGAGGAACTCGAAGAAGTTTTTTTCGTCCATCCACCCCGACGGGTTTGTACTACCTGCAGATCCACTCGGCGCGTCTCTCAGGAAGTCCTTGAAGTGCACTCTGGGGAAGACGAAGTACGGGGGAATGGCGTTCCCCGTCGCTGAAATACATTCAGCCATGGTGACGAGTGTGCCACGCTCTGCAGATGTGATGAACCCCACTTGCTTTGCACCTTTCCGAACTGCTACACGATCCGGTATTTGTACCGTTGTCACGCCGGTTTCATCCATATTCCAGATGCTTTCAGGGTCATACTTGTGTCTGCGCATGGCCTCTGCCAGATTTCCGAAAAAGGCGTTCACGTTAGTCTTGTTGAAGGCGCTGACGTGCGCCAGGCTTGTGGCCTCAGTCCTGCGGATTGCGAGGGTCGGGTGCCGTTTTAAAAGCCGAGGAAACCAGTCCGCGCCCGCCAGGGACTTCTCGCACCAGCTTCCCGGCATTTTCGTGTTGTTGGCAAGCGCATCTTGGAAGGCCAGCTTCCGCACCTCTCGTGGAGACAAGTGGCGAGGCCTTTATGTGTTGAACCAGCTCCTGCTCCGCTTCATCCGAGAAGATTTTCCTTGGCTGCGCGTACCCCGCACGCTGCGAGGGCTGCTCTGGCGACCCGGCTATCTCGTTCGCCGTCATTTTGTAGCAATACCTAGTCAGCGTTCGGTAATTCATGTTGCAGTCGGCAGCCGTTTTCCTAATGGTTTTCCTACCAAGCTTCACCTGTCGTACCACTCTCAAAATGACGCTGGGAGGCGTTTGCCTTCTGTTGGTTGACCTCGGACCGCTTCGGACCATTCGGACCTAAAAAACTAAAAAGGGTTTTAATCCTTACCATAAAAGAAAACGGTTCCTTGCTGAGAAACAACAAAAAACATTTGGAATGCAAACCGCTCTGTCTGCAAGCCTCCAGAAATGACTTCATACGTCAGTGATCGGACGCGACCTAGGGTCAATTTTTTGAAAAGGTGTGGAAAGGATATTCCGTCAGGTAGGCCAAAGTCCACTCGCTCCTTCCCTCCCCTCCCCCTCAGCTCTCCGTAAGATTTTTTTTAGGGACTTTGCAAAAATGACGAAGGATAGTGCCGTCGACCTTGGCACAGCTGCACCTTTTATACGTCTAAAAACATTGAGCCAGGTAAAGTCAAGTAAATGAGACAGGTGTGACGTCATTTGCCATTCCCGGAGGCTTGTGGACAGGGTGGTTTGTACGCAAGTGACATTTTTTGCCGTTTGTTGGCAAAAAAGTCGTACCTAGTTTTGCCCAAAATATTGCCTTTTGTGACAGCAATGAAACGCACCATTTAATTTCAATAACCAATTCCAACTTATTCGGGCTGAATACAGCTGCGAATATGTCAGACCACGGATTCCCAAACCCCGGGCCGTCCCGTCCCGCAACCTTTCTTTGAAAGCCCACACGCAGCCCGCAAGAAAATCCGAAAGACTTAAAGCTTAAAAGCACAAAAAGACGAGTTAAAAACCCAAGTTTATCTTAGAGCCAAAGTTAATAGTTGCAAATACTTCCATTTGGACTTTCATGGAATTCTGAGGTCATCACCGTAACACAAGGCGCATGTTTTCCGAAAATTCGTTCAATTAAGCCCACAAAAAGTCCCTTAAATCCTGCTTTCTGGCCAACAATGCTCGCAGAAAGCCCAGCGAACCTTTTCGGCCCGAGCCTTGTAGACCAGTGGGCTCAAAACGGGCAGTTACGTAAGTCGCCATTGGGGCTAGTTGCCACATTTTGACAACAAGCCCCAACATGAGTCGTGACAACCTACCCCACCGGCATTTTTCGGACAGAGTGCTTCTTGTTCGCGTACGTCGCGAATCATGCTACCTGAACTGATCATCACATAAGAAACATCCTTCGCTCTATCTGAATGAAGGATACAACAAAAACAACAAAACAACAAAACAGCAAAAGCAGCAGGGGGATGACATCACATGTAAAAAACCCATGAAGACACAAAAAACGTAATACTTGCCTTCCTGATCCACTTCCGCCACGCGCATGTACGGCACTAACAAGGCGAGCTAACGTGAAGAAAAGCTTCTGCTTGAGGTATGTTTTGTTTTTTTCTGACATTTAGTGGCGGAGATGTAAGCTTTGTGACAACTACCCCGTGCGACAACTAGCCCCGGTCTCTCCTACGCCAGCGCTAATTTAAGGGCAAGGTCAAGGTCAGGTAACACAGGTTGGCATATATCGCAGTTTAGTTTAGTCATGCCACACATGTTTCCTGGCGATTTTCGCGAAAGTGGCGCAGTGAAAAATACTCTTAATATGTCGTTAGGTAATTTGGGCGTCAAATTGAAGTGATCATGCCAAAAAAGTCGAAATATGACATAATCAATTTCCCCTGGCAACACATGTTTCTAGGCTGTTTTTGCATCAGGAATGCAGTGGACGTGCTTTTTGGTGTGTATTTGGTCATTCTGGGCCAATATGAGGTGAAGGTTGGCTGGCCACCAAACGCCATGTGGGCCCGCCCATGAGCAGGGTAGCCCCGTCAGAGTGGGTGACGTTACCCCGATTGCTCTAATAGCATTTAACAATGGCACAAATTGGCAGCGGCCACACTGGCGCTGAAATTTCCCTTTGTTTTTCATTCCTCATACCACAATACAAGGCAATAAACGCGTTGGACATGGTTACAGGTTTTCCTGAGAGCCACAGATATCGAAAATATTGTTTCCTTTTAACAACAGGACCAGAAATGGATAAAATGAATTAACACAATATTATTCGTAGAAAGCCGGTTCAATCCAGTAACTCGCCCTCTCTGTGCACCTTCGACGCGATCTCCAAAGGAAAAGAAAGGCAGCTGAGATTTTTTTGTTTACACTCTGCTCAGGAGAGAAGTGGCCGGCATTAGCCACTGCCCAGTATTACTCCCGCCTCCCCTTTAGTACATTCTGATTCTGCGTTCCACAGTGCGTCTTTGTGAAAAAATAATTATTCTTTCTTATCATACGTCTGTTATTAGGTGAATGCCCATCACCACGCACGAAACATAAAACAAAACACCTTTCAAGAAAAGTTTGTCTTCCAACTGTAATATGCAATGGCAACCCCAGCCCGCAGCTAAATATATGGTAGGTACGCTGATTTCATCGAAAAAATCATCGTCGACATGCCATCTTTGCTCCTGGTACACCCTGTACAGCCGCCATGCAACGTATGCACCTCCTGAACATCGGAAATCAGCCTGTTTACATAAACAGTTAGAACTTTATCTGAAGCCTTGACTTAAGCAGACAATGCGGGACGTCCAGCATGGCATGAAAAATGGAGGTTCAAAAAGACAGAAACGGGCAACGTATCGTGGAGGTATGGTGCTTCCTGAGGCGCCGTAGAGGTTGTATGCCTGCAGTGAAGTTACGTTAGTTATGCGCTTGTTTTCCAGTTTTACAGCTTTACCTGACCTACATTCTGAAGCCCTTTACATACGCATGGCGTGTTGCCATGGCAATCTACGTTCGCGTCCTTCAGTCGTAGCAAGTTCATGTAATGAAAAACACGTATGATCTTGATCTTAAATTAGAAAGGGTTTGTTCCCTGGCCATCCACTACCGCTCGAAAAAGGGTTTCGACATACCATGCTTGGATTGTTCCGCACCTCCTCACACAACAGCATTGACAGTGTCTAAAGAGTGTCGTGATTTGGCGATGTTATGATTTGACGGATTACCACCCTCGTGCAGTGTAATATTTACACCTAACTGGCACACCTGCAGTATGTAATAATGCGTTCAACACGCTCAACAACCTGTTAACTCCACCCAAACTCGGTAATGCCACGAAGAAGTCTGGACTTTATATCACTGCACACGTGCGTGCGTTGTGTACCCCCATCACCACACGACTTTTCCGCAATGGGAAACATCGGTGATCTAAGAGCAGATGACGAAATTCCCAAAACACGACGGAATTTGGACACAGGCTGCGACGAGAGCGCAAATGCAGAGAAGGGATGCGACAACAGGTTCCCAGCGGACCGCTGCGCTGGCTCTAGGGCCCTGTTCTCAAACGCCACATACATGCCGAATGAAAAAAAAATGATGGAGATAATGTAACAAAAATCTGTCGCCGAACGTTGCACCTTTTTCCGCAAGGACTTAGAACGGTGATGTTACAAATGCGACCCGATATGATTCCTTAAGTTTTTGGCTTTTACAGCGAAAAGGACCACTTTTCGACATACCTCACATGATATTGCGCATGAATAATCTGCAAATGGTTATGAGTTTAAGGCCTCGAATTTCATTCAACGTTGATTCAAGGTTAAATCTGTAAAATCGAGAAGTCATTTCAGGTTTCATGTCGGGTAACATATCTAAATTCACGTTCGTAACAACGGCCAGTTTGGAGGGCAACCTGCAACACATGAGAAGGAAAAATAATATTGAATTAAGTATAAGAAGTGCCATATCAAAAATTTTGGATGCATTGACTTTAAGATGAATAATTTAAAGACCACCGATGAAAAAATCATTGTAGAGTTTGAGCCTGACTTTGGTACTGAACTGACAAAATCCGGTTGACTGCGGCTAAAGACTGCTAAAATCGCAAAGCCGCACGTTTCTTTGTAACAGCTGCCTGGGCCATGATTTAGGCTTTGATCAATGGGCTGCGGCGAGGCAAAACATTGCTAGCCAATCTCCGGGAAAAGCAATAAGCGAATGTTATCAGCCCTGATTTGAACGCGTCTCTTCCATGGATGAAAGGCAAAAATATCCAGGAAACCATCAAACTCACGCTGACAGCGTTATGGCAACATATTGCGCCAGCAAATATGACGCTAGCCGCCCTCTCAAGGCGGTCCAGAGCCATCGAGACCTGCGAATCTGCCCAAACCATCTTCTAAAGCAAAGCCGGAACTTTGGTGCGATTTGCGCGAGGAGGCGTGTTAGTCGATGGGTCTGCTCTTGGAGAAAGTTATCGATGTACACAATCTTGTTAACATTATTCAGGTTTATGTCCTCATGTCATCACAGCAACTAAGTTGCCGTAGATGCCATGTGGTCCAGAAGTCGAAACGCCCTTAAGCCGCAATCATGAATAAAATAAACAAACAATTACGTTGCCGCAGATGGGATACAAGTGCGGACAATGTTGGCTGTGTTTTCCTGGAACATCAAAAGAAAATAGAAATTGAAAGGAGCCATTAATTCGAGTCTCATATTTATTTCGGGGGTGGCATGGCTAAATGCCACGTTATGGTCTACCTTGATAACCTTGATGTCTTTGCCGGAGGGATGATCTCCAACGAGCCTCGTTTGTCTTCAGTGGCGTCCAGTATTGTTCCGACAGATTAACAAGGTAACTTGGAGGGAACCGCCCCGCGAAAGCACACAGCGCTACAGATGCCCCTCAGCTTGCCTTGGTTCCTTGCTTATGCAGATTATTTAATGGCTCCTATGACTGGCCGGATGGGCTCGAGTAACGGGTACCTTCAAGAATCGGACCATTCGGAGCTGGATCTTGGTACGAAACTACTTGAGGTGGTAACGTGGCATATTCCATCAAATAAAAATCTTAATTGACTAACATCAGCCCTACGGTAAGGCTCATAGTTAGGTGTGTCGAGCACTCAGACATCTTAAACCACTCCAATCAAACGGGACTGAAGAGGTGTACACCGCTTGCTGTGGTGTCGGGGTTAGCTAAATCGTTGCTTGCCGAGAGCGTCACTCGAGTTTCCAGATTAGCGAAGTGTGATGTGAAGGACGCAGAAACACGCCCTTTACGTTTCCGCGCGCAGCTGCGGGACAGACAGATATTGCTGGACTCCCCTTGGTCGGGGTAGCGAAGTCTGAGCGAGCCTGCCTGCTCGCGGTAGCCGACAACGGCGCGTCCCAGGAGCAGGCCACCGTCCCGTCCCACTGCCAGCCCCTCCCCGCCGCCAGCTCGCGCCGGCCCCGACAGAGTGCAGCTGCGGCCGGCGACGGATGAGCCGATTGTCGACGCAGCGAATGGCGCATAACTTAGGCACGACGGTGAGCGCCACGGCCGAGCTGCGCGGGATTACCGGGACCCCATAAATCCCGTCGGCGGGCCAGGTGTCCACGGCGCGGCGGCAGCGGCGGCGGCGCTCTGCGGCGCGCCGCGGCGGCCATCTCGGCCGAGCCTGATTGATTTGCGGACCAGAATGGCGATGTCGGCCGCGACGCGTTTCAATCAGCGCCGGAGGAGCGGCGCCGGAGGCCGTGACCCAGCCGGCGCGCGATCGGCCGGCGGCTGCTTCTGATGCGCCGCCGGCGCCCGTATCTCGGCGCCGGCCGGCGCTGGTTCCGCGAACCGCCCAGAGATAGCGCTGCCGTCGCACGTGTCGGCGCGCCGTCGGCGGCGGCCAGTGTCGTGTCGGACGCGGCGGGGGCGGGCGGCGCCCCGGGCTACTGCGAGGACGCCTCACGTGTCACGGCCCCACGAGGCACGGGGCGCCCGCTCTGGACGCGTGACGGCAGTGTGCTGGCGACCTCGCAGCGACGCCGGGTCCCGTGTGACGCGAGCGGTTGCCGTGCGGTGCTGGTGCTACGCGATGGCCGCGGAAGGCCGCGCTGCGAACGGGCGCGTGTAAGAGTGTGTAGCTGAAGCAGGACAATGAGCGGTCTGATAACGGTGATGGTCGTCGCCTCGCTGCTTGTGCACGGTGAGTGCGCTCTGTACGCGAGAGCCGGTCTGCCGCGCTGCGGCTCTGTCGCGGCGTCCTGCGGCAGGGCCGAGCTCGCCCGGTACGGGCCGCGGCCGCCCAGGCAGCCGGCTCAGCTCACTTCGTAATCCGCCGGCGTCCACCTGATCTTCCGCCCGGGAGGGATTCCGACCGGCTCACGGGCGGGGCGGCTGGACCGGGCCGGCCGCACCGAGCGTTTTATATATGCTGCGGCGCCTCGCCGCCGCCTCGCCGCGTGGAATGATTCCCGGACGCTCTCCCTGTCCAGAATTCCCTTCGGGAAAGGAAAGGAATTTGGAAACTGGCGGGGCTTTGTTGATCTGTCTTTCAGCACCATATGGCCAGTTTGACGCAGTCGGACAGCTGTCATTGTCACATTTGGAAAACGCTGAAAAGGGGGGGGGGGGTTATCGGTGCCCACTCCTCGCGCCAGCTCTTGCTAGTGCTCTGTTGCAGATAATGTTCTGATATCCTGCCATCGGTGTTTGATCGTGCATTGTGGTGTTGTGGGTTCAATGGCGCTCTCACGGGCTGGGTCACGTGCCGACCAGTCATCTAACTGGATGCAAGATATTTGCACATTAGCGATGGTGCAGAAATGCATGGTCATCGACGTCGAATTTTTATTCCTTTGAGAGGATCCCTGGCCCACACGATCTTGATTTGCCCCCCCCATGTTGGTTTGGGCCCCCAATATTTTCTGCCGGTTTTAAGGGAAAATGAGTAATAATAACAAAAAGGACGGCCGCAATAGATATGAGATCGGCAGAAAGTTAAGAATAAAGTCTAAAACGATGCATCTATCTATCTTGCCACCTTCTGTCTGTATATATATATATATATATATATATATATATATATATATGTATATATATATATATATATATATATATATACATGGGGATAAATGCAATTTCTTGATTTCATAAAAAGTAACAAAAAACTTATACATTTCCGTTGGTCAAAATAAAGTGGCTTTAATCCGTCGAGAAACCCACCTTTTGGAGGAGGTTAGGTTGTCGGGCCCTCGGCTGCCCCCCCCCCCAATCATGTGCAGAAATCGACGCCTCTGATCGGTGTTGCGTTTGGACATGGTCGTCCGACCTCATTTTAATGATTTTTGTGATGTTAACACGAAGGTAAGGAAGTCTGCCTACTACTTTATTTTCACGGTGAAAGCGCGGCAAGGTCACTGGCTGAGAATACGGGGTAGTTGTGACATAAACCAACGACTTTCTTTTGGCAAGCGTAAAAGTTTCTTTCCTATGAGTCTATCACATAACTGCGTTTAAGGAGCAGAAACCTACTTCATTGTCGTTATGCATTTCAGTTTCATTTTTCAGGAAAATGGTTTATCGTGTTTCACGTCGCATAAGTTTTCAGTGTGGCGTTTTTCATTCTGCACGTTTTTAGTCGTAGGCATGACATGTTCAGCACTGGGGTAGTGAATCCAGTCATCGATCACCTGCGGCATCCAGGCCGCCGACGAACGGACAAGGAATATAAAGTGCCGCTCATTTATTGCCGCATATTTTCAACAATGATTGATTGAGACAATTTCTGTCCATTGATTGTTATAAGCGTAATATCGAGTTCTCCGAAATGTAGGGTTTTTGATCCTCCCTGCCCCCGTAGGATCACCAGCCATACGTTCATTTTTAGTGTAATTGCAAAAACGTTGATCTGGTGGCTGCATATTTAGTCATGTGGTAATTCAAAACGGCGATTGCGATGGAAATGTGGAGACTTAAAAGCCTCTTGAAGTCCATATTGTCATGTGCGAAACCCGCACCGCAGCGCGTGCTCTTCCCTTTGGGCCGGAGTGATCCGAGGGCCTGTCGAGAGGAACGACTCTACCCTTTGCTCTCCCGGGAAAATTACGAAAAAGGCGACCTCGCAGAGTCGGACGCCCAGTACGAAGATAAATGGCCCCTCTCTCGAAGGTCCACGAAGGCCGAGAAGTTTGCGGCGGGGCTGTAAACACCGGCCTGTCCCGCGGGATTTACGCTCTTCCGCTCAGGCGTGCCCCCCCACGCGGGTCCGAACTTCAGCCGGTGCCGCCGGCAGAATGAGCAGACTGGTGGCCGTCATGGCTGCCTTTCGTCCGGTTCTCGGAAACGCCGATAGGCGCCAGTCGTCCCGCGGCGTCCACCTCACGGACGCCGATCTTTCCGCTGAGTCCTCCCCGGAAGCCGTTTTCGCTCGTGCCCGCCCTCGGCGTTCATCTCGCTGAGTCCGCTCCTGAACGCCGATGTGTCCGCTGAGTCCGCTCCTGAACGCCGATGTGTCCGCTGAGTGCGCGCCTGGCCGTTGCCTGAGAGCCCAGCTGTTCACCTGATCCGTGCCGGGCTGATGGAAAGCCGGGCCTGGGCGCTGTGATGACTACCGTGGCTGCGATAAGGTGACCCCGGCTGAAAACAGGTGTTGACTGCCGCCAGGGGAGGCGGGGGGGGGGAGGGGAGATTGCCGACGTCCAGCAGCGGACCTGTCGTCGATCGCAGTGCCGCTGGGCTGCGGCTCCGCATTGAATGCGGGCTCCGATTCGACCCGTCGCCCTGTTCCAGTTGGAAAGGCTTGGCAGAACCAAGCTTTTGTCGTGATTCTTGCGCACTACAAGCCTATGACACTGTTTCCTTTGTGTGAAGTGCATGCCGGTCACGTAGCACGGAGGTACTTTCGTGAAACACGCTCGAGAACAATGCCGACCTTGCAAAGGGTCTTAACAATTTTTCAACTTTCAGTGACTTTTTTGCGCAGGGCATTACTTACAAAACAGCCGTGAAAGAGGTGTCTGGAAACAATGCTTTCGATGTCTAAGTCATAGCCCGTCCCGTCTGGTTTCAGATAGCCACTAACTCAAAGGTCAATATGTTGTGGTCATGACCTCGGTTTGTTCTAAAGCCTCCATGATTTCCTTATTGCGGTTTCGTTCCAAGAAAGATCCGTAAGATGATCTAAAAGCCGGCGCTAGAGCATATCGATCCTACTTACACAGCCGCGTTTGAAATGGAAGACAACCAATGCGAGGGAACGCCGCCATTCTCTGGCCCGTCGCGAATCTCGATTAGGTTCGTTGGCGATGGAGCCATGCCAGAAATAGCCGTAAGAACCGCGAACAACGTGTTAAGGTGCCATATCCAGGCGCATATGCGATGCCGATGTCTAAAAATACAACACGGCTGACTTGTCCTCGGCAGAGTATTCGGCACGGATGCTCGGCAGCAGTTTGTGTAATGACATGGAATGTGCCGGACTGGAAGTCGCGCCAAGTTGGAGGCGTACGTCTGGAACGCCTGGGTCCACTTCGCATCGCGCAACGAATTCGCTTTCAACAAACGGCTCGAAGTGTGGTCCTGACGTGAATGGTCCGGTGCTCTTCCGCAAATCCCGTCTTTTCCACGGGGGCACGTTGTGGGCCTTCGCTCGTTTCTGAAGGCTACCACGGGAGACCACGCCGCTGGAGGTTCTGTCGCCATGCTCAGCTGACTCATGCCGCTGCGATTTTGCCCGAAGTAGGGCGCGTCCAGTCCACCTAGCGTGTGGCGGTCTGGCCGCGGCCGTTTCCTGCGCCAGTTCTGCCGGCCCCGCGCCGCAGGCCACAAACCGCCGTCACAAACGGCCCGTGCGGTGCACCCTGCCGCCCATCCGGTGTGACAGACGAGGTTTATTCTGCCGGATAGGAAGCGAAAAGCGCGACGCCCAACGACGGCGCGCTGGCGGATTAGTGTGTCCGGCCCACCCGTGCGGCGGGCGGTGGCGGCCGCCAAAGATAGCCGCCGGCTCGCGCCAGGGCGTGCGGTGACACACGCGGCCGTGAGGTCGGGCGGGCCGGGCGGCGGCCGGCGCGCGCTGCAGTCTGCGCGGGCCTGCCGTCCGTTCCGCGGGCGTGACCCGGCATGTGGCGACGCCCCGCCTCGGAGTACTGCGACCCGGCCCCCGCGGGCGTCGCGTCCGTGGCCTACGGCGAATGAGGTGTCGCCGTCACATTCCGAGCCAGAGGCCGAGGAACGTCTGGAAGGTTGGGGTGGAGCAGGAGCGTAGGAGTATCTCAGAAGGGGGAGGGGGCAGAACGTTTTTTCCGTAAGAGTAACATTAGATTTCCGGAAAATGTGTGGGGGGGGGGAAGGGGGGTCATGCCCCTCGGCCCCCACGTTCCTACGCCTGCAGGATGGGGCAGTGGAAGATTTTGAGTCTTTCCGTACGGCGCCAAAAGGTTAATGTAAGGATTCATGAGACGTGAAGGGCCGTGGCGTCCTGGCCTTTCGCGTTCCTACGCCTATGCAGCAGGCTTTTACGCAGAATTGGATTGCGCCGCGACCAGAGCGGTGGCGCCGTGAAATGAGGGTGCGGGCTCGGTTACCGAGGTTCATTTGACGCGGTGCGTGTCTGGGCTTTTTGATCTTAGATATTGCTGGTTATGTCGGAAACACGCGATACTTTGCGGGTTTCTGCTCGGGGCATTGGAACGTCGGATGCTTATTCACCTCCCAGGGGCGTAGCCAGGATTTTGCTGAGGGAGGGAGACGGGCCAAAAGGGTCCTGTTTTCGGGCGAAAAGGACCGCAGCTAGGGCGAGGAGGGCCCTTTTTTGGCGTGCTTCACATGCATAACGCAAGCTGGAGTCCTCACTAGGTTCAGCGAATACACCACAGTCAACAGTCACTAATTATTCATATGCATGGACGGGTCCAAAATCGATGACAAAATTGGATCTGGACTCTCATCGCCCGGCTTCGAGCTCGACAACCGCCTCCCAGACAAAACATCCATCTTCATCGCAGAAGCGGTGGCCAATCTGATAGTTATTCGCATGACAACCAGACACAACCTAGCTAACGTAGCTGTTTACTCCGACTCAAAATCAGCACTTTGAGCCAGCAGTAACACTACCGACCCACCACGCTACGTCATAGAATGCATACAACAATAAGTGTCCCACAACGTAAACAACATTTCATTTCTTTGGATACCGGGACACGCAAACGTCAAAGGGAACGAGCGAGCAGACCAGACTGCAAAACAGTCATTAACCTTCGACATTTGCTTTGACATGAAATTCTCACTGGACGACTGTAAAGCAGCTCTCCAGCACCACACCCGTCAAAAACAGCAAAGGGCTCGGACACAAAACAACCACGAGCAAATGTACAGAATCAAGCCTACACTTGACACCCGGGACACAGATCAAAAGTGCCGGAGCCAAGAAGTCGTCTTTACCAGACTTACAACGGGTCGCACAAAACACACACAACCAATCTCAGAGGACGGCTGTCATCAAGCCCCACAATGCAACAGCTGCCAGACACACCACTTAATTTTAGCCACCACCTGCTAGAATGTAGAGGCCTTGAATTACAAAGACGACCCATCAAGGCCTTCTTCCAAACAAAAGAAATTCAGCTCACTCTGAGCACCCTCCTGGGCAACCAGTAGCCAAACGTACTATACCTGGTGTTCAAATATCTCAATGACACACACCTAGCACGAAACCTCTAGCATATCAGCACCACAACAAACAGCACCGTATGAACAGCCAGTGACAGTGACCTGCCTCACGGGAACTTAGCCGGGATCGCGCATTTCATTTATTTGGTCAATCTGCCCTGGGCTCCACCCACACGTACAGAGGCGGGCCGCGGGACCGCACAACCCACCAGCTCAAGCCACCAACAGGCAGCATCGATCAAGCACCACCACTACACTACACTACATAACCGCAACACAACAAGTCCTTCTCCCTTCTTTCCTTCTTTCGCAACGCCCGGCGTGATAGGGTGAACGCTTAGCCAGCGTGAGAGGCGGTGTGGACAATTTCCTCCTAGTCTGCACGATAAAGACCCCTCGGTGCTCTTCGTGAGGAGTAGGTAATGCGCCTGCACCTTGGCGAAATCCAACGTAAATCATGACGCATTTTTTTCAGGAGGGCTAAATGCAGAAAAAATGATAGTAGTAGAGGCGACGGCTCCTTTTGTCTTCTCCCTGTGCTTCTTGCCTCCGCTTTCACGGAGGCCCCACACTTTGCCGATGTCATAAGCGGCTTCTAAATTTAGCTCTGCACACAAATAAACTCAAAGTAAAAAATCACTTGTACCATTATTTTCCACTTGTAACGTTAAATGAAATACTTGTGCTGTCTTAAATCGCCATATCCATTCTAAAAGGTAACGTGACTCACACGCAGACTTTGCACAGGCGGCGCATTATGGCCAGTAGGTCGTGGCACGCCTCTAAACGCAATGTCAGTCAGTCAGGCAGTGCGTCACATGGCGAGGAGGCCCCTTTAGGGCGCCGAGGAAGAGGGCCCCAGACTCGCCCCAGGCTGATTCATCGTAAGACTGAACGAGATAGATTCTATGCGCGTGGTGTCTCATCATGGTATAGAAACAAACCTATCACGGCCATCATGAGAATGAATCGCGCCGTTTCCAAAGGACTTAGAGTGATTAGGAAGACTCGTACTCGCGGCGGACTGGACCGCGGCGGCACTGAGCAGAGTACACAGTTGAAAACCAGAAGGAATGTCTAACTCACCTGATGTTCATCTAATGTCGCATGCTTCTGGGACATATTACTATCCAGTCGTGTCGTGAGGATGTCTTCTGAGGTCGCGTCGTTAAAAAAACTGCACAGCATACATTAAAGTCGTAGCAAATAGGAAAAAATCATTGCTCGTAATGTCAAGAAAGAAGCATTCTCAATCGAAATTTTCTGGAAAATTTTGGTCCACGATGACAGTTAACAAAAAACGTCCCCCAAAAAAACTACACAGCATACGTTAAACTCTTAGCAAAAAGGAAAAACCCTTGCTCATAATATCAAGAAAGGGGCATTTTCAGTGCATGCCGTTGGCGTTATCGTGCCTGGAATCCCTGAACGTTTCAAAACATGTCGCTTTATGAGCATACAACGGTTCGCTTCCGTCCAACGTTTCTGCTGACACAGCATCGCGAGCGGTACGGTAACTTCTGCGGACGCTGTGCGGCGTGAGGCCACGCGCAGAACGTACCGGCAAATCGGATTTAATCTCCATTTTCGATTCCCTTTGAAATCTGCATCCGCCATCAGCGGCGCGTTTGTGGTCAGGCGTTGCTGCCGCTCTCCTCGCGGCCTCCGCAAACAGGCCTGCTGGGTCCGCTGCGCATTTCCGTCGCTCAGTGCCGACTGGATTTGTGGGTTAA
Source organism: Capitulum mitella (assembly GCA_030062745.1). Classification (NCBI taxonomy): domain Eukaryota; kingdom Metazoa; phylum Arthropoda; class Thecostraca; order Pollicipedomorpha; family Pollicipedidae; genus Capitulum; species Capitulum mitella. The sequence goes on from CP099842.1 coordinate 4,033,650, forward strand.
CGCGGATGAATCAGTCGCTGATGTCATGGCTGAGTGGAACGCGTTCTCGCCGTGTGACGCCGCGCGGCGCGATTTCATCGAGGACGCCGGCCGGTGATGAAGAGCTCGCGCCCGCACTGAAACCAGCTGGCAGCGCGACTAAGTCGATGGACATGGTTGGATAGTCGTGGACGCTGCTGAAACCGCAGAACAGAAGACACGGATATGTATTAAGGTTTGTATACGGGATGCCGACTCTGGAAAACGTTTCAAGTATCCAAATGGCTTAGCATCAAAGGATGTTAGATATATGTCAAAAGATAAAAAGGACGGTTTCAGAAGCGTTATGAAACGTCCGCAAGACGTTAAGATTACTGAGATACTGCAGTGATTAAATACTGCCTGCATGATGCAGGATGGACGTAGGCCGGTAATCGAATGCGGAAAGACGAGACGCTGTCTATTATATGAACATTGGCCGGTAACGCGCTTCATTCAATCTGGGTCTTGTAAGGCTAGGTGCACCACGCAAGTTCATTTCCCTACATGAGGCCAATGGCGGAGACAGGATTCTCCTCAGAGGGCGGCGACGGGCCAAAATGGCTCTTTTAGCAAAAGATCCATTTTAGCGTTCACCAGCACGGGTATGGAGGGTCCCTTTTGTGTGGCCGGCGTGCCCAAAAGGAGCCTCATGAGCGTCAGGGAAAGGTGGCTGCCCCCGTCGCTCCCTCGCTTGCCTACGTCATTGCACGAGGTTACTGCAGTTAGTTTAGGGTGGTAGCCACACATGATTCGCACATATCTGGGGTTCTCACAGGCTGTTACTCTTTCACTGTCGTCTTTCGATTATTTTTTTCGTCGCGCTCATTACTCTTGAAAACAAATAACGCTGACGTCGCGCACTTGCACCGAAGCAGGGGGCATCCACAAATTGCGTGGCGCATGTCCCATGTTTTTCTTCACCCTGCCCTTTAACGTACTTTTAAGTTTTGCAGTTTTGGTCCCTTAAATACTGGCGTAGGACCGGTCGTGACCCACCTCGGAATGTTTCGTGATTGATGGAGAGCTGATAGCGTGAGATGCCAAAGCCGAACGCGCCGTAACCATTTTAACCGAAACCTGGTAACTAATGCGCGTTAAAACATTTTGAGTGGCTGCAGCCGCCGTGGTGCGATCATCCTTCCTTTTATTCAGAAGAGAAGCTCACCGCAGTTACGATCTGTTCCGGGCCTTCTGGCAGCGCTGTTAGGTTATTGCGGGAAAGTTTCTCAGTAGGTCAGGCCATTGCGGTCCGTGAAACTCTGACAAACTTCTGCAGGCATCCATGGTTACTGCTCACAACCCAGAATGGTCGCCCGTATTGCCCGTTAGTACCGTATCCATTGTGCTTTGTAAATGATCCTGCGAAAATAAAACTAATAGGGTCCTGCGAGCGGTGACGGTGTGGATTCGGCAGTGCTTTTGCCATGGATAAATCCCGACAGATTCCTGCAACCTTCATTATGCGGTGCATGAAAACATTTTTGTTATTGCCGCTGGCTAGATACGTTGTTCGGAGAATGAAATCCCGCCCCTAGGAAAATGCAGGGAAGAACGTAATGCAAAACACTCGCGAACGTTTCAAAGTTCCGCGACCAAATTTTGCGTTATGCCGTTAAGTCCTGGTCCACCATCCAGCGCCCTTTGAACAGTGCCGTTTGCTTTGTCGTCCTAGTTTTCTCATCACCCCTCCGTTCCCCGGTGTGTCGCTTCCGTCACTTTGGCGTATCACGTCTTCGTTGCCTGGAGTGTCAGGTTTCCCGTTCCCGGTATGCCATGCCTTCATTACCAAGAATGTCACGCCCGTTACCCGGCGTGACACGCATCTGACATCCGCCATGTCACGCCTCCGTTGGCGGTGTGCCCCTCCCGCCGTTACGTTGCATGCCATATCTCCGTTAACCGGAGTGTCACGACACCGTTACATGGCCCGTCATACTTCCGTCACTCGCATTGTGGCGTCTCGATCACCTTCCGTGTCACGCCTCCGCTACCGGGCGCCTCACGCCTTCGTCACTCTCAGTGTCACACCTTCGGCATCAAGTCACTTCCCTGTCGCGTTGCCGGTGTCATATCCCGGTCACCCGGTGGTGTCACGGCTCCGTTACCCGGCGTTGTCCCATGCCTCCGTCCTCGGCGTGTCACGGCTCCGTTACGCGGCGCGTCACGCCGCCGTCACCCGTCGGCGGCGGGTGACGTTCCCGGGCGGCGCGCGTGACGACAGTCGGCCGCCGGCCGGCACCGGCTCGCACGCCATCTCCGGCTATTTGTGCGGATTCCTCTGGCGGCGCGGCGCGGCCGCTCGGCCGGCTGCCAGCGTCCCCGCCCGGCGCTACCTGCGGCGGCGCGGTCCGGCCCGGCCTCCGACCGACGGCCGCGAGGTGACGACGGCCGCCGCCGGGGAGGTGCGCTCTGGGCGGACCTGCTGGCGGCTGATGCCGTGATTGTGAGTATTTCAGGCGGACGAGGTGCTACAGGGAGAGCGGAGGTCGACCGGCCGGCAGGAGGTGCCGGCCATGCAGAACTCTGCCCACAAATCGGCCCAGTGTCCTAGGATACTGCGTCGTTCTGTCATGACCCGGGATAAGAATGGCATGTTGGCACATTTGGCAGGCGGACCACCTTAACTGCTGTTCTCGGAGGTGTTTAATCGGGATGTGACCACCAATGGCAAACATAAGCCGTTGTGCTGACTCTCACGTATAATCCGCTGACGTCCCTCGTGGCTCTCTACGGTAGTCCAATCGTTTACATACCCTGTCACCGCCTATTGCTTCATCTTCATCAGCATCCAATAGCGATATCCTTTTTCCGGCATGCATTTCCCCCATTTCCTGCAGCGCCCCTATTGACCTCGAATACGTGACCTCGTCTGCTCCCTCGACCCATATCTCTGTCCTCGCCCTCCGCCGTTTCTTTTCCATTCACTGTCTCCGCAATCGCTACAACCGATGTGGCAGGCTGTGGCGGTGATGGTCCCAGTATTTACGAGCGCTCATAAATAACCTCACTGTTTTATTTCGCCTGTTCACCAGATCTCTCCCTCTCGGCCTTCTGGTGTCCTCCAATATATGCGCTTTGTTATTGCCGCATTCATTTTGTCTCCCTAGCTAGCCTTGAATTTGAAAACCTGCCGCTGCTCATGTGCTCCGTATTTTTTATCTCGTGAAAACACAAAATGACAGGTCTGCTATGATCTCTGTCCCTACCTCCTCCCCCTCTCTCCTCTCTCCATCTGCCTGTCCATCTGTTAGTCTGTTTCTCCGTTTCCGTTTCCCTCTGTCCTCCTCTCCCTTCCCCTTCACGCCGCTGCTGGGAGATGGGGTGGCGGTGGCGGTGGCGGTTGGGGCGGGGGAATTAGGGGCGGGGCGCCGGACACCTCGATCCACTTGTTTACGCCGGCGGATAGGTTTTCGCCGGCGGCGCTATAAGGCGGCAGTTTAAAAACACGACTCGGCACTCCGGGACGATTGATGCGAGGCATCACCGCCGCAGCGGCGGCGGCGGCGGCGCGCCCACCTGTTGCCGCGGAAGTTGATTATCGCCACCTGAGCTGCGATGGTCGGAGCCGGCCGCCGACGACGTGCTGTCGGCGGCGATGACGACGCTTTCGTTTGCCGATACGGGTCACAAGTGCGGGGTCTTCCCCGCTCGCGGCGGCGAACGTGAGCGTAGCGACGTCCTGCGTAACGGTGAACGAGAACGCCGGCGGCAGGAAGCACGGGGTTCCCCGGTCACAGCATCGCTGAGATTGTTTCCCCTCTACTGCGCGCCGCGTGTCTGATTGCCGGCGTTACCCGGCCAGTGGCCGCCACGGCCGCCGGCAGCCGGACGGCGCGTGCCGGGCCCGCCGCGCCGTCCGCTGCCGGCCGTCCGGGCGGCGCGCCGGGCGGCGTTCGCGTCTCAGCCGGCCCGCCGACGTCCCAGATGAATAACTTCTGACCGGCCCACGCTGATGGCCGTCGACGCGCCAGCATGGCCGACGGCCGATCCGCCGCCGCTGGAGGCGGATCGGCCAGCCGGCGCGCCCATCGGACTGGCCGAGCCATCGAGGCGGCGTTTGGGCAGCGCGAGCCGGGATGGAGACATTGGGACGCCGTGTGGGGTCGGCTGAGTCTGGACCAAATTGGGGAGGAGGCCTTCAGCCACCGACGAGTCTGGGCCAGCGCGGCGAAACGGCGTTCTGCGTCTGCCGTGCCCGGGCTGAGATGTCGAGACGGCGGTCGAAGCGGGTCAGTTCCGGGCCGAGGCGCCGGCCGTCACGGACCGAGTCCGATTCGAGGCGCCAGGTCGGATTGATCCATATCGAGACGGTCTTCGGCGCCAATCAAGTCGAAGCTGAGGTCTGACCGATGATCAATAAACACTGCACATCCCTCGTTGTACCACGAGACGCTTGTTAGGAGCAGCCAGAGTCTCTGAAGTAGAAACAATATCAAAAATTCATTGTTGATAGGAACGGGCATTGTGTTCAGGCAGGTCTTGGCCAGCATAACAAGGACCGCATTGCACTTTTTGCATGCAACAAGCAGAGTTATTAGAGGCCTGACAGTTCTGACATTTCGCCATAAGTGTCACGGGTTAGTGGTGGCAAGTCAAGACGTGTCACGGGTGATCTTATCCCGAGTATTCGTTCCGGTGAGCAGGACAGTATTCGTCCGGGACGATTGACTGCTGATGCTAGTCACCAGATTCTGATGTCTGTGGCCTCATCTAAATGGCGCCCGTGTGAACGAGTGGTTCGTTTGCTTATGGATTAAGACGCACAGACTCTTGAGCTCAGGCATTCAGTCTTCAGTCAGTCTTGTGTCTCGTCAGGCATCATTCAGTTTTCGCAGTCTTTCACGCCAGATTTCGCCATGGACATGTCATACCGCGACTGGACCCGAACATACGCGACGAAAGCTCAACAGCGCAGCAGAAGGCAGTGACACTGTCGCGGTCGTAAATTGCCAGACGGCCGCCAGGTCTGGACAGCCGCGGCCGACCGCCGATTGGCTGAGCCGAGGCGGCCTCGGACTAATTCGGCGAAGAGAGGACGCCGTTCTGCGCCGATCGAACTGCTTTCAGGCCTCGAGGACTTGATGCACGATCCGATGCGTCTGGGATGTGTGCCTTTAGGCGATCTCGGCCGAGCAGCGATTGCACACACCGTCAGACGACTGAGTGGCACCTGACAGGACGCAAAATTTGCACAAGAGTTTGGGCGCTTAGCCCCAGAAGCTGTGTGCCCAAAATTAGAAACACTTACACAGACAACTAGAGCAACAGGTTGTGTGAAGTGGCAAACATATTGTAGCAAACCGGTTGACATTCTGATGAGTTCCTCTCCGAAACCGATGCAGACAATTAAAATCAAAATTGCTCATATCTAATCCATATTAGGCTTGAGACCATGACTGGTTTAAGATTATCTAGAGCCCCACTCCACGAGGATAGTAGAAGTGATGTCGATATCAGTGGTAACGTAACTTAGTGTTGCATGTATAGCAAACTGGATTTTGACTTCGATTAAATCTGGGCTGCAAATCTAAGTGGGCAAAAATTTTCAGGATTTAGCTGCTGCGTTTAATATAATTGGGAAAATATCTGTAAAATTATGTCTCTTAGAAGTGAAAAAATGAGCGCCTTCTGGTCAGGTAAAAAGTGTTTTAAGAAGTGGACCTGAAACCGATCTCCGAAGTACTTTTTGCCGTTTCGCTGTTTTCAGAACGGGGTGACAATTTCGTAACAAATTGCGTGGGATTTTGAAATACATAAGCGCTATGTCAGGGTCCGAACTTTGCATCTAAAGCAATCAGACTCTCCTCCTGAGGTGCTTTTCATTTGTTCGGGAATCCATTGATGCTTTCCAGGGGAAGATGCAAGCAGATATGTCACCAGGCTGGGCCCCAGCTGTCTTTCGTGTGCCCGATCGCTCGTGTTGTGAAACTGTTAGATCGGCGGGGCTCGTACGCATCATAAAAGCGAGAAATAAGGGATGAAATGTTTCACGTGTTCGGCCGTGAATCACCGTCACTGCCGCTGATAACGTTGCGGGGAACTGGATCCGTCACATTGCCTTTGTAAATCTTTGCACCCCTGAAAACTAAAATGCCGAAAAAGTTCACCTTCGTGACAGTTCCCCCGAGAACGCAAATCTTTAGAAGAGAGCAATTTCCTTTTCCCTTTTTCAAAACCCTTTGCTTCATGTTTAGCTGTACGGTGGATTGCTAAGGAATTCTGGATTAACGCTACTAACATCTAGTTCTTTATTTTTATACCCTTATCTGGATTTAGCATACCTCGCTGCCGGCGTTAATGAATGGCGTGATCACCATCCTAATTGCCGGCTAACGCGCACTCATTGCGCTCCCCAAGTTGTTGACGCTTCTCAGGACTAATATTGACCCCCGCGCGCCTCGAAATTAAACGGGCACGCGGCGTTCACCAGCTGCCTGGCTCGCCCAGCGTGCGCGGTTCTCCCCCACCTGTCTGCTTCAGACTTCGGGCGTCTGCTCGCCGCCACTCCGACGGCCGCCGTGGCGTCCTGCGGGGACACCGAGACCACACCCGATCAATGCAGCAAGCGTCGTTTAATTTTCCATCACTCGGAGCCCTCCTCTCCTCTGGAGATGAAAACAAACAGCGCCGGCGGTCCTATTCGGCGCTCGCGCTGCCACCTGGCGGCGTCCGGCGAATGGCCCACGCCCCCCACTGCCGGTGACCCGGTCACTCCGCCGCCGGTGGTGGCTCGGTCACGCCGGTGCGTCGGTCGTCCTACCGTGTTGTCGAGATGGAGTGGGGCAGATCCCGGCGGGCTTCCGGCCCGGACCTGTACCTCTCGACGTAGCTGGGACAAGTGGTTACGGGCATTTCTCCCGGGCCACTAGGGACGGTCCCCTTGACATACTTTGAGGCCGGAACTGTTCCACTCGGCATACCTTTGCCCGCATGGTCAGCTGCCGCCTGGTCACTGGAGAGGGGAGCTCGGGCGATGGGCGTGAGATCGCCTTCAGGCATGCCTGTCTCAGGGATGTTTGCGAACAGGGAGCTTCGGACTGGTCGTCAGACTAAATCGCATACGGTTTGAACGAAGCAGTTATGCATGATATATCTGCATTCGACTACTACTTACAGTGGGATGGTGCCCTGCCGGAATACTTCGGTGATGGCCTGTCGAGTACCGTGCCTGTACAATTGCTGAAACTTTCTAGCTAATCGGCTTGAGCTAAATGCCACCGTATGGAATGATTGGCAGCTCTCGTGTATGTGACAGATGGCGGCGAGTACGCTGACATTTAACCGAGTGCTATCATGCGTCCTTTTGATTATTTTGTCAAGTTAAGTGGGTAGGAGTACGCGTTATATTACATTACAAATTAAGTCTCATGAACGGCTTTTATCACGAAGGATGGTTTAAACTGCCCGGGACAATTCTGAGTTCGTTAAATTAGCTTCGACGCTACGTTAAACTGTGTGTGGAGTACTGTCGCTTTGCCGATAAACGGCAAGATCATGTTCGGTTTTTGAAAGAAATTGTAAGCCTTGGACTTGGGGCCTAAATGTTTCGTCTGCACCTGGGACCGTTGCACGAAATATCAGATTGGATGAGATATCATATCACCGGGATGTGTCGATTGTACTACACGACGTCCCTCGTATCCCTCCCAGTGTTCAAAGTGTCTGGGGAATTGGATCCCATCGGATGATTTCACCACATCGGATTTTTTTTATTTCAAATGGTAGAGCAAATGGGCGATGGTGGGAAAGGGATTTTCTTTTCTTTTTAGCGAGGCCATAACTCAACATCTGGCGCCGATGGCGTCGTTTTGCATCGTCGACGTTCGGCGACACTGTTTGGATCGTCGGCGCCGACGCTGCCGCCGGCTGTCGCCGCGCCCGGCCGCAGAGCGGGGCGTCGCGCCGCCGCTGCCGGGTCTGAATGCCACGACACTGCGACCCGCTTCGGTGGGTAACCCCCCCCCCCCTCGAGCAGCCGCCACGCCGCCTTAAGATCACAGCGCGCGAGTCAACGGGATGACATTTCTAAAACAGCGCACCGGTCTCTGCCGCGTCGGCCTCTAGTTAACGCCGCCTCCGGGAAGCACCGGCTTTCCACATCAAACCTCGGAGATTCGGCGTCCTCAAATGACCGGGGTTTCCGGAGTGCACCGTGGCGGGCGGACAGCGCCCACCGCAAACACCGGTTGCTGCCTGGTCGACCCAGGCAGACCGGTGCAGGCCGTCGATCTCGGCTCGGCGCGCCTGCTCGCGACGACTCGAGCGCGGCCCGACGGAAGTTAATTGAACGTTTTTGCCGGCCGGATGGCGGCCGCGCTGCGGGCCGGCCGGCCGTCGCCGGATGTGTTATTGACCGGGTCGTCGAAGAGGCGTCGATGACGGCGGCCGAGAGACGAGAGCGTCCGGTTATCGCCGCAGAAAAACGGCGGGCGGCGGGCGGCGGGCGGCGGGCGACGGGCGGCGGGCGCGGCTGAGGCTGCGGCTGCCACCGGCGTGGCGGAGCTTCCTTCCTGATGTCGTCGCGCCTCGCATCCAACGGCCGCCAGTCAGAGGCCCAGTCGCTCAGTGTCCTCCCAGCTGTCCTGGTCAGGTCTGCTGGCTGACGGCTGCCGGTCAGGAGCGCTCCCTTTGCCCCAGCCCGCTCCCAGTTTGCCGGTCTCCCCTCGCCAGAGCTGGCGTCTGCGGCCAGGGGCGGTCAGCTTTCGAGACGCGCGGTGTCCGCGCTCACGTCGAACGACCGACGCTGCGACGCTGAGGGCTTCCGCGAGCGCCTGAGGCCCCTCAGCCCTGCGTGGAGCGGCGGCCGGTCGGCCCGTGAAGGCGGGGTCCGCTGCAGGCCGGGGCCGCGGTCGGTCGGCCCGTCGCGGTCGCCGCCCATCGGCCGGGATTACGTGGCGACGTCGCCCGGGGCGATAAGGCGCCGCCGCGGCGAGATGGATTGCTCCATCACCGGGGCCGGCGGATCGACGCCGCCACCGCCGCCGGCCGGCCGGCGTCGGCCCGCGCCGGCCCGGCGTCAGCGCCAGGCGTCAACACGCACCGCGCCGCGCGCGTTGACGGCCCTCCGAGCCGACTGCCGGCGGTCGAGGGTTGAGGCTTTTGGAGGACGCGCTGCGGTGTTTAAACTGAGACCCTGGTTTTATCCTCTGGACGCTCGTAGATTTCGGGTTAAAGCCTAAACTTTCGCGAGGATTATGAGTATCTTCTTTGTTTTCGCCTCGCGGAGCCCAGCGGTCGTGCGTCGCTCTTCCAGGCGAATCGTGGACACGGCGGTAGACATCCCACTCCCAGCTGTAGCATAGCAACGGCAACTGCATGATCCCTCCTCGTGAGTGCTGCAGAACGAGCGTCGGCTATCCAAGGCAAGCCAGAGCACCAGATGGAAGTAGACCGAGCAGTTGTTCTGAAACATGGGACGTAGCCTGGCGTGTTGAACGCGCTGGGTCGCGGTCGTGGTCGGGCGTTTAGTAGCCTTTACGACTCGAAACGGCAACTGGCTTTGTGGAGTCGGCTGGCGTCGGAATATTAGCTCTGATGTCGCCGAGCGAAAACCTTACTGACGCCGAATAATTTCGTCCACAAAAGGTTGAGACCGCTGGCATTTGTGATCAACACTAACACCGCTGGTCTATCCCGCAAAACTGCATCGTCATCTGGTCCATGTTTCATCTTCCCGCGGACCATCATCTGCGAAAAAGAAGAGGGGAAATGAACTGATAATTATACGAAAGATTACATGCCCACGGTGACAACACAAAGTTCGAAGAGAGGTGAAATTCTTGGCACAGCCTGTGAAAGAAGAGACAGTTCGGGACGAACAACAAACAGGCAAAAACCGTTTAAGTGAGCAATGAGTTAGACAAACAGATGAAGAACTTAACAGCGTCTGAAATGCGCAGTTCTGCAACATCTGGGATGCTGCTTCAGCGTCTCAGATGTTGCCTTAGGCACTCAGCGTATGGAGGGTTTGTTACCTTAGGCAATCAGCGTATTGTAGGGTTTGCACATAGGTTTACCTTAGGCACTCAGCGTATGGAGGGTTTGTTACCTTAGGCAATCAGCGTATTGCAGGGTTTGCATATAGGTTTACCTTAGGCACTCAGCGTACTGAAGGGCTTGTAATTCAAACCCTGCAATGTGCTGCTGTTGTAGGACTTGACCGAAACCCCTTAAGACCAGTAAAACGGACGCGATGAGGATGGTTCAAGCTCTTGTGCAAATCGGAAGAATGCAGCTGTGCGTACTTTTGCCTTCAAGGATTTGGAAAGAAAGTTATCGTGTTCTTAACATTTAGGCGGCATCTCTCTCTCCTTCCCTCCCTCCCCCATCCCTATCTCTCTCCTTCTCTCTCTCTCTCTCTCTCTCTCTCTCTCTCTCTCTCTCTCTCTCTCTCTCTCTCTCTCTCTACATATACATACATATGATGCAAGGCCTCATTTATCCTTATCATGTAAGCTGTCGATCTCTTGCCAAAGGTTTGCTCAGTACAGTTTACCTTACCTTTACACTGCGTCCTTTGAAATGATTTTCTTTTGCAATGCTACGATGTCAGTTCCTTCGCCTCACACGCATTCAAACGAGCCAAAGGTTTATCGTCGCCGAAAGCACACAAAGGTTTGCAGCGGCCTAACTTTGCATGTGGGCAAAGTTTTTCGCCCGTTTCTGGTCGCCAGTTGGACTGGCACGGGGCTACATCGGAGGCGGCCTGCGAACATGGCGTGTTTTGGCTGGCGTCAGCAGGTCTTCCTCGGCTCCGTTCCGGGAGACGCGCTGGAATTGGGCCGTGCCCCCAGAGGGAAGATAGTTGTCATAAAATTGCAGAGGTGGCCCCATCCATTGTCAACGACTCCGGCAATCGAAGGGCTGTGAGCTATCTGCGGCCAGTAGCTGTCAGTGGACACAATAGACCTCCAATGGAGTGATCATAAACGTCGATGCCCATAACCAAGTTCAAGGTTGTTCTGCACATTTTGATATTGGCTTTTTGAGATGTGTGCACGTTCAGACCAGTGACAACGCAAGTCGCGTTGAAATTCGTACGGAACATGCTGGTCATAGCCAAGTAGTCTAACGGTATGGTTGTAACCTGGTAAGCTTCACGGAGTTATTATTTTTTGGACCGTCTCTGGACGAGGACAACAGTCCGAAATTTTTTAGCTCCGCAGCATTGGAGATTTATGCAGCTGTGATAGATTAATACCAATTTATTTTTAGTGCAAAACGCAGGTGCTTTTGAGTGTAGAGGTACTTTCGCGCCGTCTCATATTATATGCAGCTGGTCCCCAACAAGACTAAATGGCGAGTTGTTTATTCGTGGGCTTACAGGAATGCCACTGTTATTGAGGTGTCACGCCCCACACAAAACGCTGCACGTTCGTCGTCTGCAACCCTGGGGCAGCAGTTGTGGGACAGTGGTTATGGTCTAACTTATAAAATCATAATAGTGGTTATGGTTATAAGGATAGGGAAGTAATGTATAAAATGGTCGGATGCGAACTTTGAGTTCCGGAGTCAAACTTCCCAACGCAAACACGTTGAGGCTCCAAAAATGCTTCATTTTTCAAAATACTCGTCAAAACCAGTGTACCAGTGGCCCGGATGAACACATCAGTTGAGGTCACCGAAGTGGACCTCAGCGTGGAGACCGCACGAGGATCACGACCTGCCTCGCAGGTGTCACGGCACCTTGCACTGGTGTCGCTGAATGTCGCAAAACTAAGCTGCAGTAAAACGCACGCCTTCTAACATTTCATGCAATCGCGGCAAAACTGCTGCATTTTACAAGGTATTCCTGAGTCATCCTAAGAGCTCTTAACGTGTTGAATTTCGCGCCAAATGTGTAGTTTCTGAAAAATTACCCGCCGTATTACGCACGGAGAACTTTGAATGTCATGGAGGAAATTGCGTGCCCGTGCTGCGTTATGATGAGAATGTTCCCGCTCCACCTCCACCGAGCGCCGGTATTATTAACTCCACTGGCCGGGGTGCAATGCATGCGGTGCCGGGCAGGTCTGCCGGCTGGCAGCACTGCAGCCCTGACCAAGTGGGGCTCTGCAGTCGGCGGGCGCGCGCCGTGATCCGCTACGATCCCACCGCCGTCGAAACTCACCGGCCGCATACCGCGGCCGGCGCTGCCAGCGCGCCGTGCTGTCGCGCGCGGCCAAAATACCCGCCAGCCGTGTGCCGGGCACGGGTGGCGGCGGCTGGCGCCGCGCTGGGCGGCGGCGGCCGCTCCGCTCCGATGCGGGGCCGGCCCGCACCGGGCCGCCGCCGCGCCCACGGCCGGGTGGTCGGCCAGATGAGGTGCCGTGTCGTGCCGTGCCGCCGCTGCCGCCGCCGCGTTGCCAGGCGGCGGCGCCGAGGACGTGCCGACGGCGCCGGCCGCACGTGCGCCTCGCGGCCGACGGCGGCGAATGATTCACGGCTGGCACCGAATGAATGTCCCGCAACGCTGTCACGCCGCTGACGGGGCGGAGGCCGCAGATTAGACGCGGCGGCCAAGAATAAAGGAGTTCAACGCGGTGACGTCATCGCTCCGAAGACAAATGGCGCCTCGCCGCCGAGTGCGCCGTCAAAGTTACCGCCGTTTTCGCCCGCTGAACTTCGCCGGGGTAAGAAGCAGTGGCACGCACTCTGTCCGCTGGCAGCGTCTCCGTTTTTCACCTACGTTTTTAACTTACCGACAGCGTGGCTGGCGATCACAGAGACATCCTCCGCCCGTCTGCGGCGTCCGGTCCGCGACCGACCTCCCCGTCAGCCGGCCGGGGAGTAATCCGCCCGGCATCTCTTCAATGGGCCCGCCCCATTTGTTTCCGTCGTGGCGGGGCCAATTAATGGCCGGGGTCCGCCGACCTGCGCCGGCGGGCGAATCGCCCCCTCCCGGCGCCGGCCGGTCGCCATCCGTCAGGCACGATAACGTGTCGGCGCCTCCCATTTGTCTGCCGTCCTGGAAGTGGGACTGGTTTTTAACCGGGCCGCTGGCGGCTGTCGGCCGGCCGCCGCTGGACGCGCCGCTGACCGCCCGGATGACGGCGGAGTTGGATTACCGCGCGCCATCTCCGGGCCAGGAGATGCCCAGCTGCATGGTCCAAGTGCAAATCGAATTTCGCGAAGCAGTCCTGAAGGAACGGATCCACAAAGGCCAAAACGCCGTGAAAACTGGCGCTAGCAAATGTTTTGATTCGTTTAAGTCGCGGAATATTTGGCTTTGGCGCCGTAAGGTTAACATTTCGTTTAGCTTCATGTAACGCGTGTCTTGTGTCCATGCTTCTTTTCCTCCTTTATAAAAGCTATCATTAACCGCAATGGCTGTGTGTCAAGGTATCCAGTTGAAACAAAGTCCGCTCTAGCGTCTCGTTCTCCGTCCTGTCGCCGTTCTTTGTTATGGCCAGGCATCTTTGTTCACTCCTGTTGTTTTTTGTGCAATCCGCGGGAGTCCCGTCGCAGCGTCTCGCTGTCTCCAGACAGCTCCGACCTGCAGTGTCGCCAGGTCAGCGCCTGGCGCGCGATCCGCGGACCGACCGGTCGATCCGCGGACCGACCGGTCGACCTGCGGACCGACCGCGGCCTCCCGCCGTCGGAGCTCGGCCGACCCCGCCCTGCCGTCCCGCCGGCGCAAAAGTTCCCGCCGCCGAGTTGTCAACCGCGCCGCATTCGGACGACTTTCCGGGCCAATTTGCATGCGCTCGACTGTTGCCGGTCGTTGCGTGGGGTCGCCGGCTCGGGGACGGGCGGGGCAGCGGGCGGGCTGCCGTCCGGGGCCGGCTGTATGGCACGGGGCCCGGACCGCCAACGGACCGGCGGCTGACGCCTCAGAGGCCAGGCGGTCGGCGGCTGATGTGGTCAGTCGTCAGCTGACGTCTCCACGTCGTCGGCCAACGTTGATTGGCGTGTCAGCAATTGGTCGATCAGCAAAGGACATGCCAGTGTTACATTGGCCACCAGCTGACGCGGCGGATAGTCTGCGAGCAAGCGACGCACGCCTGTTTATCAGTGAGTCGGTCACCGCCTGCCATCACAGTGGCAAGAGTGGATGAGCAGACGTCCGTCAGCAGGTAGGGTGTGTCACGCTGGACACCGACTGACGTCGCATCGGACGCGTGACCAGCAACTGATGTCGGAGTGGTTGTCTGGTGTGACAAGTGACGTCTCAAGTACAAGTACAAGTACAAGTGACGTCTCAGAGGCCTGCCATCAGCGGATGTCATGGTGACCAGGCTGTCGCCTAACGATGTTAGACCAGCATTGGGTACTTACCAGCAGCTGCTCAGGACTAGACTGTATGTGGCAAAACACTCGTAATGAGATGGAAGTCTTAATTGGAACCGGCTTACTCCACCGTCATGTTGGGAAACAGAAATAACAGGCATTCAGGTACTGTAGAATCGTCTAAATGCGCCGAGGAAGTGGACTTTTCGGGCCGAGTGAAGAAAATCTTAGAGATTTGTGCCCCAATTAAGCTTTCGCTGTGGTGAAATTCCCTCATCGTCAGAATTTATGACGCCATCTGTTTAGAAACATATGGGAGCGGTTGACGAACACAGTGGCCGTCCTATTTCTTTACCGGTACTTATCTAATGCGGCAGCTTGTTACGGACGTTTTGCAGGGACACGAGGATGCTCCAACGCGAGCCTTTTGACATTTTGGAGAACACAGATAATGACGGGAGAATTGTTTTGGCTCGGATGGGGAAGTGCAGCGTCCATTGACTAGGTGTTTTGTCACGTAACGACGCTGAAAAGGCACTCCAGTTTACTGCTGGCGTTGCTGGTCGTGTTATTTCGACTATTGCCTACGTGGACCACGAAGTGCCTACGGTTCAATTTCCCTGTACGTTGATTAGTTGCGACCGCACTTACTTAACGCATTACTTAACGACCAGACCGACCAAGAATAGGACTGGTGTTCACGTCTTCCATTCAGTACAGAAGTATTTCCAGCTGTAGGTCCCATTCAATATGCTTTAAAAGATGCTTATCTTTTCTGCGCGGCAGAGCCAGCAAACCGCTGTTAATAGCTCAGTAAGTGCTCGGCCTCGAACAAGAATGGCTATTCGTAGCTTTCGCAGGAGGAAGAATACATGGTATCTTCAACCTTGCACCATGCTAAATCACATTCTCTGCTGTAAAAACTGCATGATGACTTGGTCACATGATCACAGATCTTATCACCGTTTTTCATGACCGCTTTCCTACGGAATGATATCAAAGTTTTCTCGGCTTTTCCAAATCGCATCCACGCGAAAACATGGCAGCATCAGAGATGCAACTCGAAGTGCACTAGTACTTGTGGCAAGGGCTTAGGCCAATTGGTCCGTACGCCGACAGCCGTTAGGCAAAACACACTTATCTCCTGAGACTTAGCATTCGCGACAGCCGCCGAGCCGATGGCGCAGGCTTGACCTGATCGGGGGCAATCCGGGCTGCGACCGAACCATTCATTGCAAATCCCAATTACGTGCAACTCGATGTTGACATTCGGCACTGATGCGGCTCTCCGCTGCATACTGATTCGACTTCGAAACAGCCGTGGCGCGCCGAGCCGGGGGGGGGGAGGTGGGGGCAGTTGCCGCGTCGCTGGGCCTCGCCGCTGCGGCATCTTGGCGCCAAATGCCAGCCGGCTTCAGTTCACTCAGAGACGCCGAACCCTGAAAGCATGGATGCTGGACCAAACTTCAGACGGTACGGAATACCAGATACGGCTACACTGAAAACCAGGGAGAAAGAGCGTCGCGGACAGATTGTGGTGCATCGCCTGCTCGGATCGGGGCTCTGTAATGCCGGAGTAAAACTGCATCCTAGTACGGAAATGCAGACTTCCCAGTCTCGCTATCCTCGTTTCAGTAGCGAAATCTACAGCCGGGTTTTTTATGGAGAAGGCAGCATTCATCATTGATAGCTGTCTACAAGCACTTAACATGTGGAAATGCAGCAATAACTACGGCAAAATGAACAACCCATGGCCCGTAACACATTAGTTACCCAGTGCTCGTCAGGCTGTCGATAATGGTGGGGGCTCATTCGGTGTATGGTTTGCAGACTGAAGACAGTTTTAAGGACCGGCAATTAAAAGGGATACAACGAATTGTTGCTCTCTTAAATTTCACACGACAGGATCATACGACTTATGTTGCGTAGCATCGTACGCTTCCAATGCGAATGCTTCTTTAAGTTTCATCTTACGCCAGTTTTTACCGTCATAAAATTATCAAGAAAGGAACTGAAAACGCTTGTCAAAGGTCTGCGAAGCGCCGAGTCAAAATGCTTCTTAAAGCCAGCTTTGCAAGTTTTAAGAAATGTTGGATCTTTAATTTAAACTAAAATTTAAGAAATGTTTTGAGAAAATTTTAGCTCCAATCATCCATGGCAATTCAAATGAATATGGTGGCATTTGGCATTTGCTGATCTCCAGCTTTCCGGGAGTAAACAGGATGTATCGCCACAAAAGCTGGTGGAACGTCCAACAGAAGAATAAACTACGACTGCCATATTCAAGCTAGTCGAAAACCAAGAGCAGACATCCATATCGTGCACCAAAGAGGACCGTAGGAGTATCCAGAAAAGTGCCTGTGTAGGGGGGGGGGAGGCAGAGATGTTTTTCCCATGAAGCCAATGTTAAGTTCTCAAAACGTGGGAGCTATGGCCATCCCACGGTCGTATACGATATTGGGCCAACACACCAGTACACAGCTCCAGGTCCAGCAAGTTCCGTTAAAAGGAACTGGCACCTGCGTACCAGATCATGCTGCAATGCTGTTGGTAAAATCCCAGAGAAATCCGGATTGAGATCAAACAAATAGTGGCAAACATATGAAACAAACAGATGGAAAAGGAAAACAACCCGAGGTATGCATTTGTGTTGATACGTTAGGACGCGTGACAAGAACGTCTCGATCCATAAACCGTTTTAATTCCGAATATCGGCGTTAGTGGCACCACATGTAGCTCAATAACGTCTTGTCATTAACTCGTCAATGCATCGATACATCTAGACCTTCATTGTTTAATATGTTCGTGGTTTCCTATGTAAAACAGATATGGCCTTCGTGCATTTGGGAACAACTTTGAATAGACCAGCATTTTATTCCATTAAGTTTCGGCATCCCGGAATTCAAACGTGTGGGATGACGGGATAAATGATAAAAAATTCCAGGATTCACAAACTAGATCTTAAGCGTCTAGTAGGTCATAGGAAGTAGGCCGAGTAAGTCGCTGCGGTTAGTTAGGCTCCATCTGGTGTTTAACTCTATTTTCCTTTGTCTTTATAAATGCTTGAACAAACCATTTCGGAGGTTCTACTGTTGGCGTCGTTGAGTGTTACCCGCATGACAATGCTTCTTTTAATATCATCCACTTCTCACGGTGGGGGCGACGTGGTGTGGCGGTTATCGTGCTCGCCTCAGTCACTTCCCGGTTCGAGCCCGGGTAACAGCGACATTGCGCCGTCCCTCTCGACAACCGTGAGGGCTGTCCCTCGCGACAACCATGAGGGCTGTCCCTCGCGACAACCGTGAGGGCTGTCCCTCGCGACAACCATGAGGGCTGTCCCTCGCGACAACCGTGAGAGGCCGTCCCTCGCCACGGGCGTGAGAGGTTGCGACGCGAAATGACCGTGGCAGTCAAGGGCGTCGTTAAATAACCCAGTAGCCAACCACTTCTCACGGTTCACAATGTTTACCATGTTTCGGTCTTAATTTTATTCCGATCAGCTTGGGCTGATCATTGCCTTGACTATGTTTGCATTTACGACATCAACAGATGATCTGAGACCTAGATTTTTGACCTTGCTAGAGTGACAAAAGCTGCACGAATAAGATATTCGCTCATAATGACTTTGCTGGCCTTACAAACTTCTAGTCAAGGTGAAATGTAGTTTATAGCATGTTCGTAGTCTCTTCTTCATTGAAAATGATCCTCAGTACTGCGCTTTGGTTATTGTATTTGATCGCCAACTTTACGCGGCCGTGAAGGATGCTTTCTCTGTAGCAAAGAAAGAAAAACCATTCATTCTGAAAGCTAACGAACAATCCGGCGTCAATATTTGTTTTGTCTGTGTTGTCTTACTAAGCCTTGAAATCACTGACAGATTTTCACGTCCTCCGGAGACGGAGAGCCGGAAACACCGGTCACCGGAACACATCTGGAGGAGTTCCCGGATGCGACAGGATGGTTGGTCTCAGTATTCCGACGACGCAGAACAGTCCTTCCCTTGGCGAGCCCGCCGCCCTCTGGCCCGGCAAGAACGATTCTGCTGCGGAAATCAGTTACGGCGCGCTTGGAGATGACTTCACAATTATCGCATCGGAGAATTTCTGATAGCGGGAATAACTGGAACGTCAAGACGTTCCAAGAGCAGATCAGATCCCGCGAACTATTTCCTGAGATTAATTGCGTGAGAGCCAGTATTGTATTATTAAATATTCTAACGCGTTGACTCCATGACGTATTCAGTTTCACGGCCTCCTTTATCGGCGACATTTATCCCATACCAAACCTTAACTTGGCTTGACTTAGTGGACGGCCGTTAAGTGCTAGAATATGTAGCAGTGTAAATGATAATTTATGCAATGCCTGGCGAATGAAGACGCAATCCTGCAACATTTTCGCTGATATGCATTGTTTTAATTACTGGCCATTTTCGGTGCTATTTTTATATTGCGAATTGGACTAAACAGATCGCATGAGCCACCGTGGTCGGCAGCTCATGTGGTAACAGCTCTGGTCTCTGTCCTGGTCGTATCTTGGCCAAGGTGATTTTGGTCGCCCCAGCGCTCAGTCTGAATGTAAAATAACGTGTTGGGATTTTTTCCTTTGGTGCCCCTTAGAATGGGCATTTCATACATGCAGACGTGACGTTTTAGCGTTTTGCTTTGACGTTATATGAAGTTATATGACGCTCTTTATATGACGTTATATGACGCTCTTGCTGCCATTTCCACAACATTTCACTTCTTTAAGATGGGATCTCTTTTATAAAACTCTTTGATATCCCATTGCATGACGCTCCCTCGCTCGCACGTTAAATGAACGCATCCTCACAAAGGTAAACTTGCAACGCCATTTACGCATATCGCAGAAGCTCTTCCGCCGGTTTCCACGTGGCGAGGATCGGAGTCTCATGTCTATCTTAGTGCACCCTTATCTTCCCCGTTAGCTGATTTTTCGTCAGGTTTTATCCACGTTTACGAGTTTGGACAACACAAAATGACCACGAAAAGGTGTGTAGCATAAAGGCAACTGGCCACCAGGGAGCGGAAATCTTTTCCTATCGCTAAAAAGATGGGAACGCGTGCCCCGCGCTCTGCAGCGGAACCACGCACACAGCCGCATACCCACAGGCGCAGTGTCGGCGTAGGCATACAGACAAGCGCGCCGCCAAGCCCTCCCTTCTCACGTGTAGTTTTACGTTTACTCGTCCAGCCATGCGGGCGGGCGGGCACAGTCGGCGCCGGAGGGCACGGGGCCAGGGGATCAATACGGCCCGCAGACTCCCCTCAGTCCCACTGACTGGCGACGAGATGGATTAGCCTCTCAATAGAGACGTCATAATGCGAGATTATGCGACACGTGTTGTGCGCCGGGCGGAAAGCCCCGGCGGCGCGGCCGGTTTTTATTTGACGGTCGGCCGGTCGGTGTTTGTTTGGACGGGGCCGCGGCGTGGCGCACGTCCGCGCCGCGCCGCGGGACAATCGTGCCCCGAGTGGCTCCGTCGAAAGCCCGCCGAGAATAAACCTGTCAACCGGCGCCGCGGCACGCTAATGCCCCCATTTCCACACCGTCCGGGGCTCATGGCGCGGTCTGTCGCGCGGCCCGAGACAAGGCCGGGATCGTGTTGGAACGGGAGTCATTCGCCCCCCTGCATGAGATCTTTTGGTCCTTTAAACATTGGTTTACGCCGATCTGCACTTTCCAAATAAACATAATAATAGTATGCGTTGGGCCAAAGGATGAGAACTATTTAATGCTCCCTAAAACCCAAGACCGATATAGCACTTCGACGGCAAGCATAAACACTCGCTCCGAACTGGACGGAGTTCGACATGTTAAATTCAGCGTCGGGCTCACAACGTCGCTGGAGAAACCGAGCACATATTTCCCAAGCGCGATGAACCATTGGCCCCGCTGCCATCCGACCTCCACCAGGACGGGTCCCGACTGCGGTGGCGCCCTATCTCGGCGCGTACCCGCCGCAGCCGGTCTCCATCGCGGCAGGCGGTTGGTGTCGGCCGAGACTGGTTACGTCGCTGCGTGCACGGCCGCCGGCCGCCGCCGGCCCGGCGTCCTTGCGGGCGTGGCGCTGCGAGCCGCCATCGGACCGCCGCCGCCGCCGCTGCCGCCGCCGGCGCACGCGGGCTCGACGCAGGCCTGCCGCAATCATTCACTGGATCTCGCGCTGTCGGCGCGCCCGGGGCGGACGGCGCGTGCACGGCGGCGGCCGCGGCCGAGTCCGCCGGCGCCGCTCACAATCGATGCGCGGCGTCGTTGTCGCCGCGGTGACGTCACCGCTCGGCCGGATGGCACTCTCGCGGCCGCCGCTCTCCGGAAACATAACTGGCGCCCATATTGATTCGACGCCGCGGCCGCGGCGACTGCTGCCCTGCTCGGCCGCTACCTCTTAATCCTCGCGGTGTGGGCGGGCAGCAGGTCAGCCTTTCGCCGCGTTCGGTCAAAGGACGCTCGAGCGCCGCCGAGCATGAGAAGGAGGCCTCTGCCGCACGGCAGACTCAGCGACTGACGCGGCGACGGCCGGCCTAATGCTGTTTTCCAAGCCGCCGCGGTGAAAGGCATTTTATAAGCGGCTGAGGACTTCTGTTGTCAGTGGAGAAGGTATTTGTTGAAGTTACGAGGGATGTCTAGTTGAAGCAAACGAAAGCAAGCAATGTCGCGTAGGCAGCATATCAGTTTTGTCCGTGGTCCATGGGCCATGGCAAGATATTCAAAATTTACAGCCAGTCAAGTGCCAGCTAGAAAGGTCATGTTTCACAGCAGCTTTTGAGGAAACTCTTCTCAAGCGCTAGTTCTAAGAATGCCTTAGTTTGGTTTCCAACTATACTGCCAGCTTACTTGACAATCATGTACCAAGTCCAGGATGTTTCGAAGGGAACTGGATTTTTAACTCGGACCAAAATATATTCCCTGCTCGACTCAGCAATGTTTGATCTGAATGTGATCGTCACAAATCGCATTGTAAGTCATATGGTCTAAACCAGGGGGGGGGGGAATTACCCACTTGCGCGCTCTAACTGCCCAGTCATCACATCCGTCACAGCGGACTACACAGCTCACATTCGGAGCAACTGGCGAAAATCTCAACGCGGCGCACGTCGACCGGGCCTAATCCCGTCAAGACGACCAAGCACATTAAAAAATGGGATGTCCAATTGTCATTCATGTGCTAATTCATTAAACGGCATAGTTTAGCAATAACATGCATCGTATGTGTAATTCCTACGTCATACGCAACGATCAGAAACGTGTTCTGTCGGCCGGATCGGCAGCTGGAGGGTGCGGCCGGCGGTCCCCTTGATTGTCTCTCTGCCGCACGAGGTCGCCTCGCGATCGATTCCGGCGACGAGAGCGGTGCGTCCGATCGACCTCGGCCGTGATAGTCTGGTGACGCGCCGCGCTGAGCGCCGCTGACGGGCGCGGCATTCCTCGGCGGCGAGCGGCCGGCCGGCGCCGTCACCGTCACGCCGGCGTCCCCGGCCGTCGGCGGCGACGTCACGGCGGCGGCGGGTCCGGTTCACGCGCCGGCCGGCTCGGACCGGACGTCGCCGCCGTCGCGACGTTTTCCGACGGGCGCCATGACCGACGGCGGCCGGCCCGGCCCGTCTGTGGACGTCTCCGCCGTCGGGACGGCTCGGAACGAGAAGGACGCCCGGCCGCCGCGGGACTGGACGGTAGACACCGGTGGAAGGTATCGTCCTGCTGCGGGACTGAGCGGTAGACGGCGGTAGAGACAACGCGTTCCCCCGGGGCCGTCCGGCAGGCTGCTGGGTGGTGGCTGAGCTGAGCTGAGCTGAGTTAAGGTAAACTGAGCTGAACGGCTGTCGCCCTCGGTGCTTTCAGGCGCGAACAGTGATGGATTGAAAGCGAGGTTACTCAGAAAGGCTATCAGTTCTTAGGATTAGATCCCCATGTCTGGGACTTTAAAATTAAATATTTTTGAAACATCAGTCTGAGATATTCACGCCCTGCCTTTTACGAGCGGAATATTTTGCAATAAGAAGATTGGGCGTCGTAGGAATCGTCAGCACCATGCATAGGTGATTGAACGCAGAATTACACACATCCGTCGCAATGCCACATGTCGTAGTGGGAGTTGCATTGTTGTATTTCAGCATCAGAACGCCATGGTAAAGATTATGCATTAAACTCCCGAATGTTTCCATGTCAACCGTCAGCCTTTAGGAATTACCGTTGTCACCTGAAACCAGTTTGCGTTTCACGTCACGTATTGTTAGCTTCATACTAGTGAAAGTTTCCGGCCAAATGATCGTCATCGACGGAAACAGTCACAGTAGGATCGACAACACTGCATTATGTATGTCACGTAGCGTCTCTATCAGTTCGTCCCACTTTCGTTGTTTTGACGTCTCTGGCGGTCGTCAGTTCTTGTTTGTTTTGCTTCGAGTTCTCTGTGGATGCATCTCCCCGCAAAACATATTTCAGCCATTGGATGTCTTATGTGCTCTTACCTGAGTATGCATAAACTGATATCCCGATCTCTGCTATACTTGTCATTTGTATTTCAAATTGCATGTGGGCGAAGTTAGACGGACTTGCAGCACCAGGTGCCTCATAGTTTCGGCGCGGTTCGCGATGCATTTCAGCATCACACCAGAGCATGAAATGCATGATGGTTGACACACGGAAGGCTCTGCTCTAGAAACACTGACTAGATTCATTAGGAAGATTTGGTAGCGTCGGATCACGTCAAATGAGGGCTGCACGCGACTGCTGTAGACTGTCAAGCTGAAGAGTGCGTGATCCGTTCCCGAAAGACACGACGGGACCGTAATAATGCGCACGATTTGGTGTCATGCCCTGTCCTTCTCCACATTATACGTATATGGGCGACTTGAACCTGTATTGCCCGGACGGAAGAAACAGCGTTATACCATAGGTGGCTATTCATCCACAGCAATACTTAATGTCACATCGATTCACGGATTGGACCATTTAAGCAGCTGCCAAAACTCATCAATAACCAAAACACTTCGCTTTTTGTGGATAGTTTGTCTTCGTCTTTGTTGTCTTCTGTCTGTCTTCGCTGTGACGGACGCTGTTTGCCCCACCAGGGCCCTCAGGCAACAAAAGCGAGGGCTCGTAGGGTTGGAGGGGGAGGGAGCACAACTTGTGTTTCGTGCGACCGTCTGGCCAGAGACCATCGCTGTTTCCTTTAAAGCC
This sequence comes from Capitulum mitella, assembly GCA_030062745.1. Taxonomy (NCBI): domain Eukaryota; kingdom Metazoa; phylum Arthropoda; class Thecostraca; order Pollicipedomorpha; family Pollicipedidae; genus Capitulum; species Capitulum mitella. Next base: position 4,057,080 of record CP099842.1, read on the forward strand.
TAAGTAAAGACTGGCTCACATGAACTCCCGGCGGTAAATCAACCGTTCTCGCGATATTCCGACGGATTTGGAGTTCGGTAAAGGTGACATCGTCCCCTGGTTGGTAGAATGTACGCATTGATCACCGTCCGACTGTGTGCGTCCAGTGCCCGCAGGCTGTGCAGTTCGAACTACGGCCTTGCGGTGACACCGCCCCGTATCCGCAGGCTGTACAGCCGGGAACAGCGAAGCCTCCCACGGCCGCAGGCTAGGTCGTCAGGAAGGCTCGGACCACGGTCTCACCGTGACCCTCTCGTGCCCGCAGGCTGCTCGGCTCGGACCACGGTGATGCGCACCCGCGCCGGTCTGAACGCCACGCTGCCCTGTCTGGGGCTGACCGGCATCCCGCACGCCGAGGTGGCCGAGCTCACCTGGCTCTGCTACGGCTGCATGGAGAGCCTGGTCATCTCGCTGGACGAGCCGCTCAGCACCAAGCTGATCGAGTACAAGGACGGCATCTCGACCGTGTTCCACAGCCACGGCCGCATGAGCCTGGTGCCGGAGACGTTCGCGCTCAAGTACGACCCCGTGCTGGTCAAGTTCAGCGGCAAGTACCTGTGCCAGGTGAACGGGCGCAGCTCGCCCCAGGCCATGATCGAGCTCGTTGTGCAAGGTAAGACGGCGCTCGGGCTGTGGCGTGCACGGCGCGGACCGGGCGCGGCCGCGCAGGCAGATGCATGGAGTGTGCGGAGGCTGATCTGCGTTTTGTGTTTGCTTATCGGTGGCCGAATTTGTCGAGTTATGGGCATGTTTCATACCGGGAGCCAGTTTTCTGGCTACCGTTCGAAGCTATCCCGGATGAATGCTGAACGACACGGAGAGCGCCGCGCGCACGGCGACGACGCCCGCTGAGGCCCCAGTGGGACGCACCAGCGCCACGCTTTGTCCCCAACGCCTCGGCAGCCGTAATTAAGTCCCCGACTTGATCTACATACCGCGTTATTACGTGACAAAGGTGATAGGTGGCCGGGCCGTGTTTGCACGCGGCCTGTCCCTCGACAGGCCATCTGGTCTGAGAGGACGACGCTGTCTTCGCCTGGCGCCCCGCCCGGCCGGCGACGCCGTCCAGGGTCACGCCACGTCACGTGCCGGCAGTGGCCGAGCGTGCCGGCCGCCGCGCGAGGCGACGCTTGCTATGCCGGGCGGCGGCGGTGCCGTGGGGCGCCACAGGCAGCCGCTGAGTGCTGCTCGTTAACGAAAGTTTCGTCGAGTTTTGCTCGTTTCCTGGCCGTAAATCGTTGCGCTGTCAAATTAGCTGCAAATGGCAGCGTGAAATCCATTACAGGTGTGGCATGTTTGAGCGTCTCAGTTTGCACAAGCTCTTGACGGCCATTATCAGCCTGTTTACGTATTCTGTGGGCCAAAATGTGTTGGGGAATCTTGGAAATTGCATTCAGCTTGTTCGATGGAGGCCACGAGTTTTCAGGAACGCCTGCACCAGGCGCCCAGACAGCGCCTGTTTGACGCTGGCCGTCTGAGACATTTTCCTCTTAATGAGCGCGGTGTATTTTGAGCGTCGTTTTTCACGGCTGGCGTCTGGCCGCCGTCGCGGCGTCCGCTCAGCGGCGCGAGCCGACGGCCGGCCGATCGCCGCTCGTCACCGGGACCATCAGCGGGCCGCGCTGACGCCAGCACGCGCGTCCGCCGCCGCCGCACAATTGGGCAGAACGGGCGAGGGCCGCGCCCGCAGGCGGGCCGGCGTCGCTCGCCGGGATCGATGGCGATTTGTTGCGGCGCCGGCCCGGCGTCTGGCCCCGGAACTCGGCCGTCCTCCCCCTGACCGCGCCGGCTCGGCTCGGGACTCGGTCGTCCTCCCCCTGACCGCGCCGGCTCGGGCCGTTACTCGGCTGTCCTCCCTCTGACCGCGCCGGCTCGGCCCGGAACTCGGCCGTCCTCCCTGTGACGGCACCGGCTCGGCTCGGAGGGGGGAGCGGTCGGTCGCCTCCTGCCCGCTCGGCAGGAGACCGCGACGCTCGCGGCGGCGGCGGCGGAGATCGGAGGGCGGCTTTGTTGCGGCTGGTTTGATCACACAATGGTTGTGGGCCATGGCGACATGTCTGTCGGCTCCGCTGTGATGCTGCCACTATTGGGGGAGGGGGGGAGGCGCCTGCTGCCCGGTTGTCGAACATTGACTAAGACTTTGAACCGTTCCGGATCCGTGGAACAATAGTTCCAAGAATCTTGTGAAGATGACTTGGCTGTAATCTAAATCTGCACAATGTTTTCGATCAGAATATATTCTGTTATCCTCTGCGGTGGGCTGGGAATCCCATGCTGCATGACACGCCCTGAAATTTGATGACTTCATATGTAGACTGGATTGAACCTTTTCAGAGGTCATGCGTAATTGATTTTGAATGTGGTTGATGAGTCCAGACAGTGCAAGATAATCTAGTCAGGTTGGTGCGTTTGTCTACAGCCACAGTAACTTATGTCTCTCGCGGATGTACAAGAAATCGGTCGACTGGTGTGGAGTTTCATGTTTTTCCAACACGCTCGCAAAATGGCACACCATGCGGCCCGCAAGTTTCTGGGTCTGGGTCACTTTCCATCAAACGCCGGCAGTGGCCGGCCGCCGAGAGCATCATCGCCACTTTCGTCGCCGCCGGGATCTCCAGATTAATTTGGGTAAGGGTCCTCCGAGCGCCACTCTTCTCAGTCGAGAGGATAACAAATGGCCGCTGCGTCCGAGCTGGCCTCGCCGTCGCGCTGCGGTCAGGGCACCGGCGAGCGCGGTCAGAAAACACGGAGCCAACGACGGCGCACGTCGAAATTTGACGAAAATTGCGCCGGATAAGGCAGCCGACGCGCCCTTCGCGGGCCATGAAATGGATTTTACGGCGTGTAAAGGCTGGCAGGTTTCCACGAGGCGCGGGAAGTGTTATATTTCAGGGCGCCCTGGCACGTCTGGGGAGACCTGCCCGCGACCTGTCCGATTCGGGACGATCAAAGCCGCGCCGCCGTTTGCGAGTTCTGGCGTCTGCGCGACTCTTGCGAAATGCCTGTCGGAAACGTTTAGAATCTTGGAACTTTGTTGACGTAATGGTGGAAAGTAGTGAGTTTGGTGAATTATCTCTACAACGGATTGCAAACCGGTTTTTAGACCTTCAAACAAAAGAAAACAAAGGCCTCTACATAGGTGGCAGGATAGGACAACAAAAGTGGGCATTCGCGACATTGTACTTATTCATCACGATACTAGGTCATCCTCTGTTAGAGGTTAATTTTATTGCATTATAATTGGCTAATGCAGCGTGACTGAAACTCCCTCGTGAATTGCATTGCTTATTCGTGGGGTTTATCTTCAGTCCATAACTTATTTGAATTTTGAATTCCGACGGTAAAGTTTCTTTAAATCCATTGAAACATCTGTACATGAAGAAACTTCCAACGTTGGAAAAGAGGGAATTATGGATGGATGTATTGCATTAGGGTCTACGTCACGCACCACATTTCACAGCATCACCATGCAATCACGCCTAATTCTGACGTCTTTTTCAGTTCAGCATGCACCTAATGAAAGCGGGAGTAAGTCCCAGGAACAATGTACGAAAGTCAGGGAATAGTTTCCGATAAGCGATTGTGAACATTCCTTAAAATATCCTTTACGATTTCCCATGTTACTACCATACTTTGATGTACACTGTTTTCAACACAACAGAGCGGTTGTGAAATGCGTTTTTAATAAAATTCAACACGCAGAGACGCGGTAATGAGAATCATACGAACAATCGGTATAATAGAGTGATGTTGGAAGGATCAGACAGTGGTGAACTGGGACGAAATAGAACGGATCAGACGTAAATCGCGGATTTGTTGATATGCATTGGGAAAGAAGCAGTAAAGGTCAAGAGCCTTGCTTCAGCTCCTCTCCCGTAATTTTAACGGTATGAAATTTCTTTTTACATAGTTGGTACAGACAAGGTACCAATGAGAATAACCCAAGAAACGGTCAAACATATAAATAGCAGCTAAAAAAACAGCACCTGTTTTTGTTTTTGTTTTTTTGTTTTTTGTTTTTGTTTTTCACCAATATACTCGCAAGTCTGATGCCACTGTCTGAAATGAAGATATAACGAGGACGTGACTACCAAACCCATCATCCAACAAGGACCGTCATCACATCCGTCCACCCAAAGGTGAGCCGATAATAATCAGCAATAAATATTTTGCGGATCATTTTTTTTTTGAAAATTGCTTAGATTCAGGGATTTGCAAGGTTTAGTATTTGACTGGTTGTTGTGTTGTTCAAGGTTCCTGGACTTGTAACAGAGACGGCAAACTCTCCGTAATTTGTGGCGGAGTGTTTCTGCCGAAAATAAAGATTTTGCTTCGTGCTTCTACTATTTGAGCGGAGGATAAAAACATCTGCGTACATCAGGGACAGTTTGCCATATAGAAAGTTCTGAATCACCAGAATAAGATGTCGGCTTTCAATGCCTTAAAAATCTAATAGACCATTTGAAAGTATTGAATTATTTGTAAAAAATCAAGCATTCACACCTTTTAGATTGTAGTTGTTTGAGCATATACATATGCTGCAGTAGAAATGAAAACATTTGTGGAACAAAATGCTGTACGGCACACCGTGCATGAAATGGACTGCTCTCCATTACATTGTTGGAAAGCACTCATTATTTCGAAGCAGTTTTTCCGAGCCAGTTGCATGCGCAAAAGACCCATAAATCCGTGTCTGAGCGTAGCGCCTCCTCCTCGAGCTTGCTGCAGCCCCGTTTCCTGCCCTGCTGCCCGCCAACAGGGCGGCATTACGCGACAGACGCGGCGCTCTCGTTCCCGGGATGCTTTCTGTCCGATCGGTCAGCTGAGCGGGACCGCGCGACAGCTGACACCGCGCCACTGCTAACAATTTGTCTTCGCGCATCGGTCGCCGTGTCCGTCGGCCCAGGCAGACCGGCCGACAAGGCGCTGCTTGTCTTCTCAACGCTAGATGTCACCGCTGCGCCGCGCCTGCGAGTGCCCGTGATGCTGTACCGCAGGACTCAAACGAGGCAAATGTCGGAAAAGGGACGGGGATTGGGGGACCTTCGACGCAGAACATCTTAAATAGAGCTGTGAGGGAAATACTGATTTAAGAAAGCTACTGTAGCCTCATTTTCCCTTTTTTGGATAGAATTTAACGTCAGTCTTGTCACAGTTGGGGAAAATAAGTTCCGGAACTTGTTCTGCTGTTATAACTTTGAAAACGGTGCTATGTCGTAGTGATAGGCGATGAACACAGCCGTAGCCAATCTTAGCGGGGCGGATTTTCGCCGTTTTTGTCTTCAAACATGTTCTTGGGTCCCAAAGGAGGATCTAGGGTCCCAAAGGACCTTTCGACAAAATGCCGCCGTGGGATCCAGTATCTGCAGGGATTCTTCGACAAAATGTTACCATAGGATCCAGGATCTGAAAGGATCTTTCGACAAGGCACAGCATTGGGATCTAAGATCTGAAACGATCCCACAATAAAACATAAGCTTAACATCTACAGACTTAGCATCTAGGATCTGGCGGATCTCTTCACAAATTATAGACTTAAGATCTGGGATATGAAGAGATCTTTCAACGAAGGCTACATGTCAAATATAGGGTCTGAATGTCTTTTAGCAAAATGAAGACGTAGCATCCGCATTCTTAAGGGATCTTTGAACAAAGCAAACATACGGGACCATCTGGGAACATCTGAAGGAATCCTGCAACAAGCAAAGTAAATCAGCTGTTGTGCATCTCAGCATGCAAAACTCGTTGATTCCTTTCCGGTCTGTTGGAAAGTTTTCCGCGGAACGAGGCTTAGAAGAAGCAAATTGGGGAAACTAGAACGCTGGATCACCGGTTTGTTCTGAGATGATTTGCTACCGGACAACCGACCTGAGATTGGTCGGACAGACGGTCGCTTGCGGGCAGACCAGTCTCGAAAATGTCTGAAATTGGTGGCTGTCTGCCCGGCGGGTGGAATGGTTGACTCCGCCGTGTCCGACGTGACTTCCCAAGCGTTTAAAGCGTCTCAGCACCGGCAGGCCAGATTACACCGAACTGGCACATCAGGTCATCGAGAACGAGCGCTCTCCTGTCCTCCCTGGACCGGCGCGGTGGGCCGTCTCGACCACGCGCGGTGGCCCCTGTCCTGTGCTGTCCGGGCCGGTGCAGTGACCCCTGACCTGTCCTGTCTGGGCCGGTTCGGTGGGCCCGCTGTTGTCCTGTCCGGGCCGGGGCGGCGGGCCCTGTCGGCCGCGCTAGAATCGGCCGGTTGGACAGCGGCCCTCCGCTGCCCTCGGCCCATCAGCTGGCGCCGCTCCCATGTCTGGCACTCGACGCCCCCATGAGGGCCCTCAATGTATCAGCGGTCGGCCGTGACAGGACGGCGCTGCCGGCGGTTGTTAGCGCTGTCTTGTCCGCCCCCAGCGCGCCCTCTTTCGCTCGATCCTGTTCAGTTGGGGTCGGGCGGTAATTAGGCATGCCTGCCAGCTGTTGATTCCCGCCTGTCATCGACTGCACCGTCGGTAACACTGTATGAACGATGTTGCGTTCCGGGTGGTCCCAGGCTAATGAGGAAATTATAGTTAATTAAAAATGACGTGATGGGGTTGTGCTGCTGTTGCTGCTGTTTATGTTTGACTGTGCTGTGTATGTGTATTGGACTGACTGCGTATGTTTGTAATACTGACTTCTGTGTACTGTTAGGCACTAGTATTTAATATGTTTTATTGATCACAATCAGCGACTAATTAACGTTAACTCGCGCTAGAGCATACTTATATAAGCCTATGCATAGGTGTTTTTTGTTCCATATCGAAATGACTACCAGATAAAATTCTGTGGCGTTTGCCCGGCACCGAAGTGGCCAGCCCCGGCGGAACCGCAGAGCTCCAGTGGCGCTCTTCGTCTGGAGGAAGTACGTCGAATCAGGCCCTGGAACGACTGAAGCGGTGCTAAATCGGACGGCCGGCCGAATCGGTTCCGACCAGGCCGACTAACGGCCCGGAAGGTATCGAGCCGAGCGCGCCGCCCCGCCGCCCGCCGCCGGCCCCGGCCGGCGGCGGCACCGGCGTGCCGGTGGACACCGCGCGGTGTTGCGAAGTAAAACTGAGCTTGTGTGATGTTCCGATAATTTGGTTGGGAGTGTCATGGTGCTTTTCGCGAGAGATGGGGTGGGTTGATGTATGCTGCTTTAAATTTCCTTGGGCTGACTCCGATGCCCATTTATTTCGCGTGTGCGTTTTGATTTTTAGGCGACCGCCTCAGGATAGTGTGTTCGTTGCATTCTCGTCGGTTATAAGACAAGAAAAACGGTTCCAGACTGGCCTGCAGCAATTTTAGGTAGAGATCGGAGTCATAATATTGAAACACAACCCTCGTGTTTTTGCCATGAAGGCATGAAGTTGTAACATGTGTTGTTTCCTTAAACCTGGCCTTATATTTAAAGGACGCATGCCATCCAGATATGTTTTCGAGTATTGTTTTGCTCGATTTTTCGAAGAACGCACCTGAAGTATCAGTTGGTGATGGATATTAGCACACTTTGGGAGGAGTTTTTCTTTTTTAATATACGCTTTTGAATCACGCCCAATATCATAATGTATTCGGCCCACCTATCAGGCAACGTTTTCATTGGTGGCGTTTCAATTTTTGTACAGTAGCTTTCACCATGCATAACTTTTAATATATCTCATTAGCCCCGTACTGAATATTCTGGGTGCGTCATTCATGACAAATTGTTTTGTCTCCGAAATTATGCATCCACTGCCAGCTCAGTAAAAGTCGCCCTTAACCCTATTCCCGGCAGGGGGGGGGCGGAATCCGCCCCCCCTCGGGTTTTTTGCTTGCCAATTACAGGCTTTTTGACGCAGCTTCACGAAACTTGGTGACTTTTCCTAGCTATTCCTTCTACGCGCCGTGACAAAATTTCGAAATTCTGTTTTTCTCAGGGGCGGAGCCAGGCAACGTTTTTGGGAGGCACCTCAGGTCATTTTTGGCCATGTTGAGGGTAAAAGGAAAATGTCTGCCAAAAACAGAGTTTTTGAGATAGAACTTAAAACTTTATATGAGTATATAGCTAAATAGTTGGGCAATGTGCATATGTAATTTTGTTTGTCTGAGGTCACTTTACAAGGTCAGGTCAAGGTCAAAAGTCAAAATTTGTTTTTTCGCAATAATTTCGGCGCCGTTTTTTCAAATGCCAAACCCGGAATATATATGACGTAGAAAAATGCCCTCTACTTGTGTACCAAGTTTCAGCTTGATATCAGGTCAGGTCACGGAGCTATGACCTAAAATGTCAGTGCACGTGCCCTATATCGCAAAAGCCAAAAAATGATTTTTTTGGAATAGAGTGAATTTAATCGATTAAAAACGTTTACAGATAATATTGAATGCACACGACATCATTCCAGGTGACCCCAAGGTCACTGGAGGTCATTTAAGGTCAAAGGTCACAAGTTGATCTGAGAAACGTGTGACCATGACAGTTCCCCCTTTTTTATGTCCCTGGCACCGCCTATGCTGACATTATACAAACATTGTAATGCGATTTGTACTTCTTTAGCATAACATGACTAGCAGAAGCTAAAAAAGTGTTTTGGCCTCTTTTGTTCATTCCGTTATTGGAAAACTAATCCCCCTATTTTTGAAACCCTGTGGACGCCCATGAATTTTCTCAAAATTTGAAATTTGCATACCCATGGTAAAAGCCCTATCCATAATCTCTCGATTGATGCCAGTTTCATCGAAATCGGTCCATAAACAACGGAGTTATAAGAAGTCAAAAAGTACCCCCCATTTTGACATTTTTGCCCCCCTGTATCCACAAATTTCAAAATTTTGAAAATTTCTTTTAATCAAAATGTAGTTCACGTCACGGCAAATCGATTGCCGTTTGTTGCGATGAAATCGGATAAGTAGTTCTCGAGATCTCAGGGGGGGGCCGAATCCGCCCCCCCCTGCCGGGAATCGGCCATACCGTTTAGCCCTCCGGGAATAGGGTTAATGTCGCCACAGGATAGTTCACCCCAGGGGAGGAGTGTACCGTTTTCCTGCAGTCTGCGGCGCATCGCTGTGGCAGGCGTGCTGCCCGACTGGCACTTTGCGCACCCTGTCACTTACAGTCTCGTACTGTTTTTGCCTCTGGAAATGTCTGTCCTCCCTTTGCGGAGCCGCCTCGGACTGGCGCAGTAGGCGGCCGGTGCCGTCAGGCCGCGCTGTTTACGGCCGTGGGACGGCGTCGCCGACTGCCGGCCGGCGCTGGGGCCACTTCCGAGCCGACTGCGGTGGCCGCGCAGAAGCAGACCGTGCCAGACACGTACGTGGCTTGGAATTCGTGATGAAAATGCGGTTATCGTCATTTGGGTTAGGCCGGCGTGACAGCCTACGTGGAAAACTGTCGTTGCCGCAGAAAGAAGCGATGCCAGCTAACTGCAGTAGATAAATGCGCGAAAGCGTCGTGAGACTCGGCCGTCATCTGAATAATCGTCGTTGAGCAAAGTCAGGCATTTATACTTTGCCATTTGATCAGAACTTTTGGCTTTCCGCTGCTATTCCTTTTTTGTGTACGACGTTTGCATCCAGGTCCTTGATTAATATGCATCGAGGGCGCAATCATGTCTATCTCTTAACATGCACTGTCGTCAGTATTTGGCAGATTGCCGGAATGGTTGCCTGTCATCTGCCAAAGTATCGTGGGCGAGTCGCCTAACCTGGTGTATTTTTTTAGATGTGTTGGCGTGATACGACAGCAAAAACGAGTCGTATTTAGCCGGTAGTATTTGTGTGGAAAATGTTTGTTTACTGTAATGTTTGTGAACTGTTTCTGATATTCTGACAAGAAAATATTCCTAATCATATATCTATTAAAATGAAGATGGAGAGAGAGAAACAGAGAGACAGAGCAGGATAGAGAAATGCGTAGAGAATGTCTTGGGTTATGCTTATTTGGCCCAACAGCGTTTACCGGAAAAACTACGTTCCCAGCTACGCTGCCATGATGCCAGTTTTCTAGCCCTGCGCACAGCACGGCAACTTAAGTCAGAGTTAAAAATGTCCCGGGGTTAGCCATGAATACGATGATCAAAGTGCGACGCAGCGGCGCCTATGCTGCGGACCACCTCACTCGGACATATCTCGGTAATGTGCGGCGCTAACTTTGCATCTTTATCACCCAGTCCGGCCCTTGTCTGCATAACCATCTCGGATCTGTGTGGGCCTCTCAGGGCCTGTGGCACGCTTGGTGCATTAGACGCGCTGAATAACACATATCTAAACGTGGGACCGTCAGTCTGCAAAGTTGAACAGACAGAACATGCGTGGTCTTCCAAGGTTCTCTTGGTTTCCGTTTTATAACAACTCGTTTAAAGTGTTGCTTTGACAGCTCGGAATAGATGGTAGGTAAAGTGTTTTTGTTTTTATCGGAACTGTTCATGTGGAGACCATTTGAACCAAATTCCATATTACAAACGACTTGCCGTTCGGGCCACATATGCCCATCGACTCACCAACCACGGGGCCTTAGTTCTGAACCACGAGCCCAAAACGCTGAGTAATGTCACATGATCTAAGGGCACGGTACGGTGACACGGTACGCTGCCTTAAGCCCTGGTGGAGAGCAATACGTTTTATTTCGAATGGATTGGAACCTGCGAGACTCGACCCATGGTGCACGGCTCTCGTAGGTTACCAGTCGAGTCTCCTCTAACCGAGCAGTGTGATGACACGCGCAGTCAGCACAGACTCAGGAGGCGCAATATCTGCAGAGACAAGAACCCGTGCTATAAAATATATCCAGAACACATGACCGTACGGTCTCGGGGTCTGTGCTGTTCTGTAGCGCTGATCCCAAAGAGGAATTCGTTGTTGATGTCTGAAACAAACCAAACTGGCGATGAAAGAAATGTCTAAAAAATGTTCAAACAGACGAACCTCAGAACAATGCTACACTCTCGGTTCAAGTCGCTTTGCCTGTACATGATCCGTAATGTTCGTGCAGTCAGTATGTTTCGGTTTGTTTTGCTGATTACTGGCAGTTATTTCGAACCCTGATGTCTGTTAACCCTATTCCCGGCAGGGGGGGGGGGCGGAATCCGCCTCCCCTCGGGTTTTTTGCTTGCCAATTACAGGCTTTTTAACGCAGCTTCACGAAACGTGGTCACTTGTCCTAGCTATTCCTTCTACGAGCCGTGACAAAATTTCGAAATTCTATTTTGCTCAGGGGCGGAGCCAGGCAACGTTTTTGGGAGGCACCTCAGGTCATTTTTGGCCATGTTGAGGGTAAAAGGAAAATGTCTGCCAAAAACAGAGTTTTTAAGATAGAACTTAAAACTTTATATGAATATATAGCTAAATAGTTGGGCAATGTGCATATGTAATTTTGTTTATCTGAGGTCACTTTACAAGGTCAGGTCAAGGTCAAAAGTCAAAATTTGTTTTTTCGCAATAATTTCGGCGCCGTTTCTTCAAATGCCAAACCCAGAATATATATGACGCAGAAAGATGCCCTCTACTTGTGTACCAAGTTTCAGCTTGATATCAGGTCGGGTCACGGAGCTATGACCTAAAATGTCAGTGCACGTACCCTATATCGCAAAAGCCAAAAAATGATTTTTTTTGGAATAGAGTAAATTTAATCGATTGAAAACGTTTACAGATAATATTGAATGCACACGACATCATTCCAGGTGACCCCAAGGTCACTGGAGGTCATTTAAGGTCAAAAGTCACAAGTTGATCTGAGAAACGTGTGACCATGACAGTTCCCCCTTTCTCATGTCCCTGGCACCGCCTATGCTAACATTATACAAACATTGTAATGCGATTTGTACTTCTTTAGCATAACATGACTAGCAGAAGCTAAAAAAGTGTTTTTACCTTTTTTGTTCATTCCGTTATTAGAAAACTTATCCCCCTATTTTTGAAACCCTGTGAACCCCCATGAATTTTCTCAAAATTTCAGATTTGCATACCCATGGTAAAAGCCCTATCCATAATCTCTCGATTGATGCCAGTTTCATCGAAATCGGTCCATAAACAACGGAGTTATAAGAAGTCAAAAAGTACCCCCCCATTTTGACATTTTTGCCCCCCTGTATCCACAAATTTCAAAATTTTGAAAATTTCTTTTTATCAAAATGTAGTTCACGTCACGGCAAATCGATTGCCGTTTGTTGCGATGAAATCGGATAAGTAGTTCTCGAGATCTCAGGGGGGGCCGAATCCGCCCCCCCCTGCCGGGAATCGGCCATACCGTCTAGCCCTCCGGGAATAGGGTTAAGGTATCTTTTCATTGTGGTCCTTCGAAGGTCCATGCTTATTTTACCCAACATTGCATCAGCGTCAATGGGATCAAACCCCGTCTTCAGACGCAGATGTGATGATGAAAATGGAGACCTTACTCAATAGAATTTCGACGCGAGTGAATGCGATCTGTCTGCATTTCAAGCCTGTAGGGGGCTCGTCGTCAACAATTTGCTCTTGAAGTAGCCATTTGCTATCAAAGTAGCAATTACTCTCAATAGCTGCTAGCTGAAGTCCCGCAGCCCGTAGCGATTGACCTAATATGATGCTATCAAGTGAACAAGCTTCTTAGGCACGACCTGTATTGATGGTGGCAAATCTCGCCACCACTTTTCCCACATTTTCTTGACTGATGCCCTAGATAAGCCGCCGAGTGCGTTTGTTCGCTCGTAATGGGTTGATATGACGCGGCCTAAAGCTCCTTGACTGCGTTCCACTCCGTCAGAAGTTCGCTTAGTTCGCCAGTTGTCGGCTCGGCATGTGGTCGTTAAAGTGAAAGTAGCGGTCGCCGAGAGCTCCGAGGATAGCCCGCATCTGTCTGAGCGATGAGTGCTCACAGCACATCCACATCATACCTATGGCCACTCCATCACGCCGGGACGCTTTCCTGCATCGCCCCGCCGGTGCGGGGCCATGGAACCAAGGCCTGCGTTCCGCCCGCGGCACCAGGTCGCTGGCGGAGGTGTGCCGTACAGCCTGCGGCCGTGGCCAGCCGAACGAGGCCGGCGACCGACGGCCGCGCCGTCCCCGTTCCGAGTCCGCCGACGTGAAATATGCGCCGACTATTAGCCTGCTCGCTCGGGGTGGCCTCAACTTGCGGGTGCCGAGTTGGCTGGGTTTAATGAGGACGAGTCACCGGGGCGTAAAGCTGACTAATTGCTGCAACCGCTTTTGCGTGGAGCCGCCGCGACTGTGTTTAGCTCTCGGGGAGTGGAAAGGGGCGGCGGTTCGCTCCCGCCGCCGTCGCAAGCGAAGAGCCGGCCGCCTGGCTCCACCGCGGTGTGGGACGGCCTCTCGCTGATGAATATGACTTGTCGTGGCCGGGCGGTTTCAGGCTCTTTTAAGGCAGTCCTCGTGATTAATCCAGGACTGAATGCGTGCGGGGCTCTATGCGCACAATGCTCCAACGAACCACACGCATCTTTGTGTGAGGATTACGAGCATTCTCACATCGGTCCGTCTTTAGCTGACTTGCTGAAGATAACCAGAATATGTTGTTTTGCATCTTCTTAATTCCATTCAGCAACCGGTTTAATATTCGCACGCGGTACTCAGGGGCGCGGGAACCCCACCACAATTGGGGGGTCGTCGGGAGGGGGGCAAAAAGTATTTTTGGTCATTTTTTCCAGTCAACACCCAATGTTAAATTTCAAAAAAGCGGGGGAGGGGGGCAGCTGTCCCCCTTCCCGCTTCCCATGACTTTGAGGGTACTCCACGTATGAATAAATATTCTTTGCATTCTGATAAAGCTAATGAGGCGCCAAAGGAGAAATATGTAGCGATATAACAACATTCAAACTCTTAATGTGTGCTATACATTTAATGAGGCGCAGATCATGTGGACAGCTATCGCGCTTCTGTTAGAGTTTAAGTATTCCGTCAAATCTGAACACTGTTCTCTCTAGCTGGTAGGGGCAGACCAGAAGTCGGCCGAGAACTGCCGGGTCGCCAGGCGCAAATCGAAAGAGGAAGAAGGCCAACGAGGGTCATCTTAAGTGTGTTGAAGTATAGCTACAAAAGGATAAATATCGGAAGACAATGACGAAAACAAACAGAAAAAAGGGTTTCCTATTAAACCTCAAATTATTCCCCTCTTGCCTATGTTTCTTTTGGGAGATTTTCAGGACATCAGCCACACACCGACGAGTTCAAAGACGATGAATTGGTACTGTTGACCAAGCGTCTTATATTCGTATCAGCCCACGACCAACACCAGCATAGGTGGAGAAAACAAAAGTTGGTGTGGCAAAGATTAACCTGGTAAGCCTCATTCTCTCAGCTCCTGCTCCTCCTCCCCCCGGTTGTTTTCTCATCCGATTTCAAACACTTAATTTTCGATTTTGATGAAAATGACAGAAGAAGTTGTTCTTCCGCTAGTTACAGTTTGTTCTGGGGCTTTATTGTGCCTGCAGGGACAGAAATACCCTGAAAGGCACTGAATTGGAGTGCTCCGTGATGGCATTGCTCCATAATCGGTAGGCTTCTGCTGTGTAATTTATTTTTAACTTTGCAGTCCATAATTCTGCAAACAAGTAAAATTTGGGATGTGGATGATTCCCTTCCACAACCAATTATAGAAACATTTTCTGTCAAAAGTTGGTGCGGCATGTCAGTGTGGCGTGCCATATCCAAATGTGCTAAAGGCCTTTATTGTGTTGTCTTCCGCTGTCAACTCATAGAATTCGGCCAAGCTCACTTTAAAGAAGTAATTTGCGATGCTGAATCACATTCTGATGGACTGCCGATCTTTGACCCAGAGGGGTCTTTCGGGGGTCAAACAGAGGTCGGCCTTATTTGACCCCTCTGGGTCAAATAAGGCCGCCCGGCCGGCGGCCGCCCAGCTGAACCGCGCGCCGGCCGGGTGGCCTTGTTTGACATCTTTGGGTCAAAGTCCGGCAGCTCATCAGAACACTTTCAGCACCGCAAATTACCATTTTCAGTGACCGCCGAATTCTCTGAGTTGACAGCGGAAAACACCAAAATAAAGGCCTTTGGCACATTTGACCTCATTTGACCCCATCTGACCTCTAGGTTCCAAAGTTAGGTCCAATCTATCGCCAGGAACGGTTTCAACACCACGAACGCCATCCGCTGGCGGCCGGCCGTAACACTGCTGACGTAGACGGTTTGGTCGGCTGCCAGATGCGCTATCAGGAAAGTTCTTCAGATTTCCAGATAAGTCTTCATGTGTCGGTGGAATCTGATCAAAATCAGAGGTACATCAGAAAATGATAACATTTCGGAGGAATTTACGAAATTGGTTAAGACCTTTCGGGAGCCTTGTTGTTGAGGACACTACGAAGTCGTGCAGTTTTCCCACAGTTTCATAGGGTCGGAACATGCGACCCAAGTTATGCTCTTGTTACTGCACCGGGTAGAGGTTCAAACGTGCCGCTTTTCACAGAGTGTCCAATAACTCTTAGTGACAAGGTCAGGTGTGCTGTTTCGACGTTATTCATGGAGCACTTTCTTTGCCAGTTACGTTGCTGTATTAGCGTCTCCAGGGTGGATAAGAAATATGAAAGAAATGTCGGAGCCGGAACAATCCATGTAGATCGATCCCAACGAACAAACGGCTAAACCGCTGATGTCGAACCGTTCTGCTTCTTTCACGACCTTGCCGAAGTTCCGCCGTAAGCGTCAACCGGAGCGCAGCCGTCCGAAACTCTGCGCTGGACGGAATGGCTTCCTTTGTACTCGGAAGAGAGTAAATAAACTGGGCGAACATAACGAGACGATTAAGGTGAGCTGTTGCACCATACATCTGTGAATGTCGACATTGTACGCCGGACAAATGTGAGCCGTCAAAGGCCGTGCGGAGATCGGAACATTACCGCCCTGATTGGACTGAGCGCAGTGTCGACACCGGCCTGACGGCGTGACGCCCAGTTTATACGAACGGCGAAAACGCCCGTCTGCGCGTGCTTCTGCCGTTCGAACAGCCTCGCGTGCCTCGCGGCGGGCGAGTGGTGACGACTGATGACGTTTTAATGGTGTATTCATGGTGTTTACGCCAATCAGCGATCACGTGGACTAGGAAGCTTGTCGCGCAACATATCAACCACGCCTGTGATGTGGCTGGGGGGATTGAATCAGCCGTCCAGCGCTGCGGCCGGCCGCGCATGACCTTGACCCCGCCTCGGGCCATGTGGCCGGACGGCGTGAGCCGGCCAGGCCCGACTCTCGGGCGGTACCGGGCAGTCTCTGCCGGGCCGCCACCACGACCAGGATTGGCATGCAAGCGCTGCGTGTGCGCTGCGCGTAAAGCACGGATACAACAACGCCCAAGTCTGCTGCTGCGGGTGAAACGCAAGATCTGATTTGAACGTAATCGGATCAGGTTATTACGTGACGAGGACGGACCTGAAGGCCATCTCCTGGTCGGTTTCGACGTCCGCGGTCGACCTCGAGCTCAATCGAGCGCAGCCATGGCGAGGCTGGTACTGCTGCTGAGCTTGCTGGTCGCATGGGCGTCGGCGCATGTTTCGACGACCGGCATCGGGTGCTGCAGGAAAGGCTGCGGCGCCGTCTGCTACGAGCGTTGGCCGCTCCAGAAGGCAGGCAGCTGTCCTCCGCCGCCGGACTTTGTCTGTGCCCTGGCACCTCCGCTGCCGGATCCCTGCAGGAGCGACGACTTCAACTGTCCCGGCCGGCAGAAGTGCTGCGTCGGCGGCTGCGGCACCGCCTGCGTGGAGCCGCGCTTCACCCAGGAGCCCGACTGGTGACCGTCACGGCCGCGTAGGGGCCGGCCATGTTCGTCGGCCCCCGCCTGACCGCTGCGGCGGCAGTGACGCCGGGTGCTCCTGCGGACAAGTGATACCTTCGTAACTTCGGCTCGCTGCCGAGTTCGAGTCGAGTTTGTTTTGTGTTTTGTGTGTCGATAAATTCAAAAAATATAAAAAAACTCACTTCGCTGCGCGTGATTCCCGGTCTGCTCGTCACCCCGGCGCCAACGGACAGGACAGGCTGGTGTTCGAAGCCGCGCGCACCGCCGTCCGAGTGCGGGATGAAGCGCGGGACGGTCGACTGCTGGGCGGGGGAGGTGATGTCCGGTATCCCGGTGCGCTCACTGTGGTAGAAAATACAGCCCAGGACGTGGAAACTGAAAACAGAAATAGAAATAGGAAAAGGAAATAAAAAAAACGAAAAAAGTAAAAAAGAAATTCAAAAACAGAAAGTCGGAAGCAGAAAATGGAGAACGTTTGGAATGCCCGAAGGTCATCTTCTCGCTTTTCTTTGACGTAGAGGACTATCAGTATGTTTCAGGCGTGGAGTATTATATCGACCGGCATTCTGTTAATGACAGGTAAATCAACGGTGAGCTCACTTCATTATTTTTACTGATCGTTGATAAATACGACTGGTTATGCCCCAGCGGTTTCAGACCCTCATCCCTTTTCCCAGAGGGCTGGACGGTATACAGCCGAATTCCTGGCGGGGGTATTCCAGCCCCTTCTGAGATATCGAGATCTATACATCCGATGTCATCACAACAAACGGTAATCGATTCGCCAAGACGTAAATTGTTTTTTATGATAAGTTTTCGAAATCTTGGAAGAGATGGAAACAGGATGGCGAAAAAGGAAAGTGGGAATATTGTTGGACTTGTTGTAATTTCGCTGTTTATGAAATGATTTAGAAACTGGCATAAACCGAGATTTTATGGATGGGGCTTTTATCATTGGTCCATAGTCTGAAATTTTAAAGAAAATAATCATAAGAGTTCACGGGGGTTTCGAAAATGAGGGGACTATTTTAAAAAAAACACAAATAAACAAAAAAGTTAAAATATTTTTTTTTTTGCTGTTACTATTCATGTTGTATTTAAGAAGTACAAATCGTTTTACATTGTTTTATAATGGTACCATAGGCGGCATAAGGGAAATGGAAAAAGGGGAACTGTCATGGGCACGTGTTCATTAGGTCAGCTCATGACCTTTGACCTTAAATGGCCTCCAGTGACATCAGAATCACATGAAATGACCTTGAGTGCATTTCGTATTGTTTGAAAACGTTTCCGATCGTTTCAGTCGGCTTTATTCCTAAAATCCCAATTAATGTCTGCCTTGTTATAGGACACGCACACTGACAGGTTGGGTCATAGCTCCATGACCCGACCTGATATCAACCTGAAATTTGGTACACATGTAAAGGGCACTTTTAAAGTTATATATATATCAGGTTTTGCGTTTGGAAAGTTAGCGCTAGAATTATCAACATAAAACCAGTTTTGATGTTTTGACCGTGACCTGGCCCTCTGAACTGATCTGAGTTTAACAGAATTATTTTTTTATGCTTGCCCACATACCTGCCTATACACCCATGCATAGTTCTAAGTTCTATCTAAAAAACGCTATTTTTGGCTGCCATTTCCTTTTACCTTTGACAGGGCCAAAGATGGTCTGAGGTACCTCCCAAAAACGTGGCCTGCCTCTGCCCCTGAAGGAAATAAGTTTATGAAATTTTGGCATGTACGAAACAAAAATGGGCAGGAGAAGTGACCGAGTTTCGTGAAGCTGCGTGAAAAACTCTGGAACTGGTAAAAGAAAAACCCAAAGGGGGCGGATTCCCCTTCCCCTGTCGGGAATAGCGTTGACGCAGTCCTTATAAATAATTCTGGACTGAATGCATGCCGGGGCTGTGCGCGCATAAACGAACCACACGCGTCTTTGTGTAAGAATTACGAACATTTTCATATCGATCAGGTGACTTGCTCAAGGGGTCAACAGTAAGATTTTGACCGAGCGCTTACTTCGAGGGAAAATAATCGTAGTAGTGGTTGCATGGCGCTTCAAATGCAATAGTGATAAGTACTACTTACGATTTCAGCCGGAAAAACCTGAAACACACATTATTTTCCCGGAAACAGGTTGCGCCGTCACTGGTATGCTAACCGCCAGACGCACGCTTAGGGATTTTTGACGTTTCTGCATTAAATAGTTTGTTTACGAGAGATCTCGAGGCTGATTGGTCGTCGGTCGGACTCAAGGTCCAATCAAGAGTAATAAAAAAGGTTGAAGAAATAACTAATGCGATATAAATTATCTTTAAAATGAAAAAGGTAATCGTTGTATAATGATGATGATGATGATGATGATGATGATGATGATGATGATGATGATGATAATAATAATAATAATAATAATAATAATAATAATAATAATAATAATAATAATAAAATAGTAGTTATAATAATAACAAACAACAATAACAATAAAAAAGTAAAAATATTACAAGGATGAAAAAGTGAACTTGCAATTTAGAAAATACAAAATAAAAATAACAAGCAGTAAAATAAAATATCTCAAAAGGCATCACGGAACAAAACGGAAAAATATTAGGAAGTGAAATAAATAAAACAATTGTGAAAGTGAAATAAAACAATAAATAAAAATTTACCCTAACCTAACTTAGTAACCTAACCTAACCTAACCTAACCTAACCTAACCTAACCTAACTTAACCTTATCTAACCTAGCCCAGCACAACCCCACCTAGCAACCTAATGTAACCTAACGAGTATTAAATGTCATAATGTAGTAATACTGATATCAGATAATCCCAACAATTATCTAATGCAATAATATAATGGCGTAATAATTCAGCAGTTCCTCCAAGTTCAGTTTGTGGCAACAAAATAGAATTTTCATATCAATAATCTTAACCTTGGCGGCACTACATTTTCCGCCGCGAAATAATGTTGTTCTCCGCCAGTTGACTGCAGCACGGTATTACTGAAATGGTACGTTATCGTAACGATTTTGTTGTTATTTTTTAGACAATCAAGTAGTGGAAAGTAAGGTTAGAAACAGGATGATACATTCTTTGCATTGGTGGCAACTATACAAAGGATTGTTCGCGATTTCGTCGGGCAGAAACTTACCTTTAGCCGCTATAGGTAATCAAAACATATTGTTTTGTATCTTCTTATATTCCATTCCGAAACTGGTTTAATGATCGAACATGTTACTTCAAGTATCAATAAGCATTCTTTGCACCATCAGAAAGCTAATGAACTACAAGATGAGAAATATGGAACGACATAACAGCATTCAAACTTTTCATGTGTGTTTTAGATTGGGTGAGGTACGGATCATGTGGACAGCTATTGGGCTTCTGTTCGAGTTTGGTCACTCTGTCTAATCTGAACACTGTTCTCTCTAGCTGGTAGGGGCAGACCAGAAGTCAGCCGAGAACTAGTGGGTCACCAGGCGCAAATCGAGAGGGAGGAGACCAACGAGGGTCATCTGAAGCGTGTTAAAATATAGCTAAAAAAAGCTAAATATCTGAAGACAGCAACGAAGGAAACAGAAACAAGCGTCCCCGATTCACAGAACAAACTCCTCTTACCCATGTTCGTTTCGGGGGGATTTTCAGGACATCAGCCACAGAGGAACGAGTTCAAAGGCTATGCCTTGTTACTAATGACCAAACGTCTAATATTCCTATGAACATCCGACTGCCACCAATGGCTAGATCCAAGTATTTACAGTTTCTTCGAAGAAGCAGAAAATGCATGAATGTTTTAAAACATCCTACGTTGGCTCAGTAGAATTTCGACTATTTATTTCATTGAAATTTCCATTTTTCATATATTTCTGCTAAACATCCCTTGTTTAAGGATGTCCGTTCTGTCCCCCAAAAAATTTTGAAGTCTGTGTTTGCAATATTAAACAGATTTTCAAGCTGAGCTGCGCATTTTCTGTTTTGCGACCTTAGCGTACGATTTTGGCCACGAACGCTGTCCACTGACTGCCGGCCGTACTACTTTGATGCCGTAGATGGCCTGATCGGTTGCCGTATGCACCATAAGGGAAAATTCTTCAGGTTTCCAGATAATGTTCATTTATTGGTGGAATCTGATCAAAATCAGTGATGTATCAGAAATTGATAACATTTCGGAGGAATTCACGAACTGATTAAGGTCTTTCGGGAGCCTTGTTGTTGAGGACACTCTTCATGAAGTTGTGCAGTTTTCCCACAGTTTCATAGGGTCTGAATATGTGATCCGAGTTACCCTCTCGCTGTTGCACTGGGTAGAGGTTTATACGTGCCGCTTTTCACGGAACGTCCAGCAACTCTTAATGACGAAGTCAGGTGTGTATTGTTTCGATGCTATTCATGGGGTTCTTCCTTTGCCAGTTATCTTGCTGTATTAACTAGGGATGCATTGGATCGGAAGTTTTGTGATCCGGCTGGATGCCGGATATTTCGGATCAAGGTGCCGGATATGGGGTCGGATGCCGGATATTAAACTTACCTATTTCAGTTTCCCTGTTTTTACTGAAAAGTTAACGAAAAAGGCTAAATTGAAAAAGGGAAAGATCTGAAAAACCGAAAAATATTGAATCAAATGTTAACGTCTTGAATCATTCACCTTTGCGCATACACTGACTGTGAAGTTTCCATAGGTTTCCATGTAAAAAAAATGAGTAAATGAATAAAAAAAAAAACAACAGTCATAGCCGAGCTCGCCGTCTCTCACGGCATTCATAGGCATGGGTGTAACCACGGTTCAGAAATTGGGGGGGGGGGGCAAACTGGCTGCAATGCATCAAGAATAGGTGTGGGGTTAAAATCACTTTTTCGGTCGTTGCATGACAACGTACGCTTGAAATTCCTTTGTTTGATTTCAGAAGTCAAGAAATTGTGTCGCTAATGGAAAATAACTATATATAATATCTACCTTAAAAATCTGAGGAACAATTACCACTTCTGGAAAACTACGTGGGACATGGGCCCCTCAGCCCCCGCCGAGGTTACACCCATGGCAAAGGCTCCAGAGTACGCAGAATGCCATTGTAGCGCCTTGGTAGAACTGGAATACCTGACTTGATAAGCTTTCTGTACGAGTACTTAAAGTATGTCTCTTGAAGTATATTGCCCCGTAATGCATTTGTATCAGAGGATTTGAGAAAGATAAATGTCTGAAAACTAGAGAGATAATACACCACAAAATGGGCTACTGAGGACATGCTGGCTATTGTTTCACAGCTTTGAGCTTGGGTCCCACTTTTGCAAAATATGTCTCAACCTTTCCAAAACTAAGAAGGATAAGTGGTGCTCCAAACAGACCTTGGAAGTGCCAGTTACATGGACAATCTAATATGACGAGGCATATTTCTTCTGAAACGGCTTTTGTAGGCAGACATTAGAACAACGTCGTGATCGTACACCGGAAGGCTAAATATCCGGCAATATCCAGCCGGATCACACAAATATCCGTCCGGATACCGAATACCGGGTAATCTTTAGTATCCGGCCGTACACCCGGCCGGATATATGGCCAGACCGGATACCCGGTGCATCCCTAATATTGACGTCTCCAGGATAGGAAAAATGAAGGGAATTTGAAAGAAAAGTCGGGGGCGCAGAAATCCATGTCGATCGAGCGTAACGAACAAACAGCTGCGCCGTTAATGTCGAACCGTTGTTCTTCTTTCACGACCTTGCCAAAGTTCTGTCGTGTCAACCATAGTGTAACGGCCGAAAACTCTGCACTGGACAGAATGGCTTCCTTTGTATCCGGAAGTGACTAAATAAGCTGCACTGAGAAGACGACTTGTGAACATCTTACATTCATGCTTATTTTAAACCAGTTGTAGGTCTGACATTCTAGTTTGAGTCCTCTGCTGAAGCTCTTGCCAAACTAATTTCCAGTGCGGAATTGCAGGGCTCATTGCAAACTAGCAAATGTTCCATACTTATCATTCATAGGGCGGTACACAGCGAGGAGGGCTGCTGGTCTCACGGTTGCGCATCTGGTTTACCGTGAGACGCGTCACTGATCTCGGCGGAACAAGTCACAATTACAAGAGGCAGTCGGCTTGAGGAGGTTGTGGAATGCGGTCGGTCGTGACAGGTTGAGCTAGGCGTGCTGTGGGACCTTCCAACAGCCGTGAAATTAGATGGTAAGGTGCTTGACATGGGGATGTTTTTTTCATAGGCACGCGTTCCTCATTTTGAAGTTTTGTCGTGTCTCTACAGGAATTACAGGAAATACAGGCGATCGACAGTACTGCTACCAGCACTGTACAGTGATTTGTCAGTTCTTTGTTAAAGAAACCCGCAGTGCACCGTGCAGATAGGCCGGACGAAAGGTGACGCGCTATATGATACCCGTAAACTGGGGGCGGATGGTTCGACAGTTCTGTTACCAGCGCGAAAACGCAGCGTGGCGATTCCTTATTTCTGCGTTCCTGACATGACACCAGGGCGGTAATTTCCTGTTTGCGTGTTCCTGGCGTAGCTCTCCTGTGATTGCCTACAGTTGTTCGTACGGCAGTAACTGTGTCGTCACCCACGGCTGTCGCCAGCTCAGCTTCGATTGGGTTCAGCCTTGTTTCGACCAAATACATACCGTTAATTTTTTCCGTTTCGAAGACTACGATTTTAAAGTAGGTCGCCGAAACCTGAACGAGGGATATTTTGAGAATGACTTTGGACATTGAGACCAGTGGCCATTCTCACTTAGAAAAAAGTGAGAACAACACCTGTTCTCAGAGACCAGAAGGGGTTCTCATTTTCCCTATTCAAATCAGACCACACATTTTCATACCCTGGGAGGACTCATTTGAGAATGTTTTCGAGACTGGTACCTGATCTCATGTGAAACCACCTTTAACATAAGGTTTCACTTGAAACCAGGTGGATTCATATGAGGCCAGGCACCATTCTCGAGTTAAACCGTTCGCAAATGAATCCTCTTAGGGCATCGAAAATGTGTGGCCTGAGTTGAATAGGAAAAATCTGCCGGCCTCTGGAAATCTCTGGAAATCTCGGTTACCGGCCTCTCTTTTTCTCAGTGTGGGCTAACGTCATATGGCGATAAAGGTAAAATGTTGCACCATGCAGCCGTGAATGTCAGCATCGTATGCCGGGCAAATGTCAGCCGTCAAAGGCTGGCGCAGATCGAAGCGCTACCACCCACATTTGACTGAGCGAAATGTCGACACCGGCCTGACAGCCTGACGGGGACGGACGTGAAGGCCATCGCCTGGTCGGTTTCGACGTCCGCGGCCGGCCTCGAGCTCAATCGAACGCAGCCATGGCGAGGCTGGTACTGCTGCTGAGCCTGCTGGTCGCATGGGCGTCGGCGGGCGTTCCGACGAACCGCATCAGGTGCTGCAGGAAAGGCTGCGGCGCCGTCTGCTACAAGGGTTGGCCGCTCCAGAAGCTGGGCAGCTGTCCTCCACCGCCGAAATATGTCTGCGCCCTGCATCCGCTGCCGGATCCCTGCAAGAGCAACGACTTCAACTGTCCCGGCCGGCAGAAGTGCTGCGCTGGCGGCTGCGGCACCGCCTGCGTGAAGCCGCGCTTCACGCTTCGCAAGCCCGGCAGGTGCCCTCCGCCTCCGAAATATGTCTGTGCCTTGGCGCCTCCGCTGCCGGATCCCTGCAGGAGCAACGACTATAACTGTCCCGGTCGGCAGAAGTGCTGCGCTGGCGGCTGCGGTACCGCGTGCGTGGAGCCGCGCTTCATCCAGAAGCCCCGCTGGTGACCGTCACGCGGCCACGCGGGGGCCGGCCCCCGTCGGACCCCTGCGGCGGCAGCGACGCCAGGTGTTCCGGCAGACAGAAGTGATGCCTGGGTATCCACCAGCGTGGAGCCCCGCTTCACCCAGAAGCCGGTTTACTGTCCGTTCAGTGCTGGGATCTGCTATCAATGTGGGGACACCCCCGTCCGTATGTGGTTTCGATGACGTAAATTGTCCGGGTAAGCATAAATGCTGTGACGCTGTATGTAGAGCAGTCTGTGACAATCCTACGGAAGCACCATTTTATTGGCGAAGTTCACTGTGGCAGAAAATACGGCCTGGAACATGAAAATATTGTTGGCATGAAATACCCGAGGGTTATCGTTTCGCTGTTGTTTGACGTTGCGGACTATCGATATGTTTCAGATGTGGATTTTTATATCGAGCCGTGTCCTGCGAATGGTAGGTAAATCAACGGTACTCCCTTTTGATGTGGTTACCGTAGTGACGGTTATCTTCTTTATTGGTTTGAAGAAACCATGTGCTTCTTCCACGGTAATATGAATTAGCCTCATCGACTGAAAAATGACAAAAGAAAACTGAATATGTAGAGCATGAACTAGAAATACACCTTTTGACCTTACAGTGGCATTTTATTGGCGTACTGACTAAGATTACTTCGGTCATTGCGAACGAGGTCGAATGGAGCTGCCCAACTCGGCCCGGCCATAACAGTATCTGGAGGCTAATAACCTCGCAACCACTGGGCACAAAGCCTTAACATTTTTTAGAATATGGGCCAATAGAGGTAGGAATTTTACTTTTGTGGACTGAGATTGTTGAGAACAAAACGAAAAAGTGAGAACAGAGCCGAAGTAACGTGCACCTTCCTGTCGTGTACATGGGCCAACATTGAGACCAGTGTTTTATTTACCATTTATATGCATTTACGCGGTCACAGTCAGATTTTTTGTACAATGACAGTCTGCAGTGAGGCTTCAGAAACATTACACTGATGTTCCGAATTGGGCAGTAGATTGATAATCTTGCTGGGTGATGAACCATGGAATCATTAACAAGCATCGATAAAACGGTAGAGTTGGATCAGTGTGCGGGGCATGACATATTGTTTATTTGAGAACAAAAGAACTGATTTCACCCAATCCAAAAAGCTTGGGAACAAAATGTCTTTAGGCCTGAAAATTAACAGTGCCCAAAATGCTGACCTTGAGGTCAGTTCTTTGCATTTTATTTGTTTGCATTTAAATTGTTCATTTATTGCATTGTTTGCATTTATCATAGCTGCATTTGCATTGTGTCAACCTGCAAACCTTTTTTATCCGCATAACTATTCCGGGAGCATTGTTTTCACTCTAAGACTTATTTCTCTATACATGTTTTTCAACAGCTCCGTAATGGCAGCGAAGAACTCCAAGGGTATGCGGGACGTTGAAACTTGCAATTCTTCGAATGCGAAATATTGAAATAGATCGACAAATACTGTTTTGTAAATACTGCAAACAACAACGCAATGGGCCTTGTTCGTCATGCGTCCCACAAGGCATCGTACTGATGGCATTCAGCTGTATACGTTTGGGATGCCTATTGTTCTGAAGAATACGAGTTTTTTTTGTAACATCAGATGGCTGTTTTGGCTTTTTTTATAACATCAGAGGGCAACCTGAGTCAGTTTTACTCATATACACTTCAAAAATAATTTGATCTTGTTTTGTTTAGCAAACACGAGTGAATTGAAAACAAGGTTTTGTAAGCTGTCTACAGTACTGATTGACCTTATCTGTATAAGGTTGTATAAGGCTGTGAAAAGACGTAAACAACGAAGAATACAAAGGATATCGGTGCTTCGGCTGATAAACTTGAATTGTCAAAACAATCATACTAAAGAATTATGGGCTTTGCCACTCTCAGTGACGACACCGGCATTTGTTTAAAATATTGTCTATAAGCGTACTGGACGGGACCTTGAGTGAGTACCAATAATGCCTATTATTTCATGAGGACCATGCGTCTCCAGGGTGAGTTTTTTTCTTTTACTGGAACGCATTCTTCCGCATTCTAGCGTCCTGGCATGTTTAACTTCGTATATGTGGGTTTGTATTGACGTTGCTGGTCTCTCGTTGGCTATATTACATTCCTCGGTGTCGAATTAATATCATGGTCTAAACGTTATGGGAACAGCATGAATGCCGACGTTTAATTCCATTTGGTGTCAAGCGTTTACTACACGAATATCAAATCAACGTGGCTATCAGTTCATGAAAAAATAGTTTCATACGACAATTAGTTATTAATTCATGGGCGCATTTCCTGAATGCGATATGTTTTTTTTGAGACGCCTAATGACGCATTAGCGCCATGCCCCAACGTCGGTCTGTGCTGAACGTGGTCACCAGTGATGGCTGATGTGCCTTATTGCTTGGCTGTTTTAGCTGCCGTTTATTGGTACTTTCTGTTTAACGTTAGACTGGTGAAAAAAAAAAACATTTGCTTTGATCCCAAGTTATCATTGTTGCCAACTCGAGTTTATTTTAAGTGCAAAATGATTATGTATTACGATGACTATTGGCGTTTACTTCATGGTTTGCCGTTTTTTTTCATAATGAATAACGTTGAGTGTGTTTTTCCTTGTGAACTTAAACATTCAAAATTTTCTTTCTGATGTTGACGTAGAGGACAGTATTTGAAATCATTCTGAGCATTTGCATCATTTTTGAGGGAACAAGAGATGATGAAACCCAAATGTCGTGTCGCCGTATCCGAATACCCATTTTAATATAGAAATATAGCAATGAATATGGAAAAGACGATCACCCATTTGGAAGCTGCGCCCAATTTATGCAATGATTTAATTAACCTGCTCTGGTCTGAGTCCAGCTTGCCTTTGCACCAATGACTGTTAGACAACAAACGATTGGCCACGCTTTCGGCATATGAAAAGCAGGTCATGTCAGCTTCTTTCCAAATGATGAAAAATAAGGTACGAAACAGGGCTGAGAATTCGATTCGAATGACTCGAATATTCGGCCAATTGTTCGGATTTCGCGAATGCCCGAGTCATCATTTCTTCAAGATTCCTAGATTTGGCGAATATTCGTTCGGCCATTTTTGCTCCCAAATTCTCCCGGAATATGCGAACATCAAACGAGATTTGGAATATTATTTTGCATTCATTTGCAGCATTTGAAGGTACGTGCTAACCAAATTATGTATAGTCACGCAAAATGCTAACCTGGGCATTGTACAGTGGTTCTGTGGGTTCTGTTTACCACTGTGGCTGAGAACAAAGCGCGGCGGTGCGACTGAGACTTGCTCCGTCCCATCCCTATTGTGGCACTGATCCGCGCCTCAAGTTTAGTAAGGCGACTGCAGCTCCGTGAGTAACCTGACGTACGGTCCGTGTCTGGTCACGACTGGCAGAAACGCCGGGTCGGTGTCGGTCGGTCCGTGAAGCTGGGCGCATTCCAGGGTACGACAACCTGCCCTCCGAAATGTGGGTTTCTCAACGAACTGGCCAACTTTGTTTTGACCGGCGACAGTTTTTCATTTTTTGCTATGAAATAGCAATCCATATGTATATATTAATAGTACCTTTAATACGTAGCATATGTAATTCAAAATATATAACATAACACACACACAAAATATGTATACATACATATGCACTGATATCATCTGTACCACCACCCGATTCTTGGTCCCATTTTGTATTCTATTTGCCTTTTTACATATTATTGTACTTAAATATAAAAAGCGTTGGTACAGTGTAGAAAAGCATTGGTAGTGCTCAAATCAATACGGGAAAGGCCTTGGCACTACGAGGCCCATAGCAAACGATACCCATGTTTCCCACGCTAAGAACCTTTCGCATTAACAAACGCGTACTGAGCTGCTGTGGTCGGTAGCTCAGTTGATAGACTTCTGGTCTCCCCGTCCTGGCAAGGCGGATTCGAATCGCATGGGAGCTCGATATTTGGCCCGCTGGTAAGCTGGCAGCTGGTCAACGTAGGGCCACGCTGACTACCACACGGTCGTGCCGCACCTTTGATGGCACATTAAGCTTAAGCCACGAAATCAGCCGCTACCTGGGATGGCGTGATCGGATGCCGGAGTCGGAGGCCATCCCACAAGCTCTGCTTTGCACGGGCTTCGATAACTAACGCCACCGTATCAAACCACTCGAGTCAAATTGACAAAAAATACAGACGGAACTGTACTGCGGCAGCGAAATATCCTGTTCGAGGCAGATGACGTATACCACTCCGACCTCGGTAAGACGGGAAGCTACCTGTGATTAATTATAAACGAGCTGAGCTAGATTTCAGGCATTTTACAGATTACATTGGCTAATGATCAGAAGAAATCTTATGATGAATGTGCATGCATCCATTTCGGGTGGATATTCTTTTGCGGGCGTTCTGGAAGCAGAGCCCGAGCTAACCTGAGTCTGTTACACGGAGTCTAGTGTCTATAATCTTTTACGCTATTCCAGATACACAGCATAATTTGCCGAAATGAATGGCACGTAACACCATAGCCAGTGCGCCCTCTAAACGCCAGAAAATAACTTACAGATAACTTGTTACAGGGGTAACAAGCAACACCGTAGTCCCAGTTAAATATCGCACTTCTAATTTGGCTATGAGATGGAGTTGTAGGAAGCAGGAAATTCCCTCTAGTTTTAGGTTTGTTGTGGACGCTTTGATGAAAAAGAGGCATTCTAAGCTGGATAATGATTTCGACTGCTAACTTTGATTTAGACCATTTCAAAATTTACTAATTTCTTCAAAGTCCTGCCACGGTAAGTGCCGGATGGTATTCCCGCGGGTTACAGAGCATCATGACTGCCAGTCAGGCACTCTGCCACTGACGTCATGCCGCTCTCCGTCCTCGACAGTGCCCAATCACCTTCCGCCTGGTACTCGGCGCCGGCCGGAACTGTGAAGTTCTGTAATTTGTTCATGCCTTTGTAAATCAATGTCATTGTAACCATTGCTCCGATTGCACCTTTTGCGATGAAATGGCACCAGCTTCTGAATTCGAAGATTCCAATATTTAGTCGAGATTTTCCACTGTACCCGGGAAAATATTCGAATCAAAGACTGTATCCAGATTTTCGGCTGTAGCAGGACACTGCACCCCCCAATCGCTTGCCGCGATCAGCAAAATCATATCAGAAAATTTTGCGCAGCAAACGTGCACCCGCACCCAGCAAACTTCTGGCTTTTTGCAATTGTTGCAGGTCGTCGCACTATCATCGGCAGGATTTATAAAATCATCCAGCCTATCAGCTCAATACTTAAACCAAACCTCTTCACATAATCACGCGGCTCTTCGTAACTAACGGCTGACGGATCCCAGGCCCGTCGGTGTCACGCACCTCCGACTGCCTGGACAGAGCGGGGCGGTTCTCGGTGCCTCCGCCCTGGCCGCCGTCCTGCCGTCACACCCTCAGCTCAACGCGCGACCGGACGGCTGGCCGCTGCCCCCCCCCCCTGCGGCGCCACGTCTACGTCTCCAACGCCGCCGCCAACACGCCGCCGGGGGCAGCCAGAGGTCACGGCCGCCGCTGACGGCCGACCGCCGCGGCCGGGGGGGGGGGACGGCCGGGGAGGCCGTTCAGACGTCAGTGACGAGTCGCGGACGGTGACGGCTCCTGCGGCGGCCGTGCCGCGGCGGCCGGACGGTCCCGGCGGCCCTCTCCGCCGCCGGCCGAGCGCGGACTGACCGGGCCGCACGACGCCGGACGGGCCTTCGGTGGCCGCCGCCGGGCCGTTCCAGGCCGCGCCGTCCGCCGCAGACGGCGCCCCGCGGCAGCCGCGGCGGCGCAGCGGCCGCCGCCGCCGGCCCGGCCATGCAAGTTTGAACGATCGGCGCCGCTGGAAGGGCGGCTGCGCGCGGTCGGAAGCGGCGCCGGACAGTGATGTTGGTCCCTCGGTGGCCGGATTGGGCGGCAGACTTTAAAGAGGTGTCCTTTGGACTCTGCAGGTGTCCGTTCCCTAGCTGCCATCAAGGTGTCAAAATGTAGCTTCCGATTCCACCTGGGTTCGGGTCCTTGCGTTATTGAAAGGTACCAGGCTTCCCCGCGACGTCGCTGGTGGCTTGTAGTCGGGACAAGTAAGACAATAAACAGTTTAAGATAGCTTGCTTCCTTGTGTCCTTCCTGGCCCATTTGCTTCGAATCTGAACAGCGACCAGTTGATGCCTAAAACCCCATATTGTTTAATCTTTCATTCTTTTATCAGCCTTTTGACGTAATAACTGTTGATTTGTCTGACAATGACATTCACTTTCTGGCGTCTCCAGACTAATGGAGGTTCCAGGTCTGGCTGGTTTATGCAATCATTCCCTGCCGCGTCCTGGCGCCGTCGCCGTCGACGAGCCCGCCCGCCGACCGGCCCGCTCGGCACGTGTGCTCCTGTTCTCGGCCGCGGGGCAGGCCGAAAATAAGCCTCGTAAATCATTAACGCACCCAGGTACCACTTTTCACCGACGGTTCTCACAGGCTGTCGCAGCCATCGATCGCCGCCGGGGGAAATTTGCCGGGGTGGATGACAAATGCTCACCGTCACGGCCGCGCTGCACCCGCCGCGCTTCAGGCCGCCTCGGCGCCGGCCACGCGCCCGCCGATATGGCAGTCATGTGGCAGCCGGACGTGACCGAGAGCCGACGACGCCGCCGAGGCGTTCGTCATTGAGCACGTATTCGGCACAGATCGCTGGCGCCGCTCAGCTCGACCGCATCAGCGTGTTTTTGACGCTTAACCCCTTAGATTGACCGAATAGCGTCGTTCTGGAAGCCAGATGGCAGCTTGCTGTGGAAGAGTGTGTCACTGGTTCTCGAGAGTCGTTATCTTATATGTTCACGCTGTGGGGAATTATTTTTTCGGGTGTCCAGCGGCTCCAACACTTTGCGAACGAACCGCATATCACGGAGACGACGGACGCCCTCGCATCACCCTCCCCCCTCCCCTCGCCAGGCCAGATGGGTCCGCTCCCAGACGTGCCCATCGCGCTTATGCAGTTGAAAAATGCGGTCTTTTCCGCCGACGAGAGTTCGGTAGAAGACCTCGCCACGGTTTCGCTAGCCGGGACGATGCCTCTGTCCCAGATGTTGAGTGCTGCAGTGTGACCGCGGCCCCGGCTGCGGGACGCTGTGTGCGGACCGGATCGGTGTTGCCTGATCCCGTGATAGCCGCAGAACCCGACTCTGCAGAGGACGGGGTCCCGACTGGTCGCGATATAAGGCCGCCTGATCCCGTGACAGTCACAGCCGGAACCCAGCTCTGCAGAGGACGGGGTCCCTACTGGTCACGATATAAGGCCGCCTGATCCCGTGACAGTCACAGCCGGAACCCAGCTCTGCAGAGGACGGGGTCCCTACTAGTCACGATATAAGGCCGCCTGATCCCGTGACAGTCACAGCCGGAACCCAGCTCTGCAGAGGACGGGGTCCCTACTGGTCACGATATAAGGCCGCCTGATCCCGTGACAGTCACAGCCGGTACCCAGCTCTGCAGAGGACGGGGTCCCTACTGGTCACGATATAAGGCCGCCTGATCCCGTGACAGTCACAGCCGGAACCCAGCTCTGCAGAGGACGGGGTCCCTTCTGGTCAAGATATATTGCCGCCTGATCCCGTGACAGTCACGGCCTGACTCCTGCTCTATAGAGGATGCAGTCCCGACTGGTCACCATACATTACCGCCTGATCCCGTGACAGTCACGGCCGGACTCCTGCTCTGCAAAGGCCGTGGAAAGTCACGGCCTGGAACACGACCCTGCGGAGGACGGGGTGCCGCCTGATCCCGTGACGGGAGCGGTCAGGCCTCCGATTATACAGAGGACGAGGTTCCGACTGGCGGCGTACTTCATGAGGATTTCTAGCCGCCTCCTATCCTCACTCTGCTCCCCGAGGCTTACCCATTCCTCTTTCGCGCTTTCTTTTACTCTCTTTTCTCTTTTACGCTCGTGGCTTTAATTTTTCCGTTTCGTTTCTTTCTTCGCTTCTTATTTCTTCCATTCTTTTATTTGATTTCGTTCTTTTTCATGTTTGTCTGTAAAAGGTTATCACGTATGATAGGTGAAACACTGTTTGATATCCGCTAATGCAGTGAAAAAACTTAAATGGATGTGGGTCATGTGACATCGGCATTTCGAAGACGCTTAACTACGTTTCCTGAGTGTTCTTCTTGAGCTGAGAATCTTGATCCGTTATCTCAATTCCCGAGTAATTAGCAGCGAGATGTTTGTTTTAAGTGATATGTTAGCCAATTAACGAGGATAAAATCAAAATAACTATTTCCTTCTTTCTGACTTTGGCTGAACCTGTACATTTCAGCTATGAACCTTACCTCCTATAGGCGTTTTATCACTTATTTTCCATGTTTTTGCAGTCTGCCCAGTCCATTCCGTTATCACCGGATATTAAAACTGTCGTGGTCACGGGTGCTGCATGTCAGCGCGGTGCGGCAGAGCCGCCGCTGTTGGGACGGCGGCGGCGGCCCGGCATCGTGCCGGCGTCTCCTTTCTCCGGCAACAGCCGGCCGCGCCGTGTGACGCCTGTTTCGGCCAAGTTGAGCGGAAAAATAAGCACATAATTCCGGCGGCTCCAGAAGGCAGTGCTTCAGATAAGCGTGACGGACGCCGCCGCCGCCCCGCTCCAGTGACGTCACGGGTCGGCGGCGCGGCGGGTCCATCTGATGCGCCGCCGCGGCTCCCGCCGGGCACAAAGCGGCGATAGCGCGGCCGTCCGCCGCTTCGGGGATCGCAGTTCCTTTGTTCCGATAGATAAACCCGGTAAATCGCGTCGGGCCGGCGGCGGCCGGCGCCGCGAGCCGCTCGTGTGTCTGACGGACGGCTCATGGGGCGTGTCGACAGAGATTGACGCCGACTGAGCGTAACCCGTGATCCCCACCGCCCCTTCCTACCCCCCCCCCCCGGGATGGTCAGCGTCCGAGACGGTCAGCCGGCGCCGCTGCCGGTCGACGTCGGCCGTCCCGTCGGTCTGACGGCGGTGGCGGCCGAGACGGCGGCCGGTTTGCCGGTCTGGCGGCCACCGCCAGATGGCGCCGCTCGGGGCCGCGCCTGAGGGGCCGTTGCGGCCGCTCTGGGATGCCGGGCAGGCGACGATGATACGGAAACTGGGGCCGCTAAATGTGGGAGGTCGCGGGCCCTTTGAATGGCCACACCGAGGCATTTTGCTTATTCAGTCCGGAACCTTTGTTTCTGCATTGATTTGGGACAGTCGCGGCGGTCTGTAAAGAAGTAACGATTTGGTGTGTTGTGCGCCGTAGTCTTAACTGCAGCTTGCTGTGGAACTGGTGCCATTATCAAGCAACATGTTTGAAGCTTATGATTGCTCAGCTGCGCAAGCGCAACAGTTTACTTCACTTGAAAACAAATGTCAGTACCACAGAAGGAGCAGGAATCGTCTATTTATAATGGTTTATCCTTGTATGAATTTCAGTCCATACCATTTAGCCTTTGATGGCTGGGAAGACTAAATGCAACAAATTGAACAACGGGAAATCGTTAGGAAGTAGTCTCTATGCAATCCCCGCGGACCGGTCAAACCTTGCGGAATTCCCTGATGTCTTGATCTCACTTATTTCGATTGTCCTAGCGAATCATCGTTTCCGAAACATGGATATCTACATATCAACCGCGTTATGTAGTGATGGCATATCATCAGTAAATATCTTTCCAGACCTTTTTTAAACATTCTCAGTTCCACCGCGAATGAAATGCATTGCATCGGCAGGGTATTACTCTAGGCAAAATTACCAGCTTTGCTTCCCATCCTCAACCGAGCACCGTTGGGCTGGGAAATCTGTTCCGTGTTTCGACCACATTCGCAGCTGCTGCCGCGGCCAAGGTTGCTCCATTTTTGTGGGCACAAGTGTTCGCCTATGGATCTATGCTCTGTCGCCACGGGAAAACGCTCGTACGCCGCGCAAGTTTTCCGCGAAAACAAGGTCAAACATGGCGACGGCGCACAGATGCAACGACTTCTGATATCCGGATTCTTCTTGGAGCGTTGCGTTTCCATGGCGACGGGTGTGTGTACCCGGAGTTGCCAGAATTCATCTCCGTGGTCGGATTATTCTGATTAGCATTCTCATCGGATGAATGTCACCAGATGTACGCTTCCGTGCTAGATCGTCGCGGTGTTCACCGAAACAGTGAACCTCCAGTATGACAGGGCGTTTTATGTGTGCGTGGATGCTGCCACAGGACCTAGTGCTCATTAAGGCTGTCCGGTTGCGTTGCTGTCTCTCCATACTGCTACGACCAGCGGCGCGCGAGCGACGAGCTCTGGTGAAACTGGTAGGGTGTTGTTCACGTGGGGATGGGTAGGAACGAACAAAAACCGGTGTGACTGTCATCTGACCAGCTGGCATCGCTTGAGCTCTGTGCTTACGTACGTGGGATATCTTGTCAAAAACGATTACGTGGGTCTGTTCCTGTTCCTGGGGGACTTCACTGCAAATATGCTCTGGAAAACGTCTTCAAGCGTCTCGTGCCAGTTTTCCAGTCCTTGAACAGCAGACTTTGCTTGCCAGTAATTGGGACTTTTCACCATAACAGGAAGATGAAACACCCGTGGTTAGGCACGTTGGTCGTGGTATCCGCACGTGCCCAGGACTTGGAACCGAGTCGTTTTGACGACGTTCGTTCTGTGACTGGTGAGCGGTTCGGCGGTGCCGTTACGGTCCCACGAGGTGTTACTGTCTGCCGCCGATTCATCCGATTTGTTGGGATGTGGAGTCCCGGCGATCGATGGCTGCTGCAACTGCGTCGAATCTGTGTAAAACACTACTGGCCCAAATGAAACTGTCGGCTCAGTGCTGACGGAAGCCGCAAACTCGCACCGGTTATGGCGAAAAGTTGGGCGTGCTCCCGGGGACGCAAATAAAGCCCGGAATGCAAGTCTGCCATTTCGTGGTGTCTTTGTTGTTCGATGTTATTTTTTTTTTTGGATATATATTTAGTATTATTGGAACTAATGTGATGTATGTAGATGACGTGCGCAGACCAGTTCCTCGGCCAACCTGCCAAGCAGCATGTATGCGCCGCCTACATTTAGTTTCGAAACGCCTTTTCAGAGCGAAAGTCACGAAAACGATGCACACACGACGGATGGTTTTTCGTGTGCCTGCCGGTTTGAAGCCATCTTTCGCGACTTGCTGGTTTCGGTTTGGTTTCTGGTGGTAGCAACGGCGCCGAGCTCGTTCTACCTTCGTCCGTCAGGCACGGAAGCCGTGTCCGTTCTTCCGCGTCCGTCCGTCCGTCCGTCCGTTTATCAGCGGCCGTTCATCCCCGTGCAGCGGATAACCTCAGTCGCCGACCTGTATCCCTGTGATTGGGTCGCTGAGACCGAACTTGTTCAACTTAACTTCGGCCCTTGGCTTTCGCTGTTGAATGTTCCGTTAACGCCATTTGGCGGCATCACCGATGACAGGCTGGGGCTGTGCTCGTTGGCGGCGGCCTTTGGTGATTGGGCCGGTGTCGACTGCCGTTGACATTTGCTGATGGTAGTCGCTGGCGACGTCCGTAAGCGACGTTTGCTGGCAGCGACCCCGGTTTACAGTATCCGGTGACAGTCCCTGGCGACGGTCTTTGACCAAGGTCTTCTGATGGCGTTTTCTGGTGATAGCTTGTGTTGATGATATGCGGCGACGGTGCCAGTAACGGTCTTTGATGACGGCCTGTGGTTAAGGCCTCTAGTGACTTTTCTGGTGGCGTTCTGTGGTGGCGGTCTGTGGTTTCCATCGATAGTCTGTAATGACGGCCTGTGATGAAGGTGTCTGGTGACGTTTTCAGATGACGCTCTGCGGCGGCGGTTTCCGGTGGATGGTCTCCGGTGCTGGTGTGTGATGAAGGTCTCTGGTAACGGTGTGCGGTGACGCTCTGTCGTGACAATTCGTGGTGACATCCTCTGGCGGCGTTCTTTGGTGAAGTTCTACGATGAAGCGTTGTGGTCATCTCGACGACGTTATCTTAAGACATCCGCTACTGACGGTCTGTAGCGAGGGCTTCAGGGACGGTCTTTGGCGATGATCCCTGGTTAAGACCTCTAGTGGCGTTCTGTGGTGACGTTCTCTGGTTACTCATGTCCGTAGTGTCACGCTGCTGACGATCGGCGTCCTTGCTCGTCAGACGTGCCGTCGCCTCCCGGACGGCCTCTCATCACCAACTTCACGTCCCGCTCCGTCTTCCTCTCCTGGGCGCCGGGCAGCAAGATCAACAACAGCCCCATCCGCCACTACGTCATCCACGTCAGGTAAGACCCGCACCGTGACTTCGCGGCCAAGGCGGCTGATCCGACGTCGGGGTCAGGCGCGAAGGAACGTGCAGCGTCACGAGGGAGGGCGAGTTGTCACAACGCAGGGATGGCGTTGGTCTCTGCTGCACCCCGCAGCCTTGCTGACACTGCGAACACGACTGTTTAGAGCCCTTTTCGTTGCTGTGCCTAGAAGAAGTGTTGCATTCACGAAATATGAAGTCAGACCTCCGTTTCTGGACTGCTGCACTACGTTTCCACATCATTTATCGCGGCCAGAAACATTTGTTTGATGTTAGGCGATAGCTGCTTCCAGAAATGCGATCAACTCAAAGCCAATGGATTGAGGAAATGGGATGAAAATAGGCGCCTGGCTCGGTTCGACAACCATCCTGCTTAGATCAGAGCCGCAGCCCATCTCACGTCTTTCTGCCTCCTCGCACGCAAACAGCAGGAGAATCAGCCTTAGGACAGCGCTGGACCCATCGGCACAGCCGATTTTGTGTTGGCTCTGCGCCATGGGGCTTGTCGTATTCAGATACATTGACCCCCAGGCGGTCGTCGTAGGAGGAAGGAACAAAAGGAGGAGAAAGACTGGGACATCTCATGTTTTTTTACATCCATGTTGCTTTATTGTGATTTATGAGTAGTCCCAATATCTGCATCGTTAATGTTACGTATGTGATATACCCCAATAGCTATTTAATATTAGTCATTTATATGTTTATTAGATTGTTTTCGACTCGCAAATGATTTTTATATCCTTTAGTCATGTACGTTATTCTGGCAATTTTTTTCGAATTCCTCGTTTCTTTCCTGAAATCTGAGATGTTTCCTTGGTCCGGCTGCAACATTTCTGATGCTTTTCTCTCTTCAGAGGGATCTCGTAACTCCAGAAAAGCCCGTCGCCTCGCTTGGACGATGAGTCCAGTTCGAAATCCAATTCCAGGCATGTTTATCCCTTTTATTTCTTGTGAACATGTTTCGTGCCTAATAGAGTAGTCAAACATGTAACTGCCGGCAACCAATGCAGGTTTGTAAACGATTTGAACCGCATCATCATGCCTGTAAATTTTAGGTCACCGCATGATAAGTTCCCAATACAAAGGCATTTTGCACCGAATACATCAAATATCCGATATTTTTTTGTCGCGAGGCTTAAACCTACATATGAAGGACATGCAGGTCGGATCATGCCACTCCCCGCCGGCCTTTTTTTCTTTTCTGTTTTAGGGCAAGCTACTGCTAGTGCTAAAACGTCTTTAAACTCTGCTTAAGCTCATGATCTCGCCGGGAATAGATTGCGAGCTAATGATGTTGGAGATTATGGTTTACTTGAGGCTTTGGGCCTTGAACATGAAATTGAGCGACATCACAATGGATATCACATAAAAGTACGAAAGAAAACATCTGACGTTCATTTTGCTATGGACGCCCAGGGGCGGGTCCAGTGTTTCGCCACGGTGGGGAGGGGAAGGGCGAATGGTCAGCACGGGGTCCCCTCCCGGCCGGGCCTCCCGTTTTTTGCTCTTCAGATATGGAAAAAAAACGTTAATCTGCTGGGGTGCAGGGGAAAATATTTGATGTGATTTGCATTTTTTTGCCATATTATGTAACCGAAAAAAATCAAGGGATGTCACCTTATTTGAGAGCATGTGTTTTGTTCCCGTACAAAGTGGACGAAATATGACAAAAACGTCTGAATTTTATGCGGCTGCGTTCCTCTCTTTCCATATGAAATGTCGTGTCTGCATCTGGTCCAGGAGGCCCCTCTTCCTCCTCGTAGTTTGTGGGTACTTTTTTGCCAGGATAGGTTAAGTTCTTTGTGCACCTTCAGGACACTTTTGATGGTCTCGGGTCGCCTGCCGTGTCAGGGCCCTCTAGTGGTCTCAGGTTCCTTTTGCAGTTTCGCGTGTCCCTCGGGACGTTTCGGGCACTCCTTTGGCAGTTTGGGAGGGACCTCGGACAGTTTCAGGGATCCATTTGGCAGTTTCAGGGACTCTTAAGCCATCTGGGGTTCCCTCCTCTTGTCGTCCCTGAGGACATTTTTTTGCGGCCTAAGAAGCCCCTCAGGCAGTAACAAGGGCCTTCTATAAGCCTCTGTCTGCAGTGACAGAAGCGCCTCTGGTAATCCTCTATATCCTTTGAACCGTTTCAGGAGCTGTGTGGACGTCTCATGGTTTAGCAGTTTCATGGGCCCCTCTGGTCGTCTCAGGGGTCCTTATTTCTAGAGACTCTTCGTTAGCAGTCTCAAAGGCCCCTTTCTAGCAGTCTTGATGGACTCCCTGTTGTCCTAGGCGCCTGTCTTGTCGTCTCTGGGGAACATTTTTGCCGTCACAGGGCTGTCTGGCAGCCACAAAAGACCTTTTGGCAGTTTCAGGGCCCCTGTAAAGTGTCTTGGGCCGTCTGAACGTCTCCGGTGATCTCCATAGCTCCATGGCATGACCCAGGTAATCAGGGGTTTTCCTCGGTTATATGGGGTATACCTGGCAGTCTTAGAGTTTCTCTCTAGCCGTATCACGGGCCTTTCTTGGCGCTTCAGGGGCCTCGCTGGCAGTCTCATGGGGACCTTTTCTGTGCCAGGAGTCCGCGTAACACATTCGGGGGCCTTCTGGCCGTCCAACGCCCCAATACCGTCTTAGAGCCCCGCTTATCGTCTTTGCCTCGCAGGGTCCCTCCCACGTTTTTGACGGTTTCAGGGGTCCATGTACCATGTAGGGGCCCATCTTGCCGTGTCAGTACCCACCTGTCCTTTCCGGGCCCTCTAACTGCATCAGTAACCCCTCAGGTTTTCAAAAAGACCAGAGAAGCCCATTTGGGGCCCTCTTGAGGTTGAGAAGGTCACCGATGAATCCCATTCAGGGAGCTCCTCTGGCTGGCCAGGGGCTCCTTATGCCGTGCTAGGCACTTTGTTAATTTCTTCCCGTCTCAAGCGCCTCTTCAGCACTTTAAGCGGTTTCATGAACCCCTTGCCGTGTTGGGGCCCCTCTTGCGCTCCCAGGACCCTGCTGTCCATTTTAGGGGCCGTCTTACTGTCTCAGGGCCTCATTAGCCCTCCTGGAGGCCCTCTGACTACATCAGAAACCTTCAACTTTTCACACAGGCCCGTGAAACCCATTCGGGGCCCCTATTACATTCCCGGGACCTCCTATGGTGTCCTAGGCATTCGGTCCTCGTCTTGGCCGTCTCAGAGGCCTTGCGACCCTTCTGGTGTTCTCAGGGGCACTCTGCCGTGTTGGTTGCCCTGTTGTGGTCTCAGGGACCCTTCGGGAAGCTCCAGGGCCTCTTCTGTGCGTCTCAGGGGTCATCTAACACTCCCAGCCCCCCCCCCGCCTGCATCAGGAACTCATCACGTTTTCACAGAGACCCCTCGAATCCCATAGCGAACCCTTCGGGCCCCTTTTGGGTTTGAGAGAGAGAAAAGAGAGAGAGAGAGAGAGAGAGAGAGAGAGAGAGAGAGAAGGGCCCTTTCGGGGCCCCTCTGGTAGGCCTGCCCCTTAGGCCTCACGAGGAAGGCAATGGCCCCTTTCCCTAGATCCGCCCCTGTAGACACCTATGTGTATTTCTTGTTGAATTTGCTTTTTTTTTACAAAAAAGTCATGACATTTTTCCACTTTTTTTGGTGGGATGGAACATTTGTAAATTCAGGACAATAAAAATGTCATGCAAGTGCATGAAAATACTTATACAAGAGACCTCCGTTTTACCTTGAATTGCGCCAGTCCGGTGAAGCTTAAGGCTAAGACACCCGTTTACACGCCTCACGTTTACCTCAGCCTGGTCTCAAACTAAACTCGGCCCTCTCTCAAATCCAAGCCGCGCGGTAAACGCCTCAGCGCGTGCCCGCCGCCACCGCTGCCGCCGCCGCAGCCGTCCCAAACACATCGGAGGCGCCTCGGCGCGGGCGAAGTGGTCTCCCCCGGCGCAACGCGGCACCCACGGGCTTTCAACTAATGAATTCGTCGCCCTGCCGATCGTCAACTGGGTGCCGGGTCTATTCCATCATATTTTTATTGGCAATACGGAGGTCCTTTGGAGGCGATAAATTCCCGGCCTGCCTCGGGAAGAGTTATGATTGCGACGCCGGACGCGCGGAGTGTGTCTGCCGCGGGCAGGGGCCGTGACGTCAGAGTGGAGGCGTTACGTCAGAGCAGCAGCGCCACGCTTTGCACGGTGAAAAGATGCGAGGCATGAGCTCACTGGTGCTATGAACACGTCGGAGGGAATTCCGTCTTCAACCCTTTGTTTGAACTGAGATGACGAAACCTTGACTTGTAACTGACATCTAGTAATAACAAAATCCAATAACAGGACGCTACGTTTCATAACTCAGTATTCGCGGTATTCGCAAGTTTCGAGGCGATTTCCGCGGATATCCTTGTGTCGTGTCCATTCATGACTCATACTGCCACCTGTTGCATGATATCACGAACGGGTGCAGACCAATGAACGTCAGCAGAATGCCCACATTGCTTTATCGCTGGTGGGTGACGTCAAAATATAGTCTTTAATTTATTATGTATTCCAATGA
The DNA here is from genome assembly GCA_030062745.1 of Capitulum mitella. Classification (NCBI taxonomy): domain Eukaryota; kingdom Metazoa; phylum Arthropoda; class Thecostraca; order Pollicipedomorpha; family Pollicipedidae; genus Capitulum; species Capitulum mitella. Next base: position 4,098,427 of record CP099842.1, read on the forward strand.
TCCAAGGCGTTTTAAAAATTACCTTGTTGGAAAGCCTGATCAGTTACGTTTGTTCAGGCTAGTTGAATTTATTTCCGGAACGTTGCCCATGATTAATACCCCGTTTTAAGCGCATATGTCACAAACGGTAACGTTATCGTGTCCAATGAACGACAACAAGAATTGGTTTATCCAGTTGTGCTCCTTACGACATACGGTGCTGGAAAATACGCAGGATATTCCCAGATTTGAAAGGTTGGTTACGAAACGCTTTCAAAAAAAGCGTTGACTGCCACGTTTTTCAATGGTAATTACCTTTGGTGATTTCAAAAGTATCTTTGCGTGCGGTGATAAAACACAAATTGTTCGTGACTTCAGCGGCTCAAAACAACACATTCTTCCTTGCAAAATAAACGTAATTAATTTTTAGTGCTTTTTTCTTTCCTGTTTGTGTCAAACATTCCGTGATTGAAAATTAAAATCAGGGAGAAAACCACGAACATATAACACAGTTTTGTTGCTTGCCTCCGTGTGTGACATAACAATGCGGCTATCTTTAAGTGCGCCCATCAATAAAAGTTCGTAAAGAAATCCGATAAAAGAAGTGTTGCCGACGACGCCGAGGACACACTAAGGCCCTTTCACTCCTGGCACTCCCAGCTTTGATGTTAAAATTAGCGGCGAACATAATATCTATTACGACCACTTGACCCATCGTCCCTTTACGTCCCATTTTAAAACATTTACATGTGTTTGCAATGATGTCTTTTGTAGGAGGCGGGAGGGCCACTTTTTGTTGTAACTTTTCCAGAAAAAAATGGAAGGCGGCGCCAGCAGGCGACTTAAATTCAGGAAGACGCGTCTGTAGTGCTTAACACGCAAACGCGGTATCTTGTTGTCGCTTTTTGGTGATTAAACCCTCTCAATACGGAGCCTTATTTACAAACTTTGCTTCTTAGAGGGACCAATTTGGTGCGCGACCACTGGAATGGGAAGGGAGATAAAGCGTTCGGATTAATCTTGCGTTTATGATTAATTCCGTTCTTTTTTCTTTACTCCACGTTCAAGGTGTGTCTATACAGCTCTTACTGTTGATCCCTTACTCGGGGTTAAACATATGTTTGTTCGTTCGAAATGATATTTTTTGCTGCTTGGATAACTGGAGCTCATTTGATGTGATTGTTGTTACAAACATTCATGTGTGATTGTTGTTTAATGCTCTTTCCGTTCTTCAAACCTACCAGTGTTTATTTCGAAGCCCATATCATACCATGCCAAACTGGCATGTTATGTTTGGTTTCAAATATGCTTCTGTAAATGGTTGGCAGATCGGTAGCTAATCGTGAAGGCAGCGTAATACTTTGCTTGGAACCAAGGCAAGGGGCAGATCCAGGATTTGGCCAAGGGTGAAAACGAATGGTTAGCGCGGGACCCTCTCCCAGCCGGTGCGCCATTTTGTCCTTTTCGGATATGAAAAAAACGTTGGTCTGCTCGGGTTCAGGCAGAAATATTTGATGTCATTTTGTGTTTTTTTTGTCATATAAGGTAACCGAAAAAATTAAGCGCGCCACCGTTTTTGGGAAAATTTTGCGTTTTGTTTCCCTTCAAAGTGACCGAAACATGACAAAAACGGGGGATTTTAGGCGGCTGCGTCCCTTCCTCCTCTTTGAAATGTGTCTGCATCTGGTCCAGGAGCTCCTCTGCCCCCTCGTAACTTCTTGAAACGTTTTTGCTAGTTTTTTGGTGGTCTCGGGCCGTCTGCCGTGTCAGGGCCTTCTAACTGTCTCAGGCTCCTTTCCCAGTTTCACGTGTCCCTCGGGACGTCTCAGGCGCTCCTTTGGCAGTTTCAGGGCCACCTCGGGCTGTTTCAGGAACCCATCTGGCAGCTTCAGGGACATTTAAGACATCTAGGATTCCCTCCTGTCGTCCCTGAAGATCTTTCGCCGTCTAAGGAGCCCCTCAGGCAGTAACGAGGGCCTTCTATAAGTCTCTCTCTGCCGTGACAGAGGCGCCTCTGGTAATGCTCTAGGTCTTTTGGCCGTTTCAGGAGCTGTCTGGAAGTCACAAGGCTTAGTAATTTTAGGGTCGTGTCTGGTCGTCTCAGTGCATACCCTTGACGTCTTGGATGACCCTCTTGTCCTTTCTTGGGAACATTTTTGCCGTCTCAGGGGTCCCTCTGGCAGTAACAGAAGACCTTTTGGCGATTTCAGGGTCCCTGTGCAGTGTAGTGGGCCCACTGAACGTCTCCGGTGGTCCTCATGGTTGTATCAAGGGTCTTCCTCGTCAGTGGGTATATCTGGCAGTCTTAGGGTCCTCTAGCCGTATCAGGGCCTTTCTTGGCGTTGCAGAGGCCTTACTGGCAGTCTCAGGGGACCATTTCTGTGTCAGGAGCCCGCTTAGCACACTTGGAGGCCCTCAGACCGTTCCAGGGGCCCCAACACTGTCGAAGAGGCTCTGTTATCGTATTTGCCTCGTAGCGGCCGTCCGACCTTTTTGGCGGTGTCAGGAGCCATCTATCGTGTAGGGGCTCACCTTGCCCCTTGCCGTCTCAGGACCCACCGGACCTTCCGGGGGCCCCTTGACTGCATCCAGAACCCCTCAGGTTTTCAAAAAGACCATTGTAGCCCATTTGGGGCCTCTCGAGGCTGAGAAGGTGACTGATGAATCCCTGTTGAGGGGGCCCCTCTGACTGGCCAGGGTCTCCTCATGCCGTGCGAATCACCCTCTAAAGCTCTTGCCGTCTTAGGGGCCTCTCGGGCACTTAAAGCGGTCTCATGGATCCCTTTTCCGTGTTGGGGACCCCTCTTGCGGCCCCAGGGACCCTCGGAGAGTTTCAGGAACCCTTCTATCCATTTTGGGAGTCCTCGTGCTGTCTTAGAGTCTCATTAACCCTCCCGGAGGCCCAATGACTGCATCAGGAACCTTCAGCTTTTCCCACGGGTCCTTGAAACCCATTCGGGACCCTTATGACAATCCAGGGACTCCTAAGCCGTCCTAAGGACTCATTCCGCATCTTGGCCGTCTGAGGGGCGCTGTGGTACCTCTGGCGGTCTCAGGGACAATCTGCCATGTTGGTGCCTTGTTGGGTCTCGGGGGCCCTTTGAGAGCTTCAGGGGCCATCTGTGCGTCTCAGGGGTCATATAACTCTCCCAGAAGCCCCTGACTGCATCAAGAAGCCGTCACGTTCGCACAGAGACCCCGAGGCCCCTTCAGGCCCTTTTTGAGTCTGAGGGGGCCATTTCGGGTCCGGCCGAGAAGGTCCCAGAAGGGGCCCCTCTCATGGATCCCTCTCCCGGACCTCGGGGGGGGGGGGGCGGTCGCCCCCACCTCCCCCGCATCCGGGGGTGGCCATAAGGAGACTTGACCACTTGGCCCTTAACGCTATTCCCGGCAGGGGGGCTGAATCCGTCCCCCCTCGGGTTTTTTGCTTGCCAATTCCAGGCTTTTTAACGCAGCTTCACGAAACCTAGTGACTTTTCCTAGCTATTCTTTCTACGTGCCGTGACAGACCTTCAAAATTCTATTTTGCTCAGCAGCGGAGCCAGGCAACGTTTTTGAGAGGCACCTCAGGCTATTTTTGGCCACGTTGAGGGTAAAAGGAAAATGTTTGCCAAAAACAGCGTTTTTAAGATAGAACTTAAAACTTTATATGGATGTATAGCTAAATAGTTGGGCAATGTGCAGATATAATTTTGTTCCTCTGAGGCCACTTAACAAGGTGAGGTCAAGGTCAAAAGTCAAAATTTGGTTTTATTGTAATAATTTCGGTGCTGTTTTTTGAAATGCCAAACCCGGAATATATATGACGTAGAAAGGTGCCCTCTACTTGTGCATCAAGTTTCAGCTTGATATCAGGTCGGATCACGGAGCTATGACCTAAAATGTCAGTGCGCGTCCCCTATATCGCAATAGCCATAAAATGAAATTTTTGAAATAGAGTGAATTCAAATGATTGAAAACGTTTACAGATAACATTAAATGCAAACGAGACCATTCCAAGTGGCTCCATGGTCACTGGAGGTGATTTAAGGTCAAAGGTCACAAGTTGATCTGAAGAAACGTGTGACCATGACCGTTCCCCTTTTTCATGTCCCTGGCACCGCCTATGCTAACATTATGCAAACATGGTAATGCGATTTGTACTTCTTTAGCATTACATGACTAATGCATAAGAAACCAAAAAAGTGTTTTTGCCTTTTTTGTTCATTCAGTTGTTGAAAAATTAATTCTCCTATTTTTGAAACCCCGTGAACGCCCATGAATTTTCTCAAAATTTCAGATGTGTGTACCCATGGTAAAAGTCCTGTCCATAATCTCTCGATTCATGCCAGTTTCATCGAAATCGGCCCATAAAACAACGGAGTTATAAGAAGTCCAAAAATACCCCTAATTTTGACATTTTTGCCACCCTGTATCCAGTCGTTTTAAAATTTTGAAAACTTCTTTTTATAAAAATGTAGTTTACGTCACGGCAAATCGATTGCCGTTTGTTGCGATGAAATCGGACTGTGTAGTTCTCGAGATCTCAGGGGGGGGGCCGAATCCGCCCCCCCCTGCCGGGAATCAACCATACCGTCTAGCCCTCCGGGAATAGGGTTAAAAGGTCACCGGAAGTTATAAGGCCTTGAAGAACAATTAATCAAGTCGGATACAAGCTAAAACCTTTTGTTTAACAAAAGTGCGTTAATTTACACAAGCAGTTGTTAAATCTCTGAACGTACCTGTATATGTGGCCGCATATCTTGATGCTCTGACGTAAACCAAGATTGCAACATGTCTCAGAATATGTAGAACTGAATTTAACTCAGCTGGCCAAGGTCGCTTGCAGCTGCACTAGTATGTTCAAGCTGCGGAGAGATTCCACGTGGACATGGGTGGTGGGGGCAGATCGGCCCATCGTGGATCGAGGTTAAAAGGCACACTGAAGCGATTTGGCCATAGGGTCTACGTCTTTGCGTGCTATTTGACATCTCGCTGTTGTATATTTGGCGTCTGTCCGGGTTTAAACCCACCATCTGACGCTCCCAGGACAAAGGCGCCGTTATAGCCGCCGGGGAAAAATCATTCACAGAGCTCGCCAGTTCTCCCCCAGCCGGCTCGATTAACTGTTCACCGTCAGGGGCCGCGCTGGTGCGGAGGGCCCACCGCTGGAGAGGCGGCGCGGAGCGCGGCCGAGCCGGCGCACTCCGATAAAGAAAATTTGTCAGACGCGTGACGGCCGGCCGGGGGTCGCCATTAATAACGGGCATATTGGTCGGTCGACACGGCGTTGGGGGGGGGGGGGGGGGGCAGGACGGCGGCGGCGCCGGCGGCACGGGAGCGTCGTCGGGCTAATTGACTCTGATCGCTCTGATAAACGGCGTAGGACAGACGGCGAGTGCCGGCCGCGCCTCGCTGGGGAATACCGCCTGCGCGGAGGCGGGCTGTGATGGGCGACAGACCTACCGATACTCTGCACCTGGATGAGCTAGGGATGTGTCCAGCGAGCTGCCGTACAGAAGTGCCACGTATTTTTGTTACCGATCATCAGCTGATTGAAACGGAGCAGGCGATCGTCAGGGTCAGGCGCGCTTGACGTGTGGGGACATTTCGCACTGAAATTTAGCAACGCAGGTCGGCGCTAAAATGCGCAGCACGTTTGCGATATTTTTGTCGCTGTGTTTCATATATCGTGGGTAGGGGCCGCGAGATGAGATTTACAGCCAATAAGCTCGGGTCTCGCAGTAACGAAAATACAGCGCTATGTCCTAAAAACAGAGCGCTCAAGGCCCAGAACGTATGTATGATCATGTGAAATGCTCCTCTACAAAAAAACACTTTCGTATTTTTGCTGAGAGCTTATGAAGTTTCAACGCTTTAGTCGGTGCGTCGCATTTTTTCATCTGAAAAATTGGTAACTCCGTGACTTAAACCCCAATTAGCTTGCTACTCTTCATCTTTATGTCCACTAGCTCTGCGCTGGATATATGTTGTGCCTATCTGACTTTTTTTGGACGCCCTCGCCGTAACATCCTGTCCTCCCTCTACCTCTTCAAAGCCACCTTCTGCCTGTCCGCCCCCTGCCCGGCTGGGGAGGTCCAGAGAAGCGTTTCCACTACGGCGGCGCAGCGGGCTGGGGGTGGGGGGTCGCGGGGAGGGCATGGCATCCGGCCGCGCTGCCGTCTCCGTCTCCGCAGGGCCAGAGTGCGTCGCCACTTTGGTCCCGCGGCACAGTCCGAGAGCGCGGCGGGTTTCCGACGTCTCCCGGACGGCGACCCGCGGGATCTCCTCGGCCTGTGCTCGGACCAGACGCGGGACTAAGGCGCAGACGGCCTGGTCGCATGGTCTGGTCTGTCAGTCCGTCCGTCCAGTCTGTATGGTCCGTTTGGTCAGTCGTCGCCGCGTTTTTAGTGGTCGGGAAGACTGGTGAGGCCGGAACTCCAGTAGGACGACTCCCGACAACCGCACGGAACTTTACGAGTCGGCGGTGGAATCGGAACGCTCCAGCATTTCTGGAAACCACCGCGCGATGGTCTTACAATCGTTTCACGATGTCTGAGAGACGAGAGATCTCTTTCCCGAATAACTGGGAGTGCTTCGCCCAAGGATGTAAGGCAGCACAGGTTGATGGGGTCTGCTAAAATGGATCTGAACATCGAACAGTGAAAACGAAACAAGCACCTCCCACATTAATTCCTCTCACCTGATTTGAGCAGCCTTGTTTCCAATTCGGAGAAATTATGCAGGTCAGTATATTCCAATTTTTAGCTTCTCGAAATCAAGTGCAATTTAGATCGGGCATAAAACCAACTAGAAATATGGCGAAAAATACCTTCCCAGTGTTAAAGCTGATAGGGCATTGATCTTACTTGCCCGTGTATATCAGCTGATCCGTCTGAGTAGTGGGTGTCTTCAAACATGGGTATAGTGCAAACAACTCGGCTTCTGCCGTACACCTTAAGACGGAACATTAAGCTATAACGACGCTGATATTTTCAGCACGTCTGCCACGGCCCTGGCATCAGCGTCCGCTCCCCCGAGGCATAATGGTGTGTGCTGTTTTCTGCTTTATTTACTCGGTCATCAAATATTCGGAGCTGGTAGCCCAAACGCAAAACGTTTAGGCTTAGAAATGGTGTTTAAGTTAGTAGGCTGGAACTGGTATGCTGCATTCCTTCCCATGCAATGTCGTAGGCCTAATCTTAACATATTTCAAAACTGTTATGTCCACCGCCCTTCCCCGCCCGGTGGTCTTCTACATCCATCACGTAGGTCTGGCCGGAACCCGCCTGAACTACGACCCGGGCGTATACGCCGGATTCAAACGCATGAAGAGGAATATTTTCCCGTGCGGTATGATTTGCAAGACAATGGATGACTATGGATGACCAGATATTATGTCGACGCGGGCACACACCTAAAAATCAGTGACTCTCGGCGGACAATTAAAAAAAAAATCCGCTGATGACATTGCGTTTCACAGATCTGTAGAAACAGCTGACCTTTTATCAAGACGGAATTTGTCCGTTGACGGGACAATAACATCATTAGCGTTGTCAAAGCTTTATCCTGTCAGCACGCTGACATGAGTGCCACTCACGTCTGCTATACTGGGCTCCACCTTGCTGCGCCGGGCTGTTCTTCATCTAATGACCGGGACGGCGACCAAGAGCGAACAGGCCCGGGCTGCGACGAAACAGCCCGGCCAAGCTCTCTCACCACTCCCCGCCCTCGCGACAGCGTCAGAGCGCGTGACGATTCGCGAGCAAACGAACGACGACGGCGACGACGACAGCGACGTTCCGGCCGGCGGCGAGAGAGCGGGACGAACGTCGCGCGGGACTGCGTGCGTCGGCGGCACATCACTAGTCCGCCGCCCCTATCGCTGATTGATTCCGACGGCGACCCGGCATCGGCGCGCGACGGGGAGGGCCGTCGCTGCCGACGCTGCCGACGCTCGTCGTGCCGCCGCGGCCGGCGGCGGCCGCGTGCACGGCTCGCCGCGCCGGTGCCGACCCGGCCTAATTGCTGACGCTTCTGGGAAGCGGCCGGCGTTAGCGAATGATGTATTGTCGCGGTCGGGCCTAATTGAGCAGCTGCGTGGGGCCGGCGTCAGTCGAGCGCGAGCGTTCTCGTCGGGAGCTCGTCAGGCGCGGCCGCCGCCGGCGACCTCGTCCGCCGCCGCCGGCGCCGGCCTGCCCAGCTGGTCCGGGTCATTTGCCCGGGGCAGACGGGGTCAGCGAGGCAGCCGGCGCCGGCCGTGAACGCTGAAACCGCAACGGCGCTGCGGGTTTGACGTGCGCGGTTTACGTTTGTTAAGCCGGTAGCATATGCGGCTCGTAAATCAGGCCATCAGGCCATCTGGCCGATTCTGAATGGGCAGCGGGCCCTAATTTTAGCCATACTTTAATGGAAGGGCCGTAATGGGATTTAAAAAGCGACAGTCAAATGAAGTCTTTATTCGCTTTGCGTTGGCAAATGAAAGAGGAAACATTCGTGACCACATACGATCGCAAATTAGCCGTTGCTAATAACTAACCTCGATTTGTCGTCATACTGCCCTTGCTATCGAACAGTACTGTATAATGTAAACCCTCGAGGGAGCAGAAATCCTGAAAGCCCCCTGACGTCAGCTTCCTACAATGATGTCCGGGATCTCCGTCCCACGCCACCAGCCGCCGTGGCCACGAATCAGAATATTCGCCATGGACATCAGAATGGCATTACTGCGCTGCCGCGTGATTCAGTCACCTTCAGCAAAACACCTACTGGACTCTTCCACATTCTGAACTGTGGCTCACTGCCAGTTTTGTCCACTGCGCGCCTTTTTTGATGTCTTGCGGTGATCAGTGGTCGCCGTTACGCTGCCCTTTTTCCATTTCCTTCCTGCCGTTCGACTCCAGACGTTAAGGAGTCCATTAGCTTCATTGCTATTTCCAAAACTGCAATTAAGTTTTTCTGCGCGTGTTCTCTTTGCGCAGTGATATCCTCGCGGATTTCGCAGGAATAGGGCGAGTATGCGTGGATGTTAAAGTGTTACGTATTTGCGTTCTTTGAGGCAAACCGTATATTTGGAATTGTCGAAAACTGCAATGTATTCCAAATGTTGTGGGGTTTAAAAGACATGTAGGAAACTACTGAGAAATGCAAAAGGACATTGCCCGGAATTCGGACAAGGTCAAAATAATCAATAACAAATGGAGTGTAATCGTTGAAGAACTTGGCATCAGTGTGTAAGTAATATGCGCCGTCTAACCAGCCACCCAGGTGAAGTGTCAGCAGTATCACGATCATCTTCATGTATTTCGTTCAGCCTCCATGTAATGGCTTTTCGGGCCAAGTGTCATACATTGATTCGCAGCATAGATACAGGATCACAGGGAAAAGCAAACAGTCAAAACGTAGGCACATGGTAAAAAGTAGGCTTTCCTCCTATCTAAACACCCCAGCCACGCCCGCACCGCCCTCCGGCAACCGCCAGCGCTCACCGACTCCCTAATATCGGCTGGGACCCGATTCCACACTAACCGCCCGGTAGATGAAATACCTCCGGGCCAGCTCCATGCGTACGCGGGGCGGTTGCAGAAGGTCGGCCCGAACCCCGCGGGTGCCCCGGGCCGCCACATCGCTGCGGTACACCAGCCGATGCTGCAGAGCGTCGGGGCGCGCAGGGTTCGGGCCACTGGGAGCACCATATGCCTTGTTCCAGTGTGTGTAAATAAATGGCATACAAATGTTCTCCTGCTTCTCTGTTCGTTGCACATCGAGACAAATAACAGCGATGCGTCAGCGGTTCATACTGGCCACCACCTCACCACCCTGATCGGTCTTCCAACGACCGGTCGATGCCAGCCTTTTGCCCCGGCCTTTCCGACGTGCCGTCCTGCTGATCAGGCTGGTCGCGGCGGCTCTCCTCCGGCAAGTTTCGGCGCACCGCGACCGACCACGGCCGGCTGCTGTGATAGGCAGCGTCCGCATCCGAAAGCCTTTCTCCAGTCGCCCGACCAAGGGCGAAATTTTCCAAAATGTGCTGCCGGTACACCCATGTGACAAGATTTCGGCATGGCGAGAGGGGTCAACCCTAATCTCCTCAAAACCAAATGTTTCTTGGATTTATCCCACTGTAATTTCATGCTCAGGAATTTAGTTTTTACTTTTTTTGGGAGGGACAGGAGTGAGGAAAAAATGTTGAACCCTAAGGGACCCCATTGTCCCTGGTAGACCTATAAAATGTATGGGCGCACTTCCGCGGTGCAGTATTTCTTAGTCATCTGGTTATTCCCCACAAATACATACATACCTGCTTAATTCTTTTGTACCTAGATGTCTCCCTCTTGTGTCATGAAAAAGCCCTCAAATTGTTTCTTTGTGGGTGCGCAAACCATGTTCGTGGGTACACAGTTCTGGTTTATGGGTGCACGTGAACCCACAAGAGATGTAAAGTTACACCCCTGCACCCCACTGTTTGGTCCAACGGTCTTTTGCGGAATCGTGAGGGATATATCGTCACTGCGAGATTATATTTTTCGTAGAACAACGGCGAAGTCAGACCGCGCATCGTGGAATCAGAGCTGCCACATTGTTAATCAAGAGAATTTTTGAACTTTTCGACTGCTTGGTTAATCGGCCAGCAATCAGGTCGAAGCGGTGCGCTCCGCAAAGCGATGGTTCGGCTGTCAGGGATCTGACAAATGTCACAGATAGGATCTTTCCATTCCGAGTTAAAACGAGCCGGGACGTTTCCACCTATCGAGACACAGTGACACCACGGCGTCCGTTTGTGACCTTGCAATATGGCTCCAGTCCGCGGAGCGACCACAGTCCATTCTTGCAGTTCGTAGAAGTGCCGGCTCGTATCTGCTGCCTTGTTCTGTCTGATCTCAGTTCTGTGGGAGAACATACCTGCCATGGTGCTTTCAAAACCGTCCTAAGCCTATTAGTTTTTGAAACGGTGGCGGGCTGCTGAAGGTTGCCTTGCTGACCTTTGGTTTGATTCGTTTATGATGTCGGAAAATTTGGATCTCATCTGCACTGCAACTGGAAGTCAGATCAGACGATTTGTATCAGAAAGATAAATAGTTCGAACGATTCCTTCCTCGGTGAGGAGATTTGTACGGCGATTCCTTGCTCCATAGTACCACACGCACAATGACATCGTGCTTTCATGTGATGTAGGAAGCCCAGCTTTCCAGTTATCCAAAACATCCTGAAAAGTCCATCCAATGTAGTTACTCTGACAAAACTATGTCGTATCGGCCGAACAACCATCTGCGAGATTGCATTTACTCGCATGGAGCACTACGGGATGTCAATAAGTTCTCCGCGTCAGCCAGAAATAGCACATCATTACGCATTCCATTTCTCGAAGTGAATCGGATAGTTTGCGATGGCTTCCGTCGGCGGCAGACAAACGCCCGAACGTGCGGCCACCTCGACAAGCAATCACTCGTTCCACCGACGGCCATCCCAGGCCTGAAACATCGCCTGATTGAAATAGCAAAGTGGCTCGCCACTTTCTGGGCGGACCGGGACCGGTCGCTGGAACAGCTCGCAGGTGTCTCCTCCGGGACCGGCTGCGAATTAAAGTGGCGCGACGCGTCAAATAGCCGGCTCTGATGGCATCGGATCTCGGTCGCTCCAGCCCAATCACCAGTGCTCATTTCAGTGGGAACTGGCCGTGCTTGCAGGACAGTGGGCTAGAACAATGAGCTCCATGCTTGCACGATAACGGACTCGGACTCCACGCTTGCAGTGCAGTGGACTCGGACTCCATGCGTACAGGCCAGTGGCTTCGGACTCCACGCTTGCAGGGCAGTGGACTCTGACTCCATGCTTACAGGCCAGTGGACTCGGACTCCACGTTAACAGGACAGTTGACTCGGACGCCGCTTCGAGCGCGACGACCTGCCCTGTGTAATGGCAGCAGTTTCATTGATACAAGACGTGATACGACGTTGCTGTGGCGTGTTTGCCGTAAGGCGGTGATATATTATAAATGGCATCGCCAGTCCTACATGGCTGGAAAGCGCTATGTACATCAATGACGTGGAAACGGTTGACATAACAGCAGAGATTTAGCTTTACTTAAAATATGTGTTTTTCTGCTAAATGCTCGTCGAAAAGGCTTAATGGGTGTTTTCTGCTTCTGAAGCTGTGAAATCAGACAGTTTAACGACTTTTCGTGAATTATCATGTGGAGCGGATGTCAGATATACGTAGCATAGTTAGAATTTAATTCAGTGTGTTCTTAATTGTCTCGTGGTCTTGAATGGATATGGTCGGAATCTACCCATGTTTTTGAAACATTGAATGGAAAAATATCATTCCAAGCCTTCATCATATGTGTATCAGATAACAACTGTTACTTGAAAAGTAAACATGTTTGCCCGAAATTTACATTTGTTTGTTGCTTTACTTGGATGTAAGGCTCAGAAGCATTTATGGTATTCGGGTCGAGTTCTGACTCACCGCACTGATCCCTGCGTTTACCGTCTCAGAATCCCGGACTGTTACACTGATCAGACTTCCCAAAGTCCCGGGCCGTTACACTGATCACACGTCCTGAGTCCGGGCCGTCACACTGATCGCAAGTCCCTCAGTACCAGCCCCGACGGGACATTCCCAAGTTCCGAGACTGCCGTGCAGATCAATGCCGCGCGCCCCTCGCCGCTGCGACCGCCTCCACCGCGCCGCGAGCCTGTGACATCCTGTTCGGCTTTCGCCGTCGGAAAGCCAGCTCGCCGCGGTGGGCAAAGGTCGGCCAGGCAGCGCCGCCGTCGCCGGCGACGACGCGTGCGGCGCGTCGAGACCGACGGGCGGCCGTCGGCCTCGGTTCCGAGCCGCGGCGCCGGCGGAAGAACCGGCTCCGGTTCAGGCCGGCGCTGAGACGCCGGGCTGCGGCTGGCGGAGGAGGTGCCGACGGGATCCACGACGACGTGGAAGCGCAGCGACGTGATGACCGGGTCGTCATGTGGCCAGCGAAAGTATCCTACAGATGTGACCTTTGCAACCTGAAACGGTGAGCCATTTAGTGTTCCAGTCTGCCAACGCTCTGTGAAGGAACATGCTGCAACGACACGAGAGGCTTGTTGACTCTGCAGGGTAGATTGATTCCTTTATTGACAACTATCAAGCGGCGTCGTTTTCTTTCGCAACGTTAGGCTCGTTCGGCGATGTTCTTCAAAATGTTGAGGGCACGTGCATTAAGACTATATTCTTTGAAACGCAAGCGATTGCACCAGTGAACCGCATGAAAAAACAGAAAAGGCATCGGATCCCATTCGCCTTTTGTTCTTCCGCGCGACAAAAGGACTACAAAAGGACAGACAACATCGTGGATTTGCTGCAAAGCGTGGAAAAGGAACACTAGCGGAGTTCCAGAATGCAGCATTCTGCACGTCGCCTGTTGGTGTGAGGTCAAGCCAGTCGTGTCATTGCCATCAGGGCGTGATCACCCAGCGATGAAAACGCCTGCGTCAAATTTCAGCGGCCCATGGTTTAACGCGCTGTCATCGGGACAGCTACCGCCAAACAGCATGCCTCGAGTCTCTCTCTTTCAGTCGGCTTTGCGGCGTCCGTCTGGGAGCCACATGTTTGTCAGTTCATGACCGTCACGTGTTATGATCCGATGCGGAACGGCGCCACTGGTTTAATTAATGTCGTCGGGTGAGCGGTGACGTGACGTCACGCCGCGCGACTTGCTTAATGAAATTGCGATGTTCTGGCCATCGGTTCCGAACCGTCAAATTGTCTTTGAAGTTGGGCGGTGGCCTGGCGGCGCGCTGCCGTCCGTGGCACGAGCGTCAGTGAAACGTCACCGGCATCTGGACGCCGACCGTGGCTGCGGAGTTCCGGTCCCGGACCGTGTCTGCCGACCTCGCCCGGGTCAACGACCTCGCGCGAGGAACCCCGTTAACCGACCTGAGTAGAGTAGATTGCAGAGTAGATTGTCGGAGTGGGTATCTGAGACTCGAGAGCAATGATCCTGTTCCTGATCCTGCTGAGATTATGGAAGGAGGTTGTCTCGGGACGGAGCATGGTTTGCTGATTTCAGAGGACTGTCAGATTTGAGTGGTAAAACAAACCGAATGGATTGCCTGAGTTTAATTTTACTTCGTAGTCACATGTGGTTTGTCCGTCGTGGAACATGTATGGCGTGTTCACTGGCAATAGCTCATGATTGGGACACATTTTTCTTGTGACAGACGTTTTCACTGGGCGAAAAGTCTGACGGACACATGCTTCGTAAGGTCGAATTAGGAGGCTGAATAGGAAAATAAACGCACTGTCGTGTTGTGCGCCTCGTATCCAAACATTAATTTGACATTAACAGTAATGTGATGTACTTTCATTTGGCGGTTTCTGGGTCCGCCCCTTTCGACTGTTTTATACAGTCCACGTTACTCAGTCGAACACGTGAGACATCAAACGCGCGGAGGGGCTCTGCAGGATAATGGACAATAAACGTCATGCGTTCTTTGTATTCATATCGTAACGTTAATTTCATCTTGTGCTGTTGCCGTGAGTATCTTTTCAGCAATGGCGATATTAATGCTCCCGGCTGTTTATGACTTTTTAGAAACCTCCGTATATCTTGCGTGTGCGTTTTGTTTGAATGCTGCAGTTTGCTTCCGCACCCATATCAGATGATTCAACGATTTTCAGGATGTGAAAAATGTTGAGGCATTGAAAACGGACGAATTTTAAGCAGTGTGGTAACCTCCACACACAATAAACGTAGAACCGTCCGTAAATTTTGCTGTCGAGCGTCTTTCCCGTGAGCCGCTGACATTCTAAAAACGTTGACGAGCGTCTTGCATGCGTGATGTCGGATGATGCGTGATAGCCGAGGCTCGAAGCTCTTGTCGGGATATTAGCCGCACCACAAACGCTTTCAAGTTGGAGTGAAGCAGGGACCTTAGTCTCTCATGTTTTCGGTCGGAATGTTAGAGCTTACACTTTTTACCCAGATCTGCATGACGAATAACAGAAACTTATGCTGTGTTACTACCAAAACTTCTAAAATGCGTGATGCAGTATGTAATTGTAAAAATGTGGCTAGCGATTGATATTGTTTAATTATCAGTTTACCAAGGATCTAAAGCCCCCCCCTTTCCCGTTAAAGCTCGGTCTAAGAATGCTCTCGGTGACCGTGCAAGTCTCCTTGGCATTACTACGCACTGCTTCCATTGTGCGTCTCCAGTGTCCCCGGGGCGAATGTTCCGCAGGACGGCGTGTTATCCGAACGCCGCGCCAGCGAGCGTCGGACGGTGGCCGACGGCAGGTGCCGGCCGCTCTATCACGCCAGGGCAGATTCAGCTGGCCGCCCGCCGTTCCCGCCCGGCGGCCCGTCTCCCCGATATCGGCGACGCAGGCCGAGCGTCGCGCTCTGACGGATGGTCCGAGCGTGCGTCCGCGCGGCGTCCTTCGAAAGAGACGTGCAGACATCTGCGGCTCAGCTGGCGACGGCCGGAGGAGCGCGCCGCGGATATCCACGGCCGGCTTCGGTGACGTCATGGTGACGCCAGAGCCTAGCTGGGGGAAGATTAAAGGTTCGCCCTGTGTATGATTGTGTCCGAGACGCAGCCGATTGCCTGCAGGATTTCAGTCGTATTGGGCCCATAGCCTTCCAGGTAGCAGAGCATGGAAAATATTTGCGAAAAGATAGCCCGCACGATGCCCTCGCTTTGACGTAGTTCTGAGAAGCCCTTTGGAACTCTTCGCTAATTGGCCTGCTCATCGCGAAGACACGCGTCGCCCGATTCACAGCCTCGCCGCTCTGAGGCTGCCTCAGGTCTCAGGCGGCGCTCTCTGTTCGGCCGCTCCCGTCCGGTCCGTCCGGTGTTTTTCCGGCCGTGCCTGCAATATTCAGACCGACCCGGCGGGACGGCCGCCGCCCAGGTCCGCCGGCGGCCGGCCCCCGGGGCCGGCTCGGCTGCAATCGGCGCCGGACGGCGGCGGCGCTCCCGCGGGCCCGGCCGCCAGTCGGCCGGTCCGGCGGCGCCCCGTCAGGCGCCAATTACGGGCGACGCGGCCTGGCGGCCCGGGACGCGCCGCCGCCGCCGCCCCCGCCGCCATCTCCGGAGACAAATGGCGGCGGCACGGCGTCGTTAGCCGACGCGGCCCCCGGGCGATCAGGCGGCCGCTCAGTCGGACGTATTTGAAGGCGACCGATGACCGGCTGCAGGTGGTCGGTGGCTGTTCCGGCGCGCCGGCCGCCACCGATCGGGGCGACGCTGCGCGGGTCTGCTGTTGAAGTCCCGACCCGGCGCGAATGATGAACTGAAGAGTCATCGGACGTTTGTCGACACCGAGACAGGTGATGGCCCATTTTTGGAAGGCAGGCTTCATAGGACGGCTGAACTTTAAAGAGAATGCTTTTGGGCGTGGCTATTTTTGCTAAAAAAAAATTGCTGATAACAGCGGATTCCTCTAACCATGTGGAGCGGGACAGACCGCTGGAGGGAGGCAAATATTAGAGTTGGTTACTGTGACATTAGTTGTTGTAGGTAACCTCGCAGCACGAATGTTTTTCGATATGTTAGTAGCGTGGTATTTATTTGCATGCATGTGTTAGTTGTTATTACACACCGAAACATATTGTGCTTGTCAGATAGGACCTGGGCGTCATCACCGCATGAGAATCCTGTTCACGCTACCGCTCACAGATTCAGGCTAAAACGTGATACAGCGTTATACTGCTGTCACCGATATAAGTCCTAGCATTTCGACCGCAGCCAAAAATTCCTCTTTTTTGTCTATATCATGTCGATGTGTACCAGCGAAATCCGGATAGGTGATGGGAGCAAAGGTTCCCTGAATTTGAATGGCCTTGCTACGCAGGACTGAGGTTAAAGAAAGGCACGAACTTCTTCAGCGTGCGCTGATACATAAATCCGCGTCATTGTGTTTGTGTGTGCGTGTGTGTAGCCATTTTTTGCTTTAGTTTTTTTTAGCCATTGCCTTAGAAAAATGACGTTCCACTTTTATCCAGTTTCTTTTGTCCATTTAATATAGATGAAAAAAGTTTAAACGCTTCCTCCGTAAGCCATGGCGGCTTCATTTTTCAGGGCGCCTCACACGCGTCCCACGCCTCGGCCGACCCCACCCTTCAGCGTCGCAGGAGCCTCTCCGCACCGATTTGTTCCCTCCTGCTCCCGCCGGTCGTGCCCGCTGCTTAGAGCGGCGCCGGCAACACTTCATCTTCTTTCGCAGAGCCGCTTCGTCATCCATCACGGGCGCACTTACTTAACACGGCGGCCGGGCTGCGTGGCGACGGCGACCTCGGGCGGAGCGGCGAGCCGCCCGACGTCGTGGAGGGAGCGCCGGCCAATCAGAATCGCCGTGATCGATGGTCCCGGGCACGAGTGCTCTTTCGCAGACGGAGTTCAGAAAACCCCGCGAGATCGGGAAATTGTCGTTGGTCGGCCATGTGGTTTGCGTCGGTCCTGATATGTTTCGGTGGGTCCTCATCATGGCTTGACCGAGCTGTCTCAGACTAACAAAACTGTGGTCTTCAGGCGAAGGCCTGAGTGAGGCTTCTGGACGGCAGTTTTCCGGTTGCTAAAACTTGCCCGCTACTTCGTGGAAACGACCACAGTGAAGCCTAAATTAGTCGCTAGGGAGCCCATCCGGCTCAAACGTGCTTAGTGGTTGTAAACGAACGCCCCGGTGTGCTTCGTCTCAGATAAAATGACCAGGAAGGCCAAGTTAAAAACACGACTCGAAGCCGCCGACTGTGGGTTAAAAGCCTTGCGTCTTTGCAGTCTGCAACTTTTCCCCGCTGGAAGATGGCCAATCGTCGAAAGCGGATTTATCGCGACTTTCGGCAAACGAACGTTTATGAGAAGTTATCGGCGCTGCATGTTGGAAATCTGAGAGTTTGCAAAACACGTTTGGCTGGCATAGGACGATTTTGTAGGACAGCGCAGCAATGACATGTTTTGGTATTCCGGCATCCCTCGCTAACTTACATGGATGGTGAAAAGTGGGCGTGTGTTGCCACCCTACCTGGCCTCTGAACTTTTTGTCTTTTTGCATTTTTGCAGCCATAGTACCCTCGCACTTTAAGTTCAGACTCAGACAGCTGGCTGGCTAGAGGTACGCTTTCCCAATTTGCCCGAGTCATGAGTTGGTGTGGACACGACCAGGAGACAAAGTTGGCATTGGATGACGGTTTTTATCAAGAAGCCCAAGACGCACTGTTTGAATAATTTAAACTAAATACGCATTATGTCAGGAATGCTCACGTATCAAGCCGATGATGTCGATGAACTGTAAACAATGGAATAGTTTTTTTTCGTGTGTTAGCCTCAGCTTTGCGAATGCTCAGACATGTTAACAGACAGAAAACTTTAACCATGACCAAAGCAATCGATGAGTTTCTGCAGATCTGATCGAAGATGTTTTGCAAAAAAGTCAGATGTTGAAACAAGACGGTT
Source organism: Capitulum mitella (assembly GCA_030062745.1). Classification (NCBI taxonomy): domain Eukaryota; kingdom Metazoa; phylum Arthropoda; class Thecostraca; order Pollicipedomorpha; family Pollicipedidae; genus Capitulum; species Capitulum mitella. The sequence goes on from CP099842.1 coordinate 4,116,825, forward strand.
GGTTATGCAGTGAATGAAAACGAAACATTTCTTGAGTTGCATTCTGCCGCATTTTCGGGACCGTATTTCCGGTTTTCTGAACAGGTCATCTACCTGTGCGATGGTGGAGCAGTTTTATATGTTTGATTGCCCACCATGTGTTTTCCAGCAAGCCCATGGAACTGACTGGGCGGTGGCTGTACTAACTTGACGGCGGCCCTTTTGACTTGGGATTGTTTTAAACTTAGCTCTATTGTGCTGTGTGGAACGTAAGTACATAAAAATGACTCTGGCTTTGCCAGCTTTGAAAATTTGATTGTTCCAGGGTGTCGGTTCTGTTCATTTATGTATCAGACCGAGTTGCACTGACGTATGGGCCGGATAGCACTGCTATTATGCTGCTGTTTTCCGTGAGAGCAAAGCAAACTGATGTCCTTTTGCGACCCGCTCTGGTTGATGCGTCGCGAAATGACACCAAGACGCTCGTGCCTTCTGCCACTATTCTGACCAGTCTGCACAAAGGCTAGCAAGGCTTCACGGAACTTTGCACGCTATGGCTAGTTCCGAGGTGTTGTCTCGGACTTGTGGCGTCCGTGCCGTAGCCTTCCGATGACCTGACCTAGCTTTTGCCCGCGGCGCCGGCTGGGCCAGCTTGCTGACAACACGACGCCGACGCGCCGCGGCGCCGTGGTATCTCGTCTGCGCGTCCCGTTTCTCAGCGACGCCGAAAGCCACATGGCGGTATTAACCTCCTGGCCCGGCGGTCTGTCCGGCCAGCAGTGACTGTTGTTGGGAGTTCGGGTCCGGCCGTTGGGTCTGTTGAATGCGATACGGCCGGGAATGGTGCAATGCAGGTATTCATGACCGTTGCATTGGAAGGGTTTCTCACCGTGTTCATTCTCTGCAAATGAAGGCAGCTGAAACTTTGATAGATGTAAAGCTGGCTGAGCGGTAGCAAAAGGAAGTAGAAGCTGGTACGAGAGATCAGTGATGCGACTTCTCTGTTGATTTTTTGACTGACTGACTGGCTTGACTGGCTTGACTTGGTGCCCGGTGACCATCTGACTCCTCGGATAAACATGTGGGAGATGAGTACGTGAGAGTGACAGAACAGAGAACAACTCAAGGGACATGCAACGTTTTGTTGGAAAATGAGTTAGCTGTCTTAACGGGAACAAATGTAACGTGAAAAGCTTTCGCGGCGCCCGATCCTGACGCCCGCCCGCCATACAAGAGCCAAACCAGATCAGCTTCCGCCATTTACGTCCAGACGCTGTGGACGGACGAAAATGGACTGGTCGGCTTCGTCTGACGGCACGGGCAATTACTCTGCGGAGTCGTCGCGACTCTTCAGATGCCTCGGTCGAGCTCGGGCTGGCCATTGTACGGCGCTGGAGAGCCACTCGAGCGGGGTCACAGACGCGTCGGGAGCGGCGGGGGGAGGGACGACGCTCCAGCCATAGCGGCCGGAACCAGACGTGAAATTCAGCCGACCTGCAGGACGGCGTGGTGCGCCTGCGGAGGAAGGTTTGCTTTTTACTGCACATGCCAGACGTTATTTCAAAAACTTTGTTCTGGTGCTGATAGAAATCGACAACCGTGCTCAGCTTTTTGTAGACCCTTTTTATGCTTTCTTCGTTGTGCTCATTTTCTGGCCCTATAGAAAGCGAAACCAGATTATTTGAAATCCCATAATTTCCTTGCGTTGCCGAGACGCTGAGACCAATAACTCAGAGGATCTGAGATGTCGACAATGAACCATTGTTTTTTCCCCGTTACTCTCAGTTCTCGAAAACACCGTTTGAAAAACGTCGGATCGAAAAGAAGGACCAATTTGCGAAAACATCTTTCATCGATTCAGCAGTCGATTGCGGCATCTGGCTGGGCATCGATAACAGGTCCTCTGCGACTCCCTCGGCGTCTCGTGAGAATGATGGACCTGGTTGTTGTGTGGAGATAACTGATTCCGAGGCCCCGGGCCAGTAAATGCCTCAGCGGAATACACTGCCCACGCACTTTTCGGCAGATGCGGTTGGTGGGAGACTCATGTTCTAACGTTGTGCATGGGTTTAGCCTGCCGCGTAGACGCTCGCGTATTCCCGGGGAGATGTTTACGTTTGTTTTACTTACCTACGCCATGTTTTTTGGTTGGGCAGCTGTGACAGCCCCACGTTTGTCTCGGCCGAAGGTTCATAGATCCCGTGCGTCACTTGCGGGTCTTCGCACGTATTTTTGGATTCGTGTGTCAGTCGCCACTCATAGCTGTTTATTACCTTTCTGACCGTGTCCGGTCCCTCTCTGACCGTGTCCGTCCCCCTCTGACCATGCCCGTCCCTTCTCTAACCGTATATGTCCCCTCATTGATCGTGTCTGTCTCCTCTCTGGCCGTGTCCGTCCCCCCTCTGACCGTCCCCAGCCCCCCTCTGATAGTATCTGTCCCCTCTCTAACCGTGTCCGGTCCCTCTCTGGCCGTGTCCGGTCCCTCTCTGACCGTGTCCGTCCCTCTCTGACCATGCCCGTCCCTTCTCTAACCGTATATGTCCCTTCATTGATCGTGTCTGTCTCCTCTCTGGCCGTGTCCGTCCCCCCTCTGACCGTCCCCAGCCCCCCTCTGATAGTATCTGTCCCCTCTCTAACCGTGTCCGGTCCCTCTCTGGCCGTGTCCGGTCCCTCTCTGACCGTGTCCGTCCCCTCTGACCGTGTCCGTCCCCTCTCTAACCGTATATGTCCCCTCACTGATCGTGTCCGTCTTCTCTCTGACCTTGTCCGTCCATCTGACCGTGCCCAGCCCTCTCTGATAGTATCCGTCCCCTCTCTAACTGCGTCCGGCCCGGTGCGTTCGCAGCGCCGGCGAGGGAGGCGACTGGAGCGACCGGCCGATTCTGACGCCCGACAACCGGACCGCGTTCGTCGTGCGCAACCTGCAGCCGTTCACCGCCTACAGCTTCCGCGTGACGGCCGTCAACGGCATCGGCGCCTCGGCCCCGGGCGTCGCCTCTTACCCCATCATCACGCTGCGGGAGGGTACGTCCCGCGCGCGTCCGGCAGACGGAGCGGGCTGCGCTGCGGCGAGAGACGGTTTCGGGGCCGGAGAGGTCGGGAGGCGAGGGAGGCAGGTTTCGGACTCAGGCCTGCCGGCGACCAGCGAGCCCGACTGGTGGCACCTTTAGCAAGCCCGTTTAGCAAAGGATATGTAGTAGCACGGCAGGCAACTGGCGAGAGGATACAAGTAAGTGCTGTTTGAGCTATGCAAACTATTTAACCCTATTCTCGGAGGGCTAGACGGCATGGTCGATTCCCGGCAGGGGGGGGGCGGATTCGCCCCCCTCTGAGATCTCGAGAACTACTCGTCCGATTTCATCGCAACAAACGGCAATCGATTTGCCGTGACGTCAACCACATTTTTTAAAAAGACATTTTCAAAATTTTGAAATTTGTGGATACAGGGGGACAAAAATGTCAAAATGGGGGTTGCTTTTGGACTTCTTATGACTCCGTTGTTTATTGACCGATTTCAATGAAATTGGCATAAATCGAGAGATTATGGATGGGGCTTTTACCTTGGGTCCGCAAATCCGAGATTTTGAGAAAATTCATGGGCGTTCGCAGGGTTTCAAAAATAGGAAGATTAGTTTTCTAACAGCTGAATGAACAAAAGAGGCAAACACCTTTTTTGGCTTCTGCTAGTCATGTTATACTAAAGAAGTTCAAATCGCATTACAATGTTTGTATAATGTTAGCATAGGCGGTGCCAGGGACATCAGAAAAGGGGAACTGTCATGGTCACGCGTTTCTCAGATCAACTTGCGACCTTTGACCTTAAATGACCTCCAGTGACCTTGGAGTCACTTGGAATGATCTCGTGTGCATTTAATATTATCTTTAAACGTTTTCAATCACCCGAATTCACTCTATTTCAAAAATTTCATTTTATGGCTATTGCGGTATAGGGTGCGCGCACTGGTATTTTAGGTCATAGCTCCGTGACCCGACCTGATATCAAGCTGAAACTTGGTACAGAAGTAGAAGGTACCGATCTACGTCACATATATTTCGGGTTTGGCATTTGAGAAAACAGTACCGAAATTATAGCGAAAAAACAAATTTTGATTTTTGACCTTGACCGGACCTTGTAAAGTGACCTCAGATTAACAAAATTACAACTGCACGTTGCCCAACTATTTAGCTATACATCCACATAAAATTTTAAGTTCTAGCTTTAAAACTCTGTTTTTGGCAGACATTTTCCTTTTACCTGAAACATGGCCAAAAATAGCCTGAGATGCCTCCCAAAAACGTTGCTTGGCTCCGCCCCTGATCAAAATGGAATTTTGAAATTTTGTCACACAACGTAGAAAGAATAGCTAGGAAAAGTGACCAAGTTTCGTGAAGCTGCGTTAAAAAGCCTGGAATTGGCAAGCAAAAAACCGGAGGGGGGCGGATTCAGCCCCCCTGCCGGGAATAGGGTTAAGGTGTGACCGTATCCAAAACTGCTGCTGATCACATGCGGAATCGACGATGATTAGATGCAAGAATCTCATTGTTCTGGACATAATATTGACGATTAATGACTCGCTTGTCTGCGAGAGATCGAACATATGACAGTGACTTCAGATCCATGGTTTAGATCAATCTGAATTCCAGTGTATTACGTTACGAATACATCTTGCTTTGTTACAAATTAAGATCTCACTGTGTACTGTAACGTGTACTGCGATATGTGTGTACTGTAACATGCTGAGCAAACCAGCTGAAGGACGATACCCGAATGGCACACAAGCTCTTTTTTTTTAGTCTGAGGGCTATTGGCAGTAAGATTCGCGAGTATTATAATGAATTCAAGGCTTTACAAAGTAAAGGCATTCTTAGCGCCACCAAATTAATTTTTAGATGACATTTTAAATGAGCTTTTGATTAAAAAGCCAGACAAAATCCTAGCTGCAGCCGTCAGAAGAGCTTACGGCATTCCAAGTCTTGCGGATCTGCATTCACTATAGGCACGATCCGTCTTATTTTTCCTGGAGGCCTTTTTTGTATTCGCAGTATCGTGGCGTGATCAATTTCATCTCGCACGGGCGCCAGTGAAGCTCGAGAGGAAATCTCTTGAGTCAGCTCCTGATAACTTTATCCATCGTTACGCCACGACCGATCCCAAAAGCAATAAATCGGCAATGTCCAAGATAACCCTGCCTCTTCCCTGGTGATCGACTAATTCCATTTCCCGGCGTCATTGACCTTTAAACCTATTCGTTGGCTGTCCGATTGGGCTGGTTTTAACTGAAGCCCGGGGAGCCTGCAATGATGGACGGCCAGACTTCGTCGCTTGTTTGTCAGATACAAATGCGCTAACGCCATGGGCGTCGTTGATCTTTTCATCTGAATGCCGGTCTTCCAGATTTCAATTTTTGCCGTACTAACTAGCTGCAGCTCATCCGCCGAACACCAGGTTCGCGTTACTGGTGAGCCAGGCCAGAAAGACGGACCAGATTAGTCGTGGTCCGCAATACGAAACTGTAATGGCATTCAGCTCCGTCCCTGGGCGAATTTATTCGCCGAAGGGGCGCTTTAATTTGTCCGTTGAAATTACATGCAGCCGACCAAGCGTTGCGTCCGGTTTATTCGGAGAGACAGATGGAGTCACCATGATTGCCTTCAGCTGCTACAGACCCCCTTCTGCAACTTGCATATGCGCATGCATTTTGGATGATGTAGGATAACGAGGATCTCGGTAATGTAAGCACACGGTCTTCGTAATAACAAATGAATCTATTTATCGGCCATCAGGGTTTTCGCATTTTGCTGCAGAACTACAGAACGCACACAGTCGCAATCTTGTAATGAACAAAAATGCGAACAGTTGCGCAACTGCTTCCGCGAATAGTACCATTAACCAGCACACGACCGTCGGTCGGCCACGATCACGTTCGAATGGGGGGGGGCGGCAGTTGGTCGCTCCCCTCTATCACGCACAGTTGGTCGCACGATAAAAAATAAGCACACTGTTGGAAAGCTTGTGACGAGTAGAGCTCAGAAATGGTCTCATTTTTAGTTTTAGATAATAGGTAAGCAATTTACGTCCTATATATGTTTTCTCATAGCCGACTGCATGAGACCGAGAAACGGCCTCAATATCACGGCTGTGACTATAGGTATAGGTACGCATAGGTAAAGGCACCAGCGCCCAAGTAAAGGTCCGAAAATGACGATACACATCTAATTTCTCTGATTTGTTCAATATATACGCCGAAACGTTGAATTAAAGACACGGCAATTTTCGCGCCGGCTGTCGGCGTGCGCCGCAGCCGTACGCAGTAACAAACTGATTGGAACTAATTTTAGCGTTCCTTTAATTTCGAGAAAAAGCCTATCCATGTAAATTTTATTGATCATAGTGGTTCTTGTGATAGTTTTTCATGCCTAAATTTTGGAAAAATTCATTGGTTACCAGTCTATGCAATTGGCGGGGCTTTATTCGCGAGAGCCTGTTTATTTCCAAACTATGCATTTTTTTAAAACTTTTTGATGTTTCTGGTATTACACTTGTGCAAGCCAGTTCTGCCATTTTCTACCCATTCTGAGTAATTCATCGCTGATTTTGACGGTGGTACATTTTGGCTTACAACAGTTATTCGTGACCTGATCTCAGGTCAGTGGCTGAAAGTCATTGATACTTTGCCCAATGACGGTAACTAGATATGTATTTCACTCCACATTAAAAATGCTGTGAAATATTCCGTAAATTTCGGAAAAAACGGCGACTTGTCGTAAAAATGGGCTTAACCTTAGGTCAATAACCCGGAGAATTCCGAAAAATCTGAGACAGCAGATTTGTTGCATCTATCTGGATCACTAATCCCTGAAAGTATTGTTGTGATATCTTGTTTCCCGAAAAAGTTACAGAGTGCTAAACTTTTTTGGACATAAGTCCGTTTGACCTGACCTAGGTCGGGCACCCGACCTGACCTGAGGTCGAAATTTTTACACAAGGTGTAAAAATGATGAAGCAAAATGTACACAAAGTTTCGTGGCTCTGTGTTTGTTCGTTCTCTCGCAATCCCAGAAAAACCTCGGAGGGCGGCCAACTGCCCCCCCCCGGTCGGAGGCGGGTTAAATTACCAGAGCAGTTCAAATGCTGATCATTCAGAAGGTTTACTCCTGAAGTGGTAAACTGACACGCCGATGTCGGGTCTGTCGCAATCCCTCATCGGAAGCAAACACTGGGCCACCAAACTCCCAACATGGCCGTATTATCTAAAGCACGTGATATTCGACAAGACATGTCCAACCGACATGATAAGTCCAATGCCTCAGCTGTCCAACATCATGTCGCCACGTGATGTGAGATTCAACATTAAATCGCGACCCTGAAGCAACCCACGTTTAGGCCAGCTTCACAGTTCCTAGAGCATCTGTATCATCCAATATCTGACAAGCGCTTCGCGATAGCATCAATTTATGACTTGTGAAACATGAAAGTCAACCTTGTTAACTTCGCTTAAGAAAAGTCATAACCAACCATACTGATTCCTCGCCTAACTCTGGCTGTGCGCTCAGGCGTCGGTGGCCAGGCCCGTGAGTGAACGGCCTGCGGCCGGCCGAACACGTCCCGGAGTGTCTGGCGCCCGACGGCCGGCGCCGCCGAACGGTCGACGCACGATCTGCGATAGCCCGGAACGAGCCGCGCCCGGCGGGCCGGCCGAGCGGCGGCCGCTCCCCGCCGACGCCGCCAGCGCCGGGCCGCCCCGGCGGCGGCGCGGCCGGCTCGCATCACGGCGCCTGACAGGGCACGTGTCTGTCGGAGGTCTGATTGGGCGGGCGCCGCGCAGTCCGGGCCCGGCCGAGCCGTCCGCTGACGGCTCACGCATCGCGGGCGGACAGGCCCGGCCGGGACGGAGCGGCGGGGCCCCGGTCCCCGTCCGCCGGAGCTTCGCAGGCCGCCCGACGGAGCTTCGCAGGCCGCCCGCCGGACGCGGCGCGACGGGACGGCGTGATGCGGGCACGGGAGCTGCTCTCGCCGACTGCATCTCGTGTCACGAGGGAGGGGGGGGGGGGGGGGGTACGTCAGAAGCGCGACGCGGGGACGGGAAGCTGTTCTCGCAGACTGCGCCTCTCGCCGTGGGGGAAATTGTTTTCACTGACTGCACCTTGCGTCATGAGAGGGGAGGGGGAGGAACGTACCGGTGGCGCACCGCAGGGACGGGGAGATGTATACAGATAGATGTACGCGCCGTACATCTATCGCTCTGAAAGCCGGAACAGCGGAACTAGTTATGTTGTACTTGGCAGTGCAAAAGGACCCTGTGGGATGTTCGATAACTCCAGGATCACTTCTTCGCCTGATGACAGCGGAATAAACCGCAGATCAACCCGAGGGAAAGACGGATGGCAATGAGGCTATGAGCGTGAAGGGCCGCGGCGATAGACAGAAAACGCAGACGCTCCGTCGAGTGAAAAGCGGGCCGCTGTCCTAGCCAGTCGGCTTCGGCGGGCCGACGGAGCCAGCTGTAATTACCCGGCGCTGAACCGACAAGGCTGACCGCAGATGGCGCCGAGCCGGACGACGCAGCCGCTACGGACGATGTTGAACCAGCCGTCAGCTGACGGGGCGACGTCCGAGTGACGTCACGCGGCTCGGGGCCGGGCGGCCGCCCAGCGGGGGGCCGGGCGGCCGGCGACAGCACGTCCGTCGCAATCTCCCGCGACCGGCCTGCTGCAAGACAAACCAATATCGCCGATCGGCGGGCGGCCGGCGCTGGTCACACAGCCGTAATTTGACAGCGGCGGACGGGCGGACGGGCGCCGGTCACCACTCGACCGCGGCCTGCGCCCGGCGGACCGGCCAGCGGCACGCGACTGAAACCGGCCAACGGGCCGGCACGCCGACTCAAGTCTATCAGCGGGTCGACCGCCACTGTACGCCGACTCGAACCCCCTGGTGGACAGACCAGCGGACAAACGAGCTCTGTACGCCGACTCGTACCGTGTGGGCTGTCACCAGGGTCAGAACAGAGCCAGGGAGGGAGATCGGAGATTCGGGATGGGACAGGGCGTGGTAACCAGTTTCTCATCATATCCCGGAGATGACTGTTCGGTGATGTCACGAGGATAAACGTGGAAAAGGGGAGGTCTTATTGTCACTTTGGGTCTGGAGAGAACCTGCTATTACCACATGTTTTGTACCATATCATTCGAAGGCATATTATTCGAACGACGCTATTTATGGATTTTTAGACATTCACCTGCCGCTGTTTTTAGATATTCTTCTCGTCTTGCATTGCCCGTTGTGTTCGAAGTTAGCATGGTGTCTGACATATTTATTCGTGAACAATGAAGCGACATTACCTGAACCTCCTTGGTCACATTACCTGAGCATGTGTCGTGTACCTAAGGGAAACGACGTCTTTGTACGCCAAAAAGGATAGATCACGCTTTCCAGCAAAGGCTCACGGAGATAACTGGAAAGACTAGTCAGTGCGGGAACATGGAACCCCTTCTGGGACATGTTTTCCCGTGATCCCGGAGCTTGCTTCCCCGTAATACCACCATCCTTTTTCCACGCCAGACCCGCCGCGGCAGATGTTTGAAGAGCCTGGTGAGCCCGCTGCGGCGGCGGCGCCGCGCCCGGCGCCGTCCCCCGTCCGCGCCTCGTCAGCGCCGCCGCGTCTGAATCGGCCGGCTCGACTGCGCGAATCGCCGACTCCCGGCCCGAGACGCTAACGTCGTTGGCATTCCGGCGCGCGGCGTCGTCTCCGGCCGCCCGCTCGTCGATCAAAACGCGGCGCACGACCCGCTGCATCTGATTCAATTTGTCCGCCGCCTCTCCGCGCGCTCTTCGCGTTGTCTCTCGCGGCGGCCCGGCAGGCGCCACCGCCGCCGCTGCGGGACAAGTCGACGCTCCTCCAGACCTGCCGGCGCGGCCCGGCCGGCGGTCTGGAGTCCGGCTGTCGGCGCTCCCAGGGAGCGGCGCGCCGCGGCCGCGGCTGTGGCGTGACGCCGGCCATCTGCCGCCGCTGGCCGGGCGACCGCGGCCGGACCGAGCTGTCGGCGGCGGCGGCGGCGGCGGCGGCGGCCGGGCCTACCGACCGCCGGGCTCCGGACTCTGCCGTCTGGAGCACGGAGGAGAGCACCCGGCAAGTTCTGCTGTCCGGAAAACGGAGGACCGCATTCGGCAGACTGCTGTCTGGGCCAGGGAGGAGGCTTCGACAGACTCTGCTTGCTGTCCGGAGATCGCGGAGGAGACCCTGACAGACTGCTGTCCGGAGCGCGGAGGAGGCCCTGATAGACCGCTGTCCGGAGCACGGGGGTGGGCCACAGGTTCTGCTGTCTGTTGTCTGTTGCCGACCCTGTCTTGCAGAGGGCAGAGGGTTGGACCGAGCCGCCGCTGTTGTCGGGAGGGCGGTCGCTACTCTGCCGAAGATGTCCGCGTCCTAATGGACGAGCCTGGGAACAATTGGGACCGAGCACAACAGGCCTCGGCCGCCGACCGAGAAACAAAGCAGCCAAATGCAGATCGAAAGGATGCAATTACGGACGCGTACAGCGCAGCTGCTGGCCGGGGTTCCCTGTTCAGGTCTGGATGCCCGGCCATATATTGATCAGCTTCTGACGAATTGTTGTAGGTCAGCAAATATTTGTCATAGGTTTGGTCTACATTTGCCCTGATGTTATGTGAACTGCTTTGCGTAGTTTCTGCCCAGTTTGGCGCGTTAATTTGTGTCAAAGTGCCAAACATCGGTGCACCGAATTATTCGTATTAAGTACGTATAAAACATGGAATGTTGTAAAGATTGCTGCATTGTTGCTCCCTTCCAGAGACGTACTTCCACGAAACCTATCACCACTTGGGCGTTATGTCCATGCATGTTAGTTATTATTAGTTATATTAGTTAGTTACTTAGTTATTGGGGCCCCTAAGCCCCAATAACTAACTAAGTAACTAACTCCATGCATGTTCTTATGCATAGTTGCATCGTTGGCTGGTCAGTGAACGTTCCGTTATTTGTGATCGCAGGAAGGGAGCAGGCCATGTCTGGTCGTTTGGTTTGGGTATTTTTTTTTTTTTTTTATTTTTTGGTTTGGGATTTTCGTTTGGGTATTCTCTAAGAATCAACAGGCAAGAACACCCAAACTGCGACACAGTGCCGAACTTTTCATGTTTTCCTAGATGGACAAATGACGGTGTCTGATTTGTTTCACCGCGCTAAATTACGACATCTGATGTATATCTTAAAATGTTTGGAATGAAACTTCATACTGCATTCTTGAGCTGTGCACGACGGTTAAATGTGAATGATCGCAAGTTTAAATGCCAGCCATCATTGACGTTGCGTCATTTTACAACCATCTGATAACTTTCTGTGGCTCGGCCCAGATACTCGGGCACGGTCCATTTCAACGGATTTATCAGATCCTCTGGCTTCAGACCCAGATGATGGCTCGATTGTCCGAGGTAACATTATTGAGCCCAAAATAGACAGGCCTGGCAACGTTGTTGGTCCGCCGCGTTGCGGTCTTGATGGCAAATAGAACGTCACTCGATGCGATTCAGCTGACTATCGACTCGCATCACGCGAGGGTTTTAGGTCTGGGCAATCAACGGCAAGCAGTGCACCCCGTTAGACATGTAACGGGACGCGGTGGGCTCGGAGGTCTGGAGCTCAGAGGGTCAGAAGCAGGTCTGTGGTTTGAAACGGAAAGGGTCTTAACCCGTCCCCGACTGAGGGGGGGCGGTTGACTGCCCCCCTGAGGTTTTTCCGAGATTGGGAGAGAACGAACAAACGCAGCGCCACGAAACTTAGTGAACCCTTTGCTTGATCATTTTTACACCTTGTATCAAGTTTTTGACCTCAGATCAAATAAGGTGGTTGACCTAGGTCTGGTCAAGTGGGCTTATGTCCAAAAAAGTTTAGCGCCCTGTAACCTTTTCGAAAAACATGATATCACGACAGAGCTTTCAAGGGTTGCAGATTTTGATAAATGCAATAAATCTGCTATCACGGATTTTTCGGAAATGCCCGGGTCATTGACCTAAGGCCAAGCCCGTTTTCAACATGTCATCGTTTTTTTTTAAATTGGCGGAATTTTTTAAGGTAATTTGAGTGTGGGAGATCCAGACAGCCAGTTTCCGTCAATTGGGTGTTTCTGTTAATTAATGACCTCTGACCACTGACTGGAGGTCAGGTCACGAAATAACTGTTACGAGTCAAAATGCACTGCCATCAAAATCGGCGATGGATGACTCAGATGGGGTAGAACATGGCAGAACTGGCTAGCACAGTTGCGACTAATGCCAAAAGTTCAAAAAGTTTCAGAAAATTACGCATATTTTGGAAATAAACAGACTTTCGCGGATAAAGGATAAAGATAAATGTACGGAATAAAGCTCCGCCAATTGCGTAGATTGATAACTGTTGAATTTTTCCAAAATTTAAGCATGAAAAATCATCACAAGAATCAATAGGGTCAAGAAAAAAACATTTGGAATGCAATATTTGGTGAAAATAAAAGAGCGCTAAAATAAGTTCCTGTTAATTTCATACCGCGTTCGTCTGTAGCGCCCGCCGTGCAGCGGTGCGAAAACGGCCATGTCTTAAATTAAACGTTTCCGTGTACGTATTAAACAAATCGGAGACATTGGACGTGTACCAGCATCTGCGGACTTTTACCCGTCCGCTGGTGCCTTTATCTAGACTTGAATTAGTCACAGCCCTTGAGATTCAGGCCATTTCTCCGTCTCATGCAGTCGGCTATTGAAAAACATATGGAGGGCGGAAATGGCTTACATATTATCCAAAACTAAAAATGAGACCAGTTTCGAGCTCTGCTCGTGACGAGCTGGCCAGCGGCGTGCTTGTTTTATCGTGCGACCAACCGTTCGTGAGTTAGAGGGGGGCGGTCAACCGCCCCCTCCCCAGTCGAGCGTGTATGGCGGTGACACACAGTCGGGCGTGGGTTAAGAACGCGGACAGAAACATGACAGTGTTGCGAACTTTTTCGATGCGTCATGTGATCTCTGTGATTTCCGCATTGTGTATGTCATGATCTCTTCGCGGCATTGCCGTGTTCTAAAACATCGCGATCTTTTGTCGCCATTTGACTCGTGGTCTAAGTTTTTCCTTGAAGACTGAGACTCCTCGAAGAAGAAGACCTCCCACCTCACGTTATCACTTCACCCACGGACAACTTTGCCAAAAGGAGACTTTTGGCGCTCCTGGCCACTTGTCCAGAAGTGCGTCTACTCCGTTGAGCCAGGAACGACTGAAAATGACAAGATATCTAGCAGCACTGTAAAGAGTAACGATGATACCCGTTTTGAAATGAGACAGAGAGCCGTAGTGCCCAGCGCCTCAGGCCCACCAGTTCCCTCCAAAGTCTTTTCATTGCACAACACAGCCTGATCAGCAGTTGTCTCGGTGTGCTTCCAGCTCCGGGCGGCAAGCCGGTGATCATGGCGGCGCACAACACGAGCGCCACGTCGGTGCGTCTCCGGTGGCGGCCGCTGCTGCCGTCCGAGCTGCGCGGCGAGTTCCAGTCCTACCGGATCACGTACCGGCCGCGGAACGGCACCGGCCAGCTGCGCGAGGTACCGCGTCCGGGACGAGCATACGCAGGTGGGTGGAGCTCCGACAGCCCGGGCGGCTCCGGTGCCGAGTTGGGAGGCTCCGGTGTCGAGTGACGCGGCTCCGGTGCCGAGGAGGCGGCTCCGGAGCCGAGTGAGGCGGCTCCGGGAGCCGAGAGGCGGCTCCGGTGCCGAGTGACGCGGCTCCGGTGCCGAGTGAGCGGCTCCGGTGCCGAGTGGGGCGGCTCCGGTGCCGAGTGGGGCGGCTACAGTGCCGAGTGAGGCGGCTCCGGTGCCGAGTGACGCGGTTCCGTTGCCGAGTGGGGTGGCTCCGGTGCCGATTGACGCGGTTCCGGTGCCGAGTGGGGCGGCTCAAGTGCCGATTGGGGCGGCTCCGGTGCCGAGTGAGGCGGCTCCGGTGCCGAGTGGGGCGGTTCCGTTGCTGAGTGAGCTCTGGGTCCAAACGGCGCGCGAGGAGAGACGAGCCGGGTGCTGCGACTTTGATCCGGCAGATTCGGCCGCAGGCAGCCGACCTCATAAGGCGGTTTCCTAGGAAACCGTGGCGAATCAGACGAGGCGGCCTCGTGAATGTTAGCTGCAAGACTAGCTGGACACAGGCAGGAGGACGTGGGGCTTCGGAGCGGACCCTCACTCAAAGAGGCCTGCGCTCCACGAGGCTGTGCCGCCTTAGCTGCGCGCGCATCCGGACGAGAGCTCGAGCCGGCGTGAATTATCTTCCGAATATACCAGCGGTGCTAATGCCGTGAGCATGGCTGGAGACGACACGGGGACGGGAGGGTCTAGACTTCTCACTTTCCAGATTTTGACGTTAGGCTTTTGGTAGTGAATGGATAGAATTTGTCCGAAATCTTAGCTGGACCCATCCCCACCACAATAATTCTCGGGAGTCTCCAGCCATGGTTCGAGCGAACACTCCTGTGGAGCCTCCACCCACGTAGGAATTCCTGGAATTCTGCTCCGATTGAAGATCTAGGGCATCTCTCTTCTGTTTCATTCAGAGCTCGGACGCTTTTCGATGGCATCGCCGCCTCAGCGTCAGATTTCGGTGGGCATTAGTCATTTTCATTTTCCTTTGGTCCTTTCATCCCTTATGACGAATGAGATTCGAGAATTATCTAGATGGGTTCTTCTTGTGGGACATCTTAGGCTTCCCCATTATTTTTATGTGCATCGGATATTAAAAGAGAATCTGAATGAGTGATTTGAACAGTACAGAGCAGCTGGCCCCGGATTTTTATGTTCAGTCTGGTAGGTAGTTCATGCTATTGTATTAGCAGTTATTTTATTTTGCTTGTTGGGGATGAAAAGCGTAAAAGTGCGACCGTAAGCTGTATGTCCTTTTATTCTAAAGACGGACTGCCAGAGAGCCACTGATGTGATATGTCGCCATGTTACACGACAATGGCAACAACGAGTCGTTCATTGTTGCATTGACGTGGATGTTGCGTATATGTTCATTTCTCCTGCCCCAGTGTACTGTTCACGTAACGTTATTGGCAGCAAAAAAAGCCGCTGGAATCGGAAAAGTCGAGAGCTTCCAGTCTTAAAGAAACGTGAACGGAGCAGAATGGTGACGGTGCGGTGGATTAAAATTCTCAGATCATGTAAGCAAGTGGCGCATATAGCACTTACGGGCCCATGTTTCACTTGGCGGACAGCGTTCGGCAAGCGTACCAGATTCAGGTGCAACTCAGAATTGCCTGAACAACGCACGGTGCTGAACGTTTCTTGATAGACAGCATGTTGACCTCAGGAGGCTACACAAGTTTAGAACGATGCGGAAATTGGACGTTCTAATTTTCTGAGCTGTGTTTGTCAGCTTGAGCAGTGCTGTCTGGGCTGCATATAAAAGGACGGCACAATGTAAATTGTCGATCGTATACAAAGGTGAAACGTTGTTCAGTTTTGTGTAAATGATGCTGGACAATAAACCAAAGGTTGTGAAAATCCCCACTCGCTGAATGATATGGTCTATAACCAGAAATGTCTGTTTGCATTAAACAGCAGTTAATATCACGTCACTCCATCGAACCGACTTTGATATGTCATTTGTTTAAAACTTTTTTCACGATCGAAGAATTTATTGACGCATCGGCGAAGGCTTTTCATATGTACTCACAATGCTGTGGTCCGTTTCAGGACTCATGCTGCTACTAAAAGGATTTCGAAAGTCGTGTTAATGTTGAGCGATGATTTGTGTCGGGGGCCTCCATTTGTCGTGAATTACGTCTTCACCAGCGCTTCGTTCGGGCGCTGCTGAGAGTCCCCAACTCTTTCTCGCGTCGCCCGGTTCGCGGTCGGAAAATAGGCAATAAAAACTTGAGTAAATTTGACGGCTGGCCGTGGCGGCGCGGGCGGGTGGCGGAAGCAAAAGTTGGCAGCCTCTAAGTTGCCGAGTGTCGTGGCTGGCGTGTTGACTGGCGCCTCGGGACGGGGCGGCGTTCGAGGGCCCCTGCCGCCGCTCTCTGTCGCCGCCCGTCCGGCTGCTCGCGCGGCCCGGCGCAGGCGGGGCCGAGAGTCGGCCGCTCTGCGCAGACCGAGGGACCGGTGGCAATACACGGTAAACCCCCTGCGCCGACTGCGTCCCGGGATCAGGGATACAGGTGTAACGCTCCTGACTCGATGTCATGGCTCACTTGAGTCAGCGGCACTGATACGGTCGACCACAGTGAGAAGTCGAGACTGATGGGTAGAGCAATGCTGGAATTCTGCAACTCTCTCGCCTTCCACTCACTGTGCGCGCAGACAGGGCCTCGCATTGTTAAGCTTTGTCGATGCGCAACGCATACACATCACTCGAAATTCATAGATACTTCAACTGCGCACAAGTAATAGCCACCAGTTTGATTAGTTTTTCTGGCTCTCGGAATTAGTTATGTAGTAACTCTGGTAGGACTCGCCCCGAAGAAGTGGAACTACTGCTCCACCTCCAGGGTTTATAGATTGTCTGCCCAAAGTTAAAGCCACTGAAACGAATGGTGCCTAGCTGCGCAGCAATCCACTGACAATAAGCATGGAATGTATGACGGTGCTCAAGCCAGTTGCATTTCACGTATCCGAAAAACTTAAAGCTGATGAAATATTGCACGCCATCATCCAGGACGTTTGGCTGAAATACACTTTACTCGCTGAAAATCAGACATGTGAAGCATTGAAACTGGCACTGCGAAATCAGACACGTGAAACAACGAAACTGGCGCTTTGCAAAACAGACCGCACGCCTTTTTGGGCTGGTTCGTCCCCAGGTGTCTGTTGGGGCGTACTCGGCTGATGCCTGGTCTTTGGCAGACAGCGAGGTGCGATGCCCGTGAGGAGCATTTGACTACATGACCCAAAACAGAGAGGACCACCCGGACCAGGGAGTGGCGCGATCGCGACCGTGTCGCGATCCAGGCTGCAGTTGGACGATCTGTCGGGGTTATCTTTGTCAGCGCCCGGGGAGGAAATGCTCCAAATTTTGGGCTCACTAGGGTCGCCGGTTTAGGGACTGCCGAACAGCAGTTGTTTGGTATGAACTATGATCCCAGTGAAATCACTCCGAAAGCTCAGGTTAAATGCGTTCAATCTGCGTCAAATTTATGCACTACGAAATCATGAGATCCTCTTTCAGACGTATTTAACAGCCAAGATCACGACATCTGTTGATTATGGCGTTGGTTACCATCCTTTCTATAGTGCATATGTGATTTCGTGGCCCTGAAATTCTTCGTTAATTCATAAGCGTACCTGTTCTGCATTTATCAGCCGCCCGGGCCAATAAAGAAAAGCGCGTAGATGAATGGTCGTACAAATAGCGTATCATTTTGCCAAAAATCATGGACTACGATCGATCAGAGGTACATCAGTTTTTAAAGAGGCGTGCTGTATATTTCTCAAGTTCGTGTGCTTTGGCTTGGGCCAGTCTGCCACGTCAGACGGTCGAGGTAATGAACGCATGTTGAACGAACGACTTTAGTGCACTGTAAATAACCCCCATGCATTTTGATTACGCTTATGACCACCTCGGGCTCTGAATTTCGTGGGAATTATGGATAAGCTCTTGAAATAATCCGTGAGTCTCCTGGGAAACGCACTTTATGCATACGGAAGCCAAAAATGCAGATGCATCTGCTTCGTCCCCAGGCGCGAATGTAGTTATTCAAGCCTTGCAGCCTCTTTCTATTTTCTCGCCTCTTGTTTTATTAGCTCTGGTGAGTTTTACGTGGTGGCATTATGTCCCCGGATTTTACCTCTTGAATAATGCAAGTGTGCCAGCCGCTGCTTTACTTTTCCTCAGCCTGGCGTTCTGCTGGCGAGGAAGCGCCCCGAGGCATGGTGGCACGCCTCTCTGGCGCATTTGTTTTCCATCGGCAGTCGGAAATGGACGACACTTCTTTACATAATGTGTTCGAGAACCACTGGCTGAGGTGTCTGAAGCTGGAGGATTTCGTTACTTGAGTCGTTGGTAGAAGCTTTATTGATTTCTCAAGGAGATGGAAGGTTGGCATCCGCTCCGAAATGTGACACATCTTCTTAAGAAAGAAACAAAGCCATGACGTTTCCTTTGTACGCATTTTCCTTTGTCGTATATGTGGGACCTGCAATTCATTTCTCAGCTCAGTTGAATTTCATAACACGGGCGCGCACATAAACCATTGTTGTGAAATCTGATTGCGCATTATGTTATATTTCTGAGATATTGTTCGTTTAATGTCTAAGCCGTAAGGGGAGAGCTTAGAATATTAGGTAAAAAGTGTAAGTAAAAAAAGATGGAATGTGAGAAATAAAAAATGGAGATATGAAAATTAATTTGACGTCTTCATCATCCGGTGTAATATCGTTACCTCTGTGCGCCGTTTCTTTACGGAAAAATTACAAGTCTTTTTTGATTGCTGGTGGTTAATGTGTGCGCAGTCGAATAGCCGGCAGTGCCGTGCCCCATCCACTTATTCTCTTCGCGACATCTTTTGCTGCTTGCTGTATTCATTTGAGCCTTGTGCGATTTATTTTCGCCATTCTTTCAGAGCTACACGATCACCGGGCTGCGACCGTTTACGCAGTACCTGGTCTCGCTGCAAGTGGAGAACCCAGCTGGGTTGGGACCGACCACCACGGTCGTCATCACCACGGAGGAGGGAGGTACGAACACCAGCATCAACACTTGCCACTCTCTGTGCGCCGGCCATATGGCAGCACGGAAAAACGTCTCTGCTGTGGCGGAAAAACCGTGCGCTTAGCGCTGAAAAACTCAGGCAGGCCGAGGCAGCAAACAAGGTCCGGCACACTCCGTTCCGGTCTCCTCGTGAGCAATTGCTTGACGTCAGACTTTACAGATTTTGATTGTTTTCCCTTGATATTTGTGGCCGAAAAGGATAACTTGGGTGGTCTTGGCTTTTTTGCTTTCAAACTGAAGCAACTGGCATGCAGTGAACCTTTTGGGTTCATGACAAGAATCAAGCACACCTATTTGATTCCAGCATTATGCGTTTGATCGATAATGATGGGGTCTGGTTAATTACAATGGTCTGATGTTTTCAGTGCCTGACGCGCCTCGGAACATCGCAGTGTTAAACGTGACAGACACCACAGCCACCATTTCCTGGCTGCCGCCGGCCAACCCAAACGGGGTGATCGAGGGCTACAGGATCTATTCCACCACCGGCAACTTCACCAATGTCTCCTGGCTCAAGAAACCCATGGAGAAGATGGAATACACACTGGAAGACTTAGGTTGGAGAAGAGCACGTGCAGTGTTTCAGAAATTTCCTTTAAACGTTTGCGATAAGGATTTTCCGCGATCGGTAGCTCGGTTGGAGAAAGCGCTTGTCTACTCGTCCTGGCACGACGGGTTTAAGTCTCCTCGCCGCCCAATATTTGGCCCGCGGGTCGGCCGACAATGGGCCAATAATGGGTTATATTACCACACGTCGTCGTGTTTATTACCACAAATGTCGTACCCTTGACGGCGCGGTACACTTTCGCCATGAAACCAGCGACAAAATGGAATTGCACGACCGGGCGGGGATTCGGGTGCACGCAACAATTCCTGCTTAGCACTGGCTGCAGTCTAAATGTGGCCTTAGTTAAGTTACCGAATTCAATTTATTAAACGTGAGCACCACTAAGTATTTGGTGGACTGGTTTTCGAATGTGGTTTTGTCATCCATTCCTTCAAACGCTACCGACGTCGAATGTTTAACATAGATTGTAGAGAATTCTACCTTCCTGGCAAATATCGGTCGAATTTTTTTATACCATGTGAGTATTTTTGGAATTTCTGAGCTTGAATCTTTCGCCGCCTCTGTTCTCTTGCATTCGGTGGCACCGATCTGACGTCACGCCGTCCCCCGGCGCCGCAGAGCCCAACTCCAACTACTCGATCGTCGTCAAGGCGTTCACCAAGAAGCTGGAGGGCCGTGAGTCGGTCTCGACGCGGCTGACGACGGACGTGTCGGCGCCAGCCGCGCCCGCTGCTGACCGCAGTCAGCTGCCAGCCGAACGCGGCGCTGCTGGTGGCCTGGCGGCGGCCGCGGCCGACGCGCGGCGGGGTCGACCTCTACGTGCTCCAGTACCGATCCGAGCACGAGCGGGACTTCTCCGAGCTGCAGGTGGCCACCGACGCCGGCCAGACGGATGTCACGGTACGCGGCAGCGGGGAGGGGGGGGGGGGGTGCGCGCGGTATGCGATGGTTGGCAGGTGGGGGCGGAAAAGGTGGGGTCAAGGCCTTGATGGTTCGATGCAGCGATACGATTTTGGGTAAGGGACGTCTGGCGGTCGTCTGCGACGTCTAAAATGTCGAAAAACGATTGCTGTCATTTTCTTTGACGCCGCACATTGTACTTCGCCTTGTGCTTCGTTAATCAAAAGATCGATAAGCACACAGCTGAAATATCTCGCACGCACTGCTGACTCCTCACATACCGCACGACACCAGCGGATGTGTCGTCGTTTGTCCAGGGGTTAAACGTGGCTCTCAGTCCATCACGAACCCCTCAGAACGGCCTGCCGGACGGCCTGTCGGCACCGTGCCCACCCTGGCCGCCTCTGTGCGCGCAGTTCCTGCTGACCAACCTGACTGCCGGAGCGCAGTACGAGGTGCGGGTGCGCGCCGCTGTGCGGTCGCGGCGGCGGCCGGCCCTGCTCCAGTTCTCGCCGCCGTCCGGCTCGCGGAAGGTGGCCGCGTGGCGCCGCTGTCCGCCGGCTGGCAGCGCCGCCAGCGGCGTGTGGCGGCGCGGCCAGCGCTCGCCGCCGGGCGTCGGCCTGATCGCCGGCTGCGTCTGCGCCGGCCTGGCGCTGCTGCTGGCCCTGCTGGCACTGCTCGTCTGGAGGTGGGTGCTGCTGGTCCCAGGCGAGCGTTGCTGGTCTGGAGGTGGGTGTTGCCGTGGGCGCTGCTGGTCTGGAGGTGGGTGCTGCCGTGGGCGCTGCTGGTCTGGAGGTGGGTGCTGCCGTGGGCGCTGTAGGTGTGGAGGTGGTTGCTGCCGCGGGGTTGCTCGTCTGAAAGTGGATGCTGCCGAGGACGCTGCTGGTGTGGAGGTGGGTGCTGCCGGGGATGCTGCTGGTGTGGAGGTGGATGCTGCCTAGAGGTTGCTCGTCGGGAGGTGGGCCTTCGTTCTACGGTGCCGAGGGCACCGTCGAAATGGACGGTGTTAGTGCGTAAAGGATGGGATGTATTCTTTCTCGCCGCTGGTGTTGGTGTGAGTGTTTTGTGTCGGAGGCGGCTGGTACTCCTGGAACCAAGAATGGGTATCGTCCTGTTTGGCAGCGCACGGGCGTCTTTTGCAGATACGTGGCCGCTGCTAGCATGGAGGCGTCATTGCCGCCGCAACCGTTAGCTAAAACATTGAGGAAATTAAGCCTTCCTGTAACTGGCGATTGGAAGCACGGATGTGTTGTGGTTTGTTCAGGGGTTAAGGTAGCTTTTGTGAGATGGATTTGCTTATTTTCACGCGGTCTTGGTCTGCAGTTTGGCCCACAGTTCTTGGTTCTTGGTTTCCAGTCCGAATGAAAATTCAGCTTGGTCCAAGTTTTATTTATTATCCGCAGAAGCATGTGGTAAATGATTGTACAGCATCCACTATTCATAATACTACTTTGATGCATCGACGCATCAAGGATTGTCAGCACAGATGAAGCAGGTTAGATGATGGAAAGCGAAACCCAGCAGGCTTGCTACAAGTTTCAGAAACGTCGCGCATCTCTCGAGTAGCTTATCTGTTAGACTGTTTGCTGCCAGACTGACCGTATGTTGCCTGCCTTCCTCGCAGGCGACACTTCAAGACGTCGTACTACTACCTGGAGGAGCCCTCCACTGTCCGCACCCCTCTGGACGCCGACCCCGACTGGATCAGGGACGGGCCCAACGGCACTGTGGCCCCCATCCCCGCTGACAGGTTCCCCCTGCACGTGGCCGCCCTTCACGCCGACTCCGACATAGGTGAGAAATCCTGTCACTGGACGTTTGAAGGGTTTCCCGGATTAAAGGCGGGGGTGCCTTTTTTGCGACTATGGATGGATACAGGATTTTTATTTGACCGCAGGCTGACATTTTTGTGAGCGCTGTACACTTCACACATACACTTACAGACATTAGTTATTTGTATGCGTATAGTGATATTAATCCAGCAGCCAACTATACACCCATTTATAATAAATAGAGAAATGCTGTACTCCGCGTGAGTTTAAATGCTTGCTGTATTTCGATCTCTCGATATGCAGAACCGTACTGCCAGAGTATCCTTGGATGCAGTTTTGTAAAGATTCAGGCTAGATTATGGCCGATGTGTCCAACTGGTGGACCCGAGCCGTATTCGCTAATGTATTTTTCGATATTTTTGCGCATCTCACATCATCGTCATGTTTTTACTCATCATCATTTTCCAGGATTCTGCAAGGAATATGACGAGATTATGGAGCATTCAAGAAATCTGGGCCTCCCTTCTGCTCTGTCTCAGGTCGAAGAGAACAAGAAGAAGAACAGATACCAGAACATCGACGCATGTAGGTGATCTTGAAGAAATGCACCACTGTTATGAATCTGCTGTCGTAGAGCATCGAGTTTATCTGCCGTCTGAACACTTGTTCTGTGGACTGAAGTATGCGGGAATTTGACTTCTGCCAGTCAGGTTGGTTTCACGCCTGGGAATGGGAATTGCTGACGTGAGGTTTTGCCACGCAGACGACCACACGCTGGTACCGCTGCGACCTGTGCCCGGCCAGCGGAGAGGCGACTACATCAACGCCAACTACATTGACGGCTTCCTGGTGCGCAACCAGTACATCGGCGCCCAGGGCCCGCTGCCCAACACATTCCACGCCTTCTGGCGGCTCATCTGGGAGCAGCGGGTCCAGGTGGTGGTGATGATCACCAACCTCGTGGAGCGGAGCAGGGTTAGTGCCGCAGGGACGCCGGGTAGTGGTGGTGCTGGTCACCAACCTCGTGGAACGGAGCAGAGTTGGTGTCACAGTGGCGTTAGAAATGATGTTTATGGCACATGGCCGATCAGATCTGAATTGCGCTCGAAAAGTCCTGGAGGGACTAAAGTTGTAATTCCGTACTTTGCTCTTCTTTCAGAAAAAGTGTGATATGTACTGGCCTAAAGAGGGGTCGGAAATGTACGGCCTCATCCAAGTGGAATTACTGGAAGAGCGGGAGCTAGCCACCTACACGATACGAAAGCTGCTCATCAAACACAGCAAGGTCGGTGGCGTGCATCTGCGCTTTTTGATTTCTTGCGGCAGCTTCAAATGCATGTAGAATACTGGAAAGGGGGCAAATGAAGGACCGTTTTTTATATGTGATTTATTTTCTATGGAAGCTATTGATGATATCGTAATGGCGCCTTATGCGACTTGGTCGATGTATGTGACCGAATTCAGACGCATCAGGGATGTTTTCCCTCATTGTGCTCCGAAACGGCAGTGAACTCCGCACTCTTGGTCGGTTTCAGTACAAGAAGAAGAAGAAGAAGGGCCGCGTGAACGAACGTGTGGTATACCAGTACCACTACACCAACTGGCCGGACCACGGTGTGCCCGACCATCCGCTGCCCATACTGAGCTTCGTCAGAAAGTCGGCCGCAGCCAACGGCGACGGTGCCGGGCCCATTCTCGTCCACTGCAGGTGGGCGGAGGAGGCTGTCGGCGCGGCTGCGGCACCGGCCAGAGTTCGGTCAGTGCCGCGCGGGACCGGGGCGGGCTGGGGTGGCATCGGGGTGTCAGGAAGGGGGGATGGATGGATGGGGGGCGGGACTCCTGGAGCTGTTCTTTAAAGTCTCATCGCTGGGGGCGCGCACTTTGCGCTGGATATCTGTGGGTATTGACTGGTCTATTTTACGGTGGAGCGAACGCCTCGGTTGGATGTAATGACGACACACGACCTTGCATAACAGGTGCATAAACCTTTAGTCGAAATTTAGGAGAAGCTTCACCACAATAACCGAGAAGTTTCGCACAATGCATCTTGGTTTTGGCGGTAAAGAGGGTACCCGAAATCGTCATTTGGCCGCGCGGCCATTTTGTGAAGCTCATACTCTTGACGAGCTGTTCCTGGCATCAGCCAGCCGGGGCCGCAGTGATCTGGACGATGATGCCTGCTTCGTTCCGCCTCCTCCGCAGCGCCGGCGTCGGCCGCACCGGCACCTACATTGTGCTGGACGCCATGATGAACATGCTGCGGCAGCGCGGCTGCTGCAACGTGTTCGGCTTCCTCAAGCACATCCGCACGCAGCGCAACTTCCTGGTGCAGACGGAGGACCAGTACGTGTTCATCCACGACGCGCTGCTCGAGGCGCTCGACTCGGGCGAGACGGACGTGCGCGCCAGCTGGCTGAGCGAGTACCTGCACCAGCTGCGCTCGGCAGACGTCGGCGTGTACCCGTGCCACACGCTTGATCGGCAGTACCAGGTCAGTGACTGTCAAAACTGGGCTGAGAGCACCAGGCCGTTGACGTACCCCTCCTTGGCAGTGACAGGTACAAGATCGACGATGTTACGTCAGTGGCGTACCTTCTAGCTACCCGTTCGTCTCAGAACGTCGTTTAGCCATCATATGTCATAGCGCAGTGATGTAATCGCCGTTTCGTAAGCAGTCGCCTAATTGTCATCCATCATCAGTATGTCTTATCATTTATCACAGCTTTCTCTGCTTGTCTGACTGCAAACTCGTCCCTGTATGCCCGCTGATCGCTGATCCTCTTCCGTCTGATCGTTGATCTAACCCTCCGTTCTCGGCCAGTCTGGGGCCCATTTCTCTGTTCCCAGCGCACCGCGCCCACTGCCGCACCAGATTGCCACAGATACCTGTTCATGTTTCTTGCTGTTTCATTCTGACCATTGACGCGCCTATCGTCTAGTTTGATCGCTGACAGCTCCCTGTGTTGCCGGCTTATTATCACGATTTCCTTCTCCATGGTTGTAACCTGTACTCCCGCGGCTGTTCACCTCGCTCTGTCCTCAGCTGATCACGTCGCACCAGCCGGAGGAGTACGAGCTGGCGGCGGCGTTTACGCCGCACAACCAGGCCAAGAACCGGAGCGCACAGTTCGTGCCGCCGGACAAGTGGCGCATCCACCTGGCGCCGCGGCCTGGTGTGGAGGGCAGCGACTACATCAACGCCACCTCGCTCATCGGTACGGCCCGGTCGCGGCCTCGGCCGCCTGAGGGCGCTGGCGATCGACTGCTGGCAAATCAACAGGAAGTGAACTTTTTCGGGAGGGTGAAGCGAAAACCGGTTCGATTTCATTATTTACTTACTTGCCCTTGTTTTGAGCCCAGGATTTATTAAAATTATTTATTTATTTTTTATAAAATTATTTATTTATTAAAATATAAAATATATAGGAAAATATTATATAAAAAGTCGTCATGCCTAAGAAATGATTTGCGTGAGAACAACATTGACGTGGTACCAAAGCCATTTCTAGTAACGAGTTTTGTTTTGCCACTGCACTCTTGTCCCCTTGACTTGCTTGGCATCAAGCTGAACAAGATCATAACCAGGGTCATACCTAGTCCGGTCCCCGTATGATGCCTGCACGCGGATGGGCTGACGGCGCTGCCCCGCTCGACCTCCAGGGTACGAGCAGCTGCGGGAGTTCATCATCACCCAGCACCCGCTGGAGCACACGGTCGAGGACTTTTGGCGCATGGTCTGGGACCATAACGTGCAGACGGTGGTGGTGCTCTCTCCCGACAGCGAACCGGTGAGAGGGCGGACACGGACAAAGATGGTGAGAGGAGCAGATGAGGAGGCGGCAAGAGGGGGGGGGGGGGGAAGCAGATGAGATGCACTCTGGTCAGTCGGAGTCGAGGCTGTTCTCTGGTCGTGCCCTGCAATTTTCCTCACTTGACTGCGCCCGAGACCGAGCCGTATTGATTCGTAGTCTTACGATGCATGTTGGTAAACTTTGATATGGGGAAACGATCCCATAATTAATCCAGACCCGTGATATTTCCTTTGTCACGTGCGAGTTGTTTCCTTTGTTTGGTTCAAGCGTGCGCTGGAAACACTGGGTTGGTTTAAAATTTCCGTCGTCGCTGAAAGACCCGTCAGTCTGCATCAGCTGACGCCTCGTTCCCCGGTCGGCAGGAATACCCGCAGTTCTGGCCGACGCTGCATGACGACATCGATAGCGACACGTTCCGCGTGCGGCTGGTGGAGTCGCGGCCGGCGGCGGCCTGCTGGACGGTCGACCTGCTGCTGCAGTCGACCCAGGACGACTACCAGGTGTCGGTGCGGCTGCTGGGCTGTGCCGGCTGGCCGCAGGTGCCGGCCGCGCCGCACCACCTCATCGACCTGGTGCAGCAGGCCACGCTCAAGTACCAGAACGGGCCACTGCTGGTTGTGGACAGGCGAGTGGAAGCCGCGATGGGAACGACTGGCTCAGCTGAGGCTGGTGGGAGCAGGCTTCCGGACACTGGAAATGTAGACGGAGCCGCCTGACTCCCTTGGGCTATGATATGGGTGGCATGGCACGGTTACCTTCAGACGAGACGTCAGTGTGTGTTAATTCGATCAGTTACGTAGTCATGCACGAAACCCAGATGGAAATAGTTGAGAATTGGTTATAATTTTTGAATTCCATCGTCTTTTTGTTTTCAGACGTATGTCAAGCGTGCTGTCTTTTCTGCAACTGGTCCGAGTGTTCTTGGCGACAGGTATGGCGGTACGGAGGCGGCCACCTTCTGCTGTCTGACCACACTCTCCAAGCAGCTGCTGAACGAGAACTCGGTGGACGTGTACATGTACGCTAAGCTGTACCACATGCGACGGCCGGGCGTCTGGCAAACTCAGGTAAGCGGAAACAAGAGCTTGGCTTGAGAAATTGTCTCTCACGTTTTCCGTCTCGCTCGCATGTATGTCAAATGACTCTCTGAAGCATTCACCTTCTAAGCACCTCCGTTTCTCTGTGTTGTTGTCCCACGCCGCGATTCGGCTGCAGACTGAACCGTAATCGGTCTCTCTAGCCCGTGACGTCACTGGTTAAAGGTTAAAGGACTGCCTTACAAACCACTGCCTTGAGCGTCACCGAGTTCTTGATGGAGGACGGCGAAAAATACACCGAATCTTGTGATAGCGTCTCATTCCCAGTTACAGTGTCACTGCCGCAAATTGGTCACATCAGTACCTCGTCACCGCTGAACCCCGCCCACCGTGCCGGCAGGACGACTTCACAATGCTGTACCACACGATGGAGGGCCTGGTGCGGTCGGCCGCCTCGCCGACGCCGAGCGGACCGTGCGAGGCCGAGGCGCTGCTGCGGCCCGGCACGCTGTCGCGCAGGAACGGCGTGCTGCGCGTGCCGCCCGACGGGCGCGAGTGTTACGTGCGCGCCGACTGCGTCTGACCGGCCGGCCAGCGGCCTGCCGCCGCCCGGGCGGGCCGCGGCCGTCACGGACTGGGCCGAGCGCGCGTGCAGGAGACCGAGGGCGTCTGACCCGCGGCTGGCCGGCAGCAGACCGCGGCCGGCGGACCGGCTGGACCGCGGCGAGACCGGCGTTGCGTGGGCCGGACGGGGAGAGACCACCTGCGCGCCGGGAACAGCAGGAGGAAAACCTCGCAGCGGGGGGACGCCAGAGGCTGGCTCCCGGCGGCGGGACGCGCCAGCCCACCGCTGGCGAGAGCCGCTCTGATTCTGCTGGACACCCGGCGTCCGGTCTACCGAGGTAGCGCGACCGGCAGCCCGGCGCACGGGTCGAGACCGCTCCGCCGCGAGGGGGCTACGCACCGGCCCGATCGGGCACGGAGCTGACAAGCCTCCTCGCGGACGGCACCAGGCTCCCCTCGGAGCTCGCCCGGCCAGCGCCGGGCTACTGAGGGCCACCAAGGACCGAGCCGCACCCAGTGCCTGCCTGCCGGCGTCAGCAGGCGCCGACGCAACTGCCGTCGCAGCGGCTAGCCGGCGCGCCAGCCGTTCTCTGTTTGCGGTGCCAAGGCAGTGTCGTTTCCGAGTTTTGTGCGGCTCGGGATCTCATGAAAGGCAGTCGGGTGTGCCGACGGCCGGCCTCACGCCGCCTTGGCCAAATCGACTGGCTGCCGTTTCTGGGGCCGGCGTGCTCGCAGCCGAAGGTGAGCTGGCAGACGGCGCCACCGGTCTGCGTTCGGCAGCCATGCAGTATTACAGCCCAGCGAAACGTTCCATAACTGCGGTTAGTGCGCGTCGTGCCGGCCATTGTGGCTGCCTGGACACGGTTTTACGGTACTGTACATAGAGCTTGCTTTTTGGTAGTCATTGGAATCTGTGATCGCGTGGAGGCGGCGTTCATCCGTCGTGTGTTCGTGCCCGTGTATCTTTTTATACTAGCTTTTGGTGCTGTCACTGCGATGCGGCCCGTATGGTGGACTGGTGAACCATTGTACCTTGAATAGGATGTTGTACTCCTATTTGTGATTACGGGGCTAAGCCCGGGCAGCAGTCAGCACGCGGCGGGATCTCGCTGGCTCGGGAGCCACGGGATGAGATTCATATTAATTGATCAATCGGAGGTATAGTGCAGCCCTAGGTTTCCTCCTCTGGACCGTTGTTCTTTTATTGCTCCCCAATGCCGGCAAAATGCCGTTTTTTACCCTTGTATGTTTTGACTTATTGCCAACTGGCGGACCTGGAAGTTCATTTTTTACGATTTTCATCAGTCTTCCAGATTTTTGTCTCTCCAATGCATCATGGCTTAGTTAATACGTCTTCCTTTCTCTGCTGTCTCATTTCTGCCACTAGAAGGCATGATGGTTTCTCCGTGCCTCAGAGCTGCATCCGGGATATCCGAAAACCCGAACCTTGTTCCTCACCTACGTCGTGAATTCGAGGTGGACGACATGACACGACACGGATGTTTGTTCTGATATTTTCCTGATATTTAAACGTCGCGCCGCCTTAGTGCTCAATATTGTTCTCAGCTTTATTCTGGAGATCGACGTGGGCGTTATCTCTTGTTTCTTCGTTCGAAAACCGGACCTCCACTGGCCTGCAACGAGATGTCGTGCTCTTACGGCGTTTTGTGTTCGGACTCTAAGTCCTCCCACGTATGCCATGCCGAGCGTACATGCTTCACGGGAAGGTCTTCTGTGTCGACTGCCGTGCGCCGTGTGTGCATTGCCAGTGTGGTCGTGGTCGGTATGCTGATATGCTTGTACCGTTTTGCATCTAGGATGTTATTCATCGCGACAAGCGGCGAGGTAAATGGCCGGCACAATTTGAACCTTATCTGCGCCGAAGGTTCAGTGGCAAAGGCTTGACCCTAATTTCCTTTATGAAATGGTTATGTTCAATACATGAATCTTTTGATATGCATTTCCAGCGTGACCTTCGACTCTATGGTCCTTGTTTTTTTTTCTCAGCCTCTTCAAAGGGATATCAGGCTATTGAGTCAAGAACTAGAAGACAAAATTTACATTTGACTGTCATACGTACACAGAAGCACACTCACAATCGAAGCTTTTCCATGTGCGCTTAATTCCAGAAATTGCTTTGCTTTGGGCCTATTGTTCCATTGTGTCACCTTCAAGCACAGTTTCATCAGGATGATCTTGGTTCTCGATGGTAATGTCAACGAGAGTCTGCGATATACACTGACTGGAAACAGACATGTGCTCGCTTCCATCGAAATCAGAATCGACGCCGGAATCGATTCCGATCCGTCCAGTCAATGAATCAGAATCAATTTCACTAATGAGCGCCGGAATCAGATTCGCGGTTGAATCACACTTGTCTACAGGATCAGAGTTATAATATACTCCAGTTGCTTCATCGAATCCGGTTGATCCTAGAAGAAACGAGTTCGGAACAACTCATTCCATTTTGAGCTGAAATTGCAATCAATTCAATTTGGAAAACCGCGTTGAGTTAGAATCAGAATCGATTCAGCTAACCATGAGTCGGATACCGAATCAATTCCCCCAAAAATGGGATCAAGCGCAAGTCTGATTCAGGCACGTAGCCAGAATTTTCCCCAGGGAGGGGGGAAAATGCCAAATTTGTCATATGCCATTAGCATGTGACGAAATTTATAGAAAAAGTAGCAATTTTATGCAATTTACGTCACGTTTAACGCACAGGAAAACATATAATGCTTGTTTTTGCAACATATATATGATCACTATTCCGTATTCGTGCGAAATCGCCATATATCTAGTGAGGACCGCTTGGCTCGGGGGCATGATACCCCATGCCCCCCCCCCCTTGGCTACGTCCCTGGTCTGATTGGAGATCATTGTTCTGTAGAAGTCTAATCAAGGGGATATCTTTCCGGACAGCTTGGGATTGGCCAAAACAGGTATGGGAGCCGTATGCTTGTCTGATGCAGTTCGGGGCCTGGCTAAATATTTCCAGGGGATTCGGAGGTATGGAGCCTTCTGTTGTTTTACAGCTGTAGCGTGATTATGCCATGATTATAACGTAACGCGAAAATGGCAATAGCATGTCCAACACGAGCTTCCTCTGTTCCTTTCCCTTCCTTTTTCCTGGCTGCCGCATTTTGGTAGCAACACATAAATGCCGCAAAATTGACAAATGGCGCATGCCTGCTATTATAGCGGGCGTAGTGCTTACACCAAAGCTCGCGTGTGTTAGGGTGCCGCCCAGCCGCTGTCGCGCTCTAAGGCGGTCATTCAACAGAACATTTAAATTTCCCCACGTTTGTGAGAACCAGCAGTTCCCTGAATTGGGAAATGAATGTAATGCCGTCCCCTCAATACGTCGATGCAGTTTGCGTGTGGTCTTGTGTCACCAGCTTGCTGTGAACTCCTCACAGAATCGCTAACATGAACCCAGCCGTACTGTTGCTCTCAAACAAAGAGAACTCCACGAGGGCGGCGTCATCGCTTTTGCTCATTTTACTAACTATAACCATCCTGCCACTGAGTGCATTTTGTGAAGTGGAACCAGGTAATAATGACCACTTTTCTGTTGAACATTGTTATTAATCATGTTTAGTTGTGTTCATGACACACTCTTTCAGCTATGCTAAAATTGTTGTTTATAATCATGCTAGACATGTAAAAATAGTCTGGAAGCCATGTTAAAATTTTAGATGCAGAAAACAGATTGCTTCCCAACATTTTAGATACAATGCTTGTCAAATGTAAATTTTGCTGTGACATGGACCTGCTAAACTGTTTGATGTGTGACATATTCTGCAATTTTGGACCATTTAGAAGGACAAAAAATGTCTAGCCTGTAAAGGACATTGCATCTAACAACCTGTGGTGCATCAGTAATGGGGCATTTGACAGATTTGTTATCATAGCCTATTTTACTGAAATAAATGTGATTTTTGGCCATCTACATCCCTGGGGAAAACCTGAGCCATGTATTTGATTTCTTCCATCATTTGTGCTTTGCTCCTAGAGATTCATTGAAGGCACAATTGGTTGAGTTTTTCTTTGATGTGGCTATGTAACTCAAATGTGTTGTACCATATTTAACCAAAGATCACCAGTGTTTACATATTGCAGTTTTTAAGGAAAAGATGTGGACTGTTGATTTTTCTAAACTGATGTGGACTTTTTCTTTCATTGTACAGCATTGTTTGATGGCCTTGGTCTTATGGTGGTGATTTTATCTTCATGTCTACTACTGTTTGTACTAGATAAGCATTCTGATGCATTCATGGATTGCTCATGCTTTGTAATTGTCATAAATGTCAGAAGTGTTTGCTTGATCTTCAGTGCACAGTTTCGGTGTCAAACAAAAATAACTGGTCCATCAATCATGGAAATATAAATTGATTTCTTGTGTTCACCACTCC
Source organism: Capitulum mitella (assembly GCA_030062745.1). Lineage (NCBI taxonomy): Eukaryota > Metazoa > Arthropoda > Thecostraca > Pollicipedomorpha > Pollicipedidae > Capitulum > Capitulum mitella. The sequence continues at coordinate 4,148,603 of CP099842.1, forward strand.
TCAAAAAAAAAACATTGGCCAAGTTGCAAAGCATTGGCCTCAACTATGGCATGATGCCTGTAGCTATTGATTTTGGATATTTTGATAAGTTGTTGGAGTTTGGTCATTTGATTGTAGGATATTATAGATAAGTGAAATCATGCAGTGAAGGTGCACTAACAAACTGGTAATAAGGGCACCATTATCTGTGACATTTTAAAAATCAATATTTTATTTTTCCAGACTTCTGATGTGATCCCTTAAGATTGATTGAATGCTGCAAATGTAATGAAACATTATTTGTGGGTTAAGCTGATGTAAAATGTTGATCAAAATAAAGCATGTCCTTGTACACCATACTGCTGTTGCACAGTGGTGTGGTACACCTAGTTATAAGCAATGTGATGTCTCCAGTGTTGGATGCACCTCGGAACATCTCAGTGGTGAGCGTGACAGACACCACTGCCACCATCTCCTGGCTGCCACCGGCCAACCCTGATGGTGCAGTTGAGGGCTACATGGTTTTTTCAACAACCGGCAACCTCACTAGCGTTGCCAATGTTACTCAGCCCAAGAAATCTGTGGAGAAGATTCAGCATACACTGGAATATTTGGGTTAGCTATAACTCATAGTTTCTCTCAAAATGTGTGTGAATATGTTGCTCAGTTATAGATAAGTGCTGTATCAGTGAGAAGGCAAATAATGTTCAAAGGTTTAATTTGCAGTGGAAATGATGAAACCTTAAAAAATTGTTGCTTATGTAGTGTTTTGTTTCTCAGTTATCACCATTCTCTCTGGGCATTGTGAACAGTGTCAGTGGAAATTGTGGACTTGATTCATCTTCTGTTTGACTGGCTCCATCCAAGTGCTCTGTTTCAGGTTTGTGCTCTGAATCATTGGTGGGCACATTTTGTACTGAACCCTATGAGGATCGTTGGGGGGGGGGGCATTGTGAATGACTGAACCCAGATCAGCAGAGATCAGTCCCCCAAAACTGATAGTTTTATGTTTACGTTAAGCCTTGTAGAGCCTTGCATGTCTGCTGCTATAAGTTGATATGTGCAAATTGAATATAAGTATACTTTCCATTTGTAGGCAATTAATTAGTGGTGTGGTAAAATGACCTATACCAGGTTTGCCAGATGGCCAGGTCTGTGAAGGGTTCAGTACAAACTGGGCCCAACACTAAATCACAGCACAAGTCTGTTGCCAGTCTCCACACAGTGACACTGATCCGACCCCGTGTCACCTTCTCGTGTCACAGAGCCCAACTGCGACTACTCGGTCGCCGTGAAGGCGTTCGCCGAGGGTCTGGAGGTGGGCGAGCCAGCCTTTATCCAGCTGACGACGGATGCTTCGGCGCCGGCCGCGCCACGTTCGCCGCCGGGGGCCGGCCTGGTCGCCGGCTGCGTCTGTGCTGGCCTGGCGTTGCTGCTGGCCCTGCTGGCGCTGCTGGTCTGGAGGTGGGTACTGCCACGGGCGCTGCTGGTCTGGAGATGGGTGTTGCCGCTTGAGTTGGGGAATGCGGATCCCAGATGGACGCCGCTCGTCTGGAGGCGAGTAGTGCTGGTCCCAGACGAACGCCGCTCGTCTGGAGACGAGTAGTGCTGGTCCCAGACGAACGCCGCTCGTCTGGAGGCGAGTAGTGCTGGTCCCGGTCACGCGCTGCTGGTGGCTGGTGAGCAGCACTATTTTGCAGGCAGCTGCCGTGCTGTCGGTGCTGCGGGTTTAGAGATTAGTGGTGCTGCTTTGGATACAGCTGTACGACTGGTGATGACTTTTCCGTGAACAGAATAGTTTTGCATCGTGTTATGCGGAACGCGCTTAAAAGCTTGTTTAGAATCAGAGCCATTGTGATGTTCAGAATGTTGGCCAGATGCTCGGAAACAACTAGACAACACGACAACTGTCCTTGCACATCCTGATTCGAACTCGGCGCTGTCTGGCGGTTTATTTCTGGTGCATGTAATGTCAGACATTGAGTAAGTTGCCCATCTCTATTCCCTGGTTTCTTTGTCACTAAACCTTTCAGTGAATGGGGAACACATGTGAGATGGTGAAAACAGCCCAGTTATGAAATTTATGCACGTAAAATGGCTGCGCATCCAAGAGCTGACGTTTTTCGATTCGCCTCCCGTGTGGGGCGTTTTTGGGCTCCATTTGTTGCGTTCTGCCGTGTGACTGGCCTCATGGCAGCACGCAGACTTCATTAGATGTAAATAGGGCAAATCTGAGGTTGGGACTTGAGCAGTGGTACCAGAGATGGGGGACGATGCTGTTTCTTTGGTGCCCAGAAGTGGCATTGTACAAATCGGCTGAGCACAGTTTATTTGAACCGTGCCCTTGATTTTGCCTTATTAGTTTTCCAAGGATTTAGGATAAAATTGCTTTTGAACTTTTACCATGAGAAGCACATGAATCCTTCCCACCAATCTGTGTCACGAAGATAACTTGGTGACATAAACTAAACATAAATGACTTGTGCAAACTTGGTGAGCGTGATGAAACTGGGTGGCGTGCCTCCCGCTTACTACGACGTTCCGTGTGTTGTATTCGCAGGCGACACTTCAAGACGTCGTACTACTACCTGGAGGAGCCCTCCACTGTCCGCACCCCTCTGGACGCCGACCCCGACTGGATCAGGGACGGGCCCAACGGCACTGTGGCCCCCATCCCCGCCGACAGGTTCCCCCTGCACGTGGCCGCCCTTCACGCCGACTCCGACATAGGTGAGAAATCTTGGGGGGGGGTCTGCTGTGGCCGTGATACCGTTAACGTTTCGGCAGCTTGGGAGGTGATGCATTTTTGTTGTACTAATGGCAAGTGGTTTTGTGTAGAGTCATGCTCTTCCACACCGATCGTGAAATAAGCGCTCTTTCCAAATCAAACGATACGGAGTTTGCGGTAAGCAGAGTAGTGTATGCGCTGAAGTAGCCTCAGCGTCCCAAAATACTGTAGGGACACTGACCCATTCTCTGCGTTCCATGACCACTTGGATGGCATTGTGTGCGTCTATTACATGGTCTTCAAACGAGGCCTGGTGTCACCTACTGGTGCATGTTTTATGCGCTGACGTAATCTTTCGGTTTCAGGATTCTGCAAAGAGTATGATGATATTATGGAGCACACACGAAATCTGGGCCTTCCCTCTGCAATCTCTCAGGTCGAGGAGAACAAGAACAAGAATAGATATCAGAACATCGACGCATGTAAGTTCACTGGGTGGTCAACATCTGTATCAGCTTTTCATTGCTCACGCCTAACACAATAACTTACTTCCAACAATATGGAATATGTAAGTGTCGTTTTGCAACATTGAACATATTCATCACCTTCGCAGTCGCGAAGGGAGATTATGCGGACTCCTTGATCAGCCCTGTAGCCTGTTTGTGGTACCACTCGATGCGATGTGACGATGATTGCCCACTGTTTTGCCACGCAGATGACCACTCGCTGGTACCACTGCGACCTGTGCCCGGCCAGCGGAGAGGCGACTACATCAACGCCAACTACATCGACGGCTTCCTGGTGCGCAACCAGTACATCGGCGCCCAGGGCCCGCTGCCCAACACATTCCACGCCTTCTGGCGGCTCATCTGGGAGCAGCGGGTCCAGGTGGTGGTGATGATCACCAACCTCGTGGAGCGGAGCAGGGTAAGTGCCGCAGGGACGCCGGGTAGTGGTGATGGTGAGGCATCTGGTTGGCCTTATCAGCAGAGGAGGCGGTAAGTTATGGAAGAATACGACGATGTCCTCTCTTCAGTGATGGTTTCTGGGACTCCATTGTCATCTTAATCCCATGGTTTGTTTGTAAAAGAAATACTGGTACTGCTAAACATAATTTTGTACTGAACACATATCTGAGATAGTTTCCTCATCCTCGTCGCAGTGTTGCAGTTTTTTGGACAGTGGGAAAATACTGTCACGGTATACATTTTCACAACTGTGGATTTTTAAATGTTACTTCAAACGTGCCTGAACTGGTCTCTCCAGGTTCAAATATTAATTCGGAGCTTACATGAATTGACATGGAAGCCATAAGTCAAAATGCATTCAGACCAACTAAAGGATGGTGGTTTATGTGAGTCATTTTCGCCATAAAGGCAGAAGTCAGATTTCAACTTGGGTCATCATTGTACCTTCGTCGCTGTGAAAACGTGCATGGTGTGAGATGCGGGATGACCTAGTCCTGTTGTTACAATATCCGCAACCATGGCGGTAATTCAAAAGCATCGTCGAAACATCTCATCAGCTCAGTTTCATTAAAGAAAACTCATCAGAGCAGTTTCATTTTATTTTGAATGGCTGAGATACTCCTGTGAACATTTGGGCAGTGAAGCAGTTTCCAGTGGACCCATCACTTATACTCATCGTGTCTCTAGTGGCAGTTGATTTGATAGTGCAGCGAAACCTGTTGCACCTAATCATCGTTCGGATACTGCCAAATAGGTAAACTGTCAGAACGTGGAAGGAGAGTAGTAAGGACCACAGCGTTAGGAGATGAAATATGAACTGTGTGCTGAAGGTCTAGAGGGACTAAAGTTATGACTCCATGCTTTATTTGTATTTCAGAAAAAGTGTGATATGTACTGGCCGAAGGAAGGATCGGAAATGTACGGTCTCATCCAAGTGGAATTACTGGAAGAGCGAGAGCTAGCTACGTACACGATACGAAAGTTTCATATCAAACATACCAAGGTTTGTGCCTCAAGCCTGCGCCTGTCTGTGTTGGTATTTGCCGATGTCTTTCCCCTGCACATGGTTTTACTGTCCTATGTTCTTGCCACGGGAATCGGTGGTACTTTATGAGTGCTGTTTCAGATGAACTGCACAGGTGTACGCGATCGAATTCTGAGTGAATCAGGGTGGTTATCCATCGCCGAGCTGTGAAGTTCTACTGAAGGCTGTACCGCTCGTCAATTCCAGTACAAAAAGAAGAAAAAGGGCCGCCCAAACGAGCGCATAATATACCAGTACCACTACACCAACTGGCCGGACCACGGCGTGCCCGACCATCCGCTGCCCATACTGAGCTTCGTCAGAAAGTCGGCCGCAGCCAACGGCGACGGTGCCGGGCCCATTCTCGTCCACTGCAGGTGGGCGGCAGTTATTTCATTTCGGCAGTTACATCATTAGGTCGTGGCAGAGCTCGGCCACTTTTCGCCAACGTCCTGATGTGGAAATAACTGTTCATTTTGTTCACACACATTCCATTCAAATGAATGGAATGTGTGTCGGCTTCATGGTAGCAGTTTCAGGTGCTGGACGGACAATTGCAGGTCTCTGTTCAAGTCCGGCTGGGAGTGTCATTTGGTATTCGACGCGCTGTTTAGCGTGACAGCGTATGGCCAGAAACGATCCGGACGGTCGGAAGTGTCTAGTAGCTATAAATAGTCCCATTATCAGCAGTTGCCGGTGCCCGTTTGTCCGCGCTGCGGTGGCACGGGCGCTGACAGTCCACCGACCCCTCGGCAGCGCCGGCGTCGGCCGCACCGGCACCTACATCGTGCTGGACGCCATGATGAACATGCTGCGGCAGCGCGGCTGCTGCAACGTGTTCGGCTTCCTCAAGCACATCCGCACGCAGCGCAACTTCCTGGTGCAGACGGAGGACCAGTACGTGTTCATCCACGACGCGCTGCTCGAGGCGCTCGACTCGGGCGAGACGGACGTGCGCGCCAGCTGGCTGAGCGAGTACCTGCACCAGCTGCGCTCGGCAGACGTCGGCGTGTACCCGTGCCACACACTGGATCGACAGTACCAGGTCAGTGACCTGTGATCAGTCGTCGGTTCGGAGGGAATTGCCGGAGCATTATATTCCTCCAGCGTGCCTTTGACGTATCCTCGTCTCTTGATTCTGATGCCTCCCATGCGTGATTCTGATGCCTCCCAGCAGGACGTTGACCCTGTGTCCACACGCGACCACTGACCTGGACCCAGTCATAGGCGACACGTACTGACCGTGCCCTGGTCAGCGGGCCGTCAGTGACCTCTGCTCAGCTGACGGCACTCCACATTTCCTGTGGTGTCTGCTGACGGTCCGTTTGCTGCTGACTAGCGTTGTCTCTCTCTGTCCCCCGGTATTTACCAGTTTATTCTCCATCCCTGGCCTGTTTATGCAGTGACGTTGTCTTAGCTGCTGTCGGCCGCCCGACTGCCTGCCCTCCATCAGGGCGTCGTTTTTCGAGTTCTTGCGGTCGGGAACTGAGAAAGTTCTCCTCGCCGGGTGGCGGTAAATTGAGACAAATCGAAGGGCCTCCGGCCTGATTTTGAACACGAGTCTTAACCACGATCTCGGGCCCGCCTTGTCGCAGAGTCGCGGAAGAGACCCTTGTGCGGGACCCAGCTGTTCACTTGGCTTTCTTTCCAGCTGGTCACGTCGCACCAGCCTGAGGAGTACGAGCTGGCGGCGGCGTCCGCGCCGTACAACCAGGCCAAGAACCGGAGCGCCCAGTTCGTGCCGCCGGACAAGTGGCGGATCCACCTGGCGCCGCGGCCTGGTGTGGAGGGCAGCGACTACATCAACGCCACCTCGCTCATCGGTACGGCCCGGTCACGGCCTCGACCGGCTGGGGATTGGCTGGGTGACGGCGGTGGCCCGTAGGACCGATTTTGTTCCGTGGAACTCGTTAGTGTGGAGAGGAACAATTCGTGATGTGTTTTGAGTTACTTTTTTGTTTAACTTGTCCGGATTGAGAGGGAAAAGGTTTTTTTCTAGTGTAATGTCTTTGATGTGGCGTGATATCTGGTCCTCATTCGTTCTTTTGAACCATTGTGGGCATTTCAAGGACCTTGTGTTTTTTCCTTCCTGCATGCGTCCAGTTTAGCATTAGTTTCACACAATATAAACAATAAATAACACTATTTCCGGCTGCCGGGATTTTGAACCCATAATTTAGTTGTCAGCTGCTTGTAATACATGCTCAAAATTCATTGCAATCACCAACGCATCTACGCAGCCGTACATTGGGAAGTACTGTCATTCGGACACCAAGCTTGTGGTTTTCCATGAACTCAGTGTTGTTTCCATAGAGACGTTGTTTCACAGTAGAGACGAATACAACTGGAACCATTTCCTGGCGTATTTCCCTGCTGACGGCGACGTCGCCTGCTCACTCCTGCTCACTCCTCGTCCTGCTCATTCCTGCTCACTCCTCGACCTGTCCAGCCTCCGGCTGCCGCCCGCACTGACGGCGCTGCCCGCTCGACCTCCAGGGTACGAGCAGCTGCGGGAGTTCATCATCACCCAGCACCCGCTGGAGCACACGGTCGAGGACTTCTGGCGCATGGTCTGGGACCATAACGTGCAGACGGTGGTGGTGCTCTCTCCCGACAGTGAACCGGTGAGAGGGCGGACCGGCCAGGCCTGTTCGGCGTCGAGGCGCTTGTTGTGGCCTTTGTTCCGGCCTTCTGGTGCTTTCATTTGGATTAGTGTCCGGTTATCTACGCGCGTGGGAGTGCGTGGCTGTTCATGGCGTTGTGCAAAACGCAGGTAGAATTTGACATCGTGCAACGCTCGCAGTGTGATCTCATGCCAGTCTTGGAATGTTAGTGTATGTAGAATGGATATTTGTCGCCACACGGGCGACATTTTTTGTCATTTTTTTTTTGTGCGGTCGCTTGGGTTCGTTAAATATCGCACTGCGCCGAAAACTTCTAAGGTCGGCCTTCCGTCAGCCCATATGAGCTGAGACCTCTTCCGGTCGGCAGGAATACCCGCAGTTCTGGCCGACGCTGCATGACGACATCGACAGCGACACGTTCCGCGTGCGGCTGGTGGAGTCGCGGCCGGCGGCGGCCTGCTGGACGGTCGACCTGCTGCTGCAGTCGACCCAGGACGACTACCAGGTGTCGGTGCGGCTGCTGGGCTATGCCGGCTGGCCGCAGGTGCCGGCCGCGCCCCATCACCTCATCGACCTGGTGCAGCAGGCCACGCTCAAGTATCAGAACGGGCCGCTGCTGGTTGTGGACAGGTGAGCGGGAGCCGCGGCGGAGCGGGCGGTGGGTGGCCAGCCTCTGGACCAGTGGCGGTCTGGACAATGGCGGCGTCCGGACGATGCGTGCTGCGACGATATGGCCTTGCGATACGGCCGCGTTCACGCGATGCGCTTCCCGGCCGCGTCTCTGCCCCCCCCCCCCCAACGCATTCTCCACGCCAGGTCCAGGCGGGAGCTGTTCGGATGTATTGGATATTAGGAACGCGACGCCATGTAGTTCGATCCTGTGCCGAACGTGTAAAGCTGGGGCGAGTACGTCGGGATGTTTTGACGCAAGTTCATTTGGCATGGTCCTGGCGACAGGTATGGCGGCACGGAGGCGGCCACCTTCTGCTGTCTGACCACCCTCTCCAAGCAGCTGCAGAACGAGAACTCTGTAGACGTGTACATGTACGCTAAGCTGTACCACATGCGACGGCCAGGCATCTGGCAAACTCAGGTAAACAGACACAGGAGCATAGTTAGAGATTGTTACGTGTTCCGTCTGGCTGTCGTATTTGAAATAGTAGTTATCTAGAGTATCCGCTTCTAAGTACCTCCATTTATGTCTCTTCTTGTCTCACGCGACAGGTCGCAGGCAACGTATTGGCGCCCAATGGTTCGGGTTTGTGTGCGCGTTTTTTTGGCCTCTTCAGGTACTGTTTTGTTTGGTAGTGATATCTAGCAATCACACCAGACGTTCGTTTAGGGGAGAATCTCGTAAGCAACGGGAAGTGGCACCTGCTCAGCCTGTGTTTGGACGTTTTCGCGGCAACCAGAGACTCGCGCCTGCCCCGTCGTCACCGTACCCGGTGTGCTGGCAGGACGACTTCACAATGCTGTACCACACGATGGAGGGCCTGGTGCGGTCGGCCGCCTCGCCGACGCCGAGTGGACCGTGCGAGGCCGAGGCGCTGCTGCGGCCCGGCACGCTGTCGCGCAGGAACGGCGTGCTGCGCGGGCCGCCCGAGGGGCGCGAGTGCGACGTGCACGCCGACTGCGTCTGACCGGCCGGCCGGCGTCGAGACGGACCGACAGCGGAGACGAAGCCGTCGGAGCGGCGGCCCGCCTGCCTCCGTGACGGCTGACGGCCGGGCCGGCTGGCGATGACTGCGGCGTCCGGTCCTGTCGCCGGAGGACGGCACACCGCGCTGCCGGCTCGGGACGGCGCGGGGCTCACCGGTCTCCGGAGCGGGGCGACCACCGCTGCAGGCTCGCCCTGCCGGCGCCGGGCCACCAGCGACCGCGCCCGGCGTCCGCCGGACCGTCATCGCACGCCGCGGTCGCATGGCGCGCCAGCCAGTTTGTGTTTACAGTGCCAAACATCACTTGTGTTTTGTTTGTGCCACTTGGGATCTCATCGAAGGCGATCCGCAGTGCCAAGGGCCGGCCTGGCGCCATCTTGCCTGGGTCACGTGACCCCTCTCTGGCCGACTCGCTGGCTACCAAAGATGAGCTGGCGGACGACACTATCGGCTTACGGTCGGCACCCTGTCAGTATTACAGCCCAGTGAAACGTTCCGTAATCAGTTGTAGCGCGTGCCGCGCCGCCGCTACGGTTAGTGTAGGCACACTTTTACGGTACTGTACATAGAGCTTGCTTTCTGGTAGTCATTGGAATCTGTGATCGCGTGGAGGCGGCGTTCATCCACCGTTTACTCGTGCCCATGTATCTTTTTATACTAGGTTTAGGTGCTTTCATTGCGAGTCGGCCCGTATGGTGCACTGGCGAAGCTTGTGCACTCTGATCAGGATATTGCATTTGTGATCACAGGCGCCAAGCCCGGGCAGCGTCATAATGCGTCGGGGGTTTATGATGGTGGGATTAATTTGGAGATCGATATTAGCGTAGGAACCAGACCTAGCGTAGGCTAGCTTCACAGGACTCCGGCTTTGCACTGCCTTGACAGCTTTCCAGTGTTGCCGCCCCCCGTCCGTATGGCCGATTTCTGGCCATCCAGGCGCCTCAGCAACAGCGGACCTGGGTACCCCATTTCACACCAGTTCTTTCCGACTTCCTGGTCTAGACGCTTCCCAGAGGGCGACGTCCGTGCAGACTCCTCGTCACCTGGCGAATCTTGCTTCTATCATTCCTAAGGTTTTCGCCATTCGACACCGTCCCAAATAACCTAGATGTCCTGCGGCCAATGCCTCCGTGGAGCCCATTGGTTTTTAGTTCGTGCTAGGTCAGAGTGTTCGCCGTAGTCGTAAAGCTGCATACAAGACACTCGGAGACCCGGTCTTGTGTTTACCTGCCAGTGTCGCGAACGCAGCAGACGGCGCGAGATTGGGATGCGATGTTTCTGCGTAGCGACGCGTTAGTGCTCAAGTGTTCTCAGACAAGCTTTATTTCGGAGCTGGACGTGCGCGTCTTCTCGTCCCGCTGTCCGGAAGCGAGCGCTCGGCGGGCTTCAGACAGGGCGCGCTCGGTCGCGAACGAAGCCTCCGCCTGGCCCGGACAGAGCCCACGGAACGGGAACACGCTGACGTCGACTGCTGGGCACCGCCTCCGCTGCGCTGCTGGCCTGGCGGTGCCGAGCCATGCGGACGTGTTTGTGCCGTTTTGTATTAAGGATTCTCTTCACCACATGTGGCGAGGTGATTCGCCGGCACAGCTCCAGCCGAATCAGCTCCGAAGTGGCACGTGTCGACCCTCATTTCCTCGCTAACATATTTGTGTTCAATACATGCATTTTTTGGTATCCAATGTCTAGTGCTTCTGCACCTTTGTGTGTGACCTGGCGGTTAAAATGCGTTGTGTGGAGGGGGGGGGGGGGTGCACCCCCTTGCTCATTTTGCTCCTGCTTAAGACAGAGCAGCAAAACGAAAACAAGCATATGGTTTGTTTCTTTCTGATTCTAAGGATATATGACTTGGCCTCTTCAGGTCACCTGATGACCTATCACATCACTACAAATGAGAATACCACGCCCATTGCTGTCTATGCCATCGCGATAGGAGGATTATAATAGAAGGGTCTGCTCTGCAGGTGACGATTTGTGGCTACTTGGTACTGATATTGATCAAATCTTGTATTCAATGATTGTGTTTCTCATGGTTAGGGTCATGTCAGTAGGAAGTCAAACGTAATGAAAACAAAAACCAGAAATGCAGCATTCAAATGTACATGTGCTTAAACTTAAAAAGACCACAGCTAGCAGTTCACACCAAAAGCTTCCTGCCATGATGAAAAACAAGCATTCCCCCCCACCCAAAAAAAAAGATGGATGGGTCATGCAAATGCCAAAAATGTATGCATGTACACAAACAGCGTGGTTTCGACCTCGCCCATGCATCATTCTTTGAGGGTCCCCATTGCATTCACTTCTCTCTGAATGTTTGAGTTGACATCTTGCATGTACACTGCCTCCACCACCAGAAGCCTTTGCCTGTCACCAGCTACTTTTGCAAGGATACTGGCTAACAACCAATACCAATCCATTAACAACCAACACCAATTTTGTGCCACTGATGATGAGATCAACAAAGCCATTTTCACCTGACAACAAGCTGCAAAAGCAGACAAAACCCCAAAAACTAACAGACAAGACCCAAAAAAATCCACAAAATCTTCTGCAAAAACATGATGTCCTTACAAAGCCAACAAAAAGGTACTTCCCTAAAAAACAAACATGTTTTAGGTAAAACCCTACACTGTATGAAGGAACTGCTAGGTGGTCAGTCTATGAAATGGGACTCCAGCTCATCATCTATTACTGAGACACACTGATAAATTAGCATCATCTCTCACAGTGGAAAACAAGACATTGTGATGCAAGTGCACTGAAAGAAACTATCAATGTCTCATTTTAGAAATGTGCAACAGGAGACTGCACACCCAATCCAAATAGTGGAGATATTGGTCAGACAAGCATTTCTCTCAATAAATGCACTACATTGCACCTGTAGAATGGCAGCCCAGTGACACATTTTCTTGAATAGCATACTGAACTGCTGATGAGGCAACAGATGATGAGAAGCACAATACCCCCATGAAGGCAGCCAGTGATGAGCAAGGCTTTTGGTGATGGAAGCATACATATAGGATACTGATCTGCTCATTTACAAAAAAGGGAATGAAATGGCCACCCTACACTTATGAGAGTATGCTGAATGGGCAAGGGTGAAGGTGTGCTGTTCATGTGTGTATCAATGTTCAATGTTCAGCTGTCCACCCTATTTCATGCTGTGTGTATTTCTTCCATAGTGGCAGGACCTGCCTGTTGCAAAATCTTAAATACTTGCATGTGTACTTTTAAGTTCTCTTCTTCTGGTGTTTGCCATTTTACACTCACATTAGTTTTGATAATGTCCTCAGTAGAACAAAACACTGATAGATATTATTCTATACCTGTACTATCTCTTCTGGCCTACAATGAAGCATGGAATTTGTAACAGCATGAGGTCAATAATAAAATAACTCAAGAGAGACTGAAACTAAATTTGTTTCTTCTGAACTAAAATGAAACATCAAAATACTGAGAACATCAGGCCAATAATATAGCAACTTTGAGCTGAAAGGTTTCCCAAGCATGAGGTCAATAATAAAGTAACTTAAAAGAGATTGAAACTAAATTTGTTTCTTCTGAGCTAAAATGAAACATAAAATAACAAGAGCATGAGGCCAATAATATAACAACTTTGAGTTGAAAGATTACCCAAGCAAATTTGTTCAGCTGTTGGTCTGTAGTGCCATTTACCAAACAACATATATGTACATATTTATGTTTTATAAAATGAAATATAACTTACTTAACTTGCCACAGTACAATTTATGCAATTCATGGATGAATCAATCCATGGCTGCTCCTTCAGACATATGTGTACCACATATATGTGGTACACATATGTGATTCAACTAATTCTGACTCAATGCAAGATTTTACTGAGTCAATCAAGACCCCAATTCCTAACAAGTGTTAAATCCTTAAATTGATCTCATGATGACTCAATCTGACTCAGAATCAGATGCAAGCTTGTGCTCAAGTCAGCATGCTAAAAATATTGCAATAAATTTATTTTATGCTAAGCAACTAATTTTCCATGGCCAGGGACATGCATCTTTGGACAACTATGCTCCTAAGAAATACACGGGAATAATTGCACAAAGACTCTATACTCACACTTCATCAAAATGGTTTTTGCAGAAAAGCTTGGCTAAACAAGGATAGCCATTTCATTTGTTCTTTAACCCTATTCCCGGAGGGCTAGACGGTATGGCCGATTCCCGGCAGGGGGGGGGATTCGGCCCCCCCCCTGAGATCTCGAGAACTACTTATCCGATTTCATCGCAACAAACCGCAATCGATTTGCCGTGACGTGAACTACATTTTGATAAAAAGAAATTTTCAAAATTTTGAAATTTGTGGATACAGGGGGGCAAAAATGTCAAAATGGGGGGTACTTTTTGACTTCTTATACCTCCGTTGTTTATGGACCGATTTCGATGAAACTGGCATCAATCGAGAGATTATGGATAGGGCTTTTACCATGAGTATGCAAATTCGTAATTTTGAGAAAATTCATGGGCGTTCACAGGGTTTCAAAAAAAGGGGGATTAGTTTTCCAATAACGGAATGAACAAAAGAGGCCAAAACACTTTTTTAGCTTCTGTTAATCATGTTATGCTAAAGAAGTACAAATCGCATTACAATGTTTGTATAATGTTAGCATAGGCGGTGCCAGGGACATAAAAAGGGGGAAATGTCATGGTCACACGTTTCTCAGATCAACTTGTGACCTTTGACCTTAAATGACCTCCAGTGACCTTGGGGTCACCCAGAATGATGTCATGTGCATTCAATATTATCTGTAAACGTTTTTAATCGGTTAAATTTACTCTATTCCAAAAAATTCATTTTTTGGCTTTTGCGATATAGGATACGTGCACTGACATTTTAGGTCATAGCTCCGTGACCTGACCTGATATCAAGCTGAAACTTGGTACACAAGTAGAGGGCATCTTTCTACGTCATATATATTCCGGGTTTGGCATTTGAAAAAACGGCACCAAAATTATTGCAAAAAAACAGATTTTGACTTTTGACCTTGACCTGACCTTGTAAAGTGACCTCAGATCAACAAAATTACATATGCAAATTGCCCAACTATTTAGCTATATATTCATATAAAGTTTTAAGTTCTATCTTAAAAACTCTGTTTTTGGCAGACATTTTCCTTTTACCCTCAACATGGCCAAAAATGACCTGAGGTGCCTCCCAAAAACGTTGCCTGGCTCCGCCCCTGAGCAAAATAGAATTTTGAAATTTTGTCATGGCCCATAGAAGGAATAGCTAGGAAAAGTGACCAAGTTTTGTGAAGCTGCGTCAAAAAGCCTGGAATTGGCAAGCAAAAAACCCGAGGGGGGGGCGGATTCCGCCCCCCCCTGCCGGGAATAGGGTTAACTATAAACAGCAGATAGTATCCATATCAGAGAACAGTCCTTTAATGAATCTCAGTATTGCACAAGCAGAACACATAGTGAATGTAGCCTAAGATGCATGAGTGCGTGTAATTGGTTTTGTTTCCTTCTGACTTAATTTTCAAAGCATCAGCCAGGCTCAATCATTAGCCTCATTCCTATGACAGAATGGACTACCAGTCGAATTTCTCTCGGGAGGCAAATCCAGATTTCAGGTGGCGTTTCCATGACCGTGCTCAGGAATTCGGATTAAATTCGAAATTTGCGAGTCCGAATTACATCGGGATATACCATATTCGCCGCTTATTATAGCGCGTACGTGACAATTCCCTTCGGAGCACTTCACTTCATCACGGAATCTGTTGCATAGTAGACTACCCAATGGACTGAATTGCTTCAAGAGGACATGAATTATGTGAGACCTGAGAGCGCCAAACCGCCAATTTAACGTTTTTGTCAACAAGCGACCAACAGACAAGACTGATTTCAGCGCTTGCTCCCCCTTCCCAACACACCCAAACGTATGATGCGGCGCATAATGCTGCCATATGCTTCCAATTCACTGTTAATCAGGATTTCCTCGCGAAATTTTTTTTTCCAATCGGGATTCGCAAATCTAATCTAGTTTGTTAAAAGAGATGCTTCCATGACCTGTGAGATTGGGATTTAAGGAGGAATCCAGATTCGCTAGTCTCATGAAAACGGGACTATTACGTTCATATTGGGCAGCCGAATCCTTATTTTTGATTTACTTTCTTTGTGCTCTTTTTTCCATGTCATCTCTATCAAATAGAGCTGACAAAATGAATTTCCTTGGAACATTTTCGAGCTATTCAAAAATGGCTTTAAAAGGAGACATCGAAGTGTAGCGTGACTAAAAGAAAATTTATTTCTATAAGTACGATGGCTGCTGCGAAGTATTGTATTTTCCTGACGAAATTCAAAACTTGCCGAGTTGATCGCCATTTTGAATGTCGCAAGAACTCGCCACAAACGCCAATGAAAACGAACGCATTCGCCATTTCCGTCGCTGGATGCGGGGTGGTTGGGCGATAGTTGAAAACGGCTGAAGCTATTGAAAGGTTTCGCGCGAAGACCGCTGATTTACTCCTGTGGCTGGTAGTTCGTTGTAAATACCCTCCTTGCATTGTTCCTTGGGTGCAGTTGGCTTGAAATGAACAAATGCGAGTAGGTCCCGAATTGACGCGTCGTGTTGGTAGAGCTGAACATATGTCGTGGTAGCATACAGCTGTCTGAAACATCAACAGCGATGGCTGAGGAAGTAGAAAAGGATTACCTTTCCTCTCTTAAGGACCTAACATTCAATTGCAAACCACGGATAAATATGCTCACACTCCTTGCGGAAGAAAATTCTGCACATGCTCCTGTCATCGTGCAAGTGATAGAAAAACACCTGCTTTCGGTAAGTGCTGGATCCTGCCATTAGCAGATGGGTATTTAGTGTGTGGTATTTCCTCTGAAATGCAGACATTTTGTGCATGCTTTTGGTTGGAGGGAGTGGTATAGAAGTAGTCACTGACTATTTTCAGATGATGGGAGTTACGTACTTTACACTTGAAAATGTGTGCTCTCCGTGTAACATTAGAGTTTGTGATTCCATGGTGTCGTGATTCCATGGTGCCATTGGTAGCAACAATCATTACGTTTTCTACCCTGTCCATTGCTAAATTATGGGTCAGTTATGCGGGATCTAAAATGCAGATGCAGATTGATTAGGGCATTGAATATAATGATCATTGTTCTGTCTGGTTTTGTTGTTTACTGTTAATTGTAAAGTGTACTGTTGTACAATGCTTCAAAATTCCAGTTAGATGGGTGCATATTGGACTGTGCATGAACATTCCACATGAAGTGGTCATGCAAATACATATGAAAACTGCCATTTTTACTCTATCAGAGAAATAATCAAGGTCTTACTCCTAAGCAGGCTTATGGTGTGTATTCATGTAATTTAGAGTATTACTGTCTGCATCCAAAAATGGCATATTACAACATTTGGGAGACAGTGTATTGTTTTTTTTATAACTTGTAGTGTTGTAACTGTAGTGTTATAACTTTGTAGTGCATTAAATGTTTTTGATTTATTTTTGTGTGCACTTTTTTGAAGCAGCCATGGACTTGAATGTCATTACAACCACAAATGGTTTTATGGCCAGATCTATTTTAAAAGCTGTGTATACCTTTTACATCCTACAGGGGATTGTACACAATTTTGTGCTCACCTTTGTCAGTGCATGATGTTCAGGGTGGTTCTTCACGTTTCCCAGAATCATTTTGAAAGAACAAGCATGTTCAGGATGTGGATATTTACACATTCTTTTTGGCCTGGGGACACAACCAGATTTTCTTGTCAAGTGATCAAGCAAGGTTGGAATCTTACTTTTACAACCTGAGATTAATAAGAGCAAAACAGAAGTAAAACATACTTTTATGTTCAGCTAGTGGGGCAAATGCACAAAGACCAGTATTGAGGACAATGTTTATGGGGTGCATGCCCATATTTATTTGCACACTTATAGCCCAAACTTGGTGGAACATTGCATTAGTATGTTGCAATGAATGGAAGATTGATAATCCTTGTGCATACATATACTTCAGGAAAACTATTAATAAACATACTTTGAATTGGGCAGTTGGATGAGTGTGCAGGACAGGGATTGTTTTGTTTATTTGAGAACACATGAACCAATTTTACTCAGAGAACAAAATCTCCATGGTCTGAAAAGTTTGAAAAGTATGCGTTCTCAAGGTACAGAAGATCAGATGCATTCATAGGCCATATGTTTTAACTAGATGCATTTATTTAACAGTATAGGGATGTTTGAAAGTTTGCTTCTGGTTTGTTGCTTGGCTGCATAAGTTGTATGTATGGGTCATTATACTTTAAACAAAAGAGGCAGTATGATCATTTGTACTTTTCAGTTCATTCTGCTTCATATGTAATATTCAAAATGTTTTATAAAAAGAATGCTGAATTTTTAATCCTTGAAATGTGTGCATACCGCTTTCATGTTTTCACGGTATAACATTTTCATGTTCTAAGCATATCAAGACTGGTGTCTGCCCCCCGATTCCCCATCCCTGCCACTGGGAGCCCTTGTTGCCATGGCAGTATGAGATGGTAAATAGCAGCAGGTACAGGATGGGGATGGACCTTGATCTGGGTGGGCCCATAATGCATTGTCTTTATTCTTGTCAGCATTCATGTGTCTCAGAAATCCTGATTGGAATGCCAAAATCCATTTGATCAGGAAGTGTTCACCTACTTCAAGTATTATTGGGTTGTTGATGATAGTTTGAGTTTTAATTTGTATGTCAGTGCAGCTTGTGATTATTAAAGTAGATTTGATATGAATGGTTGCTGGAATAATGTTGGAAATCACAGCCCATGCTAAGCATGGCTTGTTGCAAAGTATGCTCCCACATTTGATTGAGCAGTTTCAGGTAACAGCTGATTTGTGGCAAAAGTTTACTGCATGACCACTGATGAACCATGATGCTCTCTTTACCTTTCCCAAAAATATGTCATTAGTGGAGGTTTTGGTAAGGCCATTTATGTTGAGCAGAAGTAACAGCAAAATATGTATGACAGTATGAACTACATGTGGGAAGCTATAGATGTATGCTAGTAGTGTTTCCAGTACATTATATAATGAGTGCTAGGATTTTCCCAGAAATGTTCATAGATATTGAAGATGTTGCACAGTTTTCTTTGAAGCACATGGGGATAAACATTGTCACCTCAGCATCTCTTGCTGCATATGTGTTTTGGATGTTATGAGTGAGGCCAAAGGCTAAGTAAGTCATTGTCCAGCCAGCACAAAAAATCAAATTGAGTGGTTTAGCCCACCATGATGGTCTCTGGCAGCCTGTTGAAATCATTGCAACCCCTGGTTTCTAACAATGAAATATTCACCAGGGAGCCCAGTTACTTGAATTTTATGTAGTTCCACTTCCCACATGTCAACTGCCAGCTCTTTCTGTTGCTGTTCTAGGAGTAATGTTTTCATTGCAAAATCTGTTTTCTCATGTGTGTTTTAACCACTCAGTTATGGCAGCAAAGAAAATTGAGGGTGTGTGTGATGTTAAGACTTGCAAGGTGCATGATGCAAAATGCTGAAAAAGATCAACAAATACCCTTTTATACTGGAGCATGCATAACAGAAATGTAATTATGCAAGCAACACCAAAGAAGGCCTTGTAAGTCATGCATGTCACAAGGTGTCTTACTGGTCATACATTGTCTCCAGCACAAGGCATTCCTCACTTTGCCATAGTTTTTACTATTATGTGAGTTTGCAGGGCATTGTGTATAATGAATAACTAGTAATATCCTGTGTCATATTCATGCAGAAAAGTGCATTATGTTTGAAATTATTGTACTCTTTGGGGATGTTGTAAGTTCCATTTTATTCTATTTGTTTACATCTCACATGACATCTGTGGTGCTTGGCATTGAGTGTGCAAAGTGTATAACTGACCTGCAAGTACATATAGAGTAAAATTACATCAGACAGTCAGATGCTTGCTGATTCATTGAATTGCTAAAAAATGTCCCAAAAAGTGGATTTGCATTTGATGTCTGGGTACACAGTGCAAATGATTGTCCAACCAAACTGGCTATTTTTTTGGCATTAATGCCTTACATTTTGGAAAACTGTTGGAAGTCTGGAACATTGTGTTGTATGTAAGAGCTGTTGTATGTAAGAGTAATTGAACATTGTGTGTAAGAGCTCTAAAACAATGTGCAATTTTATGGTTACCTAGATAAATTATGAATTTTTGCAGAAGTACTGTTAATCTCAGCCAGGGACAGCCAAGGAAGGCTGTGGGGACCATGCCCCTCTACCCCCCTGAGGCAAGGGGTCTGTGCTAGATACATAGTGATTTGGCAGGAATGTGGAATAGTGATCATATATATGTTGCAAAACCAGACATTATATGTATTCCTTTGGTTTACATATGGGTTCAGTTACACAGAATTGTGGTTGTTTTCCATAAATTTCACCATATTCCATTGGCATCTGACAAAGTTTGACATTTGTCCTGCTCCTGAAGGAAAATCCTGGCTACATGCGTGATGTCGGCACAGTTATCTTGTGTCTAATATATGAGACGTGTGTTCTCATCAAATGCAAATGTGAGCAGATTTCTGAATCAGCTTGCAATTTGAGTATGTTAATTGGTTGATTGGGTTGATGGGAGCTGCAGAAAATTTTGCAGTGCCTTTGTAGTTAATTGAGAGTTTTTAACAGTTTTCCTTTCCATTATGTTGGATTTGGTTGATAATTGGGGCTTAGGGGTGCACCTAGTTCAAGGTATTATGTTGGATTTAATCTCCATTTTGTTTGCTCACAACACATAACTACCGTGAAAATACTTCATTGCCCTGGCAACAGATGGTGATTTAGAGCCGATAAGTTGTTTGATGGACCTTGCCTCTGCAGCCCATCAGTGCGATTTCACGTTGTTAACACGTTTTCGCGTTAGCAGTGTGTTGGGCTATTTGAAAGGCAACATAGTTCATCAGCACCACGGTAGCAGGTTGTTATGGTGTAGCCTCACGCCGCTGGCACTCGGGCGTTGCGGCGGGCTGGGGGATCGTTCTTAGCGGTGTGTCTCGGAGCGCCTCTGGGCCGTGGCGGTGTGTCCGAACGGTGCCTGGACGGGCTGGACGCGGTGTCCTCGCCCGTGACCGGAGCGCCCCCGGTGTCCGGCCCAGGAGTCGGCCGGTCCGGAGCCGCGGCCGGACGGCTGCCGTTCGGGCGGCCCGGCGGCGGCCGCGGCCTTCGGCCGGCCTCGGCGCGCCGCTCACGGCCGCCGCCGCCGCCGCCGCCGCCGCCGCCGCCGCCGCCGCCGCCGCCGCCGCCGCCGCCGCCGCCGTGCGCGGCTGTTGGCGGCCGCGCGCCCGGCCCGGAACGGGCCGCGGACTGGAGCGGGCCAATTTTAGACGCGGGGGTGACAGTTGGACTCGCGTCTGACGCACGGCCGTGGGGCACCCACGGGACCGTAGGTGGCGCTGGTAGCACGGGACGGTTGCTTGCGGTTGTCCGCGTGACCTTGAGGAAGGTCTTGAACGCGGATGTTTGGAAGGAATGCCGGGCATCCTGGTATCTCCCGATATTCTGCGTCCTTGTTTGCCGCCAGCTCTGGGCCTGTACTGCCTGCAGCCACCAGTAGTTGTTAGCGTTTGGTCCGTCGGACCCCGCGACCACCTAAATGCCTGAATTTTCCATCCGTAGGTTGCGGTAGCCGTAAAGGTAAACTTCTGGTCGTGGTTCCGGCTGCGTTGACTGTTGCTAGGCTCCATGTCAATCATCTACGTATTGATCCTGGGTTCTCTTGGTACCGGCATATGACGGGAGAGTTGGAACTAAGCAACCGAATGGGATTTGAAATGCTTATTCAGGCGCTTGTCCGGCGCTCTGAGTAATTGAGGTTTCTTGTGAGTAGGAAAACAGTCGTAGATGACGACCGGTTTTCAGAATCGCTTACTTTGCTGAGCTACATCCGGAATTGAATTGAAACAGCGCGTGTCTCGGAACGCGTCTTGAGAGTGTGGCGTTAATGCGAATCGCGTGAACCGTGCGCATCAGGCGGGTTCGTAACTGAACGGAATCGGTTCGGCTGTTTCAGACGGAGCACAAGCTGCCATGCCTCTACCTGATGGACTCGATCCTGAAGAACGTCGGCAAGAAGTACCTGGAGCTGTTCACCCAGAACATAGTGTCGACGTTCGCGGCCGTGTTCGAGAAGGTAACATGAGGCGGCTGAGCCCAGCGCCCCGCTAAACCCGCCTCTTGCAGCAGTGCCGGCTGGCGGCGCGACCGGACGGCGCGGTCGGCTCGGACGGCGGGCGACGCTCGGCTTCGGTCAGGTGAGGGCACGTCCTTGTTTCTCGTTTATCGCCGTTTTCACCCACCCGTATGTGCGGCCGTGTTTGCGTCATCCTTGGGTAGTCGCGATGCTCGATTACAGACTGCCTCCGCTTCATCTCGGATCCTCTTGCCAGCCACGTCAGTTTGTGGACCTTTTCCTGTGGATGTTATTCACTTTTTACCGGTTCCCACCAGGCTTGTGCTTGATTTACTCGAAGCGAGTCGATTCGCTGCCTCATTTCCAGAGCCAAGAATGGATTCCGATTCAGGCTTAGGGAATGTTTGTTAAACGGTGAATCAGTTTAGTCATGGTAAGTTGACCGATTCAGTTGTGATTCACTTTATAGGAATTCTCATATTCGTAAAGGTACTTCCTGTATTAGTCAAAAATGTAAAATATGAATTATAGTTAGCTACTTCGTAAGTCATACACTCGTAAAATATCAAGTATTTTCGTTAACGTGTGAGTAATGTGCTCTAAATCTGATGTTTTTTATCTATTTACGACGGTTTCTTGGCGATTCTGTTCTGATTGGTCATTCCTGCAGTCAGTTCTTTCATTTGTCAGTTGAGTCCATTCGATTCTGGTCCACCACAGGGTGGTAAATTCCAGAATTGATTCCGATTCGATTCCTGTCAGTTCAGAATCCAGCACAAGCCCGGTTCCACGTCCTCGCCCTTGTCCCTGTTTTGGCCTTGTGGTGGCATCGTGTCATTTTCCTTGTTTTGTCCGTTAATTGTCCGTTAATCACAATTAACGGGTATATATATATATATATATATATATATATATATATATATATATATATATATATATACATTTGCACACGGTACCTCACATGTATCTGATCCTTAATCGTTTTCGACGTGCTGAAGGAAAACTCAGTAATTAGAAATTCATAAGTTTAGAATAATTCAAGTTAATGAATTCATTGTCGCATGATCCTCCCTCCATAGTGGACGCATAAGTAGCGTGTCTTATGAAACTGTTTCCTCTTCGGCAGGTGGGCACAAGGACCAACAGGTCCTTGTGACAGGGCCGGAACTGGCCGAACCAGGCCGTACCGACCGGAGACGCCGGGCCGAGCCGAGCCGAGCCGAGTGGAGGGCAGACCGCCCGTCAGAGCCCGAGCCGCGCCGTCCGCCACGCCCGGGGCCGAGCCGCCGGCAGAGTCTCGGGCCGAGCCACCAGCAGAGAGCAGAGCAGAGTCGAGTCACAGCCCTGTGCTGGACGGGGGCGGGTGGCCGGTCGGTGACGATGCGGCACGACCGGGCCCGTCGGACGCAGACCACGTGTTTGTGTGTTGGAGCGTTGTGTCGCAGTAATAAAACAGTCTCACCAGTGTGTGCAGTTTCGTTCGCCTGTAGCCTCTACACGAACGAACGAAACCGAAAGCGCTGTTTGGAATTGACCTGATGACCGTGAGTCGTGTCATGACCCGTTGGCGGCACGACGTTCGTATTTTGGGGACGTGATGCGCGTCTGCCGCATAGCGTACAACCACCGCAAGGCCACGGCTGTCTGGGACCGTAGTCACGCCGACAGCCGCTGCGGTGAGCCTGCCGCCAAGTGGCTCCAGACTCGCGACTGGCGTGCCCGTAGCTCTGTGTCGGCGGTGCCATACCGCGAGAACGGGCCAGTAGCTGGCCTTGCGTTTTGCCCGATCTCTGAAGACAATAACAGCACGGAACGTGGATGGGATGCAAACGGGGCGGGATGGCGAGGAAGACGTTTACACCGTGAAACGGGAACCCATCCTTGCGTAGCCTGATTGCGTGACTCCTTTCTCGCCGTGACCCGCCTCGCCCAGAGACGAATCCGCTCTCTCGGAAGACCTGCACAGGCATCCCGCACGTTTCCAACAGTTCACGGACAGATGTAGCGGTCGACACTGCCACCTGAACAAGACGGCTCCTGCCACACTAACGGCAACCAATCGTTTCTCTGAAATCGCCCCTGCTCTGTGTTGTAATGTGTGCGTCAGAAAGCAGGTATCCGCCACTAACGCCTGAGTGTGCACTGATGTTTCGACTCGCCTGCGGGATCTTGTGTGCGCCTTGACCTCTCGACAATAAAGTTGGGTGGAGTGGTGCGTAGTGGAAGCGGCGAGGGCAGGGCAGGGAGGGTGTGACTCACCTCTGCCTCGACAGGTGGACGAGAAGGTGCGTGCCTCCATGTTCCGACTGCGACAGACATGGACGGGCGTGTTTCCCGCCAAAAAGCTGTACGCGATCGACCTGCGCGTGAAGGACATTGACCCGGCGTGGCCCGTCATGAGCGCTGCCTCGACCAACAAGAACACGATACACATCAACCCCAAGGTGTTCAAAAAGGTACATAACTAAACGTCCATGGCCGGGCCCCTCGGGCCTGGTATAACACTAATCGACCTGCTCAGCTGACGTCATCTGTGTGCCGCTGAGACTCGGTCAGTGCTCGTTTCTCGTGTTCCGGTCTGGGCGTCGGGGAGCGGACTGCTGCCGAGCACGCGGCTCGTGGCGGTCCGCCGCTGTCAGCGATGGGCCGAGCGGCTGCGCGTGGCCGCGTCGGCCGGAGCTGATGGAGGCGGTGTGACCTGTCGGCAGGAGCCTGACGGGGCGGTGACCGCCTCGGCATCCACGGCCGCCGCCTCCCCCGCCGCCGCCGCCGCGCCGGCCACCAGTCCGGCCGCCATCGACCTCATCGCCGAGAAACAGATGGAACTGCTCAACCTGCAGATCCAGAAGGTGGAGCTGGAGCTGCAGTGCGCCACCTCTCGCCAGGAGCAGATCCAGAAGCGGAAGGAGCTGCTGGAGCTGCGCACCCAGAAGGCGCAGCTCGAGCTGCAGCAGGCCACCAGCAAGCTGAAGAGCAAGGTGATCATCCCGGTCGCCGACTTTGAGGCCGCCTACGGCTGAGATCTGCGGCGTGTTGTGGCGATTATGCAGTACAGTCCTTCTGCACTGGGCGCAGAGCTATTCGGTGGTGCGACGTGTCCAAGTCTGTCTCATGATTGCCGTGTAGTATGTGAAGTGTCTAGTGAATAGGTCCCAGCGGAAATCGTTGCGCAAACTGTTGAGTGTGCGTTTGGTGTCATCAACCATGGCCAACTTTGGTAAATGTGTCGATCTGGTCGCTGCAGGATGAAGTGGCTTTTAGTTCTTAAACATAGATCCGTGCATTTTCCGCAAGAGTGATGTGGTAGGGTTTTTTAATAGGAGCCGGCCTGCGTATGACTGGCATGTTACCGTTACCTCCTTTGCGTGCGGTGGAGCGTGGGCTGTCAATCGTGTCCGGGGACTGAGCGCCGTGTGGCGGGCACGTTCGTGGACCTTTTGGTGGAGTAACCGACCCATCCGTTCGGGAACTGACGCGCCCTTCTCTCGCCTCAGGGCGGGGTGATGCCGGCCTCGACGACGCTGGGCGTTACACAGCCGCAGGTAGGGACCGCCGGCAACGGGCCGTTGCTGGGCGCGGGGGGGTCGTGACTTTCCCGCGTTAGTGTTATTGCACAGCGACGACCGCGAAAAAGGTGTTGTAAGTTGTTGCGACCCTGTGGTTATATTCCCCTTGCCGACAGAAACACCCTTGTCGAGCAGTAGTGTTGCACGCGCGCCTTTCACTGCCCTTTCTCGGCACGAAGAAAGGAATGCGCAGGCTTAAGTTGAAAATTATTTTGCCTTGCGTGACAAGTTTTCCTGAAATAGATCTGCCATGTGTTTTTGCTGCGCGGGAGAGGAAATCGTTGAATTAATGCCAGAGCGGTGCGTTTGAACAATGAATCATCGTTGCGCTGGCGTAAATGTCTACATGTCGCTGTCAGTGACAGGCGTTGGAGGTTCGGGAACAGGTCGGGCCGTGACAGTGATTGACCGCTCTGTGACCTTGACATTTGTTTCGCCGCTCCTGATACGTGCTGACGCGGGCGGCGGGGGTTGGCGAAAACGAGCCGGGCCGAGCCCCCGAGGATTTTTAGAACGGCAGCGTCGGCGAACGCAACCTTTGACAAATGACGGTATCATTGCTTCTTTGTGAACAGAGGTGCCAGTAACGCTCCAGAAATGGACTTTAAAACAGTCCGTGCTCGTTAAGTTTCTAGTCGTATGCAACCGTAATCAGGGACAGAACTCAAGCAGTATTTTAGCTGGACTGTCCTTGCGACGGAGCCGTTTCTTTCGTCATTCTTTCCCACCATTGTGAAGTCAATCAGTCCCCGAAGGTAATACGGATACTTGTGTAAACAGATGTCCGTCTGACTGTCTGGTGATGAGAGACGACTCGCGGTTGTTTTTATCAGTCCGGCAGACGTTTGTGGCGCCGATTGCCGATCACGCCGTGACGGATGTGACCTGAGCCTTGATCGCGGCGGCGCCGCTGACCGCCGCCCTGCTCTGTCCGCAGGTGATGCCGAGTCCGGTGTCGACCGTGGCCACCAGCAGCACGGCGGCCGCCCAGGTAAGCGGTCCGGGACGTTGGGTATAGCTCCGCTCTCGGATCAGACCGCGCCGCGGGCCGCCTGCGTAGTCCGCGCCCGCCGGATCGCGGTCGAGCCCTTCTCTCACGCACTCTGCAGCTCCGTGCTGCTGTCACGTGTTGTCTCGACGCGTCGTGCGTCGAATGCTCCTTAACACTACTGTTGGCTCGTTCTCCGGACGGTTTCGCGTTGATGCGCGCGACGGTCACACGCGCTCGTAGTCGGACCCGGTCGTCAAACCTTCAGCCGCGAAACCCCCTGGGGCCGGTCCGGGCGGGGCTGTCGGCTGTGCCGGCACCGCCCGCGTGAGAGCCGCCGCGCCGGCCGGCCGTGCCGCGTGACTGTGTGCGCGACTGACGCCTGCCGTTGCAGCTTGTGGTCGCACGAGCTCAGGGGGCGGTGGAGGCGGCGGCGCGCGGTGCCCAGCCGGCGGCGGCGGCGGCGCCGGCTGACGCCCGCCTTCCGACGTCGGCCCGACTCAAGGCTAAGGTGGCCAGCGCTGGTGGACGGGCTCCGTGTCGCACGCTTGGCGGGCGGGCGCAACGCTTTCGCTGGGGCCGCGGCTGAGGGGTCCGGAACCCCTGCCGCCGTCGGTGGCGGCTGCCTGCCTGAGGTGCACCGGCGTCATGATTGCGGGCGACGGAGGAAATTCTCCGGCTGGACATTGTTTGAGCGGTCCGACGGATGGTTATCGGAACCCGGTGTTACACTCCACCGTGCACGACCGTTGTCTTTCCTGGACCGTCGCTCTCGGACAATGGGGCAGGTGCTGAAAGGACAGTTAGGACGTCAGCTCTTATCAGGGTCCCTGTGAAAAGTTCGCTGCATCAACAGCTGGTGATTGGATGGGGGCCCAGTGCCAGGCTGCAGCCTTATGATGCAATAATTAGGATTGTTTCACACGAATCCGATATGGGGGGAAAACGTCGCGTTGAATTTCGGGTGGGCTAGACGGCTTTTGCGAGTTCCTCGCCCTCTGCAAGGGTTCTAGTTTTGCATGCGGTGAATTGTTTGATATTTGCGGGCTAGATATTTCATTGCTCGCAGTTTTGCCTCCGTGCACGGGAAGATAGCATTCGTGTGTACAATGTGTTTGATTTGTGAAGCGATTCTCACTACTTAATATGGGTGGCAACGTATCACTGCTGCTGTTAATTTGAGTTCCAAATGATTCCGGAATCCACAGGACTGAAATGGTTTTAGATTGGAATGCAGGCGTATATGCTTTCACTGGGCTCCCTCTCAAATCAACTAGTGGGCCGCCATTATATGACAGTTTCTGTGAAGTGAGTCGTCCGGTGCTGGCGGCAGAAGGGTGAAATACACGGCCTGCGCAGGGTGTGGCGGGACGGACCAGCTGTGACACGTGCACGCTCACACCTGTCGTCCGGCACCTGTCTGAATCCGTGTCAACGTGGCGGGAAGAGCCCCCCCCCCCCTTCGTCAGTCGCCATCGAAATGTTGGGAGGGAACTCCTGCAGTGTGAAGGGGAGTCACGATGGCTGATTTTTAGTGACGGCTTATGCTTTTTAGTGGCAAGAGGAGGAGGTGTTCCTGGCCTCAGCCGCTCACTGGGAGCAGACTGTTCTGCTGAGTTTGGGGCCGCGGCAGTCGGGTGGGTTGGGGCAGACCGACGTGTAGTCAAGAAGTCTTTGTCCCGGAGTTTTAATATGCCAGATTGAGTTCTGTTTGTCATGGCTAACTGTGTCAGTTAAACTGATGTAAAACATGTGCTGATTTTTTCTTGCGGCACCCAAAAACCAGGTACCCTGGGGGTCACAATCAAGGCTTTTGGCGAGACTGGTCGGGCGAACGTTATTCCGTTTTCATGGTGGAATTTGGGACCGTGCGTCGAGAGACAACCGCCGAAAGAAGAGATTGTCGGAAGATGTTCATGTCCAAGTGCACGGGGCGATGGTCGGCTTCCTGTTCATATGATTTCTGCGATGTTGGTGGTATAGGCCTTCCTTTTAATAACACAGATGTCTAATGCTGGTAGTTTGCAATGCATGACCAGTGATGGTGTTATCGGTGTTTCGGTGGTTTGCCTCGTAGGGTGCTGGTTGTGGTTAAGCGTGAAATGTGTTGTGGCAAAGTTTGCTTATGTACAAAGCTGACGCGCGATAAAAGAATGCCACGACCTCACTTGTTTTGGCCTGTTTCTGTAGTGTCATCGCGCGGGGGCCATATTAGCCAGCGTCAGAAGTTCACGATTGTTATTGTTTTCTTTGCGATTAAGGTGTACCTGAGCCCTGAAACCCAAATAGCCAGCACGCAGTGCCGTTGGATGTCTGGTCAGACACATTATCTCGCTGTCCGACCATGACGAAGCCCTGACGAATGCCACCCGTTTGCCGCAGTCCAAGATGACGATCCGGCCGGCCAAGGTTGCGGCGGCGACGCCCTCCGACCCGCGCTCGGCGGCGCGGACCGACCCCCGCCAGAGCTCCGCCAGCCGGGACCCGCGCCTGCAGCGCGCCGCCCCGCCGGCCGCGGCCGCGGCCGCGGCCGCCGCCACTGCGCCCGCCCCGGCCACCTCGTCCGCCCCGGCCGCCGGCGCGGTGCCGGTGTCCGGCGGCCGGCCGCCGCTGTTGCCGCTGCCGCGCCAGGCGCCGCCGCCGCCGCTCATCCGCGACACGGCGGCGGCGTCGCGGCCGGTGGCGCCGCCGGCGCCGACCATCTCCGGGCCGGCCCGGTCCAGACCGCGGCCGGCCAGCCCGCCGCCGGCGGCCGAGCGCGTTCAGCGCGCTGCCACCGACCGCAAACACACCGGCGACGCCAAGGAGCGCAGGAAGGCCGACAGGGGCGACAAGGACGAGCGGGCCGCGGCCGACCCGCCGGCCAAGAGCAAGACCAAGTCCTCCAAGGAGTCCAAGGAGTCCAAGAGCAGCGGCAAGTCGTCCAAGCACGAGTCCAAGTCCAGGTCATCTTCTGGCGGCTCGAAGGGTAAAGACTCGACGCAGAAGCCGTCGAAGCCGTCGTCGGACGCGACGAAGGACAAGCACAGCTCGCCGAAGGGCAAGACCGACTCGCCGAAGAAGGTCGACTCGCCGCGGCAGAAGGCGGCCGACTCGCCGAAGCGCAAGGCGACCGACTCGCCGCGGCGCAAGACGACCGACTCGCCGAAGCGGCGCCACCTGGACGAGCCGGCTCGCCAGCTGGGCAGCCCGGCCGCCAGCAAAGTACAAACGCCCGACGACGAGGACGAGTCGGTCCCGTCGCCGGAGAGCTCGCCGTGCGAGGAGCAGCCGAGCCCGGCCGTGTTCCGGCGCTCCAAGGCGGCGCGCTCGCGCAAGTACAAACAGCAGACCTCGTGGAGCCCGAGCCCCGAGCGCGCGGCGCAGGACGTGGACCTGCGTCAGCTGACGCCGCAGGCGCCGGCCGCCGCCGAGCCGGCCGCGCCCTCGCCGCCGCCGGCCAAACGCCGTGAGTGTCCGCCGTCTGCCGCCACCGCTCGCCTCCGTCCGCCCTGCGGGGCGACATTGATCCCACTGGCCCGTCCGACCGCTGCCGGTTTTGTTCCATCGGGCCGGGTTCCGTGTGTTCGTGATGCATTAGTCCGCTGTTGTCACTGAGCGCGTTTGCTTAACTGTGTCGCTGGCAGACACCGCGTTAGTATATTATCAACCGAAAACCGGCGGTTTCTTCCCAGTGGATGGACGGCTTGTTGATTCGCGGGATGTTTGTGTTGGGCATGTTAGCTGCTTTTTTCAGTTTCAGGGTGTGACACGGGAGACGTTTGTTGCGCTGTTTGCTCGGTGTCGTGGTTTTGACGACCCCGGCCGTGACGCGTCACATGGATGGGTCCGTGACGGGGTCGTGCCTCGCTGGCCGTGCAGGGCGGCTGTCGGACTCCGAGGAGACGGAGAAGGAGAACGTCAACGACGTGGACCTGCGCGTGATGTCGGGCCAGAACGCGCCGTCCGACGATGCACAGTCGAGCGGCGGCGGAAAAAAGTCCGGCTTTGATGAGTGAGTCGCCGTCTGGTCGGGCCGCAGTCCGGCAACGGACTTCCATTTTCCTTAGCTTGGTTGCGACGTTTGGCGATGCTTAAAACTCGTAGGCCGTCCGTGGCTTGTGGATGCCGAGTGAACATGGGTAACCGATCCGCACACCGGATGTCGTCCCTCGCCCTCGGCAATGGATGAGGATGACGGGGTGGAGGATTTTCTGCATCGTATCCGTCAGGGCTGGTTGTGATGTTGATGTTTTGTCCGGACCGCTGCCGCTTTGTCGGATCGCGTCTGCCTCTCCTCTCCGACGGGCACCGTCCCCTTTCTGACGCCTTCTCCCGGCAGCCTGTTCGGCTCGGAAGACACCGACCTGCGCTTCGTGGAGCCGGCCTCGGGCGGCACGGGCGGCTGGCGCCAGCTGAAGGAGGCGCGGCCGGAGACGTTCAAGTCGCCCCTGCGGGCGCGCGCCGCCCAGCACACGCCCGGTAAGTTGGCGCCCGACTACCGGATCCCGCGCCGCGCCGCCTCCGTGGCCAGCTCGTCCCCGGCCGCCGCTGCCGCCGCCGCAGCCGCCGCAGCCGCCGCAGCCGCCGCCGCGGCTGCAGCTGCCGCCACTTCTGACGGTGCCGCCTCGGCGCCCGCCTCGCCGCCGTCCGCCGCGCGGACCGGCTCCGCGTCCCCGCCTGCCGCGCCGCCGGCGGCGCCGCCGCGCGCCGTCTCCGACGAGGCTCCGCCGGGCACAGGTGAGCGCGCGGGCGAGCGGGCGCCGCGCGCCGACTGGTGGTGGCCGGACGGTGTCGGTGGCGGGCGGGCGGGCGGACGGACGGCAGACGGAGGGCGTCTGTCTCGCGCTTCTTCCAGAGCAGTTCGGGCGGCGCTTCCGAGCGGCGGCCGGTCGGGCCAGCTGGCAGCTAACACGGCGGACGGTGGCGCCGGCGTTACCGTAATTATTAAACCTGACGGTGTGGTTCATATACGAATGTGCACCAATCTGCGCACAATCCCTCTAAATTGGCGAATAATTTAAGGGAATATTTGCTAGTTTTGCTTCTCCACTTTGCTATCAGTCACAAAATCTTGCGTCTATTTTTAAACTGTGTAAATCACTAGCTTGTGTTTATTTCAGTTTCGAGCGTTTGTTTAACTGTCGCTCAAAATCTCATGCACACTATGCCGAGAAACATGCATGCTTGTCTGTAGCTTAGTACATTGTTAACTATGTCGGTGGTACGTTGATCACCACCTGATCGGTGATTGCCTGCCTGGAGACGCGGTTTGGGTGCAGTGGCCTCGGAATTTATACGGGATCCGTTTCGCAGGTCCTCCATGGGCATTTCAAGGTCAGGCGTGCGTTAACCCACGCTTGCTCATTCGGGTGCACTTCTTTCTCTGCATGCTTGGTGCTTGATGTTTTCAACAGAAATACTCGTTCTTCGTTCTTGATGTTGTTTTCACCGTCCATGGCTTTTCTATGGTCTAAAGTTGTGAAATGTATGCGCATCATTGTGCGACATGACTGCCAGCCCATTTTGCATTTAAAGCTCTTGAGTTTGTCAGCATATCTTATCCTGAGAGGGCTGGGAACCGGGGTTCCTTAGATGTTGCCATGCACGCGACGCGCAGCTCCGTGTTACGGTCTTGCGGTCACCGTTCGTCGTCCTGCGTCTTCAGTGCGTTGTTCCCCGCACCCGTGTCATGCGCCTCCGTCTGTGGCCCCCTGACCGCGCTCTGCCGGCCGGCGCAGGGGTGGACGTGGACCTGCGGGCGCCGGGCGCCGGCCGCGGCGCCGGCCCGGCCCGCTCGCCGCTGCTGCCGGCGCCGCCGCGGCCGCTCGACCTGGACGGGGAGCTGCGCTCGCTCGAGGAGTCGGCCGAGGCCACCCAGAAGAACATCCAGATGATCCTGAACCAGGCCGAGGAGCAGCTGCGGTCCGAAAACATCTCCTGGGAGGAGTATAACAACATCCTGCAGCAGGTGCGTCCGCAGGCCGGCCGGCACGGGGCCGCCGTCGCTCTGCCGTGGACTCGGGAGATGGTGGATCGCTGGGAGTATGCCGGCACGTCCGTGGCCTTGTTTCCTTGCTCTGGCCATAACGACGTTGGCCGTAGAGCTTCCGTTCGGTTGTGGGGATTGTTCTGGCATCCTGTTCTGGTACAGCTGTGAGATATCGTGTCTCGATTGATAACAGTCGTGCCATACGCATTTCCGGAGCCTTCTGTCACATTTTGCCGAGCACGCGCGTTAACCGTGTCTCTGTGCCGGCTGTGACCGTGTGGAGCCCGGCCTGCGTGACGCGGCAGGGCGGCCGCCGCCCCTCCTGCCGGGCCGTGACGCTGCCCTCTTCGCCGGCGGCAGGTGATCCAGCTGGGCGAGCGGCAGAAGATCCAGGAGCGGCGCACGCTGGAGCGCCGCCAGAGCATGTCGGAGCGCAGCCGGCGCGACAGCGTCTCGTCGGCGGCCAGCAGCGCCACCGACACGGACGAGCGCCGGCCGGCCGACACCGACGAGCGCGAGCCGCGCCACCGACGTGAGTCCGCCGGCCCGCGGCCGCGACTCTGTCGGCCCGGTCTGGCAGCTGCCCTGTCCGCCGTCCTGGCTGTCGACCTGACCGCCCGCCCCGTGCTGCTGACTTGTCGGACCTGCGTGTCGGATCCGTGCACTGTGCTGGACGGCAGGACACGCAGACTGGGAATGGAAGAGGCGTCTGATTTGAACGGCGCGCTCGTCCGTTGAGTTAAGGCTTCGGGTTGTCACGCTGTTTATAAGCTTTGAAGCCGTCAGAAGTGACACGGTGAAGCCGCTGGCTGCGTTGTATTCCTGTCTTTGTCCCACGGTGCGGTGAGTCGCTCCTGGCCGTGCCCGCGTGTGCCGGCCAGCGGTCTGTGTACCGGCCGCCTACTGACTGTCCCCTCTCCCGCCGCAGCCGCGGAGCCAGCCGGCGCCAGGGAGCAGGCGGCGCGCGGCTGGGAGGAGCCGTCCGGCGGCCGCGGCCCCGGCAGCTGGCGGCGGCCGGCCGACGCGCGCCCGCTGCTGCCGCTGCCCGGCCGGCCGGCCGCGCCCGCACCGGGCCGCCACCCGGCCGACCGGGCGTTCGCCGGACCGCAGGACGAGTACCGGGACCGCGACCAGGACCACCGGCTGCACCCCAGGTGAGCGGGTCCGGCGGCTGCGTCCCGGGCGAGCGGGACCAGGACCTACGGCTGCATCGCAAGCGAGTGAAACCAGAGCCAAGCGCTTGTTTTCTGGCAGTCGGAGAAACATGTATGAAGGATTCGTCGTCCCGTGCATCCTCTGTTTGTCAGTTTGCCGAGCGTCTTTGAAACGGTGCTTGGTCGATCGCAGCGTGCCGGCCCCTGACCGACGCCCTGTTCCGGCAGCGTGTACGGCGGGCAGTACCCGGCCGGCCGGCCGGGGCGGCCGCCGCCGCCGGGGCTGCGCGGCCGGCCAGGCCCGCCGTTTGAAGAGGAGCGTGGTCTGGCGTACCGCGGCCGGGGCCGGGGCCGCGGCCGGCCGGCGCCGCGCGCCCTGCCGCCGCACGCCCGCTTCGAGGAGGTGAGTCGGCCGCGACCCGGCGGCGGAGGGTGGGCGGCGCAGCTGCTGAGTGGTTGGTGCTGGTTGGCGTCCCGGCCGTAAACGTCGAGAGCTGGCTTTCGAAGCGGTTTGTGAGTGGGTTTGTGATGGCGCGAGTTTTTTGTTGTGAGGGTTGATTTAGGCCGGGTTTCGGCGGTAGCCCCGGATGTGTGTCGTACGTACGGAGGATTGCAGTGCTGACCATATGTCCAGGACGTTCTGAGTCATTCACTGGTCTACACCGCTCCGCCATCCACGCCCATTGCGGGGTTTTATGAGGCCGGAATAGCTGCCAGCGCGGAATGTTCGTCCTGAAAATTTCCCCAATTTCTGATGTGCCACTACTGGGCAAATGTGTCGAGTTGGCGCCCAGGCCCTGCCGCTGTGTTAGTTCGGCCGACGTAACGCTGCCGCCGGCCGGCAGTTCGAGTACACCTCGGAGCCGGACCTGCCGGAGGCGAGCGCTGACGACCTGGCGCAGGTGGAGCGCGACAAGGCCGACATCACGTCGACCTTCATCAACGAGGAGCCCAAGGAGATCCGCTGGTACGGCGAGAACTGCATCTGCCTGCTGGACTGGGATGACCCGCGCATGCTCTTCTTCAAGCCGGGCGCGCGCCACGTGAGCGTCGACGGCCACCGCGTGCTGTGCCGCTTCAACGACAAGTACACGGAGGTGCTGGTAGACGGCGCGCCGCACCGCGTCCGCCTGGGCGGCCCCACCAAGGAGGTGTTCCTCGACGGCCACGGCTACCAGGTGTTCTTCGGCGGCGAACCGGTGCAGGTGTGCATCGACGGCCGCCAGCGGGCCCTGAGCGTGGAGGGCCCGGCGCCGGGCGTCGAGATCGGCCGCCGCCGCACCGACCTGCTCGCCGGCAAGATCAAGCTGATCGTCGACGGCAGCGAGACGTACCCCGTCTTCCTCGACTGCAAGCCGCAGCGCTTCGACGTGGCCGGCAAGGCGCACGTGCTGCGCTTCCGGGACGGCTTCGAGCGCATGGAGTTGAATGGCCACGTGATGCGTACCGAGTTTGGCGGCCTGCCGCTGCCCGTGGTCGTCGGCGGTCGCAAGCACTACATCCGGCTGACGCGCGTGCCCGTGCGCGTCAAGCCGGGCCGCATGAACATGAAGGGCATGTACCCGCACGTGGCGGCGTGGCCGCTGCCCTGGGAGGACCGCGAGTTCTGCGCGCCGGCCGGCGGCCGCGGCCCGCGCCGCGACGACGACGAGACGTCGCAGGACGAGCCGTTCGGCCGCGGCAGGGCGGCGCCGCGCGCCGCCGGCCGCGCCGCCGGCCGCCAGGCAGCCTGGGAGGAGCCCGCTGCAGACACGGACGGACGCAACGGTGAGGCCGCCGACGGCGCTGGCGGGCGCGGCGGGCGCCGCCGTTTGGCTGTCGCAGGGGAAGGATGGGGCTACGAGTTGTCTTGTCCGGGGTGCTTTCGGTGGGGCGTTTGCGATTTCGTCACCATGTTCCCAGGCGAAGGTATTTGTCAATGTCTGTTCCTCGATCAGCCTCGTGTTTGGCCGTCCCGCAGGCGTTACTTTGCTGTTTGTGCCGACTGGGCACGTTATGTTGTGCCAATTAGTGACATCATGGTTTCTTTCCAGCCTCCTCCACGCTGGACGTGCTCACCAACATGATGCCAACTACGGTCAGCAAGCCCTCCGGACCCTCCTATCACGCGGAGAACCCAGGTACCGTCCAGGTGTGGGGCAGAAGAGAGCCATAGGAGGATCGTCTGACCGTAATTAGCTGTTACTATGTGGAAGGCATGGTACTTGTGGGCCACGAAAAAGTTCGAAGTGAAGCCATACGCCCGAATACCATCTGCTACGCTTGAATGCATGCGCGGCGTCTGGCGCACTCATATTCACTAAAGTAAAGGCTGATTGCGTCTGGATCCGCAACGCCCATGTCGCTCCATGATGTGTTCCTTTCAGTTATAACTCTGCCTGATACATTCTTGGGTCAAATGACACGGACCCAGTCATCCTGGCTATATTGAGCTGTTGCGGTGCTGCCACTGGGTTAAGTGTTTGCATTGGGGTTTCCAGGAGTGGCTCTGGCACCGGGCGCCGTGGGCATGGATCTCAATGACTTGCTCAGTAAGCTGGAGAAGACTGGTCTGATCAAGTTCCCCAGCGGCGCCAAGGGCCACAAGCACAACAAGAAAGAGGAGGAGATCAAGAATATCAAGGAGATCAACTGGAAACCAGACAGCTTGAGAGTGTGAGTGCTGTGTTGTATTTCGTTGGTTCTCGTTGGGCTATTGTGTAGTTTGTGTTTTTCATCGGTATGGTTATAACTAAATTGGCGCCATCTTGTGGCGATGCTGACATCAGGTGACGCCTCAGCACCACGCTGTTATGATCCCTGTGTTGAGTATTTATTGGCGGCCGTCTACCCCTGGCCGGCGCCCTCGCGACACGGTACAACCGGACACCGATCGGTGGCGGTCGGACCGCAGTCTGCGGGAAGCCGTGCCGGTGTAACCGCCGGCAGCCGGTCCCCTGACCGCCGCCGAGGCGGACGAACGGCCCCGCCCGGCGCCGGCCGGCGCCCGTCCCGGCGGCGCGCTCTGGCCGGCAGCCGGCTGTCGCGTCCGACGCCAGCCGTCCTCCCATCTCTCGGGCGGCGGCAGCGGTGATGCTGACAGCGATGAGGAGCCTGCTGCGTCGCTGACGGGCCGTCTGTCTGTTCCAGCCGCCAGCCGGGCATCATCAACCTGCTGTACTCGGGCATCCAGTGTTCGTCGTGCGGTTCGCGCTTCCTGCCCGAGCAGACGGTGCAGTACTCGAACCACCTGGACTGGCACTTCCGCCAGAACCGGCGCGAAAAGGAGGGCACGCGCCGCGCCCAGAGCCGCCGCTGGTACTACGATCAGGCCAGCTGGATGGTCTACGAGGAGGTGGAGGACGCCGACGACCGAGGTAAGTCGCGGGAGAAAACGTGTACGCTGTCATTCGCGGACGTTGTTTTGCAGTGTCGGCTAAACGGTTGTTGTGTGTAGTATTTTCGGCATACGCACGTGACTTGTCAGCGAATGCCGGTTCCGTGGCGACGTTGACCGCGCCTCTCCGGCGTCTGCTGGCCACGCTGCCCTGCCGTCTGTCCCCCTGTCGGCTCTCTGTCGCGGCCTCCGCTGACCCGTGCCCCCG
The DNA here is from genome assembly GCA_030062745.1 of Capitulum mitella. NCBI lineage: Eukaryota > Metazoa > Arthropoda > Thecostraca > Pollicipedomorpha > Pollicipedidae > Capitulum > Capitulum mitella. The sequence goes on from CP099842.1 coordinate 4,185,020, forward strand.
ATGACCGTCGCCCGCCCGCTCTCCGCTGCAGCGGAGCCGGCGTTCGACCAGCCGGAGCCGCTGGACCAGGCCGAGGAGGCGGAGGATCTCGAGTCCATGTGCTCGGCACCGGTCGGACCCACCGAGGCCGACAACAAGTGCCAGGTAAGGCTGGCCGCGCCAGCACGGCGCCGTGGCGCTGAACAGTGGAAAACGGTGGCCGCGTTTTTCCTTTTTCCGTGGCTCACTGCGTCGGGCATTCCTTCGTTCACACAAAAACGATTGCCGAAAGTGTGAACTTTGTTCCGCAAAATAAAAATTTTATTGGTGGCGTTCAGTACGCAGATGAGCCGTAGATCCATGCAGAACTATGTACCCAAGAAATTCTCTGAGTGCTTGGGTTTTAAAAGGAAACGGGTTTTTAAGATACACCTTCATAACAGTATTCAGTAAATTCAGGCTCCGTCGTCGAATGCCACTGGTCGTAATGGCGCGGCAACAGCAAAAGACAAATGAACGTAAATCATACGCAGTCCATCGGCCGTGTGAACATCACGGCGTGTCGTGGCGGACAGAGGTTGACTTCCAGTGCCCGTGTTCAGGTCTGCGGCGAGACGCTGCGCCAGTTCTACCACGAGGAGTCGGAGGAGTGGCACCTGCGAGACTGCATCCGCGTCGAGGGCAAGGCCTACCACCCGGGCTGTTTCGAGGACCACAAGGTCAGTCGGTCGGCGGTGGCGGCGTGTGACTGGCAGGTGCCATCTCGCGACTTAACGCTCGTGAGTTTTATTGTCCACAGCTTCAGCTGACAGACTGAAAAAAGGACGGAGTGTGTCGCGAGCCATTGCGCTGTCCTGTCTAACTTTTCTTTCACTTTTTCTCATCATAGTGTCCTCTTCTTTCTGTTGCAGTCTTTCGGTTGCGCTGACGTCATTTTGATTGTCCAGGGCTTACACGACTCTGTGTCCTTTCCTGGTGTTTGCAGTTGATCAGCTACAAAGTTGCGATGTTCGTCTCCCTATCTCGAGACTCAGGTGAGCTGACTGTCCGTCCCCCCCCAGACCACCCTGCTGCTGCAGTCAATCAGTCGGGACAGCACGGAAGCGTCCATGGACACGTCTGCCGCCGACCTGGCGACTCCCACCGGCGACGTGGCCATGGAAGAGGCCGACTTCAAGCCGGCAGAGGCCGACGCCGAGCCGGCAGGCGCCGACCTCAAGCCGACAGACGTCGGTCAGAACTCGGCGGATGCCGGCGCCGACTCGGCTGATGCCACCGTCAAGCCGGAGTCCGTCGAGGCGGGGGCCGAGAGTAAGGCGGAGGGTGTGGTGGCCAAGGCGGAGGACGCCGACGTCGAGATGGCCGCCGAGGCTGCGGACGGCGCCGACGTCAAAATGGAGGCGGCCGACGGGCCCCCGGCCGGCACGGGCGCGCAGGAGGCCGGCCCCCTGTCGGAGGACTCCGGTGTCGCGGCGGCCGAGTCCGAGTCGCCGGCCGACGACGTGGCGGTGAAGGCCGAGCGTGACCAGGACTCGGCGCTGGCCGGCTCGTCGGTCGATGTCGACGCCGGCGAGTCGGCTGCCGAGCCGGTCCTGGTGAAAGTGGAACCGGGCGACGGCGACGCCGACGTTGGCGCTCAGCCGGAGGAGCCGGAGTCAGGCGACGCGCCGCCGCTGCCGCTGCCGCCGACGACGACGACGTTCGTCAAGCAGGAGCCGGATGAGCCGATGGAGTCGGAGGCGTCTCCGCCGCCGGACAGCGCGGCGGACGTCGAGCTGGAGCCGGCCGAGGCTGTGCCGGCCGCCGGCCCGGCCAGCCCAGGGGAAGGTGAGTGCGGCGCGCGGAGCCGCCGGCGCAAGGTGGCCGCCCCACGTGATACTCGGCAGTGGGGCGGCGGCTCACGGTGTTACCGAGGTCCTGTGGATGGCGTTGACACGTGTATGAATTCGTGCAGCGATGGCGCCAGCCAGCCACAGCGGTAGGTGTAAAGGAAAGGGGGACTAGTACCCGAGGGAGACGGAGCATCATTCAGTCTCAGGTGCGGGGGCCGAACATGTCAGCGATTGTGGCCGAGGAACGGCCGGTGCCTGCTCATTCAGCAAGTGTTCTTGTAAAGGATTTTTTTTATTTCGCGCGCCCGACTGTCGGTCGGCGCCATGCGCTACCGACTGGGGGGGGGGGTTGACCGCCCCCTCTAACTCACGAACGGTTGGTCGCACGATAAAACTAAGCACACAGTTGGAAAGCTTGTGACGAGTAGAGCTGGAAACTGGCCCTTTTTTGTTTTGGGTAAAATGTATTTTGTTTTGGGTAATATGTAAGCCATTTACGCCTCATACATATTTTCTCATAGCCGCCCGCATGTGACCGAGAAACGGCCTGGATCTCAAGGGGTGTGACCAATGGAGTCTGGATACAGGTACCACTGGACAGTTATAGGCCCGCAGATGTCGATACACGTCTAATTTCTCGGATTTGTGTTATATATACGCGGAAACCTTTAGTTAAAGACTTGCGATTTTCGCACCGCTGCACGACGGGTGCCATAGCCGAACGCGGTATGAAATTAACCGGAACTTATTTTAGCGCTCTTTTATTTTCGCGAAATATGCCTTTCCAAATGTTTCTTGATTCTAGTGCTTCTTGTCATGATTTCTAATGCTTCAGTTTTGCCAAAATTTCATAGTCATCAGTCTACACAATTGGCGTATCAGTTTACACAACAAGCTTTATTCGCGTAACTCGTTTTTTTTCCAAAATATGCATTTTTCTATTTTTGGGGGGACTTCTTGGTATTAGTCGCAGCTGTGCGAGCCAATTCTGCAATTTTCTACCTCATCTGAGTCATTCATCTCCGATTTTGATGGCAGTGCATTTTGACTCATAACAGTTGTTTGTGACCTGACCTCAGGTCAGTGGTCGAAAGTTATTAATTGACGGAAACACCTATTGACGGAAAATGGCTGTCTGGATCTCCCCACACTCAGATTGTTATATAAAATTCCGTCAGTTTTATAAAAAAACGATGATTTCAGTTGAAAATGGGCTTGACCTTGGGTCATTGACTCAGACATTTCCGAAAAATCCGTGATAGCAGATTTATTGCATTTATCAAAATCTGTAACCCTTTAAAGCTGTATCGTGATGTCGTGTTTTGCGAGAAGTTTACAGGGAGTTAAACTTTTTTGACATAGGTCCACCTGACCTGACCTGGATCAGACGCCTTTTTTGACCTGAGGTCAAAAATTTGATACAAGGTGTAAAAATGACCAATCAAAGGGTTCACCAAGTTTCTTGGTGCTACATCTGTTCGTTCTGTCGCAGTATCAGAAAAAACCTCAGGGGGTTGGTCAACCGCCCCCCCCCAGTCGGGGGCGGGTTAAAGCAGGATGTTTTTTTCCGATACGGAGGCGCCCTGGTCGCCATGTTCGTTCCCCTCGATAGGATGACGGAAAAGTTAACGCTGAATGCACAATACAAGGCACACAGGTCGAATGTGTGCCTTGTATTGTCTCGGGTTTTTTCCCAGTTTTACAAATGCCTGTTTTGTACCGTGGTGGAGGGACTTGATTGGAGTGCGTCGAACATTTACATGCACTGACTTCCATGTGACATGGACTCCGGGCTTAAAAGGGTCAAGATCATGTTTTATAAAAGACGGCCCTTTGTACTGGTCTTAAATATGCTTATGTTTTTCATCTCCGATGCCATCTTCCGAGTTTCTTGTCATCTTCAACTCTTACTCTGGAAAACACTGTCTCAGGATAAATCCGAAAATGACGTCATGTAGATACAGACGATGGAAGAGCACAAACGAAGTACTGGTTGCTTCCAAATGCCAGTGATATGGGTGCAAAGATGCAAAGATTGCGCTGGGATAACGGCGCGACGGACTACTGCCAACAGCTTGCAAAACCTGATAACACATTAACAGAGACATGATAGAAATTACTCTCGGTACAGTGGGCATCACTACATCACAGCGGTGGAGGCGAATGTAAAACCGTAACTTGTGTTATTTTATGCATTCTCTTCCGACAAGTCATGTGAAAATCTCTAAAAAGAAGTATGCGTTTAAATCCGTAATGCAAATCCGTATGTTTGAATGAAATGTGAAATAATGAAGCCTAAATGAAAGTATCGATGAATAATATTTGGTCAAAATAGTGTTCCTAAAGCTTCTAGCATGGATATTTACAGACCGTTTTGATGTCAGAAATTTGTTGTGATTGATTCCCATGTGGTGCGGTTCGTAAACAATAGGCCTCTTGTGATAGCCTTTTTGATGACCTTGGACCATTTTGCGATGTTTAACTTGCTTGAATATAAGGATGACATGTGACAGGCAATGGTTTTATTTCCCATTGCTACATGCCGTTTGTTCTTATCAACTTATTGTTTACTGAATTGCCAGGTCTCGTGTTTGGGTGTCATGTTCGTAATTCGACCGTTCCATATCACCAGGCGTAACATTTCATGGCTATGCTGGGACGATATGTATCAGCAAGACGCCTTATGATCGTGCTGGTGTGGTGTGCGGGTCTTAGGTGTTTTGATGATTTCGTTGAAAGAGGCCGGGATGCCTTTAAATTGCTTTTCCTTGCTATTTTCAGTAAGTCAGACGATCTTTTGTTTTGTTTGGTTCGTTCGGCAACACAATCTGTCCTGTTGCGATGATATTGATAATGTATAAAGTACATCTTTCAGCATGTTGTTTATTGTCTCTCGACGTTTCGCGTAGTGTAAAACATTTTTAAGAATGGCCATTCCAAGTAAGATGACGTCCTCAGCCTTCATATAGTAAAAGTGTGCCTCTTGTATTGGTCTGTGTATCCATGTCATTGTCGTATTACCGTATGTGTGTCATATCCCAGGCGCAGTCAGAAGGCGTTGTTCATGTCCAAAATCTTGGTGGTGTTAACTAATGTTTGTCTTGTCAGTGGTGGACCGTGGTGCTTCTCAGTGTGTGAGCGGGTGGCGGTTTTGTAGGTGTATGGTGGGGCGTCTTCTGTATCCCATATATGTGGTGCCAGTTCATGCATTATTAACAAGAAAGAAACAGTGCAAGAAAGAAATTGTTATTTACACCACATATCTCAAGAAAAATATTATTAACACAAGCATTTTGATAGTTTGCCAGCATGTGGCGGAGCCGCTGCACTCCCCCCAAGCACGTACACCCACACACTTCCCCACTTCTGCCTTTTATCACGGCCGGGCCGCACCAGCTGTTCAGTTGAGTGGTTTTCGGGTTCAAGTGAGATTCCTTCGCCGCCGGCCTCGTTTATAATTTACATTTATCTAATCAAAACCCAGGCGGCACTAAATCCCGTATCTTGTTCGTAGTCTGTGTGGCGGTATGCATGTATATGAGGAGTGGTCTAGTAATACAATCTGGTATTTGGTGTGTCCATACCGTTTCGGTCTCTTTCATGCTGTTCGGTGAACCGCGGCTCGGCTGAGCGTTATCTTACGCTGTTGGATTTTTTTGCAGGGCCCGCAAGTCCCGCTACCACGACAGATCCTGGGCCGACTTCACCCCCGGCCCCGGCCCCAGCCATGCCCTCAGCCCCGGCTCCGGCCCCGGCTGTCTCGCCGGACGAGCTGGAGGACCCGACGGCGGCGCCGCCACTGGCGCTCATCGACGGCGTCATGGCGGTGCCGGGCGGGCGGCCGGCGCCGGCCGGCAGGATCCGGCTGAACCTGGCCGGCGCGGCGGCCAGCCCGCAGCCGGAGCCGCCGACGTTCGCCGAGCGGCCGCGCCCGGCCTCGGTGAAGCCGGCGCTGGTCGGCCGCCAGCTGACCGAGGTGCCCGCCAAGCACAGGGGCGACGAGGAGTCGGGCCTGTGTGTGATCATGTGAGCGCGGCCGGCCCGACTCCAGCGCCGCCGGCCGGCCGCCCCAGCTGTGATAGCCGTGTAGGGCCGCGCCGCCGCCGCCACCACCGCCGCCGCCGCCGCGGCTGCAGGTCCGTGCCACGAGCTTAGTCGCGTTCCGAGTGCCACAGTCGGCGACGTGCGGCCGTTGTGTGTTGTTTTTAACCGTGCCTTGTTCTGTTATCACGAAAAATTATTTTCGCAACTGGCGTTTGTCTCCTCCACACTGACAAGCCACGATAACGAGACATGAATCCACTCTGAGCACGGAGATCGGGAGGAGGGGCGGGCCGCGCGCGGCCGCCCGTCCGACCGACAGAAGAACGCGGCGTCTCTACGGAGACCGACGGGCCCAGGCCGCCGGCGACGGTAAAAGCCTGCCTGACTCACGTGTCCGCTCGCTGCGACTGACAGCATCTGAACGCAGCGATGGTGGACGTCGGACAGTGCCTCGCCACCACGGGGCGCGCGCGTGTTCCTGCAAGAGTTCCCGCAGAGGACGGGATGACGGTGCTGGGGTTTGCGTTCGGTTCAACGGCACCGTTTGTCCTGATGATTGCCGACAGAAAACAATACAGTTGCCGAGACTATCCGCTGTTTGCTTTGCAAGGAGCGAAACGGAGCGAGGAACGCCCACGCTGGGCAGGAGATGCATTGCTGTTAGGCTGCGAGAATAATGCATCGAAAGTGGTGCACTCGAGAATTTAACGACTGATTTCACTCCAGTTAATTTCTTATTGCGTTTGCAGTCACTCTTTACTTGTTATCTGTCCTCGTACGTTAAACCTTTGTTTCCTTAACGTAGTAAGTGAAATACGCTGGTGTCATGGCATATGAAACAGACTAGTCCGTTCCACAGAATTAACCGCCCTTATATTGCTGAGAATAATTTGCCATCCTCTGTCATCCTGGCAGAAACTGATTCGGAGCGCATGAAACATGTATATTATGCACTCGTTTCGGTGTCGGGCCACCTTCATACGGGTCACATACATGGGTGTAACAGTCCACGCGGCAGGCATAACGGTAGCCATACCAACGATGAAAAATTTCAGTCGTCAACGCTATGGCATCACAAAGAAAGAAACAGCCTAAATTAGTTCTTGCCATGACAACTTTGGGAACGCTGCTATGTCGCTGGTTATGTAGGATGACGGAAATTACTGAATGTAATCATGTCAAAAGCATGGGAGCCAAGACTTTAGCTCACATGTTTGTATATTACGTAGTAAAACCAACGCCATTGTCTGAACACTGTTGGATTTAGCCGTACTCTGTTTCCTCCTGCGTCTCGTTTCATGCCGCGCACCTCGGCGGCGACGTTGCCTGTCATGTCAAATCCGATCGGGCAGTCAGTGAGAGGTGAACGTCGGTTATTCAGTCCGTGCGTGATTGGGGCGGGTGGGGGATTTGACGGAGCCAGGGGCATAGGTGCGGGAGCCATGGGGCCAGGGCGGCTTCAGCCCCCAACTTTCGTTGAAATTTAACATTGACCGTTGACTGGAAAGAACTAACCCACAATGCTTCTCACCCCCCCCCCACCACCACAACTGAAGAAGAGTTCCCGAACCCCTGGCCAGCGGCGCAACTTCATATCTCTATGTGGATGCGCGTGCACCCACAAACATGACCTGTGCACCCAGAAACCAGAAACAACTTATGGCCTGCAAATTAAAGGCTTATATCATTCATAACACAAGTGTGACCATATCTTGGGAAATTTCCCTTCTTTAGAGAAATCGGCTCAGAACTGGGGATCTAGTGATATGAGGCGAAATCTGGAGAAATTTCTCGGCTGCGGATACCTAACTAATTTAACTGACTCATTTTTAAAAATCAAAGCTACCTCCTGGCAAAAAGTGATGAAAAATCGTCTTCTCATTCCTTCCTGAGCAAAGACGTCATTATTTCGTACTAACTTTTCGCGTATTGCATGCCATACTTTAAACTTACCTCCAGGGCACCAAATATGTTAGCATATTCCCTGACAGTGTATAAATACGCAACACCTCAAGCGGTCAAATACCCAAACAATAATGCACAAAGTAAGATATCTCAAAACAGGCAAATAAAATCTAAAAAATCCTTTTATTAAATAAAATCTTATATAAAAGTTTTTTTGTAAACAGTTTGCGCATTTTGTTTGGATTTAACAATTTTGGTTTAACAGTTTGGATTTAACAGTTTTGGATTTAAAAGCATCTCTTTATGATCTTTTCTGATATTCTTGAACCACATGTTTCTGCAGTGAAGTTTGTTTATAGGTTCCCCAATGTCTCTCAGCAGGAGATCCGCTTTTTATTTAGTTTGTTTTAGGACTGTAGGCATAAGCGATACCTAGACGAATGCTGACCTGCCCGTGCCAACCTTTGTGACACAGGTGAGCTAACTTAGACATCTACTAGGTTTCGCACCTGTTGTAATCCACATGGATCATGTTGTAATCCACATAGGAACGGGGTCGGTGGGCCATGCCGTCCCCCACTTTTGAATGTGGGGCAGGAATGGTACCCGCCCCCTCCCCCCACTTTTACAGCACAGTTTCCTTTAAAAGGCGAGTTCATGGGTACAAAAATTCAAATGGGAACGTAAAATCCCTCGCCGCTTCGCGACACCAGCCAACCATCACAAACGATTGTCGCAGGCTGGCTGGCCAAAACGCTGGCCAGATCTAATGAATTTTAGAAATCTGGAGCTTTTTGTTGTACCATAGTGAATTTAGGCTGACTGCTGGAGTCGATATTTGCAGCTGTTGTGAGCTTTGATATGGATGGGTGTCCAAAATTGTTTTATGATTTCATTTTTTTTGTCGTTAAACATGTCGCATGTGTGATTTTTCCTTGCTTTGCGGCTGTGCTCACGGCCGCTGCGACGGCGGCGCCGCCTCCAGCCGCGGCTATGCCGACGTCTGGACGGCTGAGCTGGCGCACTGGCTCGCTAGTCTAGCTTTCGTCAGGCGGACGCTGTACGTCCCGCTTGCGATGAGCACTGGCGCGCCGTTCGGCCGCGCATTTGTGACGTTTATTGATTGTACGTGGAATGGTCGCATCTTTTTTGTATGCTGTTCGTGCAGCTGTACGGGTCGAAACAGTGCTGTTACAATGTGTGGGTGTGGAAACTAGCGAGACACGGTAATTAGGGAATGGTGCGCCAAAAAGGGAAATTTTCATCGAAATGTTGCGAAATGTGGCCGGTCCCGTGCGGTCACACTGGGTTAGGCATGAAGGATTTTGAAAAATTACGCCCTTGGACAGGACGTAACGTAACGCTCTAAAATCAACGAAGAACAGAAGCTAATAGCCTAAAAAGAGTCATCTTCAGCCAATCGCGCAACTTTGGCTTCTGTTGATGGAGGCTAGTGAACAAGTGTTGCGGGTGTACGCTGTGGGGGTTTCAGGGAGGGGTGTTGTCCGGGCGTAACGTAATGAGGTAGTGGTTTGGCTGGCCGTTAAGAAGCTTTGCATGGGGCTGGGGAATTAAAAATGCCGAAAATACACTAAGTTATTCATGGACGGACCCTTGCTGTCGCGTGGGGCCTGGAGCTGTTCTTACATTGGTGGAATGCTCCATGGTCCGTGTTTGTATAAGGCGCAGGCGGCAGCTACAGACGGCTCTGTTAGGCACGTTGTAAGGTGGAAGCTCAGTGAGCTTGGATTTCCCGTGGCGTGAGGGGAACGGACGACGGCATGCGTACGCATCGCAGGAGACTGCGTGAAGAAGAAATGTGGTCGCGTGTCGAGCGGACGGCAGCGCGTATTCCTGGCAAACGTTACCTTGTGGTCGACGAAATCTGTCGATACAGATGTTTTATGTTGTGCGGAAACGACGGTTGCGTTAAAGGGAGAAAATCATAAGCTGAAACTTCTACACACTGTCTTCTTATGTGACTAAGAAACCATGGGTGTAGCCACTGCTCAGAAATTGGGGGACTTACAAGCTGGCTGCAGTCCTTCAAGAATAGGAAGGGCGGGGGTAAGCACCTTTTTTCGGGCGTTACGTGACAAACTACGGCTGAAATCCCTTTTATTGCATTTCAAAGTTCACGCAATCGTGTCGCCAAAAGGAACTATCTGATGCCTGGAAATTGGGGGGGGGGACAAATCGCCACCTTCTGGAAAACCGCGGGGAACATGTACTCCGCATCCCGGCAGAGATTACACCCATGTTAGAGCCAGTATTGATTCTGCCATTAACTTCGTCCTCTGTGGTCTTGAAACAGAAAAAACAATTTTGCAATCAACTACTTACCTCTGGCTGTGATAATTCCCTCACGTAATCATACGAAATCCCCGTTGACGACGGCCGTTTCACCGAAACTGCTGCACCTTGTATCGAGCAAACGCCTAGTTAATGTCGCTGAGTTGCGACGGCGAACTTCTTTGAAAAAAACTGCACGTCTGTACGGCTATTACAGTCGTAGAAATATTTGCGTGAATATAGTTATATACATTATATACATATATATAGTTATATGTATAATATAGTCGTAGAAACAATGGTAGTATGCATGAAATGTGATGCGGCAGTGATCAAGCGTTTTTTTTTTTTAATAAAACACCGTCGGTGCGCTTCCGCATTTTAGCGGCGTCGAGCAGAAATTCTGTTCAGGTGCAGTTTTGTTTCGTTTCGTTTATTTAGTGTCCATTCGTGCGAGCACAGTTCTTTCAGGGTACCACGTCGTACAAAAACGAAATAAAACGCCGCTTAAATTCCATAGGCAAAAAGATTCGTGTGGACTGGACAAGGAACGCATTAAAACGGAATAAAACGAAGACAAGTCACAGTTAATTCGCAGCCTAGGTCCTCCGCTGGCGGAGTGCCGCCCTCAACTCACAAACGCTGGAAGCGCCCAGTGCCTCACTGCACAGACTGTTCCACTCCTGCGCTGCCCGGTACACAAAACACCTCTGGGGCAAATCGCACTCGCGGCAGGTGGAGCCGTTCCGTGCTCGTCAGGCGGGTATCACGCACAGCTAGGTCACGGGGACGAGTAAACATGGTCTGAGCGGCCACCAAGGGCGTTGACATCGTGAACAGCGCGGTACGCCTTCAGGCAGTCACGCTCCACGACAAGGTCGCCTGTCCTTGACCAGTGATACGAATTTAGGGCCGGTGCGATGTGACCGCGTCGCCGTACACCGGTCACTGTCCGAGCCGAAAAGTTAATGCGCTTTTTTGGATACGATTTACTTTATTGAGAGTCGCTTCAGAGCCAGAGCCATTGCTGCTTCACCCTAGACTGGTAGGCAGTAGATGATTTGAGAGAAAACAAGGACTTGAATGATCACGACAAGGGCTTTGGTAGTGAAGTGACGGTGAAATTTATTGAAGGAAATGAGGATGCCCTAGCACCAACTGACAACTGTGGAGACGCGCCGGTCTCAGGCCAGCGATTGGTCCACGATAATTCCCAGCAATTTGATGGTGTCCGATGACTGAAATGAGCTGCCAGAAACACTGAACTGGAAGTTAGACGTTTTTTGCAAAGGCCTTTTGGGAACAGATAGAATAAAATCAGTTTTTGACACGTTGATCTTCAGCGAGATGTTTTTGAGCCAGGTTGGGTACCAGTGCCGTAGACTACACTGATGCAGGGGCGTCGATATCTGTATAATGGTTGATGGAGGGCCGAGCCGAGTGCCCGACAATTTAGCCTTCCCCCAGATGTGGGTTTCTCAACGAATTTGGTCCACTTTATCTTGACCAACGGAAATTGATATTTTTCACTATTTATCAAAATTGTATTTATCCCCCATGTATATATAACATATATATAAATAGAAAAATAGAACGATATATCTCTTCAGACTTTATTCTTTACTTCCTGCCTATTCTCTTATCTACTGGGGCCGTTGTTTTCGTTATTATGACCCATAACCCTTTAAAACCATCATATTTTTTTTGGGGGGGAGCGGCCAAACCAACGTTCGGTGGGCCTTAATCAACAGTGGGTGGGCCAGGGCCCTCTCAAAAGAATATCGATCGACACTTCTGCACTGATCGAATTTTGAGCTGGAGAAAACTGTCACTGTTGGGCGGCGAGCTGTCGAGGAGCTGCGTGCCATCCATATAGCACACCAGACGACTACGGGAAGTAAGGACGTTTGGGAAGTCCGCTACGACTATGCTGAAGAGTATGGATCCGATAATAGATCCCTTTGGGACAGGAACGTTGGAGTTCATTCACGGTTGGGGGGGGGGGGAAGAAGCATTTTAGGTCGATTCATTCCAGACGATGCCCATAGCGCCTGTTTTAAATCCCCAGAAAGTTGGTGGGCAGGTGCCCCGCTCCCTTCCCCCCTTCCCGCGTCCTTGCTGTCGGACACCAGAATCCACGGGACGGACTCCGGAACCACACCGAAGCATCAGCCCACGGCCGCCGACATAACTATGGAACCAGAACGGTGGAATACCGTACCATGCCGGTTTCCGGAGGAAACTTGCTTAAATTATCGTCGTTATCGACGCAAGCAAGCCGTTGTCGATTTTGTCGACTGCCCTTGAGACAGCGTAGAGCACGGCGTCCTCCGCAGAATGGCCGCGGCGGTACGCAGACTGGCAGTCGCTGAGCAAGTGGCTGTTGCTCAGTTCTTGTCTGTGCAGTGCAGCGCACGAGTGCACGTGAAGCGGAGTAGACATGGAACAGAGCAGGCAGTTTGTAGTTGCATTCTGCACCCGTATATTTGAATGAAGAAATATATGGATGCAGAATTGGGACAAATTTTGGTATGAAAAAATAAGTTTATCGACCCCTTAAATGTGGCATTAATAACGTATAAGCAATACTTTATTTCATTAAGGAAGAAGACATATGAACGGGTCAAACTACTGATATGGAATTTCATACCAATAATTGCTTTGGTATGGAAAGCTCCAGAGTGAAGGTATTATGATTCGCAGTCGGGGGGGGAGGGAGGGATCCCGCTGCCTAATATTTAGAGATCTGAACATTAGGCGTATGGCAATGGCTGGAAAGAAACTGTCTAAAATTCTGTGTAGACCTCCAGTACGTTTCGGAAAATCTCCAGTCATGAGGGGTATACGAAGTAAAGCCCCTGGAGGAATACATTAAAAAAAAAACAAACGGGTCCAAATTCTATTTCCTAGACTGATAAGTCTAGATATATCTTAAAGATATATCTAGATATATCTATAAGGGCACCAAGCCTGATAAGTGTTGGTGCCCCACATGTATGGTAAGCAGGCCACTTTTGCCTCTGATATGATTTCAAAAAGGTAATTGATATTTTTAAATCTAGTCAAAGCAGGAAAACATGTTAGCATGTCAGATGGATTTGGTTCAAAAGACCACATATTCCATGTTTTCAGCTCGAGAAAGACATCAAAAACATTTTTGTGGTGAAGTGCATTTATTTCTTTTTCCTTCCGCATCGTGATGTATCTGCTTACGGGTTCTGCCCGTTCTAGTGTTCTCTGCACAGTACATCGCATGATGTACCACTCCTAGTGGCTGCGAACCAGGTGTATTCGTTCGAGCTCACTGCCACACGTGGCGGTATGGATATGACGGTAGGTAGAGTGAACGCTGTTTTCACGGATTCTACATCTTTTTTTATGAATTTACCTGATAGCAATGACTTGCAACAGAACACCCTTCAAAATTAGGGGTATTCAGGGACGCTGGAACCGGGGCCTTGAAACTTTTAGCTTTTAAGCAGCACTTAACACTAGCCCCATGGTGGTGCATGGAAAGAAACGAAATAAAAGTTACGTTGCCCTCCTGCCCGCCCCCACCCCCACCCATCTCCACAGAGGTTCCGCCGTTACTGGCGGCTTTCGATGGTTTGCCATGGAATGTCTGCCAACAGTATTTCCGGTTCAAAGGCGCGACGAAGCTTTTTCCACCACTGTCGTCCTTTTCCGTCTGTTTGGTACTACAGCGATATGTGGCAATTGGCCACACCGTAACTGTGGTGCCATTGGAACTGAAACCGTTAACCATCGGCAATGTGTGTTCAGTACTGAACATGGCGCAGGGAAGATCGTTTTGCGTCACAAGTTGTGGTGACAAATGGACACGTACGGTGCAGGTAAGTGGTGGGGCAAATGTGAAAAGAAATTTATGTACGGAATAAGTGTGAAAAGTATTGTAATGCCTACCTCGTCCAGAAAGAAACGTCAAAAGACTTAGGCCTGAAGGCACATCTGTATGACCAAGAGCAATAACGTGCGAACTGAGTTGTTGGATATATAGCGTCCTGCTTGAAACTAGACGTTTAACGACAAAACCGTTTGTAAAGTGATCGGTGATACCATCAGTCACCTTAGCATAGACGGTAACGGACCTCAGACTACGCGGTGCCAGGGAGCAAGGACGGATCCAGACCATGTGCCAAGGGAAGGAGGGGATCAGATCTTTATCTCCGTGGCCTAACTTACTTCAACTGTGAATTTACTTCCGGTTTCTGCCACGTTGTTTTGCCAGTTTCAACAAATCAGCGGATTTTTGTTTGAGAAACAAAGCTTCTTCGTCCAAAAACGGGGCGGGACAAAAGACATGTTGACTCCCTTTTCCGACGAAAAGGGCGTCCATGACCCCGGTGTCCACCCCCCCCCTGGACCCGCCAGCGGCAGGGAGGAATGGTTACTCGCTCTCCTGGCGAGGACGGGGCAGGTTGCGAGACCGCCTCCAGACGCGGACGGCCTGCCCTGTCGCACAGACGGCCACCAGCAGCGACCAGCCGGCCAGCACGGTCGTCATCACTGGGAAACTAGAGGCGTCGATGATCATACCCCCCACGGTGGGCCCCACCACGTTACCCATGGAAAACGCGGTCCAGAAGACGCTGGAGACGAACGACTGGGTGACGACGTTGCTCTCCAAACCGCGGGCGAGGCAAGCGTTCAGGATCTTGCTGAAGAGCGGGGTGAAGATGCCGCCCTGAGAGACCTCCTTGACCGTCAAGCCGAGCCCGAGCAGCCACCAGGAGGGCTTCAGGCCAACCAGAAGCGGCGACGGCGACATCAGCATCAGGCCAGTGGCGGCGCCCACCAGACATACGGCAATCAGCGGGTAAGCGTTGTGTACCGCGTCGTGCAGGCGGCCCCAGAGGACGCTGAAGAGCGAGTAGGCGCCGGTGGACACCAGGAAGTAGAGCCCCACTTGGGCGGGCGTCACGCCGATCGTGTGGAAGACGTACGGCGAGATGCTCGGG
This sequence comes from Capitulum mitella, assembly GCA_030062745.1. Classification (NCBI taxonomy): domain Eukaryota; kingdom Metazoa; phylum Arthropoda; class Thecostraca; order Pollicipedomorpha; family Pollicipedidae; genus Capitulum; species Capitulum mitella. Next base: position 4,200,051 of record CP099842.1, read on the forward strand.
TCGATGGCCATCCAGTCTATCGAGACGGTGAAGACCACCAGCGAGCACAGCCACGCCTCGGACGAGCCGGCGAACGCACGCAGCATCGGCACCATGCTGCCGGTGCGCTTCACGGGCCGGGCCAAAGTCGGCATCAGGCGCCACGTGACGGCCGCGCCCACCAGCATGAGCGCGCCCAGCACGTAGAACGGCAGGCCGTAGCCGCCGACATGAAACAGACCGCCGCCGATGGCCGGCCCCAGCGAGATCCCCACGCCGAACATCATGTCGATGATACTGGCTGCTGTGTTGATGTGGTTCGGAAACTTGTTGGCGACGGCCGTCAGCGCCGCTGTGTTGACGGCGCTCACCGCCAGCGCCTCGACCATGCGCGTGACGAAGCAAGCGGCGATGAAGGCGCGCGTGCTGCTCAGGTGCGGTAGCACGCCGAACGCCACCGTCGAGAGGCTGGCGATGACGAGGCCCAGTCTGTAGGTGCGTTGCACGCCCAGCCTCGGCACCAGCCAGCCCGTCGCCGGATACACGATCAGCTGGGTGAGCGCGAAACAGCTGAACACAGCGCCGATGACCGTTTGCGATACGCCACGCTGGCTCGCCTCCAGCGGGAAGAACGGGATCATCATCGCCACCAGGCAACCACCCAGCAGGCTACCCGTGCACAGGCAAGCCAGTAATACCTTCTGCTCTCGGCTGAACGCCAGGCTGCGACCAGCGGCGGCGGTGGTTGGCTCTGTCTCACCCGGCCGCTCGCCGCCGCTGCTGCCCCTGCCGCCGTCGCCACCGCCGTTGCCGTTGTACGCGGCGGGAGCGGCATGCTCCAACAGGCCTGACGTCTCATCTACGGGCTCGATCTCTCTCGCCGGCATCTGCAGTGCCAGGTCGTCACAGCACGTCGCTCACCGTCCTCGCTTCAGCCAGCGCGGCGGCGCTCAGGCCGCAGAGAGAAGCTCCTCCTGTACTCCCACGACAGCGGGCGTGCGGCAGCGCAACACGAACGCCAGACCTCCGAGCAGAACCGAAGGCCACTGCTGCACGACAGACGACACGCACGGCGGCCGCTCCACGGCAGAGTGAGCGTCCAGCGGCTGCCCACTGGTGGTGAAGCCAGCTGCGCACGTCTCCCGCTACTCAGGCGTTTTCTGCGACGCACAGCACCGCCACATCACTCGTCTCCGCCTGGCGCGCCTGGACCGAGCCGCGCGTTATCTGGCTGTCTGCACACTGTGTACTCAACATGGTTGGCGATCCCGGGAGATAGGGGTTTGCATCCCCGCTCACCAATGTTTATGAGTTTTGACATATGGCAGTGGCTGAAGGAAACGATCTCAGATCCTCTGTGAGTACCCCTCCCCACACATCAATAATTTTCGCAGATCTCCAGTCATCGTAACATGACAAGGGGAGGTTGAACATCTATTGTATTAGTGTACGCCAGTGTCTGCGCCATAAATGGCTTTCATACTGGCCACAACCAGCATTTCCGACAGTCATCGTGCTCCGCCTTGAAGCTACTAATCTGCACTCGCCACGTCCATGATCCTACCGGATCCACGTCGCTGTATCTGCTGCCAGTGCTGCTAAACGACATTGCTCCTAAGCAACAGCACTGCTACCGGCAGCCCTGCTACGCGACACTGCTTGTAACGACAGTACTGCTACGCGTCACAGCTTCTAACGGAAGTGCTATGTGGCACTTTGTCTAACGACAGTACTTCTACATGACATTACAGCTAACGACACCGCTGCTACGCGAAGCTGCTGCTAAGTACATCACTGGTAATGATAGCACTGGTACCGACAGCACTGCTAAAAGACATTTCTGCTTACGACACTACTTCGAAAGGGCAGCTCTGCTAACGACCCTAGTGCTAAACGACACACATGCTAAAGACATCGCTGCTAAATGCCGATGCTGCTACCGACGCTTTTGCTACCGACACTACGACTAACGACACTACTGCTCAGCAACACTGATAACGACCAGGATCTCCGCCAAGTCATTTTGATTGGGGTTATGCAAGGGCGGATCCAGCGGTTTCATTTGGCGGGGGAGGCAAACCAGAGTTGCCTGGGTATGGAAGGTGGGTCAGCGAGTCGTTGACCGCAGGGGGAGAGGTGGAAGACGTTAATCGTGGGCTCGGAGTCCGGAGGGTACTTCAGCGCCTGGGTATGAATGGTACGTCAGCGACTGAGGGGAGGGGACGAAAGACGCTGACCGTGGTTTGGGTTTGTAGCGTCCAGTGACTTCGCACTCTGGCTGAGTAGAAATAGCCACGTCTTTTTTTTGGGGGGGGGGACAAATGGCTACTTGGCCTCCTTAATCGCGGTTGGGGGCATGACCGATATGGCTTTCCTGGATCCGCCAATGGGGGTATAGCAAAGGTAGCCCCAGAAGCCAATCCAGCCAACTAGAAAAGTACAGAATTTCGACCAAAACTCATCGGATTTGTATTTCTATAGGTACCAGGTCATTTTTCACAGCATTGCATCGATAAAATGCACTTATACTCCGATAAAGATGCAGTTGAACTTCCCTTTTCCTTAAATACCATACAATGTGGGCACGGGTGGGGCCTTCATATATACACACACACACATTATACATATATATATATATATATATATATATGCGTGTGTGTAGGAGTGTGCAATGTTTGTGAGGCTGGGCTCGGCCTCAAGAGTCATATATATATATATATATATATATATATATATATATATATATATATATTACAGAAAGATGGGGGCAGATTTTCGTTTACACATGGCTCATTAAATATTACAGCATATCTGGCTTAACCCGCGCACGACCGTCGGTACGTTTCGAACATGGGCGACTGGGGGGGGGGGCAGTTGGCGGCCCCCTCTAACTCACGAACGGTTGGTCGCACGATAAAAATAAACACACCGTTGGAAAGCTTGTGATGAGTAGAGCTCGAAACTGGTCTCATTTTTTAGTTTTAGATAATATGTAAGCAATTTACGCCCAATATATGTGTTTTCTCATAGCCGACTGCATGAGACCGAGAAATGGCCTGAATCTCAAGGGCTGTGACTAAAAACGCTTAGGTAAAGGCACCAGCGCACAAGTAAAGGTCCGCGGATGCCGATACACGTCAACTTTCCCAAATTTGTTCAATATATACGCCGAAACGTTGAGTTAAAGACACTGCGTTTCTGGCGGCAGCTGTTAGGCGTGCGCTGCTGCCGTATGTGTTAACAAATTGACGGGAACTAATTTAACGTGTCTTCATTTTCGCGAAAAAAGCCTATCTGTGTAAGTTTTATTGATCTAGGAGGTTCTTGTGATGGTTTTTCATGCTTAAATTTATAAAAAAACTGACGGAGCTTTATTCGCGAGAGCCTGTTTATTTCCAAAATATGCTACTTTTTCAAACTTTTTGAGGTTCCTGGTATTACTTACGTCTGTGCAAGCTAGTTCTGCCATTTTCTACACATTCTGAGTAACTCATCGATGATTTTAACGGTGGTACATTTTGGCTCACTACAGTTATTCGTGACCTGACCTCAGGTCAATGGCTGGAAGTCATTGATGCTTTGCCCATTGACGGTAACTAGATGTCTGCTTGACTTCACACTAAAAATGTTACGAAATATTCCGTCAGTTGCCGAAGAAAACGACAACATGTGTTAAAAATGGGCTTGACCCTGGGTCAGTGACCCCGAAAATTCCGAAAAATCTGAGATAGCAGATTTATTGCATCTATCACGTTCACTAATCCCAGAAAGTATTATTGAGATATCTTGTTTTGCGAAAAAGTCCCAGGGCCCTAAACTTTTTGGGAACTAGGTCTGCTTGACCTGACCTAGGTCAGGCACCTGACCTGACCTGAGGTCAAAATTTTGACACGAGATGTAAAATTGATGAAGCAAAAGGTACACAAAGTTTGGTGACTGTTTGTTTGTTCTCTCGCAATCGCAGAAAAATCTCAGGGGGCAGTCAACTGCCCCCCCCCCCCCAGTCGGGGACGGGCTAAACATGTTTCTTTGATAAAGCTTCGATGTTCCGAACCAACAGCTTGCCTTCCGAGGAAAAGCTGTGTGATAATGTACCTATATTATGTAACGTTTCGTTAGGTTAGTTTTGTTAAAATCTTCAGGCATAGGCACAGCGACACATAATACGAACAACGCAGTTCTAGTATACGGTCGCGTTGGATGAGAATCAGGGTAACTCAAAAACTAGGTAAGTCGGTCCCGGCTCTTAAACACAGAACAATGTGCGCCAAATTGTTACAATTAAGTCGATAATTTAATAATAAGCAAAGATAAAATAATAACGGATAAAACTTAAAAAAACGAGAAAACACATTGGTACATTCAAGGACGTGACCTAGTGCGCCATTGGGACCAAATGCGATCTGTGAAATGCAGAATAGTCTAAAAAATATTATCCTCCATCAGAGCAGCTATAAATAACGAAACGATTTCACTGATATTAAAACTATATGCAACATCCGCTATATGAGATCGAAAAACGCTGGCGAAAATGTATTGCTATGGGAATCACGTCGTGCTCATGGCGACCTGGCATTACGTTTTTGTGTGTTGAATTTTGTACGTGGATGGCGTCACATTTGTTGCGCGCGTGGGAGGTGTAAATTGAAATTACAAGGTTGCTAGGCAACACCTTTGGCATGAAAGAAAGCAGCATGCTGGGAAACGCCCATTGGTCAGTAGAAAAAATAAGACTCGAGCGAGCGATAGGTGAACAAAGATCGAGCGAGCCGGAGGGAGTTGAGTCGTAAACTCGGAGCGAGGAGTGCGTTACGAGCGCTAGTGTGGGAGGGCGCTGCGTTGTGAGTGCAGTGAGCGCGTAATCAGTTGGTGCTTTTTTCTCGCAAATACATCTTAAACGTCGTTACATTCAGTTTTCAAATACCGTCATATCATCTCAGTATCACCGGAAACCATACGCTTAAATCTATTGCGTATGTTGGGTCAGCCTGCAGCAGCACGAAGGACAACGATGTGGAACTCTCGTTCGTCAGTCTCGTAGTTCTTTTCTTTTCTTTCGGAGTTTTCTTCAGTCCAGCGCTCTCTTCGGCGCCAACTCATGCACGTCGACAAGACGCAATGCCTGAAGGATCGGACTCGGGACTGGACAACTACCGCCGCCTTCGCCACCACCGCTGCCGCCGCCGGCAACGCTCGGCTGCCCGCCGGCCGGCTGGCAATATCAGTGCCAATTTCTGAGTGCCATGACTTTTTTCGGTTGTAGTCATCGGTGTCGTGTATTCTCAGTCATCGCCGCGCCACAGTGTGACATACTGCGCAGTGACCCGGCATCGAAGTGGTGATCGGCACACTGATCTGGCAATACTGCCTGAAGGTGGCTGGGTCACCAAGTAAGAGTTTTGAATACGTTTCAAGGACATTTGTTCTCACTTGTTTTGGACCTGATGAGATCCATTCTTTTGTTGTCGCACGAAGGAAATAGTCCTGCTCCGCATTCATTCACGTCTCCCAGTATACAGGGTGATTAAAAGAAGTGTCACCCCTATGTTTTGCGTACATTATTACATTACCGGATTATTACATTATTACATTACATTACTGGACGGTCGTAGCCATCTCATTCAGGTATTTTCAGAAACTCGTAGCAATGCTCGTTCAGACAAGCATGTCATTTACCGCAAATCCTAAATAAAGTTGCAAGAGGGTTTATAATAAACTGTGCTCATAAAAAGTGAAACGATGGACTTCGAATCGCATTTATAGAACGCATTTGATTTCAGCGTCTAGGTGAGAAGCAATTAACAAGAATTAAGTAAGTTTGATATATGCAAAATAAAAACGCGCAGTTCGACAAGATTTACTGTGCATCCTAAAATGGACCGAGCTGGAGACAACCGCGTGCGGCCGAGGCCGCCGTCGCCGCGTCAGCGACCGGCATTTCTTCATTGCCGATTGGCGGCCGCTGTCGGTACCGCCACGATTGCCGCCCGCCGTGGCCGGCCGCTGTGCCTTGCCTGTGATGTGCATTCCTGGTGGCGAGACGCGTATCTGGTGTTGTCAGGTCTACCATATCCGCAAGGAGTATGATGTCATGCTAGCGGTCTAACGTTGGTTGCCGCTGAAATGGAAATATATTGGCTCTGGATGCAATTAAATATATCTTGCGTACGATAAACATGTGGACTCCCAAAATGCTCAAGGCTATTCCCTATTGCTTCGGGTGAAACACTTCCGGCGAAGCTGGGGTTTTTTCGCTGTGTCCTCCGGGCGGACACAGCGAACAAAAACAAAAATGGCGATCGCCATCAGCGCAGGCCGGAGCCGCATTTAATGAACCTTTTTGACAACGCTGTCACAGTCCACTGCGTAACAAAACTGTGTAAAACCGAAAACAGATAGATAGTGGGGTAGGGGCCGATGGGATACAACGGATATCATATCCGGCTGAATAGCCGGTTTTCATTATCCGGTATTCAATCGCATAGTTGGCAACATCCGGCCGGGTAGACCGGGTAACATTTCTTTTGCCCCAGTCAGCTACGACCAGCGTCTGTTAGCAACGGCACCAAAACTATGCTTAGCAAGGACTAATTTATTATCCATTCAATGCAACTTTACGCCTTGCACCCACAACTTAGTACGCCTGTCAGGAACCAACAGCTCAAAAGAACTAGAATATTGGGTAGCGCGGAAAGATCCCTCTAACATTCGGGCAATAGGTAAGCAATGTCTGCTTTGAAATTTTTCAGTGGTATGTCTTCGAATGGCGCTTGCCACTGCTTGGTGTCCCTTTAGCGTTATTCGTTTTATGACGTCGCTTCTTTATTCTTTTTCTTCATTTCTATGGCAATTATTATTCTCGCAGAAACAACCATATGGCCAACGACAAATGATATTTGAGTTGGCGATCGACACAACAATCTGTATTCATCCGAAGAAAAGTGCACCAAGCTAATGTTTTGGTGGTAAACGGCAACTTTCAGTTTATTCACCTTCATTTACTTTTCGCCTGAGTCTTGAGCCCCTTCGGAATGGAGGGCCAGTCATCAGCTGACCCGGAATTGCTTTGATCAAGCCTGACTGCATCCCTGGGATCAGACTAATATTTCAAAAGAATTTTAAAAAATGTTAAAAAAATAGTTGAGTTATTTGAATTTGAAGTTCTTTATAATTCAACATACTGTTGTGAATGGCACCTTCGGTAACGAAAATATCAGATTTGCCTCCGGCTACTGTTGCGATTGTTACGCCTTGGTGCCAGAGTGTGACCATCGCATAGTAAGTGCGTGCCCGTCATGTCCATTTGTCGACTGATGACAGTGTCTTTATCTATAATACATACCGCTTCTCTTACTTTAAGTCTCCGCGTGTGCGTGCACTTGGCGAGTATCGTAGTATTTTCTACCATTACTGATCCTATGAGTCGTGCATCATGATTGAGCTGCACGTGTCGTTTAGGTGCATCATCCTGGATCGTGGTGCGTCGAGATAGGGAGGTTGTTGTGAGGCCAGTGTATGTCGAGTTATGTCGGCGCGCACAGCCACCGAATGGGCAATGAAATTCGCACACAATGTTGGTACCTTTTGGCACTGAGTTGTCTTTGATAAGCTGTTTTTCATAACTAAGCCTGACACTTCAGGACTTCTATAAGAGATAGCTAGCTTGATGCTATCCTGCGGTCTGGTTGGTATGCAATTCCTCGAGATGATGCCATGGAGGGCCTTTCCGTCAGCCTCGTAGGAAGATGACATGTTTACTTTATTGCACAGCCTTTCCTCGGAAGGCAAGCCGTTAGTGCGGAGTGTCAGAGAAGTGTCAAAGAATTATATTAATGCCGTATGCTGTATATGTGTTGTAATATTTAGTGAGTAGTATATATATATATATATATATATATATATATATATATATATATATGTATGTATGTATCAAATATGGAGTGACTTTTCACCAGGCGCCGAACCCAATGACACTGGAGGATCAATACTGTGCCGTGCAACTCCATGACACGGCCTGTCCGAGCCTGGCTGATCCTTTCGGTATCGGGCGAAAAACAGGTGCCCGTTCTGGGTTTCAAACCCAGTCTCTGCCAGACTGCTTAAACTTCTGACCCTGTCCACCATTGTTCCAACGAGATTCATCCAAATCTGCCATAGTTGGAATCGGGGGAGGAAAACGCTAATTTTCCACTCATCATTCACTGTGCAATGTCATACAAGGTTAATGTTAAAATTCTTGCACTATTTGGATACAAGATCACCAAAGCCAGTGTTACACGAGTTGCCTTCACCTCACAGAAGGAAACGTCACCTTACGGTTGCACTACCAACGATAGGTGAGTTCTCCGAATTCTAGGTGTTATCTCTTCAGTCACGGGACGGTTATGGTTGAGCCTGACCAGAGTCCTAGTCTGAGTCATGTCATGAATCTGAGCCTGAGTAGACTCAGGCCCAGATTACTCAGGACCCGGACTGGATCCAGTGCGATGCTTTTTTATTGCTGAGGCCGAGTCCAGTTCGACAAAGCCGTGAGTCCTCTCCATGTGTACCACAATCACTAGATCCCAAGTCCGGTCGGGCTGAAACCTATAGTGTGGTTAGAATGATGAGATAATGTAAAATCGATATGTGCATAGAAACAGGCGCTGGAACGAGCACACAGTGCAGAATACGCTGGAAGACTACAATTATGGCGTCCAAACTAACCTTCGAAGATTACTCACAGCCAGCATAAAACGACCTCCCACAGATCATCTTCGTGGATCCATTGCTAGATCCCAAATGTGTCGGGATCACGCTTCGAAGGAATGCGACAAGAGTATTTTTGCTGACTTTATTAAAAGACATACATCGATGCAAATTCAAAGAATGACTACATTACATGCGTCCCACTGCGAGATCACATTCGTGCTCCCGGAATGCTTCATATGTGGGAACAGTAACACGTAAGTAGCAAATGAGCACATATTAGTTAAGGTCAGATTTACGGTTGCAGTTCCCGCCGGAATGAGCTTTCACAGTGAATACGGAAACGGTGTGCAACTAGCACCTTCGTGGACCGCGATGCAATGCGTCGCGGACCGAACGCGGCTTTGTACTTAAGCTTCTGCACGAAGGAAATGGTTTTTTTCCGGCACCTGCATGGCGGTCTAGATTTTCAGAACACAGCCCTGGGGGAACGTCCCCATCGCCCGGTATCTCTCTGCGAACATACAGTTCAGCACTGAACGAGCGAGCAAGAAGGATCATCGCCAACTCAGGACCCTTTAAGCTGTAGCCGGGGATGCCCTCCACCCAAATGGTGTACCCCTGGGCTCTCCCTTGAAGGTGTGGTTGCCATGCCGCGGTTCTGACGACTGTGGCAAATACTTTTCCTTCGAAATAGCCGAAACCTGCTGTAGAGCAGTTTCTGAAATACAGACAAGGCCAGTTTTAATACACACGCTTTGGCAAACAACTCACAAGGGACATGCGACGTTGATGCTGCCTATATCTTAGGCTTGTGGGAAAAATTATGCGTAGCGTCTAGGGTTTTGGGCTTTCTGCAGTGCTTATCGTATTGCATACCTGCTGAACGTAAGGGAATAACAGCATTAGAACGTTCGAGCTTTTGCAGTTTGCTGATACGAGATGAACAGGCCGTGGAAACATGTGACAAAACTAAAAGTTGCACGTGCGCAGGAGTCCTTTGTCGTTAAGGATTAACCAATATAATTTTGCAAGAGCAATGATTCAGTACTCGGTTCCGACACTACAATGCGGAAATTTCACATCTCTATGCAGTATGAAGCAGGCAACGTAACATTTTGGTCTGTATCGCGTAATCATATTTGTGAAAGTGGAATGCAAGCTATGACGCCATTTCTCTCGACCAATACCGCTACGACATTTCCCCATGCACGATCGCGACAGATATGAATTCGTTCAGACATTGCGCTAACAAATCAGTGCGAGCAGCACTCGTACCAATGCATGGCGTAATATCAGGCTTTGAATGGCGGCTATTATCTCCTTCCAGAGCTGAGTGCTCTTAACTGTGCGATGTTTGTAAGATTTGGGGAGGAAGGGCGTTGAATTTTGAAACTGGCGGGCGATTATGAAGTACGACAATATAAGCTGTGACTACGTTTTTGACGGACCTACCAAACAGTTTAACTTTGAAGCCAAAACTCTGCAACGAAATTGCGGGCTAGAGAGCACACCCTGTTGAAAAAAACTAATTCAAATAGGGCGGAAGACCCACGTATTACCCCGTGAGTATCTAACAGATGATTTTGATATGGATTTATTTCTGCGATTTTTAATAGCCGCACACCGGTAATTCCAAGCGATCTGAATACAGTTATCCCAATATTGCACCATTAAAATAAGACGGAGTGAACGCCTCTGGTTGTGTAAATATGACCTATGAAAATTCTTATGAGAATCTGTAACAAAACCATTTTCCTAACCAAAAAATTATTTGGTTCTAAAGAAGTTTGAAGGAAAATTCTACAGGTCTTATAAAGATCTCCACCTGTAGGACGGTCCCACTGTTTAGCCCTTCAAGGCCGAATGCAACGCACTCATACAAAGACGTCTGGGGTGCCCATTGGTGAGCTCGCTTTCAACAATGGGAGTGCTGCCCCAAGTGATATTCTTTCTCAGTAATGTGACTCGGTACTTCCCGTGAAAAAGTCATTGTAAGCGACAAACAATGCAGACTACCGTCCGGTGTTTCTTGGAATCGGTGTACGATGCCGCCAACTCTCATTGGTCTAGAGTTCCTCACACCACCGGTTTACGTCCCTTGTTTGATGACGTTACCGTCTCTCATTGGTTGACATCACGTCAATTTTGTACCTCCTGGACCAGATCGTTTCCGTTTGTAGGGAATATAATTACCGTCCCGCTCGTCAACATGGATGCCCTTGTGATTTTGAAGGCATAGTGGAAGGATCTCCGTATAGTTTGGGTGCCGGTATAGGTGTTTGGTGAGTGACTGAAGTGAATAGAAGCTGGACTTACAAAGTTTTGTCTGTGATTTACTCGCGAGAAAGACTGACACGAGCAAGGTTGTCACTAGTTCAGCTATCACGCAGGCAGTTAGAAATCCACTACAGGATTGTATACAGAATATGGGCACACAAAAGTGTAGAATAATGGTTCGTTTGTAGTTTCAGTATTAGACAAACGTGCAGTGCCCATTTTTTCCAGTCCATCGGAGTGAGTGCTATAAGTCATCTAAAGCTCGTTTTGGCTTTGGGCCCAGTCTTGACGAACAGCTATCAGGGCCTTTAGGACATCAAACAGCATTTCTTGGCTGCGCCCCCCTTTCTTCCTGACTTCTGAGCCATCGTCTAAAACATGCAGTGTTGGAACCGTTGGGTCGCGTAGTGTGTTACAACAAGAAACTGCCAGGCGTTTGGGACGTACGTTTATCAAATCTTGCCTGGCAAACCTTTCATGGCCCAAGCAATCTTCTCCTTCCACGACGCCACGGCTGTCATGGCCTGTTCTTTGAAACCCGGTCGCCCACTCATTCTCCCCACGTCTTTCCAGAACTGAGAACGAGAAGCGAATTGTCGTTTCCACTCCACAACGGCCCTTACTAGTACATCTGAACCAAGCGTACTCATTGAATGAACAGGGTAAATATTTTTCATCGTCATCTTGCTCGTGTTCGCGGGTTCACCGGAAACCGGGGCATTCAGCCGGGACACTCAACTGGGACAATGGGATCTGGGGAAAGTGGGGCATTCAGTCAAGTCAGTCTGCTGGAACCCGACACGGATCTGAGTTCAAAAACCTTACTTCGGGTTCGACTTCGAGTCGCAGAGTCGTGAGTCTTAGTCAGGGGCGATTGTTTTTATCAGCTGATGAGTCCGAGTCCGGTTCAAAAGGGACATGTGTCCGGACTCGATTCCGGGTCCGACGGCCGTCGAACCCATGTCTGACTAGGACAAAAAAAAAACACGATACAGTCTGGGACATCTAACTTGGTCATTTGGCCTGCGTCGGCCAGCCTGTGACATCAGAATTGGGACGGAGTGGCACATTCAGTCAGGATGACGATCGGGGCATAGGGCATTGGGAAAGAGTGGGATACGCAGTGGGCAGGCACGTAGCCAGGATTTTCATCGGGGGAGGCAAATGCCGAATTTCGTCATATACCGCTGGTATAGGACGAAGTCTACAGGAAAAACGGGAATTTTTTGTAAATGAACAAATTTTCAACCCGCAGAAATACATATAATGTTTGTCTTTGCAACATATATATGATCGCTATTCCGTATTCGTGCGAAATCTCTATATACCTGATGTGGACCGCTTGGCTCAGGGGGGCATGGCCCCCGTGGCCCTCCCCTTGACTACGTCCCTGACAGTGGGCCATATTGCCATTTGAAAAACTGGGTTTTGTAAAACGGTGGAATGATACTTGTGTGCGTTCACATTGCGGTTAATAAAACACTTCGCAAAAGGTTCAGCTTATGCCATGTAAAAATCCCACTTTAAATTACCATGTGTTCAGCTGTGAAGACGATCTTAACCTCCCTGATATGTTGAGTATCGTGTCGATGAATTGACAATATATGATGACAATATATAATATATATTGTCTTGGCAATATATGATGGAGTATTGACTGTTTATAGTCAGTAGTCAAAGATAAGCTATTATTTGCGTGTTTTGAGTTGCAAAAAGCATATATTTTAATTTGCAGAGGAGCCCTTGAAAATCGACAGAACACATCGCAGAAAACAGATCGTCATTCTTATATGGGAATATTTGCATGGTTATTCTCGGACTTCATGACTCCTGCAGTCATTTTTCCGTGGGCCAGTTCACCCTGATGATGCTCACCCAGGCAAGCCACCGCTGCTCTCGCACCAGGAGACGGCCTATGAGGCGAAGGTGACTTTCATGCATCTTGTCTCTGGCCACGGACGAGGAAGTACTCAGCCTACATAGGGGTAGACGTAAGCCTCGTGGTCTGGTCGGGTAGCTTCCGGAGTGAGGACAAGTTTACTGCTCCAGTTGTGGTCCAAGAGGATGAGGCCCCGGAGCTTGGAGAACCATCTTGATGAGGCTGGCCTTGCACCTGTTCTTGATCTTGACCATAGAATGGTATGGTCCTGGGCGTCGTCCTCTTCCGTCCTCCCTCGCACATCCTCACATCCGGAATTCTCTCTTCAGGCAACTTCCTCTCCGTCCGGTCCTCGCTGTAGAGCAGGGCATGGAGCGGATCCAGCCAGCTGCATTGGACTCCAGGTGTGTGAATACCAGGTAACCACTACCTTATTCTGCAGTGGTATGATCTTCAGCTGGTCCAGGCAGATATGGACGCCCTGCGGCCAGTGATTTTTCATCTTGTCGCCGAACCAAGTGGGATGATAGATGGCGATATGTGCTTGCGGATTGTTTCTGGGCTCCTAACTTTTTACGACCGCAATCAAGCGAAGTCGTACCCATATCCGGAGGAAGCGGCTGGCGATGGTCAGCCATCTGCTGTTGTTCACCGGACCGATTTCCAGGTTGGCAGGTCGGACAGGTTGGTTGCAGATCCGGGTCGCTATTACCAGGTCGTGCCCGTATTTCTGGTAGGTGGAGAGTTCATTATTCTCCTTCGTCAGTTTCAGCAAGCTCGGACCAGTGGTGGTGTTGAGGAGGGTGTTCGTGATGACCATGACATGAAAATTCTGGGCGTACGAGGGTTCCCGAGGGTTTACGCCTGTCCTTATCAAGGTTGAGAGCTTCTTCGTACTTCCTCGCCCCCACCTCCCGCCCCCCGCGTCGTCCGCTGTCCTTGCAGTAGGACCTTTTTCCTGTTCCGGTTGTTGTACATTTCGCCTGTCCTTTTCCAGATACCCGCCTGTCCACAATATGCGTGTACTGTCGAAAAACGGCAATGGACCCTGGTTTGCTCACTCGAAGAGCCGGCTCAGAGGTGTCATAGGGTTTATCCATATGTGCAGCGGGGAAAAACACGGGAGAGAATGACATTGACGCGGTTTGCAGCTAAAAGACATAGTAATGTTGGTTATCAAACCAGCACTGCTGCTCATAAGACTTTTGACGCAGCCATACAGAAGCGTCCGGTTCTCAGTCGGCGACTGAATGTGCAACACAAAACGTCAGCATCCCGGACAGCTGGACTCGAACAGAAAAGCCGGGGTGGAATGGATCAGAGGGTTCAAAAAGAGGCACCATCTCAGCAGCCGAACACCAGAAGCTTCGTCTCTTGCCAGACCCTGGAAATTGAAGAGTCTGGGGTCCCTGCTGCTAAATCGAACCAACCAGGAGGTGGGAGGTCGGAAAAGAGTACTTACTGTTGTCAAAGTAGAGTTTCTTTCGCTTCATGCCCACTTTATCCTTCATGCTCAACTTTCTCCACTAGGTGGCTCAGTCTGTCCCACCCATGGGGGAGGTTGAGCCGGGTGTAACTGAGTTTTTCGCGCCATTTCCCAGTACAGGCATGCATGTTACGCGAAAAGTTTCAGTGCCCTGACATGCGCAAATGACGGAACTGTTGGTACAAAGGCCAAAACATCGTTTTCGTGACTGTTACTACTCATAATGTCGCCGATGCAAAAAGTTGGTCATCTTACCCCGCTGTCCGCCTACACACAAGACAAAGCAATAAGAGTTTTACCAAGATAGTCTAGAGGCTGAACTAGGGATGCACCGGATATCCGGCCCGGCCGGATATCCAGCCGGATATTAGAGATTATCCGGTATCCTGGTGTCCGGCCGGATATTTTTGTGATCCGGCCGGATACTGCCGGATATTTAACCTCCCGGTGTACAATCAAGACGTTGCTGTAATGTCTGCGTCCAAAACCGTTCCAGGGGAAACGTGGCTTGTTCTATTACATTGTCGATGTAACTGGCAGTTCCAAGTCGGTCTGGAGACCTTGGAACCAATTTTTTTCTGTATTGGTCCGGGAGGGTTCGAACATATCTTTGCAAGAATGGGACTCAAGTTCAAAACTGTGAAACAATAGCCAGCATGCGGTCAGCAGCCCATCTTATGATTTCCTTTTTTCGAAATATTTCTTATCTTTCTCAAATTCTAACACAAACGCATTAAGGAAAAATATAAATTGTGGGCACTGGAAAATGAGACAGTATTTAAAGTCATACCGTAAGTGCATTTATTACTGTATGAACATTAAACTTTGCAGAAATGTAGCGATAACCGTTGCGGTCAGTTCTTGCTTAATGGATCATCTCCATCACCTCTCATCTGTCGGCAACACGCACGCGCCTGGGTACGCGCACCAGCATTTTACGCGGTATCTCTAGGTCCAGAGCAGCGATCACCTGACTCATCCAGCGCTTTAGGGCGACTTTGGATGTTACGTACCAGTCTCCCTGATACATCCTCTGCTTAATGATGCCCCAGATGTCCTCAGTAGGACACACCTGGTGCACACAGGGGACTGCTGTCACGCACTACATACGGCACTCTGGCCTCTTCCAGCAACTTGAGCGTTTTCTTCGCATAATGAGCGCTGGCCAAGTCTGGCCAGATCAACATGTCCCTCTCGAAACAGTACTCATCCAAATATGGGATGAGCACATTTCCTACGCACTTCTCACGGTACACGTTACCATCAACATTACCCATACCCGGCATGATAGCCGGCTTTGTCACACCCCTGAGAGAGATGGCGGGCCACACGAAAAGATTACGGGGAAACTTGCTCTCTGGCCTCAGTTGTACTTTTGCTGGACTTCTGCTGGACGTGCTCCAACAGAGTACCCAAGGTTTCCTGACATATACCTCTCGTGGTAGGTGAAGTAGCTTTCGTCGTCCATGGCAATGCCCCGTTCTTTCCGATTTCACGTGATCCGCGGGACAGTTTGCGGATGCGGGTCTTTTGGGCGACCTCTTGTTTTTGGGTGACCTGGGGTGACCTCTTGCTCTTTCGGTACCGAACCTTGTTTGCCACCAATACTTTTTGTCACGTACGTTCTGGAGATTCCAAACCTTCCAGCCGGAACGCATTATGACACCCGTTGTTTTTACAGCTCGAATCAGCTGTAGCTGTCTTTTAACACGCGCACTGGAATGGGGGTCTTTTTGTGCCCCCCACCTGCTCTTCTTGAATATCTCGAGAACGCATCTGAGCTGGTTGCTGTTACTTTGTGACATTTATGGCAATTGAATAACTCGTCGAATGGCGCAGAAAAATTGGAAATCGGCTAGAAATTTTGAAGTTTCAAGCATTTGAAGTCAGGCAAACATCCCGAAAACGACGGTTGTCGCTGACAAATGGGAACTTTGTGAAAGAACTGGCGTTCTACTTAAGGCTGCTGTTTGAACACAGTCAGGCGATGTCATTCGGGCATAAGTGATGGACGTACCAAGGCCACAGCCAGGGTCAATAAGGGTTAAGGGCATCAAAGGTCGAGGTTTGTGACCTGATCCAGATTTGCTTTGCAAGATGTCACGTTGTATGAAATGTGCATTCGAAGGCCCTAATAAAAACACGTTTGCGCACACTGATACGCGTACATATCCCAAGGTCAGTGAAGGTCAAGGTCGTTAAAAGCCAAGGTCAAATATCTTGTAACCTTGCTCAAATTTGTTCTTCGGCATATCGATTTGTATGAAATATGCATTCAAAGACCCTAATAAAGACACGTGTGCGCACATGCAGACGCATATATATATGCCAGAGTCATTTCAGGTGAAGGTCATCAAAGGTCAAGGGCAGGTTTTTGTGACCTGGTCCGGATTTGTTTTGCAATACATCGATTTGTGTAAAATACGCATTCAAAGATCCTTCTAAAACACGTTTGGCATATTGATACTGACATGTATATACATACATAGCTATACATACATACAGAAATATAAACGCTGGAAATGACCAGATGTACCCATGTTGGCTACCTTCACTGAAAATACGCCAAGATACATGTCGCGCCCTCATTTACTCTCAAACTGTCCCGTGTTGTTCGAAATCTGATCTGTAAAAGATGAAAAAATGACGTCACAGATCATTGACCTGACATGACCTCGACCCAAAATCCCCAGTCAAGACGCCAAATGAATGGAAGTTATCGTATTCCACGTTCTAACGGCCCAACAAACACCCCGTTTCGTTCAGAAAGTTGTACGGAATGGCCTGTACAGGCCGGATAAAGTGTCCAAAGTTGACCTTTTCCACCCCATTTGGCCTTGAAGATATCGACTCACAAGCTGTGGGCATTTTTTACAAATTTTTTCAGTTTCCGACATTTTTCTCTTCTATTCAGTCTTTTCGGTTTCATTATTTCAGTAGAAATAGTAAATAAAAACATGTAAACATAATATCCGGTATCCGGCCGGATATTCAGCACCCGATCCGGCATATCCGGTATCCGGCCGGATCACAAAAATCCCGATCCGGTGCATCCCTAGGCTGAACCATAGGTTGGAGCCAACACTTTTGGGTTTTGAAACCCCACCTAGCCCCGCAACTCAAATCTGAAAGCCCGTCCCGCCCTGCAAACCAAACCTGGAAGCATGCGCCTCCCCACGGGTGAGTTTCCAGAGAAACAGCCGACAGAGCCCGCAGTTAAAAACTACATAACTCTGAGCCCAAAATAACAGCTATGTTTCATTCAGATTGATATCAGAAAACTTTATTGCATTGTTGAGACCATAAACAAGGTCAGACCGCCAATTTTCAACAAAACGCCGCATTCAGCTTGCATGTCTGACTTCTAAAAGCCCACAAAAGCCCACAGAATCATCCACTCTGGCCTGGAAAGCCCACGAAATCTCGGCTGGCTTTGCACTTGTGGGCATGCAGGCTCAAAAGTACCAACTGTATCAGATATATCAACGTAAACAACGAAAGCCGCATAAGCGGAACATTTCTGGGCACGCGGCAAACCTTATATTCACAAAACTCATTAAAGACGCTTACGAGCGATGCAAGCGAAAAAGGACTATTCGGGTATTGGGTTGAACAGATATAAAATGCCCGGATATGCATAGATAGTCCCCACTTGGCCGAGTTCGATAAGTGCCGATACCTAGGGGCGGTTTCAGAGCGGTATACGGAAGTGAAACATGGTTAAACTTGTAAACGCACCGACATTTTGTATGTATGTTTCGTTTCTTCAGATCACTTTTATAGCGAAAGAAATCATTTTTAGAACCTAACTTGCTGACTTTAGACCCGCGCAGTGGAAGGGGGTTTCGCGCTAAAGCGCACTGGAAGGGGGCACAAAAGTGCCCCACCCTCCGATCTCGCGAACGGAAAGAGTTGGAGACGTGGAATTTTCTTTGCCTGTACTGGCCATTCCGTACAACTTTTCGAACGAAACGGGAAAAGGGTGTTTGCTTGAGCCTTAAAACGTGGAATACGACAACGTCCCTTCATTTGACGTCTTGAGTGAGGATTTTGGGCCGAGATCATGCCAGCTCATTGGCCTATGGCGCCATTTGCTGATCTTTTGCAGACCAGAGTTCGAGCAAAACAGCATAGTTTGAGTGTAAATAAGGGCGCTACACACATCTTTTGGCGTATTTTCAGTGAAGGTAGCCAACATCGGTACATCTGGCCGCTTCCAACGTGTATATTGATATATGTATTTATATGTATATAGGTATATACATGTATCAATGTGCCAAACGTGTTTTTCGTAGGGTCTTTGAATGCATATTTCATAAAAATCGACGTATTGCAAAGCAAAACTGGACCGGGTCACAAAATAGTTACTCTTGACCTTTCATTACCTTGACCTGCGCTGACCCTTGTATAAATAAGCGTATCGATGTGCGCACACGCGTTTTTATTAGGGTCTTTGAATACATAGTTCATACAAACCGACATGTTGCAAAGCAAATCTGGATCAGGTCACGAGCTGACCTTGACCTTGACCTTTGATAACCTTGACCATTATTGATCCTGGCTTTGGTCTTGGTACATCCGTCATTTATGGCCGGATGACGTTGGCAGATTGTGTTCAAGTGGCAATCTTAGGTGGAACGCTAGTCCTTTCACGAAGTTCCCATTTGTTAGCGACAACCGTTACTTTCGTTATGTTTGATTGACTTCAAATGCTTGAAACTTCAAAAATTTCCGACCGATTTCCGAGTGTTCTGCGTCAATCCACAAGTTATTCAGTTGTCATAATTGTCGCAAAGTAGCAGCAGACAGCTCCGATCCGTTTGTGCCCCCACCTGTTTTTCTTGAAAATCTCGAGATTTTCAAGAAAAACAGGTGGGGGGTCACAAAAAGACCTTTTTCCAGTGCGCGTGTTAAGTACACGATTAAGAAATTAAGTGTGAGTCGCGTGAAACTGTCGTTCTGTTTTCGGCCATTCAGCGGCGAGTTCATAGTGGACCTGCGTCTGGCAAGAACCCAGCAATGCCATGGCAGTGTGTTAAAGATTCAACTAAATTTACAGCAGAGTTGTACGGCCGGGCGGAAAACGTTGGGCGCATGATTAATTTAAGTTTAAGGCTGGCCGTCCACTTGCACTATTCGGCGCGTAGCCGAATGACCGAATGACGGAATTTAACATTGGGTCAAGGGGAAATGTTCGTCAGCTGACGCCGAACTCCCGAATACGCCAGTCGGCGCGTTCAACTTTTCGGCGCCGAACCGAAAAGTAGAAAAAGCTCAACTTTTCGGCCGTTCGGCGGCAAACAGCTGTTGAGACGCAGGCGTGTTTGATGGAAGTCGACTCACAGAGAACAATGAAGTAAGTACTTCCGTCCAAATTGTGGTGATATTGAAGGATATATTAGAACTTGTGGCAGTACTAAATTAAAGGATGCCGTAGTCAACTGGACAACTTTTTGTCGCAGGTATGATCGTTGGAATTACTTAACTGTGCTATAAGAACAGTCCAGATATGCATATGAATGTGGCAGAATTAATTTCCATTATGATTGTTATTAATGCATTACTAATCCATCAAAAGAAAAGAAGTGTTTGTTTTGCTGTTTTGCATTATGAAAGTCATGGGAAATTCTTTCGGCGAGTCAAAAGCACCAGTGGACGGCGTCCCAGAATTCGGTGCGTAATTTCCGCCATTCGGTCATTCGGTTACGCGCCGAATAGTGCAAGTGGACGGCCAGCCTAAGACAGTGGTCTTCAGTCCTATTCCGTCAGGATCCAAATCTCTAAAATCAACCAGCGACCCAAATGTTCGTGCTTCATCGGAGGAACAACAACAAAATAAAAATTTCGGATCCGACTGACTTTTGCCATCACATGCACTGCCGTACCCTACTGGTGCGTTGCCAGGAAAAAGGATAGTGGGTGTGCAGACAAACAGGGACAAAAAAATGAGCAGACGACAGGCAACAAATTTTCTCAAGTGCAATTTACTTTGGAAAACGTACCCTCACTGTAAAGCTGCCACCCGCAAGCCCACCCATCTCCAACGGTATTTTCACACAAAAAAAACAAAAACAAACGGAAGTCCACAGTTGAAACTACAAAGTTAAATTTTTATGCCAAAACAACCTTCACAAATATTTCAGACTGACTGGGGAGGTTGTAATGATCTGCGGAGACCAGAATCATTAGCAAAACTAGCAAATTTGAACGCATTTTTGTGTAACTTCGATAACACTGTATGCAATATGGTACTTTATTTTTATATCTGGCGTCTGAAAACCCACCAAAAGCCCACGGAACCACACGAACTGGCCAGCAAACCCAGCCAAAAGCCCGGCGGGCTTTTTCCGGCCACGTCTTGTGGGCATGCATGCTCAGAAGTGCAGCCCTGCTCCCTTTCCCTTTCGTGAAACTTACGCTCCATTTCCTGAATGCCGTCTCCTGTAAGACAAAGCATCACTGGAACTGTCGTGTTTATTTGCCGGTCTCCACACGGTCCTCACTGGCTTGTACCCGCCCCGTACGCCTTAAGCAAATGGTGCCGGTCACCCGCACTATAGCAGTTGCGGGCGGCCGGCGCCATGTTTTTACGGTGCACGGCGCAAGGGGCTCGTGAGAGCTTGACGCTGATCCTGCGAAAACTTGCAATACCACCTGCATCGGACAGCAACGGGGGCAAGGGAACTCCCTTTCAGTTGGGGCGCCGAGAAGCATTTCGGGCCAATTCTTCGCAGTCAACGCCCACAGGGCCAATGTTAAATTTCAAAAAAGTTGGGGGGGCCGAGGCCCCCCTGGCCCCATGGCTTCTGCGCCTCTGGACAGCAGTTATGGGGTACCAGTCCATGTTTTTCTGTACAAACATCATTATGGCACCATTACTCTAAACATGTATTTTTGTACAACCAAATCCATTTTATGGGTTAACGGAGCGTTCCAGAAACATCCTACGTAGGATTATTGCGACATATAAATTATGCATTGCATCGCTTCATCCTTATGCCTACTATGATTGCGCTTGTTAACACGTCTCCCCACCAATGAAGTAGAGTGACCTTCCGCCATGCACATGGATGGGCGCCATTGCCTACCTATTGCATTGTAACGAACGCCAAACATCCGAACATATCACGGTTACCACGCAATAGCTTACTACTGCCACCAATCCCGTAAATTCAGTCGAGTTCGTCGTGCGTTTTACACAAACTGTCGACAAGCTGTCGGACAAGGATACCTATCATTTGAATGTAACATGCGGAATTTACTTACGCTTCCTGACTGTCGTCGATCCTTCATGTGACAGTGCTTAATGGCAGCTTCAGTCGCTTGCAACGCTGGAACGCGACTGGTGACGCCTATTTGCACGTGCGCAGAAGCTCAGTACTCGCAGTATCCTGCTGAGCGTCCCTCCGTTCGCTCCCTCTACATCCAAAACAGGGGCTATGTTACCTCATTTTATTTAGGAATACCCATACATAAAATGTAAGAGCCGCATGGCAAATTCGAGAGGCTATTCAAACGAGTCCGGCCAACCACGCAAGTGTTGGACGACACTGGTACCGCTTTCAGACGAATCTTGGTAGCGTCATTTTGTTCTTCTTACACCTATGGGTGTAAATATTTTTTTACGGTGAACGCGTATGTTTTCCGACAGCTAAGCTTTTGTTTGGGGAAATGAAGGTTTGACCGCCATAACGAGTTTTTTGTAGTTCCGTGCAACATTGGTTGCACCGTCGTTCCTTGTGGTGCCACTGTCACGGGTAATGACCCTGAATGGTAAAGTGATGCCAACTCGCAGATTACTTGTCCTTTTGGTTCCTTTAACCCTATTCCCGGCAGGGAGGGGGCGGAATCCGCCCCCCTCGGGTTTTTTGCTTGCCAATTCCAGGCTTTTTAACGCAGCTTCACGAAACTTGGTGACTTTTCCTAGCTATTCCTTCTACGCGCCGTGACAAAATTTCGGAATTCTATTTTGCTCAGGGGCGGAGCCAGGCAACGTTTTTGGGAGGCACCTCAGGTCATTTTTGGCCATGTTGAGGGTAAAAGGAAAATGTCTGCCAAAAACAGAGTTTTTAAGATAGAACTTAAAACTTTATATCAATGTATAGCTAAATAGTTGGGCAATGTGCATACGTAATTTTGTTTATCTGAGGTCACTTTACAAGGTCAGGTCAAGGTCAAAAGTCAAAATTTGTTTTTTCGCAATAATTTCGGCGCCGTTTTTTCAAATGCCAAACCCGGAATATATATGACGTAGAAAGATGCCCTCTACTTGTGTACCAAGTTTCAGCTTGATATCAGGTCGGGTCACGGAGCTATGACCTAAAATGTCAGTGCGCATACCCTATATTGCAAAAGCCAAAAAATGAATTTTTTGGAATAGAGTGAATTCAATCAATTAAAAACGTTTACAGATAATATTGAATGCGCACGACATCATTCCAGGTGACCCCAGGTCACTGGAGGTCATTTAAGGTCAAAGGTCACAAGTTGATCTGAAGAACGTGTGACCATGACAATTCCCCCTTTTTCATGTCCCTGGCACCGCCTATGCTAACATTATACAAACATTGTAATGCGATTTGTACTTCTTTAGCATAACATGACTAGCAGAAGCTAAAAAAGTGTTTTGGCCTCTTTTGTTCATTCCGTTATTAGAAAACTAATCCCCCTATTTTTAAAACCCTGTGAACGCCCATGAATTTTCTCAAGATTTCAAATTTGCATACCCATGGTAAAAGCCCTATCCATAATCTCTCGATTCATGCCAGTTTCATCGAAATCGGTTCATAAACAACGGAGTTATAAGAAGTCCAAAAGTATCCCCCATTTTGACATTTTTGCCCCCCTGTATCCACAGATTTCAAAATTTTGAAAATTTGTTTTTATAAAAATGTAGTTCACGTCACGGCAAATCGATTGCCGTTTGTTGCGATGAAATCGGATAAGTAGTTCTCGAGATCTCAGAGGGGGGGGCCGAATCGGCCCCCCCCCTGCCGGGAATCGGGCATACCGTCTAGCCCTCCGGGAATAGGGTTAATAGATGCCTGATCCATTTTAAGCAAACGACGTAAAAGACAGAACGCATATCCCCGTATTTTCGGGCATTTTGGTGTATTAGTATTCGATGACATACAAAATACGTATACGTTATTACTGAAGACATTTCTTATTCTGAGGCCGTCGCACAAGCGCTAGCATGTAGGTGTCCATGCATAGTCCTGCCTCGGATGGCATCATTTTTGGATATCAGTGTAGTAACCATTTAGTACCAGATTCTACAGCAGAAAGGGAAAACACCAAACAAAGCGTATGCTTTTTCTTGCAGTATCCAGCCGCGGCAGCATAGACTTTTCGGATATATATTGGAGCTTACATCCGGCAATTTGGGGTATAGTCCCCCCCAATCAGATGGCTGGAGGGGACGCAACTCCCCCGTTCCCCCTTTGGCGGAGCCCATGCTAACGACATGCGATGGGTACCTGAAATTGCAACCAGTCTCACAGGGAAAAAACATCACTTTTTTGGAGCGTTCCATGACAAACTACGGCTAAAATCCCTTGTATTGGATTTCATAGTTGAAGAAATCGTATCCCGAATGGAAAACAGCCATTTGATTTCCAAAAAAATAGGGGGGACAAATTTCCACTTCTGGAAAACTGCGGGGGACTTGTTCTCCGCAAACCCCGCAGAACTTACACCCAGTTAGAACCAATTTTGATTCTGTCCTTTACTTCGTTCTGTGTAGTCTTAAAATACGACTGACAATCCAATCCAATCCAATACGTACCTCTGGCTCTGATAATTCCCTCGCGTCATCGTGTGTAATCCTCTTCGCGACCGCCGTTTCATCGAAACTGCTGTACCGTGTATCGAGGAGACGTCTAGCTAATGTTGCTCAGCTGTGACGGCGAGCTTCTTCGACAAAAAGCCGGTACAGCCTAAGCGAATATTACAGCCGTAGAAACAGTGCTGAGGTGTATTGGTGGTGTGTTTGTCCGAAAGAGATCGAGTTTTTTTCGAAAAACTCCGTCAGTGCTCTTCCGCATTTAAACGGCCTGGAGCAGAAATTCTTGGAAGGTACAGTTTTGTTTCGTTTCGTTTATTTAGTGTCCATTCATGTAAGCACAGTTCGTTCAGGGTACCACGTCGTACAAAAGCACAATAAAACGCCGCTAAAACTCCATGGGCAAAAAGACTCGTGTGGACTGGACAAGGAACACATTAAAACGGAATAAAACGTAGACAAGTCACAGTTGATTCGCAGCCTAGGTCCTCCGCTGGCGGAGTGAGGCCCTAAACTCGCAAACGCTGGAAGCGCCCAGTGCCTCACTGGGCAGACTGTTCCTCTCCTACGCTGCCTGGTACACAAAGCACCTCTGGGGCAAACCGCACTCGCGGCAGGTGGAGCCGTTCCGTGCTCGTCAGGCGGGTATCACGCACAGCTAGGTCACGGGGACGAGTAAACATGGTCTGAGCGGCCGCCCAGGCGTTGACATCATGAACAGCGCGGTACGCCTTCATGCAGTCACGCTCTACGACAATGTCGGCGGTCCCTGGCCAGTGATGCGGATTTAGGGCCGGTGCGATATGATCGTGGCGTCGTACACCAGTGACTACCCGAGCCGCAAAGTTAATGGGTTTTTGGATACGATTTACTTTATTGAGAGTCGCTTCAGACAGCTGTTGTGTCACCCTAGACTGGCAAGTAATAGACGATTTGAGAGAAAACAAGAAGGCAAAACTGAATGACCACGACGAGGGCTTTGATAGTAAAGTCACGGCGAAATTTATTGAAGGAAATGAGGATGCCGTAGTACCAGCTGACAACTGTGAAGACCTGGCGATCTCAGACCAGCGACTGGTGCATATTCACTGCCAACATTTTGATGGTGACCGAGGACTGAAATGAACTGCCAGAAAAACTGAATTGAAAGTTAGGCGCCTCTTGCAATGGCTTTTTGGGAGCAAGTAGAATAAAATCAGTTTTTGATAGGATGATCTTCAGCGAGATGTTTTTGAGCCGGTTGGGCACCAGTGCCGTAGACTACACTGATCCAGGGGCGTCGATTTCTGTAAATGATTGGTGGGGGACTGAGCTGAGGGCCCTACAACTTAGCCTTGCCCCGGATGTGGGTTTCTCAACTTTATCTTTCTCCACTTTATCTTGACCAATGGAAATTTATAGGTTCTTTTATTACTATTTATCGAAATTGCATGTATCCCCACGTATATATATATATATATATATATATATATATATATATACAGAGAGAGAGAGAGAGAGAGAGAGGGAGGGAGGGAAAGAGAGAGAGAGAGAGAGATATCGTTTCAGACTTTGTTATTACTTCCTGCCTATTCTCTTATCTAATGCGGGAGCTGTTTTCGTTATTATTACTCATTTCCCTTCAGACCGGCAGAACATATATGGCGCCCAAACCAACATTGGTTGGGTCTCAATCAAAATTGGGTGGGCCAGGGCACTCTCAAAAGTATACAAATCGACATTCCTGTTCTTATCGAATTTTGAACTGGAGTAAACTGCCACTGTCAGGCGGCGAGCTGTCGAGGAGCTGCGTGCCATCCATATAGCACAGCCAGACGACTGCGGGAAATAAGGAAGTATGGGAGGTCCGCTACGACGATGCTGAAGAGTATGGGTCCAGTAATAGATCCCTTTGGGACAGAAGCGCTGGAACCCCTCCTGAGTTGGGGGAAGAAGCATTTTGGGTCGATGCATTCCAGTCGACGTCCATAACGCCAATTTTAAATAAAAAAATGGTGGGCAGGTGCCCCGCTCCCTTCCCCCCTTCCCGCGTTCTTGCTGTCGGACGCCAAAATCCACGGGACGGACTCCGGAACCACACCGAGGCATCAACCCATGGCCGCCGAGGTAACTATGGAACCAGTACGGTGGAATACCATACCATGCCAGTTTCCGCAGGAGCCTTGCCGAAATTATCGTCATCAACGCAAGCAGGCTGTTGTCGATTTTGCCGACTGCCCGTGAGACAGCGACGAGCACGACGTTGTTCGCAGAATGGCCGCGACGGTACTCAAACTGGCAGTCGCCGAGCAAATTGGTCAGTTCTGGTCAGCGCGCGAGTGCACATGAGATGGAGTGCGGATGGAGCAGAGTAAACAATTAGCATGGAGCAATACATCGGTGTAGCATTGGGGCAAATTTTGCTATAGAAAAATAAAATCATCGACCCCTAAAATGTGTCATTGATAACGTATGAGCAGTACTTTATTTCAGAAGCAAGGAAACGCATGAGCAGTTCATAGTACTGACATGGAATTTCGTATCAATAATTGATTTGGTATAGAAAACTCCAAAGGAGTCATGGCTGGCAATCCGGGAGCGATGGTCCGGACCCCCCCCCCCCCGATATTTAGGGCTTTGAAGATTAGGCATATGGCAATGACTGGAAAGAAACTGTCTGAAACTCTATGTAGACCCCCCTCCCAATAATCTTTGGAAATCTCCAGTCATGAAGCGTATACAAAGTTAGGCTCCTGGAGGAATACAAAAAAGAAACAAACGGGTACAAACTTTATTTGATGACTTGGCCATTTTTGGTGCGCCACATTTATCTTAAGCATGCCACTTATGCCTCTAATTTGACTTCAAAAAGGTGACTGGTATTTTGAAGTTTAGTCAAAGTAGGAAAACAGGTGACCATATCAGCTGGATTTGGCGGAAAATACGGCATATTTCATGGTTTCAGATCGAGAGAAACATCAGAAGCTTTCTTGTGATGACTTCCATTTATTTTATTTCCTTTCCGCATCCTGATGAACGTGCTTACGGGTTCTGCCCGTTCTAGTGTTCTCTGCACAATACACCGCATGATGTACCACTCTTAGTGGCTGCGGACCAGGTGAATTCGTTCGAGCTCACTGCCACACGTGGTGGTATGGGTATGAAAGTAGGTAGAGTGACCTCTGCTTTCAAGGACACTACTTTTTTATGAATGCGCCTAATGCATTCATATGATAACATAATGACTTTCAGCAGAACACACTTGAAAATTAGGGGTTTTCGGTGGCGTTGGAACCGGGGCCCCGAACTTTTAACTTTTAAGCAGCACGTAACATTAACCCCATGGTGGTGCATGGAAAGAAACGAAATAAAAGTTGCGTCGCCCTGTTACCACCCCCTTCCCTCTTCCGCATCCATCTCCACAGAGTTTTCTCCATTACTGGCGGCTTTCGATGGTTTGCCATTGAATCTCTGCCAAAAGTATTTCTGTCCCAAACGTGCGAATCTCCCGACTTTTAAGTCCGAAGCTTTTTCCAACACTGTCCTTTTCCGCCTGTTCGTTACGTGGCGATGTTTGGCAATTGGCCATACCGTAACTGTGGTGCAACTGGAGCTGAAACCGTTAACCATCAGCAATGTGTGTTCAGTGCTGAACATAGCGCAGGGAAGATCGTTTTGCGTCACAAGTTGTGACAAATGGACACATACGGTACAAATAAATGGCGGGGCAAATGTGTAAGGAAATTTGGATACGGAATACGTGTGAGAAGTGTTGTAATACCCACTTTGTCCAGAATAAAAGGTCACACGACGCGGACCTCGAGGTACCTCTTTATGACCAACAATGTACGAGCTGAGTCGTTCAACGTAAAGGGTACTGTTGAAACCTGAACGACAAAACCATTTCTAAAGTGATCGGAGATACCATCAATCACCTTTGCATAGACGGTAACGGACCTCAGACTACGCAGTGCCAGGGAGCAAGGGCGGATCAGACCATGTGCGAAGGGGAGAAGGGACAAATCTTCATCCGCGTAACCTAACGTACTTCAAATGTGAATTTCTTTCTGGATTTAGGCCACTTTGTTTCGCCTGTTTGAACACATCAACGGATTTTTGTTTGAGAAATTAGGCTTCTCTTCCAAAAACGGGGGGAGGGTGGCAAGAGACATGTTGACCCCCTTTTCCGACGAAAAGGGCGTCCATGACCCCGGTGCCCACCCCCCCCCCCGGATCCGTCAGCGGCAGGAAGGAATGGTTACTCGCTCTCCTGGAGAGGATGGGGCAAGTTGCGAGGCCGCTTCCAGACGCGGACGGCCTGCCCTGTCGCACAGACGGCCACCAGCAGTGACCAGCCGGCCAGCACGGTCGTCATCACCGGAAAACTAGAGGCGTCGATGATCATACCCCCCACGGTGGGTCCCACCACGTTGCCCACGGAGAATACCGTAAAGAAGACGCTGGAGACGAACGATTGGGTGACGACGTTGCTCTCCAAACCGCGGGCGAGGCAAGCGTTCAGGATCTTGCTGAACAGCGGGATGAAGATGCCGCCCAGCGAGACCTCCTTGACCGTCAAGCCGAGCCCGAGCAGCCACCAGGAGGGCTTCAGGCCAACCAGTAGTGGCGACGGTGACATCAGCATCAGCCCAGTGGCGGCGCCCACCAGGCATACGACGATCAGCGGGTAAGCGTTGTGTACCGCGTCGTGCACGCGGCCCCAGACGACGGTGAAGAGCGAGTAGGCGCCGGTGGCCACCAGGAAGTAGAGCCCCAGTTGGGCGGGCGTCACGCCGATCGCCTGGAACACGTACGGCGAGATGCTGGGGTCGATGGCCACCCAGTCTATTGAGACGGTGAGGACCACCAGCGAGCACAGCCACGCCTCGGACGAGCCGGCGAACGCACGCAGCATCGGCACCATGCTGCCAGTGCGCTTCACGGGCCGGGCCAAGGCCGGCATCAGTCGCCACGTGACGGCCGCGCCCACCAGCATGAGCGCGCCCAGCACGTAGAACGGCAGGCCGTAGCCGCCGACATGGAACAGACCGCCGCCGATGGCCGGCCCCAGCGAGATCCCCACGCCGAGCATCATGTCGATGATACTGGCTGCTGTGTTGATGTGCTTCGGAAACTTGTTGGCGACGGCCGTCAGCGCCGCTGTGTTGACGGCGCTTACCGCCAGCGCCTCGACCATGCGCGTGACGAAGGAGGCGGCGATGAAGGCGCGCGTGCTGCTCAGGTGCGGCAGCACGCCGAACACCACCGTCGAGAGGCTGGCAGTAGCCAGGCCCAGGCTGTAGGTGCGTTGCACGCCCAGCCGCGGCACCAGCCAGCCCGTCACCGGATACACAACTAGCTGGGTCAATGCGAAACAGCTGAACACAGCGCCGATGACCGTTTGCGATACGCCGCGCTGGCTCGCCTCCAGCGGGAAGAACGGGATCATCATCGCCACCAGGCAGCCACCCAGCAGACTACCCGTGCACAGGCAAGCCAGTAATACCTTCTGCTCGCGGCTGAACGCCAGGCTGCGACCAGTGGCGGCGGTGGTTGGCTCTGTCTCACCCGGCCGCTCGCCGCTGCCTCTGCCCTTGCCGCCGCCGCCGCCACCGCCGTTGCCGTTGTACGCGGCGGGAGCGGCATGCTCCAACAGTCCTGACGTCTCATCTACGGGCTCGATCTCTCTCGCCGGCATCTGCAGTCCCAGGTCGTCACAGCCCTCACTTCAGCCAGTGGGGCGGCGCTCAGGCCGCAGAGAGAAGCTCCTCCTGTACTCCCACGACAACGGGCGTGCGGCAGCGCAACACGAACGCCGGACCTGCGAGGCAGAAGGCCACTGCCGCACAAGACGACACGCACGGCGGCCGCTCCTCGGCAGAGTGAGCGCCCAGCGGCTGCCCACTGGTGGTCACCTCCTGGCAGAGAGCACGCTGCGCACGTCGTCCGCTACTCAGGCGACATCTGCGGCGCACAAGGTGGCCACTACCACTCGCCGTCTCCGCCTGGCGCGCCTGGACCGAGCCGCACGCCATCTGGCTGTCTGCACACTGTGTACTTAACATAAGCTGGCGATCCCGGGGAGATGGGGGTCCGGAATATTCAAGTATTATAACATGTCGTACACACAAAGAAAAAATGTAGTACACCTGATGCTAATCTTCCGAATTAGTCCCAAAAGGGCGATATTGGAAGTACCTTTTCTGGAAAAGTGCTAAATTCACAACCAGTTTACAAGCAGTGGTACTACTTAGGCTCCTCGAAGTATGATACGGATGCTAAAATTACTCCCCAGGCGGTTAAGTGCTCTGTAAGTACCTCGCGTCGGCCGCACAAAATGAGCGCACGCGGAAGGTGGAGGGTTGCGCAAATCGCTTCGCGGTTGACTGCTAAATGATGTTTTAGTAAGCCTCTGCAGGGTAACATAAACCCTGCAGAGGCTTTAAGATAAGTCCGGATACTTATCGGAGTGCAGTGCCGCGTGTTCTGCGCGCGCAGACGCGGACAAGACAAGACGCCATTTTCGTGCAGTGCGTGGATTGGAATGTTGACAGCGCATTCTGAGGACGATTTTTGGTGGAGGTAAGTCTGTTAGGCTCAGTTGTATGTGTGAAACTATTTTGTGAGTGCTATTTTACGTTGTGTGAACTTATGATTTTCGGTGGATAAGAAATATGACTCATCATGCGTCTTAAGCCCCCAAACTTGCAAGATGGCAAGAGCGCGGCCGGGTAGATGTTTTAGGCGATCACAGCTCGGCCCCAAAAACACAGTCGAGCCGTTTCATTTGACGACAGCTTATATGAATATGAACTGCCCTTAAGTAAATTATTTTGCAAGGGTTGGATTGCTTCGTATGCTTGTTTGCAGTGTTTTGATGGTATTTCGGAACACCGCCAGCACACTAAAGCTGCACGGTAACATCAAGATCGTGCGATCATAGCTCTTAAATAGAGTCAGAATCCCGCCTTAACACCATGTATACAACCGATATTTATTTGCATCTGGGCAAAGTGTACACAGAAAATCCGTAACAAAATTTTAAGTTCAAATTACAAACGTTATTGTTACACTTTTTTCACGGACAGAACGTTCAGTAACGGAGACTCTTTGCGAAGGTTTTCATCGTGCGATGGAGGTGTTTGAGGTGAAATGGATGTGAAATGGATGGAGGTGAAACTCCTGCCACAAAGTAGATGTTGAAATGGCATCATCACCTGCTTTGACTCGGCAGCTGGTAGCTTTAGAGTCCCGCTGGTGCTGCAAAGGATTTCAAGGGTGCGCCGAAGGTGTTGAGGTGGTCAGAAGCCCGCCAGTTTTGAACGTCGGCTCGGCGTGCGGAAGTCATTGTGAATTGAGTAGCGTGCTGTGGTGGATGGCGACTGTGGCTGCAAGTGAAGGCATCAAACTCGTAAGTACCTTGATGTAGCGAATAGTAAATAACTGCTTCGTCGTATGACCAGAGTGTCTGTCATGCATGCTAACGGATAGTTTGTATCAAAGAACATCCGTATCTAACTAATTTTATAACATGTGCTGCCTTCCGAGCCCTCATGTCCTGTCTTTCGACCTCAGCTCTGGTATAAGTGGCATCTCCCATTCCTATGTCGGTGTTGGATCCGCAGTCTGGATCTTTGCTGAGACAGAGATTAAGACCATCGTCTTTTTTTAGGATAAACCAAATGGAAAACCGCTGGGCTTTCGACCCAGCTTCAAATGAGCTCCAAGTGCGTCGTTGAAAGTAAATAAGACATTGGTCTAAGTCATATATATATATATATATATATATATATATATATATATGAATAGGTATATATATATATGGGTATATATACTTATGAGTATATATATATATATCACTTGGACCGGTTTAACAAATGTATATATAACATTTCAGTCCTATCCAATCCCACTAGTTAACTCACTGCTTAAGAGGTTCTTTGGATCTGGAATACAGTTCCCCTGCTGTGGCTCACACAGTTGCAAAACTAGACAGATACTTCGTCACACCCAGAGAGTCAATTTCACTGACTCTTCTGGAAGGAAGCACATCTCTAGAAGCTGCCTTACAGGATGGGTGTGCTTCAGGGCTCATCTCTGGGCCCTCTTGTACAGCACGTTTGCGAATGATGTCAGCCTTTTCGCCGAAAATGCTGGCATCATTCAGTACGCGAACGACACACAAGTCCTCGTCACCGATAAAAAAAGCTCTTCCCTGATCTGATTTTGCTTGTGGAAAGCACCCTTCGCTCGCTGGACTTCTGGCTTCGCGCGATTCCTTAAAAGTGAACGCGAGCAAAACTCGGCTGCAGCTCTTTGGTAGCCAGCAAAATCTGGGCGACATCCCTCTCTTTACCGTGAGGTTCAGAGACGCACGACTGTCCCCCGTTACCATTGTGAATAACTTCGGCTTGATTTTCGACCGTTCTCTTTCTTGGAACCTACATGTTTCGGCCGTCACTAACCGCTGTTCGGGGTTGCTGTTGGGCCTTGTATACCAGCGAAATCATCTTCCGCGCCGGGTGTGTCTGACGTCTTAAACACTGTCGTCCCAGCCCTGGTGCGCCCCCACATTCGATACTGCCTTGCCGTTTATGGCAGTGGCTCAGATAAAACCTGTCTGGACTACGAAAAACAATAAATTCTGCAGCAAAGTTCCGGCGCCAAAAATTTGAGCACGTATCCGACCTGCTGCAGCGCCTCGGCTGGCTCTCTGCGGGCGACAAGGTGACGCTCAGAACTCTGACACTAGCCCATCAGGTGCTCTCCGGTGGAGAGCCCGCGGACCTGGCTTCGCTTTTCATTAGAAATAGTGAAGTCCGTGCTCGCCATACCCGGTGAGACGACCATTTCCGCCTGTCTCGCCCACGCACAGGGGCAGGCAAGTGGGCACTTTCTTATCGCGCTTGCGCTGGTCTCAGCCTGCTTCATCCCGATTCTCTTTCTTTGTCTGCTTCTCAGTTGTAAGATACTGTCCTTTCCCATCTCAGGTCCACTGTCATATAAACAAACTTCGCTTTGCTTTTTCCCCGCCAATGACGTGATGAATGACTGAGTGCGTGTTTTCACTGCGTAAACTTCCTAGTTTTTGACTCGGGGAACTTAATAACCACGGCATCTTTTTTTTTCGTCGTGGATGTCCCCACGATGTATAATACTAAAACAAACACTAATGCGTTCTTCCCTGTTTCGGAGCAAATGAAGGCCGATTCCTTCAAGGTACTCATGACCTTCTACCCTTACCTAAACCCTAAAATTACTCTGGTCATTTCCTTCAGCTCATGGTCATTGTTTAAATTCAAGCACTGAATACCTAAGCGCTTTCAGTCCTCGCTGGTTTACCGTTTCTGTTGCGCCTCCACCTCAGGATTCAGCAGCAAGTATGTAGGTCTGACCGCACAGGTCTCCCCTCTTTCACCCAGATCCGCTACCAATTAGAGGTCATTCTGCGCTATGTGACTCTGTAGTAAGATATTTGGATATTTTTGATATTTTTTGAAATCATTTATCATTGATATTTTTGGTACCATTTGCAGATCAAGCAGACTTTAGATTTACTTATTCTTGAGTCATGATACGTTTTAAAAGAGCAGGCCACCTACAGAATATATAAACAGAATATATCTGTAAATGACCTTTCTGGTGTAGCTTTCCATGAGTCAGACATTTCTCTTTGAATCAAAGCATAGCCACGAAATGAGAGGTACAAATATATATATATATATATATATATATATACATATATATTAATGTTTCAGAAATACCGTTTTCCATGTTGAAAATAATTTACTTCACAGTGTTGTACAGTGTTCCTTTTTCAATATACATGCACGGAACGATCGTTATTACTAAATGCACTTTCGAAATGGAGTTCACAGTACATGAAGAGGTTGCTAATTTATGAAATATCTTAATCTTTCCGCTCCCCCAAAGCGACAGTGTTATATAAGACTTCGTTTGTTTGTTTATGTCGGGCCTTAAAGAATGTATGAACAGCGCCTCGGTGATTAGGAGGCGCCTGTGATCATGACTAGGGATGCACCGGATCGGGATTTTTGTGATCCGGCCGGATACCGGATATGCCGGATCGGTGTTCCGGATATCCAGCCGGATATCCGGACGGATACCGGATATTATGGTTGCCTTTTTTATTTACTATTTGTTGCTAAAAAATGAAACGAAAAAGACTAAGCTGAAAAGATAGATTTCAAAAACTAAAAAAATATCGGACAAAAATATAAACAGTTTGTGAATCATTCTTTCTAGCGCTTACCCTTATTGTGAGGTTTCCACATGTTTGACTGGACAAAAAGGGAATAAAGAACACAACCAGGGGTGTCGGTTTGTATTCTTTTGAGGGGGCCTTTGCTCACCCAGTGTTGATTTGGGCCTGCCCGATGTTGATTTGGGTCCACCCAATGTTGGTTTGGGCCTTTCTCAATATCTCCTGTCGGTTTAAAAGGGAAATGAGTAATATTAACAAAAACAATGGCCGCAATGGATAACAGATAGAAGGAAAGTAAAGAATAAAGTCTAAAACGATGTATCTATCCATCTGTCTATCTTCTATCTATGTATACATGTACATACATGGGAATAAATGTAGTTTTTCATGTGGTAAATGGTAACAAAAGTCTTTTAAATTTCTTTTCGTCAAAATAAAGTAGCTAAATCCATTAAGAAACCCACATCAGGGGGGGGGGGAGTTGGTTGTCGGGCCCTCGGCTCGGCCTCCCCAATCATTTACAGAAATCGACGCCCCTGAACACAACGGTTATCGCGGAGCTCACCATCTCTGATTGTGGGCAAAAGGCAAAGGCCCCAGAAGACGTGGAATGCGATTATAGTGCCTTAGTAGACCTAGAATAGCTGGCTTGATAAGCATTCTATACAAATACCAAGGTATTTTCATTGAAGCACACTGTCCTTTAACTGGGCACCGCCGTCAGAGAGGGCAAACCCCTCAATTTTTTTTGAGTAACTTTTGAGTTGCCAGAGTTAACCCGACCAAATTTTCAGTACCTGTTCATCATTTAATTTTACATATTTCGACATCAAATCATTTTCATGCTTGGTCAACTCATAGAGATATGGCTTCATAAGTGACCTGCTGCATGCGTGTTTTCGCCTTTTCTGTAGGAAGGTGCGAACATGCTTCGTTTCCCGGATAATATTCGCGAAAATAATGCATGAATTTTTTGGATTTACACAAGACACGATCCCCAAAAGGATATACGATCGTCACACGTCAGCATAAGAGGTCATGCCAGGTCACATACATGTTCATGTTCGGTTTATTTCGAATTTTTCCACCACGCGGATTATTGTTTGATTCAAGTCAGTACAGTACAGTACATATGCAATAGTCATACAGATAAAATAAGGCGGTCAGACACGTCAAGCTATAAGAGAAAGTTGGTCAAATTTACGCACAAGCTGACAATTGGAAGCACATGATGACAATTAGACTGATTTGCATTGTGGGTGATAGAAGTGGTTGCCGCTGACCTTCCCCATCGTTCAAACCAGACAAACGAATCTATATGCGCCTCTTGGCAAGGTTCACCAAATGCAACGTGAGGTCATGTCACGTCACGCTATGGGTAGATGTCAAAACGAAATGAAATGCATTAACAAGTGAAAAAAAGAAATGAAGATCGTTCAGTAGCAGCAGAGTATTGTTCCTAGATAGAAGGGGAAAAATGCTATGTCTGTCCTGACCTGGCTTGACTTTGACCCAATCAAGAGGAGACAGAGCAAATTTAATCATCATGAGATGTTGTCTCAGTTCTGTGTTTGATGCAGAAAGAATCCCAGGGAGTGTATATTGCTCTTTGGCAGGAAGAGTAATGCAACGTTACCTGACCTGATCCAGACTGACCTTGACCGGATGAAAGTCAGGTAATGCAAAACTGGTCATCAGAAGGTTTCACCTCCGTCGTTTTTGTTACGTGGATTTAAACGGCTGCGAGTAAGTATCGATCTTTCGCATGTAAGTAAGACCAGTATTTCACCTGACCTAGGCCGACTTTGACCCAACATTTCTTCACATTTTGGCATGCTTCTGATGCGAAAGATCGTGACATTTCGCTCGATACCCAGCTGGAGGCACTAAGGCTACTATTACCGATGATATGATGTACAAACCTATGCCAGTTTTTCCGAAGTCGTGTTATGCGTTTACGTGGCTTGTGATGTCATCAATCAGGTGGCAAAGGCTGACATAGTATTTTCTGAATCGCAGGCTGTCGATTGGTGGTAGACCGGTTCTCCAGCGGCTGGATCTCGAGATAGCAGGGGTGCCGTTTTTGACACTCCCCAGGCGGTCACGAGTACAAAAACACGCCAGGCGGTGCTGGGTTCATGCAGTAGCACAAGAGCATTTGCGACAGATAAAAATGCTTTGGAAAACAGAAAGATAGTGCACCACGAAATGGGCAGCTGAGCATATGCTGATTGTTGCTACATTGCTTTGAGCTTGAGTCCCGCCTTTGCAAGTTACGTCTCGATTCTTCCCAACTAAGAAGAAAAAGTAGTGCCCCAGACGGACCTTGGACTCAGTGGCGGCGGAGCCTCTCCAGAAATGGGGCGGCAAGCCGATTTTTTAACTCGTGTCTTTCCATACAACGCCATAAGGTTAATGTCAAATTTCCACTGGAGATGGGGGGGGGGGGGCAGCTGCTCCCCTGCCCCTCTAGTCAGCCGCCCCTGCTTGGAACTGACAGTTACATCGACGATCTGACATAACAATGCACGTTGCTTCTGAAACGGTTTTGCAAGCAGACATTAGAACGCCTCGATTGTACAATCAAAGGTCAAATATCCAGTAACATCCCGCCGGATACCGGATACCGGATAATCTCAAATATCCGGCCGAACCGGATATCCGGTGCATCCTTAATCATGGCAATGTATCCCGTCTCGTAAATACATCGTCAGTCGCCTAGATAAAGTTGTCATCGTGGTACCAGTGTAGTGTACGGGAACGAACACTACACAGTCTTCGTGTGGACAAATAAACTGGTACATTAAATTGGTGCTTTTTGAGTCATTGGTCCGGTCCGACGGATAGTTCTTAATCAAAAAGTTCGTCACTGTTTTACTTAAATAATAATCGAGAAGTTGTTTTTCGATCTCAGGATTTTTAGGGCGAACGTGTCTTTTATGATGTCTTGCAGAACTTTCTGGACGAATTTGTATGACGTCATCTGGTTGTTGTGAAATAATGTAAGATTGTTTTGACGTCGTTCTAAAGTGTTACTGTTCATTTGTGGATGTCCGTTTGTGTGATGAATGGAGTTTGGGTAACCGTTATTGACTAAAATCTGTCGTATTCTGTGAAGTTGTAGGTCAGGACTTGTCCAATCGGAGGAGGTAGTAAGAGGGCGCTTTATAAATGCTCGTATAAAACTGATTTTGTGTCTGTTGTCAAGACATTCACTGTCGTAAGTCATGGATTGTTCTTTCTCTGTCCGCTTTCGGTGTACCGACGTCCGGAAGGTACCATCTTGAGCATTAATGGAAATGTCCAGAAAGGGAATCTCGTGGTCAAGGCTTAATTCGGAGGTGAATATTAACCCGGAGTTTTGTTCAGAGCAGCGTCGTAGCTCCTCAAGACGATTCTTATTTCGGACAGCAACAAACAAGTCATCAGCATAGCGGAAATAAATCTGTGGTGCCACCACGTCGCTATCATTCACAAACACTTCCTATTCAACATGGCCATGTAAAAGTTTGCAAAAAGTGGACCTGGAGGCGACCCCATTGCGATACCCTCAACCTGACGAAACAGCTGACAATCCGGTTCAGCGGAATGGCATTTCCATTGTGCAAGCCTTCAGCAGACTCCCGAGGATTTCCTTGAACATTTTGAGAAATGGTAATTTTGGAAAACTACACACACGACCAAGAATTATGTCAGTTGTTTTTGGGGCGGGTACATTAGTAAATAGACTTTCAATGTCCAGAGAAGCAATGAGACGTGGTTGCTTTGCTCTCAAAGTGTCCAAGAATTCCTCAAAAGATACGAGAGAATATTCCTTGTTAACATTCGGAAACAAAAGACTTTCAAACGCTTGGCGATTCTGTACGTTGGAATTGTGACCTGCGAGATGATGGGACGCAGTGGATTGTCTTCTTTTTGAATCTTCACATTTCTGTACATATATCCTGGTGAATGTTCTCCGGTGATATATCTACGAAATATGAATATTCACCAGGATTTAACATTCAGTTGCCAACAACAACAACAAAAAAAAAACTGAGCTGATCACCTTGATGGCATGATCTGTACAACTCAGTTTTGTCGGATAGGCCCCCGTTATGAAGAATCCTTGAGAAAGCCTGCACATACAAATATCAATATAAACCAAAATCATAGAATATGCAACTGAATGGAAATCGGCGTCTTCTCAAAACCTCTCGAAAAAAATGACCATCATGTAGAGCGAAAGGCACTTTCGATATCTAAACTGGTGAATAGTCCGTGTCGTTTTACTTCCTTTAACTTACGCATTATGTCAAACATAATTCTAATGTTGTCGCCAATAAAACCGATTTCTCAAAAAAAAAACTTCTGCACGAGGTCTATCCGACCCGGCAGTACTTTCTTGTAGTGGTGGGCCAACATTCCTGACAGCATTTTGTAGCTACATTTAACGTCATAGGACGTTAAATGTAGCTTAATTTGGTTATACGAGTTAATTTGGTCTCAAGGCTTATTTGGTTTAGGGTTGAGGGTTAATATTCCCTCTCTCATGGTAATTGGCAGGTCCCAACTGACAAGAACATTCTACAGACACCCGCAAGAGGAAGTGTTTGAGGTCTCTCCAAAACATTTTAAAGAATTCAGCGGAGGAATCCATCACTGACCGGTGTTTTCCCATTATTCATGGCTTTAAGAGCCTGGTTAGTGGGAAAATAATCCTCTAATTCTATAGGTTTCCCGTCTCCGTGACATCTCTGTGCCACTGAGCGTCTTCAGTCTCAGACCCTCAAAGAGGGTTTGCTATTGTTGTGCATCATCGTGATTTGCGGACAGTTTGCCGGAATGACCCTGCAAATTGGGCATCATGGTTCCGTGGTTCGAAGCTAGCCCTGAGGTTGTTTGTAAGCATGGTATTACAATACGGGTCAGGCCACTGCGTTAATGGGCCGTTTTCAGATGTGATGCGCAATACCCGTATGTCCTACTGAAAAGAATCAGTGGCATCTTAATTGTGAATGAAAACAGCAATGAAATAAACATAATAATAATAAAATAATAATATATGATAATAACAAATAATATATCATGATAGAAAATAATAATAATAGCAGCAGCAAAATAAATATAACGTAAAAAAGCAAAAAGGTAAAAAAGTAAAAAGGGTCACCGAGACCGTGTCGTGGGTGGCCGTGTCGTGGCTTTGACCGCACGTAAAAGACCCCTCAGCATTCTCCGGTCCGTTGCCTGGACCAAAATTATTCCATATTTGGGTTCACTAGGGCGGCGGGGTCAGGGTCTGCACAACAAGCTGTGCTTAGTAAGGGCTCTGATCCCGACGCCGTCCACTTTAGGAAGGCTCAGGTCAAATTTATAAAAAAAAAATCGGAAATAAAAAATAGGCTATGAGACGTATAAGGCGTAAAAGGCGTTGTTTTGTGACGTAGAAAACTCTTTTAAGGTAAGTACCTTTCTTATTCTTTCCTTTTTATTTAATAAACTATCGATATCTGGGAATGTCCAACTCTAGTATTCGTGGCATTCATGGGTTGTTCGTGACCGTCCCCTAGACGCGGTTCTCTACCGATCCCCTCACGACCACCCGGCCATTCCTCGAATTGCGCCGCGACCCCTTGACAACGGCCCGTCAGCCTGCACCCTCCCCGCCGATCTTCCCCTCGCCTACAGGCCCCAGGCCATGTCTCGCCAGCTGGCGCCCGGAATGCCGGATCGACTGACCGGTCGTCGACCGCTTTTCAGAGAAGTCACATTTTGGCAGCCGTGGGAACTAATACCGCACGTCGCCGAATCTTTTGGCCATTTGCAACTTGCCTATTTAAAAAAGGGCATAATATTTTTGCTACATGAAATACAGATAACTACGTCGAACGTGACCGCTCATTTCTCCATAGGGTACCATGCATTAACTTTACTTCAAGCCACTTTAACCCTATTCCCGGAGGGCTAGACGGTATGGCCGATTCCCGGCAGGGGGGCGAATTCGGCCCCCCCTGAGATCTCGAGAACTACACATCCGATTTCATCGCAACAAACGGCAATCGATTTGCCGTGACGTGAACTACATTTTTATAAAAGAAATTTCCAAAATTTTGAAATTTGTGGATACAGGGGGGCAAAAATGTCAAAATGGGGGGTACTTTTGGACTTCTTATAACTCCGTTGTTTATGGACCGATTTCGATGAAACTGGCATGAATCGAGAGATTATGGATAGGGCTTTTACCATGGGTACAAAAATATGAAATTTTGAGAAAATTCATGGGCGTTCACAGGGTTTCAAAAATAGGAGGATTAGTTTTCTAACAACTGGATGAACAAAAGAGACAAACACCCTTTTTTGGCTTCTGCTAGTCATGTTATACTAAAGAAGTACAAATCGCATTACAATGTTTGTATAATGTTAGCATAGACGGTGCCAGGGACATGAAAAAGGGGGAACTGCCATGGTCACACGTTTCTCAGATCAACTTGTGACCTTTGACCTGAAATGACCTCCAGTGACCTTGGGGTCACTTGGAATGATCTCGTGTGCATTTAATATTATCTGTAAACGTTTTCAGTCATTTGAATTCACTCTATTTCAAAAATTTCGTTTTATGGCTATTGCGATATAGGGTACGCGCACGGACATTTTAGGTCATATCTCCGTGACCCGACCTGATGTCAAGCTAAAACTTGCTACACAAGTAGAGGGCACCCTTCTACGTCATATATATTCCGGGTTTGGCATTTGAAAAAACGGCGCCGAAATTATAGCGAAAAAAAACAAATTTTGACCTTTGACCCTGACCTGATCTTGTAAAATGGCCTCAGGAGAACAAAATTATATCTGCACATTGCCCAACCATTTAGCTATACATCCATATAAAGTTTTAAGTTTTATCTTAAAAACTCTGTTTTTGGCAGACATTTTCCTTTTACCCTTAACATGGCCAAAAATGGCATGAGGTGCCTCCCAAAAACGTTGCCTGGCTCCGCCCCCGAGCAAAACAGAATTTTGAAATTTTGTCGCGAGACGTAGAAAGAATAGCTAGGAAAAATGACCAAGTTTCGTGAAGCTTCGTTAAAAAGCCTGGAATTGGCAAGCAAAAGACCCGAGGGGGGGGCTGATTCCGCCCCCCCCCTGCCGGGAATAGGGTTAATTCTGCTACGGCATGGAAGTAGACAGCTGTATCATAAAATGTTATAGATTCGAAATTTTATATAATAATGTTGAAAATTGACATAATTTATTAATAAGAACGTTTTAATATTAAATATAGTAATGATTTAAGAATAGATATGGGTGATTTCGTAGGATTTCCTTCGCTCGGCCCATAGAAACGTATTCTGGTGTTGCCCGGTCGGATACTGCAACGCGCGGAGAATGCCCCGGGCGAAAAGGGTTCGCTCTGATCCGTTTCGAGTATCAAGTAGACGCGGTACTCTACCGATCCCCTCACTGCCACCCTACCCCTCCTCTAAAATCAATACTCCTTTGACAAGAGTATGGATTTTACCGGTGTAGTGACGTTTTTCTGGCGACAAGAGATATTTACTGGGCTTCTCGCCGGATTCATGCCAAAGTGCACGTGACCTCACCAAAATGCCGTCCGTAGATTCCAAGAGTGTTAGGCGGGAGTACTGCAGCATCTGGATGGTGTCCCAAGAGAGTCTTCACAGCGTGACAGGAAGCTATGAAAATTTTCGCCGCATAATCGCAGTGTCATAAGGATCTTGCTGGCGTCAGAGTCGTGTTAAGAAGGCGTCGGCACGGTGTAACCGAAGAGTTCCGATAGCGTCACGGGAGAATCAACTGCGAGCTGGTCTGGTGCCGCATACGCTACGAAGCCGCGTTCCATGAGTGCTGTTATAGGCCACCCCGCGTAACAAAGGTCACGTCATGGCTTTAAAGTTCCGGTATCAGGAAACCCTCCAATTTCATGTAACGGAAAACATGTACCGGAAGACAGCCCACATTCAGCCCAGATTCGGCCCAGCCCAGATTCGGTAGGGAATTCCCTTTACGGGCCGATAACTCCCACAGAACTTGAGAAACCTGGCTTTGTCACACATCAAATGAAAGCACTCGTTAACTTAAACACAACTGTGCAAAGAAAAATCACCTACCGTATCTATGGGGAAAGTTATAGACGATCGAAAAAATCATGACTATGGGACGGCCCCTATGATTTTCTCCAAAATTTACACATTAAATCACCGACACAAGCCCACCAACCTGCCTGAAGAAACCGTATGGGCCAATGAAATCTAAGGGGTCAAAACCCCCCTAGGAAAATTAAAAACACGTTTTACAGCTTAAACAACGACACGCATAGGAGCGAATGACACATCAAATGAAAGCACAAGTTAACCCAAACACAACTGTGCAAAGAAAAATCACCTCCCTTGTCTATGGGG
Source organism: Capitulum mitella (assembly GCA_030062745.1). Taxonomy (NCBI): domain Eukaryota; kingdom Metazoa; phylum Arthropoda; class Thecostraca; order Pollicipedomorpha; family Pollicipedidae; genus Capitulum; species Capitulum mitella. The sequence goes on from CP099842.1 coordinate 4,242,750, forward strand.
AAACTTATAGACGATCGAAAAAATCATTGCTATGGGGCGTCCCCTACGATTTTCCCCAAAATTGACACATTAAACCACCGATACAAGCCCTGTGGGACCTCTGGTCGATGTTGCCCCCTAGAAACGAGCTACAGCGGCATCGATGCTAAGCCAGCGTCGTTTCAGGAGCCGGGATGTAAAGATTTGAATTCTCGTATGCCTGCAATAAAGAGCCAAAATGCAACCAGTTACACCTCCATCGTCGATGCCGGGGATGGTGGCGCCGCCTGGGCCGGAAAATGCTTATCCCCCACCGCTGAGCGCGTTCAGCCAGATGCCCCCGGCACCGCGTACGGCGCTGGGCGGACGTATGGCAAACCGCGCAAACTGGACGTCGGCCAGATGCCCTCGCCGATCCAAGTGACTGCGGATGCCAAGGCCAAATGTACCACATGTATCTGGTGTCCTCGCTGCCGGTATGCCGTTCGGTGCCGTACCTGTACCCGCGCCTTCTGCCGCTGGCTGGCCTGGACCCGGCTGCCACCGAGCTGTCAGTGTGAATCGAGGATGCCCTGCAGAGAGGCGGCGTATCGACCGAAATCGCGACCGAAGAGTGATAAAAGTTTTCGCTCCTCAAGCGCTAGATTGATGTTGATGAACAGCGATACTGGTGTGATTAGTGACTGTTGTCTCGGGTGTCGCTGGTGGTGCCACCGGCTGTGCAGTGCGCATGTGCATGTCTTTGATTACGCTTACACAAATTAAGTAGCCAGTCGTCTTGTGTGCGCAAGTATTGAATATATTCTAGAATACTCACTGGTGCAGCCCCCAGATTACATGGTCGATCTTTGTTTCATTTCAGGTATGTAATTCGGCTTGCAGATACTGATATGATAACCACGTGAATACGAGACAGCACTGTATCGTCTTTCTTACTGCCGTTCCGTGCATTAATTGGCACCAGGTCGCATGTGTTTTGTTCAAATGTGACATGTCGTCTCGTAACCATGTTAGGCAATTATACTTTGGAAGTCAAGAGAGTAGCATAGTAAGATAGACCCCAGTTAGTCATCTCAAAGCGAGATATTGCGGATGGGCTGTGATAAAAACAGCGGGTACGTTAAAGCTATGGAGCTAAAGCTTAACCCTATTCCCGGCAGGGGGCTAAGTCCGCCCCCCCTCGGGCTTTTTGCTTGCCAATTCCAGGTTTTTTAACGCAACTTCACGAAACTTGGTGACTTTTCCTAGCTATTCTTTCTACGCGTCGTGACAAAATTTCAGAATTCTGTTTTGCTCAGGGGCGGAGCCAGGCAACATTTTTGGGAGGCACCTCAGGCCATTTTTTGGCCATGTTCAGGGTAAAAGGAAAATGTCTGCCAAAAACAGAGTTTTTAAGATAGAACTTAAGACTTTATATGGATGTACAGCTAAATAGTTGGGCAATATGCAGTTCTAATTTTGTTCGTCTGAGGTCACTTTACAAGGTCAGGTCAAGGTCAAAAGTGAAAATTTGTTTTTTGCAATAATTTCGGCGCCATTTTTTACATGCCAAACACTGAATATATATGACGTAGAACGATACCCTCTACTTGTGTACCAAGTTTCAGATTGATATTAGGTCGGGTCACGGAGCTATGACCTGAAATGTCAGTGCGCATACCCTATATCGCAATAGCTGTAAAACGAAATTTTTCAAATGGAGTGAATTCAAATGATTGAAAACGTTTACAGATAATATTAAATGCACACGACATGATTCCAAGTGACTCCAAGGTCACTGGAGGTCATTTCAGGTCAAAGGTGACAAGTTGATCTGAAGAACGTATGACCATGACAGTTTCCCCTTTTTCATGTCCCTGGCACCGCCTATGCTAACATTATACAAACATTGTGATGCGATTTGTACTTCTTTAGTATAACATGACTAGCAGAAGCCAAAAAAGTGTTTTTGCCTCTTTTGTTCAATCATTTGTTAGAAAACTAATTCTCCTATTTTTATAACCCTGTGAACGCCCGTGAATTTTCCCAAAAATTTCAGATTTTTGTACCCATGGTAAAAGCCCTATCCATAATCTCTCGATTCATGCCAGTTTCATTGAAATCGGTCGATAAACAACGGAGTTATAAGAAGTCCAAAAATAGCCCTGATTTTGACGTTTTTGCCCCCCTGTATCCACACATTTCAGAATTTTGGAAATTTCTTTTTATAAAAATGTAGTTCACGTCATGGCAAATCGAAGGCCGTTTGTTGCGATGAAATCGGATGTGTAGTTCTCGAGATCTCAGGGGGGGGGGCCGAATCCGTCCCCCTGCCGGGAATCGACCATACTGTCTAGCCCTCCGGGAATAGGGTTAAATAGCAAGAAACCCGACAAGATTAGTCTCCTGCGACACCAGAATCTGCATCATTTAACTGAGTGCATAGAAATGGATGTAGGGATCTGACAGTGACATGTTAACAATAGATACCTTGCTTACAGTGGTGGAGATCGTGAGCGCAGCCAATAGAGCACGAAATCAGCAAACTATAGACGTATTTGGGTTAACGAGTGCTTTCATTTGATGTGTCATTCGGCCTACGCGTGGCGTTGTTTAAGCTATGAAACCCGTTTTTAATTTTCCTAGGGGCTTTCGACCCCTTAGATTTCAATGGCCCATAGGGTTTCTTCAGCCAGATTGATGGGCTTGTGTCGGTGGTTTAATGTGCCAATTTTGGAGGAAATCGCATGGGCCGCCCCATTGACATGATTTTTTCGATCGTTTATGACTTTCCCCATAGACAAGGTAGGTGATTTTTCTTTGCACAGTTGTGTTTGGGTTAACGAGTGCTTTCATCTGATGCGTCATTCGGCCTATGCGTGGCGTTATTCAGGTTGAAAAAGGTGTTTTTAATTTTCCTAGGGGGTTTTGACCCCTTAGATTTCAATGGCCCATAGGGTTTCTTCAGCCAGATTGATGGGCTTGTGTCGGTGGTTGAATGTGTCAATTTTGGAGAAAATCGTAGGGGCCGCCCCATTGACATGATTTTTTCGATCGTCTATAACTTTCCCCGTAGACAAGGTAGGTGGTTTTTCTTTGCACAGTTGTGTTTGGGTTAACGAGTGCTTTCATCTGATGTGTAGCAAAGCCAGGTTTCTCAAGTTCTGTGGGAGTTATCGGCCCGTAAAGGGAATTCCCTACCGAATCTGGGCTGGGCCGAATCTGGGCTGAATGTGGGCTGTCTTCCGTTACATTCCAATTTCAATGTTTCTAAATTTTTCTAAATCGTAAAGGTTTCCCTTCAAAAGCCTTTGGTTTGTGGAGACTGTCTAAGGCTACCAGCTGCTTTCAACTCTAGTTCCCAGAGTCGGCGCCGAAGGGAATCAGACAGAGACGTCTGAAAACGTATAACCGCCACAAGTACATCAGTCGTGTCGCAGTGCGGCTGGGTGAAACATACCCGTAATGTTAAACGATACTTTCTCTATTCCTAAAATAGCTTACACCCGCGAAAACTTCTGAGGTCTTGCATCCGCCTTACATCTGCCAGTTCTTTGAATTCCGTGCTTTGTCACGCACGTTCATTGGCTAAAACCTAGTCTTTCCAGAATATTTGGATTGCAAAACGCCTCCTGATTCGCTGTATATGATATCATAATTGCGCCGTCCTTTTTCATCATTTCCGTTTATAGGTGGTATATAAGTAGCACCAGTTTTTACTCAGTATGTGAAGGCTCAAGCTCAGGCTCAGTGATATTCTCAAGGAAGACTGTGGTGGTGTTCGTCGTGTTTCCGTGAGGAGTGACGGTACACATAATGTTAGTGCGAAAAGTGGCTGTGCATCTAGTGCCAGTGTGTGAAAGAGGATAATATAGCTTTAGTGAGGAGCATATATTCGTCTCTGATCCGGGGCCGAGTGACTGACTAACGGTAAAAGCTACAAGAACCGAGAAGATAGAAAACATTGGCGCAAACAAGGTCGCCAATACTTAAACCATCACGCCAGGCAGTTAGAAATCTGCTACACTCCGCAAATCAGTCATTGGTGCCAACTTTTTCTGTTTGGACGTAATCGCGGGCAATGATTGGTTTTGGGGTAGCATCTCAATATACATGACCTCTTTTTGACATTGGAAACGAATAGGCAGGCAGGTACGCATGTGTGCCTAAAAATGCACTATTCGTGATTAAAACAGGAACAAAGTAATGGTACTGATGAAGGATATACCAAATGCTATGTGTCGGCGTTGAAAGGTAGACTAGATTCCTATTCATATTTTTATACCGCTCTACGCAAGGTTGTGCGTTTTACCGTATTCCATATACGCTGGCCCACAGAGCCAGGAAAAGAGATTTCTGCTTTGCGGGCCTTTCCAGCCTGACCCCTGCGGACTGCCTGGGCTCAAAACTGACAGTCGTTGTTCGACAACAGGTAGGTAAAACGGGCTAAAACGCCTGTCAGCGAAGACGCCTTTAGGGCGTAGCAGTAAAACGACACTACCTACAGTATTGTTTAATGCCCCTGAGAGCAGCAAAACGCTGTTCAGAATGTTGCACCAAGTTACTGCATTGTGGTCTTGTCTGGTGCACAGATATACCGTATTTTTGCTGTAAGCGTATGCGGATGCAATGTCGTCATTCTATTCGTGACGGACTGGTGTGTAATGAATAAGTAGGCACTTGCGTGGGTTTTTTTTGGGAAGCTCATTGTACATTTATCGACCTTTTTGCGTTAATCTAACTTGCACCACGGCTGTTATTTATTCCTCCTGTCTTATTTCGGTTGGTAGCATTTGGGGTGAGACACCCGTTTTGAACAGTGTAAAAAGGTCCAACGTGGCGCATGGCATACGCTAATCAAAATTATTAGCTGAACGTCAACACCATCATGCGATGATTAACGTGATTGGGAATCCTCTGGAATCACAAAAACGTCCTTCTCGATGGTTTCTGAGGCACGGCAGCTAAGCAAGGGGCCATCACAGTGGTATAACAAGTTGGCTAACCTTCGCCAGTCCGGGGAGCTCATGGGAACCCCCATTCTGGTTTTCTGGGGCGAGCCGGTGAACGAAAAGGCGCAGATAGGAAACTTTGGGTACATTTTCACACATCATTGCTAAACCGTGTGTAATTTTTAAAATCATGGTGACGTCACGTCATTTAACAAGGACAGGTCAGGTGGTACGGTGTGGGTAAAAATGAACCTGGCATAACATTTTGTGAAATGTATTTTGCTATTTCGATTTTTTGGAAATTTGCACGTTTTTTATCTTAGCTCAGAGGAAATTTCAGCCTTTGTACATCTGCTTTTGAGATTATGGGACTGGTTGGGCGGTTTTGAACCTTGGACGTACACCATGGCGCTCCTCACGTCATTTGCACGTGTAATTTTACAACTCAACCCATGACCTGGGGTGAGGTAACGTTTCAGATGGAATTCTCAGACCTGCCAACCGAATACAGTTTTTTGATTTACAGTCTTGAAGTATTTATGGGTAGCCATGTGTGCGTCGGAAGCAATAATGTACGATAACAACTTATTTGTCAAGGGTGACCCAAACCCATTTGACCCAATCCGGCCATATTTGGACTTTTAAAATGATATGCTTGTTTTGAATGCGAACACGCTTTGCATGGCCACAAATGATAAGAATTATGCCCATGTCTTCCTTCAATACCGTTTGCACTGCCCAAATACTTTATTCTTAATCCCAAAGTGACAAACCTTGACGCCTCTAAAATAACCTGTAAAATATTAAACTTTTACATTGCGGCCGCCACCGCCGCCCGTTGTCTGTGTAACTTGCCTGAACAAGTGTTTTGGGAAATGGATTCCGTGATGTAGAACAGATATTGCATGAACCGATCTTGTAGGATCTTATACTATGTCGTTTCTGATCAGTGGAAATGCGAAATGATACAATAGGTATCAGAAACTCCCGACATATATGCGTCAAAATTTTGACGTAGGCTAGTCTTGTTTGACCTAAATATGATAGGTGCAGATTTGATGTGATGTAGCCTTCACACATTTCTGGCATGATCTAGGCAAAACACGATCTATTGCAAATAGAAAAAAACATTGCTGCCCTTGCAAAAGGACGAATTTCTCATTCACTTTCAGTTTTTTTGTGAAATGGATCAAAGCATTGGATCTCGGAAAGTGCTAAAGAGGGGAAGCACTCTTGAAGGCCTTTATACAAGGCCACGTTAAAGCATCCAGGTGGCGCAAAAAATGGGTAAAGGATAACAGGCGTTTTACCCCCTGGTGTAGGGAAAAGACGCCTAATTGTAATTGTTTACGCAAACTGTTTTTTTGACAGCATATATATATATATATAACATATGATATATGTATATATATATATATACACACATATATATATATATATATACACACATATATGCATATGTATGCATATATATATATATATATATATATACGCATGAACGCATTCTCAGAGGGAGCTACCCGTTTCTGGTTCACCAGTGGGCCTTGCTTGTGAATTTTGCACAACCACTCGAAATTGGAATCCTCCACCCCTGGTGGAACTACTTGTCCTGCCATTAAAAACATTCAGCTGCGGGCTGAGCCCGCCTGATTTACAAGACAGCTTAACCCGCCATTCACTGGGGGGCGTCTGCCTACTCCCCCTGGCAATTTCTTACATATCTCCCTAAGAAATAAACGCAACGTTTTGAAAGCTTCAATACTTTTCTTCATCAACTCTTCAAACAATGACAAAAATTTGGAAGCGAGGTTATTTTAGATCACGTCTTAACGACGTCGTAAAGCCGACAATGCTTTGAGATTCGACGTTCAGTTTTGCTTCGCCGCAGTATTGTCGATGGTTTTACAGTGTATGATGACTGTGGTCTGCACTGCATATCAGCATGGTCTTAGAGTTCAACATGGAGCACATCTGACCTCATGCTAGGCGACCCTAGGTCAAATGTCTATTGTTCTTTTTTGGGTGCGATGAGATGAGATGAGATGAGAATACCGTTATGGAAATGAATCAGCTAGTTTTTGGATACGCCCAGATAAATTGCCGATTTTTTTTAGAACGAACTACACGTGCAAACAAGACGACAATTCCTTGCAATATTGCGATGTTTTTCCTTAATTTGACCTTTGGTAATTTTATGCAGATGTCAGCACTGTGAGGAAACTGGTGGCATTTGTTTGACGTTCTGGATGACCGTTCTGGAGATATGGGCCTTTAAAATGTTATGCAACATTCAGTGGAAATGTGCAATATGGGGAAACTTGTAGGGTCATCCAGAGATATCAGATAGAGATCAATGGAGTGCTCGTGCTACCCCGAATTTCAAACTACTTAATGTTGTCATGATGCATGTACACGATATTGGGGAACATTTAGTTTTTTGTGCCCAAGGCTCTTTAAAAATGTCAGTTTTTGTTTCCTGTATTAACCCTACTCCCGGCACGGGGGCTGAATCCGCCCTCCTCGGTTTTTTTACTTGCCAATTGCAGGGTTTTGACGCAGCTTCACGAAACTTGGCGAGTTTGAGTTTTCCTTACTGTTCCTTCTACGTACTGCTACAAAATTTCGTATTTCTATTTTGCTCAGTGGCGGAGCCAGGTAACGTTTTTGGGAGGCATCTCGGGCCATTTTTGGTCTTGTTGAAGGTAAAAAGGCAAATGTACGCCAAAAACACAGTTTTTAAGATAGAACTTAAAACTTTACATAGATATATAGGTTAATAGTTGGGAAACATGCAAATTTAACTTTTGTTCATCTGAGGTCACTTCACAAGGTCAGTTCAAGGTGAAACGTTTAGAATTTGGTTACGTGGAAATGGTTTTGGCGTTATTTTTTCAAAGGTCAAAACCGGAATCAAATAGAGCGTAGAAGGGTGCGCTCTACTTGTGTATCAAGTTTCAGGTTGATATATCAGGTCGGGTCACGGAGCTATGACCTAAAATGTTGGTGGACGTGCCTTATATCAGCACAGCCGCAAAATGAAATTTTAGGAAATAGAGTGAATTCAAATGATTGGGAACGTTTCCAAAATAATATGAAATGCACACAAGATCATTCCAAGTAATTCAAATAACTCCAAGGTCATCATTCACGTACATTACGAGGAATTACTTCGTGAAGGTCGTTTCTTATCACGATCGTTTTTTTCCAATGAAATATCACGAAATTAACTGGACATTGCTTCGGCAAACAATTTGAAAAAGTATGCTTCCTATCGGTTGATTACGTAGAAAAACACAACGTTACAAACCTGAACAACCTCTCAGACCCTGGCTCCAAGTGGGGGTCCATCAAACACAAATGCCGGGTGTCTGTTGATAAGAGGATGGCAATCTCTGATGTATACAGCTTCAAGTGTTTGTAGTTTATGCTCTTCTGAACAGCCAGTGAGTATGGCCGTCTGGCTTAGGAGGGTTTCCCTGGTGATGGTGAAATGTTTGGCGTATCTGAGATGTTTCTTAGGTCCTCCGTCTTGTAGATGCATTGTCATCCTCCCCTGTAGGGTCGTGGTAGTATAGCCAATGGAGGTACTGTTTGGTCGACAAAAAAACGTGAAACCCTGCCATGCAGTGAACACCACTTGAGAGCTTTCCTTTATATCGATGAGGTCGTTTGGCATGCCAGTCACCAAGACGGCGGACCTAAAAAACGTGTCAGAAACGCCCGCCATGTGTCCAGTGAATTCTAGTGCATATGTGTCTAGTGAATTCATAGGATTCACGTCAACCTTATGGTCTTTGCCACTTTACCAGCAGTCCCCTCTATCCTCAGAGCAACGGTGAAGCCGAAAGAGCCGTACAGACTGTTAAGAACCCATGGAAAGCAGGCGGAGATCCTCACCCCGGTCTGCTGAACTGCCGAACCACGTCATTCGCCGGCGGCCTGAGCCCAGCCGAACTCGTCATGGGACGCACGCTAAAGGACAACGCTGCCCGTGATCGGCGGGAGCCTGCGACCGAATTGGAGGAGCAAGGACGTTCCAAAAACAAGACATGGCACGTAAGGCATGACCAGAGATCAGTTTCGATGCGAGACACCGGGCATCCACGCTGCGCCCACTGAGTCCCGGAGAATGGGTCCGGATACAGGGCCAGTAGAAGCGTGGGACGGTGAGGGTGACGATGGAGGGAGGGAGGCCGTACTGGATCGAGGTCCCGTCAAGGTGCCTGAGGACAAAACAGGTGAGCCCTGCGACTTGGCCCGTTACAGAGCAGCGAGTGATTTAATAATCGTGTGCTTAATAATCTGCGAATGCTGGCTTCTGGTTTTAGCACGCGAATATGGTTAAATATGATGATTTTGGAGTTGGATAAAAGTATTCAGGTCGTTCAGGTATGTCTGATGTCTCTCGATATTTCCCGAACGGAATAATTTAGTAACACAACGTTATTGTTATTCTCCTTTTTTGGGAAGGGGGTCTATCATAGTTGGCTTATTCGGCGGTTTCCGTAATTCGTGAACCGTTTCTTACATTTATGTTTGTACTTATGTTTCGTATGTTACGTATGTTTTGTGTGTTCGTTTCATACGTATGTTTCTTTGTGTCTCTAATAGGTGTTCATCTTTGGGGACCCCTCTTTGTTCTGGACATGACTTAAGTTGAACTTCTTTTATTGCTCGCAGTGTCTTGCTGTGTGGTATTTTATTAGTTGTTTTCAAGTGTCTGCAGTGTTGAGGAGACTTTTCTTTTTGTCAAGTGCCTTTTCTCCATGCGCATTCGAATCTTGACTTCATGCTCTAGGTTACTCCACTCCAAGGCCACTTTAAGGCCATATATAACCTACTTCTAGGTTACTCTGGCTCAAGGTTACTCCACTTGTAGGTGCTCTGGGTTACTCCTGACGATGGCCCGGGTCGACGCGCAGAGTCAAAGATATTTTTTATTGGAACTGATTTATCTAACAATACAGCGTCTCCTGCCATAGTGAAGCCGTTCATGAATTGAATGGATACAATGCCTAAAAACCCGTAGTACTGAAGAGCCATTCTTCAAGACTCTACGGATTATACATCTTTTTCATTCACTCACCTAGGAACGGTAGTGCCATTGACCTGCAAAAGAAAACACTTGAACATCGGTGTTCCCGACGAACCGGCCATTCCGACCAGCGGCATTTCGACACGGGCGCGGCTTGACAGGGGTCGTCCGGCCGGGGAGTCGGGCCTGTGCCTTCCGGCGCGGCGGACCTTGAGTGGGCCGTCAGGAACGCCGCTGATGCTGCCCACGGCGCTGCCGACGGCGCCCCGGCGGGGTCAGCTTCGGCGTCTTTCGACGCGTCGGACCTTAGCATCAGGTTCGGCGTCTTCCGGTGCGGCGGACCCCGCCGGCCGCGCTTCCCGCCAAAAACGTCCCGGTGCCTATGTGTGTGGCCGGCCAGCCGGCCGACACCGTGACGAGCGTGAGCCTGAGCACAGTTGTGCAGGCGACTCCGGGCGGGAGGATCACCGGAGCGAGATCCCTCACCCGTCGCCTGTGCGCTCAAATACAGCGTCATTGGAAGCCTTTGTCTTTGTCAGCGTACAGCACGTGCAGGTGGTGACCGCTGACGCAACAGTCAGAGGCTTTCATCCGCGTTGGAACCAGGGCCCACCAGCTTTTAACTTTGAGGCACAATTCATTTAACATTCACAATATGGCGGTGCACTGAAAGAATGAGATATAAATCACGTTTGCCCTCCCCATTCCCCTACCTATCTCTACAGAGGTTCCGCTGCTATTGGCTACCTTCGATGTCTTGCCTTTGCAGACAGCTTTGTGTCCCAAAGGTGCGAATTCCCGACTTTTAAGTTCGAAGTTTTTTCCAGCACTGTCGTCCTTTCCTGCCTATTCGGAACGGTTTGGCACGCGGCGATATGTGGCGCTTGGCCGCACTGTAACTGCAGTGGAATTTCAACCAAAACCGACCGCCATCAGCAATGTGTATTCAATACTGAACATGGCGCTGGGAACAGATCGTCTTATGTCACAAGTAGTGATGACAAATAACCACATACGGCATAAATGGTGGTGCAAATGTGAAAAATACTGTTTATACACGGAATATGTTCTAGGACTAAACGTCAAAAGACGCGGACCTTGAGGCACCTCTGGCCAAGACCAGCAATGCACGAGCTTAGCCGTTCAACGTAAAACATTCTGTTGAAAACTGGACATTAAATAACAAAACATTTCATGACGCGATCAGTGGTAACGCCAGTCATCTTATCATTGACAGTTACGAACTTCAGACTACGCAACGCTAGGGAACAAGGGCATATCCAGACCATGGGCCATTGGAAGGAGGGGACTAAATCTTCATCTCCGTGGCCTAACTTACTACAAACGTGAATTCCCTTCCGGATTTTGGTCACTTTGTTTCGCCAGTTTCCAAATTAACGAATTTTTTGTCGAAAAAAACGTCTCGTTGTCCGAAAAGAGGAGCCCAGAGACATGTTGACCCCTTTTCCAAAAAAGGGACGGTCATTGCCCCGATATTCCGATGTCCCCCCCCGGATCCGCCAGCGGCAGGAAGGAATGGTTACTCGCTCTCCTGGCGAGGACGGGGCAGGTTGCGAGGCCGCCTCCAGACGCGGACGGCCTGCCCTGTCGCACACACGGCCACCAGCAGCGACCAGCCGGCCAGCACGGTCGTCATCACTGGGAAACTAGAGGCATCGATGATCATACCCCCCACGGTGGGCCCCACCACGTTGCCCACGGAAAACGCGGTCCAGAAGACGCTGGAGACGAACGACTGGGTGACGATGTTGCTCTCCAAACCGCGGGCGAGGCAAGCGTTTAGGATCTTGCTGAACAGCGGGATGAAAGCTCCGCCCTGCGAGACCTCCTTGACCGTCAAGCCGAGCCCGAGCAGCCACCAGGAGGGCTTCAGGCCAACTAGTAGCGGCGACGGTGACATCAGCATCAGGCCAGTGGCGGCGCCCACCAGGCATACGGCGATCAACGGGTAAGCGTTGTGTACCGCGTCGTGCACGCGGCCCCAGACGACGCTGAAGAGCGAGAAGGTGCCGGTGGCCACCAGGAAATAGAGCCCCAGTTGGGCGGGCGTCACGCCGATCGCCTGGAACACGTACGGCGAGATGCTCGGGTCGATCGCCGTCCAGTTCATCGAGACGGTCAGCAGCACCAGCGAGCACAGCCACGCCTCGGACGAGCCGGCGAACGCGCGCAGCATCGGCACCATGCTGCCGGTGCGCTTCACGGGCCGGGCCAAAGTCGGCATCAGTCGCCACGTGACGGCCGCGCCCACCAGCATGAGCGCGCCCAGCACGTAGAACGGCAGGCCGTAGCCGCCGACATGAAACAGACCGCCGCCGATGGCCGGCCCCAGCGAGATCCCCACGCCGACCGTCATGTCGGTGATGCCGACTGCCGTGTTGGTGTGCTCCGGAAACTTGTTGGCGATGGCCGTCAGCGCCGCTGTGTTGACGGCGCTTACCGCCAGCGCCTCGACCATACGCGTGACGAAGCAGGCGGCGATGAAGGCGCGCGTGCTGCTCAGGTGCGGCAGGACGCCGAACGCCACCGTCGAGAGGCTGGCGGTGGCCAGGCCCAGGCTGTAGGTGCGTCGCACGCCCAGCCGCGGCACCAGCCAGCCCGTCGCCGGATACACGATCAGCTGGGTCAGTGCGAAACAGCTGAACACAGCGCCGATGACCGTTTGCGATACGCCGCGCTGGCTCGCCTCCAGCGGGAAGAACGGGATCATCATCGCCACCAGGCAGCCACCCAGCAGGCTACCCGTGCACAGGCAAGCCAACAGTACCTTCTGCTCGCGGCTGAACGCCAGGCTGCGACCAGCGGCGGCGGTGGTTGGCTCTGTCTCATCCGACCGCTCGCCGCCGCCGTTGCCGTTGTACGCGGCGGGAGCGGCATGCTCCAACAGGCCTGACGACTCATCTACGGGCTTGATCTCTCTCGCCGGCATCTGCAGTCCCAGGTCGTCACAACACGTCGCTCACCGCCCTCACTTCAGCCAGCGCGGCGGCGCTCAGGCCGCAGAGAGAAGCTCCTCCTGTACTCCCACGACAGCGGGCGTGCGGCAGCGCAACACGAACGCCAGACCTGCGAGGCAGACTCGAAGGCCACTGCTTGACGACAGACGACACGCACGGCGGCCGCTCCGCGGCAGAGTGAGCGCCCAGCGGGTGCCCACTGGTGGTTACCTCCTGGCAGAGAGTGAGGCACCAGGAGATCACTCCTCTCTGCAGCACACTGCGCAAGTCGTCCACTGCTCAAGGGCCAGCTGCGGCGCGCTGCGTCTCCACGACCACGCGCCGCCTCCAACTGGCGGCGCCGGGACTGAAGCGCGCGCCATCTGGCCACCTGGACTGGCTGCATGATGGCGCGCACGGAGAACCGCCGGCGGCAGCCAAGGGGCGCAGTCAGCGTGCAGGTTCGAGGCGGCTGCGATCGCCCGTCGGCGCTCCGGCTGGCAGCTGCGGCAGAGAGGCTGTACAGTTTATGGCCGGAATCCTTGGGAACATGTAGTCGATTCGACGTGTCCTCGGCTTTTCATTGGCCCTGGATTCGCCCATGCACGGGTCAGCGTCGGCCCTTCGTGCTTGAACGGCGCTGAGGTGCGCTGACCGGTGTTTGGTGAGGGTGGCGGCTTCGTGTAAAGTTCGTGTGTTTGTGTAAGATATTATGTGACAGGCAAACAACACCTTTTCGGCAAGCGTGGGGAAAGCAGCTCATACTGCAGGCAGGGCGACGGCCCTGCCTGCTTGGAAAGAAGAAATCACCAAAGCTCGTTCTGAATCGCAAGACTCGGGGCTATCGATTGGTGGAAGACCGATTCAGATCCGACTTTAAGATCCTGAGACAACAGGGGGACGCCTTTTTTGACCTTCCCCCATGCGGTCGCGGGTAAAAAAAAAAAAACGCCAGGTGGTGCCGGATCAACGCGCAATTAACTAAGCCTCAGACTGGTTGGATGGGTCTTTTTGTTTCGACCACGGTCTTGCTGTAAACGGCTTTTAACGGCTTGCAGTTCGGTAGCGTAGCTTGCAGCGTCGCTGGCGCTGGTTGCCCCGCCCGCCAGCTTCGCGACCTGAGTCCGGGCGTGCCGCGCGCCGCCTCCTCGGAGGTCAGACGGAACCGGGTCGCGACCAAGGGCGGTCCCACCACGAAAACACCACGGCCAGAACGGGACGGACGGGGACAGACGGACGAACGGGGAGGGGGCGGCGAACCGGACACGCTTTCACCCGGCCGGCGGTTCAAAGCGTGCCTGCGACCGGACCCCCTGTGTTGATGCGGGCTGAGGGAAGAGGTGTAAACGTCTCTCGTGTCGGTGCGGTATTTTCTGTCCGTCATTTCAGTTTCTGAGGGCACCGATAATCGTCGTTGGGTTACATGCTAGGGAGAGCGCTGAGCCAGAGGGTCGCTTGTGAAATGATTGAAAATATTCATAGTGCACATGAATGGTCCTGCGCAACGTGGAATCCAAAAGGTCACCACCAATTCCATACATTCATCACAAGTTTGAATTCATTCTTCTTTGCCCGCCGGTTGAGTTGTTAATTTTCTTCCCATCCTCGGGACATTTTTAGATCTCATGAGTCGCGTTTCCAGGCCTCGAGGGCATAAGTTCAGGTTCGGC